>OV815286.1:22974565-24362065 GCA_929108145.2 Limnephilus rhombicus
AAAACATATGGTTTTTTATGATTTCGCATAATTTACTATGGCTTTATCGTAATTGGTATAATATTTTTAGAAATTGGAGCACTGAAATCAAACTACAATGAGAGAAATAAATTTACTGATATTTTTCAGTAAAATAAAACAGAATATTAAATGAATAGGGGAAACCAAACATATAAATGAATGCCATAGTAAAACTATTAAGTGAGGTACTAATAAATCCCATTAATCACTCTTTACCCAATAATTATCATTCCGCTATGGATCGTTTAGAAATTGCGCGGATGTGGCACTTTCCAGGAAATCAAATAATTATTCTCATGTTTACTTTCTTAAACTGCATTCCATTGATAAAGAGTCATCAGTCATTAATGTCGCAATCGCCATTGATGATTACAAAGTCAGGTAGGTATGTAGAAACCGGTGACTCGACAGTTCATCCCCCGACAGTTAGTCCCCCAAACAACATTTACAATAAAATTATAATTTTTGTGTATTTTATTTACCAATTTCAAAAAAATGTAAAAGTTTATCTTCTGTCTGGTACCATACTCAGATTACTCATAAAAACTTGTAGTAAATTAAACAAAATGCTGATGTTTCCTGGGTTACTAGGGGGATATTTCAAAATTCAGGGGGGGGGGGGGGGTCTTCAAAATACCACGCTTGGTACAAATGAGCGGCGGCGGCCTTATGGTACGTTTCCATGCTTGCCAAGCCTCGGCAAGCGTCCACAAGCGCAAACGTGTAAACAGGTCGTTTGGCTTGGCTTGCGTAGGCTTGCAAGAGCTTGCGAGAGTTTGCCGCCGATCCAGTCGGGGTCGGATCCAGCGGCAAGCTTCGGCAAACGCTCAGTGGAACTTTCGAACTGGCGGCGAATGCACACCGTTTTTGCTCCATGCGGTCTATGATAATATTTATAACATTACGAGACATAAGTATGACGAATGAGGCGTGCCAGACTTATTAAAATGTATAAGTACATAATTTTTATGCACTTATGTTATGTAATTTATTGCGACTGGATTTACCTAAAAAGTCAAAATAAATAAATAATATTTTATTGATGATTTACTATTTATTATAGTAAAAAATATATATGATTTTTGTTAGAATTACTTTTTTTATAATACAAGACAATTTTATATAAGACAAGTGATCCTCGAGTTCGGGTCCCAATTGCGATCATTATTTTTGAAGCGAAAACTTTTTTAGCACCGTTATGATTTGAAACTCGATGAAACGAAAAAGTGGTACTAAAAAGAGACAAAAATCTATAGGATTTAGCCTGTGAGATAATGTCTCCTCTTTGTGCGAAGCGACCTGGTACGATTTTTATGAATCTGTATCATCCACCATATTCGTGGTCGTCGAGCTTTCCTTGTTTTTGTTACACTTTGCTTGTATTTCAAATAAAACTTTGATAAACCAAACGCAATAGCCGACACAAGTTCGGCGTCCGCCATGCTCGGGTGTAGGTAGCGCACTGACGCATCCACAAGCATGTAAACGACTTCCAAATGCCAAGCGAGACGCTTGGAGCTTGTGGAGGCTTGCCAAGCCTTGGCAAGCGTGGATACGTACCATTAGGTTTTTAGTCACCGGGGGGGGTTAAAAATTTGAAAAAGTTGGTCACGTAGTATGGATACGTTCCCTAAGTATGCCGGGGGGTTCAACTGTCATGGAATCGTGTATATCTACGTGATAGACTCACATCATTGTAATTTTTTGAATTTGTGATTCTATGTTGTCTTTTATATAAAAATGAATCGCTAAATGTGTTGCTAGCGCAAATCTCGAGGGCAGCTGAACCGATTTTGCTAATTATTTTTTTAAAATATTCCTTGCAGTACGAGGATGGTTCTAACGGAGAGAAAAATTAGGAAAATTGCGCAGAAAATTGGATAATTTCAGAAAACCTAACGACTATCGCACGTTTGACAGTTCGCGTGTTTGAGAAAGACATTGTTAAATCAGGATTCTATTTGTGAAAATCTTTAAGTTGATAAATTTATTTAAAGTAGGTACTTCCCTAATAGTTTGAATCGAATCAAGAATTTTAGATATTTTAAATAGGTACCTATGTTAGGTACCAAATTCAATATACATGAAAAATGGAAATTTTAATAAAAATTTTAAAAGGGGCACGCGGGCTGTTTAAACACTGAATGTACTGGGATTGAATAAATGGAAAGCAGGAGGGAGGTAAAGATGGGGAAGGGGGGTGGGGGAGGGGGGGAGAAGGGGGGAGGGGGTGGAGAGAGGGGGAGGGGGGAGGGAGTAGGTGGAAGTGTGGATGGGGGAGGGGGGAGGGCAGGGGGAGAGCGGTGAGAGGGGGGAGGTGGAGGAGGCGGAGTGGAAACCTCCCTTACACCATGCGAGCATAGCTGCGGGAAAAAGCTACTATTATAATATTTTATTTCTGTACAGTGTCGAAACTGGAAACACAAACACTTTGGGATGAGGGGGGGAGGTATGGGTATGGGTACCGCCGCCCTGGGAACAGTTCATTCGATAATCAACATCTCTGTCATAAGTCACCCCAATTGGTTCGGTGCGTTTGGTACCTGTGACTTCTCTGGCCGCACAGAGACAATAGCCTTTATAATACGTCTGTCTAACTAATTGTGTTTTTTTTTTAGATTTGTATAAAGTGGTAAATATAGAAGAAAAAATGCGTTTTTTAAAACCATTGTGTATTATTTTTTATATAGTAATAATACCTCACAAGAGTCTCAGCTGCTCCCGTCTGGAGCCAGTGAGACTATGGCATCCCCGATTGGGGTATGTTATGAGGCGAAGGTAGTGTGGAGGGGAAGGAGATGGGGAAGAGGAAGGTAGGGAATTACCTGGCTATTCAGATCTGGTCGCCAAACACGGCTGACGCCTTTTCATTACGTCTGCGTAAAAATTTAAATTGCATAATTTCACCCGATTTAAAAAAAAAAAGTCATTTCATTTTGGGATATGTCAAAAAACAGCGAATCTATTAGGAATTGAATTTCAAGCGGGAATATTATTTGATATATTGTATTTTTTTTGTCTAGACCCAAAGAGTTAAGAAATGTATGTACTAATAAATAATGAAAATCACTCACCAGTCCCACAGCTGCCATAGACAGTTGAACATGATGCAGCTCCGGTCCATCTCTCTCGTGGTGAAGTTGCAAAACTAACTCACTAACACCACACTTCCTCTTCCTCTTTCATTTTGTCTTTCACTTGCTCTCGTTCTAGTTCAACAACTGTATCAAAGTCTTCGAATTAACGAAACACTCCGAATCCAAATCGATGTTAAAATTCCTGCACGGAACTGCCATAGCGCTGCTTTTACTGAAACACAAAACAAAAAACAAATCAGTAAGGGAACGTACCCATACTACGTGACCTGTTTAGGGGGGGGGGGGGTCATCAAAATACCACGCTTGGTCACGAGGGGGGGGGGGGGGGGGCTTAGGTTTTTATCACGTAGTCAATCTAGAAATCTCGCGTTTTTTTTCGAACTACGAGGGGAGGTTTTTAAGTTCGCGGAATGGGAAGGTAAGTGATTAATGGGGGTACCGCTGAATTAGGTACTAATTGAACAACTCATTTTTAGGATAAACACCGGGTTTTATCGTAATTAGGTCATTAGTCTTTGAGCTA
This sequence comes from Limnephilus rhombicus, assembly GCA_929108145.2. Taxonomy (NCBI): domain Eukaryota; kingdom Metazoa; phylum Arthropoda; class Insecta; order Trichoptera; family Limnephilidae; genus Limnephilus; species Limnephilus rhombicus. The sequence goes on from OV815286.1 coordinate 22,978,208, forward strand.
TCGTCGACCAAACACTTCAATCGGGAAGAAATTGTGAAATGTGGAGAAAATTGAGTTCCGCGCTGTTATAAAGTTCCTTTAAGGTAATTTAAAGATCGGAAAAATGTATTAGGGTAGTAGGTGAATACGTTGAAAAGGAAAAATAATTTTGGTTTTTATTTTCACTCCTTACCCAAAACTGTAGGGGGGGGGGTCTTGGAATATACTACACGTGGTCACCGGGGGTGGGGGGGGGTGGGGGGGTAAAAAATTGCTAAAAGTGTGTCACGTAGTATGGGTACGTTCCCTAATTCACATTATGATGATTTACTAATACAGCTAGTTGTCACAAAGTATGTGAAACATTTAATTTAATGAAACAAGATGCGATTTGCAGTAATGCGAGTGAATAATGTTGGCGACACTTTAATGCGCAAGATTTCATACTAATAATGGTTCATGGTTCATCTCTCTTATTTCTATTAGCTATGGTAACCGCTAAAATACAATACTTACATAAATTAAAGTTTTTTTAATCTATAAAATTACATTTTCACTAACTTATTTAACTAGAAATATCTGAAGTAAATTACAGAATATTACAAAACAATATTAGATATCCATTTTCGTAATTTTGTTGGTTAAAAATATTTTTTTTTTTTTTAGATCTATCTAGATTTTGTTCATTTTTAATGTGATTTGAAAGGCAATTCGTAACCAATGGATTGCTTGTTATAGTATTTAAATGTATGTTATCATGTTGTCGTGTAAAGTGTGTGTGTAGGTACTTAGGACGTTTTAATGAAGTCTGTATTATTTTGTATACAAGGAGACATGCATTGATTTCACACAGTTTTCTTAATGTTAACAGTTTTGTTTGCATATAATATATTTGATGTTCTGCATTTGTAGTAAAATAATTTTTTGATTAGCTTGTTTGTATTACCTGTAATTCATTTATACGTGTTTCATATGCGTTTCCCCAGATTTCAATTATGTGATTTAAATGTGGATGTACAAGATATGGTATAAAACTTTTCACTAATAACTGTTTAAAATGATACACAACTTAGTACAGGGTGAAAGGTTGTTGGTTGGTTGGTTAATCAGTGGTGTTAAATTTAAAACATGTTTATTAGAGAGGTCCATAAAGTCTTGTACCCCGGAGCATTGATAAGAGTAAAAGTTTAACTAATTTATTGATTGAATGTGGCTTGTTTCGCCTGAGGGATAAATTCATTGATTTATTTAACACCTTTCTTGATTCGATTAGTTTTAGTTTCAAAAGTAGGTCAATACGGTAATTAAATAATATTTTACAATACACGTAGGATGGAACCATCGTAAATCTTGAAAAAAAATATCGGAGAAATGGTTTGATAGGTAATTCATCACACGAGATGCAAGTCATAACGTCTAATATATTATTAATTAAACATCATTCTAGAGTGGAATATACTCTCAATATCGCCCTGGAGATGGGTGATAATTCAAAATCGAAAATTGCTTGGAATGGCTTTTGCAACGTTTTGTGTTTGACCTTTCGCTTTGTCCACTTCGATATTTTTTTACATGAGCTCCACACAAGAGGCCCTGAGGAAAATAATTTCCCTCGGGGCCTATGTCATCTTTGGTGATGCTGTGTGGAGGGTTTTTTTTAAGGAAAGAAGGGGAGGAGTTCTGGGAAGGAAAAGGGTTTAAGGGGTGGTTAGGAATCTGGGGTTCAGTGTGTCCTGGCCATCCGCCTCCAGGACCTAGACAAATCCACCCCATGAACCCGGGCACCCCTGCTAAATCACCAAACGTAGCGACCCACTTGGGGTGACCTACGGCAGAGGTGGTTATCCAATAAAGGTTCCCGGGGCGGCGCTACCCATTCACGCCTCCCAAATTGATATATATTTTTGGGGAAACATTTTTTTAAGCCGATCTCCGGTATTGTACTGAATCCACCTACATTAAAGGAGATTAACCTATATATCCCTAACGCGTACACTCGTGGGAGATCCCACGCACTTTTATATGCTCCGAAAGCGAGAACTTCTTCTTTTCAGAATGCGCCATTAAACAGAGCAATTCAACTGCTTAACGATTCTGCCATGAGCATCGACATCTTCAATGTTACCTATAGAGAGTTCAGTAACTATCTTTTGACGTACGTCACACAAAATAGTGAAACTGCCCCCACGGACTTTTTTTTTTCTTTAAAATTTTGTAATCTTCTCCGTAGTAATTTGGTGTATAACTGTTTTATGGTGAACCTGAATAAAATAAATAAATAAATAATGTTGTTAACATATTTTGCCGAGTAGTAATCTAATACCAGTGGAAACACTAGAAACAGAAGGTTTTCTTTAAGGCCCGGGGCAGTAAGCGCTCAAAAAGAAGACGAGATATGTAAATACGAATGTTAGAGGGAGCGCGCTAATATGAAAAACGATAATATTTAATCGAAAATTGTGAAAATGTTTAATAAAACACCACTCATTTCAAATTGAGCAAAAATCTGGATAAATGTGTATGTAAAAAATTGGAGGTCTTCACTCAGGAGAATTTCTTTGGGTAGACTGTTTTTTTATAAATGAAGCACTTTTTGGTTTTAACTTTAAGTTCTTGATTTTTTATTGTTATGATTTGAATATTTACAAACTGACGACAATAACTTTCCCCACCCAACGTACAAGGGTTCAGTAGTATTTTAAATTCTTAGTGCAAGTTTTCGTAAAGAAGTAAGTTAATTTTACCGATGCAAGCCTTTTTATAAAGGTTTCGTACATCTATATTTACCTTGTTTGTTGTGTGAGAAAGGGACAAAAAATAAAATGATTCTATCGACATCTAACGAACAAATCAGACAACTCTTGGATCGCAATCCAACCTTTGATGGTAACTCAACTCCATAATTGGTTTGAGTCCTGGGTTTAAATCTAAACAGTGTACGTTACATTTAAAGATACACTGTGATTTTTTTCTAACTATAATGTGTTAAATAACAAAACAATACGTGTTTATAATAATTTTTCGATAATGCTTTGCGATTTTTTTTCTATCGAGGGAATTTTATATAATTACCGTTATGGCGTGGCAAATCTTATCTCCAAAAGTAACATTTAAAAAAAATTAAAGTGTTCAAGAGGAATATGTTATAAAACAGTGGAAATTCGGAATGCCGCGGCTTAATACAGGTAATATAGATCACAGTTCAATAGCTCATGACGGAAATTAGGATGCGAGAAATAGCAGTGACGCCAGAGCTAATCGTTTGAGATGTTTTGCTGCCACAGCACACATTATATTATATATTATCTGTTTTATTTAGTGCGCCCATGTGAATGATCACCATTCGGAATCTAAGACGGGTTCCACACACACCTATAAAAGATGTGATGTGATATCGCTTGCCATATATTCCCATTGGGAATGTACGCCGAGCGATATGCCGAAATACGCCAAGCCATATGTTCTATAGAGCTGAGTGTGGCACAGTGTTTGATCACTAGAACTGAACAGTCAGGTACTTCCCAAACTTAACCTTCCCTATCTTCTCTGCCCTACCCACTCCTATCAACCTCACAACATAACCTGATTGGGAATATGGGATGCCATAATCCCTCTGGCTCAGTTCTGGATAGTTAGCAGAGAGTTAGTTAGAGCAGTTGTTTGGCGTAGGGTAGCATCAGACGCTTGTGTGGTGTTCACAGAAATATTGTAATGTACCTTAAGATTACTAGAGATTTTTCAATATTTAATGGTTTTTGCGCGTTTTCGAAGTCGCCTACGTTCATAACCGTACGAACAAAAAAAAAGTTAAATCAAAAGAATAATAGTTACATTCACATTCTATCCAACACAATATAATTATGTATTAACAAAAAATATTTTTCTTACTTTATAACTGTTTGAAAAATAGTTGTTTTCAACAAATCTTAATAGACCTGCAAATATTTTTCTTATGTGGTCATTTGCAAGAAGGAAAAAAGGAAAAAAAAATTTTAGATAGAAAACATCTCAACCTATGCCACCTCATTTTTGCATTTTTTAATTAAAGAGCCTTTTTAGCGAAATTACGAAGTGATATTGTTAAAACAACTGCATAAATCAGTCAACTTTAAAATCGTTTTGATGTACGAAAAAACAGGTTAGTTAATATTTATTTTATTTATTTATTTATTTATTATAGATACAAAAGAAAGTACAAATTACAATTAGGAAGCTTTGCCTGTCCAACTAGGAAAGTTTCCCGTTCCAGGATAGACAAATTGACATGTTTAGTTCATATTATACCTGAAATGTACATAAATTACATAACAAAAACAAAACCAAAAAATAAACAGAAAATTTCATTTTTTTCTGAAGCTAAGGTGTGTAATAAAGAAAATGTATATAAAATATATAAATATAAGTACACATACATTTTTTTGTGACAAAGTAGAAAAGGTAATCTGGTAGCATATATTATAATCGGATTTACCGAATTAACCTGGTAACATATGTATAATACATTCAGATTTACAAGATGGAGGAATTATAAGAACAAGATGGAGGAATTACAAAAGATTTACAACATAAAGAAATGAAATTATGTTAGGTTATGTGTTTAGGAGTTTGAACTTTTAATACATAGTACACTTATAGGAGAAACTATGTTAAAATTTACAATATTAGATATAATAACGAACGTAATAATCTATATGATTTTTTTTAAGCGATGTAACTACTTACAATGATTTTTGTAACTACAAATTATTTTCACTGATTTAAAACATGTTTTAAGAATAGTATTATATTATTAGTACGACAGTATGAATATACACCGCGCTCGTGTCTTGAACTACTCATGCTAAAATATAAAAACAATAACTATAAATGTAGATAGAAATATAAACTATGAATAATAATAAAATAGTACCAAATTTAGTGCTACTTTGGTGAAATTGATGCATTACTTCGTACACCATACATGTTGTGTTAATAAAATAAAAATATCATCCAATAAAACAGTATTTTAAGTATCTCAAGTTAGAAATATATACAGAATGTTAAGGGACGTACTTGACTTACTTTAACCAGTGATTCCTGACATTATTTGGAGTAAAAAATGTAAATGAAATTTTGGTCTCCGGTGACTTTTTTTGACGATTTTTTTTTTTTTTTTTAATTTTTTTCTTCAAAATCAAACAAAAAAAAAATTCTTCCACATGTCGTCACTGGTCACTCAGCCGGATGACGAACCCCTTACCCCGCCTCCAACTGTTCAACAACTGCCATTTTTTTATGTTTTTGTAAAAAAAAAAAAAAAAAACATCAAAAAAGTCACCGGAGACCAAAATTTCATTTACATTTTTTACTCCAAATAATGTCAGGAATCACTGGTTAAAGCAAGTCAAGTACGTCCCTTAACACCCTGTATATCAAAATCCAATAATTTATTTGGTTTGAATCAATTTTCTTATCATATAAAAGAACAGATTTAAATATATAGGAAATCGGGGAATTAGATTACAAGTAACGTTGTGAAATTATGTACTAAATCAGAATACCGAAATTCAAATATTTAAAAACTACACGGGCGACGTTACGACGAAACAGCAAACTAATTTCAACGAATTTGAAAATACTCCATTGATATGCTTGGTGTAACCCTAAGTAACCAGCTCAGGTGTGGGGGCTCCATCGAAGCCAGACTAAAGTTAGCCTCCCAGAAACTGGGCGTGCCGTATAGGGCCCGCAGATACTTTAATAGTGCACAACTGCTAACCCTGTACAAATCGCAAGTGCGCCCCACGGTTGAATTTGGCAGCCACCTCTGGTCTGGAGCTCCAAAATACCTGAAAAATACCCTCGACTCTGTGCAGAAACGGGCGGTCCGTTTGATAGATTCTCCCATCTTAACAGACGGATTGCAATCTTTAGATTGCAATCTTTAGTCGGGTGGGAATGCTATCCTTTTTCTACCGGTATTACAATGGAAGATGCTCCGAGGAACTAGCATCATTGATCCCTTCGGCACCGGTACATAGTCGGGAAACACACCAAACGCGTGTCCAACATTTGTACACGGTTGACATTTGTCACATGAGAACGGGTTCGACTCGTTCTTATGTTCAACAGCTCAGCTGTGGAATGATTTGCCGGCCTCTGTGTTTCCTCCTTCCTACAACATAGGTCTCTTCAAGACCAATGTTCATTCCTTCCTCTCCTCAAAAAGATCCTCCACACAGCATCCCAGATGACATAGGCCCCGAGGGAAATTATTTTCCTCAAGGCCTCCTGTGTGGAGTTAATGTAAAAAAAGGACTCCTAGGCTCTTAATCCCAGTGATTACTTCAAATAGGTTCGGGAAAACTTCAATAAAGATTGAGATTCGTCTAGATTACAAGTTATTTACGTTATCGTAAGGTTTACAATGAATATTTAACTGGACTATAGGAGGCTGTACTAGAGAAGGCTTTAAGTGTTTTTTGAGCTGGGCCCCAAACACTGTCGGAGCCCAGCGCGCAGCGGTCTATCATCGCCATCGGCTATTTCCATAACCGTTCGTGCATTAGACCCAAACGACGATAGATAATATTCTTTTACGGTACTACTTAACTGAGATCTATTGAGTCACCTAAAAACTACATACAACGATATGTACTAACGACATCTGTTAAAGGATGTTGAAACTACATGTCTAATCCTAAATACTAATGTTATATTATTATTTGGCTTTTCCCACTTTTAACAAGTTTTTAGTTTTATCTACTGAAAATACACCAAAAAATTAGCGCTACGGGTGTAATTAAATCCACAAAGAATTTATAGAAAAGAAGATGCACAAAAAACTGATGATGTAATCGTGATAATGAAATTAAGACAGCACAATCACACTTTATACACGGTATTCGGAATCTAGTGGTACAAGCGGGAAATCGATGAGTCTACACCTCATTTGAAGTCTATACAACCTCCCTCCCGATAGTCCGTTTAAGAATTTATTTATTGTTCTTCAAAATTTAAATACGTTGTTTAGTATATAATTATCAAAGATATTGGAAAACAAGTAGATGTGCTATCTGCTGTTTTTATTATGTGGGTCTGCGCTTCCGGGTGTCGCCGATATTGTTTACCAATTAACAAATAAACTAAAAGAACAAATAATTAACAAATAAACCAAACGAACGTTAAACTAAATGAACGAATTCTTTCCTTATTCAAAATATATTGTTAACCAATATTAATGCACACTTTCAAAAAATCAATGAAATGAACAAATTCTTTTGGAACCTTTATTGGATAACCAACACCTCTGCCATAGGTCACCCCAAGTGGTTCACTACGTTTGGTGATTTAGCAGGGTTGCCCGGGTTCATGAGGTGAGGTTTGTCTAGGTCTTGGAGGCGGATGACCAGGACACCCTGAACCCCAGATTCCTACCCACCCCTTAAACCCTTTTCCTTTCCAGAACTCTCCTCTCCTTCCTTTCCTTAAAAAACCCTCTACATAGCATCCCCAAAGATGACATAGGCTCCTGTGTTGAGCTAATGTAAAAAATGAAATACGCCCTCAGATCGAAATATTTTTTTAAGGTTCTGTAATTCAGAATTACCAGTTTCCCGTTTATACTACTGGTTTCCGGACTCCATGTATATAAAACGCAAATCCGCCTAAGTGATCGTTTTATAATGTCAATTGAGCTTATTTTATTATTTTTTTTGGAAGAGGTCATCGAACTGTTGAACGCGGACATCTCTAACTCTAATGGCTAATTTGAATGCGAACAAAGAAGTGTGGAACGTGAACAAAGACGTATGGAACGGACTCGTTCAGCAAAATGATACAATGTGCTCGCTTAACGATCGATTTGTGGTTTAAGGCTTACATTAAAACCCATTGAATCACATATATCTAAAAGACAATGAATTATTATTATTGAATATAGTAAATTGAAATAATATTAACAATCATTAAAGAATATGAGATTAAAAGAATTTGGCATTCTCGGACTATAAAAATATTACCATTTGTTATTTCGGCTACTGGCATTATACCTAGGTCTCTGATTCAAAATTTAGGCGTATTAGATTTGTCAAAGAATTTATATATAAAAATGCAAAAATCGGTAATTTTAAATACATGTAGGATTACAAAAGATTTTTTAAATATTTATATTGAGGGATCAGTAGGATTTATAGGTTCAATTAGGAATTCCACAGAGCCGAACCCTCTGATATGAAAATATCTGGAGTCGGTGAATTATTTTCCCATCTGGTCTCTGGTAGGTTGACATGTTGTTCTTGTATTGTTTTGTAATTATAATACATATAGTGCAATTGCATAACGTGGATTGACCAGATGATCATTTGGGAAGTGTGTGAAAGGGTTTAGTTTTTCCTGTGGGGAAAATTAAACCCGGACATTTAAATCTGGTGCGTAAAAAAAATAAAGAAAACACAAACATTCCAGTCTGGTAACAAATAATTGAAAAATATTTGAAATATTTGAAAATCGCATACTATCCATCCAAGGATGGAAATTATAATTAATCGAATTAATCGCATACTCTCATACTATCATCCAAGAATCCAAGGATGGAAAACTTATCTAACAGAAAAGTTGAAGTCACGACTCCAGGATGGAAACCCGAGGCATTTATGCACTAATTTATTAACTATTAACTTGTCAAAAGCATGTTAAAACCATTCAACATTTTCACAAATGTGGAGGACCAGAAAGAATGCTAGGATGTAGAAAGCGTTCTGGCTGAGTTCTTGGACATGTGGAATGGATGAACGAAGATGGGAATGCTGGGAGAAAATATAATGAATAGTGTTTCGAGAAAGATATGGCACGACCAAGGGATTTAAAAGGGTTCTTGAATCGGGTCATGTCAAAACTCTGAATGACAGAAGAGTATTTTTTTTTTTTTTATTTAGTGCAAGATTATACATTATTTATAAAATGTTTTGACTGGCCAACTAGGAGGATTCCCGTTTTAGGACAGTCAAATTACGATGGGTATGAACATGTTTTGTACAAACAAAAGGAAATGGGAGGAAATAAAAATAATAGAAAGAGAAAAATATAAAATAAAAACAAAAAAGTTTAAAACATAATTAGTAACTGTTTTGTGTTTAGCATAGTTATTAAAATAATATTACCTAATATAAAAAAAAAATCAATAGGTGTAGACTTAATACCTGAGGATTAAAACATGTAGGTAACTGGTATAAACATTGCATATTATAGTCCTACATATAATGTGTTTTATAAAATAAGAAAAAAGTCTTGATAAAAATAGAGAAAGAAATAAAAATAAAATACCAATTAACATAAAATAGCCACGGTTTGTTGAGCGTAGTTATTTAAATGATAATAATAATAAATAAAAGGTATGTGTGTGTATATATATATATATATATATATATATAAATAAATAATAAATAAAGCATTTGACAGGGTACGCCGAAGCCTGATATGGGCGGCATTGAGAGCTCACAATGTACGAGAAGGATATGTGCTCTCCATACAAGATATGTATACAAACGTTGAAACCCAAGTAAGATGCACATCAGGGACATCACCAAAATTTCCAATTAAAGTGGGGGTACACCAAGGATCTGTCCTCAGCCCACTGCTATTCATAATGGCCATGAATTACCTAACAAGTCAAGAAATGAACAACAGTATTCTCAAGACTATGCTTTTTCAGATGATGTAGTACTGATAGCAGATAATCATTATGACTTACAGAATAGCCTGGAAAGGTGGAGAAAGATCCTGGAGGATAATGGCCTAAAAATTAGCAGGAAAAAGACTGAATATTTGTATTTGCCATTTGAAGACAAAAATGCTGTTAACTCCTTCGATGCAACTGGATGGAGTAACATTAGCCAAATGTGATTCATTTAAGTATTTGGGCTCACTAATCCACAGAGACGGAGGATGTGCACCGGATGTCATCCATAGAATAGGGGTGGGATGGATTAAATTCAGATCCGTAACAGGAATATTGTGTGACTCCAAAATGCTTATAAAACTTAAAGGAAAGATATACCAGACTATTGAAAGACCCGCAATAATGTATGGCTCCGAATGCTGGACTAGGTATGTACAACTCCTACTCTAGGCAACTCGAAACAGCAGAAATGTGAATGCTTAGATGGTTGGCAGGAGTATCACTAAAAGATAAGATCACAAGTTCACGCATTCGTGGTAGCCTGGGTGTCACGGACATAAACAGTAAGCTGGAGGAACGACAGTTGAGATGGTATTGGCACATAAGACGGAGATCATCAGACCACACAGTGAAGCAGGCAATGTCTATGGAGCTTCATCGACAGTCATCCAGAAGAAGACCGAAGAACTCCTGGATGACTCAATGCTCCAAAATTCTTCAGAGAAACGGCCTGGATGAAGGCGATACTCAGAACAGAAGAAATTACAACCTGAGAACGAGAAGAGCCGACCTCAACAGCCTACCTAGGCAATGAGTTGGGACAGCGCAAGGAAGAAGAAGAAGATAAATAAATAATAATATATGATCACGTTTCCGCCGGTTTCAAAGGGTTAAAGTTTTAATGTATTGTTGTCATCGTAAAGAATAAAAAGCGTCACAAATGGGCATATAAGGAAACGGTTTTTTCCTCCATTAGTGTTAAAATTTTTCTATCTGTAGTGATCGTTGTAGACCTAAATTTCAAACTTTATATTAAAAATCTTTAAAACATATTTTTTAATGCATCTGGCTTTCACCCTTGCATACTATTATCGATCATCGTTTCAATTATAATATGGAGAATGGGAAGGCGAATTTATACCTTTGCAAATATTATTTAAATGGACAAAATTCATAATTATGTTTCGATAAGTACGAATTTTGAGTTTTTGGAGTTTTGAGTTGATTGGAGGGGTGACAATTTTATATGAGGCAGGGTCTCCTGTGTGGAGCTAATGCCCTGCGGAATTTTATTCCGCAGGGTATTATTATTAGTGGAGTGATTTTTTAAGAAAGGAAGGAGAGAAAGTACTGTGAAGGAAAAACGGATGAGGGGTGGGTAGAAATATGAGGATGGGAATGTGTCCAGGAGTGATGGACGTATGAATCCATTCCTCCAACTGCAGCGTAAGGCGATGTTCCGAGAGAGTTCTTCTGGTGAGGTCAAAGTCTTTCCCTCAACCAGTCTCTCTCATTCCGATGCATCCGACTCCAAGACCTGGACTAACGTAACCCGAGCTCCATACTAAGTCACCAAAGTTTGCGAACCACTTGGGGTGACCTACGGCAAAAGTGTTATTAGATATCCAATAAATTGTTCCAGGGATGGCGGTACCCATACTCACCTTCCAAATTTATAGAAAATAAGATGTTAGTTTAGAGAGGGACAAGTGAAAAATGCGTGATCTAAAAATCCCACTTTTACATCACAGAAAGCTATAGGCAGTAAAGCACCTGAATTTTAAAAAGGAGAGAGGGAACGGAGCATTGCCCATCTTTAAACAATAAATAACAATCAATCGTCTCTCAACGACAATTTGTGATACGAATACGTTCGCGAAAGCCTAAATCTCAATGCATATATGAATGCGAAATGCTTGAAAGAAAGTTACGTCCTAAACAATGTCAAAGAAAGCTCTCATATATGATGTTTGAATACTAAATATTGACCCGTATTTTTAACATCAAAATCTAGTATTTTACCTGAATACGTCGTGATTTGAATATCCTGTAAATCAGTGGCGTACCTGTGGCGAAAAGGGGAAAGAAAATTAAGAAAAAAAAACTCACCCTCACATCAAATCTGTTGCTTTACGATCTTTACAGCAGAAAATGGTAAGAAGTTTATTTCACGCATGTGCATCAAGCATTTTTCTAAAAAGAGTAAATTTTTGACACAGTTACCTACTTACTTCAAAAAGAAGGAATTGTAACCACAACTGTACTATTGTTATAGAGCTAAACTTAAAACTCACCTGTCAGACAGTCGTATCCATAAAGTCAAAAAACCTTTCACCTGCACTATCACTGCCGCGACATTGTAAATAACTAATTGTGTAAAAATGATAAAATTTCTTATTTGTAAACTTTTGTAAAGGTCATTTCATAAAAATTCTCCAACCCTAAAGAGTCCTAAATTCTTCAATCTTTCAAAATATATTATATCAACTCTACTTTTGCCACTAATCTTCTCATAAGGGGGGATACATTAATTACGCGAGCTCAAAGGGGTTTTAAATATAATGTCCCCCGCGTGCAAAACGTATGACTTCTCCAAGCATAAACTTTCTAATTAAAGTGTGTTGATCGGAAGTGACCTGCCAGGTAAGTATGTTTTCTGTATCTATTTGTATATTGTAAAACTAGATAAAGCCTAAGAATTCATAATAAATTGTGCAGCGCCCCTGAGGTGATTTTTCACAAAAACGACACAAATTACAGAGGTTTATTATTATTATTACTTAATTATAAGCTCCTGTATGTACGCCAAATACAGTACGCTAATTGAAAAAGTTATGTACTTAAAAAAATTTATATAGCGCTGTGATTTTGACTGTTACATTTGCTGGAACATTCTCCGAAAACCATTTGGAAGTCAATATTATTTTATAAAAAATATTTCAGCTTTAATTTTTCAATTCATTTACCAAGATTTAAACTTAGGTACACCACGCCATTATATTGGGCATAGAAAGTAGACACAGGGACTAATTGTTACAATACCAAAAATAAACGTCAACCAATCATGAAAAATAGTAGCCAGAAAAATAAATCACGATGTCATACTTGCAATTGAACCGAATCATTAGGTCTAGCATGGTCGATCGTTAAAACCCTATATCATACGATATTGACCAAATTCGTCATCTATGACCAGTTATCAATATTTCCATAGTATCAGATAAGTTTCGGTTAACTATCAATATTCACATATTTTTTTAATGATGTCGTTCGTTATGCCAAATTACTGATTTATTTAATGAACGATTTGAACTAACAACACTCTTAGAAATGAAAGAAGTTATTTACGCGATCCACGGAGTTAAATAATGCATCTAAGAGACAATCAATTTATTCCGTTCGATCTTTGAGAAACGAAAATGGTTGAAATATGAATAAAGACCTCATTAACTAATTAACTTCCTCTTAGTAGCAACAAGTAAATTCGGCCTGCTAATGCATATTTAGGTTAGTATTTCAAATCAACATTGCCAATTTATTAATATTTTTACGTAATTTCTTGGCGTTTGACATTTCGTAGTGTCGATTCAAAGAAAATACCTTCAGTGTTTGCCAGCGTATATCGATTTCCTATTTAATCCCTGTCAATATCGGTTTGGCTGTTAACAGTGCAAATCGTCGGAAGTTACGCCTATCAATCTGATATTTATTTATTTAATTAAACGCCCAAAGGGCTTTTACATATAACGCAGTACATTTTTTTATTACAAACAAAATAAAGAGTTGACAAAATACAGATATCATAAAATATAGAAAATAAAATAATGGTTACATAAAATACAAGATGCAAAGTATTCCAGAACTATCTCAAATGTTGTCCCGAGCGAAGCCGGGTAACCCAGCTAGTATTAGATAATTTTCTAATATCCTCCATATCAACAATACTATTAATAAAAGTGCATAAAATTGGTGTTCACAATAGTTAATGAAACAAGTTGAAATAGTTGGCACATAACGGCGTTTAAAGTTTGCCAAGTTAAAAATTGTTATCAAAACATGTAAAGTTATCGATGATAGTTATCGATGTTCATGTTGTTATGAAGTTATAGATATCTATGAGAGAGCTCCAAGAGTCTGTACCGAAGTCTACTTTCATAGCCATATAAAAATAATCAAATGAAAGATGAAGGTTAATTGAGAAATATTATGAAGCTCTGTGTTTCTTGTTACAATTATTATGGTCTTTTAAAATGCATCCCTCAGGCGCCGTAAGCCTAAATTATATCTGAAAAATTAAAATCTTGCTATTGTTTTCACTCAGAAATTTCAAGAAGAAGATACAGAATTCACAGAAGTGAAATACGATCAAAAATTGTAGCTGTCTCCATCATGTAAACAGGGCTCTGTGGTGTACCTGTTCTTTTACCAGCACAATACAATGCTATCTATTATTTGCTGAACAATATCATTTCACTCCAGGACCGCATTGGAAATCTGTCTAATAAGGTCCGGGAACATTTTTGTCAAAAATTGTCATCCCAATTTAAAAAAATTATATACCTGTGCCTGGGTTTCTATGTGTGTTTTATAATTGAATTTGAATCCCGTCTGACTTCACGATCGAAAATCGATAGATGAAAGAGAAATAGAAAGGACATTGGAGAAAGGTATTGGCCCACATAATTTTCTATACGAACATTAATAATTGCGTCACATTCGTTATAATCTACGCATTCACAGATGGCGCCAATTAAATTATTTTAGGTATTTAATTCTTTTTGCACGTTACGCTTTAAAATATTAAAGTAAATTAATTGTTAGCGCCCGTACATATTTAATATGGATATAAACACATAGTTTTCTCCACAAACAAACCCAAATCTTTCGAGAAAGGCTGAAAAATTCAATTTTGTATCGGTGACTCAATCCAATATTATATTTTTCAGCCTTTCTTGAAAGATTTGGGTTTGTTTATGGACAAAACTATTTATTTATATATGTACAACAATTAATTAATTCACCTCAATATTTTAAAGCAAAACGTGCAAAAAGTATTAAAAACCTAAAATAATTTAATTGGCGCCATCTGTGAATGCGTACTTTACAACGTATATGACGTTTAACCTTATGTTTGGAACCGTATCGTTTTACACTTTACATGTACCAGGACTGAATGTATGGATTATTATAAGCAATAATTATCAGCCTGAAACACTCATCAACATTGAAAAATCTCCCGAGAAAAGATACTTGCCGCCAACGGGACTTGAACCCGTGTCCTTCTGATTGCCGGTCAGCTGCTCTTGACCACTGAGCTATGGGGGCTTATCAAATACCCGCCAAATAATTCAATATATACTAGTGTTTCATTCAACAATTACTGCTTATTATATTTTTTCCACCTGAAAACAACCAACTTTATTTTTGCGAGAGAGACATTGTAAGTGTTAAATCCCTCGCTAGGTGGCGTCGAGACAAATTATACTACTACGTACTTAGAGGGGAAGTTCGCTGGATGGGGGAAGCGGGAGAGAAGAGTGGAGTGGGAACGCGTGAGTGAACTCGCTAATAAAAAATAAAAACATATCAATATAAGGAGAAATTAGGGACCTAAGAAGGGACCCCACCACTGTCCTAACGACGACGCCTTGTGTACCGTCCCATATAAGCTATAGGGAAATAAATCATTTTGGAATTCTCGAACGATGACGTCATGGGGTATTACCAGGTACTCAGTGTGACAAATGCATTTTTAATTGTGATAATTAATGCAAGTACTCGATTGAGGTGTTAGTGTTTTTTCCGTCCAGCTTGGATGTTACGAATCATAACGGCGTTATAAGGAAACATATGGTTTCCTCCTTCACCACACACGTCAAGACTCTAATTTTTTTTAACGAAACTATTTTATTATGATAAAATTAGTTTCACACGAAATATGGTATTATTATTATAGCCGGTGAATATTCAGCCATCAGCCAATCGACAAAAAGATTGTGCCACTGACTTAGTACCTTTTGGTTCTAGACCATTTAGTACCCGGTCTGTCTCTCTTACACTTTCCTGAAATAGTATATCGTTATCCCGTGTGAATTTCGTAATCATGGCGAAACACAGTTTTGAATGAAAATGTAGGCCGAAATTGGGCCTATAATTGGATCTTCTCGTGTTATTCTTTATTCTATGGTTCCGTCAGTCCAGCACTGAGCTGTGTCGTACACGCAGTTGAACAATTCAATAGAATCACGCGTGTGATTTGGTTTCATAATAATGGCTGGCCGATCATGGCTCCGAACCCAAGGCTGAGGGGAGATGGGACACAATCAGCAGTCACCCAAAACCACCTCAACCAAGGCCAGAATACTTAATCAAATCGACCTCTAATTTCTATAAGATCCTTTATGCAATATAATAATTATGTCATTATCAAATTCAGCCATTCTTGGTTTAAATCCCGAATTAAAAATGAATTTTACCCGTTTTAGAACAGTCAGAATTAGCTGATTTATTACATGAAATATTGTTTTGTCTATTATATTGAGTTTTACTTAGATATTACACTTGGTGGAGAACACATAATTTTTTTTTTTTGGTATATACAAGAAGTTGCTTATGAATATAAATAATTATTTTTTAAATAATATAAACAATATAAAAGTAGAGAAGAGAAATAAAAAGAAAATTAAAAAAGAAACAAAAAAATTATAAACATATATGCTTTTCAACCATTCCATGAAATTCTGGTTTTGATTTCGATGAATATATATATTTTTTTAAATGAATACCGCTCAAAAGTCCCAACTGCTCTCGTCTGGATTCAGTGAGACTATGGCATCCCCAATTTGGGTATGTTGTGGGGCTGAAGGTAGTGGAGAGGGGAAGGAGATGGGGGAGAGGAAGGTGGGAAAGTACCTGGCTATTCAGATTTGGTCACCAAACACGGCTTCAGTCATTTCAAGCATCGTTTCAATTCTGAATGGTGGTCCTTACATCAGGGCGATAATAAGAGTATCTTCCATTCTGGATAATATCTCTAAATAAAAATACTAAATAAAATAAATGGCTTTAGCTGTGTTTGGTGTTCACATCCGAATAGCCAGATACTTTCCATCCCCACTACCTTCAACCTCATAAAATACTCCAATTGGGGATTCCATATGCACACTGGCTGCGTAGGGTTGTTTTTTGTGTATTACAGATTAATATAATCCTATTAAAATACACATAAGATATACATAGCTTTAAATAAGAAAAAAATTACAAAAATACATATTTTAGAGTTCTTGCCTAAAATTACTCTTGAAACCTTCAAGACTAAAATGTTGAAAATGTCAAGGGACCTAGAGATATCATTTAGCAGCACTATCCCTCTTGTCATGCTGTGCTGGGCCAGAACATCTGTTCTGCCATGTGGGATACAGAGAAAGTCGTGGTGGCTACCCGGACAGTAGTTGTTGGGTACGAACAATTTATAGCATTCTAAGAGGTAGGGAGCAGTTGGGACTCTTGTGCCTTGTGGCTTTTGTGCCTTGTACTCACTGTAAAAAAATCTACCTAATATAACTACTTTATTAAAATATTTAAAAATGGTTTAGTAAATTAAATAAAAGTATAGGTATATTCGAGGATCTTAAAGTAAGAGACCGTTTTGATTTAGTGTCCTGGCCTGACTTGAGTTGGTGTTGAGTTAGCAGGATGACGATGGGCGGTGGACCGCGAGAGTTCATGCAAAAATGTCTATAATATGCCTACAGGCAGAACCTCGTAACCGGTAACAGACGCAGACGGTGCAATAACCGCTTTTCAATTATCAGGTAATACGATTAGAAAAACTACGACTTTGTTTTATAATTTTATCAGCTTTTAGAACAAAACCTTTAAGTATCTAGGCAAAGAGCATACATCACTCCTTTTAAAATGGCGTTGGCGTCGTGCTAATTACTATTTTCTTTTGTACTCACGTTAATTTACATCTTACTAATATTATAAACGCGAAAGTTTGTATGGATGTTTGAGTTTGTTACTCTTTCACACAAAAACTACAGAATGGATTTTAATTGAACTTTAAAATAATATACATCAGAATAACATATAGGCTATAATTTATGTTGCTAGCTAGGAAGGGGACGCGGGAGGGGAACGGGGACGCACGGGAAAGGTGATTCAGGGAGAAACAATGCATTTCTTTGAATAGGTACGGCATTGCGTCGCATGTCGGGAACCAGCTAGTTTTATAATATAATTTAATAATGTTGGCCTCACTTACCGTGAATTTTTTCCCCCCTTACCAGATATTGGACAACAACACGGTTGCTTTAACTTTTCGGCTCAAACCGTACTCGAGACATCCCTTGAAAATTGCGGTTTAATATTAGCCTAGTATTATTTTACAACTGTATCATCCTAGAAACTTCTTCATCCGGCAATTTAGTTGCTTCTAAAATTTTATTGTGAAGAAATTTCTTTCCTTTATGCATTCATTTAATTTTTTTTATAAAGAAAGACTAATATTCCCGGGTTACGAATAACCCAACAATGTTTGAAAATCTCCTACTATCACCACACTAAGCAGAAAATGTTGCTTGTGTCGTGATGGAGGACTTAGCCAGCCGAGAAATCGAACACGCAACGCCCGGGAGGGACCCAAACGCGATGCCCACTCAGCCACTGACCGGTAAATGATATTCTCTGGGATTAGGTATTCAAATTGTTGATTTGAAAGCATTGGAGGAATTTGTATTACGTGTGTGTGTTTTAATTTTTTTTTATGAAATACATTTTTTAACAATAGCTCCACACTGGAGGCCTTATGTCATCTTTGGGGATGCCGTACTGAGGGTCTTTTTAGGAAAAGGAAGGAAAGGAAGTTCTGCGAAGGAAAAAGGTATGAGGGTGGGTAGGAATATCGGGGTTAATGTGTCCAGGAGTGATGGACATATGAATCCGTCCGTCCCACTGTGGTGCAAGACGTCAAGGACGAGTATCCAGTTAGAGAGTTGAAAGGTCTCCTTCAACCAGTCTCTCCTGATCCGGCCCGCCACCCAGTGGATGGGCCAAATCATTTGCCACCAATTAGACTAACCTCACCCCATGAACCTGGCCACCACTGCCAGTAGCAAGTCATCAAACGTAGCGAACTACTTGGGAAAACCTACGGCAGTGGTGTTGGTTATCCGATAAATGGTTCCCGAGGCAGCAGTACCTATACCCGCCTCTCAAATTCATATAAATAATAATTACAATGCAACATTTTGAGTTCTTTGACATGTCCTTCCGGACATAGGACATCACAAATTGTAAGTCTAGAATTAAGACGACACTATTACCCTAAAAAATAGTCAGAATCTTAACGACGTAAGTAAAGAAGCCGTGTATACAAATTGCGACTCGCGACCCGTGTATTGGACGGACCTACTGTCGAATTTGCCCTATCAAAGAAAAGAAGAAGAAGAAAAATAATGTGGGAATCTTAACGACGTAAGTGAAGAAAGCGTGTAAACAAATATCGGCCCGCGGCACGCGTATTGGACGGACGTACGGTCGAAATCACCCTAGCAGGCCTGGAGATTCGACCTTTACGCCGGGTTTATTTTAATTAATTCTGAAGAATGTGTTTAAGATGTTTCTAAATGAATACCCCCCGAAGTTATTAATTCATCGTCCAGAAAAATAAAATCTGGTGCTCACCGCTAACTTAAGTTGTACAACGTATTATAATTTTTTAAAGGCGTTGTACTTTAAAAATTATGGCAACGTACTGTTTTTATTAATCTAAAATATAAATAACTCGCATCCCTTATGAGACAAGGAAATAAAAATGATAATTCAATTACGAATTCGCCGAAATAAATTAAAATGTGAGCCTCGGGCAAACCCCCGATCTGGTCTTAATGAAAAATATAAAAAATAATTTTATAGTCTCGGTTAGCAGGGACTGCACTGTCACGATACAGCGCCTATCACATTATAGTATGTAGGCAAAACCAACACCTATAGTTGCAATTCACCACATTCCTACAGAGTGACTATGTGTTGATTCTACCTCAGGTTTGGATCATTTGCGGAAGACACGAAATAAAAAAGCGAAACAATGCTATTCCAGTCGATACAAAGACGCTTATCGCCGCGCCAATAAATGCAAGGCATTCCAATGGGGAGACGTAATCCATAAAACAATTGTTGCAGTTTTATTTTATAGATGAGTCGGACTCATCTTTGACTACCAAATCTTCGGTTAAATCTTGATTGATTATTTTGTGATATTTCACAATTTATTAATTAAAAATAATACAGAGCATACTTGCGGCACGTTCCAGCTCGGAAGATACTTCCAGTATCGCTCTTTTTTTTCATTAACTCCACACAGGAGGCTCTGATGAAAATAATTTCCCTCAGGGCCTATGTCATCTTTAAAGCTGTGTGGAGAATCTTTTTGAGGAGAGGAAGGAGTGAACATGGGTCTTGAATAGTGAACATGGGTTGTAGGAAGGAGGAAACACGGAGGCCGGCAAATTGTTCCTCAGCCTAGCTTTTGAAGAGTCGTAGAAGTAGAAACGAGTCGTAGAAGCGAACCGTTCTCATGTGACAAATGTCAATTGTGTACCTACGTATGTTGGACGCACGCTTGGCGTGTTTCCCGGCTATGCAGTGGTGCCGAGGGAATCAATGATGCTAGTTCCTCAGAGTATCTTCCATTGAAATACCGCTAGAACAATGACAGCATTCCCACCCGACGCCTGTGTTTTAAAGATTGCAATCCGTTCGTTAAGATGGGAGAATCAATCAAATAACCCAGACTCTCCCACAAAAAAAACTATACCAGGAAATGAACCTTTTGAAAATAAGAACATTGTACGAATATAACATGTGTCTTTTAATCTACAAAATACAAAATGGACTTATACACACAAACACAACATTTATAAAAACATCACAAGTACACGAACATTATACTAGACAACACAATAAATTGTACACAAATACTGTCAAGATTGAAAGTGGCAAGAGAAGTATTGGCCACGAGGGAGTTCACATTTATAATCTCCTTCCAGATAACCTAAAAACGGAAAAGAATATAAAAACATTTAAAAAAACTATTTAAACTTAAGAACTTGGAACAAAATTAAAAATATTACTTCTATGCTTGTACTACTATACTATATATGCTCTGTATTTATGTAAAGAAAGCGAAATATTATATTTCTTTTAACTTAATAATAAATAATGAAAAATTTAAAAAATGTAGGTGGCGTGGAAATAATAATATAAGATTTACAGGTAACGGTCTGATTGCCTGCGATTATTATAATACGTAACAAAGTGCAAGATACAGACATAAAAAAAAGGCATAAGTTTGTACCTTGTAGATAGACAAAAGGAATATACGGGTATAAATATATGTACTAGCTTCTGTGCGAAGATCCTTAAAAATCAAAATATGGTACATAAAAAAATGGTATGTTTCATAAATATTATTCTAGTATTTCTAAAACAATGGTAGACTTGTAGAAATATGTCGATATTTGAGGTGCATTTGTTTGTGGGAAGGCTAGGAATTGACCCTGCACAGTAGGTAGGTACTCTGGTGGAAGACCAAAATTAAGAATATAAATACAGAAACGAAATGGCTTTAGTCTTCTATGGTGACTAGGTCTGAATAGCCAGGTACTTTCCCATCATCCCATTCCCCACTACCTTCAGCCTTCACAATACATTTATGTAGGGATGCCATAGTTTTATTGACTCGGGATGCTTGGGGGGCAGTTGGGATTTTTATGCGGTTTTCACAATTAAAATAATATTTTTACACTTCATAATACTTCCCCATAAGGTGTGCTCATCTATTATTAGCATCATCATTATAAATATACCTAACCAAAGATATTAAAAAAAACAAGGAGATATGCTATGGTGTCCGCTGGGATTGTCGGCGGGATTACTCCCGAATGGGAGTAGTTTGAACACGGAAATAAGTTGATTTTTTAAAGTACTAGCTGGTTCCTTGCATGCGTTGCCATGCCATTCAAAGAAATATATTTTTATTTTTTTTAAATAAATGAATACAATATAAGCGAAACTCTATCGAAAATCTGGAAACAGAAAAATCAGAAAAACATATTGACACCTCTGGGACTCGAACCCAGGACCTCTTGCTTTCCGGGCAAACGCGCTAACCACTGCGCCACGGTGTCGATTTGAGTCCCAGAGGTGTCAATATGTTTTTCTGATCTTTCTGTTTCCAGATTTTCGATTGAGTTTCGCTTATATTGTCTTCATTTATTTAAATATTACAATTTGAGGTTTTACTCATAAAGTTAAAATAAAAAATAAAATATTCATCCTAGACTTGCAGAAAAGTCGATAGATGTCGCGTATTAAATAAAATGGATAAAGATTTATCCAGACACTATCTAGAGAGCATTTAGTTCGGGGTTGAATCTTGCAATCATACATAAAGATAGTTGCCAATAATATATGCATTAAAGAAAATGGAGACAAAGTAGGTGGTTCATAGTCGAAGGATGGTACAGTTAAACATGACCGAATTTCATATCGACACCGTGGCGCAGTGGTTAGCGCGTTTGCCCGGAAAGCAAGAGGTCCTGGGTTCGAGTCCCAGAGGGGTCAATATGTTTTTCTGATTTTTCTGTTTCCAGATTTTCGATTGAGTTTCGCTTATATTATCTTCATTTATTTAAATATTACAATTTGAGGTTTTACTCATAAAGTTAAAATAAAAAATAAATTGTTTTTCCCACATGTCCATTCTAATGCATTCCCATTCCCTTCCCGCGTCCCCTCCCATCCTGCATTCCCCTTCCATCATCTCCGCCTTCCCCCTCCCTCGTCGCCCTTCCCGCCAAACCCACCCCCTTCGATACCCTCCCCTCATGCCTTCTCTCCCTGCCTCTAAAATATCTGAAACACACACGTTTTCAAACCACCGCGCACCACCTGCAGTATTTTTTTTAATACAAATTTCATAACGCCAAAGCTTGCCAGTATACATGGAAATAATCTTCTGCTGAAATACAATGTTCTGTAAAAAAATTGAGTCAATCCATCGTGCTTACGTATATTCACGACTGTTCACGACTTCATTCGACTGGACACCATATCACTTTCCGAGATTTGCGAATGCAAACATACGGAACCTAATTTTTTATTATATCTATGTATAGATTGGTTAATAATATTGTTTGAATACGGATAAAATTCCATTATTTAGTTGATTTTTTGAATGTGTACTTTTTGAAGTTACATCAGGAAACACAGTCCTACCAAGTAAACACTGCGGATAGCACATCTCTTATATTTCATTATCTTTGATTATAAATCTTATATTTCATTATCATTGATGTGTTCTGTTGGTGAACCAATAAAAAAAGTCTCAAATGCTGTTTATTGCTGGTTTAATAAATTTATATTTTTTTAATTATTTTTAGAATAAATTAATGAGTAAAATTTCTCGAATTGTAATATGTCTATCATCATAAGGAAAATTAATATATTTTTTAGAAAAATACCCTTTGATTCACATTAATTACTACAAAAGACATCTACTTACGAAAAATTCTTCTTTTGGAAGATTTTCGATTCATCGTGTACAGACCGTAATTCTTAGTAAGAATCTAAAATTTCGGTCGGTTCGGTGCCATAGGGCCTAAGGTATGACCGAATCCAAATGTTACAAAGCGCCCGTAAAACGATGATTTAAAAAAAAAATCATCTTTTTTAAGATTTTTGAATCATTCAGTTGGTTCGGTGCCCGAGTATTTGCATCCCGGCGATGGAAAAAGCTGCATTAATATTTTCAATTACGTAAAATGAAAATTTGCTTTCGTCGTATAACATGTCGGCCATTTACAATTTTTTTTGTCATTTTGTTATATTGATAGCCCTTTGTTATGCCGTAGTATCAGGAATACCAATTACAAAATGACAGATATTATTGTAAATGGCCGACATGTCATACGACGAAAGCAAATTTACATTTAACGTAATTAAAATTTTGAGTGCAGCATTTTCCATCGCCCCGAATGCAATAGTAATTAAGATGAATCATAAGGTTTTTTTTTAAACATTTGTATTAAGCGAGTCCAATGATTTCGAAAGTTTACAAAAAATAAAATATGTATGCCTCACCTTTTCCGGAAAAAAACATCCGCGAAATTCCCTGGAATTATCTCAAATCAAACTAAGTTTTATCAAAGATTTGTGCTGTCGGTGTCAGAAACCAACTCATTATTCAAGCAGAATGTCAAAGTAGACATTCACATGCTAATATCAAATTATTCACGATTAAACATCGAAATAAAACATGGCAGATGACATTCTACGTCTGACTGATTGGTACGGTGACCGGCTAACTCAGAATAAAATCAACTCAGAACCACCTCAGAAAGGTTATTAAGAGTGATGATAAAAAACTATAAAAAATTGGTGAAGTTAGGTTAGGGTTACCGGCTATTTTAAAATTATTTTATCATAGCTTTTAATGACCTTTCTGAGGTGGTTCTGAGTAGGTTACATTCTGAGTTGGCATGGAACCGTTTGATACATACGAGTATCAGTATCTATATCTACCCGAAAAACTTTAAGAAGCGATTCCTGAACATATTTGCGGTGGTAAATGTATACTTATGTTATTTTACGAGTACTATTCGATAGATTTTTTCAATTAAAAACGACAACAAGTTTTTTTTCCATAATATAATTAACAATTCCGACACTGGGTATCTACAACCTAAAGACCTTAGTCATCATGTGATACACACTCCATCTTTCAATTTGGGAGGAGGGTATGGGTACCGCCGCCCGGGAACCATTTATTGGATAACCAACACCTTTGTCATTGGTCACCCCAAGTAGTTTGATACGTTTGTTTTTACGTGAGCTCCACACAGGAGACCCTGAGAAAAATAATTTCCCTCAGGGCCTATGTCGTCTTTGGGGATGCTGTGTGGAGGGTATTTAAGGAAAGGAAGGAGAGGAGAGTTCTGGGAAGGAAAAGGGTTTTGGGGGTGGGTAGGAATCTGGGGTGTGTCCCGATCATCCACCCCCAAGACCTAGACAAACCTCACCCCATGAACCCCTGCTTAATCACCAAACGTAGGGAACCACTTGGGGTGACCTATGGCAGAGGTGTTGGTTATCCAATAAAGGTTCCCGGGGCAGCGCTACCCATTCCCGCTTCCCAAATTGTTTGGTAACTTAGGGGCGCCAGGGTTCATGGGGTGAAGTTTGTTGAGGTCGTGACGTGTCATGCGTCTGCCCACCTGCTGCGTGGCGGGTCGGATTGAGAGACACTTGTTGAGGGAGGCCTTTTGATCTTTCCAGCCAGACTCTCGACCCATCGTTGGGCTGGAATAACCATGTCGGGGCCGCTAGGCAATCCACGTCTCGGGGCCCCTTTACCAATGGGTGGGGGGAGAGGGGAGGGGGGAGGGGGGAGGGGGGGGGGGGTTGAAGGGGCCTCCAAACGCCTCCTTGTTCCCTTGATCAAATCCTTAACAAGCCTTTCAGTGGGGGGGGGGGGGGGGGGGGGTAAATATTTTTAAAACTTTAAATTTTTTTTTCTGAATGTACAACATATCGTGAGTATTGGGTCAAAATTTCAAGAAAATCGGAGCAAAACTAACGAAGATACAGTGTTTCAAGCGTCTGACCCTCATGCTCGATTCAAGTATATTTCGAGTATAAAAATTTTTAAATCGGTTTTCTCGCAAACAACATTTCTGTTTTAAAAAAAAAACATCAAAAATGTCACCGGAGACCAAAATTTCATTTACATTTTTTACTCCAAATAGTGTCAGGAATCACTGGTTAAAAGTAAGTCAAGTACGTCCCTTAACACCCTGTATAATTATAAATAAAAGCAAAAAATAAAACAAAACAAATGCCAATATAAACCACACACGGCACCTTCAATCACTTCAGATACTACATAAGTAATGTTGCAATAAACAGAAGGAAAGAAAGGTAAAGTACAACTATGTTTATATATTTGTTTTTATTATAGACTTTTCATTTATTATTTGTGTATGATGTGAACATTAATTATTTATTGGGTTATAACCTAATTATTATAATTTGTTGTTGTTTTTTTAATGCGTGTACCTTGTTATTAACCTGTAAATGTTCATAATAAAAAAAATTAAAACATGTTGAAAGCTGACTTTTTCCGAAACTTCGTTGCTCACTAATTGAAGCAAGTCACTTTTTCCCGAGACCCGGGGCCCCTAGCCGATGCAGGGCCCCTACTCTGCCTTAGGGATAATCCGGTACTGCCCATCGTCTTGGAGGTATGGATTCATACGTCCGTTACTCCTGGACACACCGACCCCCATATTCCTACCCACCCTCATACCTTTTTCCTTCCCAGTACTTCCTATCCTTCCCATCCTTCCCTCCACACAGCATCCCCTAAGATATTTTCCTCAGCGCCTTCGTTACAGCAGAACAGTACAGACAAGATAGGGCGAGTATCGGGTGGTCTTTTGCGACGTAAGGTAGTGTGACCAACGGCCACGTGTCAGTGTTTTTTTTCTATTTAAATATCACCAGACACAAAAGTTATTCCTTCTCCAGTTACACATAAGATATACATAACTTTAAAAGAGAAAGAAGAAAAATAAAATTGCAATAATACATATTTTAGAGTTCTTGCCTAAAATTACTCTTGAAACCTTCAAGACTAATGTTGAAAACTATCAAGGGACCTAGAGATATCAGTTAGCAGCATCATACCTCCTGTCATGCTGTGCTGGGCCAGAACGTCGTTAACCCCCCGTATAATTAATTAAGGTATTATTAATATTTATTTATGGGGCAATCTGGCGTATTTTATTTCTCCGTGATAGCTTATCAATCCTATTGCGACGTCGCGTGTTGTGAAAGCCTAAAAAGCTGAAGTTGTCGACCGAATCCCGGATCGATACCAGGCACCAGAGGTGAGGCTTTGTGAGAGGAAACTTCACTAAGATTGTTATATCTTATCGGGGTTATAACTTCGTAATAAACACGAACTCCGACCTACCAACCTACCAACCTACCAACCTACCAAACAACCAACCCATATACTCGAAACAGAGCGGTATTTGGGGTGAGATTTGATGATATCGACTTTTCCTATTTATACGGCACTAAATATATACGGACTAGTAATAAACGTGGTGTACATTTTATATAATTGACAAACAACAAGCGTGTATGTAAAAACCTTACTAATAAACTAAAATTGACTAAACTGATATCAAAAAGCCATAAACAAGCCCAAGATAAATAAATTGAAATATTTTAATTTCAAACATGAATAAAAACCATGTGTATTTTTATTCCAAATGTTTTTTTTTAAATATTGTCAAAACTGTATTTATTTATTTGTAATAAACAGCTTATACATAAATTTCAATTTGGGAGGCGGGAATGGGTACCGCCGCCCCGGGAACCTTTATTGGATAACCAACACCTCTGCCATAGGTCACCCCAAGTGGTTCGCTACGTTTGGTGATTTAGGAGGGGTGCCCGGGTTCATGGGTGAGGTCTGTCTAGGTCTTGGAGGTGGATGACCAGGACACACTGAATCCTAGATTCCTACCCACCCCTTAAACCCTTTTCCTTTTCCTCTGCTTCCTTTCCTTAAAAAAACCCCTCCACACAGCATCCCCAAAGATGACATAGGCCCTGATGGAAATTATTTTCCTCAGGGCCTCCTGTGTGGAGCTCATGTAAAAAAAATCGAGTTACATATATATATATATAGAGTTAAGTTAATTCAAGCCAGTTTGTTGGAAAATTGTAGAAAACGCGTTTTTTTTTTGTAAATTTCCAAGAAAACTAAGTCTCTTTTTATCGTCTATACACGAAAAAAATATTATAATTATTCCCAGAGAATAACATTCATTCATTTCATTATTAGCGAAGTACAAATATTGATTTCTAGGATTTATGCACATGAATAAGACATTTATGTTATTAAAAAACATTACGTACAAGTCACGCGGTCACTCAATCAATTAAAAAATAATACCATCATCCCTGACCCCTACGGGTCCGTACGGACCACTTTGGCAACCATTGATCTAAACGAACAAATGAAAGAGAACAAGACACAGAAAAAATGAAAATGGTTTCAGACCTAGAACCCCTTGCCTAACCGGGACGGGTGCCTCTACCAATTCGGCCATTGCCACCTTCCAACAAACCGTCATATTTGTCAATCTCATATATTTCAAATTTCAGATTTAAAAATATTATCTTCGACTAATTTTTCCATATTATAGGCAACTACCCTTTTAATCGGAAACAATCGTTCTAATAACTGGTTTGTAACCTAGATAGCGTCTCGGATAAATATATCTGTTCATATGTTCAACAGCTCGGCTGTGGAATGATTTGCCGGCCTCTGTGTTTCCTCCTTCCTACAATATGGGTCTCTTCAAGACCAATGTTCATTCCTTCCTCTCCTCAAAAAGATCCTCCACACAGCATCCCAGATGACATAAGCCCCGAGGGAAATTATTTTGCTCAGGGCCTCCTGAGTGGAGTTAATGTAAAAAAATTGAATATTTTTCGACTTTTTTATAAAAGTCTAAATGAATATTAATTTTTTATAAGAACAACTCTTTTTACTACGCGCCCGTCCCAGTTACATGAGAGGTTCTAGGTTCGAGTCCCAGTGGGGACAATTATCTATTTCATTTTTATGTGTCTTGTTATATTTCATATCATATTTTCGTTTGGATCAGAGGTTCCCAAACTTAATTTTCTCATAGACCCCTTTCAAAAATTTACTGTTTTCGGTGGACCCCCTGCTGCTACATTTCTACCACATTCCCAAAACTCGTAAAAAAATGTGAAGATTAGATTTTACGATGGAAAATTACATCGTGGCTAGTTCCAACCCCAAATTCGGAGTGGTAAATAAAAAAGAAAAATAGTCCATTTTCTTGTGTTCTATTTATTAAAATAATATGATAACAGACAGGGGAGAAATACACGTAGATGACTCCAAAAAAAAATTATTTCATAAATGGTTAGTATAACTATTGAATATGTTCCCAAAGTTTTAAATAAAAAAATTGAATTCGTTCCGGTGTTATGAGGGTGTTTGTGCCGAACCGCGTCGTAAACTTGAAACGCATTTTTCTCGAAATTACTTTTTTTGAATTTGTGTGCATTCTAGCTCAGAAAGTTTTTAACCAAACATTTTAAAAATTTGCAAATACCTTATTTATGTAATTATGCTCTATCTATGTGAACCGAAATCCGTAGTAATATCATTGTCAAAAGTATTTTTTAATTGCAAAAAATGTAAAAAATTGGCAAAAAATCAAGGTTTCCTGTTGTGAGACACCTCATTTTTATTTATTTAATATATAGATATATAATTGTTTAGCGGAGTTATATAAATTACAAAATATCGGTACAGAAATTATTTAAAAATTGCAATCTCAACAAAGAAGAAGCTAGTTCTTGTGCTTGATGAGCGAGTTACACTAATTATAACTGAAATAGAATAATTTTTATTTTTATTTTAACTTTATGAGTAAAACCTCAAATTGTAATATTTAATTAAATGAAGACAATATAAGCGAAACTCAATCGAAAATCTGAAAACAGAAAAATCAGAAAAAGATATTGACACATCTGGGACTCGAACCCAGGATAAAGATAGCAGCCAATAGTATATGCGTTAAGAAAAATGAAGATAGTGTGGGTGGTTCTTAGTCGAAGTATGATACAGTTAAAAGTGACCGAATTGGATATCGACACGGTGGCGCAGTGGTTAGCGCGTTCGCCCGGTAAGCGAGAGGTCCTGGGTTCGAGTCCCAGATGTGTCAATATCTTTTTCTGATTTTTCTGTTTTCAGATTTTCGATTGAGTTTCGCTTATATTGTCTTCATTTAATTAGAAATAGAATAACATTATGCAATAGGTAAGTATATAATAGGATCAATTGAGACTTCTGGATCATCTATATGTGTAGGTGTACATTTTCTTAAATTAAATTTAAAACCATATTGATTTGAGATATAAACTATTGCCTCCAAAATTCACATAAAAGCTACATCTGATGGTGACGTTCGATGCATAGCTGCTGATAATTTTCATATTTTCTGAGGAAATGCTTAGAAAAATTGACAATATTTTCTTAAGTATAAAATTACCTCAAAGTCTCAATAAATTATACACATTTCTTCCATGCCAAAAAATTCATGAAAATCATTAAAAAAAACCTAGTCCTGTGTCCTGTTTCCCACCTAAATAGAATTAAATATCGAATATGCAAATTTTTACAAGTAACAGTCGCTGACCTTCTTAAAATACACTACTCAAAAAAATTAAGGGAGGTTTTAGAAAAGGGAAATTATTGCTAAATATTAAGGCTATCCTGATCCATAAGCCGGCCTAACTGAAAAAAAAATTCGAGCCAAATTATTTATTCGCACTATATATTAGGGGAACCGTAGCTTAAAATGTAGTTAAAGCTTCAAAATGCTTTTTTTAAAGTCTCAATACCACCATTTTTCACCGAAATAGAGCCTGTCAAAAATCACAGCAAAATTTTGATTTTTTGCTCCCTTAATTTTTTTGAGTAATGTATTATCTGCCTACATTGATAGGTTAAGCCAAGCCAACATTTTTGTTCTTTATTATCGAAACCAGATAAATTTTCGTGGACCCCCACATACAACTTGTGGACCCCCATTTTTGTATCACGCCAACGTAGACCCCCGTCGAGTCTCCCGTGGACCCTGGGAAACACTGGTATATTGTTAGTGTTAGGTATCTTCTTCTTTAATGATATTATTTATGGGTATCCTTCAAATGTCATAAAAAGAAAGTTGTTCTTATAAAAATTTAAAAAATAATACGTCCAAAAAAACCCCACTTTTTCATGACGGGAATTGCCTGCTTTTTCATTGAAAAAGCGGGCCTCTTGTGTGGAGCTAATGTAAAAAAAAGGTATCAGTCTGCCAAAATGTGGCGTTGTCAGCTCTTTCGCAGCCAGTTAAAACATGCTTTCTTAGTGGGTTGTACAGTCTTTATTTAATGTGTTACTGAAACCCTGTTTGTGAAAGTGTTTTTTTTTTTATTAGTAAGGCTGATATAATTCTATTGTGAACGGTGAGGTTTTGAAAGACATTCATATACCAAAAATTCAACTATTTTTAGCTCGGCGTTATTTTTTATAAACTATGCCTATGAAAGATTGGCAATTGAACACTATTGTGATATTTATTTATTTTTTATTTTTTATTTTTATATATATATATTTTTTTTTCCACTTTTGTAGATAAAAATGTATCCTTTCTGGGGTACCCCGTTCTAAGGACACATTGTACAAGTTTTCTTGTTTGAAATATAAGTAAATACCTATTTTAAAATGTTATCGAGGAAAATTATAAAGTTAAATCTAAAAGAAAGTACAATTCAAGCATTTGTAGCGCCCACTTGCGCCGAATACACGAACACACGAGAACAATGCACACAGCGCAATGTACCTACTACCGGTACATCTA
Organism: Limnephilus rhombicus; assembly: GCA_929108145.2. NCBI lineage: Eukaryota > Metazoa > Arthropoda > Insecta > Trichoptera > Limnephilidae > Limnephilus > Limnephilus rhombicus. The sequence goes on from OV815286.1 coordinate 23,009,372, forward strand.
CCTACAGCGGTTAATAATTCCGCCACTTGCGCGAAAGGCCTCGAACTTGTGTCTGTGCAATACAAATGCCCGCAGAACGTTCGGGCAATACCTCCGCTTTGCGTGAATTCTCGCAACATTACCTGGCGCGCTAGCAAGCTACTCTGCCGATCGCGCTATTATATAAAGCGACTCATTTCGGCGCTCGCTGAGTCAGTCCAATCCAGTCTCCATTCATCGGTCGAGCAACACACACCGAGCAGTGATTACAATTAGTCCAGTGCCGTAACACTTTCTCCAGCCCTCGCGAGGCAACCGCCCGCGCAGTCAGCAGCAAGTGAATAACGTTCGTCCAGTGTGACTCCAGGAACATTACCAACACCCTCGAGGACTCCTTCTCCAACTACCATTCGCTGTCCGGCCCGTTCGCGCCTCGACATGAGATGTCACCCGACCTATCGACTACCAAGCACGCGCTTGCTGTTTCATATAGGTGCAGCCCTCATCGCCTCTCAAGGTTCCTTCCTGCGTCACGTGTGTGCGCCGACTCAAAGGACACACAGCTGCCATATCCCGCCAACATGACGGTGATCGACCGCCTGGACCAAGGTCACTTCTACACCGCCTCGGTGTACAGCAACACGCCGGCTCCCTGAAGACCTGTGATCTTCACCGCCGCAGCTCCCTGACCATCATCACGCAGCAGCAACACTCACGGCACCACTGTCACTCCACTCTGCTTCGACCCTCGCTACGTAGCCACAAATAAAGACTGACTCACTACATCGACCGATCGCCCTTTCATTTATCTCCCGTCTCTGCCGATCCCCGCTTCCTCACATTAATCTTTGTTAGGTTGCAAAATTGTATCTATATTCTTCCTTCCCATGTCCATAAGCCAGTTATTTTTTTAATGGTTTTATTGCAAGAGGGAGTAAATTAAATAATTTTATAGAGAAGTATTGCATATTTCTTTGTCCAAAAATCGTTTTAGTTGTAGGTTGGTGGAATGTATGTTGTAATGTAGATCTTGTGAATCGACCCGAGTTTGTCTGTGTAAAGTTATCCTAGTTTTTGAATGCGTACATTAGATTATCTTTTTTGTATAATTGTTTAAGTGACATTAAATTCAGCGCTTTAAAAACATAGTCTGTAGGGGTTCTGGTGGGGACTCTAAATATATCTAATATGATTTTGCAATACGTGTTGCTGTGAATTTATATGTAATCATTAACGATGGGTTGTTTCAAAGAAATTTGATGGATTCATAAAATATTTGAAGTTAATTTTCACATTCTGTGTAAGTTCTATTCAAGTTCTGTAATTATTTCAGTTTAATGATGCAATTGGCCAATAAAGATATAATATCAGAACTTTAAAAGAACTTACACAGAACGTGAAAATTAACTTCAAATTTTGACGAATCCGTCAAATTATTTGAAACAACCCGTCCTAAGAGATAAACAGTTACATAAGGTTATTTTTTTTCAAATATCGAAATTCTTTCTTAGAACAAATAACCAACGTCATTTGTCTCTCTGGTGCCTAGAAGTTGAAAAATCTTACGTAATTTGGTGACATGAGCTTTTTTCCGCTCGGTATTTGGAAACACATTTATAGGTATTTAGCTTTGATCTTCAAGCTTCATTTTTCATGTTTTTCAATTTTAATTTGTTGCTGGAAATTACGGGCTAGTTTTTCTTTTGAATCGAATTTGGTAAATTTAGAACATAGTTTGGACTGCAGACGATTCATCTTAAAATGGCAAGAGATATATCGACTACTTAGAAAGTTTAAGGCAACCTGGTGACATAACAATAACATGCGATAATGAGTTGTAGTGTAACTCTCCATAGACCTCATTATCGCATGACAGTGAACGAACCACAGTCAGAAAGAACCTTCTCATTATGAGTGCTCGATATTGAATTTTGATCATGAGAAATTTTAAAACTTGCAAGCCCTGATATACAGCTTAATAAGGTGGTCTGATAATCCGGCCCTGTGTCTAAAAGCTTTAGGAAGGTAAATAGTAAATAGGTACTTCAGGTTCAGGAGGTGGAAGGTATCGACGTTTTCATCTCCCAACTCTAATTAAAAGTGGCCGCTCGATGGGGTGGAAATTAAGAATATAAGTGGAATTTGTTGGCCAATACCCAACTATCAATCACTTTCAATGTGATTGATTGATCCGCTCCAACTAAAATTTGGTGTGGTAAATATCAGGTGTGGAATTATTCTATAGAATGACCTAATTTCGGAATCGATTTATGGAACTTACTTTACTTTTATACGAATATGCCATATATCTTGGCCAGTTTTTTTAGTCTGTGTTGTGTTTTCTGCCTGTGACAATTTTGGTATGTTAAATATATATATATATAAGAAATTTAATTAAATTAAATTACCCGTGGATATTGTCGAAAATAATAATCCTCATCTTCAATCATCAGCTACAATGATTTCAATCATAATCTATATCATTTTTCCAAGAAACATTTTTGCATACTTAATGCAGTAGGAATCATCAGTATCCCCGTTAGAAAACCTTATATTATCTAAACATGTACACACATTGTACATATTTTCCGTACGTAAATGCCTACCCAACAGAAAAAAACACGTAAAAATCTTTCAGCATGAAAATTATTCTGCATAAAAAAATTCACATTCAAAAATTATCAAATAAAAAATTAAAAAATTCGATGGTAGGTACTTTATATTTTTTAAATAAATGAAGACAATATAAGCGAATCTCAATCGAAAATCTGGAAAAAGAAAAATCAGAAAAACATATTGACACCTCTGGGACACGAACCCAGGACCTTTTGCTTTCCGGGCAAAAAAAGAGCATTTAGTTCGGGTTTGAATCTTGCAATCATACATAAAGATAGTTGCCAATAATATATGCGTTAAAGAAAATGAAGATAATGTAGGTGGTTCTTAGTCGAAGTATGGTACAGTTAAACATGACCGAATTTCATATCGACACCGTGGCGCAGTGGTTAACGCGTTTGCACGGAAAGCAAGAGGTCCTGGGTTCGGGTCCCAGAGGTGTCACTATGTTTTTCTGATTTTTCTGTTTCCAGATTTTCGATTGAGTTTCGCTTATATTGTCTTCATTTATTTAAATATTACAATTTGAGGTTTTACTCATAAAGTTAAAAATTAAAAATAAAATATTAATATTATTTATTTATTGTTATCAAGTTTAATTTATAGAATACCACTTTTAAATTATACCATATTTTTCCCGCGGCTTCACCATCGCGGGAATGCGCACATCAAATCCCCATAGTTTCATCGCAAGAGGATGAATGGTTTAGTAACGCATAGGACCCATGCATACAAACCCAGAAACAAACATATTTTGATTTTTATATACCTATATAGATAATTATTCAAAAATACTAATGTTTTATTTATAGAAGAAAAATAGTTTATTTATAAGCAAGTTCTGCTGTGTAATTATTATTACGAGTGACAGCTGTTTCGCCTTCCGAGAGTATTATCAACAAATGGCTTCACCACGGTTTGTGGTGAAGCCACAATAAATCATAAAGAAAATAAAATTGCTTTTATTTGTATGTATTACCACAGCCCTTATTGATTTACAAGTAAATTGTCGGAAATTATTAATGGTTATCGATTATTAGCCACTTCTCGTATTGTTTAAATTTGAATAAAACATTAACCCCTCAGAACTCACCATATTTTGTCAGAGGGCTAAAATATTTCCGCTTTACAATAAAATCCTAACAAATGGAATATTTCTGAACGGAATCGAAGACTAAAAACTGTTTTTGAAAGGTGATAAAATACGCTTTCAAATTTTATACCTCGTAATAAACATATAATTTTTGAAATATGAAAATATTGCACTAAAAAATAAAAAAGGTTTAAAAATGGCTCACCTTACGTTTATCCTATCTAAAATTACTGATAAATAAGAAAATAGAAACACATGCAACGTTATTAGACTAATGTATTATAAACGTTATCGTAAACTCATTTTTTGTCTTTCCAGAAAACAAAAAAATTATGAAAAATTCCTACAATTTCAATACTTTTTTCAAATTGCATTGCGAAACTTTGGTTTCATAAAGCTGTATATTTTAATTATTTTGTGGTTAAGACGACAATATACCCTAAAATATATTTAGAATCTTAACGACGTAAGTAAAGAAGCAGTGTATACAAAATGCTACTCGAGACCCGTGTATTGGACGGACCTACTGTCGAATTTGCCCTATCAAAGAAAAGAAGAAGAAGACAAATAATGTGGGAATCTTAACGACGTAAAATAATGTGGGAATTTTAAAACGTGTAAGAAAATATACGCCCACACACGAAACTACGGTCGAATTCACCCTAGCAGGCCTGGAGATTCGACCTTTCCACCGCGTTCATTTGAGTTAATTCTGAAGAACGTGTTACTAATATTTAAAATGTGTCTCCATGTCTCACTCCCGAAGTTATAAATTCATCATCTAGAAAAATAAAATCTGGTGCTTACCGCTAATTTTATAAATGAAAAACAGGTTATAAAGTTTTAAAATCTTTGTTGTTAAAATACATTAATGGTAAGGTATTGTTTTCATTAATCTTAAATACAAAGAACTTACATCCCCAGTGTTATGTTGGAATAAAAAAGTTATTATAGTAACGAATTCGCCGGAAATGATTAAAATGTGAGTTTTGAGCAAACTAAAATTATTAGGGTTGTGTACCACATTATCTTTTAGATTAGAATATAAAGCTTGGTGTTTTCTCTTTCTATCGCCGTTTGGATTATATTTATCGCCACGGCAGTAAGGGAGATAAACGATTTCTATGAGACTTGTATGGTTTTTCCGAAAAGTGATGTTAATAGTTTATCAGAAAGTTCAATTTATTCAAGATGAAATTTCTGTTCTTTTCAAAATTCTTGTAATGGTAAACAAAGTGCTGTAAAGGCAAAGCAAAGCTAATATATATATATATTATTATAAACAGATAAACAGGTTTAAATGTTTTCCGTCGAAAAGTGAAAGGAAGTATATCTCAGTTGCTTAATTATGAAGTTTGTTAAATGTTGTATGCATCGTGGTATGTCGGTAAATGTATGTCATATGTAGGTTGAAAATTATCTGGAATTTTTCAGATATGCACGCACGTAGGTATCGGATATGTCGAAAGTTGGTAGGTATGTCGTCTATAAAGTCCCTATTAACATTACAAATAATTGCGTAGGAATCGATATTTTGATACAGAAGTGAAAAAAAAATCATCATTAATTTTGCTTTTTATATTTGTACCTTCAAGAAGGATTTTCAAAAAATAAGGCTAGGTTAAGTTTCCTAGTACAAACTAACCAAGCCTTACCTTTCCTGACTTTAACGATTACAGAAATACTGTGTCCAGAAACTAGCGAATCTACGCCATATTTGGAGTCGATTGTGTGGTTTGATTTTGATTTGAGCTTTTGTTTTCGAGTAAATCAAGTCCGAAGTTCGAATTTTTAAGGGCATTTTTTTAATCGGTCGCTAAGGACTTACTATCAGCTGTTTTAAAACGCGTTGAAACGTTGACCCAATTCCAAAGGTTTTTTTTATTCCGATAAAAAGGAAACAAATAATACATCGAAATTCTAAGATTAAAATGATTCTATGACAGTTGATCCCCGTCAGATGGCCCTCTGGCACACTTATACATAAATGATTCTATGACGGTTGATCCCCGTCAGATGGCCCTCCGGCACACTTATACATAAATGATTCTATGACAGTTGATCCCCGTCAGATGGCCCTCCGGCACACTTATACATAAATGATTCTATGATAGTTGATCCCCGTCAGATGGCCCTCCGGCATACTTCTACATAAATGATTCTATGACAGTTGATCCCCGTCAGATGGCCCTCCGGCACACTTATACATAAATGTTTCTATGACAGTTGATCCCCGTCAGATGGCCCTCCGGCACACTTATATATAATATGAATATGCATTCTGCTAATGGAAAATATGGTGTACATACGTATACAATATATACTCGTAAATAAGTGTCCCCGAAAGGGTATGCAGAAAGGACATACCGCGGAATAACAAAATAATAAAACATGATATCATTCAAATGCTCAAGGATATACTTTATATATTAGAGTATAAGTACAAAAAATCGACATAGTGAATAAATTCGTTTGATATCCGACTTGCAAGGTTTCTTTGAAGTCGATTTTAGGTTTGAAAATGGTAAATAATGAACAAAAAATTACAATTGTATAATATTTATAATTTCGGGGGTCTGTCAACTGCGGGCAACTGTCGGGTCACCACAAAAAAGAGTTGTTTCAGTTATCTATGTAATGTATATTCACCTGTTTCCCGCTTGTACTACTAGTTTCTGGACACCGTGTATAAAGAGTGGCAGTACTTTCAGTATCGTTCTGATGACAGACCACCATTCTGAATCAAAACATTGTTTGAAATGGCTTTAGCCGTGTATGGTGCTCAGATATGAACAGTCGTGTAGAAACTTTCCCGCCTCCCTCCTTCCTGTCTTTGGGTATGCCATATATAGTCCCGTTCTTTTTCGAGATATAAATAATCTTTTTAATATATCTCTGAAAACTGTTAAGCCCGAAATGTTCTTTATTATTCGAAATCTGAATAATAATTTACAAATAACGTTTTTATTTAACTGCGACGTGTCAAGGGATCATCATTTATATATTTTATTTTGTCGATGAAATCCACAGGGACCGGTTTAACTTGGTATCTGCCTTTATCCAACACTTCAGGACGAAAAGGTCACCCTTATTGGAATTTGTCGATGAGATCATAAGACCTCTTTGCCTTTGAGATATACTAAAGACATATTGACCTTGCCCAAAATTTTACAGATTATACCTACACTTGCAAATAACATCTACATCTTAAGTTCGTACAAGTAAAACCGTCGATAAAATACCAGAAGAAAGTAATCAGAATGATTGTACTACGATTGTTAAAATATATATCAAGAAAAGATAAAAATACTGTAATTGCGTAAAAGATTGTAATATTTATTGCGAGAACAGAAGCACATACATCTAAAATGTCTATTATCAATGAAATACGGAAAAAAGCAACCAAAATGCTTAAATCATGAAAAATGTATATTATTTAAGTATTTATTGTAATGAACAGACTGACATACGCATTTAATAATAAGATGTAAGATAGAGCTTTCTGAAAGTGCTGCGTACTGAGAAAAGATTCTATTCCATTTTTATGAAGAAAAAAATCGAGAAAATCTTTAAAATCGGAATGATTACGGCAAATTTGGCAATGCTGTCATCGCAACCAAAATCAAAACAAGTTGAATATCATACTGTACCCAGAGTTCTTGAAAATATATTAAGTGTACGCATGTAAACGAAAGGCCGATCAATATTTACAAGAGGGAGCGTAAAAACACGCAACAGCGCGGAGCGCCGGCAGCGGACGCCGATGATAAACAAACGCCAAATATTATTTGAAACTTGCAAATGTCAGAAGCAACGTGACACCGTCTTAATGTTTTCCAACGTAAAATATGACTTTAAGGTTTTATTCACCAGCGTGATGCTGGTGGCTAGCACGTGGGGCCGGGAAATCCATCCAGCGTTACCAGAGCACGAGCCAAATCCGGGTTACTTACCCCGTGTCGATAACCCACACTTAACATAATTCGTTTTACCCGTTAGAACTGCGAAAATTGCATGAAAAACGCAAGCGAGAACTATAAAAATGATGTGTACAATGTATTTTAGTTGAAATCACTGAAAAAAACACGCGATTTTGAGCATTTTTAAGGGTTGAAAAATCACTGTTAAAATTCTTAATCAAGTTGTCACCGATTGACGTTTCGGCGGCAAAATTTTCACCTCATATGCCTGCACGGTGGCCTCTACATCAAAATGGCGTTCATTCCAGTGGCTGTGGCGATTTTCCGAAGGATCCTGGCAGTGATCCTGGCTAAGGGATGAAGCACGGAGCGCGTTCTTATCGTCCGATATCGTTATCGATCGCTCCAGAAACGAGCTGTGCGATGGCGATGGCGAACCGCCCCGCGAGTGCGTGCGATTACAACTGAATACCGAATACTGAAGCGAGCGGCTGGGCGATGGTGAAAGAGCTACGGACGACGTGTAACGACATTTCTCTTACTAGATGAATGCCCTTTTTGGTATCAGTGGAGAATGTCTAGAAAAAACGAAACTCGCATTAGACAGAACTCTGAGATGTTTCCATGTAAATAGATACCAATCTCGGTAGGTTTTAATGGGGAAAAATCGTAGGAAACTTAAAATTTTACGGTTAAACTAAGGAATGAAAAGAAAAACACATTTTCCATAGAAATATCCTATTAATATAATATTGGCGAAAGTTTGTATCGATGTATGTTTGTTACTCTTTAACGCAAAAAATACTGAATGGACTTTAAAAATTCTTTCACTAATGAAAAGCTACATTAGGGAATGTACCCATACTACGTGACACGTTTAGGGGGGGGGGAGGGTCTTCAAAATGTCACGCTTGGTACAAATGAGCGGCGGCGAGCTTAGGTTTTTGGTCACGGAGGGGGGGGGGGGGGGTTAAAAATTGCAAAAAGTTGGTCACGTAGTATGGGTACGTTCCCTTATTTGCGAGTACTATTGGCTGTATATATTGGTAAGCTCTGGTGTTATGAAATTATTTATTTTACGTTTATTGTCCAAACGAAAAGTAAAGTGTTGCTTGGTAACTATATTTGACGTGCGCTGTCATTTTGTTATTTGTTTAGGTTACTATGGAGATCGCTTTGATGGAGATATTATCTATAAATGCGAAACTGTGCGTGTTTGATTGTTACGCTTTAATAGGTGGCACGCGAGCTGTTTGAAAAATGAATGTAACGGGTATGGAGGGTTGGTGAGGGGGGGAAGAGGAGGGGAGAGAATGGAGTGGGGATAGGGAAGGTGGAGGAGGCGGAGACGGAATCCCCCTAATACTATGCGAGCGCAGCCGGGGGCAAAAGCTAGTACCTCAATAATTCTTAATTAAATATATAGTTATTAGAAAAACGTTAAACGAAAGAGCCTAATAAATGAGAGATGGTTGATATGCAGAGAAACGCTATTTGCAAGGCGGGGACATTAATTTGTTTAGGTCTTTTAAATCATAAGTCATAGGAATCGTTTAAAGTGAGCATTATGCCATCTAGTATATTACTTTCCTCTACACTACATCTCTAGAGTCCAGACATAGGCGGGCGAGGTCCGGGGAGGGCGGTGTGAAAGGGGTTGGGGGGGCGGTGATAAGGCGGGAGGTGCGGGAGAAGGGGGGGTGGGGGGAAGAGGGGCAATGCACACCCTTAGAAATGGGATTTATTTAGGGGAAGTGAGCGCTGTTTGCACTGCAGTTTTCCAGCCGATCGATCCTTCCTGACTTGTGAAATTATCGCAGAATTACTTAGGTGATTTTCAACTTCTGTTTCTATTCTACATATAGATACATATTTTATATATAACATAGAGTTAATAAAAAAACATCATAAAAATGGTTCGATTCGGGAAACATATTACGTCTCTAATGGGATGATTTTAGTCTGGTCACAAAATGTGGCTTAAGCCATTGCAAACGACCGCGACGTGAATGGTTTCACTGGAGCGATCTTACCAAACTGGAACCTGTGATTCTAAAGTTTAATCACGACTAATTTAATGAAAAAGCCAATTTTGACCTGTTTTATCTACCAATTACACTATCAAATAGTTAATACTAGAAATTCTATAGAAGTTTTGTGAACAGTAGATCTCACTTCCAGAAAATAACGTTTCTAATTTTCTATTTTTTAATAAAACAAAACAAAAATTTCCTCTGAAACCTCCTGTTTTTTAGTAGATACCTAAACATTTTTTTTTTTAATTAATAAAAGTCTTTATACAATTTGTTCAAAAAAATGTCACTACCTCGATGAAATTCGATTTTTAAACTTTATTTATTGTCGCCCATCAATTCCCTTCAAGTAAAATGTTCTGATCCTCCTCTTTATTTAAGGCGTCAACTATTTGCTGACAAATTTGTTCTTAAATGTTTAAATTCTAAAAGTCATCAGGTTATTCCCAGAGTCTCGTTGTTCAACGACTCAACACATTCACATTCATCTACAATCAGAGCTCGAACTAAACCTCTCCCTGACATCTGTAAAAATTTTCGCTCTCTCTCAGAGCTTCAAATTATCAAAAATGATCTTCTTCCTTTGTACAAATTAAAATATAGTCACGTCACCCTATCCCCAACGATTTTAGAAGGGATCGGCATCCTTAAAAGTCATTCCAATCTCCCAGCCCGTACTGTCAATAATATGTTCAATGACATTATTTCTTCTAAATGGCCCAACTCTTCTCTTTTATTTACTGATGGCTCCAAATCTCCGGACTCTCCTAACTGTGGTATTGGTATTAACGTTTACCACAATAATTCTAATGAAAGAATATTTTATTCAATTTCAAACCAATTTTCAATATTTTCTGCCGAGTGCATTGCGATTATTGAATCTCTCAAATATACAATAAAAAATAATTTTGAACATTCTCTTGTTCTCTCTGACTCTCTCAGTTCCCTCCAAAAACTTAAAACCAGTCCTCTTCTTCATCCTGATGATCACTTTGTATGTCTTATTCGAGTATTGATAACCTCCATTCAAAGCTCTGGAAAAACTGTCACTCTGATTTGGATTCCTGGATATGTTGGCATAGTGGGTAACGATATTGCTGATTCCTTGGCAACACAAGGTGCGTCTAACCCTACCGTTACCCTCGTAAACCATATTCCCCTGTCTGATATTTTTTCCATCATCAAAGATAGATCCCGCAATGTTTGGACAGAGTATTGGAACATTGCTAGTCAATCCAAGGGTGCCCGTTACGCCTCAATACAAAGGACTATCCTATCAAAACCGTGGTTTCAAAAATTCCCCCATTTTTCCAAAAAAGAAATTTCCTTACTTATTCGTATGAGAATCGGACATTGTTCCGTTCCTTCTCACCTTTATAAAATTCATGTGCTTGACTCCCCAGATTGTACGTTCTGTGGTCTAGATGTGGGAACTTTAGATCACATATTTTTTTATTGTCCTTCTCTAAATAAATATCCTCTCTTCTATCAAGCGTTATCAAAAATTGCCTCTCCTCCATTCAACATTTCATCTCTTCTAAGTCTGAACTCTACTCCAATCTTCCATAAAATTCTGAAATTTGCACATTTAAATAAAATTAATATATAAATTCACCTTTCCTTTCTCTGTAATTATAAATGATGGCCTAGAACACCCTTGAAGGGTGAAAGCCAGAAATAATTGAAAAAAAAAAAAACTTTATTTAGGTCGGTAAGTACCATCATATTGAAAAGCTCAGTCAAAGTTAGCCGAGCAAAACCGCATCAAAAAAAGGCTTGTTTGAATAATAACGTGGATGCAGCCGAATTTCTAAAACGTAAACGAAACGTACAAATAAATTTACAAGACGAAATGCCAATCTGTGGAGTTAAAACAGGACTTCGGTAAGTTCAGTCAATTATCATCTAAAGGTACTTACTATACCAAGTGATTCTGCCGCTGAGAGCTTCGTCGCAGCCTTTTCTTTCGTTATACACTTCGTTTATGAGAAAAAGGGAGAGGTTAAAACGGTATGCTGTTGTTACGTATCAACAACGACAATGTCGTGACAAAAAATCCGCGAACAATGTCACTTAGAATGCCCTTTCATCAGTCAAGGCTTTCCACAGGACTGTCGACAATGGCGAAGGTGCGGCGGTTGACAAATGCGAGCGAATTAATCCAAATTAAATTTAATTCAGTGGTCTCACTCTGTTACTGAAAGCTTATCGGCACTGAACAAACAATCTCTGGAAGTGGAATCTATACGGATTTAAAGGAAAACGGAGAAGCAAATAAACAAATTTATAAAAAAAACTCAATATAAGTGAATATAATTATGGGGTACCTAGATTAGATTAATGAGTAATACGTTATTATATTATAATATTAGCAACATAATTGTAAGATGAGAATTATAAGTAATACGAAATTATATTATGTATATTACAAGTAACATAATTATAAGATGAGAATTATAAGTAATACGAAATCATGTTATGATATAAGTAAAGTAATTCTAAGACGAGAATTACAAGTAATACGAAATTATATCATAATATAACTAACATAATTGTACGATGAGAATTATAAGTAATACGAAATTATATCATAATATAAGTAACATCCCCCTCCACACAGCATCCCAAATGACATAGGCCCTGAGGTAAATTATTTTCCTAAGGGCCTCCTGTGTGGAGTTAATATAAAAAATTTAAAAAAAACATAATTGTAGGATGAGAATTATAAGTAATGCGAAATTATATCATAATATAATTGTAGGATGAGAATTATAAGTAATACGAAATTATATCTTAATATAAGTAACATAATTTTAGTATGAGAATTATAAGTGTACGAAATTAAATTATAATATGAATTAAATAATTTTAAGATGAGAGTAATAAGTAACTAGCAGTTAAAAAAACGCTCCGCAGGTTTTTACAGCTAGGCCCTGCGGGAGGCTTTTGGTTCGGCTTCGTCCAGTTAGTGTTGGTGATCATTTTTTAAATCGAATAAGAACTGGTTCCAAAATTAGCCCGTTCCTCTTATCCACTGTCAACGTGTCAACCAGTGATGGCTAGTCACCGCGAAAAAGTAACCGGGATGGGCGATGACGTCATATGTGATATACAGCCGCTTGACACAATTGAGTATTACCGTCAATCTTTCTAAATCCGGGAGATACTCCATACTCCAGGACTCCAGGTTCACAAATTCGTAGAACATATACCTTTGCGTCTTGCCGACGATAGTGGAGTCATCTTGGGACGAATTCTTGAATTAGAAACCGAATTCGAAAAATCGACGTACACGGATGTCTATATGGTGCGACGGGTAAGGCGCGGCGGCAGAGATGCGTTGGAAGCCGAATTCTTAAATTCAACCACGCAGACGCAAGGCTATTAATAATATGTAGTGGCGGTAATTAAATAAAATGCACAATTATTTTACCGTAATCACAAACAGTCTTTATTTAGAGTATGTAAGTACAATCAATTGTAAGTATGACACAGTTCAATAATAGTAAAACAGTACAAAACTGTAACGGTAGCTTTATGGGTACTTTAGGCAAAAGTTAGCTAAACGTTTTTCAGATCTGCCAGACATTTTTTTCTTGAAGATGCGCGGGTAGGACCGTAAGGCAACTTAACTTACTCGAGTTACCACATGACCTTATATTCATCTGCATGGCTGAGCGGTGGGGTGCAAAATTTAACCAATAGCATCCCTCGCCGCTTATAACTAATGAACGAAGCAATGCGGGTATGAGAGATTATTCGAGATTGAATACTTATCAATATACACTCGAAAATAATTAGATTGGTTACAATACGATATTAACTGTTATTTTATTTATTTATTTATTTTATTTATTTGTTTATTAAGACATACACAGTACATTATAATACAGATTATAAGGTATGTCAAATTAAATTATTACATGGTTATGTACCTATTACGTAAGTCCATAGAATGTCATTTGGTAATTACGCCTGAGATATGAACCGGTCTTAATACTTAATTATTGAATGAATGAAGTAATAATAATAAAAAGGAAGAAAAGAGGGGGGGGGGAGATAAGGAGACATTTTAAGATCAAGAATTATATGCTCACTAATTGTAATTGACTGATTAAAGTTTAATGAAAAGTTAAGTTTAAGTAATTTTAAAACAATTATATCACGCCAAGAAATTTAATAAATTAGTTTTGTATGTTTGCAAGGAATCATGAAAAATGTCTAAGTGCAGTAATTTTTCATAGTGGTTATAAGTTAGGATTGCGCGAGTAATTGGTGAGTTACTCGCTGCATTAGTGTTATTGGATTCTATATGAAAAAGAGAAGTGTGCCTGGTACGCCTCATTGGGACATTTAAACCAATAGTGGATAGCAATTCAGGACTATCTATTTTATTATTTAGCAGGTTATACAGAAACAGCAGATCTGATAATGTGCGTCTTTTTTGTAAACTTAACATGTTATTTGTAGTTTTGTTGTATTTCTTGAATAAATATTTAGAGAATTTATTCTGTATACTTTCTTATATTTTGTTATATTTTGCATATTTTAGAAGTCAACTTGAGTACAATTCTCCCGTCTGGAACCCATATTATAATATACATGTACAAGCTGTTGAAAGAATACAAAACAAATTCTTATATTTTCTTAATTTTAAAATGGGTATTCCAGCAATTATGTTGAACTACAACACTATTTTAAATGATATGAATATGCTCAAATTGTCAGATAGAAGAATTTTCACTGACTTGGTATTTCTGTATAAAATTGTAAATAATTTAGTTGACAGTCCGGTATTGCTCGAATTGATAAGCTTTCGGATTCCACTACGTAATACTAGAAGTCAGGATTTATTTCAGTGCAGTAATTCTGGAACTAACAACCTCTATATTCCTCTTTGCCCAGAATACTAATGGAGAGAAACAATTATACCAGGACATCTTCAATACTGTATATTTCTTACTATTCATATGTAAAAGCCCCGAAAACGGGCGTTAATAAATAAATAAATAAATAATATAACCTACTTTTGATAAGAATAATAAATATGTATGATCTAGGAAAAAAATAAAAAGGGAAATAACAGCTGAGAAATGGAATTATGAAGATAGAAAGGGAAATATGTTTACATATTTCTTTAACCCTAGAAGCCCAATTATACTACCTGCAAAACTTCACCCCAATCAACAGCTACGTCAACCAACCCTATAGAAGATGTGATGGTTGAAATAAAAAAAATATTCTCGGAACTTGCCTCCCTCAAAACCCTTAATAACCCAGTAACGGAAGACATGTCTGAACTTAAAAAATCCGTTGACTTCAATAACTCAAAATTAGATGATTTTACTAAACGATTCCAAGCATTTGAACAATCGATGAGCAAAGTAGACAATCTGGAACGAGACGTTTTCTCTCTTCAATTGACAATCAAATCAATGCAAGAAGATCCAAACAAAAGGGAACAATGGATGAGGCTTCAGAATATTGAAATAAAAGGAATACCTCAAGATAAAAACGAAAAAATTCCAAACATCCTATCAGAAATAGCAAACCAAATTGGTATTCACAACTTTAAAACCAGTGAAATCGAGTTCGCCACCAGAGTCTCGGCGAAAGACCCACTTCATTCTAAATTAATCAAACCAATAATTGTAAAATTCACCTCTCGCTCACGTAAAAATGAATTCATCTCGGAAATTCAACGAAGAAAAGGAATAAGCTCGAAGGACTTAAATTACCCCGGTGACGAAAGAAAAATCTATGTCAACGACCATCTGACCAGTTTCAACAAAAACCTCCTTTTTCGGGCCAAGGGGTTTGCGAAGGAGAAGGGGTACAAACTCACGTGGCTAAAAAACAGCATGATATTTGTGAGGAAAATCCCACTTCGCCCCCCATACTAATTACCAAGGAAGAGGACCTCAACAAAATTTCCTAAGTCGTTCTGCATCCTCTTCGCGTCGTAAAATAGATTTTTTTTCAGTCATGTATCTCCCCATACATTCCCCGACTAATCTAACTTAGATAAACTTACTATTTTAAATTGCATGCACTATAACCGAATTTACTTATTACACTTATCACTTATATGTATAACTTACCGCTTACTCACTAAAATTTACTTAAATACTCTCCCATGTCTTTAACAATACATTACCAGAATGTTAGAGGTCTTCGAACCAAAACAACGACGATCCTTCAAAATACCTTTTCAAACGATTACGATATAATCGCTCTTACAGAATCATGGCTCACCAAAGGCTTCAGAGACGAAGAACTTGTTATGTATATCGTAGAGATCGCGACTATGCTTCCACCGGTCAACGTCTTGGCGGTGGTGTAGTATTAGCTATTAAACAGGAGCTGATCAGCATCGCCCGACCTGAATGGACCGCTTGTCCTGAAGACATTTGGGTCACCATTCACACTAATAGTACACCTCACCGTTTAGTCCATATATGCTGTGCATACATCTCTGGAGGGACTCAACATCAATATTTAATTGAAAATTTCCTAAACATGTTATCAGATGTAGTATCAAATAACCCCATGGATTCTTTTATTATCTTTAGGGACCTTAATCTTGGTGAAATTTCATGGACCCAAACTACGTTATCTGCTCACTACGCAGCTAGTAATTACTCTACTCATGTAAGTAATCATTTCGTAGACTATGCATTTTTGGACCTCTCGCAATACAACGGTGAACTAAACTCAAGCGGCCATATCCTAGATCTGATACTGTCAAATCTATTAATCTCTGTCGAATCTAATGACGACCCGCTGGTTCCCGAGGATGCACATCATAAAGCTTTGTCCATTAGTGTGCCATTTCAGGAAACCCCTTCATTGAGAAATGCGAAAAGGAAAGTTTTTCTATATAATCGCGGAGACTACGAATCAATTAATTTCGGCCTAGAACAAGCTGACTGGGCATCCATTTTCTCTACCTCCCAAATAGAACCAGCGCTTGATGCTCTCTATACGTTTTTGAAATCCCTCATAAACCTCCACATTCCTCATAAATTTTCGTGGAACTTGAAATATCCTCCTTGGTACAACGTTGCCCTTATTAAGGTAATGAAGGAAAAATCGAAATATTTTAGCAAATATAAAAAATATAAAAATCAGGCTGATTATGACGCATTTTCTTTCCTTCGTAAACGGCACAAAGATTTATGTCGGGAAAACAAATCTCGTTACTTAAGTAAAATCGAAAATAATATA
Source organism: Limnephilus rhombicus (assembly GCA_929108145.2). Lineage (NCBI taxonomy): Eukaryota > Metazoa > Arthropoda > Insecta > Trichoptera > Limnephilidae > Limnephilus > Limnephilus rhombicus. Next base: position 23,026,240 of record OV815286.1, read on the forward strand.
TCCTCAAAGCCGAAAAACTTCTGGAACCACGTCAAATCCTCTAACAAATCCCAAGGTGTTCCAAAATGTATGTATCTTGGAGAGCTGAGAGCCGATAATGGAACAGCCATTGCAAATTTATTCTCAGAATATTTCAGTTCAGTTCGGTTTTCAGTAAACCCTCCAATCCACCTGCCCGTATTCCAACTGACGTCGGAAACCATACATCCAATTAAGGCAATATTGAGGTGACGTGAGAAATCGTCTTAAAATACCTTAAGGAAATTGATACTTGCAAAGGTGCTGTTCCTGACGAAATACCTTCAATCCTTATTAAACGATGTGCAAACAATCTAGCCTTACCCCTCTCTTTGATTTTCAATCGTTCTCTTACCGAATGCACTGTCTCAGTTATATGGAAATCCGCGTTTGTGTCTCCCATCTTCAAGAATGGTAAAAAAAACTGACGTCAAAAACTACAGGCCAATCTCCAAACTTTGCATATTCAACAAAAATTTTGAAAAAATAATCTATGATCAACTATATGCTGCTCTTAAACCTAGCCTGAATTTATTTAGTTTCATTAGTGGTAAATCAACAAGCACAAATCTTTTAACTTTCACAGAGTACCTCCAGGATAATTTGGATAACCGAATACAAGTGGACACTATCTATACCGACTTTAGTAAGGCGTTTGACAGAGTCGATCACACAATCTTGTTAAATAAGCTCTTAGAGATTGGTATTCACGGCAATCTTTATCGTTGGCTCTCTTCTTATATCTCCAACCGTAGCCAAATGGTAGTGGTTGCTGGATTTAAATCAGATTCTGTTGCTGTTACATCAGGAGTTTCTGAAGGCAGCCTGTTGGGACCATTATTATTTAACATATATATCAATGATGTTGGTAACTGTTTCCTAAGCTCCCAAACTATCCTGTATGCAGATGACATGAAAATATTTTCACCTATAAACTCAAACGAGGACTGTCAGAAGCTGAAAAATGATTTGCTACGTTTGAGCACGTTTTGTAATGCCCATTGTCTGGAAATAAATATTTCTAAGTGCTTCATCGTGCGCTTAACTAGAAATAAAAACGTATTAATCCATGAATACTCAATTAATCATGTATCGTTGTCTATCAAATTCGAAAGTAAGGACCTTGGGGTTATACTTGATAGTAAACTGAATTTCAATAAACATATCGACCTTATAGTCACTAACGCATCTTCTATGCTTGGTTTCATAATCCGCTCCTGTAAACAATTTAAAGACCTTACTACATTCAAAACACTGTATTTCTCATATGTTGGTAGTATCCTTGAATACGCATCTCAAGTGTGGAACCCAGGCTATGCAGTGCACAAAAATAGAATTGAAAGCGTTCAAAATAGATTTTTAAGATACCTCAATTTCCGCTCTTTTCGATCTCATATTAGTAATGAAGACTCTGCAAAGTTCTTCAAAATACAAACGTTAACTTGTCGAAGAAAGTTATTTAAAATTACAAATAACTTAATCGATTGTCCTGGTCTTCTTCAACGCCTATAATTCCATGTTCCAAATCGCAACAGCAGGCAGTCGCTTACCTTTAATCTCCCTCTTTGCAAGACCAACTCCAAACAGAACTCATTTATCTACAGATCCACACACTCATTTAACTTAAATTATTACCACATTGACATTTTTAACTCAACTTTACATGACATAAAACGAAAACTCACTAAGCAACATGACTAAAACTAGAAAGTTCAATCCCTATATATATTTCCGTCCTTTACCTCTTAATCCTGTTCCTATGTTCCTCCTCCCCCCCCCCCCCGACCCTTTTTTATATTTTGTAACTAAAAAATAAAACTAAGAAAATACCCTTACAATGTCACACTTTATTATTTATTATTAACTATCATCAGTGGAAAGTTCATAATTGGCATAATTAACATCTTATTATTGTATTATTTTGTAATCTCTGATTTACTGTCAACTTTCTCTAAAATAAATAAAATAAAAATAAAAATTATATTTTGTTATCTAAAAAGCCCAATCATAGGTCAAAATCACCTACAAGAGTACAATTACTCACACTTGTAACATAGTCACAGCGCTCTTGAGGCGATTTTTCGCAAAAACAGCGCTATATAAGTTGTCCAAATTTATTATTTTTAGTTTATTCTGTATAAGTTATTATTTTTTATCATTATTTATTCGTATTAACTTTTAAGGAAATGAAAAAACGCATAATTAGAATAATATTTATTTATTAGACTTTGAAAAAACAACTATTACTAATTAATACAAAAAATTGGTACAAAATGAGATCCTTTCCGATTCCTTCTTTTAAACTAAAAATATTAAACTAAATCTTCCTTTTCTACTAATACCTAACCAATAAATGTTTTATAACAATTAAACAGTTTTGTTTAATTATTTTTTATTTATAAATACTTTTCACACACATCATCCAATCACAAAAAGCCTAAACATAGGTCAAATTGACCTACAACAGTACGATAACTCCAATATAAAGGGACTTACCAAGGCAACAGGAGTATAGAAATATGATACGGTTATTGGAGGGGACCCACCACTTTTCCAACGGCGTTATAAGGAAACATATGGTTTCCTCCTTCACCGCACACGTCAAGACTTTACTTTTTTTTTAACGAAGCTACATTTATTTGAACGACTCTAGAAATGTCCATGCATACGGGGTTAGTAAGCAGTATGCAAGTACTTACATTAACATTATACAGAAGATAAATAGAAGTAGCAGCCCGTGGAATAGTTGTTCTGAAATAGGTAACATCGAAAGGAGATAATAGTGCTAGTAAAAGAAAAAGAAAAATAAATATAACGGCTATGACTAGTCGAAGAAACCTTCTGTAAATAAAATAAGTAATGAGGAAAAAACAGTTATATGATTATTTTATAATGTAAGTAATTACTATAATAGCGGAAAGAAAATAAAATATATAAAAAGAAAATCCAGAGAAAGTATTCCATAGACCACCGGGCAGTCCCAATGAGAATGCGTATAGCTATCGGCCCAACCGCAGACGATGCTCGAAGTCCGCGTCCTTTAGCCGGCTCCCCGATTTTGCCTCGAAGAAATGTACTTGGAAGAGAAGGGGAAGTTTTTGAAGACCTTTAGGAAAAGATGAGCGTCGGGTTACCGGAGGGGGGGACGGAAGGACATCGAGACCGCACGGTTACGCCTCAGGCCAACGCATGTCGATGGGGGAGGCGCGGGCGGATCGCGGGAAGACCGCTCCGGTGTGTGTTCGCCTGACAATGTGCATGGACAGGGTCTATCCCACCCCATTTCTATAGGGGAACGACGATACATAACATGTACAGTTCGGTACATGATACGGTTATGATTATGGTAAAAGGTACGAATACCCACTACCATCATCATAACCGGAAAATCTTGCTTGTGCAAAGGTGTGGGACTTACTTATAAGCCAGCCGGGAAAACCACAGCGCAGCACCCAACACATTTTTTCACCCATCTACTAACCCACTAATTAAGAGAAACGATAAAAACAAATTATTGTAACCCTAAATTCGATCGCAGATTCATGGGTCCCTTGAGACGTGTTGTCACTGGCGACGGATTACTACTAAACTACAAACCAACTCTTTGTGTATTTATAACTTCAGCCCTTAAAGAATCACACCCTTGGGGTTTTTATCCACATAACGTCAAACTCTATTTTAAAATTTTATTATTTCGCTACCAAATAACAAAAGGTTTAAAATAACATTGGCAATCTTACACTACACGATTGGTTTCTTAGAACAGGCCTGCCTGGTTATTTATTTATTATGAATTAACGCCGATTAACGGCTTTTACATAGGAATTACAATAATTTGAAATGGATAAGGAATATACAAAGTTAAGAAAAAAATATTCATTTGACAAAAACTTTAAAAGCACATATTGAAGTGACAGCATAAAGTAAAAACAGTAAGCTATTATAAATACAAATATGAAGACAAAGAAAACCTCATATACATGATTGTATACAAAATATTATGAACTAAAAATCACTACGTAAAGTACGTGATAAAATTGAATTTTAAAATTCCAGAACTAAACATTATTAACAGAAGTAAATATATTAAACTCGCACAGACCCATGAAAAATCATGGGATATGAATTTAATTGTCAACATTAAAAGATTAAAACAAAAGAAATACACATTTCATATAAACAGATTTTTTTTTCTTCTATTCTCTAATGTACTCTCGTATATGTTTAAAGATTTTTCATATTTGTCACGATGCAGTTTCTATGTGGGAATCGGTATAACAAAACGTGTAAAATGCCCATAAGTTGAAAGCTGGACGCTAGAAAATTTAGAAAACCCTAGAAAAAAACGCCGTGAATCAAATCAAACTTGCAATAAAAAAACCTTATGTACATAATCTACCCCTTGAAGTATGTTTTTTTAATATTAGTTCCACACAGGGAAATAATTCCGCTCAGGGAATAATTCCCCTCAGGGCCTATGTCATCCCCAAGATGCTGTGTGGAGGATCTTTTAGAAAAGGAAAGAGAGTAAGTTCTGGGAAGGAAAAAGGTATTGGGGGTGGGTAGGAATCTGGGGGTTAGTGTATCCAGGAGTGACGGACGTATGAATTCATCCCTCCCATTGCGGTGCAAGGCGATGTTCCGAGAGAGTACGGCTGGAGAAGTCAAAGGGACTCCTTCAACTACTCTCCCTCTATCCGGCCTGCCATGTAGCTGGTGGGCAGACGTATCCGCCGCCAAGACCTGGACAAACCTTACTCCATGAACCCATGCCACCAAACGTAGTGAACCACTGGGGTGACGTATGGCAGAGGTTTTGGTTATCCAATAAATGGTTCCCGGGGCGGCGGTACCCAGACCCGCCTCCCAAATTAAAAATACATAATTTCTTATAGAAACACAATAACAGCCTCAAAAAGAAATGGCATAACGATAGAGCTGTTCCAACACAACTCAGAATCATGCAATTTCAACACCCCTTTGAAAAGTTATTAAAAAAACTAAATTGCAAAATAGCCCATAACTTAACCTAAAGTAACCTATTTAACCATTTTTATTCTTTTTTTCATCAATTATAATGACTTTTCAAAGGAGCTGTTGAAGTTACATGATTCTGAGTACAGCACATCTATTAAAGGCCTTTGACCAACCAGCGGCCGAAAATCCACATTTCGTCGACAGATGTTCTTACGATCGTATAGGGCGGTTCCAATGAGAAGGATTAATTATTCTCCGTGCCAGCTTTTTAAAATTATAACTCAATATCGATTTTATTTCATTCCAAATTTGCTTTAATTTATACCTACATTCAAAAACGCTGAAAGGCGTGACGATAAAACTATTAAAATTATATGTATACTTTTTGTAATTATTTATCATTTTTCAATAATATCTAAGCAAAATAAGAATAAATAAAAAAACTTAAATGTATTAAATTAATATATAAATTAAAAGACCGAAAATAGATGGATATCGTCATAAATAAGTGTTCGGATATTTTTTTTGTGATTTTATTTGAACTAAAATTAAAATTATGAAACATGCGTTTACTAGATAACGTATTAATTTACAATAATGTATGATTATATGATATGAAATAAATGAAATATGTCTTGTAAAATAAGATTTTTTTTTTGAAAATTTAACAAATCTGCCAACGACCTATGGTGTAACCTAATTATACTAAAAATAATAAAAAATCTCAAAATTTAAAACATGCGTTTACTAGATAAAAGAACAATCTTTCGAAATCCATTTATAATTTTTTGTGGAAAAGAGTCAATACGAGAATTTGATTTTAAAATGACGTAATTCCGGTTTTCTCTGGTTATACCCTCATAACAGTTCGGTTTGTGATGAGTGCCTATGAATTTAAAACCTTTCAAAAATTTGGAATTTTTTTTAGATGGTCAAAATATTTTCGCTTTACAATAAAATGCAAATATTTGGAATATTTCTGAGCACATTTAAAAACCAAAAACTGTTTTAGAAAGGTGATGAAATACGCTTTCAAATTATAGAATTCTAAAAAACATTTTTTTTTTAATTATAAAAAATTTGCATACAAACAAAAAAAGTTTTCAAAATGGCTCACCTTATGTTTTTTCTAACTAAAATTACTGATCAAAAAAAAAACACATACATATTTTATTAGACAAATGTATAACAAACATATATTGTAACCTCACTTTTTTGTTGCTCTATGTAAAAATAATTTATAAAAAATTCCCAAAGATTCAAATTTTTTTTTCAATTTGCGATTCAAAACTTTGTGTACATAAAAGTGTTCATTTTACTTTTTTGGTCGCTATTTTTTAGATTGGAATATAAAGCGTGGTGTTTTTCCTTTCTAACACCGATTAGAACATATGTCTAACTGTGATAGTAAGGGAGTTACGGCGTTTTATATGAAACCTATGTGCGTTGGGACAAATATGGTCTCCTGTGATAAAACGGTTTTTAAAACGATGCACCACGTAGTGTAAAATTCGTAAACAGGCCGCCAAAATCCATCCTTATGTGGAAGGCGATGAGGTTTAAATTCCTGTTTAATACCAGCCGCCGGTTTTGATTTATTTGAGAAAAAAACATTACCAAAAAGCTTGTTTTATTTTATTTTGCTAAGTTCAGGCATACATGTTTAAGTGTTTTACGATCACTTTATAAAAAATATAATTTTCCACATTATACTATAAAACCATTACCGAAAAGGGGTTCGAAAGTAGGAGATTTTGAACATCAAAATAATATTTTAATTTAACATCAAATATTATATAACTGATACTTTATTTTTTCTGGGCTTATAAAAAAAACCCCGATCATTTCAATAGTAAATATGTATTGTATCGCAGTATTTAATTAAAGCATCTAAAATATTTCTAAGCGATCTAATTTTGAAACCAAAAACACATTAGCGTGAAGAGTATGTATGCGCCGATGTATGAATGTGAGTGAGGCAAAGAGTGTGTGCCAAGACCGAGTTGTTTGACGGCCGTCCTCTCTGCCCACCCTTGCGGAAAATGGCGTGATGGTTAGTTAGTTAACACGTTATTTTGCATTACTTAGTAGTGCATCATTTTAATGTATAGGAGACTTTTTTTTTATTTAAAAAAAATACATACGTATACAGATTCATAGTAAAACATTTGGTTCTTAAAGCTAATAACAATATGTAAATTTCTTTTTAATGAAACTACCCAATTCAAAAGAGAAAACATTTCTCGTGCTTGAATTTTGGAGTGCCATTGTAAAATGCATAGTTACACAGAGTATGTTATTACAAGTACTTATATTAATAAAATATATATTCATGAAGACAAGTGGACATAATAACTGACAGTATTGTCAGAGTAGGTACATATAATAAAGTTGTAACAATTTGGTGCCTGCAAATAATGCGTATGTACTTGCTTTCAATTTGATATGGTGATGAAATATTTTTAGAGATTATGTTCTAGTTTATTTTTTTGTTGTTATTATTGTGATGATGAATTTAAAACTTATAATTAGTGTCGGGTTGGTCTATTAGTGTTTTTATTTGGGATTTAAAAACTTTATAATTTTTTCCAGACTTGATTTTATATGGGAGAGCATTGAAAAATTTTATACTTTGATAAGCATAATGGTGTTGGGAAGCACTCGTTTTAAATTTTGGAATTTCTAAATTGCCCTATGATCGTGGTCGGTTGTTTATGTTTGTGAATGTTATTGTTGATGGATTGAAATGATCTTTATGAGTTTGCAATAATGAGTTCTTTTTGAAAATTTTATTAAGACTGAGAACCCTAAAAGAGTCAAATAGCTGTGTTGTTGGAAATACAGACGGTTTTCGTAAGATGACTTTCAAAATCAACCTCTGTACCCTTTCTACAGGTAAGAGGTTTGTTTTGAAAGTCCCACCCCACCCGATTATACCATATTGTAGTATAGATTGGGCAAGAGAGAAATAGATAGTTTTGATCATATTGGATGATAAGATGTTTCTCAGTCTAATAAATATGTATATAAGTTTTCTTATTCTGGTTACTGTATTTTGGACTTGTTCTTTCCATTTTAAGTGTCTATCTACTATGACACCCAGATACTTTATACTATTTTTGCATGTTATTGGTAGGCAATTTTCATCATTGCATTCCTTTTTATTTTCACACTGTGATGAATGGATTTTAATAGTTATATTGTTCTCGACATTTTTTTCTTTCGAAGAAATAGGACTACTTTGTATTTTTCTAAAAATAAATATCGCGTAAGATCTTGGTTCTTTAAAATGTTGGATCATTGATGTGTTTCATATTTTGTTTTAGCTACAGATACTTTTATCGCTAGGTAACAAAATATTTTTTGGAATTTAAATAAGTACTACTTCCCCACCTACCTCTTCCCCATCGCCTTCCCCTCCCCACTACCTTCAGCCTTACAAAATTCCCCAATTGGGGAAGCCACAGTCTTACTGGCTTCAGACGGTAGCACCTGAGACTCTTGTAAGGTATTACTATAAAAAAATTTTAAAAACTTTATTGATTTTTATTATTTATCGTCTAATTATTATGTATTATTTCTAATTCTATTATTTATCTTCTACCCATCGACCAAGTAGCCTGTACCATACACTGCTTATCGTATACCTGCTTCAATATTCCCTTGGTTCAGGTCTTCGGAACCGCGGAACTGTATATTATGTGGACAACTTGACAACGAAAAAACATAGTAATTTCCCCCGTGAATACATTACAAAACATTTCAATTATTATGTTATGACTTTCCGCAATCGCATTGTGGTTTAGTTTTACTACAACGCAATAAGAGTCACTGGTCGCAAGATAAACCATCATGTGTGACACTATTGTTGGTCACTTTCCAGTGCTTGAAGCAGACATTTATGCCAACAGGAACTTTAAGATCTTACAATTTTAAAAAATTAACAAGAAAAATATATACGGAAGAACGGAACTGAATTCGATTCCTTGCTTTTTATAGTACTCTACTATGTAAACTATTTAATTAGAACAAATGAAATAGTCATTTATTCTCAGCTATTTGTTATATCCTACTAATATTATAAAGGCGAAAGTTTGTATGGATGTATGTTTGTTACTCTTTCACACAAAAATTACAGAATGGATTTTAAAAATTCTTTCACTAATGGAAAGCTACATTATTTGCGAGATCTATAGGCTATATATATTGATAAGCTCTGGCATTATGAATAATCTCCGGCGTTATGAAATTATTTATCATACGTTTTCTGTCGCTATCAAAATCGATTTATTGCAAACGTCAGAAAAAACAATTGTCGCCTTGGAAACGATTTTTTTTAAGTGGCCACAGGAGCCTAAAAAAATATCGGTTTCGGGCGTTTCCAAAGAGGGAATGGGTGGAGTTATGGACAGCATTATTTCTCGGGCCCGGCCCCGTTTTAGCGCCCCGGCTTATAATACTGCACAGTGCACCATGTCTTTATTAAATTTGAACAAATTTACGTAAATTGCAGAATTATATATTTTACTACGCTTGTGATAATAATAATTATTTTTAGTAATAGTAATAAACTGTACTTTACACGTTTTTCAGAAAATAATGGTACCTGCATCTGTAGCACATAAGAGATCCAAACAAATTATTAAATCTTTCTGGGTTTATTTATATTTGTTTAGTATACATTTCAGGTAATGTCCAGTAAAATCCCAAGAAAAAAAATGTTTTCACAACTAATTAATTTTTTAAATTTTTTATTTACGGCAAATATTTGGTTACCTATTTATTAACCTGGTTTTTCGTGGTGGAATAAAATACAATGATTTTTAACTTAATTCCACTTTAGTTTGTAGACCGATCACTTTACGGTTACTTTTAGACCGGTAGGTACAGGTGAACCATTTTAAAGAGATTATTGCTTGTGTGTTTGGTGTAAAACTTAATTCAACAAGCAATTATCATTATATTTTTTTTGCATTAGCTCCACACAGGAGGCCCTAAGAAAAATAATTCTTCAAGGCCTATTTCATCTTTGGGGATGCTGTGTGGAGGATCTTTTTAGGAGAAGGAAGGAGAGGAAATTCTGGGAAGGAAAAAAGGTATGAGGGATGTGTAGGAATTTGGGGATTTCTTTAATTAATAAATATGCAATCAATAGAACTTTCCTGCCATTTCAGAGATACTTCTGAATGTTATGCTGGTAAATCTACTATAAGTAAAAACTCCTCCAACTAGTACCTACTGTTCCTCCATGAAACCTAACGAAGAATCGCCTCAAGTAACTGTTTATACCCCAATACGCTGGCTATATATAAATAACTTATTATTTGTTTGTATGTACACGGAGTCCTGAAAATCGTGGTATAAATAGGATTCTGGTAAATCTACATCACATTTCGAGTGAATTTTGTAGGATAACTTTTTTGATATGAACTTTTGTTTTCTAGTTAATCGGTTTCGAATTAAGAATGTTTAGGTCAAATTTGAAAAAAAAATGGTCGCAACGGGGTTACGTAACCATCAGCTGTTATTTTAAGTGCGTTGAGTATAGAACCGGCTCCAAAAATATTATTGCATTTAAAAAAATCGAAGCGCTCAAATCTAAAAAAATGTTTCTTTTTCTCTACGTAGAAAACGTAACGCCAAATCAAAAAAATTATACCACAAAATCGACTCGAAATATGATGGAGATTCATTAGTTTCCCGCTTGTACGTTGAGTTTCCTGATACCATGTACCTACATTATGAGATTGTTTGAGATAAGGGAACGTACCCATACTACGTGACCAACTTTTTGCCATTTTTAACCCCCCCCCCCCCCGGTGACCAAAAACCTAAGCCCGCCGCCGCTCATTTGTACCAAGCGTGACATTTTGAAGACCCCCCCCCCCCCCTAAACGTCACGGGATCTGATTAATTTGTGTTATTTCACAATTTATTCATTTAAAATAATATATAGTATATTTGTGGCACGTTCCAGAGTGGAAGATACATTAGTATCGCCCTGGTGTAAGACCACCATTCAGACATTTCCGAAATATACGACGTGTAGTTAGAAATGAGTTAAAAATGTTTAAATATTTAATTGACGAAAGTATTCCTATTAGTGGTTCGCTCTCCAAAGATGACACAGGCCCTGAGGGGAATTATTTTCCTCAGGGCCTCCTATATGGAGATTTTTTTTTTTAAATCCTGTAGGAACCAAAAAATATAAAAACATGAGTATTCTTAGTAAATTAAATATTTTTTTGATTTACTAAGAATTTTAGATTAAAAGTTCTGCCATACAAATAATATATAGATAAATAATAATTATAAATGTTCTACGTTGACGTGTAGCATTTCAGAGTCATTTGGTTGGCTTTGTGGTGTTTGTTTCGTGTTAGAAGTCAATAATTTACGTAGGTACTTCTACGTATTCTAAATACGTTTTATATGAAAAGGTTCTACTATATAATTATTTTTTATGAAGACACCATATCGCATAGATTAAGAATTAAAAAAAGAGTTCTAAACTTTAAAACGTATAGAAAAAAAAAAAACATTGATTTTATATCAATGTTCATATTACTCTGAAACTTCACCACCGTGCATATTGAAAACACAAATTTAAACTAAAAAAATACATATTCTTTTAATTGGGGAGACGTAAAAAAAAAAACCTTTATTTACTTGTAGAAGAAGTAAATGTATAAAAAAACTAGAGATTTCTCTAATAGATTAAAAATTATTCGTCTTGTTAAATAAAAAAAATACGTAAAAAAATCACTGTACAGACCGGCCGGAAGGCACGTCCTTACTTACCGATATTCGATCGGTAACTGAATAACAATGGCTTAAGTGCTTCTTTTCCTGCATAGAAACATGATGGCGGGCACTGCGGCATTTTGAAGTAACTACGGTTGCGTATCTCTTATCAGGCCCCAAATTTGATTTTTCCAAGTGGTAGATTTTAATTAATTCTGATGACCATATTAATAAAATCTAAGATGTATTGAGATTAAACACTAGAGAAGACATGAATTCATCGCATAGAAAAATAAAATTGATCTTAACGCAAAAGTTGTAGTTGTACAACGTATTACAATTTTTTAAAGGCGTTGTACGTTAAAAAAACTGATGGTGACATACTGTTTTTATTAATCTAAAATATAAAAAACTCTCATTCCTCGTGCGGCAGGAGATTTTTTTTAAAATTCAATTACAATTTCGCCGAAATAAATTAAAATGTGAGCCTCGGGCAAAACCTCGATGAACGAGGTTGTGTCTCGCCTTAATTAGGCAATTCACCCTAAAAAGAGTGCTTTCTTGGCGTCGTACTTAATAACTATCTCTAAAAATTAATCACCGTATGTATGCGCATAAACCCGAACGACTGCACCAAATTGGATAATTCTTTTTTTTTGTTTGTTATTTTGTATAAAACTACCGTTGAGTTCCGGCATTATTAAATTTGTATAAAAAATTATAATAGGTGACACGCGAGCAGTTTGAAAACTGAATGTATCGGGATGGAATGTGTGGAATGCGAGTTGGGAGAGGGGGGAGTGGGGAGGGGGTAGGGGGTGTTGGGAGGGTGTTATTGGAGGGGGAAAGGGGAGGGGGAGAGGGTGGGCGGAGGGGGTTAGGGGAGGGAGAGGGGGGAGGGGGGAGGGAAGGAAGGCGAAAGGGGAAATATGGAGGAGGGTGTGGGGAGGGGTAGGGGGTGGGGGAAGGGAGTTGATGGGGGGAGTGGTGTGGGGAGGGGGAAGAAGGTGGAGGAGGCGGAGTGGGGTGGGAGAGTGGGAGGGAAGTAAGGGGTAGGGGGTGAGGGGAGGGGTGGCTGGAGGGATAGGGGTGGGGGTTGATGGGGGGAGTGGAGTGGAGAGAGGGAAGGTGGAGGAGGCGGAGTGAGGTGGGAGAGTGGGTGGGAAGTAAGGGGTAGGGGGTGAGGGGAGGGGTGGGTCTAGGGATAGGAGGGGGTTGATGGGGGGAGTAGAGTGGGGAGAGGGAAGGTGGAGGAGGCGGAGTGGAAAACCCCTAATACCATGCGAGCGAAGCCGCGGGAAAAAGCTAGTATTTATATAAAAATCAAAATATGCTTGTTTGGGTATATGTATGTGATTATATGAGACGTCTATGTATTGCTATATTAAGGCAGTACATATGCAGGGCTGGGCGGTATTTGAATTACTTGTAATTGAAATACGTATTTGTGAAATACAAATACGTATTTTGTATTTGTATTTCAATTACTTCCTAAAAATGTATTTTATAATTGGTATTCCAATTACTTGATGCTGAGGTATTTTATAATTTGTATTTGAAATACTTATGGCTTCAAAATACATTTTGAAATACATTTAGAGATCTTAATAATGATAATGAAAAATAAACTGATAAAGATAATAGACTAAAAACGCTAGAATTCTATACTTATTGTCCTATGCTATAGCACACTTACTATTGATTATTTGTAGTTCTCTTATCATTCATTTATAATGTACTGTACCTTTTTTATGCCATGCTAGTTATTATTATTGTCCTGTGCTATGATAGCACTGTTATTGTACATTTTGTATCATAGTATTAGATCAACAACTATAGGAATAATTTGACTGAATAGATTGTTTTTAAGTTAATTACTGTTGAGCACACTTGAAGTGAAATAACACAGAACTGCGCTATACAAATGTCATCTATATATATAAAAATAAATCCCTGTTTCCTTCCCTTGGTCAAGGCATAACTTCAGAACGACTTTACCTATTTCATTAATTTTTTTTAAGTTTTCTAATACTTTGTAGAAGGTTCTTGAAGAAAGAAAAATTGAGAAAATTACGCAGATAATTCAATAATTTCAGAAAACTTAACGACCATTTTAACTTCGCTTGTTAGACAGTTCGCGCGTTTGATGAAATTGAATTTAGCAGGCAGCTGTTTTTTGGTAACAAAAGAATTGTCCGTGGATTTTTAAATTATATGTATGTAGGCGGGGAAGGTGGAAGGAGAACGCGGAGCACGGGGACGCACGGGAAAGAACATGCAGGGAGAAACAATTTATTTATTTAAATATGGCGTTGCAACCCATGCCGGGAACCAGCTAGTGTTATTATAATAATGATTATTATTATCTAAACCTGCGTCCTATACCACAAAACTTTACAAGTGGAGCGGAGATGAGATGTGTCTTCTGAGCAATATGATTGGTCAATTTTTGCTCGTCTCTGTTTCACTCTGCTCAGCTTTGCTTCTGTGGAAACGCACCCAGATAAGGGCACTTACGACAATTTATTGCAACCAAAGGTTCTACCAAAACCAAATGAATTTTGTAATTTGTATTTTGTATGTGAAATTAAAAAAAAGGTTAAAATACTGTATTTTGTATTTTAAATACACGACTTGAAAGTATTTTGTATTTCGTATTTTAAATACATGTGAAAAAGTATTTTGTAATTTGTATTTTAATTACAGCAAAGTATGTTTTTTGTTTGTTTTATAGAAGTAATATTAAAAAAAAAAATTCACATACTGTAATTACTGTTTTTTTATATATTTTATTTAACACGTGTTAACTGTCTAAATAAGTGTAAAAAATAAGCCAAATAACAACAGTAAACAATCGATTTTTAAAAAAGTCTAAAAATGTTTCGGTTTCGGTTTGCAATAGGTGGCACGCGAACTGTTTGAAGAGTGAATGCACTTAAACTGAATATGTGGATCGCGGGAGGGGGTTTGGCGGGACGGGGGAGCAGGAGAAGGGAGAGGGAAGGTGGGTAAGGTGGAAGGGGGACGTGGGAGGGGAAGGGGACGCAGGTGGGGAACGGGGACGCATGGAAAGGACACTGAGGCAGAAACTATTTATTTCTTTTAATATGGCATTGCAAAGCATGCCGGGAAATAGCAAGTTTCTTATGAAATACATATTTTTTAATCCAAGTAACCTCACCGAATGATCTTACCTTCTACCAATTACCTACATGTTCATTATATCGACATAAATTACGACTTTTCTCACTCGACAGCGGAAAATGCACCGAACACTTATGAAAATGATTTTTAGATTATCTTTCAAAACGATAAACGGGTAACGTTTTAATGCCCAGAGCAAGTAATGTTTATGAAATTTTATTTGATTAATTTGTGTTAGGTCCCAATTTATCCGTTTAAACTGATATAAGGTATATTTGTGGCACTTTCCAGAGAGGTATATAATATATACTCCCAGTTTCGTAATCGCCCTGGTTTAAGACCAGCATTCAGAATTGAAACGTTCCTTGAAATGACTTTAGCCGTGTTTGGTGACTAGATATGATTAGTCAGGTACTTCCACATTTTTCTTTCCCCCCATCTCCTTCCCCTCCCCACTACCTTCAGCCTTACAACCTATCCCAATCGGGGATGGCATAGTTTCACTGGCTTTAGGCGGTTGTGTGCAGTTGGGTCTCTCGTGCGGTATTCACCTTAAAAAATCTGGCGGCTGGAGGCTGTGATACTTCCTCCACACCAAAGCCAACCTTCCAACTTAGTTTGGAGTTGGCCAACCCTCCAACTCCGAATTCCGAACTCCAAAATGGCGGACGCCGAACAGCTGATTCGACGCCATATCTTATCAGTTGCCTACAATTGTGCAGGCGGTGCCTAGGTTTCCATAATATTGATTTCGATTAGTAAAGCTAAAAAAAATACTTTCAAACACTTTTTGTACAACTCTCCCCTAATAATATGACGTAGACTGATGTGTTGGGCCAACTCGCACGAACCAGCCATCGTCGATCACCTCAGAGGCGATCCAGGGCCAACTCGAACTCCAACCTTCCAACTTGAACTTCCAACGAACCCCTTCACACAATCGTCCAAACGTTTGAAGTTGGAAGTTGACCAACAATGTGGCCAGTGAATGACTCTCTAGTTTACCGGTCCAACGTTCAGGAACGACGTTCCGGTTTGCTCTGGCTGCATTTGAGTACTAGCAATCGCGTATAACACCTTTCCGCCAGCATCAGTGACCCGTGGTGTTGTTTTGCATACTAGAACATAACCCACCGGACAATTGGACACTCGCACTCCGCTGTTATCTGATCTCCTGATACGTCCAGGAGTAAATGGACACCAAAGGCTTAAAAACAAAGAGTTTGTGACTATGCGCATAGGTTACATAGGTATCAGGTATGCCACAACGTTTACAGTTCCTCAAATTGTTATTGTGACAACAACTATTATGATACGTTATCATTGTATATGACCGTCAGTGGTCAGCAGCGATCGGTCCTACCTTGTACGTGCGGTTCTCCAATTTTAATTAAAATGCTCATTTCCAGTTGTTTAACAGAAATTTAACAATTAGTTAAATTTAATTAGTCAATTTTAAGTTCTGCGAAAATTTTGTTATTTATATCATTAAGAACCAGAAATTCTATTTGATAGGATTGAAATTTATCTTTGAAATTTGATCAATTGTTCAAAAAGTATTGTTGTTTCACAGAATGTGAACAATTCATATTTTTCAAGTTTAGTGAAAGTTTTATTTAAGTTCTGTTATTAATTCAGTGACGCTAAACAACTGACCAATAACGATATAATAACAGAATTTGAATAGAACTGGAAAATTTACGGTAATTTTTGGGGATTAGTGTCCATGGCTATTACGAATAATTTTTAGAAAAAAACTTTAGATTAGCCTTAATCACTATAAAAGGAAACTTATTGCATCACGGCTGGCGGAAAATAATGCATTTTAATTTTCAATGTCGTTAAATAAAATTTCACTTCCGACCGACACTACGACAGCCCGCCCGCTGCCGCCCGCCATTTGTCACATACACAAGCCCGCTACACAAACCCTGCGTAGCCAAACAAACCATTCAAAAACGTATTTTGACAGCGACAAAATGGCGGGCGGGCTGTCATAGTTTCGGTTCGCGAAGAGAAATTTTAGTTAACGACATTGAAAATTAAAATGCATTATTTTCCGCCAGCCGTGATGCAATAAGTTTCCTTTTATAGTGATTAAGACGAATCTAAAGATTTTTTTCTAAAAATTATTCGTAATAGCCATGGACACCAATCCCCAAAATTTACCAAATTAACACTGAAATTTAATGAATTCTTTAAATTCTGAAAAACAGGTTTGTTTGATGTGTAACTTCTTTTTTTATCAGATAAACTTGACTCACAGTTAGATTTAGGCATTCCATGACTTATGACTATGTATCTTGAATTGAATAAAATAAATTTTTAAAAACTCCCAACGCATCCAAACACTAGAGGTTTCTCGAATAAATGGGTATAAAGCAGTAAAAAGCTGTATACGTATTTTGTACATATATTTTATACGTTAGTGTCACAAAGGTGGTCGGTTTCAGTAAATAATTTCCCTTGGGGCCTATGTCACCTTTGGGGTTGCTGTTTGGAGGGTTTCTTTAGGTAAAGAAAGGAGAGGAAGTTCGGGGAAAGAAAAACGTATGAGGGTTGGGTAGGAAACTGGGATAAAACTGGGATAAACTGGGTACAATGTCTCCAGGAGTAATAGACGTCTAAATTCATCCACTAGGAGTGACATTATATTTCAGAGGTGTTTGTAATCAAATAAATGGTTTCCGACTCGGTGGTACGCATAACCGCCGCCCAAATTGAAGGGCAGTATTTAGAATTCATATACGGGATAATATTTATAGAATGGTTACATAATTTCAGGCGCGTAAATGTGTTTGAAAACTACGAAAGAAATCTGAACTTTTCAAACCTTCATCCCGTGACGTAGGTACCGCTTTTTATTTGATTTGGTTTTCGTCAGAATTAAAATTTCTAAGCAAGAGAAAGCAATTTGAGCTGAGCAGAATGATTTTCTTCGCTTCTGTAGGCTTGTCAAACAAGAACCTTCCAGAAAATCCACCGAGCTATCATCTGCGAAGCATTGCAACATATCTTTGATTGCAACCTTTGAAGTCAGAGTCTAGTTGGCTTCTCAGAAGTCGTGCGTACTGTACAAGGCCCGCAGATATTTTAATAGGGGTGCATTGAAGCACCCACCACTGTCCCGCCCCGGTATAGGCGACTTAATGTCGGCCCTTCGGAGCTCTCGCAAGAATCTACTTTTTTTTTTATAAACGACTCTACATTTAACATTTGTATAACGAATCTAGAGCTTCAATGTCCCCGCATACGTTGTAAATAGGGGTGCAATGGGGGGAGGGGGGGGGGGGGCATCTGCCAAATAAATTGGAGAACAAAATTAATTAAAGAAAAAAAAAGTTTAAAACTGGCGCCTAAATCACAAACCTGTTATAATTTATAATGAATGTTTTTTTTTACATTAACTTCACACAGGAGGCCCAGTGTGGAGTTAATGTAAAAAATCGTTCCACAGCCGAGCCGTTGAACTCAAGAACGAGTCATAGAAACGACCCGTTCTCATGTGAGTAATGTCAACCGTATACAAATGTTGGGCGCGTGTTTGGCCTGTTTCCCGACTATGCACCGGTGCCGAGGGGATCAATGACGCTAGTTCCTCGGAGCATCTTCCATTGTAATACCGGTAGAACAAGGACAGCATTCCCACCTGACGTGAATAGAGTCCGTTTCTGCACAGAGTCAAGGTTTTTTTAACGTATTTTGGAGCTCCAGACCAGAGGTGGCTGCCAAATTCAACCGTGGGGCGCACTTGCGATTTGTACAGGGTTAGCAGTTCTGTACTATTAAAGTATCTGCGGGCCCTGTACAGTACGCCCAGTTTCTGAGAGGCGAACTTAACTCTGGTTTCGATGGAGCCCCCGTACCTGAGCTGGTCACTTAGAGTCACACCAAGCATATCGATGGAGGTCCTGTTCGGAAAATTGCTTCCGTTGAAGGAGACTAGATTTTCATTACGATCCCTTTTAGACGTTATCAAACATGATTAAGTCTTTGAAACATTAAATTCGACGAGGTTATTCTTACCCCAAGAGAAAACACTCTCGAGGTAACCGTCCATTCTTTGCTTCAAAACCCTCTGGGGACGCCAGCCTTTATCGAATGCGAGGAAGAGGTGAAACCGTCAGCAACCGCCTGAATCGACCTCTCTCTCAAAAAGTCGGCAATCCACGTACACAAGGATGCGGGAAGTCCGTAAGAAGACAGTTTGTTGACAAGCCCTCGGTGCCAAACCCGGTCAAAGGCATTGGAAATATCCAGTGCAACCGTTTGGGTCTCACCTAAACGTTCCAGGCACCGCCCCCAAACATGCGTCACATACGCGAGAAGATCACCGCACGAGCGGTTCCGCCGGAATCAGTATTGACGGTTGTTAATAATTTTGTTCTTCTCGAGGTATGTGAGCAGTTTGTCGTTGATCACACGTTCCATCACCTTAGACAGAACTGATGTGATCGCTATGGGGCGGTAGTTGGCTGGGTTGGAGCGGTCACCCTTCTTTGGAATAGGGTGAATGATGGCATTTTTCCAACCAGAGGGCACAGAGCCAGACTTCAGGGACATTTTGAAAAGGCTTCGTCAAAACTGGAGCTATCTCTGCAGCGCACCTCTGTAATACCAGGGCAGGTATTCCGTCAGGCCCACTAGCTTTATTAATATCAAGCCCTCGTAAGACTTGGAGTACATCCCGATGCCGGATCCTCAGCTTTTTCATATGAAAACCGCAATGAGGAACCGACGGCGGGGTAGCACCTTGATCATCGAGGGTCGAGTTTTCCGCGAACATTTTGCCTAATAAGTTGGCCTTTTCGGCGGCGGTATATGCTAGAGAGCCGCCAGGTCTGGTAAGAGGTGGCAGACTGGGTTTGCAGAAATTGCGACCTATTGAGCCCGCAAGCGACCAGAACGCTCTGCTACCGTGCGGGCAGGCAGCCAGCTTTCTGCTGATTTGCAGGTCGTGCTCGAATTTTGACCTGTTTATGATCCTCTTGCTTTCCTTTGCCATTTTTTTAAATACTATTCTTCTTTCGGACGTTTGAGATGTGTTGTAGGTTCAGTAAGCCGCGTTTTTTCGTCGCACTGCTTCAGAGCATTGTCGACTGAACCACGGCTTTGAGCCCACACCAGTTTCTTTGACAGTGGATTGGATGAAGCCATCCATCGCGGATGTGATGACTTCACCAATTCCCTGGGCACATCTTAGGGATCCGAGGTCCGAAAACAGGCAGCTGACCACGGAAAAGCATTCAAATGTGCCCGCAGACCAAACCAATCTGCTGATCTATAGTGCCACACTTTTCTCTTCAGCCGTTCGTTAGGCGGTCTGAAGGTTACGGGGATTGACGTCGTCACCAGGCGACGTCCGACGATCCTAAAGGCGCTGTGACTTCAATCTTGTAACCGTGTGGCACAGTGGTCAAAAACAAATCTAACCGATTGGAGCGGTGAGTCTGGACATCAGGAACCCTTGTAGGCTCCTGAACCATTTGCTCCAGTTTGTGGCAGAGGGCAAAGGATTCCGCCTCTTGTCCAGCAGAGTCCGTTGGTCCTGAGAACTTTAACCAAGGTTCGTTATGAACATTGAAGTCCCCCAGGACCACAAACTCTGCCGTAGGGAAGCGGGGCAAGAGGTCATCAACAGTATTACTTAGATGTTTGAAGAGTTCGGACGTATCTGAAACGCTAAGGTTCGGTGAGCGGTATAAACACGCGTAAAATCTTACCGTTCTGGCAAGATTGACACGCACCCACACTTATACGTCGAATCTGGAGTTCTCCAGATTCAACAGTCGTGAGAAGTTTTTTTTTTACATGAGATCCACACAGGAGGCCCTGAGAAAAATAATTTCCCTCAGGGCCTATGTCATCTTTGAGAATGCTGTGTGGAGGTTTTTTTTAAGGAAAGGAAGGAGAGGAGAGTTCTGGGAAGGAAAAGGGTTTAAGGGGTGGGTAGGAATTTGGGGTTCAGTATGTCCTGGTCATCCGCCTCCAAGACCTAGACAAACCTCACCCCATGAACCCGGGCACCCCTGCTAAATCACCAAACGTAGCGAACCACTTGGGGTGACCTATGGCAGAGGTGTTGTTGGTTATCCAATAAAGGTTCCCGGGGCGGCGGTACCCATTCCCGCCTCCCAAATTGAAAATAATATTACCATATACAGACGTAATGTGTCGTCTCGGTCGGGGCCAGACTTCCGCCTCAAAATATTGGCAATATTATATTTTTAAGATAATTTATAAAGATTAATTTTAATTTTAAAATTTAATAATATAATTAAAAAATGTATCAAATATTTTTAAAAATTTATATCACATTTAGCATTCTATTTATCGTGTACAGAAATTTATTTATTCCTAAATTTTCATAATATTTAATTACAGTAGATTTGTCGCTGTACAAAAAAAATATTGGCTCTATCATCAGATTTACATTACTACTAGCTGACCTGGAAAATTTTGTTCTTCTGTATAAATTATTTCTAGTGAATATTTTGGATGTTAAATAAAAAATAACGAACGAATTCGATGAGGCGAACGTAGCGCCATCTGTCATTCAACAACATAAATAATTTTGTTGAAATACGAACGACGGTTAAATTTTTTCATACAAAAATACTAAAATCGCGCTAAATCTGGATAGGGACACCCTAGAAAATGCAATCCCGGTATACCGGGATCCCGAAATATCGAGATCCCGCAGACATTTTGCGGGACTAATCTCGCTCGAAAATTTTGCGGGATCCCGCTGGACTGGATTACAGAGAACCGTAGTTCATGCGTGTTACTCTGCGCGCTGATGCTGATGATCATTACGATTACGATACTCCTCTCGCTAATCTGGAGACATACGCAGCAGCCGCAGCACCAATATCACTTCAAGACGAACTCGAACTTACTTTGATTAGTATGAAGAGTTCTAGATCAACAGCCCAACAACCTAGATCTGGCAATTTGAGCAACCTTGAGGTTTTGATAAAGAAGGAAATGAATTACTTCGAGTCCGGTGGATTAAAATTTGCCTACGAAACGGCTAGAACGATTTTTATAATTTTATTTTTATTTGGTGGGTCAATCCAGGTATTTGCGGGACTGAACAATCTTAGTCCCGCTGGATCCAGGTATTTGCGGGATCCAGCATTTCCTTCTTTATCAAAACCTCAAGGCTGCTCAAATTGCCAGATCTAGGTTGTTGGGCTGTTGATCTAGAACTCTTCATACTAATCAAAGTAAGTTCGAGTTCGTCTTGAAGTGATATTGGTGCTGCGGCTGCTGCGTATGTCTCCAGATTAGCGAGAGGAGTATCGTAATCGTAATGATCATCAGCATCAGCGCGCAGAGTAACACGCATGAACTACGGTTCTCTGTAATCCAGTCCAGCGGGATCCCGCAAAATTTTCGAGCGAGATTAGTCCCGCAAAATGTCTGCGGGATCTCGATATTTCGGGATCCCGGTATACCGGGATTGCATTCTCTAGGGTGTCCCTATCCAGATTTAGCGCGATTTTAGTATTTTTGTATGAAAAAATTTAACCGTCGTTCGTATTTCAACAAAATTATTTATGTTGTTGAATGACAGATGGCGCTACGTTCGCCTCATCGAATTCGTTCGTTATTTTTTATTTAACATCCAAAATATTCACTAGAAATAATTTATACAGAAGAACAAAATTTTCCAGGTCAGCTAGTAGTAATGTAAATCTGATGATAGAGCCAATATTTTTTTTGTACAGCGACAAATCTACTGTAATTAAATATTATGAAAATTTAGGAATAAATAAATTTCTGTACACGATAAATAGAATGCTAAATGTGATATAAATTTTTAAAAATATTTGATACATTTTTTAATTATATTATTAAATTTTAAAATTAAAATTAATCTTTATAAATTATCTTAAAAATATAATATTGCCAATATTTTGAGGCGGAAGTCTGGCCCCGACCGAGACGACACATTACGTCTGTATATGGTAATATTATTTTCAATTTGGGAGGCGGGAATGGGTACCGCCGCCCCGGGAACCTTTATTGGATAACCAACAACACCTCTGCCATAGGTCACCCCAAGTGGTTCGCTACGTTTGGTGATTTAGCAGGGGTGCCCGGGTTCATGGGGTGAGGTTTGTCTAGGTCTTGGAGGCGGATGACCAGGACATACTGAACCCCAAATTCCTACCCACCCCTTAAACCCTTTTCCTTCCCAGAACTCTCCTCTCCTTCCTTTCCTTAAAAAAAACCTCCACACAGCATTCTCAAAGATGACATAGGCCCTGAGGGAAATTATTTTTCTCAGGGCCTCCTGTGTGGATCTCATGTAAAAAAAAAACTTCTCACGACTGTTGAATCTGGAGAACTCCAGATTCGACGTATAAGTGTGGGTGCGTGTCAATCTTGCCAGAACGGTAAGATTTTACGCGTGTTTATACCGCTCACCGAACCTTAGCGTTTCAGATACGTCCGAACTCTTCAAACATCTAAGTAATACTGTTGATGACCTCTTGCCCCGCTTCCCTACGGCAGAGTTTGTGGTCCTGGGGGACTTCAATGTTCATAACGAACCTTGGTTAAAGTTCTCAGGACCAACGGACTCTGCTGGACAAGAGGCGGAATCCTTTGCCCTCTGCCACAAACTGGAGCAAATGGTTCAGGAGCCTACAAGGGTTCCTGATGTCCAGACTCACCGCTCCAATCGGTTAGATTTGTTTTTGACCACTGTGCCACACGGTTACAAGATTGAAGTCACAGCGCCTTTAGGATCGTCGGACGTCGCCTGGTGACGACGTCAATCCCCGTAACCTTCAGACCGCCTAACGAACGGCTGAAGAGAAAAGTGTGGCACTATAGATCAGCAGATTGGTTTGGTCTGCGGGCACATTTGAATGCTTTTCCGTGGTCAGCTGCCTGTTTTCGGACCTCGGATCCCTAAGATGTGCCCAGGGAATTGGTGAAGTCATCACATCCGCGATGGATGGCTTCATCCAATCCACTGTCAAAGAAACTGGTGTGGGCTCAAAGCCGTGGTTCAGTCGACAATGCTCTGAAGCAGTGCGACGAAAAAACGCGGCTTACTGAACCTACAACACATCTCAAACGTCCGAAAGAAGAATAGTATTTAAAAAAATGGCAAAGGAAAGCAAGAGGATCATAAACAGGTCAAAATTCGAGCACGACCTGCAAATCAGCAGAAAGCTGGCTGCCTGCCCGCACGGTAGCAGAGCGTTCTGGTCGCTTGCGGGCTCAATAGGTCGCAATTTCTGCAAACCCAGTCTGCCACCTCTTACCAGACCTGGCGGCTCTCTAGCATATACCGCCGCCGAAAAGGCCAACTTATTAGGCAAAATGTTCGCGGAAAACTCGACCCTCGATGATCAAGGTGCTACCCCGCCGTCGGTTCCTCATTGCGGTTTTCATATGAAAAAGCTGAGGATCCGGCATCGGGATGTACTCCAAGTCTTACGAGGGCTTGAGATACCTGATTGGTTAAGCTAATTGGAGACACTACTGGTAATTTTGGAAATGCCGTTTTTGGGGGATTTTCATCGATTAAGACTTTCCAGGTGTTGGGAATTCTGATTAAGTCATTTCTAGTATTCATATTATTTTTGTTTATAAATTTCTATTGCTTCGCGGTAAATTCTTTTTGGTTCATTGTATATGCTAGCTATTGTTGTTGTATTATAAAAGTCTATTTTATGACCTATGTAGAACAATTTTCTCTCTCTCTATATATATATATATATATATATATATATATATATATATATATATATATATATATATATATATAGAGAGAGAGAGAGATACACAAGGTGTCAAGGGATGTACTTGACTTACTTTAACCAATGATTCCTGGCATTATTTGAAGTGAAAAACGGAAATGAAATTTTGGTCTTCAGTGAAATTTTTTTTATGTTTTAATGATTTTTTTTAACATCAAAAAAAGTCACCGGAGGCCAAAACTTCATTAACATTTTTTACTCCAAATAATGTCAGGAATGGAACAACTGCCTTTTTTATTATCTTCCATGGGTACAGACCAACGACCAAGTATATCGATGTTATGTATTGTATTATCAAACTCGTAGTTATAGTTATTATATTGATGATACACACCATGAAAATCCTAGAAATTATTTTCAGTTGTCCTGGGTTTTCAGTTCTGTTATTCTTCCAATCATCGAGCCTATAGTAGCGTCGGTAGTAGTTACCTTGCAATATTATTATGATCAAGTTTACTGTAAAATGATTGGTGTTTGCGATCTGAATCCGCTAAAGCACATAATTGCACAACCAGCAACTATCAATCTGACCGGACCCATTGCAGTGGAGATTGCAGTGCAATTTGCGGTGGGAAACGAACCACTACTTCTGGTAACTGGTAAATACGCGTGTAATCTGTGGGCGCTGGTTCAAAATAATACCTTTAATCGTACAAAATAACAGATGTATTGTACCGCTAACAGATATCATTTATAATAATACCGATAGCGGAAATTTGAAATGCTGTAAATAAAGGACAATAAATTAAAAAATTAGTTAAATATGTCGTTTTTCTCTATCGATCTGCGTCATCGAAATATTTCTAAGAAAATAAGTGCGTTTTTACGACACGAATTTTAAGATATTTGTATATTATATTACACGGATATTTGTTCTGAAAAATTAAAAATAAATTAATTACTATTGTTAAAGAAATTTTCAAAAAGTGTTAAGTATTCCGAGAAGATTTTTCAAAATTATTTTGGGGTGAAAAATCATCACAAAAACAGGAGGCATGATTTTTTTTTTTAAATTGAAAAAAAAATCTTTTCCCTATCCTGAACAATAAACTTATTTTTTCATATGAAGCAGATACTTTGTGATGTGACATTATTATTTGAAATAAAACAATAATTTTGTAAACACCACTTTTCTTTTATATACTTTATATATGCAAAATCACTGAAATAGCTCGATAATTGTTGGTAAATCTTGTTTGTCCGAAATGGTTGCACAAAATGTGTTTAGCTTGTTTAACTGACCTCATCTAACCTAACCACACCTAGTTAACAATTACTGTCCGAGATGGTTAGGTTAGTTTAGTTCAGTTTAGTTTAGGTTAGGTTAGGTTTAGTAATAATTAAAAAGCTAGTAAACCCTTTCCTTTGGGTCTTTTAGATAACAACTTCGCTAAATGCTAGAATCCATCAGGAAAATAAACTTTTACCAAGAAATGTTCCTTTCTTTACGTAAAAATAATAAACGAATTTCTATGTACGAGGGTAGGTTGAACAGTAATGTACACATGTTTGTAGTTTGTACAGCGTGAACAAAATTACCTGTGTTCATTACTTTTCAACCTACACTCGTATCTACATGTTTAAAAAAATTGACTAAAAATGCGGCATTTCTTAACTTTACAATATTTAAATTAGATAAGTGAATATATGGGTTATTTAAAAAAATGTTTGAAATGATAATATATATGTACGTACATATTTTTTATTATATGTACTTATATAAATTCTCTTATGATGACTGGTCCTGAAAGAGAAAGAGAAGTATTCCTGTAATTTAATTAAACAAGATTAGCACTGTTTTTGCGATAACCCTACTCCAAGGGAATTCTATCAATTCTACAGTTATTTTCGTTATTCGTGAAAGCAATTTTTCCCTTGAGAATTGATAAACCCACTGGTCGATGGTAAACCTCAATTTGTCAACAATTTGGACTATTATAGTGGTCAAAATATTTATGTCAATTTGATTTTCTATAATCTTCAGTTTGATTTCACGGATTTTTTTTGGTTTCATGCATAATATAAAAGATTTACTACATATTATGTATAATATTGTAAGTACTTCAATTCAATTCAATCATTGGGGGCTTTTACAAATGAGGCGCTCAGCTGAAGAGTGGCCCAACCCACAAAAATTCGTAATCAGGGAAACATCATTTGTTATAAATTTTTGTTTTTAAGATAAATAGTTTTGAAATATTAGAAATAAGGAAAAATGTTAATACCAAAACAGATACAATTAATAAGCAAAAAAAAAATTATGAACACTCTTTTGAATATTTTCCCACTTAACCGGTCTTTCCCTGCTAATTGATATTGAAATTCCTAATTTCAATGAAATTACCCCACTTTTACCCCTCCCCCTTCTTCCAATCCCTTCCCCTGTTATTTTATCTGTAATATTTATTTAATTTGTGACTTTAGTGTACTTTTACTACTGATGATGTGAACATTGTTCACGAAACATGTAGATTGTGTATTTTTTTATTTTATTTTTTTTATTTTTTTTTACATTAACTCCACACAGGAGGCCCTGAGGAAAATAATTTCCCTCAGGGCCTATGTCATCTGGGATGCTGTGTGGAGGGTCTTTTTGAGGAGAGGAAGGAATGAACATTGGTCTTGAAGAGAACTATGTTGTAGGAAGGAGGAAACACAGAGGCTGGCAAATCATTCCACAGCCGAGCTGTTGAACACAAGAACGAGTCGAAGAAACGACCCGTTCTCATGTGACAAATGTCAACTGTGTACAAATGTTGGGCACGCGTTTGGCGTGTTTCCCGACTATGCACCGGTTCCGAAGGGATCAATGATGCTAGTTCCTCGGAGCATCTTCCATTGTAATACCGGTAGAACAAGGATAGCATTCCCACCCGACGCCTGTGCTCTAAAGATTGCAATCCGTCTGTTAAGATGGGAGAATCTATCAAACGGACCGCCCGTTTCTGCAAAGAGTCGAGGGTATTTTTCAGGTATTTTGGAGCTCCAGACCAGAGGTGGCTGCCAAATTCAACCGTGGGGCGCACTTGCGATTTGTACAGGGTTAGCAGTTGTGTACTATTAAAGTATCTGCGGGCCCTGTACAGTACGCCCAGGTTTTGGGAGGCTAACTTTACTCTGGCTTCGATGGAGCACCCATACCTGAGCTGGTCACTTAGGGTTACACCAAGCATATCAATGGAGGGCCTGTTCGGAAGATTGCTTCCGTTGAAAGAGACTAGATTTTCATTGCGATCCCTTTTAGACGTAATCAGACAAGATTGGGTCTTTGAAACATTAAATTCAACGAGATTATTTTTACCCCAAGAGAAAACACTCTCGAGGTAACCGTCCATTCTTTGCTTCAAAGCCTTACGAGCTGTTGGAGTTTGTTAGCCCTTTGGGGGCTTGTCAAACAAAACGCTATCATGAACTGTACTGTCATCCGCGTAACAGTGAATTGGTGCACATGACAAAAGGTCGTTGATGTGCAACAAAAACACAGTCGGAGACAGAACCGATCCCTGCGGGACGCCAGCATTTATCGAGTGAGAGGAAGAGGTGAAACCATCGACTACCGTGTGAATCGACCTCTCCCTCAAGAAGTCGGCAATCCACGTACACAAGGATGCGGGAAGTCCGTAAGAATGCAGTTTGTTGACAAGTCCTCGGTGCCAAACCCGGTCAAAGGCCTTGGATATGTCCAGTGCAACCGTTTGGGTCTCACCGAAACGTTCCAGGCATCGCCCCCAAACATGCGTCACATACGCGAGAAGATCACCGCACGAGCGGTTCGGCCGGAATCCGTATTGACGGTCGTTAATAATTTTGTTCTTCTCGAGGTATGTGAGCAGTTTGTCGTTGATCACACGTTCCATCACCTTAGACAGAACTGATGTGATCGCTATGAGGCGGTAGTTAGCCGGGTTGGAGCGGTCACCCTTCTTTGGAATAGGATGGATAACCGCTTTTTTCCAACCAGAGGGCACAGTGCCAGTCTTCAGGGACAGTTTAAAAAGCTTCGTCAAAATTGGAGCTATTTCTGCAGCGCACCTTTGCAGTACCAGGGCTTGTGTATAAAATAAAGTGAAGTAAACAAAGTTATTTGTATTTTAATAAAATATATTTTTGTCATATGTATGAAGCACAGTGGCCCAATTTTAGTTTTCACTGTTTGACAGATCATTTGAAATCAGTGAAAACTAAAATTGGGCCACTTCATAGGTGTGACAAAAATATATTACAAATAGCTGAAGTCCCCGGCGATGCCCGGGCTTTACACAGAGTTTTAGAAATCAAATATAAACAGTGACCTTCCTTTTGTTTTGAAGGTCACATGTGCAAAATTTCATCAACCTCGGCATAAAACTGTAGATTTCCAGACAAATCAAATCCACACCGCCCGCTTCCAGTCCGCTCGTCCACCACAATATATTATATATTTCAACCAATTTACACCTTGGCAAATCATATACCCAAACCTTTCTCATGAATCACTTTATCTGTGGTTGAAAACCGCATGAATATCCGTTCAGTAGTTTTTGAGTTAATCGCGAACAGGCAGACAGACACGGCGGAGGACTTTAATTTATAATATGGAGAAATGATGTTTTCGCTGATTACGAATTTTTGTAGGTTGGGCTACTCTTCCGCTGAACGCCTCAAATGTTAATTCCTTCGTTTTAAAAGGTGTTTAAACAAAATAAATAAAATAAATGTTTGATCTTTTGTGAAATGGTTGTGCAAAAGGCCGAAACGGATGAGTTTAGAAGCTATTTTCGAACTTTTACCACTCCACTACAGTTTTCATAACAATTTTATTGCATTCTTATTATATGAAAATTAGACACGACGTTTTTGTGTCAGAAAAAAATAGTGAATTATCGATCAGTGGCTTAGTTGGCGTCTGGGTCTCGCCCAGGCGTCGTGAATTCAATTCTTGGGCAGGCTAAATTCTCCATCACGACACAAGAAACATTTTCCGCTTACTGTGATGGTGGTAGGAGATATTCAAATTATTGTCAAATTATTCGTAACCCGGGGTATGTTTATCTTTCTTTAAAAAAATCAAATACCTTTTTTCAATTTAAAATTAATAAAGTTTATTAAATGCTTTATTCAAGTTCTAGCTATATTAAGCTCAGAATACCGAAACAGCTGTTACAATAAATCAATGAAGCTAGCAGAACTCACAAATATTATTTACTTATAATCTGGAATTCTACAATTTGTAATGTACAAATAAAACTAATTCATTCAGGGGGTATTTCACCATCCTCTTGTTAGCTTATCCGTACTATAACGAATATTAATAAAAATAAAATACTCACAATAGTTAGAAAACTCGGCCAATTTATTGGTTCGAGTACCGAATAGTAAACTCCGACTTTATAAATAAATAAACCGTTAATCGTAAATTGAAAATATACGTTATTTTATGAAAATGCTATGATGAGTATGGTGAAATACCCCATCAGTTCCATGCTTTACCGCCATACATCAGGGTTGGTCACCAGGTATCAGCACTTCATCTGACGTAAGTGCATAAACATTTTCTAATTTGTATTATTGAGGAAATAGAAATTGTAATAAGTACGAGCTGGATGCATTATTTGCAGTGCATGGAGGAAGGCAGGTTAGGAACAGGCAGGCAAGAAGGAACTCGCGGTGAATGTTAAAGTGATGTAACAATAGTACGGGCTGCATACGGAGTGCACCGACACGCCATGGCCGTGGTGCATTTTAATGTTCTCAAAGTGTGCAAAGATAAACTTTATAAATTACTTTGATATAACAGAAATAATTATAATGTGTGTTTACTTCAGTTGAACAGAGCGATGAATGCAATAAATTCGCCATAAAGCTTCCACCTAAATAAAATAAATAATGTGAAATTCAATATAAAGTAATAATATTAGGACTTGAACTACGGTGGCTGAAATGCTGACCGTTAGAACCGTCCATGAATATAAATAAGTAATAATAATGACAATAAAAACATTTGTTTGTCAACAGATTTTTATAAATTTAAACATCTTGTTTATTCAACATTGATTCCATTGATAAATAGGTCACTGCTCAGATATACATTCATGATTTCTTCCGGAGTGCATCTGGTTTTCAGCAGTGCCTAATATAACACATAATATAACATATGTAATAAATAATAAAAATGAAATAAATATAAAGGTAAATGGCGGATATTACCGTTAATTTTTACCGGGAATTCGTTATCCCGCGATCTTCAATGGCGCAGGCACAAACTGACTATAAACACGCCAATGTGTGTCATTTGCACTCACCCTCCACTTAATAAAATCAGATCAGTTGCATTCGATCTTCCGACAAATGTGCGGAAACAATATACTGGTTGGAATTTATTGCGAAAATAAATTCCTAAGGCGGCCATGCGTCTTGCACTTTTCAAGCAATACATCAAAACCCCCATCGAGGGTCCGAGGTATACAGGGTGTTAAGGGACGTACTTGACTTACTTTAACCAGTGATTCCTGACATTATTTGGAGTAAAAAAGGTTAATTAAATTTTCGTCTCCGGTGACATTTTTGATGTTTTTTTTTTTTTTTTTTTCTACAAAAACATAAAAAAATGGTAGTTGTTGAACAGTTGAAGGCGGGGTAAGGGGTTCGTCAGACACTCGGCTGAGTGACCAGTGACGACATGCGGAAGAAATTTTTTTTTGTTTGATTTTGAAGAAAAAATTTTTGAAAAAAAAAAAAAGTCTTCAAAAAAAGTCACCGGAGACCAAAATTTCATTTACATTTTTTACTCCAAATAATGTCAGGAATCACTGGGTAAAGTAAGTCAAGTACGTCCCTTAACACCCTGTATATAATAACAAGAAAGTTCCAATTTCACAAAATCCTACTAATATTATAAAGGCGAAAGTTTGTATGGATGTATGTATGTATGCATGTTTGTTACTCTTTCACGCAAATGGATTTTAATGAAACTTTACAATAATATAGCTCATACATCAGAATAACATATAGGCTATAGCGAGCTCTGGCATTACGAAATTTGTATAAAACAAAATTGCAATAGGTGGCACGATTATTAAGATATATATAATTCTTTATTCGATTCAAATTATTAGGGGAGTACTTCAAATAAATGCGGAAGGGGGGAGGAGGAGGGGGAGGGGGGTGGAGTTAGAGGGGGGAGGGGGCAGGGATAGGGGGAGGGGGGAGGGAGAGGGAGAGGGGGAGGAGAGAGAGAAGGAGGGTGGAGGGAGATGGGTGGAAGGGTGATGGGAGGGAGGAGGGGGTGGGGGGGGGAGGTGATGGAGGCGGATTGGGAACCCCCCAAACACCATGCGAGCGAAGCTGCGGGAAAAAGCTAATATAATATAAATGAGAACGATTTTTTCTTTTTTGTATGAATACCAAAATCCAAAACAGAGAAACCAAGAAAGCTGAAAGTTTCATTTTGCAGGTTGGAAACCACGTCTGGTCTAAAGGCTTTCTTGGAATATGGAGACTAGCATAGAAACTAAACGAGATTGGCGCTGTCTCTCTTTATGTATCTTCTGTATGCTATGAAGGAGAATGAAAATAAATAGGTACTCTACTCTATTTATGTATTTACACGCATTAGGGAAATGGAGAGATAAATAGATCGCATAGATTATTCAGCCGGGACAGAAATATGTGCTAAAACTAGAAGAGGTGGTGGTTGGGGGGAAACGTAGAGAAATTAATTAAAAGTGGATAAAATTACGCTCTACCATTGCGTATAGATAATGCACTCTAGAATTGTGTGCATGCATTCCGTGTAGATTTTAATGGAAACTGTAACAGTAACCAAACTACCTATACTAGCGACATCTCGATCGTCCAGTGGATTAGCCAGAAATCTCCAAAGATGAGATAATGAGGAAAAAATATTCGAATGCTCACCATAATGCTTGTGTCACCCACAGACATAAAAGATAAAAGATAATTTAGCTTGGTCTATTATTTCAGCATATCGCTCGCTATATATTCCCATTGGGTATGTACGGCGAGCGGTTCCTATGCCGAAATTCGCCAAGCCAAATGATCTTTTATAGCTGTGTGTCAAAATCATTAATCAAGTATTACTTACACGTGTCTGTGTTTTACATATTAAATATGCTATAAAATAACACCGGAGATATACCGGTCTAGTACATTAGTAGTGACATCTTGTACAATATCCTACTAGTGACCCAGAAAACTAAGGTAAAAAATTAATGCACCACAAGTTTTTCTGTAATATAATTAACTTGGTGGTGTTTATGAGTAATCTAAGGATTGTACCAGAAAGAGGGTGCACTTTTACATATAACCGCATACTCAATTCAAATTTCGATTTTTCGGAGATGTCTGACCAATCAACTGGACTATCGATCGGTTTAATTACATACGAATCATATGCACAACAGAAGCCAGTGTCGCCACCGACTAGTACCTTTTGGTTCTAGCATTTAAAGAGACTTTTACCTAGCAGTGGCGGATTTATACTTTTCATAAGTAGGTATAGGCCACTTCATTTGCGCCACCCCTTTTCCTCTTTAGAAAATGCTACCTATCATAACCACTCACTTGTAGACTGTCGCCCCTAGGCCTCGGCCTATACGACCTTTTGACAAATCCAGGACTGGTACCTAGTACCTATCCCATTTAAAACGGGCTCTGTCTCCTTATATTAAACTTGTCTGACATTATATATATTTTGTTGAAATGTTACATGTAAGTTGGCATTACTATGTGTTTTTAAAGTTTTAACTAAATTCTTGAATTTATGGAACTATGTATATATGTATATACACATTCCATGATAAACTTAGAACAATTTCCAATAATTCTATTAATATTTTTGGTTTCATGATACATTGGCTGAAGAATCTATCGGAAAATGAACTTACTAGTATACTTAAAACATCATAGAAGTTTCTGGAAAACCTTATCCAATCAATAAAGTTAAACCATAGAAGTCGCGGAAAAACTTATCCAAAGCATAGTCCCCCTCAGCACAGGATCTCCTAGTGAGGAGGACTACGAATATATTTTATTTATACATCTAACTAACATGTTTCATATAAAAATGTAAAAAATATTATATAGTTACTAAATAAAAAAAAAAATAAACATGTACATTTCATGAAAACCCAATAACAATTTTCAATAATTCTTCTTATATTTTTGGTTTTATGACATTGTTTTATGTACTATGTACATCCCATGATAACCTTTTAGCATTACCAGAGTTTTGGTTTTATGATAAACTTTTAACAATTTCCAATAATTTTATCTAGATTTTATATACTCATGTTTTTATGATTATGTGCATGCATGCGTATACATTTGTGTATGTGTGTATGTATTTTTTTTTTATTTTTTTTTTTTTTATTTAAGTTTATTTAGGAAACATACAGTTGTAAATACATTCATTTTACATTTTATATTGAATATAGTATAAACCAGTGAAGTTCCATTTATGATTTAAAAAAAAAGAAAGGAAATGGTTACTGATTAGGAAGCAAGTAGATAGTAATAATATTATAATATAGTATTAGTAAAAAGTGAGTCAAAAGAAAAAATAAACAATGAAGAAATAACAAAGAAATAATCGTTTTGGTTTAAGTACATTGTAAGGTTAATTTAGTTTTAAACGTTTTAAGAGAGCAGTGGAAAATATCGATATCTCTTAGGGCGTTGTAAGATTTGCAGATACGCCCGAGCAAAGAATTTTGTGCATATTTCGATTTGAAATGCTGTATAAAAAATAGGGTATTCGACCTGGTATTGCGTTCAGGGCAACGAAATGCAATCCTTTCTAATAGATCTGGTGAGTCAATAAGGCAGTTCACAATCTTGTATAGAAACAGTACGTCAGAAATGTTTCTCCGTTTGTAAAGAGCAATAGGTTTACACTGGTGATTTTCGAAACGATACGAAAGGTGTTTCAAAAATTTTGTTTGAATATTTTCAATACGCTTAATGTAAGTTTGGTATTGTGGATTCCAAATGACAGATGCAAATTCAAGATGAGATCTTACATACGCCATATATAGTAGTTCAAGTGTAAAAGGTTTGTTGAACGGTTTTGTGATGCGTAGGATAAAACCCATTTGTTTGTAGGCTTTTTCTAAGATGTATTCAATGTGATCTTTGAATAGTAATTTGGAGTCAAGTAATACTCCAAGATCTCTAATTTTATCCACTCTTTCAAGCGGAACGTTATGTATGTGTATATGTATGCATATATATGTACCCATCTCAGAACAGACATCGTCTACGTCTAGTGAGGCGGGTTACTTACTTGTTTGCACATAATAATGTTATTTCAATAGACGCCCGGGTTGCCGGCAATTAAAAAAATATATCGCCACTCCATTTGATCGAAATGAAAATTTCATAATGATGATGATACCCTGTTCTGTATTTGAAATTTATGGCCTGATTGGACAGACTTTTGGATCACGAAACACACTCACATCGCTATTATGTTTTTGTATTCTTCTTTACTACTTTATTTGCTAAAGATTTGTACTGCACATTTTTGTTGTGCATTACAGATTAATATAATCCTATTACAAAACACATAGAATATTATATTGGATTATGTATATGTAGGTACATTGCACATACAACATAAATACATTATTGTGTATCACATCATGTGATTGCATAAATAAAATTACAATAATACATATTTTAGAGCTCTTGCCTAAAATTACTCTTGAAACGTTCAAGACTAATGTTGAAAATGTCAAGGGACCTAGAGATATCATTTAGCAGTACCATACCCCTTGTCATGCTGTGCTGGGCCAGAACATCTGTTCTGCCATGTGGGATACAGAGCAAGTCGTGGTGGCGACCCTGGCAGTAGT
Organism: Limnephilus rhombicus; assembly: GCA_929108145.2. NCBI lineage: Eukaryota > Metazoa > Arthropoda > Insecta > Trichoptera > Limnephilidae > Limnephilus > Limnephilus rhombicus. Next base: position 23,061,758 of record OV815286.1, read on the forward strand.
TGTTCGGTACGAACAATTTATAGCATTCTAAGAGGTATGGGCTGTAAATGTAATAGTTCATAATTTGAAAGCTGTTACTGTTAGGGTTCCATTCCTTCTAGATTGGAGACTTTCGAAGCGCGTTTCAGATTGCAAATCTATATGATGCATAAATCGCGGGTATTCACCATACATTCTCATATAAAGATACCGTAGAATTTTTTTTGGATTTGTTCCAATAAATCTACGTATTTTTTCTGGTATGGGGCCCAAACAGCAGAAGCGTATTCTAATTTTGATCATATAATGCAGTTGAACATCGATGTCATTGCTTCGGGCTTGGAAAATTGTTTACTTATTCTTATAACAAATCCAAGAGGTTTGTAACACGATGATGCCAACCCTACCATATGATCTGAAAAAGTAAATCAAATGTGACCCCGAGGTCCCTTATGGATTTTACTGATGACAATATTCCATTATTTAATTTATAATAAAATTTAATCCGGTTTTTGGAACGCGTATACGTCATAGTGACACATTTTTTTTACATTAAAGAAAAGTTTATTCTCATCTGCCCATGAAGATATTGCGTCTAAATCAAGTTGTAACTTAAAACAATCTTGAATGTCGCGTATCGTCCTGAGCAGTTTGAGATCGTCAGCGAAAAGCAAGCAAGTAGTACTCTGGATGCATTCTTGAATATCATCGATTAATATCAAGAATAGTAGAGGTCCCAAGTTTGACCCCTGAGGTATTCCTGAAAATGCAGGGAATTCTCTGGATTCTTGACCTCTGATGCATACATACTGTTCTGTTTTTAAATACGTCACAAGAAGCTGTATTAGAGGTTGGTCAAAGCCTATTTTATGGATCTTTCGTAAAAGTACGTCATGATCTACGCAGTCGAAGGCTTTTGCAAAGTCAGTGTAAATAACGTCTGTTTGACATTGCGCGTCTAATCCTTTTGCTACTTTATGTGAGAGTTCAAGGAGATTGGACACAGTAGATTTTTTTGACAAATTTGCTGATTTCCCCCAAGAAACGGTTTTATTTTATTTGTTAATTTTTCTCAAATAAGTGTTTCAAAAATTTTCGAAAAAGATGATAAGACAGATACCGGTCTATAATTTTGTACCTCTGTTTTGCAACCCGACTTATATATTGGGCTCACCTTGGTGAGTTTCCAAGATTGGGGAAAGGTGGAAGTAGCAATACTGAGGTTGATTATATGGCACAAAGGTTTATACAAATATTCCCCTAACGTGATGATTACATGAGGTGGAATTCCATCCGGTCCCGTGGCCTTGTCGGACTTTGAATACATATTTTTACTTCCTCAGGTTTAAATTTTCCAATGCAAATTGAATCTAAAAATTTAGGCACCTCTTGCATTAGACTCTCCGCATTTCAGTTGGGACATGTTTGGTTATAAACCGTTTTGAAGTAGTCCTCGAATTTCTCTGAAACTAGTTGGGGACACTGGATGATTTCATCCGCGTCCATGAGCGCGATAGAAGTACCCCCACTTGATTTATGTGACCTGATGTATTGCCAAAAGTTTTTGACATCGTTTTTAATCCCATTTTACATGCTTACGAACACACAAATCAGCGGTAACAACGAGTATCAACAAAATCGCTAACATTTGCAAATTTGTCGTTGATCGATGGCACTGACTTAATCACTCGACACTTCAAAATCCGGGAAGGCCTGTAGGTACTGTGGTCGGCCTAATTTTCGTGCCTTAGGGTTTTGAAAAACTGTGAAAATTATTTTCACTGTGAAAACTAACTTTAAAAATACATGATTAAAAAATGGAGTGGAGTTGCTTATTGGCGACATATCTATATAAATCTGAATAGATCACACTTCCGGGGATTCTTTAAAAATGAATAAGTATGTTACAACAATAATGAAAAGTAAAAAGCGTTGACCTCCGGGCCGCGTCTGAGAGTGACAGTATAATATAATAATATATAATATTGTACCACCTAGCCATTTAATATATACGGTGTACCTACCAACCTGCCTACAATAAAAGGGAAATTGTGACGGCGGTAAAAAATAAATGTGAAAGTTGCATGACTGGAAGAAAGCAGAAGGAACCGGCGAGAGATCTGATGAAGAGAGACTCATCATTTATTTACTATTACGTTATTATTCATCACAGCACGTCCGCGGGTTCATAACACACATCGTTAGTTCGTTACATGCCTCGGGCGATTGTTGTTTGTGAGTTCCCAGTTTTTGGCAGCGTTTTAATAATTCAAACTTTTTTTTTCTTATCATTCTGCAGCTAGCATTGTCGATGGATAAAACCCCTATATCAATAAAATCCGTCATCTATGGTCAGTTATCAATATTTGCACGGTCAACAATCGGGAAGAGATATTCCGGCCGACCGATACATTTTATGCCGGACTTCATAGTATCGATACGTTTCGGTTAACTGTCAATATGCGCATTTATTTGGGAAAATGTAACAGTTTAAAATTACAATACTAAGTAAGCACCCAACCATTAAGTCGGTTGCTACACATCAATTCAAGTTAATTTTTAATTCCTAATTGGAATGATAATTTAGAACAAATGGAATACTGCATTCTTCTGTTGGGCAAGCTTATTTTTTAAAGAGTTCCAAATGGGAAGTCAGAGGGTCTGGACGTTTGTTTCGACGAGAGAAGACACATACTTCGGTGAAATCGCCATTGACTTGTGAGCTAATACTTCGGTTAGTTTTGAGTTTATTGATTTACAATTTAATATTCTGTTAAATTTGAACTGGCGCCCCCCTGTTGTAATTTTCACATCGTGATAAACTTTTTAAAAACATTTTATTTTATTTAAAAACCCGACAAGCTATCGATTGATTTTATTGGTTGCTAACTATTTAGTTTCTTTCTAGGCTAAACATGACCCTAAGTTTTAAAATATTAGAATAATATTATTTGTTTATGAATTAGAGTCTCATGTTCTGGTTTCATTATTAATTTAATTGTTCCCACAATTCTTTTATTTAAAATATTAATGTCTTAAAAGTTGTACTATTTATAAAGCATTATATTGGCGACCAACATGGTTAATTATTTACGCACCAGATTTAAATGTCCGGGTTTAATTTTCCCCACAGGAAAAACTAAACCCTTTCACACACTTCCCAAATGATCATCTGGTCAATCCACGTTATGCAATGGCACTATATAAGTATTATAATTACAAAACAATACAAGAACAACATGTCAACCTACCAGAGACCAGATGGGAAAATAATTCACCGACTCCAGATATTTTCATATCAGAGGGTTCGGTTCTGTGGAATTCCTAATTGAACCTATAAATCCTACTGATCCCTCAATATAAATATTTAAAAAATCTTTTGTAATCCTACATGTATTTAAAATTACCGATTTTTGCGTTTTTATATATAAATTCTTTGACAAATCTAATACGCCTAAATTCTGAATCAGAGACCTAGGTATAATGCCAGTAGCCGAAATAACAAATGGTAATATTTTTATAGTCCGAGAATGCCAAATTCTTTTAATCTCATTTCCTAAATCTTTACTAAGCTTTATTATTTATTAAAGCATTACATTGGCGCCCAACGTCGTTTGGTATGTAAAATTATAGGCTTATTAATGAACGGCGTTCAACTAGCGAACCTTTTAGAATTGAAAGAAGTCGTGAACGCAATCCATAGGTTTGGATAATTCAACTAAGACCCGACCTATTTATTTCGTTCAATCTTCGAGGAACTAAAGAGGTTAAAATATTACCAAAGCCCCGATTAGCTAATTAACTCCCGTTTAATGTCAAAAGGTAAATGCAGACTGCCAATGCATATTTAGGTTAGTATTTCAATTCAACATTGTCAATTTATTAATATTTTTACGTAATTGTTTGGCGTTTGATGTATTTCGGAATGTGAATTCGTAGAAAACACCTCCAGTGTTGCCAGCGTATATCGATTTCTTATTTATTCCCTGTCAATATCGGTTCAGCTGTCAATGGTGAAACCGTACTTGAGATATCGATATAAAATCATTGGAAGTTACGCCAGTCGATCCCATATTGTAAAGTTATAGATTTGACCATTAGAGCTCCTGGCGTCTTCTACTATTATCATTGGTTGGCTACCATCAGAGCAATCTTCACCCTGCTGCATTTAAGATTTGAACGAAACTGTATCTACTCAAATTTTCCGAAAAGTCGATGACTCATTATCTAAACTAAACGACCGATTAACTCCACTTACTGATCTATTATAACATGATCTACTTCACAGAATTTATTAAATGGATAAGTGAGAACAGATTTTCTATGCGAGGGAAACCCAAAGTTGAATCGGTTCCACGCCAACTCAGAGTGAAACCAACTCAGAACCACCTCAGAAAGGTCATTAAAAGCTATGAAAAAATAATTTTAAGATAGCCGGTAACCCTAACCTAACTAAACCAATTTTTTAATATTTTATATGAAATATTCCGACTCGTTATCTATTCGAGATATTTCGGCAGCGCTCGGGCGCTGGAATTAGCTTTGTAAATACCAGACGTGTCGGACACTAACACGTCAGTTTTTTACGGGACTGCGTATGCGTGATATCAAATTCTATGTTTCAGGTACTTTGGAAGAATATTTCATTATTAGGTTATGTGAGATTAGGTTAGGTTAGCTTAGGTTAGATTATGAATAAAATGTTATTATATTCTGTTGCTCACAAAATAAAAACCCGTTAAAAACTTTGAAAACATTTAAACTTAGCTACGTATTCTTTTGTTTTAAATTTGTCAAAATACAATACACATAATTGTCATCATTGGTCTGTATTCGTAGTTTTCTGGTAGCTCACTTAATCACGCATTCCTAAATTTACTTTTTCCGTTAAAAATAACTTTAAAACATAACGTACGAACTTGTATTTACTGAGCGCCCGAGCACAGCCTAAATATCCCTATTGGGTAAAGCGTCGGGTATTTGCGAACATGCATGGGAACCCAGCATTATGTTATGTTTAAAATTTTCTGATTTTAATGCGTGAGTTAAGGAATTACAATACAATCATTTATACACAAGGACGCCCAAAGAAATCAGGCTTCCAAAAAAGGACAAGGCGAATACGCAGAACAGTTTACTGTACAAAGGGATGAATTTAAATAACAAGCTACCAGAAACTTTAAAGTCCACACAAATTGGAAAGTTCAAGACGTATTGTAGAAGCTACATAAAACTACATAAAATTTAGTTTGCAATATGAAATATTATAATTAATTACAAATTTGTAAACTCAAATGTTCAAATTACAAAAATAAAATTAATAAATAAATAAAATAAAATGAATACTTTTTCTGTTACAATAATCCCTTTGAATACTGACAACAGTGATAGTGATAACTGACGAGTATGACAGTTAGATACATACAACTTTGGGCCTACGCAAATGACAATACCCAGAATAATTCTAAAAATGCGTTAGTACATAATATTTCAAACGTTTTTTGCGGTATTCCTCTAATTAAAAAAGTTATATTTTTTTGTGTATTCCTACGTAACTTTTGAGACCTCAGAAAGAACGATATCTACGTTGATATTGATTAGAGGCCAAGTGGACAAATGCCCCAGATTTCCCAACCAAATTCATTATGGCACAAGCGACGGCGACGCGCTACTATACGTTGCCCGCTTGGGAGGTTTTCAAATAATGCCGGTTATTCGTAACCAGGAAATTTTGTCTTTATTTAAAGAAAAAGATCCACGGCTGAATAACACCGCTAACAATGTCGTACTTTCTTTATTATTCGGTAGGTATAATTATTATGTTTACTGTTTTACAAAAAGAAAGCACAGATTCCCTTTCTCTAATGATAAGAAACAAACCTGACAGCATAATGACACCATTATTAAAGCCTTCTTTCGGAGAAAACACGCCGCTTTAGTTATAAGTGCTTGAGTATTTATAAAATAACAATCAATTATTAACCTTCGTGGATGCAATTTAGAATTATTATTATTATGTGTACAGTTACTAGTGGCATTAACTTTTTAAAGTCTGAAATAACATGTAAATGAATTATTAATAACAACAAAAGTTAAATGTGAAAGTTTTTTAACTATAAAATCCAATGACAATACGATTAGCATGTTCATGTCAAGCGTGTAAAAGCCTCATCTAATTTTCCGTTCGAGTGTAGGTAGAAACCAAGGTTCGTAGAAAACGCGTTTGGCTAGCTCATCGAGGGGGTAGAGCGCTGATTGGGTAAAAATTCGTGACGTAGTTTGAAGTCCATGTTGCACTGGGAGATTTGTCAAATTTAGTGACAGTGTTTTACTTCAAGTAAAACGTTACGTCATGCGTTCGAAATTTCGAAAGCGGCCCGACGAGTTTTATTTTCGAAAAAGGCCCGTGTGAGCTAACCTTGTTAAACGCATTTTCTACGAACCTTGGGTGGAAACTAAATAAGAAATGGTATTTTAAAATACCTCTATCTGATAATTATAGTAATATAAATTTCTTTGAATACCATTTTATTATAATATATCTTTAAACCAGCCGCTTTCGGTGCAACCTGAAACTTCATCAGAAGTGTATGAAAACATAATAAATAAATTACAGAGTATTTAAATCTAAAATAGAACAGGGGGGGAGAGAACATCAATTTTGGTGGGGGACGAGATGGAGGTACTTAGGTAAAAGAGAAAGGGGCAAAAGTAGGTGTGGGGAAGAGAAAAAAATGGGGCTATTTGACAAATCTAATTGTTTATTGAATAAATTGGTTTCATTTATTTTTAATGATTTTTCTTTTAATTTCAAGAACTTCTGGATTATTCACGTAGACCCATTTCATTTCTATTTAGTACATCTATCCCCGAAGATTTATTAAAATACTGATATTTATCTGTTAAGTATACATCTACAGCCTTACTAAAAAACCCAGTGAAAATTTTATTCAATTGATAAACGGCCGCGGATGTGAAAACATTACTAATTAAAAATTTGTTCTTTGAAAGAAATACACATGGTTTCCACGGCCTGAGAGGGTAGTTTATCTCTGTTTTAACCGTTGATGTCCGAACGATATTTGTAATTTTTCCATAGTATTTTGAATGTTCTATATATTTCTTATTTTTGAAGGTGTCGTAAAAACAAATACCATTTATGAAAACTAGATAAAATTACCTTTTATATTTGTGTATTTGAAATACACTTTAGCTTTCAAAAACTGCCATATTTTTAGATTCAAACTCGGAAAAAATGGAAAAAAATTTCCTCCCACAACATTTTTGACCAAAATGTAGAGAAATTTAAATAAAATCAAAATTTAAAAAACACTGTCCTTTTATGTAATAAATTTGGAAGGAAACTATCACCTCACTTTTTCATCGTGTGTACAATAAAAAAATAATAAAAAATTTCAAAGTTTTTTTTATTGCTAAAAAACTAACCTAAAAATTATACCGTCTTTTATATCAGATTTCTTGCATCTCTAAAGACGTTAATTTCTTTGATGCATTTAGGCACACATGTATTAGATATTATTATTTAAAAAAAACACCACTTTCATAAAATTATCGTAAAATAAAACCTTCATATAAAATAGTTTTTGACACTTCAATTTTCAAAGTACGATTATTGTTTTACAACTTGACTAAAACTTATGAAAAACCACAAAAAACACGGTAAATATATCAATGATATAAATATAAGAGTAAATTATTCATATTAATAGAAATTAACCATCACATAAGTAATATTGCACACACAAAAATCATTTCGCACACACAGAAATCATTTCGCGCTTCCAGCGTCTTTTTCGAGCGCGAACAACGAACGCGCAGGCGCCGCGCCGCCGCGCCACCTAGCGGTTATGAAGGAATACAAACAATTTAGTACTTAAATATGCATTGTTGCCGGATTTACAGTACGTTTTAAGACCAAATCTTATTAGTAATGTTATCGTGTTTTAGTCTATTTTTGTTTTATTCATGTTGCAGCAATAACACGGGTTATCTGGCGTGCTGTGATTTTTTTTTAGTAAGGCTGTTAGTGTTCACCCACCCTCGTTTGAATATTTATTGCAGTATTACCTACTTAAAATTTTGGGCAATCATTACATTTAAGCTTACAGGTGTCAAAATGGCTTAAATTATTTTCTTATCCTTAGATTCTATTTGAATTTCGGATTTATTTTCTCGAATGAAAGCAAATCTTGGAAGTGGAAATTAACCCGCTTCATGACATCTGATCGAGCTGAAATTCAGCAGATAGGCTCGCTGTCTATGACAATGAAATCTATCAACGTTTAGGAAAAATTGGCTACTAGCCGACCCAAGGGATGGCGCATTTAGGTCGTGCCGTTCAATACGTAGGACCGTGGCGGAATGTCGAAACTGTTTCTATAAAAATATATATTTTATAGTGAAAAAAACTTAATCTTGATTTGAAGTAAAGGTTGATTTTGATAGAACGATTTTAGCGGATGTAGAAAACGGAGTTTCTTCTGCTCTTCACTTCACATTAGTGTTTTATTACAAAACACCGTTCAATGCCCAATTCTGCCGAGCGATTGTTTATGTCTTGTGAGGAATAATTTTGAATTCTGATTGTGTTTGTTATTTTGACAGATCGTAAATTCACAATATTTATTTTTAGAACTTAGAGATTTTGCCGACAGAGCGCTCTGTAATAGTTCTTAATTAAGTTTAGAAAAGCTGCAGTAGAAAGTAGGGATGTTTGTTTACAAAATGTGTGTTTTAGAATAGCCTGCATCTGGAGCAAACTGCATTTAGCGGCATTTAATGGCGCCATAACTCGAAACACTGAATAATAAATAGCATTAAACGTTTGCAGACGTTTAGAGCTAGGGTAAATTTATTTCGTCGGAAAATAGACGAAATTTGTGTAGGTACTTACAATGTTCTTGTAAGTAGTTAGGTACCTAACTATTTACATTATTTAATTTAACTTGTTTCAGAGTTCGAATTTGATGGCCCTTCAAACCAGGGTTTGTAGAAAATGCTTTTAACAATGTTAGCTCTCATCGGAGGCGTCTACTAATATCTACAGGAATTCCAAAAACTGAACAAATCGGACTAATATCTATGAGAACCAAAGTGCGTACGAATATCTACAGCTCAAACTTCTGACTGCTAGCACTGGCAGAGGTTGGATTTGCAATTATGTATAGTATATTGGAATAATGTAATATTGCCTTTGCAGTTTAAAAAACTTAATTTATGTAGGTATATATGTAAAAATCCCTAATATCGGACTATTGGACACATTTAGCTGATTATTAAGGATTTGGGTTTTTGTTTGAACAGCTTTCTTTATTTCAAGTGCTTCTAAATTATTTAGTCTGTTAACATGACCATTTCTATGTCAGTTAGGTTAGGTTAGGTTAGGTTGTGGTGCCGTGTATTTCGATATAAATAAATTTCGTTGTAATATGACCTCCATGTTTGTTCAATAAATTATTGTTCTCGTAAACAGCAAAATACATAATATTATGCAAAAACTTCATGGCCGTTTAAGCCTTTACGTAATTAGTAATTTCGTAATTGAAGTAATTTATGATTTTCCGTACAACCTCTTGCTCAGCTGCCCTCTGTAGATATTAGTACAGCCTTCGCTCCATAGATATTAGTCACCACTGGGACCGTCATAGATATTCGTCCGAACTTAGCTCTGTAGATATTAGTCCACACTCTGAAGTTCGTAGATATTAGTCCAGCATATGAGCTGTCGATATTCGTCCGACATACAGGCTGTAGATATTAGTATCTGGAGTCCTCTCATCGAGGAGTAGAGCGGTGACGTAGTTTGATGTCCATGTTCCACTAGAAGATTTGGATTAACTGCAATAAGAGGGGCTGTGTTTTACTTCAAGCTACGTTACGCGTTAGAAGTTTAAAAAAAGGCACTTGCCTTCAAACTAGAGATTAAATTCCTGTAAAAATATTACGAAATCAAAACGTTAAATCGAAAAATAAATTCCGTAAATATTTAAAATGCATTGAAAACATTCTACAATGTGTGGAATTAATTAATGACGGGAGACAATGTGTGTTATTGTGAAAAAATCTATTGGTGGACTCCATCGAATTGTTAATAAAAACAAGCTAATTAATCGTGAGAAAAGTCTATTAACTATTAACTAGCAATCAATAATAGGTAGGTACCTTATGGTTTACACTTTACAATAATTACACGATTGCCATTGTTAGGAAATAATTACACAAAACTGTCCAATTAAATGATTTGCAAAGGGTTTATGTCGTAATGGCCATGATGTGTTTCTATTGTAACAACATGTTTACCAAACTATCCATGTTTGGTTTTATACTCTGCCACCAAACGCTTTTTAAAAAATTAGAAAACATAGGCATCAAAGGCAAGGAACTCCAACTATTAAAAAGTTATATGAGTAACAGAACACAGCAAGTAAAAATTAACAACCATATTAGCAAGCCACTGCCAATTACATATGGAGTTCCACAAGGAAGCATACTAGGGCCCGTTCTTTTCACTATTTACATTAATGAACTTTGCAGCAAGAAAATAGACGGTGAAATAGTTAGTTATGCAGACGACACAGTTTTACTCTTTAAATCTAAGGATTGGAAAAATGCATACAACATAGCGAATTTAGGAATCACGCGAGTGAAATCATGGCTAGACTCAAACTTACTTACACTGAACATATCGAAAACAAAATTCACAACGTACAGTATAAATAGCACAGGACAGCCAAAAAATAACACAAACACCATAAAAATACACGAATGTTTAAACACCAACATTTGCGTTTGCCCTCCTCTAGAAAAAAAAGAACAAATAAAGTATCTAGGAATCATAATTGACCATAACCTTAGATGGACACATCACATCCAACAAGTCACAAATAAACTCCTCAAAACGATACACATTTTCCTAAACATAAGAAACATATACAAAATACAACAAATGAAAACAATATATTTTGCTCTATGTCAGTCTATAATAGAATATGGAATAATTGCTTGGGGAGGAGCAACAAACTCAGCTATCGAACACCTGGAAATTGCGCAGAAAACGATCTTAAAGGTAATACTTAAAAAACATAGACTTACTGATACAGACCAAATATTCAACCGTTGTGACGTACTAGACATACGACAATTATATGTTAAATCGCTACTAAATTACATTTTTGACCAAAAAAACAACCGTCAACAAACACAAAATATCACAAACAGACCAGTTAGACAAGCATACAAAGAAAACTTAAAAACTCCGACGGTAAATACAAGCTTTGGACAAAGACATTACCAATATCACGCTATAAAAGCATTCAACAGTCTAACACTTGAAAATAAAATTGAGGAAAACAAAAATAAATTCCGACACAAAATTACAAAATGGATTAAAGACCAAAATAGACAATACTACCAAAATATCATAGCATAAAATAACAAAACATATAAGTAACACACAAAACCAATATAAAACACAATCACCCACATACACACAACACGTATTAAAAATATCGTTTTTAACCTTATATAATATTATTTATTCTTAATTTTAAGTTAATTCTAAATCTCTAATTTTTAAGTTTAATTTATCTTAATCGTATGTTTTTTATTTACTTTTTTCCTTTTTTTCTCCAATATTATGTATTTATATGTTTATATGTATTGTGTATAATTTTGTATATGAAATGGAGGCCTCAGCACGGGTAAACCACCCAGTGAGGCCAACATCATTGAATTATGTAAAAAATGTAAATAATATTGCATCAAATAAATAATAAATAAATACATTTTCATTTCGCGCAACTGCTTAAAAACCTCGAAAAATATGATTTAGGTCTATCGATAATGTCGGTAACTTGTCATGGTTCCCGAGCATGTTCACAATAACTCAACTTGTTTGTTTGTTAGCGATCTGCAGTCGTGCTCGGCGGGTACCATGACAAGTAATCCATACTTAAATCAATACTTAGATCCTTTACCGATCGACCGTGCTAGATATTTTTTATTTTATTTTTATTGAAGTAAAACTTCTTTACGCACGCTTGACTTGGGGAGTAAGCTGGTGAATGCGTGACGAGACAATTACGAAAAGTGTGATAGGGGGAGGCGAACGGTCGGGCCTTTACGCACGCTTGACTTGGGGAGTAAGCTGGTGAATGCGTGACGAGACAATTACGAAAAGTGTGATAGGGGGAGGCGAACGGTCGGGCCTTTACGCACGCTTGACTTGGGGAGTAAGCTGGTGAATGCGTGACGAGACAATTACGAAAAGTGTGATAGGGGGAGGCGAACGGTCGGGCCTTTACGCACGCTTGACTTGGGGAGTAAGCTGGTGAATGCGTGACGAGACAATTACGAAAAGTGTGATAGGGGGAGGCGAACGGTCGGGCCTTTACGCACGCTTGACTTGGGGAGTAAGCTGGTGAATGCGTGACGAGACAATTACGAAAAGTGTGATAGGGGGAGGCGAACGGTCGGGCCTTTACGCACGCTTGACTTGGGGAGTAAGCTGGTGAATGCGTGACGAGACAATTACGAAAAGTGTGATAGGGGGAGGCGAACGGTCGGGCCTTTACGCACGCTTGACTTGGGGAGTAAGCTGGTGAATGCGTGACGAGACAATTACGAAAAGTGTGATAGGGGGAGGCGAACGGTCGGGCCTTTACGCACGCTTGACTTGGGGAGTAAGCTGGTGAATGCGTGACGAGACAATTACGAAAAGTGTGATAGGGGGAGGCGAACGGTCGGGCCTTTACGCACGCTTGACTTGGGGAGTAAGCTGGTGAATGCGTGACGAGACAATTACGAAAAGTGTGATAGGGGGAGGCGAACGGTCGGGCCTTTACGCACGCTTGACTTGGGGAGTAAGCTGGTGAATGCGTGACGAGACAATTACGAAAAGTGTGATAGGGGAAGGCGAACGGTCGGGCCTTTACGCACGCTTGTCTTGGGGAGTAAGCTGGTGAATGCGTGACGAGACAATTACGAAAAGTGTGATAGGGGGAGGCGAACGGTCGGGCCTTTACGCACGCTTGACTTGGGGAGTAAGCTGGTGAATGCGTGACGAGACAATTACGAAAAGTGTGATAGGGCGAGGCGAACGGTCGGGCCTTTACGCACGCTTGACTTGGGGAGTAAGCTGGTGAATGCGTGACGAGACAATTACGAAAAGTGTGATAGGGGGAGGCGAACGGTCGGGCCTTTACGCACGCTTGACTTGGGGAGTAAGCTGGTGAATGCGTGACGAGACAATTACGAAAAGTGTGATAGGGGGAGGCGAACGGTCGGGCCTTTACGCACGCTTGACTTGGGGAGTAAGCTGGTGAATGCGTGACGAAACAATTACGAAAAGTGTGATAGGGGGAGGCGAACGGTCGGGCCTTTACGCACGCTTGACTTGGGGAGTAAGCTGGTGAATGCGTGACGAGACAATTACGAAAAGTGTGATAGGGGGAGGCGAACGGTCGGGCCTTTACGCACGCTTGACTTGGGGAGTAAGCTGGTGAATGCGTGACGAGACAATTACGAAAAGTGTGATAGGGGGAGGCGAACGGTCGGGCCTTTACGCACGCTTGACTTGGGGAGTAAGCTGGTGAATGCGTGACGAGACAATTACGAAAAGTGTGATAGGGCGAGGCGAACGGTCGGGCCTTTACGCACGCTTGACTTGGGGAGTAAGCTGGTGAATGCGTAACGAGAGCGTTATGAAAAAAGTGTGACCGGGCGAGGCGAACGGTCGGGCGAGGCGAACGGAAGTTGAGAGGGAGATATAAGTTAGTGAAGTTTTACTTCACTCTCGTTTTTTATTTTTTATTTATTACATTACACTTTCATTACAGTTTCGGTTTCGGCAAGTTTCGGCAAAAAATCTAGTTTCCGCATCAGTTTCAGTTTCGGCAGATTTTCTGCCGAACCATCGGCCGCACCGAAACTCTGCAAGCGATCTCAATAAATGGTAAATTCAGACTTAAGAACGTTGTGATTGTAAACGCAATTTTAATTAAAATACTCAATAGGCCACTTGCATCAAAATTTTTTTTCCGGTTTAGGCAAATATTCTAAAACATTCGAAGACATTCTGTATTATTTTTTTTTTTAATAGTATTTTTGAAACCCTGGGGATTTTTTGAAAATTTCAATCCGAAAAATCAGACCATTTTTTTATAAACCGGAAAGACGGGACAATATTTTATAGGTGAGAAAAAACAATAATTACATAGCCGAAAATCATTTAAAAAAAAAGAACGTTTTCCACACAAATGGCACAGGAGAATGACGAGGCGAATCAAAAACATTACATCTCATAAATATTTTTTTCCTTGATCCATCTTATTGATCATAAATCATTATAATGTACAACGTCTATATTAATAAATCCAATGTAATATACTTGTACTTGTAAATAATAATAATATAAACTATAAAAAATATTCAATACTTCAAATTTACAAAAAATACAGTTAAATACTCGTAACTTCCAATTCAATACATCAGCAAGATACCAGAAAACTATTAAAATCCCTAAATTTGGGTAATACTAAGCACATTCAAAATTCCTATCTTTATCTAGGCATAATCTATTATAACAACCTCCCATTAAAATTAAAAACCATCGAAAATATGCAGGAATTTAAGCCCAAATTAAAAAATTACCTTAAACTGCTATAAAAGTCCCAAATATGTTTACTTTGTATCTTAAAGTCTGCTATTTTATAAATCATTCATTCCTTCTTTTTCTTTCATTTCTTAGTTTCTATATCTCTAAGTCTACTATTGTATAAATCTTGCGTTCTTTCTTACATATCCTTTACTTACTTATTAGAATAATTTTTGTTACTAACTTACATGATTCTTTCATTTATAATGATTTTTTAATTTATATTATGATTTTTTAAACTCTTCGTGATTTTTGTTTTTAAATGTATACATGATTATTTAACCTACTTATTATTTACAATAGCCGTTATTACTAACTTACACGATCATTTATTTTACTAATTGAGCTAGAACTCCCTCACCAAACAAAAGAGCATTGTCTCTTTATGGTGAGGAAAGGCATTTTTTTATTTTTTTGTTAACCTTATGTAACTATGTAACTGATGTAACTTTATATGTATTTTTAATCAGCATTGACAATAAAAAAAATAAAAATAAGAATATTATAAAATTTTATTTTGATGAAATCAGCACCATAACCATTATACCTCTAAAACACGTACCGACATCTAAAATGTTCGGGGTTCTCTTCACAACATCTGTCAAAAAGTCAAACCAAATGATAAGTTCGCACAGAACAAACAATAAATCTAGTGAACGAATTTAAAAATTCGCCTGAAATCAAAGTGATGCCACATAAAAAAAATAAATCAATGTGGAATTTTACAAAATTAATAGGAACATTTTCGGAGACGGGACATTTTCATGTAGTGACGTCACGAGCCCAAATAATGGATTTATTTATTTAAAAATAAAAATAAAAACTGTACATTTCTACAAAATTTTACTACATTTTCGTAATTTTAGTAAAAAGATGACATGTCCACACGATTTTTTCCAAGTCGTTATGAAATCCATGCAAGTGGCCTATTAATGAGGTCCTTCCTTTATAACGCACAAAATTGTTAATTATTGACAAATTTTTGTTCCAAGTAGTATTTAACGTGTTTGTTAATTTTTAGTAATATAAAAATAATAAAAAAGTCCAATTGGTACTTCAATTATTGCTTTTTTATTTTATTTAACACGTGTTAACTATTTGTACAAGTGTAAAAAAATAAGCCAAACTTCAGTAAACAATAGATTTTTAAGATGTCTAAAAAAGTTTCGGTTTCGGTTTCGGCCGAAACCGATACAGCTACCGAAGATTCGGTTTCGGTAGAAAGTCTTGTTTCGGCCGGACACTAATTACACTAGATACATTTAAGTTTATAGCAAAAATAACATGTAATAATATTGCGTAATAACTGAAAATATTTAAAAATGAGTACAAGAATTATTATGTCTTGTAGATCGATATTGGTTCCTAGCTGGGCAGATTGCCCGTTCTGCAAAAACGTTGTGTTTTTTTTTCTTTTAAATTAAGTTTTTACTAAATGTGCTTTAATAGGTAACCATATAAAAATATGTTTCCTGATAGATTTTCCTAGCTCCTTTAATAAAGTACAGCTAGAAGAAATCACATACGTTGCCCTACTTGAAGAACTTAAAAAAATCATCTTTTCGTAAGGCTAGAAAAAATAAATGATCAGGCATTTAAAAAAGTGTCTGAATTCCTATGGGGGCAAACATTAATTACATGAGCTGTTTTTTTTTTTCAATTTAACTTTTTTTCTTACTCTCGAAATAAATGTGTTTCATAATAGCCATTAGATTTTTTCAGTGGGCAAAATTGGACACTTCAAAGGAATTTAAAAAAAATGTTTTTTTTTTATTATTTATATTCTTTTAAAGTTGACGTGAGGTTTTTATTGACCCCCCTCAGTTATTAGATTTGATGAGATTTTTCTGGACCCCTTCCCCCCATTTTGAGCTCACGTGTTTAATGTATGCCCCCTATTCACAAGCCTTTCCAGTTTTTCATAAGGTAAAGGAATTTCCAAACGGAAAATATATTTTTTTAAATTGGAACCATTTATTGGAGAACCACCACCCCTACTATAGGTCGCTCCAAGTGGTTCATAGGGTGATTGGTAGTCCTACTGAGGGAGACCCTTTTACCTCTCCAGCAGGACTGTCTCGATCTTTTGCCTTGAATCCCATTGGGAGAGATGGATTCATACTATCCATCCGTCACTCCTGGACATATTGATCCCCAGATTCCTTCCTATCCCTCATACCTTTTTCCTTCCCAGAACGTTCACTTCTTCCTTTCCGTAAAAAAGACTCTCCACACTGCATCATCAAAGATGACTTAGGCCCGGAGAGGTTTTTTCCTCAGGTTCTCCTGCGGAGCTAACGTAAAAAAAAAAAATAAAACAAAACACCTTTTTGTTTAAAAAATTTTTTTTTGCAATATTCAAGTCACGTTGACATGAGAAGGCAATTTTAACCGTAGGGGTCGTCCATTAATCACGTGAGGCTCCAAAGGGGGGGGAGGGGGGTTCGGAAAAAATCACGAAATATCACGAGGGGGGGGGGGGTATTATGAGATATCACATGTATTTATTTTTCGTTATAATATTCTGAAAATTTCAAAATACTTTGTACTTAAAAAAAATGCAAGTGATTTTGGGGGAGAAGGGGGGGGGGGGGTTAGTCTAAAACCTCACCACATATCACCAGGGGGGGGGGTTAAAAAGTTTCTAAAAAACATCACGTGATTAAT
Organism: Limnephilus rhombicus; assembly: GCA_929108145.2. Lineage (NCBI taxonomy): Eukaryota > Metazoa > Arthropoda > Insecta > Trichoptera > Limnephilidae > Limnephilus > Limnephilus rhombicus. Next base: position 23,079,078 of record OV815286.1, read on the forward strand.
GGACGACCTCTTAGGCACGATTATAAACGCAATCCCCCGTATACTTATTGTAGTGAACGTATGTCTTGCAGTATGAAAGAGACATGCGTGGATGAGTAAGACAGCATGCGGAACGTATAAAAGGCGTGAATGTTGTCCATTCGTCCTCTCTTTGCATTTAGGCTTCCTACGAAGCACCTCTGTACGACCTCGGAATAAACAGTAATAGTCTACCCACATATTATTATTGCAATCCCACTGAGATCACCATCAAGAGAAATCTGGATCCACCACAAGGAGTCCAGAAGTAATGTATATAACCGGCCACGGTCATTACATTTGGCGCAGCCGATAAAGGACTAATTTAGGCAGCAGCAATCACATTTGGCAGCCTATAACGGATTTACGCAGCAGCCAAAATCATTTGGCAACATCCCGAGATTGAGGCTACAGTGGTCAACAGGTGATCGGGCAGGAAACGGGCCAGATCACGACTCCACATCATTGCGGAGCAGGAAGAGCAAGAGCAGCAGAATCGGCATCCGAGGAACATCAAGGCGCTGGATAGGGTCATTCAGTGCCGAGAACCTGGAGGAGTATTCTCGTAAGGCGGGGATACGGAAGTCCGGATCTTCAAGAGAAGAGCTGGACAGGTGCAGACCTCACGGAAGGCGCATTAGAAGGACGACCAGGGTTCAGGAGCCAGGAGACGGTCCGCGGAAGGGCGAGATCGGAGCATCATCAAGTCAACAGAGTCGTGAGTTGAGTGCTGTTTGTTAATTTTCTGTTTTCTATTGATTGCATCTGTGTGAAGATGGAAGGGGGGGAACTGCCCAGGTTTTGTCATTTGAGGGACAAACTGGAGACATTCGTGTTGCAATACGAACAGTTCATCCTTGTCAATGATGACAAATTAAATTCGGTAGAGAAAAAGAGAGCGGTTTTAATATCTCTTTTACACACAGAGACAATAGATTTATTGATTGATTTGTGTTTTCCTAAAAAAATTACAGATTTTACGGTCGAAAATTTATTGTTATTACTAGAGAATCATGTAGGTATCAAAAGAAATGTGTTCAAGGAGCGCGAAATTTTTTTTGCTGCGAGACAGAAAGAGACAGAATCTGTGAACGATTTCATAGCACGTTTACGAAATCTTGTTAGATTTTGCAAACTCGAACACAGACTTGAAAATAATTTAAAAGATGTTTTTATCACCGGTCTTCGAGTTGGTCGTATTAAGGAGAAATTATTCATCGAGGCTGAAAGTTTTTCATTAAAAAAAGTTATAGAATATGCTATTGCCATGGATTCGTTCGAGGTAATTAATAAGCAAATTAAAACGGAAAGTGTAGATATAGTTTTTAAAAATAGACTGAACAATTTGTCACAAAAACAAAATTCGGCGGGTAAACATTTTTCTAGACCTACAAATAAGAATGTTACATTTAGGAACCAAACTAGATGTAAACATTGCGGCAGTTATCATGAGTCGATAAACTGTAAATTTAACGAAGTAATTTGTTTTAAGTGTAAAGGCAAAGGTCACATTAGTAAAATATGTCGCGGGTTTAGTAAAAAGGTTATTTCTTCTGTGTTTGTGAATACGCAGGGAAGTAAGAAGAAGTTAGTGGTACAGGCTGTGAACTGTGACCCAATTATGTGCAAAATCCTAGTGAACAATGTGATTTTTAACGGATTCTTGGATACAGGATCGGCAGTTTCGATATTAACAGATCTAGATTATGTTAAACACTTCAAACATTTGGATTTAAAACCAAAGGATTTAACCTTGATGGGTTATGCTAATTGTAAGTTGAATTTATTGGGTTGTAGGTATTTCATTATTAGTTGATTATAACGGTTATAGAGAAATGTTAGAATTTTGTGTAGTTAAAAATGGATCAACTACGGTTCTAGGTCGTGACTTTATAAATAAATTTAATATTGGATTCACGGGGTTACAATCAATTTCATCCCAGGAGGGTAGTGAAATTTTTTCTCACAATATATTGGAGAATGATAGACGTGACTTAGATAAACGTGAATTACAATCAATTTCATCCCAGGAGGGTAGTGGAATTTTTTCTCGCAGTGTATTTGAGAATGATAGAAGTGATTTACAATCAATTTCATCCCAGGAGGGTAGTGAAATTTTTTCTCACAGTGTATTTGAGAATGGTAGTAGTAAAGTGAAAAAAAAATTCGAAAATTCCAGGAGGTTTTTTCGGAGAAAGTGGGTAGTTTTAATAAAAGTAAAGTGCAATCCGAGGAACATAACTTTTGAATTTGGAAGGAAATTAAGGTCAAATTTAAACAATTTTGTACCGAGAGGGGGGAGAGATAAGTATCAGGAAAATCAGAAATATTATTACAAGAGAAATAATAAACAATCCAAGGGATTTTCAGTTGATCAAAATGTAATGGTAAGGGATTTTAAGAATCAAAATAAGGATAAATGGGTACCTGGGAAGGTATACAAACAATTAGGTAAAAAAGTTTATTTAATTGAGGTAAATTTGTATGGTAAACTTATGTATTGGAAAAGGCATTTTGATCAGTTGTCTAAATTGTGTGTATCATGGGAAAAGAAACCCAGCAATCCTTATACCGCGTCTGAGACGAAGAGACTGTCGTATGACGATTACGATGTCTCCAGCTTTGTGCCGGATGACAGACTAATGGGTGTTTCTCCTTCTCCTTCCAGCTCCAGTGATCTAGTGGCTTCCACGTCGGGAAATTGGAAGGACCAACTACGACCACGGACACACAGATGAGTCAATGAAGACAGGACTCAGCTCTCGACTCAACATGAGACAAATGAATTACTTACATTGTAAATATTGGAATATTGTATGTATTGTAAATAATTATCAGCATCATGTTGTGTAACTGTCTTCAGATTTAAGTGTGGAGGGATGTAGTGAACGTATGTCTTGTAGTATGAAAGAGACATGCGTGGATGAGTGAGACAGCATGCGGAACGTATAAAAGGCGTGAATGTTGTCCATTCGTCCTCTCTTTGCATTTAGGCTTCCTACGAAGCACCTCTGTACGACCTCGGAATAAACAGTAATAGTATACCCACGTATTATTATTGCAATCCCACTGAGATCACCATCAAGAGAAATCTGGATCCACCACAAGGAGTCCAGAAGTAATGTATATAACCGGCCACGGTCATTACACTTATAATCACGGTGTAAATATTAGCAATGTCTTAAGGTCGCAATAATGAAAAACTGACTTAATCCCCTCCTCCGTGGTCTAGGGGTAAGGCTCTCGACTACGAAATAGGAGGCCGCTGGTTCAAATCTCGACTTGCGGAATTTAATTATATGTTTTTTCACAATAATTAATTAATTCCAAATAATAAAGATAAATTTTATACATTAGCGGCACCATCCAGAGTGGAAGATACTCTAAGTATCGCCCTGGTAAAAGACCATTATTCGGAATCGAAACGAAGCTTGAAAGCTTTAGCCGTATATAGTGACCAGATCTGAATAGACATGTATTTCGCTATCTTCCCCTACCTACCCCATCTCTTATATAAAAGTATTGTTTTTGTGTATGTTATGGGGTTGAAAATAATTAACTTTTCTCAGTCTCCCCCACCCCTAACGACAAGAAGTGCACCGGAGAGGGGGGTGGGGTGTTAAGAAGGGGGGTAGGGTAAGCGGAAGAAAGGAAGGGGAACTCTCCGACCCTCTTCTCGGAGAGAATCGATTTCTAAGAAAACAGAACCAATAATAACTACCAATACACTTGGAAGGAGATCATAATTTATATCTGTTCCCAAAGGCCTAGGCCTACAGCATTAACATGGGGGGTGGGGATCGATCATAAGGGGGAGTTCGATCTTGAGGGGGAAACCTCTACTTAACAGAACTTATTTTTTACATCACATTGATATAAGATATGCTGCAAATTATATTGTTGGATTTTCCGGGAATGTTATCTACGGGTATTATTTCTTTATTTCCTACTAGCAGACCGGGAACACGTTGCTGTGGGTAACGAAACACAACGCCATGCCATTACCCAACCTTTATAACCAACGCTATCTGTTAAATCAAATCCACTTAATTAAATTAAATCTATTTAATTTAATTTCATCCATATATGCCATAAGGGAGGTGAAAAGATGATAACGGGGAGTGGTTACAAACATCCCAATCAAATGAGTCCATGATCGTATTGGTGGCTAAGGCTGTGTGCGTTCGGACGTTTTCGTGAAAATAGCGCACTTCTCTGGTCAGCAATTCTCCTTTTGAGTTTTTTCAAGGTATACAATATTGTTGTGCATTGATGGTCTCAACCGAAAGTACTGAGGTCTGTCTCAACTGAGGCCGAAATTCAACCAAAATGATGCCTTTTCGGTCCCAAAACACCGAGGCCATGATTTTTTGTTTGCCCGAAATTGTGGTTTTCAATTTTTTGACAGATGGGGGGGAATTGGTGTGACGTCACTTTGACGACTGTTTTTTTTTCCCAGGCATGTAAGGGAACGTACCCATACTACGTGACCAGTTAAGGGGGGGGGGGCGTTCTTCAAAATACCACGCTTGGTACAAATGAGCGGCGGGGGCTCAGGTTTTTAGTCACGGGGGGGGTTAAAAATTGCAAAAATTTGGTCACGTAGTATGGGTACGTTCCCTAATGAGTCACCCACTATCATCTCCAGTCACAATAGAGCTTAGAAATCCTCACCTTTTTTTCTTGTATGTGTTATTCCTTCCGTGAGTAAAAAGCGTATCACAGCACTTGGCGGGATTTTTTGCCGACATCTTTCACGCAACTGGACACTAAAACGTGAATTTACATACTACAACGTTCCTGCGATGCTCGTTCTGGTAAGGAGACCTCCTTCTACCAAACCCCCAAAAAACCACAACACGGTATGGTCATAGACTTACTTTCTGAACATCCCTAGTAGATCATTTTCTGCATTATAATATCATAAATCTTGCTTTAGTGGGGATAGGGAGGCCGCCTCCTTTGCTAAGGATGACATTATTCTCAAGTTAATGGATGTGTCTTGTTCATAAGTGCACGAGTGCATCGGACCAAGCCAATGCAATGCAATTTGCCCTGCTCTGGGATGTGCGAACTTTGACAATGTTGCGAGAGCGACCTTTGATCTGCCCCAGATGTGAAAGGTTGCTTCAATCTTTGTGAAACTTCATATCATGCTGCATAATAGATGCAAATTTTGTCTACATAAAGTTTATGGGTTTTATGGTTTAAAATTGTGCGCCAAAAACCTGTTGCCAGATTCTACATATAAAGAAAAAGTTGATCATAAATACAACATAAGATTTAGTCAAAATGAAGGTATGTCCATTCCAAAAATTACAAATAACCGGAAACGGACATTCACTTACCTTGTACCCATTGAGCGTAGGCATAGTGGGGCAAGGTGGGGAGTTTGCCCCACCCTGGCTGGCCGATGCATGACCTCTGGAATTGTCGACCGAGTCAGTTTTCAAATTCACAGCACTTCATAGGATGGTTATTTGTTCTTCCGTTCGTGTTCTTTGTATTCATATAGCCTAAAGTAAGAATATGTTATAGAAGCTTACTTTTTTCGGTACCTAGTTTTCGGTTGTAGCTTTTAATTTTTGCCCCACCCTTAATAAAACCTGGCTACGCCCATGCTTGTACCTACTTAATAAGATGCCAATGCACATAAAAAAAATATAATGAAATTACACCACCAAACTCATAAATAGCTGAAAAAATGTTAATAGTACCGCCTACCCATCAGTATCAATCAGATATTGAAATATAAGATGTGGTATCGGCAGTTTTTACTGATAGGAACTGTGTTTCCTGGCGTCGGCGTCGCCGATATTGTTAACCAATACTATTGCACACCAAAAAAAATCAACTAAATGAATTAATTCTTTCCGTAATCAAACAATTCCCATTAGAATTAGACGGTAGTCCGCCGACGGTCGGGCGGCCATTATAGCATATCTCTTGTATTTCAATATCTTTGGTATCAATAGATTGTATGTATGGAATTATATGTATAAATTTGCCTAAGAGTAATAATGTTTGGGTATGTTGTGTGCCTTTGAGTGTGTATGCCTGCGAATATGTTGCCTGTGTTATATGTATCTGTCTATGTACTTTTTGCCTTCGTATTTTAGTTCTTGAAATGTTATTTTTCTATATCCATTTTCTATATTGTGGTTTATCGTTACGTGGGTGCTTTAGAGTTATATTTTATTTGTCCTGCTAAGCAGTATTGACTATCAGAATAATCGACTGTATAGACATTATCGACTTTTCACGGCTTGGCGTGTTTTGTCGATCTCTTACGTTTTTATGTGAATAACTGTGTTAGATAACGTTTAATTGGGCTAAAAATTTGCCAGAATAAATATTTTAACTAGATGACCCGGTGTACTTCGTACCGCTTCAGAATCAATAACTGTTGTGTTAACTTATTAGCTGAATTAAATTCAGTTTTTTTTATTAAGTTAAAAATTATACAATGAAGCAATTATTAATGCGCAAGCGTGTTTTGTTTTTGTCAGTATCAGAGATTGCGTTGTGTAGGGATTTATAATTTTTATGATTTTCTTACTTTTTCACTTACTTACGGGAAATGTATTTTATTTCCTTTATACGTGGGAGGGAGATTTATTATAATTATTGTATTTTTTCCTGTGGAGGGGTGCAGACATACGTTCACCGTTTGTCCCATTTTCGACTGTTGACATTTAGTGTGTTAGAAAGAGGGGCAGCATTAGGTACCTATACGTTTAAGAACAAAAGCACAACAATCAGCGCATTGACATTTGACGTTTTTGAATTTTTGGAATTCATTCACTGCTCAATATTATACTTATCACAATATTCCTGCAGCTCTTTCAAAAGATGAGAATTCGTTATATACAAAATGTATGAGGAAAATAATTATCTTCGTAAATTTTTTTTTGTGAATTTTTACGATGTTTTAATAGCTATTCTGAAAAACCCCGAATAGCAGAATAGCCTATTCTACCTACTATTCGGGGCGGAGACAAATCCAACAAATCAAAGATCATAAAAATCGGTCCAGCCGTTCTTGAGTTATTAATGGTGTAACTAACCCGACTTTGCTTTATAAATTGAGATTTTTCAATAAGGAACTCCAGTCAAATTTTTCTTTTTTTTAATTAATAATGACATTCTAACTGAAATAACTGCGTATTTATTTCTTATTTTTAGAGTTCGTTTTAATAGTTAAAATAATTGTCAAAGTTTTAATTTTTCAAGATCCCCGAAAATCACCGTATGTCTAGTGAATCGTGTGACGTCATCGCTCCCGAAAAGTTACTATAAGATCTGGAAATCAGCTGTTCAACTGGCGCCATTTTGAAATTCAGAGTTCGAAGTATTCTGCCTAGAATAGCATTACTATTTTTTTTGTGCAGTAGTTTTTGAATATTTTCAATAATAGAGATGAACTAATAAGAGATACCTTTATTTTTGAAACTGAATTATTGAGGCCTAAATAATGTTTCAATAAACACAACAACTAAATCTCTATAAACAGTATGTAAATAAACGAATAAGATGAAACATTGTTAATACGATGGCTTGTGTCATACCTACATTCCCATACAATGACTTTACTGTGTTCAGTGACGTCACCACTAAACATTTCAATAATACCAACTTGACGGTGTGTTTCTATGACCCGATTAAAAATGGCCTTTTTAATAATTTTTTTAATACTCTGCGCTTAATATTATTAAATAAAATATATTATATATTCAGAATCAGCGTTCATTGGTCTATATCAGGGGTGGCCAACCGGTCGATCGCGATTGACCGGTCGATCGCGATTGACCGGTCGATCGCGGCTATTAGTCCAGTCGATCGATGGCCCGGGTCCGGCCAAGGACTCGATCTTTCACCTGCACCCGTATAAGAAATCGGAACCGTAGCCGGACAAGAATCCGCACAAGAGCTCATCATCTTGTGTGATTTTCAAATGCTGATCCATCATATTATTGGACGAAATAACAAAATTTCTTGAAGAGAAGAAAGATGATTATCAGCAACTGTGTGATTTAGACTGGCAATGTGATTTAGCAGTTTTAGCAGATTTTACCGGAAAACTGGGCACATTAAATTTGGAATTAAAAGGCAAGAATAGATCATTAACAGAAATTATGAATACTGTTGCAGCATTCCAAGGTCAAACAGCGTCTATGATAGTCGACATAGAAAAGAAAAAATTTCAACAATTTGTAAAAAAATATGGAAAAAATATTAAGTTTATTTTATTCCTGACAAGTAAGGTACACACAGCGGCGTAGCGTGGGTTTTGGCCGCCCGGGGCGGGGAAAATTTTGCCCCCCCCCCCCCCCCCCTTACTTCTACAGGTACTTCTTCTGCAGATTTTCAAGCGCTGACTCGGAGAGGGGGGGGGGGGTAGATATCATTTTTTTATGCCTAGTACTCTTCCAATAAAATCATGCTTATAAATTCTACTACAAATTTATATTTAGCTGCTCTCAGAAATCGAGAATGGTATGCCTGTGATAGAATTTCTCATCGTCATCACACAAACATATGGAATGCAACTCAAATACAAAGCTTCACTCGGTATACGATGAATCGGCAACTTGTTGTTATATTGATAACACAAAACTGGTTTAAATTAAATCTGTATGCGGTGAATTAAAATTTCACTCAGAACATGAAAACGGTTTTTCTTTGATTCTGCCGGCTCTAACATTCTGAACACAAAACTGGTTTTAATTAAATCTGTATGTGGTGAATTAAGACTACATCCAGAACATGAAAATGGTTTTTTCTTTATTTTTGCCGGCACTTACATTCTGAACACAAAACTGTTTTTAATTAAATCTGTATGCAGTGAATTAAAACTACACTCAAAACATGAAAATGGTTTTTCTTTGATTCTGCCGGAATTTACATTCTGAACACAAAACTGGTTTTAATTAAATCTGTATGTGGTGAATTAAAACTTCACTCAGAACACCGGGGAGGAGGAAAATTTCGCTCCCCTTATTTGGGTACTTCAAGCGGCGGGGGTGGGGAGTTGTATATGGAAATCCATTTTTTTTAGTACGACCCATTTATATACGTGCCGGATTTTTTTAATTATCACATTTGACGAGTATTCCTTCAACGAAAATCATGTATATAAATTTTTGATTGATTTATTCAGCGTTAGAGTTCCCAAATAATAGTTAAACACGCGACAATCAATTTCACAGCATTATGTAACTCAAATGTAAAGCTTTACTTGATGGACGATGAATCTGCAACGCGTTATTTTATCTATCGTTGTATTCTGAATACAAAACAAGTTTGTATGCGGTGAATTAAAACTTCACTCAGAACATAAAAATATTTTTTCTTTGATTCTGACATTAAATAAATAGTCTGCAACTAGAATTTTAAAACTACACATGGAATAATAGAACGTTTTCCTTCGATATGTGTCAGCAGATGAACCCAACTGGAATTTTACATTCTGAACTGGTTTAAATTAAATCTGTACCTGGCCAATTAAAACTGCACTCAGAAGATGAAAATGGTTTTTCTTCGATTCTCACGGCACATACATAGTCCGCAAATAGAATATTATAACTGAACTTCAAATAAGAGAATGTTTTCCTTCGAAATGTGTCAACAGATGAATCCACAACTGGAAATTTACATTCTGAACACAAAATTGGTTTAAATTAAGTATGTATGCGGTGAATTAAAATTTACACTCAGAACATGAAAACGTTTTTTCTTTGATTCTGGCAGCACATACAGAGTCTGCAACTAGAGTTTTATAACTGAACTTCGAATAAGATTTTTTTTCCTTTGAATTGTGTCAGCAGACGAATCCTCAAATGCAATTTTGCATTCCGAAAACTGGATTAACCCTTCGAATAATAAGAAAAAAATATCTATAAACTTTTGCCTGGTCAATAAAATTCCCGGTTCTTCCCATGCATTTTAAATGTTCCTTTTATTGTTTTTTTACCCTTTTTAAAAAAAAATGTTCTGAAATCTAGATAAAGTAATTTTCCCGATGCGCTTTTTAGAACATTATTGTTTCTAAATATAAAAATTTGATATTGGAAATGTGAATTGTCTCAAAAATACACGCCTGCGAATATTCGAATTAAAGTAAGTATAAAATATAATAAACTTAACATTTTAAATACAGATTCCTTTTCTTTAAAAAAATGGTAATAAAACTGTATCTTAACTTTTTATCGCAATCACAAATTTATTTTTAAATTAAATGTGTGGGACAATTTACGTCTCCTGTGATTAGACGGGTTAAATTAAATCTGTATTTGGCGAGAATATGAAAATGGTTTTACTTTGATTCTGGCAGCACAAAAATAGTCTGCAACTAGAATTTTATAATTGCACTTCGAATAAAATAATGGTCTCTTTCGAAATGTATCAGCAGATGAATACACAATTGAAATTCATTCGTCAATACATACTGAACACAATTCTGGTTTTAAATAAGAGTGAATCTGTTTGCGAGTTATCAGCTTAAATTAGTATTACTCTCATAATATGCGTGCGGTTTTCCTACTAATGCGAAATTTGCAGCTTAAATAACAGAATTATAGATATTTTTAATAAATAACAAAAAAAAGAGTTGGATTCGTAAACGAAAGTATCATAGAACATTTTCAAATAATGATTTGAAATGGTTTAAATTTTTCCAAGATAATATTATTATTTATTGTGAAAATTTGTCGCCCCCCTTAAAGGTGCCGCCCCCCCCCCCCCCCCCCACAAACAAATCCGTTTAATAATTCCATTGATCATAGTGATATTTATGAAATGGCTAAAAAAATTTGCAGATACATTTCAAATGGACCACATGATATTCAGTGGCATAGCGTGGGTGTCAGCCGCCCGGGGCAGAGGTTATACAGGCCACCCTCCTATTTAGGTTCTTCAACAGCAGATTTTCAAGCGCCGGGGGGGCAGGGTTGGGCAGTATTTGTATTACTTGTAATTGAAATACGTATTTGAAATACAAATACAAAATACGTATTACTTCCTAAAAATTTATTTTGTAATTGGTATTTCAATTACCTGCTGCTGGGGTATTTTGTAATTTGTATTTCAAATACTTATGACTTCAAAATACATTTTCAAATACATTTAGCGACCTCAATGATGATAATGAAAATAAACTGACATATAGTACATAGACTAAAACCGCTAGAATCCTGTACTATTGTCCTATTATCCTGTGCTATAACACTCTTACTAATGATTATTTGTAGTTTTCTTATCATTGCTTTATAATGTGCTGTACCTTTTTTTATGTCGTGCTAATTATTATTATTGTCTTGTGCTTTATAATTAATAGCTCTGTTATTATACATTTTGTATCAAATTATATTAAACTTGTCATTGCTTTCTAGTGTACATTTTTGTATCATAGTATTAGATCAAGCACTATGGGAATAATTTGACTGAATACTAGATTATTTTTAAGTTAATTACTGTAGAGCGCACTTAAGTGGAATAACACAAAAATGCGCTAAACAAATGTCATCTTGTATATAAAGATGAATCCTTGTTCCCCTTGGTCACGCCATAACTTCAGAACAATTTTACCTATTTCATTCATTTTTTTTAAAGTTTTCTAATACTTTGTAGAAGGTTCTTACGGAAAGAAAAATCAAGAAAATTATGCAGAAAATTGTATAATTTCAGAAAACTTGACGACTATTTTAACTTTGCACTTTGACAGTTCGCGCGTTTGATGAAATTGAATTTAGCAGGCAGCTGTTTGTTTTGCAACAAAAGAATTTTCTATGGATTTTTTAAAATATAGATATTTTAAATAGGTACCTATGTTAGGTACCAGATTTGATTGATTGTTCTTATAATATACAAAAATGAATATTTGTAATATGTGAAAAATGAAAATTTGAATTAAAAAATTATAATAGCTGGCACGCGAGTTGTTTGAAAACTGAATGTACTGGGACTGAATATATGGAACACGGGGGGGGGTTGGCAGGGGGGGGGGGAGCAGGAGAGGGGAGAGGGTAGGCGGGGAAGGTGGAATGGGAACGCGGGAGAGGAAGGGGATGCGGGAGGGGAACGGGGACGCACGAGAAAGGACATGCAGGGATAAACAATTTATTTCTTTGAATATGGCATTGCAACGCATGCTGGGAACCAGCTAGTGGTATAATAATAATAATAATTATTATTATTATTATTATCTAACATCTAAGTCCTATACCACAAAACTTTTCAAGTGGAGCGGAGACGAGATGTGTCTTCTAAGCAATATGATTGGTCAATTTTTGCACGTCTCTGTTTCACTCTGCTCAGCTTTGCTTCTATGGAAACGCACCCTCAGATAAGGGCACTTACGACAATTTATTGCAACCAAAGGTTCTACCAAAACCAAATGTATTTTGTATTTTGCAATTTGTATTTTGTATTTGAAATTAAAAAATGGTAAAAATACTGTATTTTTTATTTCAAATACTTGACTTGAAAGTATTTTGTATTTCGTATTTTAAATACATGCGAAAAAGTATTTTGTAATTTGAATTTCAATTACAGCAAAGCATGTATTTTGCCCAGCCCTGCCGGGGGGAGGGGGAATAGAAATCCTTTTTTTATTACAACCTCATTTTATGCTGATTTTTGTATCAAATGTGACGAGTATTCTTTCAATAAAAATCATGTTTATTTTTTTTACATTAACTCCACACAGGAGGCCCTATGTCATCTATGATGCTGTGTGGAGGGTCGTTTTGAGGAGAGGAAGGAGTGAACATAGGACTTGAAGCTTGAAGAGACCCATGTTGTAGGAGGAAGGTACAAATTTATAACTGCTCTCAGAAATCGAAAATGGCATCCATGTACATAATAGGACTTCTCATCTCGAATTTTTTCACTGGGTTGAGAACACAAGGCAGGTTTTAACTTAAGGTTGATTCTGCGTAAAAGTAATAGTTACATACGGAACAGTCCATTTCTCAGAATTTTGCAGCATTTGATTTGCAACTCAAATATAAAAGTTTCACTCGGTACACGATAAATCTGCAACTTGTTATTTAATTTATCGTTATGTTCTGAACACGAAACTGGTTGCGCAGATGTCAGTAGATCCACTACAAGTCAAAATTTTCATTAAATATGACGGCGTTTGAATTTTGAATACGAAAATGCCGCCCGCATTCTATCTTTTATTTCGTCCGTACACACACATTCTTTAAACGTCTATCTTTATCATACATGAATAAGTTTTGAATTAAGAAATTATTGAAAATCGCTGAAAACAAAAGTGTTGCTTACTTGCCACATTATATCTTGAGGTTGTGAGACAATGGCAAGTCTATTTATATAATGTCATTGATTACACCGCACTGAAAAATAATTTTCAGGAAGTTTTGATTGGCGTTTTATGTGGATAACTCGATAAATAAAAATTTACTAACATAATTAAGACCTAAAGATATCACAATTAAATTAAAACCTTTGCTTTTAAACCACAGATTCTTCATTAAAAAATTCCAAAATGAACCAAAGTTCATCTCATCGAAAAAGAACTTGGTCTTACCCCAACTCACCTACATTATCACAATCTTGGTTTTGAAATTGTTTAGTGTCGGTTTACCCTCTGAATATGTCCTATTACCATATATTTTTTTTTAATTTAACAACTGTTAAAACTAAAAAATAATTATAATTTAATCAAAACAAAATTGACACTTAAAGATTTCTATACTTACCAGATTAACTATGCGCGAATTCTTTTGACGTCAGATGCCGCCGATGTAGTGATGTCAACCAACTTCTCGAGCACCAAAAGTACCCATTGGATAAGAAACAAATTTATCTGTCGAGCGCCGGCGTGGAGGTCCAGAGGTTAAAGAGGAGGGGAAGGTTGGGAAATACCTGGTTATTCAGATCTGCACTAAACATGACTTATGTCATTTCAAGCGAACATTTTCATTCTCAATGGTGTTCTCACAAGAGTATAGTAGTTACAGGGAGAGGTTGTACATACCGTCACCGACGATCGTCCTCTTCCTTCCCAAAGGTCTTGTATGAAAACGAAAAAGACAGAAGACACTAGAATGATGACGTCACACACAACTTTTGGGACTACTAAACATACCGCTCTAGAACAAGATGCAAATATTCTACACAGAAATTCACATCTACATATAATAAATAAAGACCTATGCAATAAAAATAGCTAAAATAGGCACGAAAATCCATAAAAAGGGCCAAAATTTGCAACATGCAATAATACAGGAAGCCGTATTTTTAAATATTTTTTTTTTAGTAACCTTTAAGTTCTCAAGGATAACTAATTATTATTATTATTATTATTATTAATCGTATTTTAAAATATGAATTACAAAATGTATTTAACAATCAAATTTACAATTTACCTTTAAAAACGTATATGACTAAGTACTTTCTAAATGTTCTGTAGACAAATTGTGTCTACGATCGCTATATTTTTGTAAGCGGAAAAGGAGCGTTCTACGTCTACTGATGTGACTGGACAGAATTTAAATTTGGGTGCGATTTTTGAACTTATTGTGCCGGGCAAAATTTCACCTGCCCCGTTGATGAAGCTATCAATTTGGCACAAGGGTTCAAACCCTGGGTTTATTGTTCAGTAAGTTTTCAAACTTTTCTTTGAGTTTACTCGGGAATAGCTTTGGCAATGAGGAATTCATAAGGCGAATTTTCTTCATAACCTAAATAGATTCATTCAACGCCAAACCATGAGTTTCAAGCATTTTTATACTTGCAGGTATGTAGGCGAAATCATAACTAGGTTTTTTTAATACTAGCATCGTCAAATGCTTCTTTGCACTGGAAAATTGCCAAAGCCTCTGCCCTATCGAAGTCATTGATGTCATGGTAAAACATTGCAGCTATATATGCATCAAAATATGCATTTGCATATAATCCGGTCTTTAGTAATAAAAAACATTTTAAATAATATAAAAATGAATTGCCTATGCCTGGTTTCCAACATCTGGGTTTGGAGCCAAGGAGATTATTACTCCGCCAAGGAGATTGTCATTATTCATTATGGTGCAAATGCTGAAAATATAATGAAAAACATATGTTTTTTTATAAAATAATTTATTGCAAAGACTCATTTCTTAAATATACCTACTATCATTAATGTATTAAATCAGTTGTAATAGGCTGCCAACTGAGGTGTTAAGGGTAGGACTGGCCACTAAAACAGCTATTTTTAATGTGACTACCTCATAAGAGTCCCGACTGCCCGGGACCAGTGGGATTGTGACATCCCTATTTCTCTCACATAAAAAATGGCATTAAAATAAATCAATTTATGGTTCAGGATTACACATTTTACATGAATTAAGCTTACATTAACCTTCCACATGACAAGGCACAAAACAAAACTTGAGTTACATGAAGGGTCACTGAGATACCCCACTTTGTTTTAGCTGCGTGACAGCAAGAGGGCATGCATTACAAGTGGAAAAAATATTATCAAGATAAAACTTATGTCAAAATATATTGAAACCGGAACGTAATTTATGGAAATGAAAGTCTTGTTATTTTTATAGACATTTTTCACCTTAATCATCTTCAACAAACACGTTCCCTGAACTTTTTCACTTATTTGAATGTACGAGGGTGGGTTTTTAAGTTTGCGGATTGGGTAAGGAGTGGAAATAAAAACCAAAATTATTTTTCCTTTTCAACATATTCACCTACTACCCTAATATATTTTTCCGATCTTTAAATTAACAAAGGAACTTTATAACAGCGCGGAACTCAATTTTCTCCACATTTCACAATTTCTTCCCGATTGAATTGTTTGGTCGACGATAGCTCAAAGACTAATGACCTAATTACGATAAAACCCAGTGTTTATCCTAAAAATGAGTTGTTCAATTAGTACCTAATTCAGCGGTACCCCCATTAATCACTTACCTTCCCTTCCGCGAACTTAAAAACCTCCCCTAGTAGCTCGAAAAAAGACGTGAGATTTCTAGATTGACTACGTGATAAAAACCTAAGCCCCCCCCCCCCCCCCCCCCCCGTTGTGACCAAGCGTGGTATTTTGATGACCCCCCCCCCCCCCCCCCCCCCTCCCCCCTGAACAGGTCATGGGTGGGTACGTTCCCTTATGTGGGATTACAGAAAAAACAACACAATAAATTCAATATTTTAACTGAAATGATAGTAATTTCAGAGATTTTGGTTACCCCTATTGGGAATGGAAAGTTAAATTTTTTTGGTACCTATGACTGAAATATTTCACCTCAGTTGACGGAATATACAGCTACATATATCATTAATCTTAAAAGTAAACACGTGTTAATAATTTGCTCAATATGAGCTACAACCAATTTCACAACGACGTAAAAACAAAACTATTGTAATTATAATAATTAAATTATTTCGCAACTAACTTCATGGCACTGTTAGACATTTTATTTAATAATAATATGTACGTTTACAGGATGTCCAATCTGAAAGGAATTACATACTTCTCTCATAGAACAAAGCATTCAAAATACTTTTATGTACTGGGTGATGAAAATAATTCAATAAAAAAAAAAACATTGTTTGCGGTTATGTTTTAAGGATGTAAGTGGGAAAGAATCATAAATTTTTAAATTAGTATTTTAAATAGTAGGATAAGACAAGAATTATAATATAATTTAAGCTTAAAAAGCGATCAAAATGGACACCCTGTTTTCTTACACTAATCTATTCTTAAAGTCATTAATTTGTACAGCGTAACATTTCCTCTAGATTTTACATTCTCTCTGGCACACTAATTTAGAGTAATATCACAAGTATTCATGGAATAATAATAATAATACATATTCCTTACTTATCAGTCTTAACCTTCCACAAGCCAAAATGGCAAACATACCGTGCTTTACCATGTGGGGTCACTAAGTTACCTCATGATTTTAAATTTATTTTATTTTTTTTAAAGAAAGACAAACAATTCCGTGTTACAAATACATAAACAAAAAGATTCTCCACACTTCTAGAATTATAGGCTGAATTTGTTTCGGATCAAATGATATTTATATTATAACTGTTGTAAGCAGATTTCCGATGGTGGAGTTACTCAGTTACCCCTCACTATTACGAGAGTTACATAACTTTCTCTTCTATTCAATTTCAATCAAATTTACACCTAACTGCTTTCACTTGTGCTGCGTTCGATACTCTTTTTCTTTCAGAAACATTGTTAGAAAATATTTTAATAATAATTATTAGGTTCAGACTATCGTAAAATTATTACTGCGTAAACTTAAAATGTTAATAATACATTATAATATCTGCTTGCCAAATGAAAAGGGGAATGCGTCCAAATAAGCTCTAAAGAATTGAGTACACTACGCACCAATTGTTTCTCAATTCAGTGCCATTTTTGTTTTTTGGACATTGGACGTTGTTAATCGTCGATAATAGGTGCGTTTCAGCTTTTTATCAAATTGTATAAGCCGACAGCTCAAAAACATGATAGTTGTCCTCTTCTGCTGATCGTAATTTGTTCAAAATCTGAAACAGACTTAGAATCGGCACTTATCGGGAACCTTTCACCAGTAAAAAAAAAAACAAAATGGCGCTGAATGGTCATATGATAACCTTGTCATGTAAAGCCTTGTGTCCTTGCTATATTTTGAATTACTGAATAATATAAAATATTATTATTGCAATTTGTTTTGTGCACTCAGAGCTAATTTTATTCATCACCCGTATTCCTTGAACATTTTTGAATATTATTTGTCTCGTAATATAATATCTTAAAATTGCTCATTCGTTGCTACATTGAAACCTTTCATAAAGTTATAATATTCCAACTAGAAAATATTGCTTAACTTGCTATTGTGTTAACATTTTCAGAGCAAGTAGTTAAATATTTTATCTTTCAAAGTAGTGAGTGGACGGCATCGCAACTATAAAAAGAAATTAATATTTAAATGCCCATTTCTGTACATCTTAAATATAACATGCAATCATTAAAAAACTACACACCACATCATAAATATATAACACACATAAAGTCTTTTCATTAATACACAGGGACCTCGAATAGCCTCGCTATAAATTTCGTCTCGGCAATGAAATAAAGGGACAAAAATATAAATTACATGAATCACCGTGCTTGATTTACTTTAACCAATAATTCTTGACATTGTTTGAAGTAAAAATGCGATTTTGATCATAGGTCACATTTTTGATACCGGACAGTAAAGGTCGTGGTGCTTGGTTGGGCGGTTATTCGGCTTAGTGACCAATATTGACATGTGGAAGAAGTTTATTTTTTGTTTGGTTTTGAAGGAAAAAAATTCGAATAAAAAAAAACAAATAAATCACCGGAGACCAACATTTCATTTATGTACATTTTTTAATTCAAATAATGTCAGGAATCAGTGGTTATTTACATATCAATAAACTCAAAATAAAACTTATTTTTAAAACTGTTCACGAATCAATTGAGGAGCTGGATGCATTATTAACTTGTAAATACACAAGTTGTTTTTTCTCTAATCGAATTTTTGGTATCTCCAATCCCTTCTTTATCTGCTGTGTAAATATTACTTCTGTAAGTTTTACACAGATTGAGCTATGTCCACGCGAAAGTTTGAACACTACTTATAAGTTACAAGTGCGTATTACGCTTTAAAAAAATTTTGAACGCATTTTACTCAAAACTACAATATTCATCATAAACTCTTATTGCATGCAGATCCTCAATTAACTTTGTTCTGCTTATTTATTTGCAACCGTCACTGATAGCTTCTTGCTAACTCAATAAAAGTCCATGGATCATGGAATCAGCTCTGGAATTTTTGGAATTCTGGAGGATCGTAATAACTGTTTGTATATGAAAATAACATAATTTTATGCTCATTTACACACCAGAAATTTCCAGAACAAGTTTTACATCTACCAAACAGATATTTGCGACTTTCGCATATGCGACAACAGCATAGATCAGGTAAAAAATTAGTTAAACTTTTCTTGTTCCAAATTAATATTGTTTCTCAGAGGAGCGTTACTGTTTCGTTTCATAGTGGCTCCTTCATAATCACCGGCAATGGCTTTAGGGTAGAGTTTGGGCGTTCCGCGGTCACTGTTGAGGTTATTGGCTTTGGCAGGGCCCAGTCCTCCGGGGCTGGTGCCCGAGAAGGAAGGCTGTCTCTTCTTGGGGACCTCCTTCAAAGGTACGCTGACGTAGCTATTCTGCTGCGTCATGTAGTGCGGCGAGGAGGGGATGCGGGTGGCCCTGCGCCGGCGACGCAACTCGAAGATGAAGCCGAACAAGCCGCCCAGAAGCAGGCCGACTACGAGGGCGCCTACTAGCCCCCACCACATGCTGCCGCCTTCGCCCCCACCAGCACTGGACGCCATTACGACTGTGGCTACTGGCCGGCGCGCCGCTAGTGCATGTAACTCTGCAACACAATCAAAGTTTAATTATTAATTGTTTATTTATTTCTATCCATATTTCTTTTCCACAAAAACTACCAATTCTCCTTCATGATTGTGAATTTTGTGTTCCACAGAATACCATGTAATGAAAAATCTAATTCTAATAAGAATTGACATTATCCGTGTTATTTCATAATCATGTAATAAAAGATTTTGTAGGCAATGCTGGCCTCGAGCTAAACAGTGTGAAAATCTCAAAAGCGCTTTGCTAGGTGTTAGGTATTATCAACGCCCGGTCTCCTCGGCTCCTTGGATATTTGTTTTTTATTTTTTTCTGCATTTTCAGTCATGGAACAATATTTTTTTTATTTCAGTCAGTAAAGAAATAATGCTTACCATTATCAGTATCGTTATCGGTGTAGAGACAGGGGCGCACCTGGTGCGGGGGCCCGAGGCAAGCAGGGTGCACCCGCTCGCAGGTCCTCCAGCGACGCTGCTCCTCTTCTCCGTCGCACGCCGACCACTCTGACCATTCACCCCAGCCCACGGCCTCTGTGCAACAAACAAAAACAACAATATATTATTCATGTTTGTATAATATAGTCTCATTTCTATAAACTATGGAGTACCTCAAGGATCTCTCGTGAGACCATTACTAATACAAATATAACACGAGATAATTACTACAACTAGGTTACTCTGAAATCAGCTTTTTTGAGACACTCTCCCAATACAAATTATGTGTTTATGGCATACATGGAAGCCTCACTTTGACGTCTGTGACATATGATTTGTTGGAAGTTTTGAGTATGTAGAGATATTTAGAGAAATAAGCATGTTGTTACCTTGACAGGGGGGCCCCTGGCAGTGCTTTAGCTGCAGCGGGGAACCTTGGCAGCCCCCGGACAGCAGGCAGGGCCGGCGCCGCTCCGAGCGCCCCGAGCCACATGACGCGGAGCAATCTGACCACTCACTCCAACAACCCCAGCCATCTGGAAATTAAACCAATTAATTTAACAATTAAGTTTATGTTATTATGGTCCTGAAGAAGGTTAGTTATAACTGAAACCAGTCGATTTCTAAAATTGTGTAATAAATTTTGTTTTAAAAAAGTATTAAATCCTTTAAATTTTAATTATATCTTTTCTATGTCGGCCTTTTCAATGCAATCTATCCCATCATATTGCATGTTTTAAAAAAATGTGTATGTTTTGTAGAACTTCATGGATGACATACGAAACATCGTGAACGGGGATAGCTTCCGATGAATTACAATTACACAGGAGACAACCGCGTAGATAAATGAATATTGAAGAAAAGTGAAGAAAAATAACAAACAATAAACCCAACCAATATTTTGTCATGTTCTGTTTTGTCACTGATCTGTTTTATTCGGTTACCATAAAAAAAAAACAATTAGCTGCAGAACAATAACAAGTCATGCGCACCCTATTATAGAAAAAGTACGGCTTTAGATAAGTGTGATATACTAACCCATGCAGGAGTGCGTGTTGCAAGCGCGCTGCGCCGTAGGGGACCCCTCGCAGGGGGATGTCAGGCAGCGGCGCCGCGCCCACTGCTGGCCGCCACCGCACTCGGCTGTGCAGGCACCCCATCCCTCCCAGGGGCCCCAGCCCTCTGCCCCTGCTCCATCGTCCTGGGCCCATGGCCGTTCCTCCTCCTTGCTGAGGAACACCTTCAGGCTGTCCGTGCCCTGCGCACGGCATGTGAACTTGAAGCGCTTCTCCACTACGCTGTGATCACTGCCATCTACAAATTGAATGAACGCATGATTAATGCAATTAAAACGCATGATTAATTAAGCCACAAAATTAATTTCAAATCCAATTGAAAATAATTAATTTCTTCTTGAATATTTTCTTTTTGAAGTTTTTTTTGTCGCTTGTAATATTCTACCTTACGAGTAGTAGTGGCCGAATTTTTTTTCTTCCGAATTCCTTATGGCGCTAGTAATAAAAAGTTGTCTAGGTACCTAAAACATTAAAAAAAAAATAGTTTAAAAAAAAACAAAAAATATCCTAAGGCTCCGGGGGTCCTTTGAAGTTTGAGAAAATATCGAAATATTTCCATTTTTTCAGCCCCTGCACAAAATATTCTGAAATAGTTTAAAGATGTTCATTTGTGAGATCTTGTTAAATAAAGTCCATAGCTTCGATGTATACAACTACCATCTATTATTTTTATAGTAATATGGCGCTACAACACCTCCGCCCGCAGTCCCCAAACCCGCCCGCGCTTGAGCGGCGCGCCGTATTGGTTGTTCCTTGGTCGACCAAGGACCCTCCATTTCGTGATATTGTTGTGTAGATAACTAAAAGTATTTTAAAAATAAGGGAAGAAAATTATTTGCCAACCATTTTGAAAGAAAGAATTACAAACATTATTTAAGGCATATCAACATAAGTATGTAAACTTGTTGAAGTCAGAAAAATTTGGAAGAAATAGAGTTTCCTTCCAAAGAAGTCTCTCCATTTAACCCCTCCGCAACGTAAGCAGATATATGCGTTAAAAATATGACAGCAGTCAAGTACAATAAGCGTGTTTACACGTCAGCGCGTGTGTCTCCATAGAAACCGTTATAATTCCGTTATTATTTTAGTTACATCCGTAAAATAAAAAGTGAAAGGTCGATAGTGAATCATGCTGCACATCTCTATTCAAGTTGTCCATAGAAATACATAAAAAGAACATTCTGTCAGACGCGCAGTCTGACACATAATTTATGCCGCCAAATTTCCTACGGGCGGCCGACATTGTTAATTTCTATTAAATATTTTTATATGAAATGATAAAAAAGTGAGGTGACAAAAGTGTTTATTACACATTTATACAATAGAATAAGTATTGTTGTTAACATAATCTGTGATTTTAGTACCGTTTTCACATAAAAACATCACGTGAGTCATTTTCACATTTTTTTAATGTTTGCATTCTAAATTTTAATATTTACAAATGTTAATATTTATTTGTAATATAATAATTCGAAAGCTTATTTTGTAACCTGTCTAAAACAGTTTTTACTATTCGGCTACGTTCAGAAATGTTTCATTTATAGAGCTTTAATTGTAAAGCGGTAATAATACAAAGTTTTCGTAAAATGTCATTTCGTTTAAGACACTAAAAGCTAATATTCTCGAAAATTCGGAGGGGTTAAAATCACAAACTCCCCACTGTTTGATATTAGTTATTGTAAATGTAAAGTCAATAAATGCAATTTTTTAATGCAAATTATAGATAATAAATGAAAGTTTCCCATAAAGAAAAAAAACCAAAGAGGTGAGAGAAAAACGTTTATCGGCAGTGTTGGTATACCGACTACGAAACAATTGGAAAAGCCCGTGAAAAGAAAATGAAAACATCTTACCAAATCAACTGAACAGGTGTGAGATAAAAAGCTTTAAAATTTGTATACATTTTGTATCATTGCCTATCATTTATCTTCCACGTTAACAAAATCACCTTCTCCTGATGCAAAATCAAGTCTTTTACAGTTCTCTCCAAGATCTGTGACAGGTTCAGGATATTGGATTGAGATGGAGCAGCAATCGCTTCTGCCGTCTTAAATGATTTCAACATAATCACGCAGGATAATAATAATAAAGTAATAGACAAAAATAGACAGCGTCGCAGACGTCTGCGGGTTAGATCTGTACTCATCAAAGCTAAGTGCATAAACTAAGTGAATTATTTTTTGATGGTCGAAAGAACAAGACCTTAGCTAACATAAAAAGACACAAATACTATAAAAGCATAGTACTTGAAGAACACGTATCGATTATCGTGGAATCAGGATCTCATTCCTTGAAGTATTTTACGCCTAGGCCAGGCACTGCCGTAAACATAGTCAAACCAATAATGGAATATTTTGCTCGTCAAAACATTTAACTCCACCATTTAAAAGCAATTGCGTGTGATGGCACAAATATTAATACGGTAACAACTGGTGCTGTGATTCGAACGATGAAGAAACACTTGAATGGACCGGTACAGTTGCTGATCTGCTTTTTTCATTGCAACGAGCTGCTTCTACGCCTTTCGATTATGAAGTCGGATGGTACAACCACCGGGCCTCGCGGGTTTTCTGGCCCCGTAGGTTCGACTTTTCATAATTGCCTTAATTTACCGGTACAATCTTTTTTCAAATTGATGTTGAGTATTCAATATCAAAATTTAAGCACCAATCAAAAATACTTGCTTGATATTTTCAAAGCAGTTTTCAGCAGACGTTGTCCTCCTGAAATTGCCAAAAGAACCCAGGAGTGATTACTACAGTGAGTCGAATCTAACGATTATATATTGGAAGCGCAACGCCATCAGAAAATTTTGTTATGTTAGCCACGTTTTTCATGAGGGCATACTTTCCTATGTGGTTTGATATAAAACTGCATGGGTCATGCAAAAAGGTGCAAGGCGTGTTTTTAGCATGATTAAATATTCGCGCTATCTTCCGGACGAATTAAAAGCAATAATTAATCCGGCGATGTAGCGAAACGCTTACTTCGCTCATCCTGAAAATTTACTCTTGTCAATGATAACCGATGAATCACCTACCATCTAAGAACTTGGAATAAGGCATTTATTGAAAGCCAGAGAGTTATCCGGACTGAAAACTGAACATTTAAAGTACCCCCATTGAATTTTGATGCACAATCCTACTTTGATATAATATTTTGGCAAGATACGCCAATCATGTATCCTCCCATTTTGGAAGATGTAACGGAAGAAGAATTAGAAGAACTTAACCTAACTTCAGAAGTCAGCTCCATTTTCATCAACTTTGACAGGTTCCCCTGTCTTACACAATCTGTAGAATCTGTAGAACAATCTGTAGAACGTTGTGTAAAGGTTTTGACTGAAATATTGTCGAAAGTGTGTGGCAAGAAGAACAGGGAAGGCCCTATTACTACAACAATAAACTCCAGGAAAAATATGCCAAAAATTGTAAAAAACGTTATTTTCAACGGGAATAATTGATTTAATTTTTCATGATTAATGTAATAATTATGATTGTAATTTTTAATGTTGTGACTGCTTTAATAGTAAATAAATTGATATCAAGAATTTTATAATAGAGAACTCCAGTCCATTTTTTTATTTTTTTTAATGAATAAAGACCTTCAAACATAAATAACTGCATTTTTATTTTTATTTTTATAGTTAGTTTTAATGGTTAAAATAATTAATAATCCCAGAAACGCACCGTATCTATGGTGGCCTTCACCTACCGATAGTTTTTTTTACTTTTTAAGTTGTCATTTTTAATCAGTGATGTTATGTCGAGGGAAATTTCCCTAGATCCAGGGGAGAAAAATATTTTTTAGGGTTAAGGGAAATCAGGACAAAATCTAGGGAAATTTCGAGCTCTGGCAAAATTTTTATTACATATGACAATATTGCTGGTATACGTACGTATATATATTTTTTGGAATTCCTATGAATCTTAATTATTGTTCATGTACTTACATGCAATGTTATTTTTAACACTGACAACTCAAAATGATATTAGGGAACGTACCCATACTACGTGACACGTTTGGGGGGGGGGTCTTCAAAATACCACGCTTGGTACAAATGAGCGGCGGGTTGCTTATGATTTTTATTTTGCAAAGTGTTTTTTATTAATTTGGAATTCAGTTTCTAATTCAGTGGTGAGTGTATTCGTACTTTTAAATTATTACTTCACATAGCAAAAAGTGTTTTATTTGGAAAATCACGGTATTATTAGTATATTTACCAAGTTCCCATATCTTTCCAATTAATTATCATATTAATTAATATATAACAGGTTTAGTGTTACACAATCAGGTGGCTACGAAGGTAATTGTGTAAATGTGAAATTCTAGGGAAATTTCACTTCGAA
The DNA here is from genome assembly GCA_929108145.2 of Limnephilus rhombicus. Lineage (NCBI taxonomy): Eukaryota > Metazoa > Arthropoda > Insecta > Trichoptera > Limnephilidae > Limnephilus > Limnephilus rhombicus. The sequence goes on from OV815286.1 coordinate 23,104,381, forward strand.
ATCTAGGGAAATAAATTTTTTGGGCAGAACATCCCTGTTTGAATGAAGAATCATGTCGGAATGCTTTGTAATGACTTTTAGGTGTGAGGTGTGTTTTTTATTCAAGATTAACTGCTTTTAATATAGAAAAACATTTGTAAAATGTCCACATTTCACCGCTACTGTTATTGTATTTAATCAAAGTGCAATATAAAAACAATAAATCATCTCTTTCATTGCAAATACATGTGACATCGTGTTTTGTGTCAGGCGTTACTTTGTAGGTACATTGTTTTATGTATAACACATACAGAAACACTGGTATTTATAATACACTGATCATGACGAGTGTGTAACAACTTGTATAAAAAGCGCTATACTAAAAACAATTTGAAAATACATAACCAAAAGTCAAAATATGACACGACTTTAACCTCAAATAGACAAAATTTATTGCAGATTGTCCGCAAATATAGCCCTTTTCGTAAATTGTTGAGGGCCTAAATTATGTTTCAATAAACACAATAACTATTATTTATCTAAATCTCTATAAACAGTATGAAAATAAACCAAAAACACGAAATGTTGAATTGCATAGGTACGTGTGCACCTCAAGTCATTTCAAATGTCAATACAATACAATACACACTATCACCAGGTGACAGGTTAACAGTGACGTCACCGTTAACCATTTCAGTAATGCCAACTTAACGCTGTGTTTTGAGAAGAGGTTTAAAAATGCACTTTTTAATAATTTTTTAAAAACTCTGCGTTTAATATTATGAAATAAAACTTATATATTCAGAATCAGCGTTTCTTGGTCTATATGAACATATTTTTTTAAAGCCATAATATTTTTCACTGGAGTTCCTTATTGTAACTCTTTCATTTCCTTACTACTTGGGAATAATTCACAAAAATATATTTTTTAATCATTTTTCGAAGGTTTCGGGGAACCTAGAAACGATAATATAAATTTTTATTTTTTATCAACACCAAAGACCTAAGACACCTTTTTATCACTAGCGCTCAAGGAAATAAGACAAATTTTTTTTCGCCATACAGTTGCGACCCACACAAATGAGTAGGTATATTCTTATTTTTTTGTTTATGAAGTTTGTACTGCACATGAATAAATATCGTATGCATATACGTAAATACTTGCATTTATATGTCATGCTTTATTTTATTTACCGGTCAGTGGCTGAGTGAGCATTGCGTTTGGGTCCCACCGGATGGCACATGTTCGATTCCTCGGCTGGCTAAGTCCTCCATCACCACACAAGCAACATTTTCCGCTTAGTGTGGTGGTAGTAGGCAATTTTCAAACATTGTTGGATTATTCATAACCCGGAAATGTTTAGCATTCTTTTAAAAAAATAAAAAAATATACTATTTCAGGTCATCATTATTAAATATCGATATCCATCGTATCCATTTGAGGTCATTATTATTTAATATCGATATCCGTCATATTTAATATCGATACCCATCATATCCATCATTTTGCTAATTTGTATTAGTGTTATTATAGATTCCTTCTATTCGATTTAAAATTAAAATACGAATATGTGAGGTGTGCACCCTTTTAGCAACAAAAAAAAGAAAATTTGAGTTATTCCATTTTTCCTGTCCAGAGACCATTTGTCTGATTAAACTAACCCCACATTTGATCTAAATTTGTTCTAAAATTAGTGTTACCATAGTAATAAAAGAGTTTAATTTTATTAAATTTCTACACTTTCTTGATGAACTCAATGTCAGTGTATCACAATTTATTATTAAACATACCAATTTCATTGTCAGTGCATGGGTGCATGCATAAAGTGAGGCGTATTCATGTGTTATGAATAAAATTATTCATTTGCGTTCAATGAACTTTTAATTTTTAATAATGGAACTGGTAAGTATAAATCATATCAGACAAGCGATGAAGTAGATACCGATATTATTTGAAATAAATAAATCTGTATTTAAAATGTGTATTTATTTTGTTTAAGTGTTTGACAGATGTTGTAATTTTTCATGTTTGCTTACATTTGAACGTTAAATTTCTACTTTTGAAAGATAATGATCCTGAGGCAAATCACAAATTCCACAATAATTATAATATCCCGGAGTTTTCACGGGTCCGCGCTTGTTCACAAAAATATATACATATTTTTTTTTAAAAAGAAAAACAAACATTCCCGGGTTACGAATAATCCGAAAATATTTAAAAATCACCTACTACCACCACAGTAAGCCGAAAATGTTGCTTGAGTCGTGATGGAGGACTTAGCCAGCCGAAGAATAGAACACAGAACGCCTAGGTGGGACCCAAATGCCTACTCAACCACTGACCGGTCGTTATGCCAACTATTTTCAGTTTCCAGCAACCTAACGCTGTCCTGATTAAAGTTTGGGTTGTGTTGGAAACTTGGTATGTTGTTATAAATGTTTATCTATTACGATGAGTAGAGGCAGTACTCACTAGGGTGCATTGTGATCCAAGGGCTCCAAGCGCTAGTCCGTCTCGTGTCGCAGGGCTGCAGGTTGCAGGGCTCGGCCAGGGTGGCGCAGCCGGGGCAGGGTGCAGCGCCGTGGGCGGGGGCCGGGCTGTCGCAGGAGCGGCTGCGCCACCGAGCGCCCCCGCCGCACGCAGCGGAGCAAGGTGACCATGCGCCCCATTCGCCCCATGCTGCTTCTGCCACCGCTACTACGGGAGCTGAGAAATAGGGAAAGTATTTTGTTTAACATACTGTGAATTGGAATATCCGTCCAGGCGTTATCTAGTGAGATGGGTGGTGTATTTATGTATTAGGTAAAAATAATTAAATAATAAGCTCGCGATAAAATAAAGCTTACAACTTTTTCATCTGATATTATTGCGTCACTTTTAGCAGGCATGTGTAAGACCAATCAGGGTGGGGGGGAGTCTGTGTCTTCTGTGTTAGCTAATGCGGCGGTAAATGAGTCTCATCTAATGTAATAGACTCACCCCCAGGAGTTTATATGTGGGGTCGTTCAAGTATTAGGTAACGCATTTGGGGGGGGAGGGGGGTCTTGTGAAACGTTACTGCGCGTTACGAGGGGGGGAGGGGGTGTTCAAACAATGCGTTATGTAACATGTTTTTCTTTATTTAGATAAAAAAACGAGGGAATTAAAATCTTCCAAGTTGGCAACCCTTTTCATTCTCGAAATCTCTTATTTATTACCGCAAACGCGATTAAAACAAGAAAAAAGGTATTTAAGCGACTTTCCAGAACTTTGCGCAATGTAATTGTGACTTTCAGGTAAAAATTGTCACTTGGGCGTTACGTAACGTATAGGGGGAGGGGGGGGGGAGTGAACAGGAAAACGTTACGGCGCGTTACAAGGGGGGGAGGGAGGGTCAAAAATCTTCAAAAATTGCGTTACATAATACTTGAACGCCCCCTGTACGATGATTTAACCAAAAATAAAATTAGTTATAAATATATAGTTTAATAAATTAATTACTTAAAATCTTCTCTAGGGGACATACATTAATTACGTGAGAAGTTTTTCTTGGGTCAAAATTTGGGCCACTTCTATTTTCACCACTATATTCTTTTCAAGTAACTCACGTAATTAATGCATGCCCCCTTAAGATCAATACATTTAGAAAAATGATTTCTTTTCTTGTAAGTACATATTAAACATAACTATTTAAATGTACCTGGGCATGGAGGATTTTGAGTACAATATATTTCTTGTCGGTCAGTTCCTACACACAAGCGCCCACCGTGGGCAGGTGCTGGAGCTCCGCAAGAGCGACGCCGCCACTTGACAGCCACGCCGCAAGATGCGCTGCACGCCGACCAGCCCGACCAGGCGGTCCACTGGCCGTGCTGGGTGCAGTTGGCCACGCGGATCGTGGCGCCCCCGCATTGCCGCCCGCCGCCCCGTGGTGGGGGGGAGTCGCAGCGGCGGCTCTGGCAGAGACACTTGTCCTGGCGGTCTTCTCCGCCATCTTCACGGGGCCCACCTTCCTCAGCCTGTAGACACTGCTCCCAGCTGGACCATGCTGACCAGCCACCGTCAACTGAAATTAGGACACCATTATAAACATATTATTGAACCATCCATTGATAACATAGATAACTCGATGAAAGAACTTTGACACGTAATTTTAACTCTTTCCCTCATTCCCTCCAAGCCGCCATAATTTAAGGCTCTCGAAAGCTATTTATTTTTACATAAAAAGTAGTACCTATGCAATAATATATTCGTTACAGGATTAACCCACACTTCAATTTACCTGCCTTTTTGAAATTATTCGAAGATAACTCTATCCACTACAAAGAAAGAATGTTAAAATATCTTTGAAATTTTGTATGTTTGCATGCAATTATGTACCTCCTACATCTATCTCTACACGTGTTTATCCTAGGTATCGAAAAAGCACCTTTATTCTAACTTTACAGATAAATAAAAAAAATGTACATCTTATGGTTACATCTTCTTTTGAGTGGGGTGAAAATCATTAATCAATAAACCAGGACAAGTTTACCTCCAAAATTAATTAATTTGCTGCGGTCAGTTTCAGTCAAAATAATTTCGGATGGGATGGGTTGAGCTACGGATCGCATTCATTGTCGTCAACCAGTACCGGCAACTGTGCATTGCATATAGTGCTCTAGTGCTCGGAAAATAGTTACTCTGTAACTTCGATTGACAAAACATTCATATTGGTCATAATTGATGAGCTGGATGCAATACATAACAAGATTTTTTGCTGGATGCAATAACAAGATATGCAAGAACAATTTAAAGACGCAGAAGCCATTGTTCTCATCGCCTTTTTGGTATATCCAATCTCTTCTTTTTCTGCTGTGAAAATATTACTTCTGTTGGTCATATACATAGAAAGCTACAAGCAAAGGTTTGAACACTAATAACAAGTTACAAATGAATGCTACTCATTTAAAAAAATATTTAACGTGTTTTACTCAAAACTACAATTTTCATCTTATGTTGTTAATGCATCCAGTTCTTTAAATAATTCTCATTACATCGCCAACGTCGTTAGTGTTATTTGTCATCACTTTAGGGAAATAAAGCACAGTAGTAACACTGTGACGGAATTATTCCAGCAGCTTAAGGGTTAATGAACTGTTGGAATGGTCAATAGCTGGAGGGAGGTTTTTTATGTATCGTCAACCAAATTGGGACATCATTATTCGAGGGAAAGGCAGGAACCAACCAATAGAAGTCCTCCTTGGACATCCAGGTGTCTCCTGCAACCAGTGCGGATGGGGGGCAGGGGGGGCTGTGGTGCACTGTTCGCGGCGCTCGTCCCAGCCGCACTGCGGGTCCCGTGCACCCAGACACGCACCGCGCGAGGCCCAGCGCGAGCAATGCGCCGCACTCACCCGCAAAACTGCCGTCTCCGTACCCAGATATACGGAATCCTAAAACAAAAATGTTATAAATTAACAATTGGTCAGTTAAGCCCATAGATCAACCATACTCAAACTGCGGCCCGCCAAGCTTTTGTATGCGGCCCTAAACACTTTATTAACAGGAACTTGATTTTAAAAAATCTATCATTCTAAATTTTGTATATTTTGAGATTCGTTTCAACTTTGAAGCACAGATAGTGACACCCGAAAAGGATTGTCATTATGGTCCACATGATCTTGTTATGATAAAATATTTGTCAATATATCTCGCAGTTTGGAATGTGCGAATCATAGGTCTATTAGCCTGTTAAGTTCAGTCGGCAAGCTGTATGGAAGAATATTGATTGAAAGGGTAAGAATGGAAACAAAGGATAAAATATGGGATGTGCAAGGTGCCTTTATGAGTGGAAGGGGATGCATGGACCAGATTTTCTCCTTGCATATGCTGACTGAGAAGTTTCTGACGAAAAACCAGAAACTTTTCTGCGCCATCGTAGATCTACAAAAAGCATACGACCGAGTCGACAGGAAAAAGCTACGGAAGGTGTTGTCCAAGTATGGAGTGAATACAAATCTCATAGAGGCAATTGCGTCTCTGTACGAGGGAAGCGTTGCGTGTGTTAGGGTGAACGGTGGTTTTACGGGGTGGTTTGACATCACAAAAGGTGAAATAAATAAATAAATTTCTAATACTATGGAAGATCCACAGTCTCTCGTATCTAGGAAGAATGAAGTATGTGTGAAGAATGAGTTAATGATGAATGTAAGTAAGTCTAAAGTCATGGTGTTTGAAAGAGAGAGTACAAAAAAATTTTGCAACATAGTTGTGAATGATGAATACTTGGAGCAGGTGGATGAGTTTATGTAATCAAAGTAGACTTACCGTCTCTTTAAGATACTGCATAGCCCTGATGGGCGCATTCCCCAGTTCCGGTTTCCAATTCTCAATAACGCATGTTTCCCGACCGCCCGGTAGAACCGCCAGCTTCTTAACGAGACCGTCCAGGGTGGCCACAAAAAGCAGATGCTGGTGTGGCAAGACAGCCACGGTCAGCAATGAGAAGCGTTGCAAAGCAGCCGAATGCAGAGGGCGCGGTGAGGCAGGTTGCACTGCACCGTCCATCAGCTGGTAGCGGGAAGACTCAGCCAGTTGCTGTGTGCGAGATGTTTCGGATTGGGAGCGGCAGTGTGTGTGAGAGTGGTGGCGCGCCGGACGGCTCTCCCAGGCACTGCCCGGGTTCTCCTGATGCTTGAAGGAGCCTCGGAAGGTTTCCTCGATTGCCGACATGTTGAACATGCAGATGGCTGAGCCCGCTATGCTATTACTGAAAACACTCATACAAATTATTTGAGGTCGGGTGATCGATTTCCATATGTACAATTTTTTTTTTTTTTAAAAGAAACACAAACCTTCCCAGGTTACGAATAACTTATTTCAAAGTCTGAAAATCTCCTACTACCACCACAGTAAGCGGAAAATGTTGCTTGTGTCATGATGGAGGACTTAGCCAGCCGAGGAATCGAATGCCCGAATGGGTGGTACCCAAAGGTGATTCCCACTCAGCCACTGACCGGTCAATATTATTAATATTATATTATTTAATAATTAAGATTATATTATACTCGGTTGCGACATGTGATGGAGAAATGTTTTTTTTGTTTTAAATTGAATAAAAAATATTAACGGACGGCAAAGTTAAAATACTTCAGGTACGTTCTGTTACAACCTGTATACTGTATATCGTCGCATTAATTCGTAGACTGCGTAACTCCAAATTTTTAAAAAATACGTTTTTAATGCCATCTGGTGTTAAAATTAGACCCGCATCGACTAGTAAAATTCGCAAATTTATAAAATATATCTTTTTAGATAAACACAAATTAGGAAACTGCGTAAACACCATGGGGCCATTTTTACTCGCGAATACTTCGAAACTCCTAACTCCACATACTTTATTTTATTTACCATTTCAGGTCTTATTATTTAATTTCAAAATTATTTGTAGTATTAGTATTGTGCTGTTATCTTCGATCAAGTATTGTCTAGATATGCCCTGTCTTAGTAGCGAGCCAGTAAAATTGACACCGTGTAAGTAAATGTTAACAATACAACTTTTGTACGTATTCCAGCGCCTCGCTTCGAAGTTCGTAAATCCGATCACAAAGTTCATTCTCAAATCCCATTATGTAGTTTTATCATTCATCAACCAATCACATGTCGCGCGTGACGTATTATGGAGATGAATTTATCAATCCTACTTGGTATAAACTAGCCGTACACGCTCGTAAAGAAAATAACCCGAGAGCGTTCATTGTGTGACAAGAGGTGTTCTTTTAATTTTAAACAAACGTCGAGAAAATACGTCACGAAACCAAAGAAAGGGCTGAATTGGGAGAGGATTAATAAATAACATGAAACATTTTAGTTTTCATTTTTAGTTTTTACATTCTGAACAGGTCCTCTAGAACCAAAAACGGTAGGTAAACCTACATTTTTATTATTGGGCAAAGGTTTTATCTTAGTGAAAAATATTTGATAAATAAATAGTAAATAACCACTTGGAAAGACCCATTGTAGGGGTGTTAGTTACCCAATAAATGGTGGTTATGGGTTTCTCCCAACCGCCTGGAACCAGTTAGACTATGGCATCCTAAATTGGGGATGTGAGGCTGATTGTAGTGGGGAGGGGAAGGAAATGGGTTAGAGCAGCCGTATTTCTATTTAGTCCAGTCAAGGAAGGAGAAACTTGTTCAGGGTGCTTAGGGTGTGAACATATTAATAGTCCTGACGTCTAGGTGGTGAGCTAGGGGAGGGAGGAGGGGGGGGAGAACGTCCCAATTTTCGGATGTGCGCTTATATCTCGAAAACGGTGCGTCGCAGAGGACAATTTTCTTATAATAAGTAAAAGCTCATAAAATTATGTACAACTTTTATTCTGTACGTAATTTTCTAAATCCAAGCTGAAAATAAATTAAATCCAAGTCTAAGTCCCACAATCTGTTACAAACAAAAGTGTGTCAGTAATAAGATAAAAACAGCTTTTTCTGAAAATGACGACATTTTACTAAAAAACTTAAAATTGCTGTAAATATTTACTGGTTAGAGATTAATTTGCATACGTATATTCTAAAAGGGAATTAAATTCTTTACAACTTCTTTCAAATAAATTTCTTTCATTGATGAATATTTTAGACGATATGAAGGAATGTTTGATTCAAAATGTGAGGAAAAATGATTTTTTTCGAAAATATCTACATTTGTGGAGCGTGAAGTTTCTGCAGTAATCGCTTAGGTTCCTGCTCCCGCACTCTCCAACACCTTTTGGACCTTTCATTGACTGGACTAATTGTGGGATATTCCTTCGAAACTTCGAGGCAGAAATCTACCAGAAACGTTTTTTTTTTTCAAGTAAGTTTTCAGCTAAAAAATAGTTGATACTTAGTCTTCTCCCACTAGCTCAATCGGAGAGTTATTTGCGGTGTTTTCAGTTTGTTGATGATCGATTTGGTAAACCACCAAACAAGGTTGGAAAATGAAAAGATTGGTACATAAAATAAAGAAATGTTTAAATAAAACCATGTCTTTTGATATACAAATGCCCCTTTAAAATACGAAAAAAAACTGAGAAACGTTTTTTAATTAAAAAATAAATTAATTAATGAGCCCATTACCAGTTCGGCCCTTCCCTGTAAAGCGCTCACCCTCCCCCCGCTCGCTGAGCGGTAACCCCGTTCTATGACCACTCCCCGCCGCGTGAACGAGTCGAAGCGCGAATGATGTCAGAAACATTGCTTGACAAATTTTAAAAACTATCATTTTATTCACTTATATGAGTGCAGTGTGTAAATGAGATCTGTAACATATATATTTTCTTCTGTATTCTGATAGCTGACTACGTTTTCAAAAATAAAGTCCGCGGCGTGTACCTTGTAAAATTTTCGGTAGTGGTATATTTTTGTGTTTGAAAAAATTTACCCCCGTCTGGACGGCTGGAATGCAAATTAGTTTCAGTGTAGACCTCACAGTTCGATAAAAGATACAACACTTAAAAACTGTGCGATCTAAACGGTGCAATACGGGCCGTGAGCCAATTTTATTCTGGTTTCGGGAGTTTGAGGGGCCATCATGAATTTTATAGGGCGTGTCTAGATATCATAGGTCAATGGCTGTTATGCTTTGTGTACTTAGTACTATTATATTTATCCTGTTATTCTTACATACTGAGACTATACATGGTGTCCGGAAACTCGTAGTACAAGCGGGAAACTGGTAAATCTACATCACATTCGGAGTCGATTTGTGATATAACTTTTTTGATTTGAGCTTTCGTTTTCGAGTAAATCGGGTCCGAAGTTGGAATTTTTTTGGTTAAATTAGAAAAAAAAAATTCACTAGGGGGTTGATTTCAGCTGTGTAATGTCTTATAAAATGCATCGAAAATACTCAAAAGTTTTTTTAACCCTTTAGTTGCCGAAAAACTGGAAAAATAGAAAAAAAATAATATTAAAATCGAAATGCTCAGATTGAAAAAAATAAGTTTTTTGAGTTCTCTATGTGATGTAGATTCACCAGTTTCCCGCTTGTACTACGAGTTTCCGGACACATTGTATATAAAAGTCAATTAGGATGTTACAGAGTAATTCATAAAATAAATATCACAGTTCTGTATTGTTGTGTTTTATTTTTTTAATGTAAAATTCCTATCTCCCAAGTCTTCAGCTAGTTGTTCATAAAACTGTTCGCAGAAAAGTACGTATCTATCTTTGTAAAATACGTATCTCCATTCTCGGTTTTTATGTAAACTTCCTAACTCCGATTTGAAATAGAAAGCCTTAACTTACAAAATTTGAATGATTGAAAATAAATTTCAAAATATATTATATGTTCGGAACATAAATAAAAACAATGACCCGTCTTTCATTTTTTTTCACTACTTTGGTGGTTAAGCATTCTACGAATTAATGCAACGATATGTAGTATAATCCAACACTTTCACTAATAGGAAACTTGCCCAATTTAAGTGAGAGAGTTGTATGTAATAATAGTCAATACCATAGATATCTAGAGCAGTATGGCTACCTGGGTGTGGTGAAGGCAGCATACAGGATCCGCTGTTGAGGCAGGTACTCGATGCTCTGCACCTCATCATAGTAGAAAGGATACTCCCCTGGCTCGGAGCAGTTGAGGCGAGCCTTCACGAAGGTGGTCCAGTTCTCCCGCAGCACCATCTGCCCACCGCCCGCGTCATTCTTGCACACCCGGGCTATGCGGGAATATACTCTCTGAAACAATTAATGTTCAATGATAAGAAATCGTCATTAGAAAAGAAGGAGATGGGCTATGAAACGTTATTAGTCTGAAACTGCGCACATAAGAAATCGCATTTCCCCACAGCAGCCCTGCCTTTGTTTCTATCTACACATCAAATACATAACTTTCATGGGCTCTTGGTTCTACCTGTAGATAGTAAAATCAAAAAATTATGCCATACCTTTCCACAGTTGATGAACTCAACGGCAGGTTCCCTGAAGACGAAATAAACAAACATCTCATCCTCGAAGGATCCCACGAACTGGGGCTCATTCAGCCACTGCGAGTTGTACTGACTGGTCCTCAGCGTTAGGCCCGAACCCAGGGCTCTGCAATCACAAACACATGAACCATTATTAAATTGAAACTGATCACGCAAAAGCTCACTTTGTTCACCCATACCACTGCAAATCGCATCTGTTTAGTATTGAAACGTTCCTTGAAATAGCTTTACCCATGTTTGGTGACCAAATCTGCATAGCCTGGTACTACCCCACCTTCCTCTACCCCATATTCTTCCCCTCCCCACCACATTCAGAGATGCAAATAGTCTCACTAGCTCCAAATGGTTGGGAACAGTTGGGACTCTTGTGCGATACTAAAAAAATATATGCCTTTGTTTTTACCTACACACCAAATGTATAGCTTTCACTGGCTCCACCGCTTTGAGAGTCCTTGCTATTTGGTTGTAGCTCAGCAATAGTCGGCACACTTGCATGAAATATCTCCCATTGTTTCTATTATCTAGGTCTTCACTTTGGTCTTCACCCATAGTCTAAATCGGGGGGTTGCTAAACTTACTTTGCAACAATGTTAATTAGAAAAAAGTACTATAAATTATTTCTTCATAAATTGTCCAGATTTTACAGTAAAAGAGATAAGAGAGACCGGCAGGATTCCGTAATTTTTAATTTGTAAAATGGTTTTCGAAAACCTACATATACGATGGTTTGGGCATGTAGAGCGAATGAACGAGGAAAGGAGTGTAAGGAGAATATATGACGCAAATGTGAATGGTAGACGAAGCCGAGGACGCCCAAGAAAGACATGGCACGACCAAGTGAATCAGATACTTGAGTCGGGCCATGTCAAGAGTCAGAATAATAGAAGAGAATCTATGAGACGTTGTATGAATGTAAACGAGGCAAGGAATGTGTGCCAAGACCGGGATGTTTGGCGGTCCGTCCTCTCTGCCTACCCCTGTGGCAAAACGGCGTGATGGTTAGTTAGTTAGTTAATAATAATAATAATAATAAATTTGGACAACTTATATAGCGCTGTTTTTGCGAAAAATCGCCTCAAGAGCGCTGTACAAATTAGCATGGATTTTACATTAGAATTTACTTAACTTAGGAGGCTCGATAACAACTCGTCTTGCAGCTATCAAGCGCATGGATTGTTGGAATTCTAGCCCCCCAATAAATTAAATTAAATATCTTTTTATATGTACGTATTTTAATCTACTTAACTGTGTAGGAGGCTAGATAACAACTCGTCTTGCAGCTATCAAGCGCATGGATTATTGGAATTCTTGCCCCCCAATAATACATTTACCTTATGTATTTAGTAATCTACCTAACATCCTTAGTCTAGCTTAATCTAACTTAATCTAACTTAATCTACTTAATCTAACCTAACCTAACTTAATCTTACTCACACATACTCAAAACCTATATTTAATAAATCTGCAGTTCATAACAACAATTGCAAAGAAACCATAAAAATAACATGTAATCTACGCTAACGAAAATGTATATACTCGTAATACACTGTAATAATTTTCACTGTGAACTGTATTATTATTGATTGTTGTTTTAAACACTATCTCTTAGGTATTTTAATTTGTCATTTATCACTTCATACGTACGGCACTGGTAACCGAAGGGCGCGGGCTCAGTCCGGTGACTTCCTAGTCCATGTGCTGGGGGGCGGGGGGCAGGCGCGGGCGGTTGGCAGCGGGGGCAGCTAGGGATGTAGAGATTGCAGGGGTCATCAGTTGGTTCTCTTCTCTGGTGCATTTCTTAGAAGGCCGCTTCGGTGGCCCACACACCGAACGGGTCATATGGTCCACAGTCGTAAATACAGCGACGTAGCGGCGAGCAGCGGGGGTTGCAGTAAAGGTGCGGGGTGCGCAGGGGAATGGCTATGACACCCAACGACCGAACAAATGACCACATCTGGTAAATGTTCGCTACCCATCCTGGGTTTTAAATAGTTACATTTATAAATAACAGCATCGCCAACACTCACCTATAAACGGCATAATCCGAACCAGAAAAATCCGTAGGGGTCCCCACGTAGTACTGCCCATCCATGGTCATGAGCGCGGTGATATTGGCACGCGGGTCGTAGGGGCACTTGGCCACGCCGTGCACTGTCTCCAGCACGTGGCTGACATTGTCAAGCTGGCGCCAGGAGCACGCGGGCGAGAAGGCTGATGTGCCGCACGTGAAGAGCCGCGTGCCGTCGGATAGCAGCACCTTGACGTAGTTGCGGCACGAGTCCTCGGACTGGCCCTTGTCCTGGCAGAGCTGCACTTTCTCTCTGGGGGCGGGCCATGGAGCGCGCTCTAGGGACTGCAGCCCACGCAACGATAGGCGGAAAAGGTTATCCCTGGAAGCAATTCACAAGACATGAGTATCTAATCTCCAAATCTGGTCTTCATCAATGGAAGCAAAGCAAGACTTCTTCTTGAACAAGTTTCTGGAAGCAATTACCCAGACATGACTGTCTAATTAATCTTCCAAAACAAGTTCTCTCTGAAAGCAATTCATCAGAAGTGGCTATCTAATCTTCCTGAACAAGTTAAGTCGTGGAAGCAATTCACTAGACATGAATGTCTAATCTTCCTGAATAAGTTGCCACTGGAAGCAATTCACCAGACATGAATGTCCAATTTTCCTGAACAAGTTAGGTACTGGAAGCAATTCACCAGACATGAATGTCCAATCTTCCTGAACAAGTTAGGTACTGGAAGCTATTTACCAGACATGAATGTCCAATCATCCTGAACAAGTTATTGGAAGCAATTCACCAGACATGAATGTCTAATCTTCGTGAACAAGTTACTAGAAGCAATTCATCAGCAATGTATACGTAATCTTCCTGAACAAGTTATTAACTAGAAGAAATTCATAATAATCTGGTCTTCACCATCGGAAGCAATCTTCTCAATAAGCCTTCCATTGATATATTCGGTGTAATAAAAATTCTAATTAAGGTCAGTTGGGGCAATTGCGGCATATTTTTTGATTTTTTTTGAACAGTCATCTTTACAGATCACCTGACTGCAACTCATTGGATTTTAAGTTGTTTTTTTTGTGAATAACTCATCAACAATATTTTGTTATTCAGAAAATGTTTGCTTTAATTGACAAAAGCCTCTAGATTTCGTTAAAATGAAGTGAAAGTAAAAAATGGAAATTAGACGCATTTGCCCCTCTCTTGGCCCCTCTATGAGGTAAATGCGTCCAAGACATATTTTTTTACCTAAATTTCAAATTCCAATAACAAAGATTATTATCTTAATTGTTCATACATTTTTACTTCTGATCAAAATACAACAATATATTTCCAGATAAAGACAGCCGAAATATATTTTTTTTAGAAATTACGGGGCAAATGCGTCAATTTAGTGAATGCCGCATTTACCCCTTCTACTAAACATGCATTGCCAACCATTTAGTTATAAGATAGATGGAATATAATATGTCGAGGGAACTTATCTTCTTTAAATATGTCTTTGTTCTAATTTGAGTTGTTTCAAACACTAGCGGTATATTAAAAACAGCGGTTAAAACCTTTGATATTTAAAAAAAATAAGTAGATAAGGTAAGCAGAAGGCCGTGGGTTCGAGTCCCATTGGCGGCATGTATCTTTTCTCGGGAGATTTTTTCAATTTGCATTATTCTTCTCTTACAATTTATACGCACCAGATTTAAATGTCCAGGTTAAATTTTCCCCACAGGAAAAACTAAACCCTTTCACACACTTCCCCAAATGATCATCTAGTCAATCCACGCTATGCAATTGCACTATATAAGTATTATAAATACAAAACAATACAATAACAACATGTCAACCTACCAGAGACCAAATGGGAAAATAATTCTCCGATTCTAGATATTTTCATATCAGAGGGTTCGGCTGTGTGGAACTCCTAATTTGACCTATAAATCCTACTGATCCCTCAATATAAATATTTAAAAAATATTTTGTAATCCTGCATGTATTTAAAATGACTGATTTTTGCATTTTTATATATAAATTCTTTGACAAATCTAATATGCATAAATTTTGAATGAGTGACCTAGGTATAATGCCGGTAGCCGAAATAACAATGGTAATATTTTTATAGTCTGAGAGTGCCAAATTCTTTTAATCTCATTTCCTAAATCTGTATATTTTCAATTTTTTTCAGAAACAGATTTTTGAATATTACAGGAATTTGGATAGGTCATCAATGATATAAGTTATTTTTAAAAATTTTGTGATGTAAAACTATATCAGGTCTATTATGGCTAATTGTTCTGACTGTTAGTATAGTTTTATCATAATATATTTTATAAAATTCATTTTCTAAAAATGAATTTGGTTAATATTCATAATATGGTACTATATTACGGCAGTCAATCAAGTTATGTTTAATTACCAAACTTTGGTGGATTATTTTTAAAACCTGAGTGCCTAAATGTATACTCGGACGGCGCTAATACAGAACATCCCGATATAATATGTTCTATAGTTTCCGGAAAAGCCAAACATTTTCTACATAAATCATCAATTTGATTTATATCTTTGATTATATGCTTCCTACAATTTTTAGTATTAATGATTCTATCTTGAATGGCAAGCATAAATCCTTCTATTTCTGCGCTCAACTCTCCAATACTCAACCATTTGTTGGACGAAAGTTTGTCAACTTACGTTTGGTTGAGATAATTGAAGTGTTTTGAGTGAATAATTTTTAATTATTGTTATAATAATTTTAAAAAAATATATTATTGTGTATGTACTATGTACTTTTTGAAGGCTTGATTACCACTTAATGTACCATTACGGACATCTTCTATCGCTTTCTGCAATGTCTCTTCTGTATAAAGAGGATCATTTGTTTTTCTCTTGTAATTATGCACCATTTTGTGTAAGTTATACGTAGAAGATAGTCGAACCTGTAAACAATAATAAATGAATAGTTTTTTTTTGTGTCAACAAATGAACTTGACAATATCAAACAGGCAACCTAATGTTTGTTTGCGTAAAGAGGTATATTTCTTTATTATAAAGGTAGTAATCACTATTATTTATGAAAAGTGTATTATAATTTATAGAACTATGTATTACGCTTTACCTACACATGTAAGTAAATAAATAATGAAATAATATGCACAATTAAAAAAATATACTATTTATGGTTGTCGATATCTGGAAACGGGGTAATTGCGTCTACTAGACGCATTTACCCCAAAAAAATAGACGCATTTACCCCGGGTCACTAATAAACAATCGTATTTTTTCAGTTGTAATTTCTCCAAAATACGCAATGGTTTCTTTAAAATAATTTTTTTAATTGAAAACAGTATTATTTTTTCTTGACTCACCGTAAATTCAAACTCCACACTCTAGTGATCACAGAGATATTCAAGAATATAGAAGACCACAGAATGCGACACGTCACTCGTTTTTCAGTCACTTTTTTTAAATGGCGAATTACTTCCAACCTGTCGCCGAAAGCGTTGCCTGTAGACTTCTAAGTTATGACATAATATACAAGAAAACCACTAGATGGCATTAATTACATCTATTTTAAACATTAAACGAAGCAGGATGGATAGACGCAATAGCCCCGTAGACGCATTTACCCCAGTTGACCTTAGCTTTCCTTCAATGATAGTCGAAAAAAGTTATTCCTGGAAGCAATTCACAAAAAATGACTATCTAATCCAGACAACATGAACGTAAGAAAACTTTTCAACAAGCCTTTGTTTGAAATATTCAGTGACACTTGAAGTGACCAGCTCAGGGACGAGGGCTCCAACGAAGTCAGGATTAAGCAAGTCGGGAGAAGCCGAGAGAACTGGACCTATGTAGCTTGCAGACCTGTAGGTACAAATCGAATGCCCCACTGTTGATTTTGGCAACCCGAAAGCCTCAGCTGGTCACTTAAGAACTCTCTCCATGGTTACTATATGTGTGACCTATTACCTGGCTCCCACGAACAGTTGATCTCTGGCGACATCGAAGAGGAGCGGGCCAAAACTGCTCACACCAGGAGACGTGAACTGCTCACTGCCGGCAGCCATAAGATCTGAAACAATACAACATTTTCCATGAAAAGTGATGGCGATTTCAGAATGTCAGGATTCATCATGCAAAAGGATTAATAATGTTTATTGCGGGTATACCCGTACTTATAAAAAAAATCGCCTCAAGAGCGCTTATGGTGTCTACAAACTACGTAATAAAATCATCCACCCAAAAAATCTGCATTTTAGATAAGTGGACTCATAAAAAACTACCCGCACAAATGTCTAGACTGTCTTGTTTTAATAAATTCGTGCTTTCCAATTTTGTTTTGTATTTTTTACTAAGGTTTATAAATATCATGGATAAATAATAACTCGAATATGTACCTAAGAAAATAAATAACACATAAGATAATATGTAAGTACCTAATAAAATAAATAACAGATCGAAATCGGCGGCCACGATTTGGGCGTATTTTATAGGAAAGTGATTTTTATCAAACCAACCCTGTGCGAATACATTCAGCGAAGTTGGAAAAGGAGATGGGGGGTGGAAGAGAGGAAGAGAAAGGCCGGGTAAGAAGAAGTACCGGGACATGAATCTTAAAGTGATCAGTGGGTACAGTTACGGTACCGCGAATGGACTGGAGACGGACTCAACGGACTGGTTCGAAACGGGCGCCCATACAAGGCAACCAGCAGTAGTCCAGTCCCCTTTTCAAATTGCGCTTTCATACACTACGAAATTTATATCAAAAGATATCTGGAAAATATTAAAACAAATTATAGATCTTTCGATGATCCAGTACCTAAATAAGTGGAGGCAGAACTTATTTTCGGCATAACCACAAAAACACCCCTTGAAACAGGATGCGTAATAAATTAACAGTCAACTTGTGATGATGTTGCTTCGCGTAACGCAAGGGCGGATCCAGCTTTGGGACCAGGGGGGGGTCACATAGCACCAGGGGGGGGGGGGTCACATAATCGTGGTCAAGTCACAAGAAGTTATAATTTAATTTTGATAATAATAGATACAAGTAAAAAGTAGGTCCACCTAGGTCCTGGATCCAGCCCAGGGGGGGGGGGGGTCATGACCCCCCATGACCCCCCCCCTGGATCCGCCCTTGGCGTAACGGGATTTTTGCAAGTCTCCAATCTGTCTTCTATGATACTGCAATGCACGACTCATCACCGAATCACCGGTTAATCCAAACATTGGGTTCATATTATTTCCGAGTGTCTTAGAAATGCTGGCTGAAATGTCCTGAAAGAGTCATGTTTATATGGATTTATTTATTTTACGGAATTACGATCCTGCTTATTCGAGTTGTGCATTCCCGAAAGCAATGATTCACGATTATCAACTCTTAAATCAGCAACTATCGGAAGGTTGATGAAGCCAAAGCGCAAAAATACTAAGTTTGGAGATTGTGTCACATAAATATTATGTGACTAGTGCAGTTCTGGCCTATTTGGTTATTTTGTCTATGGTGTTTTTTTTTGGAGACTGGTAATTTTTATAATTTTTTGGGAAAGAGGGATGGTTTTTTTGTTTATGGTCAATTCCTCCCGAAAACAGCTGCCCATGCTGATTCGGGAGGAAGTGACCATAAGCAAAAAAACCATCCCTCTTTCCCAAAAAATTACCAGTCTCCAAAAAAAAAACACCATAGACAAAATAACCAAATAGGCAAGAACTGCACTAGTCACATAATATTTATGTGACAATTGCGCTTGCAGAAAACCAAAAAACTTATAAAACAGAATTCAGATGGATAATCAAAACGTATCTCTTCATAAAGTCATAACCATAAAGATATATTAATTTTGTAAAATTTATTTTAGAGTTACCTAGAGCGTAACATTAACTTAACTAAATTGCTAAAAGCTAGGACACCAAACGAAAAATAAACCAAACGCGTCAGGTCCTGCCAACAAAATTTGAAAATCTAGGAATTGGAAAAAACTGACACAGAGTAAATAGCAAGGATAACAGCAAAAGGACGGGAGTCCGCTGTTTTAACAAAAATACTCAATACCATTAATGTTGGGACTACGAATGAAAAACCGAGACAAATTACAAGAAACACACCGTACATAAGTTTATAGAAGTGGGTAAAAGATTCAAATTCTTGCACAAGAGTGCGCTCCAATAAGAATGGAGTTGGAAATATCGTTGAGGACAGATTGGAGTAAGTTATCGTGAGGGTGCTTCACAAGGTAGCCTCTAAATTGAACGTTTCAGAAAACCGAAAAAGAATCTCTTAATAATATTGAGATGTAAAGAGGTTCTCATAAAACCAAAATAGATTACCGAAAGGCTAAGAGAGGGGGAACGAGGGATTGTATTGAATCATCCTTCAGTCCATTCTCATTTTAACTACATACAAGAGGAAATAATAAGTGGATAACGGAAACCAAATACAATCAGACGTTCTAGTGACACACGACACTGCGAAAAAATATGGCAAGAACCTAATAATTACTGGCAGAGAATCCAGTGATTCTTTCGCCTTGACGGATTGCGCCAAAAAAATAATTATTACGCTATCTTCAATACCTACTTCTAAAAAAATATTGCAGGTAGGTATTACCACCAACCTTCTACCAGATCAAAATGGTCATTATGACCTCATGACAGGAAAACTACTGTAGATTTTTACAAAATAAAATTCATCGTGCGAGAAATATTCAGTGTTGTTTTGAATCTGACCATAGTAGGTTTTCCGAAATACGTTTTGAACCTGCATATTTTTCTGTTTGGTAATCAATAATCATTCAATGAATTGATTTGTTCCGCTTCTCTGCCTTCCCTAGAAGAGAATATTTGAATTACCTTGGCAAGATATTAGTAAATACTAACGAAAGGGTTGAACTGTTGTGATGAATGAGTGAAGGAAACAAGAAATCAGAGCCATTGACTCTTCAAGTCTCGACAGTCAAGTGTGCAATGATCAACTACTATCCAGGGCGCCCCCGGGCAGATAAACCGCTGCAATCTCTCCTTTTTCTCATAAAAGTTGCGAGCATCAGAAAGAGAGGGCAAAACGACCACGGCAAGTCCGGCGAGTATGGAAGCTGTATTCGCTTGAAAAAACCGGGCGGTGCAGGTCGCTTCAGTTAAATTACCCGACTGAAATACAAATGCGTCTTTATCGACAACAAGCTCGGGGAATCTGGACATTTGGACAAGCGCACATCCACTGCAACCAGCTTGCCTACTGCAAACTGCATAATGCAGGGCCGAATCAAGTCTACTACCTATTATTCTTGCTAATTTCGAAAACATTAATGATTATTTGAATAATAAATCATGTATTTAATTGATCTTAACCTTTTATCTTCATATTTTGTGGTTACGTTTTCTACATTCTTCCCCATTTCATGGAAAACTAGACACTAATTCAAGCATTAACACCTTCGACCAAGTATTGACACAGAAGACATAAATAAACCACATGGATGGCGCATCTTCAAAAGAAATCAGAATATCTTCATCGAATGATCAAAAGTTGCGAAAAATTTGTAGAAATGAAAATAAGAAATCAGCCTCCAATAACGTGGTAACATTATGAGAAGGACAGATGCAGGCTTACCCAAATTGTAGACAGAGGAAGATTGATGAACACGTAATTAGTCGCCGAACCGTTTTAAAGGCGAAATTGAATGGTGTTCTTTAATTTTATCCGAATGACAGCAGATGACAGCGACCGATTTAGAATTTAAATACGTTATGTTATAAACAGAAACATTGCGATTAGAAAGGATTGACCTGATAATTAAAAAGTTGGATGCTCATATTCAGAAAGCTTTTTTTCACCTGAAAAATAAATGATATCTCTTCGGTTTTTTGAAACAGAAATTTTTCTTTACGTTAACATTCGTTCTCGTGGATAGTGCTTATTTGAGTTGTATATGGTGTTATTTTTTTTTGTTTTCGGGAGATAATACCGTACTTATCCAGTGTCCACTTATCCTAATCAGGTTATTTTAAATAATAAAAACACTAATTTTTATAGAAAAAAACGCATCGGTACATTTTACCTACCATTTCTTCCAGTAAGCGTATCAACTTATCAAACTGATTTCATAAGCTGTGAGAAGGCTGTAAGTTCGCGCTGACGCGATTAGACCTGTCAACCTTTTACTACTTCTGTAACTTGCTATTATATAGGATAACTATAATATCTAGAGCATGTGATGAGACATCCAGAGAGGTACGAGATCTTGCATCTCATGGAAAGATTGGCGGAAGACGGGGCCCTGTAAGAAGGAGAAAATCATGGTTGAAAAACCTGAGACAGTGGTTTGGCCATAGTCTACTGTAGAGCTGCTCCGGGCCGCAGTAAACAAAGTCCGAATAATCAACATGATAGCCAACGTCCGTTGGAACGAACAGGGCACGAGAAGAAGAAGAACCTCATACTACTTCTGTAACTTGCTATAAATTACAGTAAGAGACTTACAGTATCGTTTAATTTTGGCATAAGTCACTTACGGGAAAAACTTACGTATGTAAAGATAGCATTATAAAGTATTTTGTGGATTCACTCTTTTTATCATCATATTCTACAAGTGTTAGGGCCCTAGACCATATTCCCTTTAACCCTATGACAACTGCGGACCTGTGCACAAGTGCACACGGTACATAGCATAGTCCAGCGCAGCACGGTGGCCAGCGCTAGTACAGCTTCCGCCGATTATTGCATTCCTCTCATTCTCTCCATCTTATATCTCGTCCCTCACAGCATACAGCATACAGCATACCTTCGATTGCAATTCTCGGACTTCGTCAGAAGGATGTATATGGACGTCCCATTATTTCAGACCGGTCGAAGAGGAAGAAAAACCATCGCACAGAAGTCATTACCGCGAACTTCAACAAAGTACTCTTACCCACGAGGTTTTCAATTAAATAAAATCAATTTCAATGGATCAATGGAAACACTCAATTTTAAATTATTTAAGAGTCTATGGGAGACAGAATAATAATATGTTTGTACCTATTCACATTTTTTGGAATATCATTCGAAGAGTTTTATACAGCAAGAAAATAACGTAATAGTTACTAAGTAATACGTAGGTACAAAGTTAAGTGTTTGTAGCCTTCAACGCTTTCTTAAACGACTGATGCAATGGCGCGTTTCTACCTCTTCTATTTTATGGTCCATTTAATATAATCTATGAAATAGATCAGTTAGAACAGACTTTTATGCCATAGAACGCCCAATAGAAATTGAAAACCATTTTCGAAACAACTTGAACTTTCGTTCTATTCTATATATAGAATTAGAGGACGTAAATCCACCGGGGCCTTTGTCATCTTTGAGAATCCTATGTGGTGGGTATTTTTAGGGAAAGGAAGGAGAGGAAATTCTGCGAAGGAAAAGGGTATGAAGAGTGGGTGGGAATCTGGGCTCCAGATGTTTTCAGAAGTAACGGACACATAAATCTATCCCTCCCTCTGAGTTGCACGGCGATGGGTCGGGAGAGTCCGGCTGGAGAGGTCTAGATTAGGTCTCCCTCAAGGTCTCTCCTGATCCTGCTCGCCACACAATAGGTGGGCAAACGCATTCGCCGCCAAGTTCTCGATAAACCTCACCCCTTGAACCCGGGCACCCCTGCTAAGTAATCATACGTAGCGAACCACTTGGGGTGACCCATGGCAGGGGTATTGGTTATTTTCTTAGGAAGAAAAAACATAATTTACTTGTAAGTACGTACCTACGAACCAAGAACGTCATTTAAAAAAATTATACCGATGGATGTGTTGAGAAAAAAAGGTCTTTTCAAATTCAAGCAAGCGATAAAGTACCTATCTATAATATGTATGTGCGTACATATGGCTTACGCTGAGATCCCACTTGATTTATACCATGATCTATTTCGTAGAACAATTCATTGGAACATGGAGAGGAATAACAGACAGTACATTTTTATATAAGTACATATATATATTGTTTTTATATTTTTTTTATTTCTAACTATTTTTTTGTTTTATTTTATCAAATTTTTATTTAAACTGTTAAAAAATTTAACCATTGTATAATTTGGCTGATCGATTTTATATAAATTATTATATAAATCTTTACCTATTTTTTCTTATTTGTATAATTAACTGAGTTTTTATAACTGGGTTGTTCTCACGTGTATGAGAACAATCTGTAAAAACATTGTATAAATAAATAAATAAACTACTTGCTCCATTCTGGTTCGTTCAAACTTGCTCTATTCTATGGTCGATTATGAAGTTGATTCTACATTGGGTTTCTGTTTTTATTGGACGTTCAGAATGGAAACGCATCTTTACTTTTGCAGGCCATATTTAAAGGTGAAAATATGCAAGTCAAGTCACATCCCGTGAATTTTCACGAGTAACGACTAGCTTAAAGTCAAAATCGTACTTTGCAAGGGTGGGTAGCGAGCTTACAAATAAAAATAATGAGTACCTAAGTACGTACATTCATTGTGTTATAGTTATAAATTACCAACAGCAGCGAGTCCATAGTATAATAACAATTATTGTGATGTTATGTAAAATGTTAACAAAGATCGAGCTCATAATATAATATAAAGTAATGACATTTTTCTCCATCTATAAATAAAAGATATTATTAAACCCCAAACACAAACACCTTTGTTTCCCCTGCAGGTAGCAGCTAACAGTGAGATGAACTCTAGAAATCATCGGCCATTCTTGTGGTGAATAGTTGCACATCACATTATACCGTACTAGAGTCGTACTATATTATCTGCACTGTCCCTACCTACCCAGGACCGGCCATGGCCTTAGATAATAGAAACAGTGCATCGTGGAGGTTTTCACTAAAGTGCGTTATGTCTGTTAAAATTTTCCGGACATACTCAAAAGGAGTTTTTTTGCAGAATTACTTAAACAATTATTCTGAGTTTTTTTTACAATTTACAATAACACGTTTACATGATGACTTCGCACTTTTTATTTCTGCCCACTTAAACACCGGCTCGGCCCCCTACTTGGATTCAGTGAATCCTATTGTATTTATAAACAACGGGTTTAAGAAATTTAACTACAACAAACCAACTGTCAGCGTAATTAGAAATAGTTCACAATAACACTCTTCATTACCGACTGAGAGAGAGAGAGAGAGATCTGCTTGATCACATAGAACCTACCTAAGTAATTATCATAAATTAATGATAGTAGGTTTTAGTCAAGTCGCGATCCTAATGCCTTCGAGTTTTTACTGAATTAGAAAGAAGGAGGATATAAATCACCTGGAACTGACAACATCTCTGCAGAGTTATTCAAATATGGCGGAGAGAACCTTCAAGTCCATATATATAATATCTTTAAATCCATCTGGTGCTCTGAGACTCTGCCAAGTGAATGGAACTGTGGAATAATTTGCCCCCTTCACAAGAAAGGAGAGGAATAAGTTCGGTTTATGTCCGAAATTCCTAAAAAATAAAACTAGTTATTTTTATACTAATTTGGGGTCGGGGAATCCGAATCTGAAAGAATTAGGCGGCGGCAAGCAATATTAACAGAATTACACGACTTTAAAAAATTTTATACACATACAGGAAAATAGCCATTTTGGAAGCATTTTGATTCCTAGAAAATCAAACTAGTTATTTTTATACTAACTATGGGCCGGGGAATCCGAATCTGAAAGAATTAGGCGGCGGCAAGCAATATTAACTGAATTAAACGACGTTAAAATTTTCTATACACACACATGAAAATAATCATTTCGGAAGTATTTTGACACACGCAGTACAAAGATCATAGAAAAACAAGAAATATACAAAAACATGTGCCGGCAGTGTTACCAGCTCTCAAAAATATTTATCTCTATATCAATAATTTCCGACACGATAATTCTTCACATAACACATTAACCTGATGAATTACGACTATCTCAACGGCGTATTCTTAAACCAAAAGTATGAAAATTCGTAGTCTTAAAAATGCGTAACCTAACCTAACCTAACGTTAGGTTTGTGTAACATGGTTTGTGCCCCTTTATACCGCCTGCTCGCGTCCCTAACCTAACCTAACCTAACCTAACCTAACCTAACGCTAGGTTTGTGTAACATGGTTTGTGCCCCTTTATACCGCCTGCTCGCGTCACGGCAAAAAAAATTCCCTGTTTTCAAGTAGTTTAGCGGCTACGCTAGGTTTGTGTAACATGGTTTGTGCCCCTTTATACCGCCTGCTCGCGTCACGGCAAAAAAACATCCCTGTTTTCAAGTAGTTTAGCGGCTACGCTAGGTTTGTGTAACATGGTTTGTGCCCCTTTATACCGCCTGCTCGCATCACGGCAAAAAAACATCCCTGTTTTCGAGTAGTTTAGCGGCTACGCTAGGTTTGTGTAACATGGTTTGTGCCCCTTTATACCGCCTGCTCGCGTCACGGCAAAAAACATCCCTGTTTTCGAGTAGTTTAGCGGCTACGCTAGGTTTGTGTAACATGGTTTGTGCCCCTTTATACCGCCTGCTCGCGTCACGGCAAAAAAACATCCCTGTTTTCAAGTAGTTTAGCAGCTACGCCGGGTTTATGTAACATGGTTTGTGATACAAAAGAACGTGCCCCTTTATAACGCCTACTCGCGTCAAGGCATAAAAACTCCACAATACTAGTTGGTGTACCTTCCTAAAATATTTGAGAATCAATTATAAAAAATAAGTACTTAAAATATAAACATGTTATTTTACGTTATAAATATTAGTGCTTAATGGCAACACTTAATTTTGTGTGGTAAAAACATCTATGTTATCGTGTTTTTCTATGATCTTTGTACTACATGTGTCAAAATACTTCCGGAATGATTATTTTCAGGTGTGTGTGTGTATAAAATTTTTAAGTCGTGTAATTAAGTTAATATTGCTTGCCGCCGCCTAATTCTTTCAGATTCGGATTCCCCGGCCCATAGTTAGTATAAAAATAACTAGTTTGATTTTCTAGGAATCAAAATGCTTCCAAAATGGCTATTTTCCTGTATGTGTATAAAAATTTTTAAAGTCCTGTAATTCAGTTAATATTGCTTGCCGCCGCCTAATTCTTTCAGATTCGGATTCCCCGACCCCAAATTAGTATAAAAATAACTAGTTTTATTTTTTAGGAATTTGGCCCATAAACCGAACTTTACCCAAAGGAGACCCTATGAACTGCTATAACTAAAGGGGCATAACGCTGCTGAATATCTCATACAAGATCCTATCAAATGTACTGTGTGGTAGGCTTATGAAATATTCGGATGGCATAATCGGCCAATATCAAACTGGGTTCCGTAAGGGGAAATCTACAACTGATCAAATCTTTTCACTGAGACAGATACTGGAAAAAACAATAGAAATTAATGTTGATACATACCATCTCTTCACAGATTTTAGCTGCCTATGACACGGTAAATAGAGAAAGACTGTACAGAGCCTTGGATGAATTTAATATCCCAAGAAAACTGGTAAACTTAGTAAGGCTCACAATGTCTAATGTTGAGTGCCGAGTCAGAATACAACAGGATCTGTCAGACACCCTAAAGACCTTCAATGGACTACGACAAGGAGATGCACTTGCCTGCATTTTATTCAATTTAGCGCTGGAAAAGGCCATCCGAAATGCAGGTATACAAACCACAGGCCATATTTTTAACAAGTCTGTTCAGCTCCTTGCTTATGCTGACGATATAGATATCATCGCACGCTCAGAATATGAACTAAAATCGGCGTTTAAAAGCTTAGCCACGTCGGCAAGGAACATGGGATTGGTCATCAACGAGGGGAAGACAAAATATATGCCCGTACATGGACGCCAGAAACCACCAAGAATACAGATAGATAATTATACATTTGAAACTGTCAACGAGTTTGTATATCTCGGTACTATGGTGACAAATGACAACAATGTATCCAGCGAAATCAAAAGAAGAATAGTAGCTGCAAATCGATACTACTTTGGGCTACAGAAGCATATGAAATCTCGCCACCTTACCAGAAGAACTAAAGTCCTGCTTTACAAGACCCTTATACGACCTGTTCTTATGTATGGTTCGGAATGCTGGACAATCAGTAAGGGTGATGAAGGAGCCCTAGAAAGTTTTGAAAGGAAGGTGCTGCGAAGGATTTACGGCCCAGTCTGTGATAATGGAGAATGGCGTATCAGATACAACCAGGAGCTTACGAGGACCCTAATATCTCCAAGGAAATCAAAACTGGAAGACTCAGGTGGGCTGGTCATATCCAGAGAATGAGCGAAGGAGATATTCCAAAGCGAATTATGGATGGTGCACCTGGGGGTCGGAGAAGAGTTGGAAGACCAAAGCTTCGATGGTTGGATGGAGTGGTGAAGGATGCAAGCACCATCGGCATCCGAAACTGGCGCAACGCAGCACAACACCGACAGTCATGGAGGCAGGCTCTGCTGGAGGCCAAGACCCGACCTGGGCTGTAGAGCCACAGATGATGAGATGATGAGAAAGAAGGAGGATTCAAGGAATCCAATTGTATTTATGAATAACGGGTTTAAAAAACTAACACTACAACAAACCAACTGTCAGCGTAATTACAAATAGTTCAGAATAACAAGAAGAGAAGTAAAAAGAAAATTCCAAAAATTATAAACATGTTTGCATTTCAACCATTCCATGAAATTTTAGTTTTCATTTTGATGAATTAGTGAACTAGAGAACCAAAAAATGGATAAAAAAGAAAGTAGAGAAAAGAAAAATGCTAAGAAAAATTTAAGCCGTTTTTGAACTTACATTGACCAAAGTTTACGATTTTATAATATTTTTTTAATAAATCCTACGAATATGTGAAAAGATAGGTGAATTCATTAGCTATAAGGAACTATAATCAGTTTGTATGTCTCCATATTAAAATTCGGAGTTATGATTTTTTTTAATGTGGGCGGAAAATATTCAAAAAATCACCAGCAATCGGAGGAAAAAGTTTTAAATCGTTCTGTCGCTCGGGAATTTATTGAAGAGTGTAGATAGATTTTAAAAGGAAATAGACTTAACACAGTTAATACTACTTACATTATATAATTTTTAAATTCTAATAAAGAGCATAGAAATATTTTTCTTTCAACTAAATATTATCCCATTAATTTCCTACTTGTAATGTTGACCAATGCATTAAATTATAGTGGTACGTGTTATTTACGATAATAAAGTGAACAAAGTAGGTAAAAGCGATTTCGAAGGAATTAGTCTGGTGACAGAATATTAATGAAGAGATTAAAGTTGGTCAATAAGAAAGGCGCCTTGCAGGTTAAACGTTTATATTATGGACGTAAATAATTCAAACGTGATGGAAAATTTCAAATACATACTAAGTAGGTATGATGGACATGTTTTGAACCTTTTAAATTACCTGCTTAATTAACATTCCAAATGACATTTAGTAAACAAAAATTAATGGCGCTGTGATCATTTAAAAAGGTTTAAATTGCAATATTCAGGTGGTTCATAGGAAAACATGTTAATTTAAAAAAACACAATGGACCAAGTGAACATTTTGTACTTTAACCAAACGGTTTCCCTTCCTCCCTACCTTGTTCCCTCCTCCCCCCTCCCGCAAACCCCCTACCCGAATTCCCCTCCCCCCTGCCGCACTCCATACATTCAGTCCCAGTACATTCAGTTTTCAAATAGCTCGCGTGCCACCTATTGTAATTTTTTGATACAAATTTCATAATGTCAGAGCTCACCAGTATTTTTATACAAACCTTGTCCTGACAATAATGACCACAAAAAAAAGAATTATCCAATTTGGTGCAGTCGTTCGGAAGTTATGAGCGTACATATATTTCGGCGATTCATTTTTATTTCTATAGAAGAAGATAGAAGATAGATAGATAGACAGATTTAACGCTTTGCTAGAAAGATAAACATGGGAAAAAGACTTTATTGTATTTCTGAAATTTGTGAATCAGAACTGCCATTTATTAAGTGACAAATCGACGAAAAATTGTGAAACTTAAATTTTATAAATATAAAAAAACGAGTTATGTTGTTTTTCTTTTTGTTGAAACCAAACAAACTGCCGTACTTGAAAGTGAAGAAATTTGAATGTGAAGAATAAATTTCAAACGTAAAGTACCTTGGTGTTGCCATAGGAATGAAAATAATTCGTACCAGTCTTCGACCAAGTATACCCGAAGGTACCACGAGGAAGGTCCCTGATTAAACTATTTGGTACCTATGCATGTTTCATGCAATTGAATCGCTGAAAAACCAGAATGAGATGTTGAAATTTAAACAATATATGAAAAATCAATAAAACACAATTGTTTGAATACCTACTATATGTAGTTTTCAGCACATGTAATAATTAAATAGTGCAATAATTCAACGCTTACCCTGATGAGTGATGTAAGTCCCTTCAACATCCTCGTCTTCCTGCGTCGATCCGAAGGGAGCTGCGGCGAGGAGCAGCGCGCACAGTAGCAGACGCATCCTCCACTCCAGGGGCACTGCAACAACACAACACCCCACATTAGTCACTGGTTACATTCACATAAAGGCACAACTACTACGAATAGATAACAGCTAATATGACCGTCAAGGACTCTCAGAGGACCGCGCTCCAGTCAGCACTGCAATAACAAGACATTCAATTATTCCACAGTGACAACATCCACATAACGACATAACTATACCAATAAGTAACAGCTAACAGAAACAGACTCCACGAGGACCCTCAGAGGCACATCCCGCACTTCTGTCGGAACACGGAAATCAACGCAGAAACATCTGTGAATAGTACGACCTCCATCAGAAACTGCTAACAGTAGCAGTCATGATCCTTCCTGCATTCCAGCCACTCCCCATCCCCATTCCCATCCCGCTTCCCCAACCTGAGTTCCAGCCGATACACTGCAAAACGCTGACAATAATGTTGAAACGATTCTAATCTGTTGGGCGGAATGTCTGAGGAAAGAACGGAGCAAAGGAGCAGTCAGCAGGCGCTGATAATACCATTACCTAACATATCGTTCTTGAGATTATTTTTCATAAAAAACGGCGCTAACGGAGTTTGGCTCACGACCGGCCCTGGGACGAAACAATGTCTTTTTAAAATTTTGCGATTGAATTCATAGTTGGGTTTTAACCACATTTAAAGCCAAAACGACATCAGTGGCAGATGGTCGCGTAGAAAATCTCTACAATCACTTAACTTGTATACTAGGCTGCCAGCCTCCCACGGAGCGACACCCACCATCAGCCACGGAGGCCATTAGACATTCAAACTTACTACAATTTTATACTGGCCTATTTTGCAACCTGCGCCTGCGGTGCCTTATTGTAATAATTATTGTTTCCTACACCTTTCATAAGCTGCGTTATTCTTGATCAAGACCTCGTCAAAAATATTTGACTTAATATTATTTGAATAATTCAGAGATAGCTGGCGACATTCCTTCTTCCATCACACTTTCACGCGTTACTGCATTAATGAAGAGGGCCTATTGACAGTATTGACAACTGCGCTGTTGTAATAAGGAAGTACTTCTAACTTCTTATCAGGATCCAGCGTGAGAGCCATTCGACTTGCAGGGTTTGGTCGTGCGTGCCAGGCGGAGGAGTACAGAACCATTAAGATGGTGTAAGGATATGACGTAAGTTGGCGAACAAAGCAAAGCCATCTGCTACCAGGAATTTAGGCAGCCCAACACAACAATTGCCGGGAACAAAACGCAATGGGTCGTCATAAGTCATAAGAGGAGGAAAATAAATAAAAACACTCTATAAAAGTTGTATGGTCATCGGCGGAGGTATGCAAATATTTATCTTTGATTTATTTTAATTTTAGTCTGCACTCATCGATAGATATACTTGGTCGATGTCTGCACTACAAGGAAATCGCCTTTATCATTTCCACGAATTTCATCTTTTTGCGGTAAGAGCAAAAGGCGCAGATTCAATACCACCCACATTCAAGATTATGTATTCGGCTATTTTCAAATCAACGTTTTTAGAGAGATAAATATTATTACCTCAAAACTTCAGAAAATAATTTAAAACTATGAATAAAATAAAGACACACTTTGCATCATCTACTAACGAAATAGTCGATGATTGAGGAAATGGTGATTGTATTTCAATAATTACAATTCATAAACCAGCTTCATTACGCGCCATCAAAAACTTAATTGATTCGGCCACGGTAATGCCACTAAACTCGGTCAAAGAGCAATACGTGCTACTGATAAACCAACTTAATTCAACCGATGTGGTGCGGGCTTATTATACAATAAGAATAAGCTGCCCTCACAGGAAGGGACTTCGCCGAGACAAGACAAAGTGGACAGTTGAACACCAACGAGGACGAGTACATATAAGGAACGATTCCCAACACAACAACGCCCTTAACATAATCAGGATGCTACGTGATAAAAAGTAGACACGCTTGTGCAATGTCAAAAGATGAGGTGGTCAATTCATTCAGACGATTGGAGAGGAGATGTAAGAACTGTGGTTTGAGAGAGGTATTAATTCCAGAACATTATTATCCTATCCACCTTTAGCACCCCAATGATTTAGGGAGAATATTGTAACTGCTAACAGTGGCGGGATTAGCTTCGACTTGTTTTGGATAATTCCGTAAAATAGTTTGTTACGCATTGAAAAAGTTCATATAATTTCTGTTCGTAATGCTGGAACATCGAAATATTGAATGTTTATGGTAATATTGGTATTTTCACCCAGAATTAAATTCTTGAACTTAGTTACGTCCAATTTACAGTTAATTTGGTTCAACCACGTGCGATAGAATCGTATGCGTTGTGTTATGAAATATTATAATATATACATAACACAGTATCATTTGCAGGATTTTGGGTTTTGTTAACATCACTAATTCAGATTACCTATAATTTGTACAATAAAAAGGAAAGGTCCTAAAACAGAGCCTTGCTGAACGCCATTAGGGATGTTTTTAGGTTTAAACATTATTTTACAATTTTTTAATTTTGTTTTTTGTTTTATGTCAATTAGATAGTCCATGCATATTTTATTTGATGTTTAACGAAAATACAATACTTTGGGTGCATTAAATTATTTTTTCAAAAAATTGCGATTGCTGGAGAAATTTACCTTATTTTCTATCAATGACAATATTTTGAAGCTTCGTTGTAAGTTTTATGTTTATATCCCGACGATTTTAAAAGCAGGTTTTAAATCTGTTTACGTGTGCATATATAAATGCTTATTGTTATTATGGACTGAGTGGACAAGGCACTCAGCATTCAGCATGCTTATAACCTATCGGACATCGACAGAATCAATGATGTGAATTATTATTTGAAATCCTAACTTATTGTCTTGGGTATTATTGACACGTATCTATTGCCTGACTGACTCGCGAATAAAGTATATTTGTACAGTAAACAAATTAAATGTATTTTCAATTAAATCAGCGTTTCCCATCCTACAGGGAGTAATAAGAAGAAACGCGGTCGCTGAGAAATTTGAATATTAGGTAAGTATTTTACAAAAAAAGTTACTGTCAATGTGGCTGAAACTCCCGAATACTGAGCGATAGAGACAACTGCACCTCGGGCTGATTACACCTAAATAAAATCGTCAGAATCGAGGTTTTGCATTTCCATATTATATTCTCCACTGGAGTGATTTTTTTCACCAACTGTATTAGAAGAAAATATTGCTGTAAGGGCAGCAATAAGAAGAAGATGTTGAAAGAATTGGAAAGACTAAACTATTTACAATATTTTAAACTGATCAGTCATGCCTTGTTGCAAGAATCATGTTATTATTTATATAAACCGTGCATGTACGTGAGCGCGGTGTATATTCGTATTGTCGTATAATGTAAAATGTACTGAAAACATGTTTTTAAATCAGTAAAGATAATGTCATGTTTGCACATAATTGTTTACATATTAGTTACAGCGCATAAATAAATAATAAAAAAACAACTTAATATATATTTTTACATACATAAATTATATCTAATATTGTAAATTTTTATGTATTTCTCTTATAAGTGAAGTATGTATTATAAGTTCACACTTTTAAACACATAACTTCATCTCTCTATATTGTGAATCTTGTTGTAATTCCTCCAACTTGTTATCAAATACTTGGTTTACACTTTTTGACTTTTCAATGCTACTAACTTTATTACCTACTTATCTCATACACTGTAAATCTGAATATATTATATGTTATCAGGTTAATTCCGCAAATCCGAATATACTTTATGCTACCAGGTTCTTTTTCTATTTTTTTTGTTATGTAATTATGTATGTATAATATGAACTAAACCTGTAAATTTGTCTGTCCTGGTACGGGAAACTTTCCTAGTTGGACAGGCAAAGCTTCCTAATATGTGTTTTGTACTTTCTTTTGTATGTATCTATAGTAAAATAAAAAATAATAAAAAATAAAATAAAAAAATAACATACATAATATGTTATAAAATGCATTATTCATGTAACGACTAGGTAATCAATTTCCAAGACTGCAAGTATTTTAATGTTATTTCCAACAAAAGGGGCCAAAATTTTCTCCTCCGTAGTATTTTGCAGCAATGTTAATTCATCGAAAAAGCTGTAGCATTTTCCCGCAGAGGGAAAGCGCTGAATTAAAAATGTTTTTGGAAAAAGGACAGTTTGGCCAAATAGGTTTGGAAAACTCAGAAGTAACTGAACATTCAATATAAAAATTAAGTGTGGTCATAAACCACCATCCGAATGGGCACTAAAACATTACCAATGTAAAGCCAACATTGTCTTTTGAAAAAAATATGCGTTGCGAATAATTAACTAGGTACTGGGCTGGACCTCCGACAGTCCTTGCTCTATACAATTCGGTACGGTACCTACCGATGAGAGCTTCATTTTTACCTCTCTTTCCATTGCATACTTCTCTTATGAGAAGGAGAGGTTTTAGACAGAGCTATCAGCGGTACGCCTGTAATGTAAATGGACAGCGCGTGGTGTGTAGTACACATTGTGTACGTTGATTGTGGTGTATATTATATTATGTACCTGCTAGTGTTAATGGCACTGCTGTATAATGGACTTCAACAACATTCAGAACATCAAAGCAAATAGTATCGTTTGTTATCGCCAGCCTAGCGACCTCCGTGACACCGGCAATATTCGATTTACTGCCTGGAATGTATTGTTATTCGTTCGTAGATCGGCTTTTTAATTTTTAATTTGTTTTAAATATATATTTTTAAGTATTTCTAAGCCAATGAAGAGAACTAGCTCTTGAGTTTGGTTATTATTTAATTATCTTATCGTTAAAGTACACGATAAAAATTAATGGACCCAATACTTTGCCTTGTGGTATTCCAAAATCACTTGTAAGGAGTAGACTTAATGTATGGTTTATTTTAACAACTTATGTTCTTTCGTGTTTAGCAAATTTAATGCTCGGTCATTAAAACATGACATTCCTGATACTCTGACATTCTCATGAAATCTTTCTGAAATGGACTATATAACACTATAACTTAGTTTAAATAAGATAATGGTTAAGTACCGACTATTCTTGTTGGTTATGATATTATCCGATTTGGTCTATTTATGTTTTAAGTGGCACTGAGTGCTTGCTGCCAGTTGACTGCACTTGATGGTAGATCATTTGGAATAGGTATACATAACTTGTTAATTTTAGCAAAGTTAATTGAACACAGCTCTGATGGGACTAGAGATCTACGAATAATGTCGAAATTTTCTGAGGGCATTCTAGAGGGCCTTCAAAGAAAAGGAGAGAAAACTTAGGTTTTATAAAAGTAAAGCTTAGAAAAACTGTTACAACTCCAAAATATTTTCGAAAATAACAGGATGTTAGGAACAAGACGTGTGTCAGATAGATAGTCTGCACCGTATTATGTCCTGAATTAAAAGTGAAAAGTTACGAAGCTGGGATCACTCCGGTCTGATTTTTTAAGACCTGGAACTTGGAACATGTGCTCTGAGGGTGGGAAGGAAGGTTAAAGATTAATTAGCCGATATAAGCATTATCCTAAAGCCATCATAGAAATGTAGGATTGGATTAAGAATTGTTTTCTTCTCATTTTCGTCCTCTGAGTAGGGAAGAGGAGAAGTGAGAAATAGAAAAAAAGAAGAGAGCTAGAACGCAAACAGTCCAGAAGATTGTTCTACCCCAGTTAGGTCCTATTAGGCACCACAACGAGGTGGAAAAATATGAAATATTCGTCTATTGAAAAATATTATTACACGAGGCATTTGACGTACTACTTTCCAATAACTAGCAAAGTTTTAGTAACACAACTCCCGTCACTGACAGCCGGCCTGGAGATTGCTTGGGATTGATTGAAGAAAAGTAATTGGCACCACGAGAAGAAAATAGACCAAAAATTAATGAATTTATAGAAGAGCAGTACTTATTCTTATCATGTCACATTACATCTGGTATAATACCATAGATAATACAAACAAGGGAGATGGACCATGAACCATATCGAAACCACGCGCACAAAAGTGCAGACAACATCATTCGCCCTTACTACTTCAAATCGCACCTGAAAACAGAGGCCAATTACACACCAAAGGCATAAAATTTTCATTGGCTCCGCCCGCTTTGATAGTCCGTGCATATTGTTCATAGTCCGTCGTCGGTGAGCACGCTTCTATGCCACATCTCCCATTATTTCTAATATACCAATAACTAGCAAGGTTGCTGGTTGCTGGTTGCCGGCACTCAATCGCCGTTCACACACTAGGCTGTGAACGCTGCGTGGTGAGTTGTCAGCAATGCAAAATAATAGGTTAAACCACGCTTGTAATTTGTAAACACTATTATCGCGCTTGGGTGGCATTGGGACTGGCAATGGGACTGGGATCAGGGTATTCATGATCCGAAACAATGGTGCCACGTTCTGTGAACCATAGCGGAATCATGCTACATCGAAACCAGTGTATTTGATGTCATTCAACTATATTTAACCACCCGGTTTCACCCGGCTTTCAATACCAGTACTTTTTCCACAAGTTTCGATACTTTTCAAATTTTTCGTAAAAAAAAATTATGTGAAAAGCGGGTGGACGGAGAAAGGACGAGCTTATAAGAAGCTCAAGAGAATCGAAGACGATGTTGGAGATGTCGAAACGATGAAGTGAAACGCATTCTACTTGAGTCAAGTAAAAGCAATAGAAAGATGTATGTAAAAGAAGCAAGGTTTATGTGTACAATTGTCATGCAGAGAAATAGTATCTAAATTAAAGTGACAAACAATATTATAGCGTCTTCATTTTAGGAAACCCCCAAGTCTTCATTTGGAAATAACTCACATAAGAACCTTTAGTCAAATTTAATCGCAGTAATTGGGAAAACCGTTAATAATTTCCAACACTTCACTCAGGAAACAGTAAGTGCAACGTTAATTAAAAGAAAAGCAATAAGTTTATTGTTTTTTTTCAGAATTTTTTTTATTGTTTATTTTTCTCCTTTCGCTTTCGCTTTTCCTCCCGCTTTCAGAATTTTCACCGAAAACGACATACTTGCCTTGAACACTTTTAAGTTTTAAGATCTAAAAATGTAATGTTTTAACACTCAGTATATAATTATCGAGAGTTGAAAGAGTAATTTGAATTACATAAAATTCCATCGATTGAAAAAAATCGAAAAGTAAGCTCCAAAAATTATAAAAAACGCATCTGTTTCTATTATGCAGATATTACATGTACGAAAAAAATTACAATGTTCTATAAATTCTACTTAAAACATTTGTCGAGGTATTTTACCTCTATTTTAAATAAGTAAGTCTTTATTAAATATTTTCGCTTACGTCTATTAAATCGTATTTACATAATATCTCCCTTTCAAACCATCTTCTTTTTCTTTTAGAACGCTTACTATGGAGCCTTAAAATATGTCAAGGTTACTTAGCTCATAAGGGAATACATTGCGAGCTGAACCTACACATTTCACATTGCGAGTTTTTGCTGCTTGAGCACATAGATTTTTATTTGGTTAAATAATACTTCGATCCGATTCGGGAAAGAAAATGATAGAAAATGTATCAGATTATTATATATATATATAGCCATTCGTCACATCTGCATACCTGTAGAATGTAGGTACCTGTTAGAATAAGCTAATTACAAAACGAGATTAAAATAACTAAGCGTACTGCGGAGTACTTTCTTAACAGTTTACTATTCTCAGAACGACTTACCTTGTTATCAACGCACACTCTTATCTCTGCCGGTTTCAGGCAGCTGAAATATTTGTACTGCAGAGTCTGCAGTGATAGGTACTGTTTTACAGAAGCAAAATTCCCTCATCAGCTTGATGTATAATATTAATAGAACAATTACTTTATTATATATCTTTAACCAACCGGTTTCGGTTCAACCAGAACCTTCATCATAGGTGTATAAAACATATTAAATAAATTTCAGAGTTTCAGAATATTTGAAGGTAAAGCAGAAGAGGGAAAGAGAACATCAACTTTGGTGGGGAGTCAACAAAGAGAGTAACTAAGACAAGTATAAGTAACCAAGAGAGTGAGAGAGAGGGTAAAAGTAGGTGTGGGGAATGGAAATATATTTAAAAGGGGCTATTTGACAATCTAATTGTTTATTTAGTAAATTGGTTTCATTTATTTTATTTTTAAAGTGCTATTCGAATAAAGTCACTTTATTGTATTTATTATAAATATTATGTACTAGCTTTTGCCCGCGGCTTCGCACGCGCTACTCCCCCAACACCCCTCAACACCCCCCCTCCATACCCGTTACATTCATTTTTCAAACAGCTCGCGTGCCACCTATTAAAACGTAACAATCAAACACGCGCAGTAAATTTTAACTATCAAAGGGATCTTCATAGTAACCTAAATAAATAACAAAATGACAGCGCACGTCAAACAATTACTTAGCCACGCTTTGCTTGTCGTCAGGACAATAAACGTATAATAAATAATTTCTTTACGCTAGAGCTTACTGTAGTAATATATATGTAGCCTATAGTACTCACAAATAATGTAGCTTTCTATCAGTGAAAGAATTTTAAAAATCCATTCAGTAGTTTTTGAGAGAAAGAGTAGCAATACTGAGAGTAGGTATATTCCACTTTGGAACGTTTGGCAAATATGGTTTACATATTTTTAATTAACTAATTGTGAAATAACACAAATTAATCAAATAAAATGAGTGTTCTTTAGACCACACGACTGAAGTAAAACTTCACTAACTTATATCTCCCTCTCAACTTCCGTTCGCCTCGCCCGATCACATTTTTCATAACGCTCTCGTCACGCATTCACCAGCTTATTCCCCAAGTTAAGCGTGCGTAAAGGCCCGACCGTTCGCCTCGCCCGATCACACTTTTCGTAACGATCTCGTCACGCATTCACCAGCTTACTCCCCAGGTCAAGCGTGCGTAAAGAAGTTTTACTTCAATAAAATGTATTTTCGCACGTCGGGTTCGTACCTCGACCCTCGGATTGCGAGTCGAGAGTCTTACCCCTCGACCACGGCGGCCGTCAAACGTAGGATCTAGATCTATTCAATAAAATGGACTAAGAGAATCCGAATAAGGCACATTCATGTAAAAACGAAGAATTTACTGTTCTTCTTTAAAATTTTCTAACAAAAACTTTATGGCGATCAGAAAAATGCTCAAAACCAAATAAAAATATTATTTAACATATAATCACAATGTCAAATCCGAATTATATTTTTTAAATCAGTAACAAATACATACGATCAACTACGGAGGTGTAGGAAAATGGCGGGAATTATAAAATGGTACCTACCTAGAAAAAGAAAACAAAATCCTGCGGCGCAATTCCAACCGGCACCATCCGGAATCACATTTTTATATTTTGAACTGGTTGCGAATGGTACTGGGAAAGACTTTAAAGAAAAATCAGATTTCTTAGGCTTTTTGAACGCGCGCCCTGTCCCTATCGGCAAGGCAGAATGGTACTTGTTTTGATATCGTTAGTTCCAAGACTTCTGAACATAATAAAGGAGATAAATAAGACGTTAGGTTACGGAGAATTGCAAGAAATAAGAGATAAGAAATGATAAGGACTGAAGGTGAAGACATTTGATAATGCCTAAAGCTAATTCAAATAAAATTATTGAATCATTTTACTCGGCCACCTCCGAGAATAGAATTCTTAAATTAAACTTAGTAGCCGTAGAAAACAGAAGTAATTTCTCGGATGATAAAAGTGAATCGTCTGAATGTAACGACATAAGGCGCATTCAAAAAACTTAGACCTGCATGCAAATGTGCTATAAAAAGGTAGAAAATATGCACTAATGACCATGAAATGTATGTACATATTCTAAAAATACAGCGAGAATTATCATTTTTTAGTACGAATTCTTTTTTTAGTCGCCTTAAAAGATGATGCATGGTTAGCAACCATCAGTTTTCCGCTGATTTCAGACGATAAATTAATAATAACTTGTATGATCTAAGCGAAGACCAATTTGTAAGTCGAAAAAAATCGCTCCATGTCATTTTTTGTGACTGGACAAATAAAGTAGTATATTTTTGGTAGTAAATTTGAACAAGTCCTCCGGTAAATATTATAGCTGAAACAAAAAGTAGATGGCGACGTAACCTAACCTATTCAAAGTATTAAATTTGATTTCGATCCAATAAGATCTTTCCATTTCTCCGCAAGCAGTTCGGAAACTTGGCAGAAACCTTACAACTTGCAATACCACTAAATGAGAAAATACGTCCGAAAAAATCAGCACTTATACGTTGCCCGGTTATTAGTCATTATTACTACCTTCGTTCTTCGGGACACGGAAGCTTGTAATGGGCGGTAGCATTCCTCACACTTGATTTAATAATCTCGTCAGATGTCGTCAGCGTCTCTTCTTCAAACACAACACGACAAAACCACAATAATTATGTCGTGCCTCGTTTGGCACAGATGTTGGAATCAGAGATCTTCCACAAAACCGTTTAGATTCAAGATAGAACCTCTCTCGAAGCTTCTTACTAGGAGTTGAACCTTTTGACTTCTTCAGCACTGTTGAAATAAAGGCGTTCTTAAAAAAGTAAAGACTTCGAGTACAATTTCTGATCAGGCTTCGTAATTGGAGTTGGATCTTTTGACTGTTTCTACCCACACAGATGACCAACATCCGTCAGGCCAGTCTGCTCCCACCTTGATAAAGGTTGTTTGTCTGTTCGGGTCGACCTTGTGTGTTCCCAATAGCCCCAACTGGGCGACACCACATACAACTTGCTCTCGAGCAGAGCCAGTTTTCTCGAGAATACTCGCTGGGGACTGGGTCGGAGTCCGCCAGCCTCTAAAACCCAACTGGAGATAGCGTTAGTACTTCATTACAATGCTCCATTGTTGTCTCCTCAGACAGTGGGTTGTCAATACATTAATTGAAAATGTAAATTTTTCAAATGTTGAAGTGTTTAGATTCCAAAATTAAAACGTTTTCGACTTTTGAGATTGAAATGGGCTAATTTAAGTATACAAAGCCGCCCTTTATGCATACCGCAGATCCTCTGACTATAACCACTTTCTAATAAACATGTAATAAAAAGAAGGGTTATAAGTTATAAGTTATAATGAAGTTCTCAGTGGGAGGTACAAGATGAAACTCTAGCAATGAAAAATAAATAAGTTCGAATTAAAAGTAATATGGGCAATGAAGCTACTTGTACGTGGAGAAGAGTATTTTTTGAAGAGTGAATTAATCGTTTCGTCAGAGGGTATTTATTGCTTTTGACTCATTCATTCAGTTCTTCCTTTGGTATACGAAAATTTCCTTAAAAATCTATTGATCGGTGTTAAAAATGCATAGATTTACCGGGGCGTCATAAAATGAGCAAACACTGTTCTTATTTACATATTTATTATAGGTGTCGTGGACTGCTCTGAGAGGGTTCAGATTTCGAAGAAAAACAGTCAAGGAAAAAAACCTATTTTTTGGCTTTTGAGGGAAACTTTCATTGGAATAATGCGTATAATAAATAGAAATTGCGTAGAATAAATATCTCCGAATTATGTATGCAAGGTACCTACCCGGGTGCAGACAGCAGTAATTATGTGAAATATTCCAACTCTAAGATACATTTCCGGTAAAAATATTTAATTTATGTAACTCTTGATGTTTGTTATTGTTTGGGCACTGTTTCAATGTACACAGATATAGGCCCGGTATATCAATTGATTTTAAGCTCGCCTTGGTTGAAATGTCGAGCTTAGCACGGCTTGGAACATTCCGTATACAGGTCAAAAGCCTAGATGTCACCAATATTACATTGGTTGTCTACAACTTTAACACAGGAATGTGTTTCTCTTTGAAAAACAAAACTACTGTCTACGTGAGTGGTATATCTGTGATCTCTATTGTCATCGTCATCGAGACATATCTATGCACCGGGAGATCGCGATATTAAGATCGCGGTCTTTCGCAATGGCAGTTTATTTTTAGATGGGTCTAATTTACGATTTGATTTTTGATAAAGATTCTCACTCCAATCAACATGTTGCTATATCCGACGAGTACATTAATTTTAAATAGTATTTGTTTTGCCAGGGACAGTGCACTAGTCATGAAATTATAACTAATTGCTGAAAACTAACTGTCCTGATGTTGAAATTTAAAATCCCTTAGGGGCATATATTGATTACGTGAGCTCAAAAAGGGGGGGGGGGTCCAGCAAAATCTCACGTAACTTGAAAAGAACATACGAAGTGGCCTAAATTTAACTCACCAAGGGGGGTGCTCACGTAATTAATGTATGCCCCCTTACCAGACTATTTTAGATTGATTTATCATTTAACAACATCGACATCCCTCATCGATCGATGACTATAATAATCCAAACTGATAAAATTATGCAATTTACCTACATTTTTGTGTGACGCAATTGCTTACGTCTACGTAAGAAACTATTCTGCGGCTTATCAAGGCTTAACCTTAATCCTCCGTCAGGCGCAATGCAAATCCTAACACGATCGGGTAAAATTCATCTGTGAGATTACATCACAGAAAAATAGATCAAAATAGATTTTTCCCTTAAATTTTTCAATTTTTTTTAATGTGAGTGGTAGGGAAGGAGGAAAAGTCAGGAGGCTACGCCCTTAGATCATCGATATTTACCCTTTGGTACAAAAATAACAGATCACGTCATCTCTCAGATTAGTTGCGCCTGACGGAGGGTTTTAAGCGGCCGATTTAGCCCGCTTAAATTTGAGCGAGGAATGTTGTACATAGCGAGGATACGGACTGACTGATATACCAGGCGATACACATAGATCTGCGATGTTGCTACTCTTCTCTCCTGGCATATTTATCGTACCCATACTACGTGACCAACTTTTTGCAATTTTTAACCACCCCCCCCCCCCTCCCGGTGAACAAAAACCTAAGCCCCCCGCCGCTCATTTGTACCAAGCGTGGTATTTTGAATACCCCCCCCCCCCCCATCTGAACAGGTCACGTAGTATGGGTACGTTCCCTTACGTTATCATCATCCTAAAGTTATTTGTCTATTTTACTTGTATCTACGACCATAAAGAATCACTCCCCGAACATAGACACCACAGCACATTACCTCCGGACAGGTATTTTTAACAACTAACTCTATTTTAAATATCTTCACAATATTGTTGAAAATGTTATATTTTGGGCATGTTAGCTTTAGGCTATTTGTCGTAGAATTATTATCATCATAACTCTTACAAGTAGGAATGTACTAATGTAATATTCGTGATCGTTAACCTGCACAAAATGGTGAACGTTCCACGCATCGCACACCCGCAACTACACTGCCATAAGTCAAAATACGTCAAACAGAAATAATTTTTTTTTTAATTAATAATCTTTATAAATAACATTACATTAGTGGTGCGCTGTGCCTGTCATACTAGGAACTCGTATGTTAGGAGCAGGCGCAGTTTAACATTAGCTAAATCATTAAAATAAAAGACGTTCAGTATCATGGCATTTGGAACACATACTTTTAAATAAGTTTGAATAAAAACGTTGATGTTTGATCTGTCTTGGCTGATGATCCAAGACTTACGGCCGTTGTTCCCAACTTTTCGATCGATTAATCTGAGTCTCCGATCAGCTAAGTGACTTGTTCAATAACGCTCGTTTCGGAGAGTTGCGCTGGGAAGAGCATGTTTGTGCATTTGAGGAGTGTTGAGCCAAAATTTCGGCTCAACAGTTGATCAGTAGGATTAGGAACAATGGTCGTTGATGTCTGATTTATATTTCAAATAATTTTGTGTTTTGTCTAATGGCCAGTGGAGGTACAGTGTAGCTTTTTTGCAAAGTATCGAATTTTTTTAGTCCAAAAGTTGTACGAGATTATTCCCTTTGGTTCTAATATCACGAGCATTTTGGATATTGTCAAAAACAGGTCTGTGTTTGAAGAGGTATGCTAGTATGTTTTTGGCATAAAGTTGCCTAATGTCCAAAACACGGATTCTCCTAGAGATTTTGTCCTAACTGCTTGTGATCGGTAGTTTTAGAATAATCTTTATGATTAGTTTCTAAGCTTTAGAACTTATTATAGATAATAGAAACAGAACAAAATACGGCATGGGAGCTTGCCGAGCTACGACCAACTGCGGACTACCAAAGCGGTTAAGCAATGACAATTCTACGTTTGGTCTGTAGATACAAACAACGATGATGGCGACACTTTTATTGACGTTTTCATACTAATAACGTTTTTTGACCCACGGTTTATACAAATGCGATACGATTGTACCACCCCAGCCAGGAGCACTCCTATCCCGGTGAGATCGATACCCCAGGGGGCACTGATTTGTTAGGACTAGGACCACATGCTCTGAGGATGGGAAGGAGATTGGAGTTTAATCGGCCGGTATACATGGCAACCTAATAAGCCAATATTGGAATGTAAAATGGACAGGAATAAAGGAATTGATTGAGCTTTGGTTATTGCTTCTCGCTTTTCGCTCATTTTGCTTCTCCATACAAATGTACATAATATAAGGTTATTTATTTATTACACGCCCTAATGGGCTTTTACATTCTTTGTTTATAAGTTAAGTAACACAGTAGATACTTTTAAATACTTTAAAACTAAAACAACGATAAAAATATAATATAATGAAAAAAAATGTAACAACAAAAGCATATAATATGAATTAAAATACATTGGTAAAAATGATAAGAAGTCTAACATAAAAAAAGAATATGCAATATAAACAACATTGCAGAAATTATCCACGACTATTTGGGTCTAAATGTATAAAAAATTGGAATAAACAATGTTTATACTGGTTATTCTTAAGGTGAAATATATCTCCCAGATCAGAATATTTATTTACGAGATTGTGAAGTCTTGGAATTGGGGAATTTTGGTAAGAGAGTGTCCTGGTCGCGTATTTCCAATCCCTAACGCGGTTGAGTCACTCTAGCGACTGAGCCGCGTTAGGGATTGGAAGGCGTAAATCGCCTTACAAACACTACCGCATTTCAGTCGCGCTAGTGACTGAACCGCGTTAGGGATTGTTATGCATAAATCACCTTACAAAAGCTATACCGATTCAGTCACCTACGCGCTTCGTTGCTCTATCTGTTTCTGTGAGGGTGACGACCGTAATTATAGAGAGGTTAGCAGAGAGGATGGACAGCGTTTTTTTAGTTAGAATATATATTTTTTACATTGAAAATTTATTTTACGTAAAAAAAAACGCGTGTTTTTTTTTACTGAGAGTGACGACCGTAATTATAGAAGGGTAAGCAGAGAGGATGGACCGCGTAATTTTTTACTGAAATTTTTTACAAATTTTCTATGTAAAAGAGAGAGAGAGGATGGACAGCGTTTTTTTAGTTAGAATATTTTTTTTTTACATTGAAAATTTATTTTAAGTAAAAACAACGCGTGTTTTTTTTTACTTAAAATATAAATTTTCTATGTAAAAAAAAAATATTCTAACTAAAAAAACTCTGTCCATCCTCTCTGCTAACCTCTCTATAATTACGGTCGTCACCCTCACAGAAACAGATAGAGTAACGAAGCG
Organism: Limnephilus rhombicus; assembly: GCA_929108145.2. Lineage (NCBI taxonomy): Eukaryota > Metazoa > Arthropoda > Insecta > Trichoptera > Limnephilidae > Limnephilus > Limnephilus rhombicus. The sequence goes on from OV815286.1 coordinate 23,149,318, forward strand.
CGTAGTTGACTGAATCGGTATAGCTTTTGTAAGGTGATTTATGCATAACAATCCCTAACGCGGTTCAGTCACTAGCGCGACTGAAATGCGGTAGTGTTTGTAAGGCGATTTACGCCTTCCAATCCCTAACGCGGCTCAGTCGTTAGAGTGACTCAACCGCGTTAGGGATTGTAACTAACTTGTTAAAATAAAAGGGTAGTAAATGTCGGCAAGATCTTTTGGGAGTATGGATGTTGATTAATTGAAGTAATTCAGTACAGACAATTTTGTAATGCAGTATTTTATGTAATAATATTAAATCTGTGGTAATTCTTCTTTCTGAAAGTTTTAATAGGAACATTTTATCCAGTATGTAATTATAATCAATATTTAGTACACGAATATGCAATTTATAGACATATTTTTATTTTTATATTAGATGCAAAGAGGAAGCTTGGTGTTCTCTCTTTTTAAATCTATTTATATAATATATCTGACAAAAATAGAAAAGAAGACAGGAGGAGTTTTATGGGAACGTTTTGCTTGGTACATGACACAACGTGGCTCAACAGCTCAATAGTAGGGTCACTTATTATTGGCTATTGGCGTATTTGCCACGAAGCATGTGGCACATACGCCGTAAGGTAACATGAGTGGTTAACCCTTAGGCACCGAGAAGGATTTTACTGAATTGGCTGCCTGGAACGGCATGAATTTCTGTTGTGTTTTTTATTTTGGGTTTTTGTTTAAAAAATCATACAGCTGCACAAACCAAGTTTTCAGTTATAAATTTTGTTTTAATGCATTCTTAAATGTTGAATTGTTATATTTATAAATCTAATATTAGGTTTTTGGTTTCTGATTAGGTGTTATGTGAAATATAAACGAAAATTTACCTTAAAAATGCAGCCACCCGAATTATAATCACTCACAGTTTATTTATTCATTGTAATATCGAAGAATTTTTTGTTTTTACATAAATAATATACTTTTGGCAATCACATTATCAAGATTTATCTGGAGGTTTATTTACACATTGATTACAATTATTGATTTCTTACTACGCAGTCATTTTTTTCCGGTGATCACACATACACTTACGCGACACCATGTCTATATTAGATAGGGTCACCATAAGATTGTTAGGCGCGGCGGACACTTTTAATAATTAAAACTTCTGTACAGTATGATATATTTTAAAACAGGTTGTGGGGCATAACGCAATTTCGCCGTGTGAACACCAATAATGTGTCTGAACTCGACGCTTTGGATTTCGCATTGAGTGTTTGCAAACATAAAACTCCCGGTAAACTGTTTTTCTCTTCGAATTCGCAGACTGTGGAACATCCGACAGAAAATGTCTGGCAGTTAGCCTAAGCGGATATTCACCAACTCGATTAACTCTTTTTGTTGAGCCGGGAATGTGATGTTTTTGAATTAGTTGCCTTATGACTTCTAAATGAAAATCTGTTAGGCTTACTTCTTTTTTAGTTGTGTATTTATACATCGCGTGGGCATTTATTAAAACTACATCGATTGTCCGAAACGCAATTTTTTTATACCATTTAACGGTTTTACGAACACATTGCACAGATGTTATCAACATATCCGACCTATCAACACCCCCCATATTCTTATTATAATTTACAACACAATTGGGTTTTATTATTGGATCCTTTGTTTTCCAATTCACTTTTCCTGTTTCTACCATTGAATCATTGTGTGATGTAGTGATTTATTGCAAGTGTAGGCATCCAGATTTCTTCCTTTCCACATCTCCCTTTTTTACATCTCCAAATGATGGTAAACATTTTCGCGTTTTTTTAACAGTGCCACACGCATTAGTGTATTTATTGTGTAAATAACTAAATAAAAAAGGGCTTGTGTACCAGTTGTCCGTGTATACTGTGTGTCCCTTTCCTAAATAATCGGCTAATAACGAAACCACAACTTTTCCAGAAACCAACAATTGCTTTGATATGCCTTCATCCATATTTGGTATGTCTATGTTTGTTTTGGCGCCACAATAAATAACAAATTGTAAAACAAAACCGGTTTTGCAATCACATAAAACAAATAGTTTTACGCCAAATCTATGTCTTTTTGCTGGAAGATATTGTTTGATCGATAATCTTCCTTTGAATAGCACCAGCGATTCGTCAATACACAAATTCTCGAACGGATAAAAGTACTTTTTAAATTGGCCGCATACCATATCTACAAAATTTCGTATTTTGAAGGTCGTATAGCCCTTTTTTTGTTTTTCGTTATCTGAAAAATGGAGCATGCTCAGAATTGACATATAGCGATCTCTTGACATGGTTTCTCCAAATATTGGGGATGAAATCAACTTGTCCAGTGTCCAATATTGACGAATTTTCCCTTTTTTGCTTCTCGCCATAAGCATAGTAAGGGCAATAAATACGTACATCTCCTCTGTATCAACATCTTTCCATTTGTGTAAACTTGAATTTGGAGCAAATACTTTTTGTGACTTTACAGTGGTAAAATATCAACCCACGACATTTGTATTTAGGAAAAGCTCAAAAAAGTCAATTTCACTACTCTCCGGATTAAGTTCACAATCTCGTAAACCAGATTGTTGGTTGAAATTGTGTACATCGGGTTGGAAGTTTATTGCACTTTCCCATACTGGCGAGAAATTCATAAAATTTATATCAGAGGATAAATGGTCGTCCAATCCAGAATTGTTAATTTCATTATCTTCGTTTTCTGATTCATCGGAACTCTCCAAATTTTCTGGAATGTAGTCTTCTTCATCACTCATGGAGAACTCCGAATCGCAATCTAACACATAGTTTTCGATATCTTCGTTATCCATTTTTAAGAATTATAAACCCACTGTACACTGATATACTTGTCTGAAATTATTTAATATAATAAAACATGGGCCACGAAAGAATATGCACCGCAATGAGATATTTTTAAAGTTACCGAAATAATAAATGTTCATAAATAAAATCGTAGGTTTCAAATTTCACGTAAATATCTACACGGATCTCATGAAGCCGACAAAGGACATAACTCATCTCAATAAGTTTATTATCAGCCATAAAAAGATAAGACCTCGCGAAATAATGTGCACCGCAATAAACGATATCAATGTAAGCACGCTTGCTCGGTACCGGCACGCACTAACACATCGACGCGCAAGACGAGACTGTATGCGGTCCAAAAAAACTTCGACGTAATTTGAAAGGTTCGCTATGATGAAAAAATTAATTTAAAAAATAACTGTAAGTAAAAAGGTCTTTCTCTTTAAAGGACATGGTACAAAACACTTGGTTTTATAATATGAATCTTTTACTACGAACATTTACTAGTAAATTATCTCAATATTTAGAGATGAACATGACGAATTCTCCAAACTACTAATACAGTGGGTCGGCCCACATGAGAATTTCCTTTCAACTACGTATACAGTTGGTCGGATCCTTCGGGTTAAATCGAAACTTTAGATTTTTGAGTTATGTTAGGGTAGACGCGGGAGTGCGATACATGGTCGCTTGAAACCATAGCTAACAAACATGGCATTCAGATATTTGGGTAAAAAATTAGCTTCTACGTGTGGAAATGTAAAAACAATAGTAGTAATAATGTTGACTGAGTTTGTGGACTCTAGAGGTAGACAGCACACATATAAGACATTTTTTTAGTTCACTCGGTGATGTGAAGTTAGACAGACAAATGCGAGAAGAGAGATGTTTTAATATAAGGCATACCGCCGTAAGATCCATTGTAACATCTCGATCTTTTTAACACAGAAAGAGAAAACATCAAACTTCATAAATCTAAAAGTTAACCACAAAATAATTAAAATGTTCACCTTTTATGAAACCAAAGTTTCCGTCCGCAATTCGAAAAAGACTGTGAAACTTGTTATTCATTATTTTTACAAACGACAAAAAAGTGTGTTGACGATAACATTTAAATACATTTGTCTAATAAAAAATGTGTTTGTTTTTATTTTTTTCGTTATCTGAATTTTTAGTTTGAAAAAAAAAACGTAAGGTGAACCATTTTTAGAACTTGCTTATGTTTGAAATCAAAAATTTCAAAAATTATATCTATATACATAAAAATTAAACCCTATTTCCCTTGGTCACGCCATAACTTCAGAACGACTTTACCAATTTCATTAATCTTTTTTTAAAGTTTTCTAATAATTTGTAGAAGGTTCTTACGGAAAGAAAAAAAAGAAAATTGGATAACTTCAGAAAACTTAACGACTATTTTAATTTCGCACGTTTAACAGTTCGCGCGTTTCATTAATATGAATTTAGCAGACAGCTGTTTTTTTTTGTAACAAAAGAATTGTCCATGGATTTTTTAAATTACAGATATTTTAAATAGGTTAGGTAGGTACCAAATGTTACCTATGTTAGGTAGGTACCAAATTAGATTGATTGATCTTATAATATACAAAAATGAATATTTGTAATGTAAGAAAAATGAAAAATTGAAAACTGAATATATGGAACGCGGAGGGGGGTTGGAGGGACGGTGGAGCGGGAGAGGGGAGAGGGTAGGCGGGGAAGGTGGAAGATGAACGCTGAAATTTATTCCCTTGAATATGGCATTGTAACGCATGCCGGGAACCAGCTAGTATATTGTAAAATTTGAAAGCGTATTTTATCACCTTTCAAAAACAGTTTTCAGATACGTTCAGAATATTCCATTTATTTGGATTTTATTGCCAAGCGGAAATATTTTACCTTCTAATAAAATATTCCCGAGGCCTGAGGGGTTAATACCAACAATTTTTCAGTGGGTACAAAGTATCTCTTCCACAAAGCACTGTGTTTGTGCATTCCAGTGTGCACCTAAGGTCATTAAAACAAAAACTAAACACAAGAACCTTCCAAGGTGCAGCCAATATCCGTCATGTCACGTTATTGGCTTTCAGCAAATAATGACTTGGCACGCCAAATCTGGTCAACATTGCGAAGCTAGACACACCGGCACCAAGCGGATACAATATTACAAGCGAGCTGAAAAGTGAAGGCGACGACGCTGGGATTATCTTTATTAGGCGTTTTGCAGAAATTCAAATGCATTGCCATCAAATAGCCAAACAGCGCCATTTTGTTTTATCGACATTTTAAAGGTCCCCGTTAAACTCCGATCCTGGAGGTCCAGCGCTTACGATCGATCCCTATATCAAAACGATATTGACTAAACCCGTCATCTATGGTCAGTTATTATATTTGCGAGCACGGTCGACATGATTCCGCAAGCCGGTTGACAAAAACCGCCGTCAATATACACAACGTTTTGAATAATGTCGTTTCTTTTGCAATATATATAGTTTATTAATGATTGAGGTTGAACGAACCGAAATAATTCAATTATAAATTGTCAATTTATAAGTATTTTTAATTTTTACGTAGTCTAGGGTCTAGGGGGTAAGGCCTTGCAATCCGAAGGTCGCGGGCTCGAATCCCGGCGTGAGCAAATAAGAATTTATTTGATTAATTTGTGTTATTTCACAAGTAATTAATTTAAAATAGCACTTTCCAGAGTGGAAGATATTCTCAGTGTCGCCCTGGTGTAAGACCACCATTCAGAATTGAAACGTTGCTTAAAATGGCTTTAGCCGAGTTTGGTGACCAGATCTGAAAAGCCAGGTACTTCCCTACCTCCTTCTTCACCTCCCCACACTACCTTCAGCCTAACAACATACCCCATTTGGGGATGCCATAGTCTCACTGGCTTCAGACGAGAGCAGCTGGGACCCTTGTTAGGTATTTACATTAAAAAAGACAGATCCGGCAGGGCGGCAGTGTTGCTATCTTACGAAGATTTCTTATTCCCTGTCAATATCGGTTCGGCTGTCAAACACAGCAATCGTGCTTGGTATATCGATTTAAAATCATCGTAAGTTGAGCCCATCGATTTATCTAGTTAAGTTGTGAATTTGATCATGCTAGACCCCCGGACCGTCTGAAGCCAGTGAGTCTATGGCATCCCCAATTGGGGTATGTTGTGAGGCTGAAGGTAGTGGGGAAGGGAAGGAGATGGGGAGGAGGAAGGTAGGGAAGTACATGGCTATTCAGATCACCAAGGACGGCTAAAGCTATTTCAAGCAATGTTTCAATTCTGAATGGTGGTCTTACGCCAGGGCGATATAGGTACAGCGAGTATCTTCCACCGTAGAACGTGCCGCAAATATACTATATATTATTTTAAATGAATTAATCGTGAAATAACACTAATTAATCAAATAAAATTTATTTGCCTACGCCGGGATTTGATCCCGCGACCTTCGGATTGCGAGTCAAAAGCCTTGCCGCTAGATTACGCCGGCCGTCGTTTTAACTGGCTATCAAAATGTGATCAGTTATGCATTTCTGTTGATCAAAAATTGTTCAAAAGATGAAACGGACCTAGAATCGGGGTTTAACAGGATCTTCGAAAATGTAAAAAAATAAGAAAATGGCGTTCATTAACCATTTGATGACTATTAAATTGATGATTGTTGGCTAACATCAGAACACTAACCAAGGTGCAGTCAGTATCCAACACATTTTATTATTTGATTTTAGCAAACAATGTTTGAACACGCCAAACCTATGGTCAACATTGCAAAACTAGACACATCGGCACCTCGCAGATACATTACAAGCTGAAGACGACACTGTGTTGTTATCTGTAAGTATCAGCTATCAATCTGTAAGTATCAGTTATCTGCAAGTGTCGGTATTAGTTAGTGCAGGCCGCACCTAGGTGGTATCAGTAATCGGTTATCGACAGGGCCGCCACCTTGCTGATAAGATGTTGACTCGAAGTCACGTAGTCTGAACCGTTTCCACATATAAATCAACCGTATCGAATATCTACTGTACATCGGTCCAATAAAACGTCAAATATAATATAATAAATAATAACACGTATACATAGCACTGTACATTCCCAATATAAGGGGTGCCCAACCCAAATCGTTTGGTGGGCCTTAAAAAAATTACTTAGCTTAGGTGTGCCACTCGAGGGAGGGGGGTAAACGGCGGATATTACCGTTAATTTTTACCGGTAATTCGGTGTCCAATATTGCTGTAAGCATAAACTGACAATACACACGCCTATATGTCCCTTGCACTCACCAACCTCTTAAAATCAGGTCAGTTGCATTCAATCTTCCGAGAAATGTGCGGAAACAATATACTGGTTGGAAGTGACTGCGAAAATAAAAATGCGACTGGCGATAATCGAGCAATAAATCAAAACCCCTATCAAGAATCCGAGATCTAATAAAAAACAAGAAAGTTCTAAAAACATAGAAAGCTCAAAACTTCATTTTGGGCTGCAAAAAACTGGAGGCGTCTACTAATATCTACAGGAATTCCAAAAACTGAAAAAATCTAACTAATATCTATGAGAAGGAAAGTGTTGACGAATATCTACAGCTCAAACTGTTGACGAATATCTATGAGAACCAAAGGGTTGACGAATATCTGCAGCACTGGCAGAGGATGGATTTGCTATTATGTATAGCATATTGGAATAACGTAATATTGCGTATGCAGTTTAAAAAACTTAATTTATGTAAGTATGTATGTAAAAATCCCTAATATCGGACTATTGGACACATTTTGCTGATTAATCCAACCTACGCTCTGTAGATATTAGTCAACACTCTGAAGTTCGTAGATATTAGTTCAACATATGAGCTGTAGATATTCGTCCAACATACAGGCTGTAGATATTAGTATCTGGAGTCCAAAAAACCTTCAATTGGGCCGGAGGTTGGGCATGCCCGGGATAGACAGTAGATGAAAAACGTCACAAACTCTACATGGGAGGCCTCAGTGGTTATGTTATTTTTGGGGATGCTGTGTGGTGGGTATTTTAGATGAAAATAAGGCGTGAACGTCTTGAAATGGTCCACGTTCTAGGTTGAGGGAAAAAAACACAGAAGCCAACAAATCATTCCACAACCACGCTGTTGAATAGAAGAATGTGTCGTAAAAGGAACCCGTTCTCATGTGCACCTCACCCATTCTCGTAACTCGATACCTTGCCAACTTGAGTCGGCATTAAAGAACAGACACACACAAACATACTGTTTTTTATGGTTTTTTGCATTTACGCAATTTAATTTTTTGTCAAATTGTTAGTTTGATAATGCCTTCAGTAGACGAAACAGCTGTCACCCGAAATAATAATAACATAGCAGAACTTGTTTGTAAATAAACTGTTTTTAAATAAATAATATTATTGAATACGTAAAAGAAATAAAAATTAAAATGACGTTAATAACTTAATAACAATAAAAAAGCATTTTTTTGTTTTAAAAACGTCCTAGTTAAGCGAACACGGTTAATAGATGATTAAACCAATGATTTTTTTTACCTTTTGTTTTATATTTAACTTTACATTTATATGTCACTTTCTTATGTTATTATATTATAATATATATAAATATAATTATGCCAATGGCACATGTTGTGCCGTATGTTTTGAAATAAATAAATAGATTCCTGAGCATATTTGGAATAAATAGGTAAATGTATTTTAATCAAACGTCGCAACTGATTAATTTGGTATAGCCTATCGCAGAGGTCTCTAAACATTCCAGACTTAGGGCCATACTGATTACCCCAGTAAGTTCCAAGGGCCAAAACCGTTTTAATTTTCCTGCTACTATCTACGAGTATAATTTCTAGATTAGTCGCCGAGTACGCGCCCTGAGCGAGCATGTGCTTGCTAAATTCGCTAGTTCAATCATTACTATTGTGTTACACGCTGAAATAGGTGGTAGTAGTAGCAGCCACTATCCATCGCTAACAGAAAGCGCTAGCAGTATCTACTTTTTCTCGAATAACTCGATATTATACTTGTCATTAAGCTTTACCAGCAAGTAAATAAAACCGAGTTACTATCATTCTGCTTTTCATCCAACTTATCACAACAATAAGCCATTAGCTGTCGCGGGCCTGATTGATGATACTGGTCATTAGCTGTCGCGGGCCGGATTGATGACACTGGCGGGCCGAATTTGGTCCGCGGACCGTAGTTTGGAAACCCCTGGCCTAGCGGGTCACGTGATAGGCACTTGTCTCGTTCCAGAAGCACCGTATAGGAGTGTGATCAGTGGCGACGTGTGATTGAAAAGCTTTTTTTTAATAGAAAAAAATCATCGGACAGGAAAACGACATGTACCTCTTGAACTCAAAATAATATCGTTGATTAAAATCCTTTAGGTACCTGCTGTTAGCTGTTACATCCTGTATACAAATTTATTTGTTTGGTTATAAAATAGTCTTTAGATTATGTCGAGATTGTATCCGATATATATTAATAAAAGTATTAACTGATAAATAGGCAGGTATATAAAAATAAAATTATTTGTACTTTGATATTTAAAATTATGTAAGTATCTACGCATTATCTTTTCAGGAAAACATCAAAAAACGCATATTTTGATCGAATATCATATACTCGTATTTCAAAAATAATGGCAGAAAGTCTGTGGTTTTAGTCTAAATGATTCTTATTTTTTCATAGAAAATTCGGTTTTTTGTATAAAAAATTTCTGATGCATCCTTGCTGCTGGGTTCACAACTCCATCTGGCAAACACTCTAAACCTCTAAGCTATTACATTCGTATTCATAATCAACCCGAAATTATTATTCTATTAGGTATATCGAATCTTGTTATGAGCACTCACCCAAGTAGTTGATATTTATTTATTTACTAGCTGGTTGCCGGCATGCGTTGCAATGCCATATTCAAAGAAATAAATTGTTTCTCCCTGCATGTCCTTTCCCGTGCGTCCCCGTTCCCCTCCCGCGTTCCCCTTCCACCTCCCGCCAACCCTCTAATCTCTCCCGCTCCCCCGTCCCGCAAACCCCCATCCCGCGTTCCATATATTCAGACCCAGTACATTCAGTTTTCAAACACCGTGCCACCATGAATGTGTTAATATTATCTACTAATACTATAAAGAGGAAAGATTTGATTGTTTGTTTGCATTGAAGAGGCTCCGAAACTACTGAACCGATTTGAAAAATTCTTTCACCAATAGAAAGATACATTATCAGCAAGTAACATAGGCTTTATATAATGGTAAGCTCTGGCGTTATGAATTTTTTATAAATGAAAATGTGTGTATTTCATATATTTTAGCGGCATGGAGGAGAGGCAGGGGGAAAGTGGGGTTTGCGGGGATTGAAGAAACAAGGGAGGGGGAAGGTGGAAGGGAACGGGGATGCACGGGAAATGACATGCAGGGAGAATCAATTTATTTCTTTGAATGGCATAGTAACGCATGCCGGGTACCAGCTAGTATAAAATAATTTTTTTCCGAAAAATTGTTGCGAAACCCCGATTCAGGTTCAGCGGAACACTAGTGTTCCGCGTAACACAGTTTGGGAAACCCTGGATTAGTGGAAGGGTGGGAAATACCTAGATATATTATAGTATTTATTCTTTTGACTCTATTCTAGGCTAATATAAGCATTTTTCGTATTTCTTAGGCATTAACTATGCAACACTTTCCAGACATTTCGTTTTGAAGGGTTTTACATTCCATACTTAAATTAGATTTGTTACTTAAATTTTAATTTTATCTGCTACCGGTTTCGACACATCCGTGTCATTCACTGGAAAACTTAAAACTAACTTAATTTTTTTTTTTTAAGTACAGAAATGGTAAGGATTAATTAGGTAGTGGTAGTGGGAGGGGTGATTTTTGGAGAGGGGGAGAACGGTCGTATGAGTCAACATACCATGAAAAGTAAAACAAAATAAAATAAGCCCATTATGTGTTCAATATCAATTATTATTTTTCATCACGTATTTCGTGTCCTATGAATCGATTTTTAATGCCCTTTACAAAAAAGATTTGAAAGATCAAAAATGTTTAGTAAATAGTAAAAAAAAAACAAATGAATTCATCTATTATAACATGAACGTGGTCCGGTTTGCAACAGACGGTTTTGAATTGTGAACAATGGTTGGGGGGGATAATATTATGTCCGTAGCTGACAAAAATAACAAAAAGTTTCACAAAACCATTGAAATCTCGGATTCAGAGCATCGGAATGAATAGATCAGACAAGCAGATAGTTAAAGATGGACGCATTTTCAGAGAGTTTCATACAGCACACGATTAGAAGATACCTGCTCTCGGTACAGCCCTAGTGAAAGACAACCATTCAGAATCGAAAAGTTGCTTGATATGACTTAAATTTTGTAGCCCCTTAGGCTTCGACCACATTTTGTCAAAGGGTCAAAATATTTCTGCATGCAATAAAATCCAAATAAATGAAATATTTATGAACGTATCCGAAAACTAAAAACAGTTTTTGAAAGGTGATAAAATTATCTGCCAAATTTTATAAATCGAAATGACCGTCGAATTTTTGAAGTATGGAAATTTTGCAAGCAAAGTTCAATAATTTCTTTTTCAAATTGCGATCCGATACAGGGACTTTTGGGTCCCACTCAGGCCTCGCCTGTACGATTCCTCGCCAGACTAAGTCCTCCATTACGACACGAGCAACATTTTCCGCTTACTAGGGTGGTAGTAGGAGATTTTCAAGTATTGCCAGGTTATTCATAACCCGGGAATGTTTGTATTTTTTTGAATAAAAAAACACTCGCAGCTACGAGAAATTGAAAGAAAATAGCTGAAAGAATTTTGAGCAGTTTTTATGTGGAAACTTCTATGAAAACTTAACTATTTTCAGCTCAGAATGATAAAATCATCATTGACTATGGACCTTTGAAACATCCAAGTGTGAATCGAAATATTTCTTAAAATGGCCTTATTTGTGTTCAGTGACCAAATCTAGATAGACAGATGCTTCGAAACCTTTCTTGTTCCCTTCAGCCTCGTAAATTTTGAAAAAAAAAACCTGCAGCAATTTTTTTTTAAATAATATATAAAACATGTAGAAAGTGAGCTTTCGGGAGATACTAATTATTTTTGCAAAGGTTTTTTTCTGCACTGAATCTCTAGGTCTACTGAAGTACAATTTTCAGCGTGTTCTATCCTAAAATGAGAATGCCATAGTTCCGCTGGCTCCAGATAGTTGGGAACCTCCTTTAGTGTGGAACCTCAAATTGTTTCTTTACTCTGAAATACAATACGATCCACTTTCCATCTATAACTACGAGTATCTCTATCTCTTCTCTACATATTATAAATTAAAGTTCCCCGCCTCTGTCTGTCTGTATGTCTGTCTGTCTGTCTGTCTGTATGTCTGTCTATCTGTTCGCGATAAACTCGAAAACTACTGAACGGATTTTCATGCGGTTTTCACCAATAGATAGAGTGTTTCGTGAGGAAGGTTTAGGTATGTAATTTGTCAAGGATTTGTGTAAATTGGTTGAAACATAACGATAATTGCTAGAAGTGTCCGAAAAAGTCAAGCCGCCTGGTAGCTTTCATCGAAAACGCTGCCTAATCCTTTTTGGATATAACAAAACAATGCATGGTGGGATATTTCTCTTTTATAGATCTACAAAAAAGTCTATTTAGTCTTTTATAGATCTACAAAAAATACCTATTCTATCTTTTTAAAAAATGGTCACGTACATTGCACTAATTGAAAAGTTATTTAGACTGATACAGTATTAATTCTTATTAACTTAAATACCTAAGCATTTCATGCACATTATTATAATCTTTCACACCATCTCTACGTATTATAAATTAAAGTCCTCCGCGGCATCTGTCTGTCTCTTTGTGATAAACTCAAAGACGGCGGTGGTTATAAAGGTTGGATAACCATCCAGTAGATGACGTCGTGTTTTATTAGCCACAGCAACGCGTGGCCGGATCAGCTAGTTACAAAATAAATAATTAGATTTTCAGAGAAAAACTACGTCTCAAATTTGTAGACCAAGAAATGGCACAGTATTGCAATTGACCAGGTAGGTCTACATAAATGACAATAATGTTAAGCTAGAAAATATCATCTTTGCTAAACTTTTCAACAAAGAGTATGCGTACGAGCGTGGGTCACATCGTAAAATATGAATTATATTATTATGACAGAATGATTGTGTTTTGTCCGCAGCCATCCTTGGAGGAATGTGGCGCCACCAGATCAATAATAATAATATAATATTTTATTGGGCAATATGCCCACATTTTCCCATTGCTAACCTTCTTGACCCTGGAACGGAGTATTGCCTTGTAGAATTACAATAAACCCGTCGCATTGTCTAAAGACGAAGTTAACCCATTTCACTGTAAGAGCAGTAACATTCTTTTTGATGGAGATCGGTATTTTTTTTTTTTTACATTAACTCCACACAGGAGGCCCTGAGAAAAATAACTTCCCTCAGGGCCTATGTCATCTTTGAAGATGCTGTGTGGAGGGTCTTTTTGAGGAAAGGAAGGAGTGAACACGGATCTTGAAGAGACCCAGGAGGGAGGAAACACAGAGGCCGGCAAATCGTTCCACAGCCAAGCCGTTGAACTCAAGAACGAGTCATAGAAACGACCCGTTCTCATGTGACTAATGTCAACCGTGTACAAATGTTGGGCGCGTGTTTGGCGTGTTTTGTTGTATTGTTGTTTTTGTTGTTTTGTTGTTTTTGTTGTATCAATGATGCTAGTTCCTCGGAGCATCTTCCATTGTAATACCGGTAGAACAAGGACAGCATTCCCACCTGACGCCTGTGCTCTAAAGATTGCAGTCCGTCTGTTAAGATGGGAGAATCTATCAAACGGACCGCCCGTTTCTGCACAGAGTCAAGGTTTTTTTTAGGTATTTTGGAGCTCCAGACCAGAGGTGGCTGCCAAATTCAACCGTGGGGCGCACTTGCGATTTGTACAGGGTTAGCAGTTGTGTACTATTAAAGTATCTGCGGGCCCTGTACAGTACGCCCAGTTTCTGAGAGGCTAACTTAACTCTGGTTTCGATGGAGCCCCCGTACCTGAGCTGGTCACTTAGAGTTACACCAAGCATATAGGTATGGGTGCAGGGTACCATTTATTGGATAACCAACGTCCCTGCATTGGTCACCCTTAGTTGTTCGCTACATTTGGTGACTTAGCAGGGGTACGTTAAGTACGTGCCATTCATTTATATGGAATTTATTTTTCGGAAGAAATTCAGTATAATAATTTTTTTTTAATTCTATGCCGAATGTTCTGAAGGTTATTTGTATAATTCGTACCTTTCTTATTCCGAAGATCTGATTTTTACAATCTATATAAGTACTTATATAAAAATCAAAATTGCTTGCTTGGGTATATGTATTTATATGAGTATATGAGATGTCTATGTCTATGTATTGCTATATTAAGCATAGGAAATGTTTGAAACTTTCAAATTTTTCTTTCCATCCTCGCGAAGGTTTCTGGATTATTACAACCACATGACAACACATCTGAAAAGTTTTTTAATCACAACAAAAACCCCTTGTCAAAAATGTCACAATTTTAGAATGACATTTTGCTAAAAACAATAATTGTTCAATCAAAAATTAATTTTCTAAACTCTTTAAATTAAAGTTTTTTTTTAAATACCTATGGTACTAACTAAAATAGAATACTTTGAATCTAATCAAAAATTATATTTATTTCAAATGGGTACGTACCTATGTTAGGTACAAAATTTGATTGATTGTTCTTATAATATACAAAAATGAATGTTTGTAATAGAAAATTTGTAAAAAAATTTGCAATAGGTGGCACGCGAGCTGTTTTAAAATTAGAACATACCGGGACTGAATATAATGAACGCTGGATAGGGGAGAGGATCGCGGGAGGGGGGTTCACGGGAGAGGAAAGGCGGGGAAGGTGGAGGGGAAACGCGTGAAGGGAAGGGGTCATAGGAGGGGAAGGGGAGGCGGAAGGGGAACGGGACGAATGGGAAAATAAACGCACGAAGAAACAATTTCTTCATGCCGGAAACTCGCTAGTAACTAAATAAACTACCTTTTAAACCCAGGTTAGCACATACGAGCCTTTTTCGAAAAAAATCTCGTCGGGCCTCTTTTGAAATTTCGAATGCGTGATGTAGCTTGAAGCAAAACAATGCCACCTGAATTGCAGTTAAATCAAATCTCCCAGTGGAACGTGGACTGCAAGCTACGTCACGAATTTTTAGCCAATCACCGCTCTACCCCATTTACTCAGTTTTTATTTACGCTTCCGCAGCTGATAAATAATCAATTGAAATAGTATAGCAGGTTAAATATTTTCTGTAATATTCGTGATTAGTTTAAAAATAAAATTGAAAAGGCCGGAAAAAATTTACAAGCAACGAGAGATATTATAATATTAAAAACTGTAGATAAGGAATTTGTTAAGTAGCAACTGAAGTAAATAATACGTTATTATTATGTTAGTTCCTAATTAGGTAGATAAAATTGTGAAATTATAAGCGATTAATCCAATAAATAGACCATTTTAAGAACAAAATCAAAACATTTTATTATTATTATTACTATATTGTAACTGTTATTATTGAATTGTGTTATCGTCGAAGGAAAAACTCAATGTTACTTACTCAAGTACTTCTAAGTAAGTTAATCTATTTCGTGCTTTATCTTCTCTAGGAAGTAGTAGACATTAGACCACAGGTTCCCAACTTTTTTGGACCCATTACCCACTTTTCAAGTGCCTAATTTTAGTTTTCTTCCCCTCCATATATACATGGTATCCGGAAACTTGTTGCACTAGTTCTGTATGGAGTCCAACCTACAAAGTACATATTCAGCGAATAGAGCTGGTTAAAAAACATTTTATGTACCACCTAGCGTGTTCCGATAGGCGAGCTCGATCACTTCCTCATTACACTGATATACTAATATTCTACAATGTACGCACCCTTGAACAGAGAAGACTAAGTATAGATTTAAACCTTCTTTTCAAAGTTAATGGTTTAATAAATTGCCCTTTTCTACTTCATCAAATCAGGTTCAATGTTCCTAGAATTGGTTCACGAATTGTAAATTATATTCCGTTAAATATTAAAAAAAATATCGAACTAAGCTGGGGTATGACTCAGTTTTATCGAGAATGTGCCGTAATTTTAACGAGACTTATAAAAAACATTCAATTAATCTGACAATGTCATCATTGGCCACCTTCAAATCATCTCTTAACAAGATTTAAAACTCCCTATTATGTTGTTCTATAAACTTATTATTCTAAAAACTTGTTGCAAAAACTTATTATTGTTATGTAATGTATGGTATGTGTGTATGAATGTAATGTATGTGTAAGTATTATGTTATCAGTTATCAGTGTTGTAAAAAATAAAACAAGGAGTTTACTATAAACAAATAACGAAATGGATCCTTACACATGGAATACATTACAATTTTAACACCCATTCACTCTACACTCTATCAATGTAATCACCTTTCAGAAAAAACATAATACATCTCTATTTTCTAAATGAGCGGCATTGTATGTACAAGATTAATTGGTGTGAACTATAGCTAACAACTCCTCAAATTTTTCATTTTCTAATAATTCTCTAACTTCTCCATCTTCTTCTTGTAACCCAATCTAACTATAAGTATATCATTTTCTTATTATAGAAGATCTGTGTGCATAGTATTAAGAGCAGGCAAAACATAATATATCTTTATTTACTATCTAAGCAGCATTATATGTATAAAACTGATTACTGTGAACTATATATCAATAATTCATTAATAAACTAATAATAACTTATCTTTTCCAATATTCTTTAACTTCTTCACCTTATTCTTGTAATCATCAATATAACTACATAAATGTATATCCACAAACTGTAAATTTCACACGCCATAACACAGGGTCATCCCTAGCATGGAGGGTGAAATATCACAAAAAAACTATATGTACTTTCGATAATTCAGGTATTAAATAAATAAAAACTATTAAATCTGCAATCTGAATTTTTTTAAAGATTTTTTTTGGATACGATTTTAAATTTTCACGGCCAAAAATATTTTTGTTATTAGTTTTTGGGCGGACAGCGTTGCAGTGTCACTGCAACGCTGTCCGAAACGTTGGCTAAAGAAGGAGGTAGCGCAACACGGCATAATACCCCAAAAACTAATAACAAAAAATATTTTTTTGGTTTAATCTCAGCTGTTTAATGTCTCTAAAATGCGTCGAAGCGTACCAAAGTTCACTTCGCACGCTCCAAAAGTTTTTTTATTCCTTTTAGCCAAAAAGAATTGCAATCATAGTGCTTATAAAGGTGAAAATTTTACCAAGCCGAAGGACAAACCAAGAAATGCTGTCGATTCGTATCTCAAATCTAATTTGTATATTTTACTTGGTCCCATGATAGTTGATCCGCCGACAATTGGTCTCCCGGCGTACTTAAATACAATGTGCAGTCACTTTAGGGAGAATACGTTATACATAATTACACAAAATATAACTGATAAAGTGACCCCTTATGGATATGAAGAGAGGATGTACCGCCGAATAACAAAATAATAAAACATATTCTCACTCAAATGCATCAAGGAAAAATCTGCTTTTCTATTAACTGTATGTACCAGCACATAAGTACAAAAAATCGACACTGTGTATAAATTTCTTTGATATTCATAACAGCTTATTATTTAGGTATTTTCAAGTCGAACTGAATATCTTTTACGTTTGAAATTGGTAAAAAAATGCACAAAAAATTATAATTTTATAGTAAACTAGCAGTTTACTATAAAACCCGCTCCGCGTGTTTTTGCTGCTAGGCCCTGCGGGCGGCTTTTAGTTCCCCTCCCCGCCCCCGAGTTCCCCTCTTCCCCCCTCCCCTCCTCTCGAGTTCCCCTTTTCCCCCTCCCCTCTGCACCCTTCCGAGTTCCCCTTTTTCCCTTCCCCCTCCCCCAACCCCCAACCCCCTGCACCCTCCCCCTTCCCCCTACCCTCGCCACCCTCCCTCCTCCAAACCCTCCCCCCTCCCACTCCCCACAAATCCCCAACTTTTAATCGCAATAATTTCATGATGCCAGAGCTCACTAATGTACGCAGAAAGCATCGCGGGCATGCGCACATCAAATCCCCAAAGTTTCATCGCAATCGGATGAATGGTTTAGCAATGCAAAGCGGACATACATATGTACATACATACAAACCCAGAAACAAACATATTTTAATTTTTATATATATTATATCATTTTGGGGGATCAATTGTCGGAGGATTAACTGTCGGGTCACCATTTTACTTGCATCAAAAATATATAGATCTCGACAAAAAAAATATTTACAGTGCTCTCGAAGCACTTTTAACTCTTGATCGCCCCCCAAGTGACATCGCCCACCGGTGGGCGATATTGGCCAGGTTGGGAATCGCTGCGTTAGACAATCTAATCTCTGCAGGTTGTTCATCTTATGAATCAACAAACTAACTGAAGTTTTACCAACACTTGAGAAACGAGTTGATTGACTCATAACTTATTTGTAGCGATAGGATAAGAAAATAGGTACGTGGACGTGCTCGTAGCTTTACAAGATATTCATCTAATTTACCATTGCAATTGAGAAATATCTAAGGTATATTTTTGGTTTGACCGTTCTCATGCTGTGGTAGACCAGGTACGGACACATTTTAAGTAGCTCAGTCAAATTTAAGACAAATTTAAGCGAATCTATATTTTTTGGATACGGAATCGATTCCATATGTAAGAAATATAGTGTCAGATTTGTGTGATTGTCTATGGCTTGCTATTGCTTTTTCTATGGGCTGATGTGTCAGCTGTCAGCGCTGTCACCGACTTCAACTAGTTTAGAACACGAAATATGTAAGTATACATGATTATTTATTCATTTAATGTACGTTTAAAGTCGGCGACAGCGCTGACAGGTTACAAGGGTTTTCAATCTGGGAGGAATTCCCCAAATTGCGGGGAACTTGTGGGAAAATTGCGGGGAATTTGTTATTTTGTTCTCCCCAGTTTGGGGATTTGAACATATATTGCGGGTATTTTAGAATATAAGCATTGGAAACCCTGCAGCTTACACATCAGCCCGTAGAAAAAGCGATTGTTATCCTTAGACAATTACACAAATCTGACAGGCGATTACGTGTGGAATCGATTATGTATCCACAAAAGATACAGAATGGCTCTTCTGGTAGGTATTTTTATAACAAGTACCTACCTTCAAACTATTTTAACTTACGTACGTGGTCGAAGGTTAAGACTCTCAACTCGCAATTCTAAGGTCACGGGTTCGAACCCGCCGTGCGAAAATAATTTTTATTTGATTAATCAGTGTTATTTCTCAATTAATTCATTAAAAATAATATAAAGTACATTTGCGGCACGTTCCAGAATAGAAGATACTCTCAGTATCGCCCTGTGTAGGATCACCATTCAGAATTGAAACTATGCTTGGAATGGCTTTAGCCGCATTTGGTGACCTTAGCCAGGTACTTCCCCACCTTCCTCTTCTTCATTTCCTTCCCCTACCCACAACCTTTAGCCAACCAACATACCCCAATTGGGGATGCCATAGGCTCACTGGCACCAGACGGGAACAGTTGGAACGCTTGTGAGGTATTCACATAAAAAAAAATACCGCACACCAGTTACGGCTGATGAAATAATTGGAATATTACTACAAAATTTTAGAAAAACTGGCATTGGGCCAGCGAAATCCATTTGGGAAGGAACGGGGACGCATGGGAAAGGACAAGCAGGGAAGGAGTGATGGAGGGGTGGGGGACAAGGGAGGGGCAAAGGGCGAGATTGCAAAGGAGAGATAATAGCGGTAGAGGTCGGATAATTCAAGTGTTGTGGCATTGCAACGAATTCCAGGCACTCGCTAGTATTATACCATATTCGGCCTAATAGGTGGTTCACACGTAACCAGTGCCTAGGACAGTAATAAATACTAACTAAATCACTGTCCTGAGAAAAGTCCCGTTCACTCGGTAAACTCTTGTATTTGTAGAAAAACTTGTTTTGTGGTTGTTCGAACAGAGTGACAATAGCTCTTACCAATCTACAAGAATGCGCGCACAGCGATGAAAAGGGGTACATAACTGAAAAAATAGAAACTAAATTGCTAGTAATTTACTACTTACTTCCGCAATGCCACCACGCGGACAGTGACTTAGAATTAACTAAATGATTTAGTTGTCACTAATCACTGTCCTTGCTACTGCCTGCATATGACAAAACGCTAAGTTGCTCATCACGCCTGCTTCTCTCCCTCTCCCTCCCCATCATTCTCACAAACGACAGGTGAACCATAAATAGAGGGTTCAACGGAGCTCTCAGCGGAATGCCTTTTGACCACAACCTCGGCTGTTCACCCCGTAATAACGCGGGGCCTAGCTTTTATTGAGACCATAATAATATATCATTTATTATTTTAGACCATATTGTAAATATCCAATTAAAATATAAATTCCTTTATACGTACCACAAAACCTAACTGTAACATAAATGAAAACAGAAACCAAGGGTGACTAAACGTAGAAGTGCGAAAACGTGCCGATTGTCGTCGTGCTACGATCAAATTGCACGGACTATCAAAACGGCTAGGGAATTAGGTAATTGAGTTTGTAGTGCTTGTCGACACATTTTTGTTACCTTTTTCGCACTAATAAATAATGGTTTATAACCAATCTCCCTTGTTTATGTAATTGACTGAGCGTATTGTTTCTAAATATGATGAAATATAAAATAAAATTTTATTACACAAAGCATTAGGTTTCATTTTATGTTACAAATGACCGAGTGGAACACAAATTTTTCGTCTATAAATTTAAATTTCTACCAAAGAAAACGCCCTTTGCACGATGTTTTTTTCGCTTTATTAATGTAATAGAAAATGTTTTTAATAATTTGTATTAATTCACAATAAATGCCTTTATAATTTTAAACATAATTTAATAAAGTAGCACATAACCGTTCCCAACATTTACTACCTGTTTTGAAATTTAAAAAATATTCAAATTTGGGTATTTTAGCTTAAGTTTTGTATGAAAAGGATTTTGAGGAAATTCGGTCGCCGATAAATTTTAAGAAAAGCTATTTTACTATACTGTTGCTCTCGCTGTCGTTCTTACTGCCCGAATACTGAGCGAAAGGGACAACTGCACCTCAGGTTGATAATAATACGTAAATAAAATCGTCAAAATCTACTTATTGTATTCCCTATTTTTCTCCTCCAAAACGGGATCGATTTTATTTATTTTTTATTAATTATATTAGAAGAAAATATTGAATCTCCGCACTTAAAAAAAATACATTGTCTAGTTTGCATACTGAAAGAAACTCACCAAAAAAGCAAAACGTACCGACAAGCCAGTAGTCGATATCTACTCGTATATTATATTAAAATATATTTTCAGTAGTGACAAAATCCAGAGGGGAAATAGGGGACTACGTTCGTATGGATAAAACGCCGCCCGATTCCTCTTTAGAGGGAATAACCAGACCCAGCTGGAAATATGTCATCTTTAATCAAATTCTAGACGTATTAACTCTCTTTCACAAACAAATCTAAAATGGTAGCGAAAGATTGTTATTTTATCTGGTATAGGCTATGTTTTAAATTTAGAAAAATTATGTTTATTTTTATTATAATAAAGTAATACCGTTAGTCGTTGGCAGATTTATTCGATTTTCAAACAGAATGTTGTATTATGTAACACACATTTCAAATCATATAATCATACAGTAAAATAAATCAATAATTATCTGGGAAAGCTACTATTCAGAATTTTAATTTTAGTTCAAATAAAATCATTAAACAAAAATCCTTCAAAATGCTTCAGTTTGTCTGTTTATTTATGGTCTTATGAACTATAATATATTTCAGTTATTGTACACACTTGTTTTGCTTAGATATTATTGAAAAATTATTTTATTTATTTATTTGTTTATTAAGACATACACAGTACATTATAATACAGATTATAAGGTATGTTAAATTAAATTATTACATGGTTATGTACCTATTACATAAGTCCATAGAATGTCATTTGGTAATTACGCCTGAGATATGAACCGGTCTTAAAACTTAATTATTGAATGAATTAAGTAATAATAATAAAAAGGAAGAAAGGAGGGGGGGGGGGAGATAAGGAGACATTTGTAGACTAATTTTGAGACTAATTGTAATTGACTGATTAAAGTTTAATGAAAAGTTAAGTGTAAGTAATTTTAATACAATGGTATCACGCCAAGAAATTTAATAAATTAGTTTTGTAAAATCCATATAAATATCTATACACGAAAAAGTATATAAATTTATTAATTTTATCATCACGCGTTTGTTTTTAATTGCTTACTTGAATGTAGGTATGTAGCATTTTTTTATTGAATTTTTTTTTTTACATGAGCTCCACACAGGAGGCGCTGAGGAAAATAATTTTCCTCAGGGCCTATGTTTTCTTTAGGGATGCTGTGTGGAGGGTTTTTTTAGGAAAAGGAAGGAGAGGAGAGTTCTGGGAAGGAAAAGGGTTTAAGGGGTGGGTAGGAATCTGGGGTTCAGTGTGTCTTGGTCATCCGCCTCCAAGACCTAGACAAACCTCACCCCATGAACCCGGGCACCCCTGCTAAATCACCAAACGTAGCGAACCACTTGGGGTGACCTATGGCAGAGGTGTTAGTTATCCAATAAAGGTTCCCGGGGCGGCGGTACCCATTCCCGCCTCCCAAATTACAATCGATATTGAGTTATTAGTTAGAAATGCTGGTATGGAGGATAATCAATCTTTCTCATCGGAATCGCCTTGTACAGTTGCAAGTGTACGATCGCAAGACCATCTTTCGACGAAATTTGAATTCTCGGCCGCAATTGTAACAATGACAATAAAATAATTAAAAACAGATACATTTTTTTAAAAAGCTGTACTTGAGAATGTGACCATTGCCATTGAGATCAACCTCAAGTGACCTATCAAGTTATCAAGGGTTTCTGCATTGTAACAAACCAAACTGTGGGAGTATAATACACTGCCTATGACTTCTAGTATATGGCCACATGGTGCAGGTAGGATACAGGCGTAGGCAGCTTACAGCTTACACTGGCTTACAGCCTACAGGTAACACGTAACACACATACGTACAGGAACAATGCCTTCTAATATTATGATCAATTATTTATCTAGAACGGATCAAACAAACACCCAGAGAGAAACCAAAACTCTATAATCGCCACAAATAAATGAAATATTAATGCAACCTGTATTGTGCAATTTGTTCTTATAATAGATACTCAGATAGGTGAAGACAATAGAAAATACTGGTTATCTCTGATAAATATTGTGCAATCTTTGATCTTCTTAATTTAAAAAAAAAAATTAATTTAGTAGGTAGTCCGTTTGTAACTCCGGTTCAATGAACTCTAATGATTTTTTTTAAAATTGATTGACTGATTTTGGGAACAATTTAGACAAGCGATAAAGTAGGCAAGTAAGAAATATTTTATTAATAAATTTTGAAATGCGTATTTCATTTGTTTAAATTTTTGCCAGATGTGATAATTTTACAAGTTTACTAACGGTGTTCATTCAGGTCATTCTGATTCGTATCTAAAATTGTAAAGTTTTGAAACGCAATGATCCTGAGGGTTTTTTTTTTTATAAATACGAACAAAATGCTTTGTAAAATTTGGGAGGCGGTAAAATAAAATAATTTTCCTCGGGACCTCCTGTGTGCTACAATTTTATAATATCCCGTATTATTTCATGGGTCTGCGCTAGTATTTGTATATTTACAGAGAATCACATGAATTAAATGTGACGGTAGACGGTAGTTCAGTAACCCTAAAAACATTTGGTATTCACTTAATTGCCTGCTATTTACATATTTTCAGGTGTCTCAAGCAGTGAATATGTAAATACAAGTAGATATCACCTGTTTCATCTATGTATGTAAGTGTTAAAAACTAGGAATTTCAAAGGTAATTATGGTTTTAGGCAATTGTTTAGCTTTGCACGGCGCCCTTTTGATGATATACTTGTGAATTTTACACAAATGTGGCTACAAAAACTTGCCAAATAATAGTGTTATTAGGTAGGAGGCAGGTACCTATTTAAAAAAATAAAGACAGTTATTCCCGGTTTACAATTAACCTAAATATACGGTGACCCGACAATTGATCCCCCGACAGATAGCATTATTTTTTTTTTGCGTTTTTTATTGATTTCAATCCCAAAATCGACTTCAAACGAATTTATTTGTGGTGTCGTTTATTGTATTGAACTAACCGACAGGAGCCAGTGAAATTATAGCATCCCCAATTGGGGTATGTCGTGAGGCTAAAGGCAGTGGAGAGGGAAAGTCACCAAACACGGTTAAAGCCATTTTAAGCAACGTTGTTGTATTAAACAAACCGTCAGGAGCCTGTGAAACAATATCATCCCTAATTATTGGGGTATGTCGTAAGGCTGAAGGTAGTGAAGAGGGGAAGTTACCAAACACGATTAAAGCCATTTTAAGCAACGCTTCAATTTCGGAAGGATGGTCTTACACCAGAGTGATACTGATATAATACAGAATCCACTTTCTATGTATAATAATTGTTTTCAATGAATAAATTGTGAAATACCACAAACTTAATAAAAAAATTACAAAAATTAATTGCATGTGGAATGGTGGAGGAGTTATGGAGCTAGCAGAGGGCGACGACTGGGTGGGAACCAGACGCATTTGTTAACTCAGCCACTAACTGACCGGTTAGTGGGCAGAAGTTGGCATCGTATTTGTGTCCCACCCAGGCGTCGAGTGTTCAATTCGTCGGATGGCTAAGTCCTCCATCATGAAACAAGCCACACTTTCCGCTTACTGTGGTGGAAGTAGGAGATTTTCATTGTTATTTCTTTTTAAAATTTAATATTAATTAATTTAAAAAAGAAAAATAAACTGAGCCCTTAATTTAGATAGCGTCATTTTTTAGGAAAATTTCACTGGGGCGCTTTAAAAAGGTTATAACATAACCTGAAAACTAAAGATCATGTATTTTTGCGTTTTAGGCACTGTCAGACGCATTGCAGACTTCTGTTAAGTGTTAAGTTGTTTTAAAATAAAACAATAACTTTGTAAACACGACATTCATTTTTTATACTTTTAGGCCGACCGGGTTTCGCTACAACCGTAGCTTCATCAGGGCAGTATAATACTCTACTAAAGTTTACATGTGTTGTAGATAATATATATTATACTCCAGTGAAGGAAGAACGTAAGTGTAAATGGAGAATTTATTGGGAAGGGAAAGTTTTTTGTCAATAGGGAACAATCTAAGTATTGGACTTTTATTTAAATTTATTTGTTTGTTAATTACCTTACCATTAATGTTTTTTTGTTAATGGTAAGTTGTTTGTTCATCCGATTGGACGTTTTCTTAGGTGCAAATTTATTAAAAAAACACAAATATTTATTCGTCTCACGTTGAAAAAGGCACGTCTCTTGCATACCTGAGCACCCAGCACATGCGCAATGGTAAACAAAAATGGTTGCGGTTTTATAATGGCTTTAATCTGCCCAATGCTGGAGTTTCCACGGAGCTGGAGCTACCTGCTAATAGTGCCAGATACCAGGTGCCTGGTCTAGCCACTAACTGCCGCATGGCGCCCATTGGCGGAACTATACCGTGCATAGCCCCGGGGCACACATTTTGAAACCAATTTGATACACCAGAAAATAAGTTTAATCTAAAACGTGTGTTGAGGGCCACTGGAACCAATGCATTTTATATTATTTATTTACCAATGTATGAGATTTATAATATTTTATTAATTGTGCAGTTAACTTTTCATTGCTTTTGGTTAGGAATCTCTTTTACATTGCGTAAATATTTCGCTATTTTTTTATGTGAATACCGCATAACCGAACCACGAATTACGGGCGTAACGGGCCGTTTGCGGATGCTTCGTTTCTTTTCAATTTATCCGCATTTCGGTTCGCAGATTTAATTCAAAACAGAGATAACATAACATATACATATTTTTATTTATTTATTTCATGTTTGTATGTTTTTTACAATAAGTAAACATTTTTTAATTTTTAATTTAATAAAGAAATTGTTTCTCCCTGCGTGTCCTTTCCCATTCGTCCCGTTCCCCTTCCGCCTCACCTTCCTCACCCGCGTCCCCTTCCCCTCTCGAGTTCCCACTCCGATTCCTCCTCCTTCCCTCTTCCCACTCCCCCCTCCCGAGTTCCCTCCCCCTCCCGCATACCATTCATTAATTCCCGGTACATTCAGTTTTCAAACAGCTCGCGTGCCACATATTGCATTTTTTAAACAAATTTCATAATGCCAGAGCTCGAATATGTTATTCTGATGTATGAGCTATATTATTGTAAAGTTTCATTAAAATCCATTCAGTAGTTTTTGCGTAAAACATTCGCCTGTATAGTATTAGTAAGATAATTTATTTTGAATACATAATAATAAATTCTTATAGTTTTTGTGTGATTCTGCCAAATTTGAAGTCCCGCTACTGAGATATCCGCTAATGGCGCTGGGCATAGAACAGAGTTGGGGGAGCGGTCACACGCAAAACCCGAATCTATTCAACAGAAATAATGGCAAACGATCCTACTATTTTCTATAACAAGGCTGTTTATATTATTAGGTTAGTCGTTCGGGAAGGAATTATTTAAAACTACTGAGAGTGCTTCTAGCTAAATGGGAAAGTTATATCTAATATCTTATTAGCGCCGGGCTATGATTTATGTAAGTATGTATCTATATCTAAGGCAATCACTGTGATTGCATCATGAACTGCCGCCGTCTGCTAGTAAGTTAAGTCTACTAGTACTGACGTTTTAATTGGGTGCAAATGTGTTGGGGATGATATCGCGGGCGCCGAGAATTTTGAATAATTGGTAGGTATATTACAAAACTGTTGCCGACACTGCCGCTGTTACCCCGCCCGAATACTGCGCGAAAGCGACAACCGCACCTCAGGCTAATTATACCTAAATAAAATAGTATTATCGAAGTTTTGAAGTTTTTTTCTGTTTTCCAAAACTGGACCGATTTTATGATGTTTTAATCAACTGTAAATTAGGCGAACGAACAAAAGTTGTGTGTCAGTAATAAGATAAAAACAGCTTTTTCTGAAAATAACAACATTTTACGAAAAAATTTAAAATTGCTGTAAATGTTGACCAGTTGGAGATAAATTTGCATATGTATATAAATATATATATATATATATATATATTCTACTTTTTTCAAAATAAATTTCTTTCTTTGATGAATATTTTAGACGATATGAAGGAATTTGATGAAAAAATGTGAGGCATAATGATTTTTTTCGAAATTATCTACATTTTTGGAGCGTGTAACTCAAAAATGGTTGGGATTTCGAAAATCATGTATAAATTTTAAAGTTAAGATAATTTTATGTGCTTTTACTTATTCTAAAAAAAATGTTCCTCTGCCACGCACCGTTGCGGAAACCCGAAAATTGGGACCTTTCCCCTAGCTCACCACCCAGACGTCAGGACTTGATCCAAAGAAGTTCGAACTATCCGAAGTCATTGGGACCACGGTGTCCCCAATAATTATGATGTGGCGTTACTGAGAGAATAAACGAAAACAAAATGGTTTTCAGCTATTGTTGTCTTCAATTAAGTGTCTATTAATTATTTTTGCACCTTCCTAATGATTACTCACAGAAACGACGGCACGTAAATTTGCCAATTTATTATCACATTTATGTAAATTGAATAAGTAACTCCAAATAAAAGTACTTTAGAAGTTCAGCCACGTATGTTGTGTATGCAGTGTGTACGTTTGACATGTTAAATGGTACACAATGTGAACTCATTAGTGTTTATTATTCGCTGTTATTATTTGAGATAAGTCAGTTCAGAGGGAAGCACTTACTAAAAATAATAAGACCTTGCAAACTCGTATTTACATTGCAAAGCATTTCTAGAAAGTGAACATAAAGTTAATAATCGTTTCTTTAACGCTGACTAGGGGGCACTTTACATGAAGAATATCTAATAACTGGAAATCGGATTATATGCACTATCAAATCGTCACTTTGGTTGGATAGGGTTCTAACTTCGCCTTACCAATATGTACTCATTGGAGGACCCACCACTTACCCGCCCTGGTATAGGTAACAGATGGTTACCCCTTCAAGGCTCTTGCAAGGACTCTAATTTTTTTGGTAAAAACGACTCTACATTTGAAAACGAAACTAAACCTCCAATGTCCCTGCATACGTTGTTAATAAGCAGCATGCAAGTGCTTAGCAGGAAATACAGATACAATATGTGTTAGTATGACAAAATATAGACAAGACAGTGGGACAGGTTGGTGAAAGTCCACGAGGTGGCAAGCACTGGGTGATTGTATCCAGCGTATCCTACAAGCACCTGTTTGGGAGGAAGACACAGTAGATAAGTAATAAGGGCATGGCAAACGGTTGGGAGTCCTCTCCAATCGATTGGCAGTCCCAGCAAGAATGCGCATGACGTTCGGTCTAGTCGTGAACCACACTCAGCTTCCGCGCCCCTTAGCCGGTTCCTCGGTGATGCCTCAAAGAAAAGTAAATGGGAGATTGGGGGGAAATACCCGACGACCCTAAGGAATTCAGCGTCGAGTAGCCGGAGGCAAGGCGAAGGAGAGCCGAGGTCGCCCCCCCAAACCTAAAGCCTGCACATGTTGCTGGGGGTGGCGCAATTGATTTTAGAGGGCACCGTGCCATCGTCAACCGACTCCTGTTGATGCAAGGACGAGGTCTAGCGCACCCCCAGAAGGGGAAAAAGAAACATAACAAAATAGATAGATGCAGTTCAGTTCAGCCTTCTGAGCGAAGCAAAGTAGCATTGTGAGACTAAAAAGAAAAAGAGAACAAAGAAACCAAAACGAACTAAAAAAACAAAGTCGAGTATGTTAGTTGTATCAATAGTGTTCCTTGGAGTATGAAGCTGGAAAAAAAATAAAATCACACAAAAATGATGGAAAATAATGAAAATAATAAACAGGTATCTCGATAAAACATCGTCTAGCATAGCTTGGTTAAATCTAAAAGAAACCATGTGAAAAGAAATAAAATAGGCATAAAAAAGATAGTCACACAAAAATAAAAGAAATAGGAAAAAAAATGTATACAATAGAATAAGATAAAGGTACCAAAGATAGTTATGATATAACAAAAAAAAATGCAGATATAAAGCATAAAACATAAAATTCTTGCAGTAGATGTAATAAAGGGAATGTCCGTGGATTCAAGAGCAGATACACCTGGCAACTACATGATTTACAGCTAGTCAGCGACTCTAAGATCAGGCCATCTCTCAACCCAGACTTTCGTAAATTTCCTCAAACACTCAAAGTTCACCTTATTCGAAACGAGATCCGCGTTCCAAGCTGGTCTCGTAGTAACTTGCAAGCCATCGAGCATTTCCTCTCGGGCATCCGTCAAAATCTCGCAGTGCCACAGAATGTGCTCGGCTGTTTGATCAGTATTACCGCAAGCGCAGTTAGGATGGGGTGACAGAGAGAGACTATGAAGTCTCCCTCTGAACTCCCCATGACCGGACAGAAGTTGGGTCACATGATGAGCCCTAGTGATGTACGCCCCTTCCATTCTGAGTTTAACTGACGGGAAGAAGGAGAAAGTCCACCTTCCCGTATTTGACCTATCCCAACGTTCCTGCCATTCTCTCAAAGTTCTTTCTCGCATCTCTCTAAGAAGTCCTGGGAGGGAAACCGCTCCACCTGGTATTAGCTCAATACCATGATGGGTTGCAGTTCTTCCTCTTGTTAGAAGCTTCTTTGTTAACACCTCCCTAATTTCAAGATCGATAGGCAAAACGCCGGCCAAAACTGGCAAAGCGTCCGAAGCGACTGTTCTGTACGCACCCGAAAGCGCCAGCAAGGGGACTCGCTGGCCTCTCTTGAGCGCCGAGAGTATGAGTGCATTCTCCAGGCGGTGCTCCCACACAGAGGCTGCATACGAGACTTGCGCCACGTAAGCCCCCCTGTATAGGAGTCGGAGCGCTGGAGAACGCAGTCCCCACTCAGCAGTTGTAGAGATTCTTCTCAATTTCAAAAAGAGGGCCTGGGCCTTACTTGATACGCTTTTAACATGGGTCAAGAATGAGGACGTTCGATCCAAAGTGACGCCTAGGTATTTAGTGTTCTCAACGAATCGGATGTTGGTATCTCCCATTTTGATAGTGGGATTTCTACTTCTATTGAGGTTACCCTTCATCAGGAGTCCCATTGTCTTGTGGGGAGCGAAGGTCAGCCGATTTCTCTTTCCCCATTCTAAAGTCACACTTAAAACCTCTTCAGCTTTACTCTCAACTTCTTTTCTGCTGTTCCCCGAGACCAGATACAATTTGTTATCAGCGTAATCTACCGAGATACATCCTTCAGGCAAGGGCAGCCTGGAGGAATCGTCAAACAAAATGTTCCAAAACTCAGGTCCAAGGATTGAACCCTGAGGACAACCCATGTCAACTATTCGTTCAATCAGATAGTCTCCAAAAGAAAGGATGACCGTTCTGTCGCAGAGGTAATCAGCGCAGATCTTGAACAGATTTTGTGGACATTTCCTATTTTTGAGCTTGACAAGTATCATCGGCCACCACGCATGATCGAAGGCACCAGTGATATCGAGGAAGATTCCTATTACGTACCTCTTTTGGCAAGCCTTCACCCAGTCAAGCGCATACGTGATGGCGTGCTCAGTGGACATACCGGGGACAAAACCGAACTGCTGCTCGCAGGGTGGGGATAAGGTTTGACGTAAACGCTGCCTAATCAGTTTCTCCAGGATCTTCCCCAGGACAGGTAGCAGGGTGATTGGACGGTACGCTTTCACGTCCGACCTTGGTTTATCGTTCCCCTTTGGTATAATCCTAAGCACGCCCCTCTTCCATTCAGAAGGGAAAGTTCCTCTTCTCATGCATGTATCCATCACCTGGAAGAGCTCCTCCTTGGCGTGGATCCATAATTGCTTCGCTATTATTCCATTGAGCCTATCATGCCCTGGTGCCTTCTTAAGACCCAAACCCTTGATTATCAGCTCGATTTCCACTTTAGTTACTGTTGTCATCCTAACCTCCTGGGCGAGGTTTCTCGGTGGGAGCCGTGACAGATTTCTAATCTGTTTGTGGTGGTCGCTTTCCCCAATTACTGAATCTACAGGAACTAACTTGCCCAGAAGTGTATTGAGAGTGGATGCCACGTCCACACTTTCAACGTTCATTCCGTCCCTTTCGGTTATTACGCTTGTCAAATACCGGTCAGAGCCTTTTCCCGTTTTATCAATGGCGCTGTGGATATCCCACGGGTTGGCGTTGCCCACTTCTTGTACCCAATTATGCCATGCAGCTCGTTTCGCTGAGAGGATTGCCTGTTTGAAGGCTTTACGGGAGACACTGAGTCGTGACTGAAGGGCGTATGTCTCCTCCTGCGTACACTCGCCGCGTCTGGACACGCTCAGGGCTCGATAGGCTCTCTTATAGGCCCCTTTCAGCGAAGTCAGCTCACTCGACCACCACGGCGTCCTGATAACTGTCTTTGGGTTTGATCTTCCCAAAGACCGCTCGGCAGCTGATACCACGGCTGCATTAAAAAAATTCCCCAAATTATCTGGATCTCTAGCTGCTACGTCGTGAAATCCCCTTAAAGTATCCAATATGTACTAATATGCACTAATGTCAATATACACTAACAATGCCAAAATAAGAACTAACACTGCCAAAATATGCACTAACAGTCCTTTTGAACAGCTCTCATTGAAGAGTGAAATGGCTGAAACATGCAAAAATGATGAAAAAAGACTATATAACAACTAAAATAGGCTCAATTATGCCCTAACAACTAAAATACGCTCAAATATGACATAGCAACCAAAAAAGGCTCAAATACGCACTAATGGCCGTTTTACACCATCTCTTTTTTCAGCCCGATTCCAATTAGAGACAAAAGTAACATTTTTTGCTTTACGCGATCGCTATTTTCATATCTACGTTTTTAATTGTCATCACTGCAAACAACACATGAACCATGCTGTTTGCTGTGATGTCAACTGAAATCGTAAATATGAAAATAGAGATGAAAACAGCGATCGCGTAAAGCGAAAATTTTTGACTTAGGACTCTTGGAATCGGACTGAAAAAAGAGATGGTGTAAAACGGCCATAAGGATCAAAAAAGCTGAAATATGCGTTTTGTGGATATATACAAATGCACATATTCCAAAGTCCACTAATTTTATTTTATTTGTATTGCATAAATTTGTTTACATATTGATTGTTTACTTCGTTGCAACAATCAGTAAGTTTCCGATGATAACAATAACACAAGATATTGAAAAATATTAGACTAAATAATATATTATTCAATGTTAACAAACATAAATACCTAATATGTAGGTATATGATGACTGATACTTTAATAATATGCCTACCCAATAAAGGATTCAGTATCCATTAGAAAAAAAAACATTATTAAGGATGGTTTGTTTCAAAATATTTGATGAATTCGTCAAATATTTGAAGTTGATTTTCACGTTCTGTGTAAGTTCTATTCAAGTTCTGTGATTATTTCAGTTTCATGCAGCAACTGGCCTATCATGATACAATAAAAGAACTTGAATAGAACCTCCACAGAACGTGAAAATTAACTTAAAATATTTGATGAAGTCGTCAAATTTTTTAAAACAACACGTCATAAGTGTAATAACAGTATTAACAGAATGTTGTTATTGAGATTAACAGCATTTAAATTTGGAAGGACTAATAACCGCAGATAACGGAAAAATAAGCGAATCTTCGAGGTGAAAACCACATCCCGCGCAATTCTAGACAGACATGCCCAACCTGCGGCCCTCGACAGACAGCAATGTGGCCCATAAAATTTTATTGTTACTTTACGACGTTTTTATACAGGAATTTGAGATTAGGTTAAGAGATTTCCGGATAAATTGTTAATATTTTTAATTGGTTGCGACTCAATTTTCTAAAATAAAATAACTTTAAATACTGCGAATTTTCGAATGGAATGTGTAGATTTATAATTAGATATTTTTTAAAACTTCAGGAATTTTTACTAGACTTACATAGAAGAGATCTGTCAAAGAAAATACATATTGATTCAAAAGTCAAGCCATATTCATGTCAT
This sequence comes from Limnephilus rhombicus, assembly GCA_929108145.2. NCBI lineage: Eukaryota > Metazoa > Arthropoda > Insecta > Trichoptera > Limnephilidae > Limnephilus > Limnephilus rhombicus. The sequence goes on from OV815286.1 coordinate 23,182,346, forward strand.
GGCTTTTGGCAGTATGTACAAATTTTGTGGGCTAATATATTCAAGAATGAAGCTGATGGAGAGTTAAATTTGTACACAAACTCGTAAGGAGCACCTTGAGAATTGTTGCAATAACTTACCCCGAACAAAGAGCATTGATGCATTAGTGTCACGAAAACATATTATGGTCGATATCCAATTTTTTTTAAATGTCCTATTTCTGTTTATTTTTATAATACAATTGTTTTTTTTCAAACAAACTTCCTATATTTTGTACCTAAGTACACACGGTATCTTTAATTAAGGGCCCGCAACCCGAATTTCTACCGATTTCTTACATATCTCCCTTAAACACGGTAAGTTTTATAGCTCTTAAAAAATATATGTTATTCTTGAAGATAATATTTAGACATTGCCCGCGCTGAAAAGCAAGTTATATAAAATTCCCTCGATATAAAAAAATGTTTGTAAATCGCAAAGTGTGCTCCAAAAATTATTATAAACACGTTTGTTTCAGTTATTTTGCAAGTTATATGAATGAAAAAATTCACATTGTTTATTTAAATGCTGTTTAAGACAATGCCCGCGAGATTTTTGCTCTATTTTAAATGAGTCGTGTTTTATTAAACATTTTCGCAATTTTCGCATCGTTTTTGTCGCTGTAAATGTAAGCGCTCTCCTCTAACATTCATAATTTCTCCATCTTCTTATTTTCAAGCCCGGTTGCAGAGCCTTAAGTTTACTGAATGTACTTATATTATTAACTATGCTACATGCGATTCTAGACAAATCCCCTTTACTTTTACTCAATATATTATATATCAGGATGGCCGAATTTTGGATGTTTGTGAATGGATTCTCTAATATCTGAATTTAAAAATAGGAAGACATAGAAAAATAATAAAAAGAAAGAGAAACATGGCATGGAAGTGTGCCGACTGTCGCTGAACGATGCCAAATGGCAAGGACTAGAGCATCCGAGTCAATGAAAGTTATGCGTTCGGTGTGCAGCAGAAATAGACGCCGCTGTGCGTAGATGCGATTTGTTTCATACTAATAGTGGTTCATTGCCCTCGCCCTTTGTTTCTATTATCTGTAGGCACCGGTGATAGTGTAAGAGCGGTTCAGTGATCGACATTTGCGCCAATAAGAACGTGAAGATTACCGCCAGGTAAAAAACAGGTGTATGGCATCATTTCGCCCCAGGCTACGGGCAAATCTCTAGAATTTGCTTTCTAATGAACTAATGACTATTGAGTTGACACACGCTATTCTAACATCTAAACTTCCATCCTAGTGGACAAATTTTAACACGTGTTTAGTTCAGGTGACGGCCCACTAATCAGTGCACCTGAGATGCTGACTGCTGCAAGATATCCTGTTGGCTGTTGCTCCCAAATATTCTATATTTCGTATTCATAATATTATGCTCTGACTGCTGATGAAGCGAGTCTCACGCATAGACTCACTACGCATTCATTATTCAACGTTGCGTTTTTAACACTCGGGTTTGACACAATTTTATTATTATTAGTATTCAGTGTAGACGACTACGACAAGTGCGTACGCAGACAATTTTTCGCACAGTACAACAAATATCCAAATAACGTAGGTGCTTGATCAACTACACTTGTAAAAGTACATTGACCTAAAATATCGAGTACACTCTAAACATTTTTGAAGTGAAACTTCTACAGCCACGCTATGATTTGGATTTCGGATGAAATGGAAATGACGATTACTGCACCTGCGACGCATCAACTGCGCTCATCGACCGCTTTGATTATGATGTCATTTTTAAAGGCTCCTATTGGTTGAGATATAAAACGGAAATTACGCTGGTCTGCGCTAATTGGTCGCTTTGATTATGATCTCACTTTTCAAGTATTGGTTGAGATTGTTTTGGTAAAGTTTCGCTTATACCGCGTTTAAACTTCACCCGATTTTTTTTCGTTTTTGTTTTAGGCGTCGACATAGGTTTGAAATGTTGAGAAACTATCTAAGTATATTTAATTTATAAATAAAATTAAAAATAGCTAGGATCTACCTTGCGACAATTAAGTCAATTCGGACTCTTAAGAAAAAAAAACTCTTAAAAAAGGCAGATGGAAGAATTGCACAACTTTTGTTTGATGAAAATAATGAATGACAAAATCAACGTCACTTGAAGATGAAACTATAACCTACAGAGTTTCCGATAAAGGGGATAGAACAATGCAGAAGTAAGTACGTTTGAGCCTGACAAATTAGAAAACGAATCAAACCTGGTCAATTTGTGCAAAATAGATTCGCATGGTGTCCCATCACCCCCCAACTTCGCTAACCTACCCAGACAAAACAATATTTGAAGACGAATATTTTATTTTTAGTCCACGTACCGTCATTTGGTAAGGCCGGCCCTGCATTGTGATATGAAGGAAATCAAAATATTAAGACGGGCCAAGTCGGTAAGGTCGGTCCATTGTTCAATATTATTAATTTAAAGCAAGAAGTATTATTAACAGAACAGAGGTTGTTGATCTTCCATCATAACATCGCACTCTTTGGTTAGTTTTAATGGATAGACTTTACTGTGAAGTGTATACCTACTGGAATTGGATATTATACACCACGGAGATGGAAGAAATACGGGTTTACTCTGGTCCTTCACAACGCCCTCCCTTCACAGATCACAGCCTCTCGTGTCAATCTCATCTACTCTGGAGACTTGAAACTTGACGGACAACTCATGATTTCGGCTTCACAGCTCACAGCGTTCAGATATCATACAACGGAACAGAACCACCTATGGATGCCGAGAGCTCCGTTGTAACTTCTCTTTCTGATACACAAGTCGTTAAAGAGAAAGAGGGAGAGATTGCAAGTTACAATGTAGGTATAAGGTTTAATACTTACATCGATTATTCCGTTACCACTGGTTGGTCTTATCTTGTAATAGTTGAACCTGTGGTTTAAATGTGTTAGGTGCAGGCGTAAGATTAGATTCCGATATAATATCAAAAAGTAAACAAAATACTTACTCTTGTCAAAGATCTGCGGGTATCATGTTGAACTTAAGTGGAAAAACTAAAAACTAGCAACCAGAAAGACGACGCACAGAGATTAAATCAAAATTTTGGATAAAATTATCGGCGACTACTTTCACAATTTGAAACTTCAACCACCAACACTGAAGGAGTCAGCTTACACGGGGAATCAACAGCAACGGGAGAAGTTTTTAGTTTTCAACACCAAATGGTAACTACGTGACATCTGTCCGCACGTTGTGTTTGTCAGACCAAGCTTTCAACGTCGTGACCGATCCCGCGTTTGCAAAATGTTTTAAAACTTAAATAAACAAACTTATTATTTGTATTTGTAAAACACTGCTGAAGGTACACGAACTGTAAACGCGTGCTGTTTAACAGGCGGCCTTGCTTAACTAAACTGAGGAATAAAATTGTATGAAGTGGTCGATCTCGAACAGCGTAGCTCTGATGTTTTGCGTGTGGGCCGGCTTCACCAAGCAATATTATAACGACACATACAAGCAAGAGCGTTTTATCAAACCACTCTTTGTCCACAAAACACGCATAGATCTCTTCCTTTTTACTCGGTGTAAGGATGCAGGACAACATCTTCAGATGAACATGCAGTTAAGATCCCGGTTTACTGCTTCATACCTGGCTTGACATCTCATCAAAATGTATCTCCATTAATATCATATATCATTTGGTTAACATTGTTAAAGTAAAGCCTTTTGCTTTAAAGGTATATTTTATACCTGAACCGAGCTTTTGGGTCTTGTAAACTTGGGGACCGAAGGCTGTAGTTTACAGAGGCGTTTGGCGTCGTGATTTTTTTGGTCTGGATTCAACAATTCAGTATTACTGTTGAGTAAAGCTGTTGCTATACAGAAAGTTTTTGCTATATTCCGTCCTCGAGCATTTTGTGCTTCGTCATCGTTGATCCCTTTCGACTTCACAATAGTTTTGTCGAATTGGTTTTATCTTGGTGAAGTTTTGTTGGCTGCTGTATTGGGGCGTAATGAAGTTAGCCGGACTGTTGAGGCTGCCAAGCGACTATCGCCTGAATGTTAGCAGAGCAGAGGGTGTGGAATGGGATGGGGAGGGGTTGTGTAGGCTGTTTTTTTAGGTTTCCTTCAGTCCGGCAAAGATTTGTTATTCGACCAGGGCAGGTATCAGTGATCAATAATCAGTGCCTTTTTACTTTATATTATTTAGTATCGCCGAGAGCCTAGAGTAGATGGAGGTGCAAACTGTAACTTTACGAATTGGGGTGAATAATTAAGTTCTATAGAACAGTAGTAAGGATTGCCTGCGAAATGTTTAAAACTCACTATATCAACATAACATAATAAAAAAATTGCGTGGTGTAGTTTGGCATAATTCTCAGATCAGCATGTGTATGTGACGGTGAATAAATGTAGTTGAAGCAAGAAGTGCATGCGAAGCGAAGACTGAGTTGTTTGGAGTTCCAACAGCGCTGCATAGTGCATACCCCTGCGAGATTTGAACGGTATTTTCGATCTATTTTCTAATCACCAAACATAATATAGCTTACGATGTAAATAACGTTACAAGCAGAAAATAGTTGTACATACTGATCTAGAAATTCAAGGCAGAAAAGACTAGACAAAATTCACGCACCAGATCACGCTTTACGAAAAATTGTACCGCTTTTTAAGGACTTTAAACATTTTCTGCAGTTATAAACGTTAGATAAAGCGGTAATCAAAACTTTTGAAAGAGTTACTCAGAAATAAGTGGTAGAAAGATGCAATATTATTATTACCAATATTATTGCATAATATTGATTCTTCGTCTCCAGCCCAGTACCTACCTGCCCGTCTCCGCCCTTCCTCTTCTCCTCTCCGAGAGTAGGTAGATACCTGCTAGCTGTTGTAGGACTATAGAGAACTCAAAATCGTGTCCTCCGAGCTCTTCTGTTATTGAGCCTCACTGGAGGTTGAGCTCGAGATAAAAGTAAAGTGATTGAAGTATTATTGTTTCAGTGATAAGATTCTATCAGATTGAGGCGCCAGACGCACCAAGGCATCAAAGCTTTAAATGTACCTATTGCTGATCATAATATGTCTTTTTATTATTTATTTCTTAGGCATTAACTAAGAGTTTTGCTTTCGACGAAGATTTGTTACTTAGATTTTAATTTATCTATTTTTAAGTTAGTTTTAAGTTTGCTAGTGAATGACACTGATGTATCGAAACCGGTAGCAGATAAATTAAAATTTAAGTAGGTAACAAATGTACATGGAAAGTAAAACTCTTCAAAACAAAATATGTTTGTTTTATCTACGTTTCCGATTCAAGATGGTGGCTGTTTTAATGGTCCAGTAATATCGATGTCCAGTAAAGATTCTTTTTTCAAATGGGATATCGTCGTGTTCTTAATCGCATTTTTTCAATATCGTGGTGCCACCTGAAAAAGGTTGAAAAAGAATTGTCATTGAAATATGACTTTTTTGGGGATAAATCGTATTTTTTAATGAATTGTGTATTTTGTGAATACCGCAGAAGAGTCTCAACTGCTTCCGTATGGAGCCAGTGAGATTATGGCATCCGTTTGGATTATGTTGTGAGGCTGAAGGTAGTAGAGAGGGGAAAGAGATAGGGAAGAGGAAGGTGGGGAAGTACCTGCCTATTCAGATCTGATAACCAAACACGGCTAAAGCCACTTCAAACAACGTTTCAATTCTGAATGGCAGTCTGACACTAGGGCGATATTGAGAGTATCTCCCACTCTGGAACGTGACGCAAATATACTAGATATTATTTTTAATGAATAAAATTGTGAAATAACACAAATTAATCAAATAAAATTTGTTTAGCACGCCGGGATTTGAACCCGCGACTTTCATCGAGAACCTTACCCCTCGACCACGTTAAAATAATTCTTTATTTGAATTAAAAAATAAAATTTTACTTAAAATATATTGTTTTTAATATAAAGTAAGAACGTATTTAAATACGTACTTACAATCTTATGATTTCAGAGGAAATTTCGGTTTTGATTTAATATAAGGGGGCATACATTAATTACGTGAGCAGTTTTTCTTCCGATCAAGACCCCCCCCCCCCCCCTTGGTGAGATAAATTTGGGCTACTTCGTATATTCTTTTCAAGTAACGTGAGATTTTGCTGGACCCCCCCCCCCTTTTGAGCTCACGTATGCCTCCTAAAAGAAAATTAGAAATATACTCTTTTGGACACGAGGTCCACTGTTCGCAGAACTACTTGTATGGGTTACCTTAGGACAGGCAAATTAGTTGGGCAATGGTTACTTGGGACTCTTGTTTGGTATTCACATAGATTTTTTTTATTAAAGATAACTTTCCTATTGTATATAATTATTATTGTATACCGTAGGCATATTGTACATTTTGAGTGACACCCGTCAAAAGTGCACTGTTACCTAATAGTGGTGGGTCGCTCGAACATTGTCCACTGTCCGCTGCCCACCTGTGTTACCTGCTTTACCTGGTAACTTCGTTACCTGCTCACCTGATCTGGCGGAGGTAAGAGGTACCTCATATCTAGTACACCCAGTCTGTTAACAGACAATACACCCCAATGGGATTAGGCGTCAATGTTGATGGCGCCTGGGATAATCCTGCCCACCACTATTATTATGAATTTATTATCTGCCGTCAGTGAAACTATTTGTATTCTAATAATAATAATCAAACATAATAATTTATTTTTTCGCTATCGCCACCTTCTGTCAAGCCTTTCATAATAGTCAATCTCGTATTTCAAATTTTAGAATTAACAATATTAACTAATTATGGGCAACGGGCAACTACCCCTTTTACTTGGAAACAATCATTCTAAGAATTGGTTTGAATCCTGGATAGCAACTCGGATAAATGTATCCGAATTTATTCATATGGAACTATTGACTTTTTATAAAAGTCTAACTAAATGTATATTCAATTTTTTAAAAGAAAAAGTCTCTTTTATAACTTTTGAAGGTTATTCCCATTAACGTAATATATCATTGAAGAAGATAACAATAATAATCAGTGTGCAATTCACACGTGATAGAAGTGAAACTTCAGAAAACTAAAGAAGACAAGAGTGGCAAGACTATGAAGTACCTACCGCACAGAGGAGACCGATTATACTTTTTTTTTAAAACCTACCTACCGGTATTTCAATGGAAGGTGCTCCCAAGTTTTTTTTTACATTAACTCCACACAGGAGGCCCCGAGGAAAATAATTTTCCTCAGGGCCTATGTCATCTGGGATGCTGTGTGGAGGGTCTTTTTGAGGAGAGGAAGGAATGAACATTGGTCTTGAAGAGACCCATGTTGTAGGAAGGAGGAAACACAGAGGCCGGCAAATCATTCCACAGCCGAGCTGTTGAACACAAGAACGAGTCGAAGAAACGACCCGTTCTCATGTGACAATTTTTAACCGTGTACAAATGTTGGGCACGCGTTTCAATTATGCTAGTTCCTCGGAGCATCTTCCATTGTAATACCGGTAGAACAAGGATAGCATTCCCACCCGACGCCTGTGCTCTAAAGATTGTATGGGAGAATCTATTAAACGGACCGCCCGTTTCTGCACCGAGTCGAGAGTATTTTTCAGGTATTTTGGAGCTCCAGACCAGAGGTGGCTGCCAAATTCAACCGTGGGGCGCACTTGTGATTTTTACAGGGTTAGCAGTTGTGTGCTATTAAAGTATCTGCGGGCCCTGTACGATGATGGAGCCCCCATACCTGAGCTGGTCACTTAGGGTTACACCAAGAATATCAATGGAGGGCCTGTTCGGAAGATTGCTTCCGTTGAAAGATACTAGATTTTCATTTCGATTCATTTTAGACGTAATCAGACAAGATTGAGTCTTTGAAACATTACAATTCAACGAGATTATTTTTACCTCAAGAGAAAACACTCTCGAGATAACCGTCCATTCTTTGCTTCAAAGCCCTCCGAGCCTAGGGGGCTTGTCAAACAAAAAGCTTGTTGCCTTCGTTTTCGAGTGATAAGGTTCTCGACTACCAATCTTGAGGTCACGGATCTGTGTTATTTCACATTTAATTCATATAAAATTATATATGCTATCTATGTATCAATACGTGTCACGTCCCACTCAGAACCGAATCAGAACGAGAATGACCGCCGATAGCTTTACTGAGGTAGAAAATATTTTGGGGCTATTGTAAAATTATGTACCTTAAAAATACAAGATTTTATAAAACTAACGTTGTATTTACAGATGGGAGAATGGCAGATTACGAATTATTAAAAAAAATAACCATTATTAACATTGCGCATATGCTCAGGTATTTTGGGACGTGCCTTATTCAAGGTGAGTCGGACGGATGTTGGTTTTTAACCAATTTGCACCTCAACAGACGCAAAAACTTCCAAAATGGTTTGACGACATAACCAGCCAATTCCTTATTGGGAAAGTCTGCAAACCATAGTTATAGCATCATAAAGTATCTGCTTATATTTAAGGCAGGTAATTTGACGGCAGTTAAATTTATATTCCTAGCTTTCTAAAGCTAAAAATTGCGCTATAGAAATTAAGTATCGTTATAAAAGCATTTTCTGCGAAATATCAACACAGAGTTGTATTTTTTTTAATCTGAATGCTTCAGTCTCAGCTGCTCCCGTCTGGAGCCAGTGAAACTACGGCATCCCCAATTGGGGTAATTTGCGAGGCTGAAGGTAGTGGGGAAGGGATGGAAATGAGGAAGAGGAGGGTGAGAAATTACCTGGCTATTCAGATCTGATCACCAAACAAACTCGTTTTTTATATTGTGAACAATTTTACAAGAACGAAAGAGTCACAAATTATCTTAGTCATGAAATGGAATTTTTATAACTTACATCTTATAACATACGAGTTCATAATTTTCTAATTAAAAATGCATTATACCTATATGTAGTGGCGGCTCGTGACTTTTGGGTGTGCCAGGGTGTTAATATTAAAAAATAGCATTATGGATGTTGTAGTAGGCGAAAAAATTTTTATTTTTTTTCAAAAATCGGTTTTTTGTATGAAGGTTTTTTAGGAAATCCGTGTGGCACACGGCCAAACTGAAACTTTCGGAATTTTTTGTACAAAAAAACGATTTAAAAAAAAATCAATAATGCAATTTTTCTTAATATCAGCACTCTAGCACACCCAAAAGTCACGAGCCGCCACTGCCTGTATTAGTGCAGGCGCTAGAGGTAGTTGAGTATGCAAAATGTGAGGACCGGCAACTATAACCGGATTCTTATACCTGAGACCCCAAATAATAACAAAACACATCTTGCCGCTGGGTTTGATGGTCCCTTCCCTCTCCCTTCACACCCCCTCTTCACCCATACGGCAAGTGCAGGCGCTAGAGGTAGTTGATATATGCAAAATGTGAGGACCGGCAACAATAACCGGATTCTTATACCTGAGACCCCAAATAATAACAAAACACATCTTGCCACTAGGTTTGATGGTCCCTTCCCTCTCCCTTCACACCCCCTCTTCACCAATACGGCAAGTGCAGGCGCTAGAGGTAGTTGATATATGCAAAATGTGAGGACCGGCAACAATAACCGGATTCTTATACCTGAGACCCCAAATAATAACAAATCACATCTTGCCGATAGGTTTGATGGTCCCTTCCCTCTCCCTTCACACCCCCTCTTGGCCCATACGGCAAGCACAGCGCGCTTTTGTGTGTTTAGTGTGTTTCTACATCTATTGACGTAAAGACGTTGCTTTGTTAAGCCGTATTTTTTGTATACGTATAAAATAATTCGATTTTCGTTCTTTTTGAGTGTATGTTTAAAGTAAACTGTATTGAAAAACGTTAGAAATGTCGTTAAAAGTGGTTAATTTGCAAAGAAAAAGGCCAAGGAAAAAGCAACGCAAAGATGGTTGCTTTTGTATCCTTTCAAAAATAGTGTCAACTCAATGCTTACTTCATACCTTGGAATACAATCTGATACTACAGGTGACATTATCGAGAATTAAGACGAGGAGACACAAAGATCATTCGTTATTGATATATTTACAAAGAGAAATACAAAATAATTCTGATTTTTTGCAACTGCGAGACATTGTACGACAATTTGCAGTACATTTACAAGGTTGAATTAATGACTCTGGTAAAGACGGCTTAGTCATTTGTCGTGGACGTAAGTTACCGTTCAGATTTTCATAACCAAATAAACCAAAATCAATGGGTTGTAATTCTGTTTGATGAGAATTTTTCCAAATAAATGTTTTTACTGTAGCCCTTAATAAATGCAAATGCAAAGCATCTGATGTGCACATCACTTTCATCAAATTAAAACCGAATGTTTTGAGAAATCAGTTTATGCCTGAGTTCATCAGCAAAAACTTCTTTTTTTAAAATTAAATATGTGCAAACCATTTCTAACTGTTTCAATTGCTCATTCTGTAGGTCAAGGTTTCCCAAAGACATCAGAGCTGTTTGTACAAAATCTTCAGACGCAGCTTTCAAACATTGTATTTTACTGCTAAATCTGCTAGTAGTATCGCAGCCACTTACAGCATGTAATACTGGCAAAATATTGCATTTGCTTTGACCCAGGGATTCAGCAGCTAAATGGCATTCTAGAAAATATTTCTTTGTATGCGAACCGTCGAACCATAGCCCAAGACAGCCAATATTTGCTAAGTATTTCCAGAAATAAATTGCCAAGACGAACACATCTGTATCAGCGCTGATTATAATAATATGAGCAGATTGAATCCTTACTGCGTGGAATATGTGGCAAAACATTCTTTTATCAGCTTCTAAGTGGTTTGACTGTAATTCAAGCACCTCACAAAATAAAGACCCTTGCAACTTGAAAAATTTAGTTGGATCGTTGAATCCTTCAAAAATGTACATCTCGCAGTCTTCTTTTACTAATGCATATTTTGGAGCATTAGTGCAAAGAAATCGAACAAGTTGTAATTTTTTTGAGTGTTTGCAAGAAAAACTTTACAATTAGCAGGAATTTTTGTTGAATGGCTTGAAATTATGATATTTTTAATAATTTGGCCTTTACCCCGTAAATTTGTCTCCAAAAATTTTTATAGAAATGTCGTCATATCTATCGAATATTATATATATATTCTCTTCACGCCTTGCAACGTAAAGAATTGCATAATTTTTTTGAAGAAATCCTCGGCAAAATCACCAAAAGTATTGAACTTATTTAACTGGATTTTGTGAACAAGAGCCATACCATCAACAAAATAAATTTTGAAAGTATTTAAATTTATTATATCTTCTTGAGAGGTTGTAGTTATAATTTTTTTGAATTTCAACGACGAGCTGTGATTTTGGTGACTCCCTATAAAATCCGTCACTGTCAAAGAGATACTTACAGTAATTCAATATTTCGTACGATGCTAATATCTTTGTATCAAATCCACGTTTTGAGAAGCCACCATGAATGATTTTTGGAAAATTGTTATATCTGTTACGTCTTGCAATTTCTTGTTGGAAGTATTTTTGTTTGATTTCGCAGGAGTATCTGTAAAGTTGTAAAATTTAACTTTTTGTATACGATCCGATAATTTCTTAGTTTTCTTGAACAATCTTTCATTTTCGTACGTAGTTAATAGAGTCTCGCCATTTTTTTTTAACATTAATTAAGCATAGCGAAGTTGATTCTTCAGTAAGTTCACCAGTGAAAATATTGTAAAGCACACATTCCCCACTAGTATAAATGGATTACAAGCTTTGAAACACTTAATGATATTTTCAATATCCTTTACGTCCGTATTAATTCTCGATTGTGTTCATTCATTATGTTATGACTATTAATGTCACCTGTAGTATCAGAGTGTATTCCAAGGTATGAAGTAAGCATTGAGTTGACACTATTTTTGAAAGGATACAAAAGCAACCATCTTTGCATTGCTTTTTCCTTGGCCTTTTTCTTTGCAAATTAACTACTTTTAACGACATTTCTAACGTTTTTCAATACAGTATACTTTAAATATACACTCAAAAAGAACGAAAATCGAATTATTTTATACGTATCCAAAAAACACGGCTTAACAAAGCAACGTCTTTACGTCAATAGATGTAGAAACAGACTAAACACAAAAAAGCGCGCTGTGCTTGCCGTATGGGCAAAGAGGGTGCGTGAAGGAAGAGGGAAGGGACCATCAAACCTAGCGGCAAGAGGTGATTTGTTATTATTTGGGGTCTCAGGTATAAGAATCCGGTCATAGTTGCCGGTCCTCACATTTTGCATACTCAACTACCTCTAGCTCCCGGTCTATATATAACCTTATAGCTTTTTATGAAGTGCTTTTGGATACACAACATTTATTATAAATCAGAAGGTTTGCCGACGCGTGAGCAGGCTACATAAAGTTGTCCGTGTGAGAAGCCTGAATTTTTCAAATTTATCCCCAGCTATCCCCTACCGCTACTCTGTCTTTGCAATCCCTCCCTCTGCCCCTCCTTCGTCTTCCACCCCTCAGTCGACCCCCAGGAAAACAGTGATTCCACCGGGATCCATGACAACTCGCGTACAACTCAACTCAACACCACTTTGAAAAGACATTAAAAGCTATTAAAAAATAGCCCACAACCTAACCTAACCTAACCTAACGTAACCTGTTTAAAAAAAAATTATCATTTTTTTTCATCATTTCAAACGACTTTTCAAAAGGACGTGTTGAGTTGAATTCATTATGAGTTGTCCGGTCACCATTACACTGATAGTTTCGCCGTTTGGGCAATTTTCAAAATAAGTGACTAAACACGCGTGTGTTGAAACAATTATTATTTCACTTCGCGCTTGCACAACTTTTGGCTCGGTATTTACATATTTACAGTCTTAAAAATTAATATTTTGCCTTTTTTTCCGAGATTTAGCATGGCGAATTTTTAGGGGACGAGCTATTGGTGATTTTTCATTCTCCCGACTGGTTTGCAAAGTGCCAGTGAATGGCGTGTCGTCTCTTTCTGAAGGAAGTTGTCTATCTCTTTTATTATTTTCTCAGACCACCAATATAGAAACGGTTTTTACCGGAAATCCGACATCCTGTACCTGTACGTTTAAACGAAAACGAGAAGGAAATAGAACAAATAGTCGTAAAAGTAATACATTGATAAATAATGTTCTCATTGATTTCATTTTCAGTGAGAACGTGTTTTTTTACGCATTACTTTCTTAATAATATTGTTTTGATCGTTCATTTCCGCTAATAAATGCAGGAACGCTATGGTGTTTGACAACTGGCTACATCATAGATAATAGAAACAAATGGAAATATGACATGTTGTCCAGCTGTGAAAAACGTCAAGGATTATAAGCGGCGCGGATCCAATGAATGTTATGCGTTTGATGTAGAAACAAAGATTGGGCGCCGAAGTGCGTAGAAGTACCTATAGGTGAACGATAATGGCGACGCGCGTTGTGCGCCCTTGTTTTTATTATTTATGGAGTCAGGGGTCACCAAGGTCGTTAGGGGTAGAAAGAACTATATTAAGACCACAGAGTAGTAAATCAGTGGTTGAGACCGAACTCCTCTTATTACTATCATAATGATGAATATGATGAATAATGATGAATAAATAACCGTAAGAGAATTGGAAGTAAATATATATCTTAATTTGTATTGCCGCCCCGGGAGCCATTTAGTGGATAACCTCAGTCCGTAGGTCACCCGAAATGGTTTGGTGAATTAGCAGCGTTGTCCGGGTCCAGCTGCTGCGTGGCAGGCCGGATCGAGAGAGAATGGTTGAGGGAGTTCCTTTAACTACTCGGAACATCGCCTTGTACCGCATTTGGAGGGATGGATTTATTCAGTCTGCACTCCTGGACACACTGACACCCAGATTCCTATCCACCTTCCTCCCCAGAATTCCTTTTCCTCCCCAGAACTTCCTATCATTCCTTTCCATAAAGAGAGCCTCCACACAGCATCCCCTAAGATCACATAGGCCATAAATGTAAATAAAAAAGGATGCTTGGGTTTACAAACTATGTATACTTACTATTAGATGAAATCGAGCAAGTGGGTAATATCAAATCAAATCTATCTTCCAAGAAAGCAACCTTGCCTAAGAAGGAGAGATTTAGTACGTATTAACTAACTAACTAACCATTACTCTGTTTCCCCGCAAGGGTAGGCAGAGAGGACGGACCGCCAAACAACTCGATCTTGGCACACACTCCTTGCCTCGTTCACATTCATACATCGTCTCATACATGCTCTTTTATTATTCCGACTCTTCACATGGCCCGACTCAAGTATCTGATTCACTTGGTCGTGTCATGTCTTCCTCGGGCGTCCCCGACTTCTTCTACCATTCACATTTGCGTCATATATTCTCCTTAAGTATTGATAAAAATAATATTATAATGATCGGTGTATCTATTCGATATATTTACATTTATGTATATTTAATGTTTCTACTTTCACCCATTCCAGTAAGTAACTCACTACTTCTGTTACCGCATCGTATTATCTTAGCTATAAGGCTTAGCAAATCTGTTTCAATGGCTCAATAAAAACTGGCAAACGGATTAAAAATTTTACTCTTTTAAACTTTTTTTTGTTTGGAAACCTACAACCTTTTTATTTTTTTTTAAATTTTTGTACCCCGGAACTACTGCCAAAATAGTAAAAACCAGAAAACTTGCCTGACTTAATAACATTATTAAATAACTTCTTTTTTTTAATTAAAAAAAAAAATAAACGCAGTTCTATAAATTTAAGGCAATTAAAAGAAATGACACAAGACGAGAAATAGTTTTTTAAATAAAATGAATGATATTATTCGGGCCAAGCCGAGCAGTAAAAAGAAAGACCTGGGTACTTCCCCCCATCTTTCACATCCACATCAACTTCCCTTCCCACTTCCTTCTGCCTCACAACACATCCGAATTATGGATGCAATAGTCTCACTGGCTCCAGATGGGGGCAGTTGGAAGTCTTGTGCGATATTAATATATTAAAAAAATATTTAATATTTAATATAATATATAAAAAAAAGGTTCTACCATTTATTTCACCATTTTGTTGAAGAAAATTTTCGTCAATATCGTTGAAAGTTGACTATATCTAGCTATTATTGAAGTGAAAACTTATTTAGCACCATTGTGATTTGAAACCAGATGAAACGAAAAAAAAAACAAATTAAATAGCGTCGCTAAAGAGAGACAAACACATACATCTATAGGATTGCCTACTAGAAAATGAGATAGACTAATCGGTCTCCTCTTTGTGCGGTTCTTAGTAGCCTATCGGTCTCTTCTTTGTGCGGTGCTTGGTAGTTTGGAAGGAGGTTATGATTAGGTATTAAATCCTGGTTGGATTTTTGCAGTTTACAGTCCTTTCCACATCTGTAAACTGGATTAAGCGTGTGGTGGAGATTTTCAATAAGAACTCTTGATTATGCCAGTCAAATACATTTACAGGAAAAACGGAATCATTTTGCATTGTCATGCGTTGGAACGGGTAGCGGTTCTCGGTGATACCAGTCGGTAAAATTAAAATAAAAATATTTTAAGGTTGATCGGCCATAGTAGCCTACCGGTCTCTTCTCTGTGCGGTGCTTGGTAGCCTCCCCACTCTTGTCTACTTTAATTTTCTGAAGGTTTCATTTCTACCGCTAGTGAACTACACACTTGTATTTTTTTTTGCTAACAGTTAGTTATATTATGTTACAGTACTGTGCCTGCCCAGAGTGCCAATGCACAGTTGACAGTACAGAAAGACCTGTTTCAGTGATAACGATAAAACCTGTTCGCAATAAATCCTCCGGTGGCGCCCGCTTCGAGTCCTTCAATCTGGTCTGCAGCCTGCCGCCTGCCTCCTGCAGTCTGCAATCTACAGTCTATGGGCGAATGGCCAGGGCCAGCCATCAGCCTACCTTTAGTAGCAGCCTACCTCCAGTACCTGCACTCTAGCTACTGCAGAACAGTCCGTCAACAAATTCTTGAAATTTAATCAAATCTTCAAATCAAGACGTAGCAGATGTTTTAATAGCTCCGAAAAAACTTATAAAAAAGGGTTTACATATTTTATTGTAAACGATAGTTATTTAGTATATAGTTTTCTACAGCGTCGTTGTAAATTTTAGATAGTTTGAAAAGTATTACTTCGTTTTTTCACTGTTATTTATACACACCAGATTTCATGTCCGGGTTAAATCTTCCCCACAGGAAAGACCCTTTCACACACTTTTCCACAAATGATCATCTAGTCCAGGTATGGCGAACCAATGGCACGCGACACAATATTTTGGGCACGTCACTGATCAGTGATCACAAAATTTATTATGCACTACGAAAAAAAAGTGTGAAGTGTTAGTAGGTGAACGAGCGAACCCGAGTTCTCAGATTTTCTCAGTTCAAAGAATTATCGGAATTACTCAAGTTTATTATTTATCCTGATGTGACGTCATTTTTGATAAACTGAATTTGTCCCCATTCTATTGGTTGGAAATTGATGAATTTGAAATGCAGCTGATTGATTTCCAGTTTAGTTCAATATGTATACAAAAAATTGTTGAAAAAAGGAGAGAGTTAGAATTAATTGAAACAGAAAGATTGAAAGGTAATATAAGTGAAAATGCTAAAAATTGAAAATTTTGGAAACATGGAATGCCTTACCAGACACATTTAATTGTTTGAAGAAGCTGGCTCATGCTATTTTCATCAACCTATGCTTGCGAGTCATTATTTTCAGAGATGAATAACAATAAAGAGTCGGTTAGAAACGGTTTGACAGATGAGTCCAGTTCAGCATGCATTCTGCTAAAAGTAACATCTTACAACCCTAACATATGTTATTTGTCATCTAACCTGCAACAGGAGTCACACTAATTTTACTTTCCTTTAAATTACGCGTATAATGCAAAATGTTCCTATTTAGTAGTAGTAAATAAAGAGTTCTTAATTGATACTAAGTACTTATTATTATTATTTTCCCAACAATCACAAAGTCAAAATTATTTGATGGCACGTCTATTCATTAAACATTTCTTTAGAAAAATGGCACGTTGAGGTAAAGGTTCGCCATCCCCGATCTAGTCAAATCACGCTATGCAATTGCACTATACTATAAGTATAATAAATACAAAATAATACAAGAACAACATGTCAACCTAGCAGAGACCAAATGGGAAAATAATTCACCGACTCCAGATATTTTCATATCAGAGGGTTAGGCTCCGTGGAACTCCTAATTGGACGTATAAATCCTACTGATCCCACAATATAAATATTTTAAAAATCTTTTGTTATCCTACATATATTTAAAATGACTAATTTTTGCAATTTTTTATTATTTAATTAATCATTATTTTGTTAATTATTATTTAATTTTCACAATTATTATTTGGTAATATTTATGTATTATGATGCCATTCAAAAAAGAAAAGTGTTTTGTGTTTTAATTCTGTTTGTTGAAATGCTTTTGGATAAAAAATATTCTTAGTTTTTTCCGTCTGGTGTATATGTCGTAAGCCGATCGTAAAATCAGGCAGATCATGATGTGCCTAGCCACATCGCGAAGTGCTTGGCGGCAGATCGTGAAGTGCGTGAGGCGCATCATGATCTGCCTGATTTTACTATTGGCCTGATTTTACTATTGGCCTGCGATATATAGGTACACGAATCAGAAGGTTTTCGGGAGGTCCGTGTGAGGAGCATGGATTTTACAAATTTACCCCCGGCTAACCCCTACCGCTCTATTTCTTCTTTGCAATCCCTCCAACTGCCCCTCCCGAGCCCCCCACCTCAACCCAGCGTGTCCTCTGCACCCAATCGCATCCCCTTCCTCTCCCGCAATCCCTCCCACCTTTCCCGCCTTCCTGTCTCCCGTGAACCCCTCCAGAGAGTTTTTACTTTCTTTTAATTTATCATGTAATAAATGACTTCCTAGATGTACATTTTAAAAAAAGTAACACATTTCCAAGCAATTATTTCACTGAGTGTTAAAAATAACAACTTCGAGCAGTTAATTTCCGTAGAATTCATATCATTATAGAAACACGTCCTTTCACGAATTACCACTAATATCTGAATACTGTTTGATTTCGATGTGAAAAATATTGACTTGAAAATGCTTCTAAAAGTTACTTACATTATTTTTTTCTTATTAATCGTCTTAGACTGTACTTGCACTGTGCCTAATTCCAGTACATACCTCGGTACCCATTCGGCCTACTCTTACCTCTGCCCACCTGATAACAGATACCAGATACCTGACTCGTAGATAGAGTATTGGAAACCTACGCACGACATTTATAATGTTGCATGTTGATAAATAATATACCAAACATTTGCAGCTGTCTGTCTCTTCACGGAATCGGAAAAACTTCACCTTTGTCAAAAAATGTAATTGGCCAACCATAATAAACACCATGTACATGTACAGATCAACATACTATATCTATCTGTGCAGTCGGTAACGTCGCGTCGCCTGTGTTGTGTTGACATCGTATTTCATGACAATTATGTTTAATTTCTCAATTACTACAGGTACCCAGCTGCCAGAAAGAAGTTTCTTCGTGCTTCAGGTGGCGAAAATTGACATTGAATCTTCTGATTTGATTTTTCCAAATCAAAAAGTTTTCAGTCGGTTGATTTACTGCATATTTTATAGCCTAAAAGATTTATAAAGGAAGATTTTTGGTTTGCTGAAGATCATGACCTCTACTCCAATTTCCATGGTGGACAAAGTTCTTCGATTCCTCGCGGTTCTGCGCTATGGAGAGCTGCTGATGTGGGCACACCAAGGTCAGTGCATTTATGACCAAGAATTACTGGCGTTCGGTGCATCGGTGTCCGCAGCTTTCCACGCAGACCACGCGTTTCTCCAAGGTAGAAAAGTATCTTAAAATACGTTATAGGCAGATAGTTTAAGGTCCATTAATTTAATACCATTCGTAACCACCCACAAAGTGGAATCTAAAAACTTTTTATTCCAGATAATCAAATTTATAGTGTGTTTAAGTCATGGTCGGTAATATGCTACTAACGCCTAAGTAGCCAACGACTAACTAAATATTTCCTTCAATAGCAGTGCATCTCTTATAGAGCTCTGGGCGCCTTGATTATGCAATTTGACTTCTGACTCTGACGGACCATTGCTTTTTGTTCCCATTAATCATTCTCTAACAGCCTTATTATTCAGCTAATCTTTTGTTAACCATATATCGGGCCTGGAATCCTTCTAAAGACTCTTATCAAATGATCGCCAAAGTTATCTGAAAATCAGCAAAGGCTTCAATACTGTTTTGTAACTTAGAAGTTAGACCTAATTAGCGGTTGTGTTGATTTTCTATGTTGGTTAAGCACACCGGTTTGAGTTTACGACCTTTTTCTACATTCTGCTAGCCTGTAACTCCTTGTAACATGAATACAGGTCCGGTGCTATCTGTCGATAGAACGTGGTCATTTTAGATGAGAGTGCCTTCATCCCTGTGTTATTTCTGTTCTGTGAGAAAATGTGACTTGTTCTCGAGATGATCATTTTTCTTGGGCAAGTAGAAGATATCAATCTGACCTCATTGTCAGTAGACTCGTCGTGCAGGTTCAAAGTCTAAATAGTATGTTAATTATTTATCTACCTTGCAATTGCAATCACCCAACATAATGTTGATGTCGTGATTTGGTATTCTATCATAGATATCTTTCAGTCGTTGATGAGTCAACAATTACATCGTCTGCCTGAGGGTTAAAGCATAACAATATGTGATTGGTGCAAAGTAGATATTGTGTATCTAATACCAGTGGCGTAACTATACCATCTGGGGCCCGTGGCAAATTTATTGGATGCCCCCCCCCCCCCCCCCCCCGTTAAAAATTGTCACGCTGTAATTGAATAACTTAGGTAATTAATTAAACACGATGTAATTGAATAACTTGAATAACTCATTAACTTAACACTATAAATAACTTAGGAAGTTACCCAACAGTATTATTACTAATATAGTGTGCATCTAGATCAGTAAGTTCTCTAGTACACGAAGCCTTTTCTATTTCGTCTCTGAAGGTGGACCGAAAACTGAGGATATCCCTGGCAAATGATTCAGATATGTCTTTTTATATATATCATCAAATTCAAGAGATTTTTTAAGAGATCAGTGTCATTTAAATTTTGCAAAGTGGCAGGTTGCAAAACACTGAAATTGGAAAAGCAATTTCAGTTGATTAATAATGATGTCCAATACTTGAGACGCCCATCTTCGCAAAGTTAATCAAAATAGCGTTTCACCTTCATCTACGAGTTTTAGAAAATTCAGGGTTGATGGACCATACCATTTTTCTTTTTTAAATTTTCAAATTCATGTCGATACCTTTCCAATTCTTCCAGACAAATGTATGCGTTCTAAATTGATCGATATCCTTTTCATATGAAAGCGCTTAAATCTTAATAACTTATTTGAATTTATAAATAGTCTGGTTGGGTCTAAATTTAATTGATTTTATGTAGGTACTTATAAAAAAATTATAATTTTTACAAAATTTTGTTAAAAATGTTAAGTTATTTCTGAGATCGCGGCCTTTCGGGCCATCCGCGGCATTTTGCCAGCCCTACCACCCTACAGTTACGCCGCTGCCTAATACTTACTTCATTTGCATCGTCGGCAGTGTAAGGGTACTTACTACATCATTTTTTGGCCTTTGTTGGTAATCAGTCATCACTATAGTGGATTATCTTTCCATCTTTTCTAATTCACCACTGTCCAATGTCTCCGATTAACCCTCCTCTTATATCACACACTCTCACTTTGCACTACTTCTGACTAACTAATCACACATTACGCCATTTCCTTAAAGTCCTTATAGTCCAGTAACTCTCTGTAATTTTATGAATCACTTTATCGTGCCTTTGTCTTCCTTTAACGCCCTTTACTTCTTCTTCCATTATTTCGTTTAGGTATATATGTTTTATATTTGGATAGTTCCTCTTCTGTACAGTACTAATATTACATATTTATTATTTATTCATTTTATGTTAGTTATTTCTAGGCTCAGTTTATAAATGAAAAATATATTATAACTTATATACTATTTCATTTTCTTTTGCTTAACCAGTGGAGAGTTTTTGGCAAGATTTTGACCAATTTGAACCCAGTAAGCGCCCGCTGGCATAATATTGCCAAATTGAAGAGATATTTTAAAACATCTTTTGGATTTTTATCAGTTTTTTAGATTTTTTTCATTTTTTAGAGTTCCCACTTTTTGCGCACTTCAGATAATCACAAGGCTAACTAAGTCATGAGATGTCTCGCATCTCTTCTTAGTAATTTTGTTTTTGACATTCCGCGAACCGATATTGTAGGAATTTTTTTTTACCAATTGATTAGTAAATTTTTTTTTGTAAAATTGTACACATTAAAAATGCATGATCGTATTAACTAGGCCACGGACAACATAGAAGTCATCATATTTAAAATTCTCCAAACAGGTAACACGTTTGGCAATTTTAAAATAAATAATACTCAGAATTCACGCGTTTATATTTTTTTTATTAATCCCAAAAATATGGGAAAACGGTCAACATAGGTCATTTAATTACTTTCTCCATAATAAAAATCGGAAGTACGATTTTTTTAATGAGAGCGGGAAATTTCCAAACCGAACGCACTCCCAGCACTCGAGGCTCAAATTGATTATATTGCAGAACACTTCAGTGGGTATAATGTGACTCCTAGAATCCAACTTGAATCTACCAATTGGTGCAGACTTTGCAGTTTTTGGCAGCGCATTATGATATTTTATCCCTTTTGGCAGATAGTTTTTTGTAGGTGTTGGCTTTGTCCTTTTTTGTCAGTCTGATTTCATTACACGTTCTTGGGTTATTGTATTAATCCTTTTTGTTTCGACGCAAGTGTCCATGTTTGTTGATGTTGTCGAGGATTTGTACATCCATTTGATCATCTTTACATGGAGATTTTTACGTAAACCGGCGAAGCCAGCTGAGAGTACTAAAAATATAGATACTTTTCTTTTATCCTTTTTCATCCTTTCGATTACCGGGAGAATGCCATAGGACAGCTGACATTACAAAACCGAATAAATAGCTCGGTTGGGAGGCTTTTCCTCGACAGCCCTATTCGCGATATTTTTTTTAAATGGTTTCCGGCTTTAACCCTTCTAGGTCGGAGAGATTCAAGATATTTAAATTATGGATAGAAAAAAGGAGAATTTATGTATTTCAAATTATCCACACTTTCGGGGACCTTTTGCGATATCAGCCCAGTCATCTCTAAAATTGGTCTGACGACATCTTTACCTCCAAACCACCTAATTTCACTGGCTTCCGACCGTTGGGAACAGTTGGGGAATAGTAAACTTGCATGGATTTCATAACGACTTGAAAAAAATCGTGCGGATAGATTTTTTTACTAAGATTACGAAAATGTTAGTAAATTTTTTTAGAAATGTACAGTTTTTTTTTTAATAAATAAATCCATTATTTGGGCTCGTGACGTCACTAAATGAAAATGTGCTGTCTCTAATAATGTTCTATTAATTTTGTAAAATTCCACACTGATTTTTCATTTATATGGCAACACTTTGATTTCGGGCGAATTTTTAAATATGACATTTTACATTCACTAGATTTATTGTTTGTTCTCTGCGAACTTATCATTTGGTTTGACGTTTTGACAGATGTTACGAAGAGAACCCCGTACATTTTATGCCTTCTGTACCTGTTTTAGGAGTGTAATGGTAATGGTGCTCATTCTTATTAATATTATAATTTACAAGTACAAGTATATTACATTGGATTTAGTCATATATAGACGTTGACCATTATAATGATTTATTATCAATGAGATGGGTCAAGGAAAATATATTTATGAGATGTAATATTTTTGGTATGCCTCGTTATTCTCTTTCGTTCTTTTTTTTAATGTTGTTCGACTAAGTAATTATCGTTTTTTCGCACCCATAAAATTATGTCCCGTCTTTCCGGTTAATAAAGAATTGTTTGATTTTTCGGATTCAAATTTTCAATAAATCGCCAGGGTTTCAAAAATACGATTAAAAAAACGGAATGTCTTAGAATATTTGCCTAAACCGGATATTTTTTTTTAAATGTGATGCAAGTGGTCTATTGGGATTCTTGCGCTAGTATTCACATATAAAAAGGTGTGAAACCGAAAACTGCCAGTCTGTAAGTCATAAGTCATAAGCAATGAAGGAGTACGTTATCCGATGAGAATAGTACCAACTTACGTATTGACCCAATATATTATTTTTTCAGCGACCTACAAAGATAAAATATAATATTTTCTCAGTATAGGTACTCTTAGGTAACCCGCTGACTTATCTACACTCCTGACTCCTGACGCCGACCACATTATCACAAATTATCTTAATTCACTGACCTACAAACTAAAACGATCTTTACGAGATCATTTCTGGCCACAGAGAGGAAGTGGACGCAATTTACTATAATCTTTAAGTTTAGTTAGATGATGTAATGCCGAATTATACGAAGCAATTGACTCGGAGCACCTACCACTTCTGCCTACATATTGTAAGGTGTTAACCATACAAATATGAAAGGATACGGATCAACTAAATCGAGCTCGAAGGGCCGTAGAGAGATTATGCTGGTCCTGTTACATTGTGTCAGATTTCATAGCGGTGCGGTGGATCGAGAAAAGTTTTAAATATACATATGTGATATAACAAATAAATATATGGTTACCTCACGCAGAATTTTGGCATCCCCAATTTGGGGTATATTGTGAGGCTGAAGTAATTGGAGAGAGAAAGAAGGAGATCCGGACGCTGAAAACGGCTAAAGTCATCTCAAGCAGTATCTATTCTGATTTTTTTTTTACTGGTTATTCACCTGGAACGAGTTTTTTTTTACATTAGCTTCGCACAGGAGGCCCCGAGGAAAATAATTTCCCTCTGGACTTATGTCATCTTAGGGGAAGCTGTGTGGAGGGTCTTTTTAAAGAAAGGAAGGTTAGAAAGTTCTGGGAAGGAAAAAGGTATGAGGGGTGGGTAGGAATCTGGAATCAGTGTATCCAGGAGTTACGGATGTATGAATCCATCCCTCCAACTGCGGTGCAAGGCGGGGGGTCGAGAAAGTCCGGCTCGAAAGGTCAAAAGGCCTCCCTCAACCAGTCTCTCGATTCGGCCCGCCACGCGTGGACAGACGCATCCGCCGCCAAGACCCGGACAAACCTCACCCCTGAACCCCTTCTAAGTCACCAAATGTAGCTCTTTCACTTGTGGTGACCTACGGCAGAGGTGTTGGTTATCCGATAAATGGTTCCCGAGGCAGCGGTACCCGTACCCGCCTCCCTAGTTGTAAATGCTGATACCTATATGTTATTTTAGTAAAATTACTTGTGTAATAAAATATTGTTTTCCCACGCCAGTTTTCGAACAGGCGACTTCTGGATCCGCACCTCAAGATATCTCTTTATCACATAAGTCGTTAGGCTTTACAATCCAGTCATGCAGGAATTTGCCATTGCTCTATTCACAAGTTTGCAAGTCACACGTAATGTGTATTATTATGTGCAGTGGCGTAGCTAAGGGAGGGCGGTGGGGGCGATCCGCCCCGGGCGCCACTAGATGAGGGGTGACACCCGAACGGGGAAAAATAATTACGAAGAATAATGTCTCAAAATAGACATTGTGATTTTTGTGAACTCGTGAAGGGAAATATTATCTATTGGTTGTTGAAAAGGTTGTTATTCTGTTATGTCCCGTTCTGATTGGGCAAGTATTTTAGCAGAATAGTAAGTATTTTAGTAATTAAACGTGTCCGAACACCATACAGTTACTAGTAAGTAGGAGCATTTTGGTCAGTCAAGTGGCGAGTTACTCGCTACTCGATTAAATTACTTGCCCAATCTAGTTAGTGTTCAAAAACAAGGGGGGGGGGGTGACACCACGTTATCCACCCCGGGTGCCACGCAACTGTGTGCGAATGAAATAAGACGAGTCGAATTAAATCCAATAAGATGAGTAAATGATACCTACACTCAACCTTGTTCAAATTCTTGCATCGTTGTCATTTGGGACAATAATTTTGGTCTACTTTGCATACTTAAATTAAATCTCCATTTTTCAAATAAGGGGCCATTCATTTATTACGTAAGACGAATTTTGCTAGTTTTCGACCCCTTCTTCCCACTGTTTAATATTTATTATGTAAGAATCTAATGGAAAAAATGCATACACGTTAGGTATGTTTTCATGTTTATTTTTAAAAGTAACAATTTTTAGAAATGTTTATTTGTACTTACAAAGGTACTAATAATTTTGCGCATTTTTGTGATCTTACGTAAGAACTATCGAGACTCCCTCCCACCCCCTTGTAAGAAAAAATAAGTCATGGTCGACCCCCCTCCCCTCCCTAAATCGTCTTACGTAATAAATGAATGTCTTATCTCCATCTAACCACCCCACACAGAATTATCGGTTTATTTTGCAATGATTTCCTCTCCGTTAACAGAATATTGTACCCCACTTCCGACATAATATGTATAATGCATCCCTAAAGAGATGATTTTACCCATAGACATCAGAATTCAATAGACCAGAAGATACAGACGAGGGGGTAAAACCAAACTATGAAGGGGGAAGAGGGGAAAGATGACTGTGATTCGTTATACAATCAATCTGACAGTAAATAGGCATCTCGCATTACAATATCACCATTTAGTTCTTAAAAGCAAAATCTGCTTTGAATGAATAGACCTTTTTACATGGGAGCGCGAATTGCTTGCCACGATAATAACATATTTGCTAAGGCCAAATGTTCGCCGCAAAAAGACTCGCCCCAATACACATAGCAATATTTTGTTGCCGTGTTTAGTTAAAACACTATTACAAATGTTTCATAACTTACTTACCCCTGTAACCAGCGACGAAAACACTGGAGAACCGCCCACATTCGCTATGTCTATATAATATGTACCTATAATGTTAGCGCAAGCTGCCGTTTTTGGCGTGATATTTCGTAAAACGTATAGACGTTACTTTCGCGCTGGTCACTACAAGAATGATGACGTCACAATTTTAGATTCTCTCCCCTCCCCATGGAGCGAGCTGGCGCCAAGGCGGAGCTTATAGCCGGTTCCATGGGGAGGGGGAAATATTACGTTTTTATCACTTAGGGCAGGTCCAGATATATTCATATGTCCGTGATTTTACCCATTGATGATTGTATAATTCTCTGAATTTTCCCTTCAGACTAGGACGCGTTCGTGCGCAAATGGTGGATTCCTGGATTACGCCATACCAGGTCCTTCTACACGACGCGTGTGTAAAAATAATGCAAACAAATCTTTGGGATTTTCACATAGTCTTGTTATTACTTATTACAATACACAGGTAGATAATGGCTGTCGTAAAATGTAAGGGTGATACAATAATCACTTTGACGCAGTATGCATTCCTTCGTGTTATGAACGGTTATATGAATGGTTACAATAAAGATTTTTTTTCCTAGTAACATTCACCTGAATTCATTTGCGAGTATGGGTACCGCCGCCCCGGGAACCTTTTATGGGGCAAACAGCACCGCTGCCTTGGTCCCCCCTTGGTGAATTAGAAGAGCTGCCAGGGTTTATGGGATGAGAATTGACTAGGTCTTGGCGACGGATGCGCCAGCCTACCAACTGCATGACGGGCCGGATCGGGATACCCTTTGATCTCTCCAGATGGTATCTCTCGACCCATCGTCTTGCACCGGAGTGGGAGGATTGGATTCATTCGTCCGTCACTCATTAACCCCCAGATTCCCAACCACCCTTCCCACTTTTTTCCTTCGTAGAACTTCCTCTACCTCATTTTTCTGAATAGACCCTCCCCACAGCATCCTCAAAGATGACAGATGGTAGATGACAGATGCCCCGAGGGAATTATTTATTTAAAAACTATCTAAAATAGGGTGACCGGACAACTCAGAATGAAATCAACTCAGAACCTCCTACGAAAAGATTAAATTGGTTAAATAGGTTACGTTAGGTTGGGGTTATGGACTATTTAAAAAAAATTCATAGCTTTTAATGACTTATCAAAGACGTGTTGAGTTGACTTGATTCTGAGTTGGCATGGAACCCCAAAATAGGTGAGTAATTCCGAAACGGTTTGACTTTGACTATGACGTAACGCCGCGAGGTATCGCCACTGAGGGGCGAATCCATGGGCGCCCGCAGGGGGGGGCAAGAGTACCCCCCCCCCCTTGCCCCCCCTGGATTGATTGAAAATAGTCAAAAATGTTTTTTTTTTTTTTACAGTGAATACCGCACAAGAATCTCAACTGCTCCCGTCTGGAGCCAGTGAGACTATGGCATCCCCAATTGGGGTATGTTGTGAGGCTGAAGGTAGTGGGGAGGGGAAGGAGGTGGGGAAGAGAAAGGTTGGGAAGTACCTGGCTATTCAGATCTGGTCACCAAACACGGCTAAAGCCATTTTAAGCAACGTTTCAATTCTGAATGGTGGTCTTACACCAGGGCGATACTGATAGTATCTTCCACTCTGGAACATGCCGCAAATATACTATATATTATTTTTAATTAATTAATTGTGAAATAACACAAATTAATCAAATAAAATTTATTTGCGCATGCCGGGTTCGAACCCGCGACCTCCGGATTGTGAGTCAAGAATCTTACCCACTGGACTACGGAGGTCGTCAATTTAAATCACTTTGTGTTAGCATAAAGAAAGTGTGAAGAGAAAGAACGTTGTGCAGTCTGGAGCAACATCATCGCCAGGTTGGCATTACCAGCAACAACATGGCTTAGATCTACAATGTCAGATGAACGTTTGTCTGGATTGTGCATTAGCCTGGAATGAAAGAGGTAAAACAAAAACTTTTTCTTCGAATTTCGTCAACCCTGTATTATTAAATATTGCTATTGATAAATGGCTGTTGAAAAATATTTTTTTTCACATATGATCCTGAGGTGGCCCAGAGGACTTGAAATTTTGAAAAAAATTTTCGATTCTTGAAAATTTATAAAAATTTCAACTTTCCATTATTATCTGCATTAATATAACGAATAACAAGAATTTATATATATTTTTTAAATAATTTCAGCCTTCAGACGTGTCATCTGCATATGGGGTAGCTCCTTGAAATCAGAGGAAACGTGTGATTTTGTTCCGAATTTCGGCATTTATTTTCTCGATTTCATTCTTACTCGAATATATTCATCGTGTACTGTACTTCTGCAAACAGCCAAACTACCTTCAGTGACCAGTTTCACACCTCTCTCCATGTGTGTGACAGGGAAAATTTTCAATACGGATATTTATATGTATCTTCGCTCATAATTTTCGCATTATTCACTGCCACCGTATTTTTTTGTGAATGGCGGCTCGAATATTTATTCTGTTTTCCAGTCTATCAAATCATAATAATCGTTGGCTTCGAGATGAAATTTTGGAGTCACGAATGTTCTTACTTTCTTCCCCTTTGTATTTTGTCGGGCTATAAGAATTTTGCTTACTGCTAATTCTTTTATATGTTGTCCTTCGTCTTGTAGCATCGCTAATAAAATATTTTCAGAATGTGCGAAGAAATAATTCCGCTCGATTATTCAAAAAGCAATTGTTTTCAGCTCATATTTTAAATAGAAGCATCTTTTTTTATCAAACTAAGGACATATTTCGGACCATCTTTACATGAAAGTTTTACTTTTATGGTGAACCATGTTGGCGCGTACACTTTTATCACAAATTGATCGATTGGATCTTGATTGCTATCTGATAATCTACCGATATCATTCGAGGTCTCTGCGTTCAATGTAGTATCTGGTGAGGGGTTCAGAGAATTCTGGACAGTCTGTTTTTGAAAGACTATTTTGCATCAGTCGTAATTACCTTCGCTCCAAAGCCTTGGTTGCCACTATATCTTTTGAGCTTTGAGCCAATATACATTTTGCGGCCATCTCTCTGATGTAGGAATTTCAGCTCCATCTTGCGTATTTTTACTAAACATTTACAAAAATCGACACAAACGCACTTGCACACAGCAATATCAAAGAGTTTTTTTGTTGCATCTTCATAAAATTCAGTTTTTTATATATTCGACATTTCTTTAAGCATTTGTACTTATGATAATACCGGGTTAGTCTGTTTACAATTTGAAATTGAGTTAGAATAGAAATAGATGGTTTATTCCATAATGTAATAAGATCAATTGCAATTATTTCACAGAAGAATCTGTTCCACTGGATAACCATTGCATGTTATATTTAACCCACAAACAATACTTTTTACGCCCGAATAAGTTGGTAACATATTGTCTTTTTTTCTGGGCCACCAAACACAGAACACATTAGTTTTAGGCATTTTACAAACAAGTCACAATCAAGTTTGCGCGACTATAACAAAGAATGTGCGCTCCGCCCTGATATCTCTTTTTTACTAATTGACTGCATCTTTTCTTTCGCAAAATAGTGTCAAAGGGTAGAAAAGAAGATGGGCAAGTTAGATGGGTCAAAATAAAATCTATTTTGTGACGTTTAAACTGGATTAGATGAGGTGCTTGTTACTAACAAAATCTGAAAAAACACACTTTTTGTATAACTTTGGGGTCAGTGCGCCACCTGAAGATGAAGTAAGAATTTAATGATATTTTGTGTACATTACAGGGTACTACTAAGGCACCCATTGGTAATACAGGAAAAGCGAAATTTGAAAAAATGTTTTTTTCACTCCGCCCTATTGTGCATGTTAAGCGTACACAGAGACAAAGTGATCTGCAACAAAAAAAACTTTATGCACAAAATTGTAGATATGTTTGGTAGTTATTTATGTTGTAATATTTTTTGTTAAATACATATATTGTGTTAATAAAAAAATTGTTGCTACAGTATGCCCTTCATAACTACAGTGTCCTGTCCGTTCGTTCACCATACAAATTCACTACAGTAAATTAAAACTACATAAAAACATTACTAAAAATATTTTGCCCCCCCTAGAAAATTTTCTGCGGGCGCCCATGGGCGAATCCGTTTGTACTTGGATACGATAAGGATAAGTACTTTCAAGTTTTTTTTGGCTGTCTAAACCCTTGACCTAAAGAAAGTATAATCAAGAATGGATCCGAACTCCGTCAAGCCTTACACCGCACAGTGGTTGCAAATGCTAATTTTAGTCTAATAAATCTGTAACTTCTTTGTTTCTTATCATAAAAAAATAAAATTTGATGTGCTGATTAAAAAGTAAACAGATTTCATATTTTTATTTAGTGAATTATTACTATTTTGAAATAAAACATATCATTTCAAAAACAATTTATCGTTTTTATGTACTGCGACAAGTTAATTTTCCGATAAAAAAGAGCAGCAGAAAAACCGTTTTTTGACGCTGTTTCTCGTAAAATCCGCAGACTTTTTTTAATGAACCCATTAAAAAAAATAAATTGTATTATAAAATAGTGTTTTAATATTCACAGGGGCCGACCTTGCGACCAGTTGAAAGTTTACCTAAACTTTGTCAACATCTGGTTTAGGTGTCATTTACTTAAAGGGAGATTATAGATCACTATAATTTAAAACTAAAATATTAAAAATACAAATTATTAAAGCTTAAAAAACAACTTTTGCATTGATATATAATAAGATTAATAAGCTATATATAAAATAGCTCAAATGCTTTAAATTTGTACCACGAAATATTCCACATTTTGATTCTATTAAATATCTCGGCCTGAACCCGTATTTTGACATTATTTTAAATATCTATACAAAAGAACAAAAAGAATTTTCAACGGAAAAAAATTTATCGGTCATTTATCTTATTAAAACCGTTATAGGTGTATTAGGAGAAAAAAATTGCAGTTTTTCGATTTATGAGACGGTCTTGTTCCGGGCCGTTTCATAGTGCACCGCCCCTGTTGGCTTTATCGGGGCATTATTTGCAGAAGACATTCGCGCTCTGATTAATTTCATCATCATTTTCCCGACCAATAACAATAAACAATAACAGCAATTAAATCTCAGCCATCAAGGACGTTGAAATATCTCATCAGCTAAGTGCAAAATGCAAATAGTTTCTTTATAAACGTCAAGAAACGCGTACAAGTTAAAGTAAACACAATAATTTGTTGTCACAAAAATTGAACAGTAGTTAGTCGATTTTTGTGTTATAAAATTAAAATAAATACGTGTTCTTATAAACATGGACCATTGTGCCATTAAATTATTTAATTTATCCAGTTGATAAGTGATATTAAATTACAGTAATAAGCAGTACTTATTTTTGACTTTAACAGACATTCATTATGATTTTTTGCAAATCATTTGTCGTTGTTTTTATTTTAATGTTTCGAGTGGGATTTCCAAAAACACTACGAGAATTTGAAAGACAAGGTGAGAAATACGACTTAAGATGATCCAATATTCCAGGAAAAAATCGAAATCGGAATTCACGCCACTTTTTGGGAGGAGTTTAAAAATACTTAAGGTTGGAAAAGGTATTTGAGAATTTTTTTGCAGGTTGATTTCGTAAAGGCCTGTAAAAAACATCAACTCCTTTTTTACGCATTGTTTATTGTAATAAAAGAAGGAGTCTAAGACGTCTATTCCCCATCGCAGCCGGGGCCGAACTGATACAACGATAGGTGGACGGCATAAGGTTCACTTTGCAAATCCAAATTCTTCGACTGCCGGCCGTTTTGATTGATGTCAAAAATAACAACGCGAAAATGCATGTTTCATTTTATTTTGTGAAGTTCGGGCGTAAATATATTTTTTTGCGATTATTATAAAACAAACTGAATTTGCCTCATTAAACAATAAAACCGTATCTGAAAAGGGGTTTATAAGTAGGAGAGTTTGCAATTGAAAGTGTTTTTTTATAGACCAAATATCTGCTTTATTTTTTTCTAGGCTTATTTAAAAGAATTATAAAAAATGATCGATATTTTTAAAGGCCAAGATATGTTCTACACGCAGCATCTATAATATTTCTAGGCGATCAAATTTTCAAAACAAAAATACATGATTTTGTATGATTTTGCATTACTTCGCATGGCTTCATCTTAATCATTTGTCGTTCTTTTTATGTTGATGTTTCGAGTGGGATTTCTAAAAACACAACGAGAATTTGAAAGACAAGGTGAGAAATAATTTTTTAGACATTCATACGAAAAAATACATTATTATTTTACTTTGGTTTTATTTTATCCTTGTCTGAGGGTCAAAATATTTCCGCTATGCAATAAAATCCAAATAAATAGAATATTTCTGAGCGGATCGGGAGCTTTTATTATTACTGTGACTTCCCAAGTTTCGTCAGTAAGCAGTCAAATTATTCGAAAAATCACATTTACACAAGTACAAGTACGTGGTCACCTTCACCTATGTGTAACACTAATCCTCGAAATGGATTGAAAACAGTGAGCTCGTGCACGAAGCGGCAACATCGTACAAAGTGAATAAGGATGCTACGCAACATCATCGTTTATTAGGGAGAAAAATTGATAAGAAAAAAATACCGAACCGCTCATACTTCGGTATTTTTGTCATACCGAACACCGAACACGGTGGTAAAATACCGAACACCTGGCAACCCTGCGTGGGACTGTTTCCTCCAAAGTACTATTTTTTTTCCTTTGGGAGGAAACAGATATATATTATTACGTCTCAGCAATTGTGACGGGAATTGCGTTTAATTTTCTTTATACGTTTGAGGGAAATGTATTAGATTAGGTACAGTACGCGCCAAACTTAAATGCCAACCTGAACGTGGAACGTTCGCGCGGGCCATTCCGGCACGTTTCATACAAATCCTAATTTTGGATTTGAGATCAAAATACCCAACCAAACTGAAAAAATATTTTTGTAATCAAAAGGTATATCAAATATCTAGTACGGATGTATTCTTATTTATCGCACCTTGAGATGATTTCTCACGTAAACGGCATATAAAAATCATCGGCAATTATTCCAAAAGCCTCCTTGTTCCCTTGATCAAATCCTTATCAAAGCTTTTAGGGGGGGGGGGGTTCAAAGTTTTGCTGAGGATAATTCAACGTACAAACTGTTTAAAACGGTTTCATATAAAATGCTGTATCTCCCTCAACTTTATCATTTTCCTCAAATGGTGAGAGCATTATTAACAAATGCATCTTTCAGAAAATGAATAAAAAAAAATAACCAACTTCATTAAAGGGGGGGGGGGGTTCATTCAATTTTGCCGCCCCGGGCTTCTGACGGGCTTAGTCCGCCACTGCACTTTACCCTTTTCTAACTTCCAAAATTATTTTTTTTCTACCAAAACGTAATTTTATTGATAATTAATCTGTTATTTTACTTCATTACGAAAGGTATGCCATCAACGCATTCAATAAAAAAAACAAAAACAATACAATAAAATACAATAACCATTTTTTGCACATAAAAGGACACATACGTTTGAAACGTTGCTTGAAAATGGCTTTAGCCGTGTTTGGTGACCAGATCTGAATAGCCAGGTACTTCCCAACCTTCCTCTTCCCCACCTCCTTCCCCTCCCCACTACCTTCAGCCTCACAACATACCCCAATTGGGGATGCCATAGTCTCACTGGCTCCAGACGGGAGCAGTTGAGATTCTTGTGCGGTATTCACTGTAAAAAAAAAAAAAAAAAACATAGGTACATAGAAACAAAAATATATATTATTAAAAAAAATATTACAATGAGCCGTCTTGTCACTAAAATGATCCCTTCCAGACAACCTTTCCGAAAGAATTTTAGCAAGCAGATAGGTAGTGTATACTGAAGCTTGTACAATATTTATATTTGAAACATATAATTAGAAATAAAAGCAAAAAATAAAACAAAACAAATGCCAATATACACCATACACGGCACCTTCAATCACTTCAGATACTAAATAATGCTGCAACAAAAAATAGAAGGAAAGAAAAGTAAAATACAACTATGTTTATATATTTGTTTTAATTATAGACTTTTTTATTTATTATTTGTGCATGATGTGAACATTGGTTATTTATTGGGTTATCACCTAATTATTATAATTTGTTGTTTTCTTTAAAGCATGTACCTAATGTTATTAACCTGTAATAAAAAAAATTAAAACATCTTGAAAGCTGACTTTTTCCGAAACTTTGTTGCTCACTAATTGAGGCAAGTCATTTTTTCTCGGGACGCGAGGCCCCTAGCCCTAGCCGATGCGGGGCCCCTAGGCAGTTGCCTACTCTGCCTTAGGGATAATCCGGTACTGATTATCTGTGTTTTTTTTTGTATATCATTGCTGTGTGTACATAAATAATCAATTAAGGAATGATAATAAATAATAAGTAATTCGAAGGATTTCGTAAAATGTTTTTACACATTTGGCTGGCTAGTAATGTTTTAACATTTATGTAGTCGAAATTTGCTTTTTGAATTTCTCAAAGTTACTTTAGTAGCCCTTTATGGGGCCGTCTGTCACTGGTCGAACGACTGGTCATTTGCCGCAGTTTGGCGACTACAGTCCGCAGTCGATTTCGACTGCGGACTGAAGTCATCGAACGAATATCTGCTTACACTGGGGTAGTTTCCCCTTCGCTGGGAAAGCTAGTTGTAGTTGCAGTTACCTTCGAAGGTAATTCGCCGACTAAATGTAAGAACGCCCTCAGATTTCGTTCAGTTATCGATTATTTTGTTAAGAGGCCACCCTCGATTCGCCGACATTAATTCGCCGCCAATCATAATACCTAATTTATTTTCTTCAATATTAGGTAGGACCTTATTCAAAATCTAGTTCGAGTATTAATAATTCTTGGGGTGACATCACGTTCATTCTTGGGGTCACACCACGTTATCAGCGCCGCTCGGGTGCCATCCGCTAGCTACGCCTCTAACCGTAGCCACCAAATTATTGTTTGTTTGAGGATACGAAGAAAAAAACATTTGAGAGACAGTTTATTTTTGTGATCATACAACAATACAAACCAACATGTCCATAATCCATTACATTAATCAAACTGTAACAATGAAGTAATTAAAAAAAAAAAAACATTTCTTTCAGGAATATACCACAACAACAAGTGCTCAAGTGTTTTTTGTTAATTAATTAAATCAATATTATCGTTTTATATGATTAATCATTCAATTCTCAATACTGGGTAGGTACTAGAAAGGGGTACGCTAGCAAACTAATCGGTCGAGTAAAACGCTTCCATCGTATTTATCAGTAAAATTCCAAAGATAATTATAATGAGCCGTACTAGCGACAACATGTTTAATATAATCTTCGCTACAAAACCTCTAACTTATTTTTACCTTGTGTTTGGCATCAAGAATGTTAATACCAATGGCGTAACGATTAAGCCAAGTGGGATATTAACAAAAATATACTCATTAGTGTTCGGTTTTACGATATTTGCTGCACAAATTATATTGTCTTCTAAAAGATTTATAAGGTTTTCTTCCACAATTGGTTTGGAAAAGGCTTTCCTTGATGCTTTTTTTAATATTCCACCATTTTTATTCGGGGTTTTAATCATATTAATTTCGACCTTCATTTGTGGGCCGGAAACTGTCAAGTTGTATAAAAATATTGAATTCATCGATAACAATCTTTCCTTTGACAAAGAGTCATATTATAAAGGGTTCAGAAAATACATAATTTTTGGCGAATGTTTTTACATAACGTCCACCATATTTGCTATGCTGTTCGACCATTTAACATATTCATTCAATCTTGGGTTGTTCTTTTGGTACTTGTTAAAATGTACTGTGGATTTGTATAATTTCCAACTCTCGATAAACTTGACTGTTTTGTACCATCGCTTGAAAACGTTGAACTCGCTACTAGAATCAAAATGTTATTTAAAATTAATCGAGGATGGTATTAGTTACATAACCAAGTGTGATGATCATCAAGAGAAATACTTTGAAACACACTATTTTAAGGATCAACTGAAAAAGGCTTTAAACAGGCCATCAAATAATTGCCAAGATAAATGCGCGGAAAAAAATGTAACTGCTTTACGTCTTATGAAAACCTACGACAAAATTTCTGACAACGTACACATATTGAATGCGTGCTACGGACTTTCGGTAATAAAAATTACGAATTAAGAATAATAATAAAATGTAGTATTCCATTTTAGAATTAATAGTCTATCAAATAAGAGTAGAAAATATAAAAAAATTTGCTACAAAATTTTAGACTGGAAACACTAATTTACCTGTCAAATATTCTTTTAGTGTGCAATGACACTGAAAATACAGAATACTGTACACACATTTAAAAATACATTTTTTTGTTTAAAAAAAAAAAAAATTAAAATTGCAGAAGCTCTTTTGTTAAGGTACATACTTAATGACAATGACATAAATTTGATTGAATTGTGTTTTTTGCAAAGTGATTGGCTTTCATTTAATTCAACATAAACTTGAATTTAACAGTAGGTAGAAAGGAATAATCATTAATGGTGAGTTTAGTTACACTACTTTTAGATCTGAGTGAGTTAAATATATTCAGATCTAAAATTACAGACATCATCTAAAGCCCGGGCAACGCTGGGTACTTAAGCTAATATTAAATAAATGTGAGCAATTTCTAAAGTGTGCTTTATATTTTATTACAATATCGTTATTCTTTATTATGTTAACTCAAGATTGCAAACGTATAGCAATAATAATTAATAATTACCTATATGCAATTCTAATTTTGAAATCAGTGGGTATTTACATATATTACAATGAAAAAATATATTTTCACTTTTATGCCTTTTTAAATTTTTAATAAAAACGTAGGTTACACAACTTTAGATTACCACCATGGTTATATTTTTAGTATTGCCATTTGAACAACAGTGGCGCCTTCCTATGTTTTCTACTCTTATTTGACAAACTGTAAGTAATTTTTAGTACCTCCCCGGTGAGAAATCACTATTCTAAATTGAAACCTTTGATGATACTAGCTTTACTTACATAGTAACAAGATCTGAATTTTGGGGTTCTTCCCAAACTTCTTATTCCACATCCTGTTTCCTAGATAATAAAAGAATATGTGTATATAGAAAGAAGAAAATATCAACACAATC
Organism: Limnephilus rhombicus; assembly: GCA_929108145.2. Classification (NCBI taxonomy): domain Eukaryota; kingdom Metazoa; phylum Arthropoda; class Insecta; order Trichoptera; family Limnephilidae; genus Limnephilus; species Limnephilus rhombicus. The sequence goes on from OV815286.1 coordinate 23,219,322, forward strand.
TCAATGTCACATGAAACATAAAATAAAAAAGGTAATGGTTGCAACTACGAATTGAACCTATATCCTCTGTCTTACCGGAACATCACTCTCACAATTATTGAGCTATTGAGACCTGGTTATATTCAATTATTTTTAACTCTATCGCGTTCCAATTTTTTTTAAAGAATTACTAACTACTAATATCTTCAAATAATCAATATATAATAATTCAAATAATAAATCTAGTTTAGTATTTTCCGTTTCATATTTCGTTGAGATTTGTTAATACTTGAATCATCATCTTCGGTGATTAAATAATAAATTAATAATACATAAATGAAACAAATCAACTTTGTTTGAACCACTTATATAATGAGTAAATCCGACCGGTTTCAGAACAAACGTTCCTTCTTCAGTATACGCTTGCCCTGTATTTACTAATTATATAAGTGGTTCAAACAAAGTTGAATTGTTTCATTTATCTATAATGGATAACCACAAAGTGATAGCTTCATTCAAAAATAATAAATAATAATAGGTACTTTGATTTGTATAAGCTTCAAAAGTCATTACAATAAATTGAATAATATCACAAATTTTGTCCACTCTGGAACATAACTGACTGCCAATTATTATTTTCTAGTTTCCCCTTCTAGTCCATTCAATAAATGCTCCAAAAGGAGGTGTAGAGTGCGTGAGCAGGGACCTAAGCGATTCCTTCAGAAACTTGTTTAGGGTGCTTAGGGTGTGAACATACTAAAAGTCCTGACGTCTAGGTGGTGAGCTATAGGGGGAAGGGAGGGGGGGAGGGGGGGGGGGGGAAGGTCCCAGTTTTTGGCTTTCCGCTTGTATCTCAAAAACGGTGCGTCGCAGAGGAAAATTTTTTGAGAATAAGTAAAAGCTTATAAAATTATCTATAACTTTTATTCTGTATGTAATTTCATAAATCCCAGCCTTTTTTGAGTTATACGCTCCACAAATGTAGATATTTTCGAAAAAAATCATTTTACCTCACATTTTTCATCAAACATTCCGTCATATCGTCTAAAACATTCATCACACATAGAACTTTGTTTGAAACAAGTTGTAAAGAATTTAATTCGCTTTTAGAATATGTATACAAATGCGCACAAATCTCCAACCAGTAAATATTTGCAGCAATTTAAACTTTTTTCGTAAAATGTCGTCATTTTCAGAAAAAGCTGTTTTTATCTTATTACTGACACACCGACGCGCGACGTCGACTATGCGACGCTCTGATCGCTTTTAGTCCGGCGTATGGTCAGATATGACCATTGAAACAACATTGATGCGATCATTCCGTGAGGCAAAATCCGTGGAGGCATAACAGGAGGCAGAGGTGTTTTGCACAATGTAGTAAGCAAATGGTTAGTTGGTATGAGCACAACTCTAGAGATCTGCACTTCCCTTGAAGAGTTTTGTTGAGTCTTCTTCACGTCAAGTGAACAGGACAAAGACCTCGGACAAGCCCATTGAAGTAGAGATACAGCAGACATTTCAAAACTCTGTCAGTGGTTTGATGCACATCCTCCCTTCCCACAAACCAGTGAAATAATGTCAATTCCCAATGTCTTCTGTCAGCTCGTCGATAAAAATTCACGATGAAAAGGTTGCAGTTGACCCAACATTGCTGTTTCAGTGGATAAGCAGACGATCAAAAAAAAGATAAACAAACGATCGGATGAGGATTTGATGAAATTCTTTGAGTATAACTTGGCCCCATTTCCCTTGGCACTGTTCAATGAAAGTGGGATGCGAAAGACAACTAAATCTATCCTGTACAGCTTATCCGAACCTACCAAAAAACTGGTCTACTGTCTCAGATGAACATAGTTGTGGACTGAGAGAGTAATTTGGCAAAAAAATGCCTCCGTTGCCACAATTTGTGATCATTACATTACCTACGTCAACCAACACTATCCTGGATGACTCGCATTGTGGTATTTGATGGGTACGCAAACCTAGCCAACAGTACGAAATCCACGGACATATGAATATATATGGACCTGCCCTAAGTGATAAAAACGTATTATTTCCCCCTCCACATGGCGCCGGCTGAAGCACCTCCTTGGAACCGGCTCGCTCCATGGGGAGGGGATAGAGCCTCGCTTGAATCTAAAATGTGTGACGTCATCATTCTTGCCGTGAACAGCTAGAAGGTAACATCCATACATTTAACGAAATACAACGCCAAAACAGTAGCGTATTCTATACAATATATCTACATATCAATGTGCACATAGCGAATGTGGGCGGTTCTCCAGTGTGCTCATCGGTGGTTACAGGGGTAAGTAAATTATGAAACATTTGTAATAGTGTTTTAACTAAACACGGCAACAAAATATTGCTATGTGTATTGGGGCGAGTTTTTTTGGGGCGAGTTTTTTTGGGGCGAGCATTTGACCTTAGCAAATATGTTATTATCGTGGCAAGCAATTCGCGCTCCCATGTAAAAAGGTCTATTCATTCAAAGCAGATTTTGCTTTTAAGAACTAAATGGTGATATTGTAATGCGAGATGCCTATTTACTGTCAGATTGATTGTATAACGAATCACAGTCATCTTTCCCCTCTTCGCCCTCCAAGGTTTGGTTTGACCCCTCACCCGTAACTGCTTGTCTAGTCATTTGGATGTCTATGACGAAATCACAAGAACAGATACGATGGTACAGACTGAGAAGGTCAGCTGACATCAATTTGACTTGGATCACATCAATACCTGTTAAACAGGAAGATTTTTTATCCAATCCTACCAACAAAATTAACTTCATCTCCTACAGACAAAGCATCGGGAGAATGGGATACAGACTCTTCACGCCACAGATGATGTCGATGTCCTTGTCGTTAAGACTGCTGTGGAACAATCCTCTCACAATTCTGTGGCTGTCATCGGTGAGGATGTTAACCTCACCGTCCTTTGATTGCTTCCACTCCTCCCACCCAAGATATTCTGCTGAAGAAACCTGGACGAGGGAAAATCGAAACAATGGCACTGTAGACTCAAGAGATGCAGCACCGTGGATTTGAACACATCCTATTCTTACATTCATTTACCGGTTGCGATACATCTGCAACTTTCAGGAGAAGCAAGGTGAGCTTCTCAATATTGTACTTGGAGTCAGAAATCATCAAGCAAGCGGCAATGATATTTTAAAACCCCTCCTCTACCAGCGACGAGGTTGAAGAGGCTGGAATTAAATGTTTCCTTAAATGGTATGCGGCGCCAAAAAGACAGACCTCCCTTAACCAGTACCGCTTCCAGTCGTTCACAAGGTTGGTGGATCTAATATGTGGGACCTAATAGGTGGGCAAATATGAAGCCTGACATCAGCTCCCTCCCTCCAACAGAGAGCGCAGCTAAACAGCACTTTGCACCGATTGAGCTGCCCCCCTGAAGAATGGGGTTGGAAACATGAAGGAGAGACCCTGGTGGCTATTACAACAGAAGTTCCACCAGCACCGGAGGTCTTTCTGAATATGATATTTTGCCACTGCACCAAGGATTGGGCAATTGGCAAATGTGGATGCCGAAAAGCAATGCTAACCTGTTCTGCAGCGTGTCTCCACCGCCAAGGGAGAAGCCTCAATAGCGTGCCTGTTGCCGAGGACGACGATGAAGACGAAGTAGAACCCATTTCATAAGAACCATCCACTACTGAGGATGAATATGCCATGGATGAACAACGCTTACCAGGACCCTCACGTCCAAAGAGGATGAGAGTGTAACATGATGTTATTGAGAACAGTGATAATAGAGTGACATAGTGAAATGAGGTTTACAATTTATGTGCTTAATATAACGAAATATTATAAAATTATCATCACGTACTTATCATTATCATTATAAAACACAATTTAAAATTTTTTAAGGAATATGATTTTTGTCTATTTTATTTAATAACTGGCTTTAAAGTGTGGTCACACTTATTATTAGGTGAACGAACAAAAGCTGTGGGTCAGTAATAAGATTAAACAGCTTTTTCTGAAAATGACATTTTACGAAAAAAGTTTAAATTGCTGAAAACATTTACTGGTTGGAGATTTATGTACATATGTGTACATATTCTAAAAGGTAATTAAATTCTTTACAACTTGTTTTCAACAAATTTCTATGTGTGATGAATATTTTAGACGATATGAAGGAATGTTTGATGAAAAATGTGAGGTAAAATGATTTTTTTCCAAAATATCTACATTTGTGGAGCGTGTAACTCAAAAAAGGCTGGGATTTATGAAATTACATACAGAATAAAAGTTATAGATAATTTTATAAGCTTTTACTTATTCTCAAAAAATTTTCCTCTGCGACGCACCGTTTTTGAGATACACGCGGAAAGCCAAAAACTGGGACCTTCCCCCCCCCTCCCCCCCTCCCTTCCCCCTATAGCTCACCACCTAGACGTCAGGACTTTTAGTATGTTCACACCCTAAGCACCCTAAACAAGTTTCTGAAGGAATCGCTTAGGTCCCTGCTCACGCACTCTACACCTCCTTCCTTGACTGGACTATTCTCTGAATATTCTCAATAAAATAAGTTTTCTCCCAGGCTCCAGTTTTCTAATGATTTTAATTTTTAAAAAAACATGTGTACAGTTCACACGCGGTAGAAATGAAACCTTCAAAAAACTAAAATAGACAAGAGTGGGAAGGCTACGAAGTACCGCACAAAGGGGAGACGGATTATTCTATCTCTTTCTCTCGCAGGCTAAATCATATAGATCAGTGGTTCCCAACCGGTGGTCCGCGAGTTCTAAAATGTGTAGAGCGAAACATTCGTTCATTTTACTACAAAACCGAATCGAAATGTATTCAAAAGCTGATTCGTACATCTTTTGGTATTAGTGTTGGAGAGGTAGCTGAAGAAGTCCAAGAAGAGCTCATTGCGTACCTTGGGCCTTGGCCTTGGGCCTTGGGGTCCCTGTGAGAACAAATAAATGTCATGGTAGTCCCTGGTCAAAAAAAGGTCGGGAACCACTGCTATAGATGACTCCAGATACTAATATCTACAGCCTGTATGTCGGACGAATATCTACAGCTCATATGTTGAACTAATATCTACGAACTTCAGAGTGTTGACTAATATCTACAGAGCTAAGGTCGGACGAATATCTATGACGGTCCCAGTGTTGACTAATATCTACAGAGCGTAGGTTGAACTAATATCTACAGAGCGTAGGTTGGACTAATCAGCTAAATGTGTCCAATAGTCCGATATTAGAGATTTTTACATACATACTTACATAAATTAAGTTTTTTAAACTGCATATGCAATATTACGTTAGATACGATTTTAGATTTTCACGGCCAAAAATATTTTTGTTATTAGTTTTTGGGGTATTATGCCGTGTTGCGCTACCTCCTTCTTTAGCCAACGTTTCGGACAGCGTTGCAGTCTCCATCATCAAACAAAAATATTACGTTATTCCAATATGCTATACATAATTGCAAATCCTACCTCTGCCAGTGTGTAGATATTCGTCAACACTTTGATTCTCATAGATATTAGTCAGCAGTTTGAGCTGTAGATATTCGTCAACACTTTGGTTCTCATAGATATTAGTCAACAGTTTGAGCTGTAGATATTCGTCAACACTTTGGTTCTCATAGATATTAGTTCGATTTTTTCAGTTTTTGGAATTCCTGTAGATATTATTAGACGCCTCCCTATAGATGCATGTGTTTGTCTCTTTTTATTGCCGGTTTTTCGTTTCAACTAGCTTCAAATCACAACGGTGCTACAGAAGTTTTCACTTCAAAACATTGTGTTTTAGGTTTTGTTGTTGGCCATAATGGTTTTTCTCAACGTGATTGGAACATTGCAAATGCTTTGTTTATTCAATCATTCTGTTCTTCAAAATATAGTAAGTGCACAAATTTAATGTTCCTTTACTTACCCACGTATATTTTTGTATTGTTTAACAATGCAATTAATGTTGTTTTTCTTCTTGCAGCCCTTGCCTGTTTATTTTATCAATGTTTTTATGTGGATAATTCGAATATCATGGCCAATGGTTTTAAGTACATACATATCAGATAAATTGAAACGCGAATCATCTAAAACTGCCATGATTCTGGTTCAACTCAATACTAAACGTGATTTAAGTAAGCAAATAAAAATATGTAGTATTCGTTATTACTGTATAGTTTTCTAGTTGAGTTTCAAACCAATTATGGACTATCTATAATTATTATCAATAAGTTTATTCATTTAGGCCAAAGATGGCGCCAGTAATTTCAGATGTCGCTGATTGTGGGATCATTTTTTGAACTTCCTCCCTTCTCAATATACCTACAAAGGAATTTAACTATAAAAAGCCCACGCTAGCTAAAAAATAACACTTCTATAACTAAACTTGCACAGAAAACATTAAGTAATATTAAACCTTTGTCCATTGGGTGGGGAAAAAGTTATGTGACGGTAACTTGTTACTTAAAAAATATAGCAAAAAAAGCGATAGATTTAATTTCTCAAAGGGAGCTTTATTTCAAAAACAACACAACCATCTCTGGTCTGGAGCTCCAAAATACCTGAAAAATACCCTCGACTCTGTGCAGAAACGGGCGGTCCGTTTGATAGATTCTCCCATCTTAACAGACGGATTGCAATTTTTAGAGCACAGGCGTCGGGTGGGAATGCTATCCTTGTAGAAACCGGTATTACAATGGAAGATGCTCCGAGGAACTAGCATCATTGATCCCTTCGGCACCAGTGAATAGTCGGGAAACACGCCAAACGCGTGCCCAACATTTGTACACGGTTGACATTTGTCACATGAGAACGGGTCGTTTCTTCAACTTGTTCTTGTGTTCAACAGCTCGGCTGTGGAATGATTTGCCGGCCTCTGTGTTTCCTCCTTCCTACAACATGGTCTCTTCAAGACCAATGTTCATTCCTTCCTCTCCTCAAAAAGACCCTCCACACAGCATCCCAGATGACAAGGCCCTGAGGGAAATAATTTTCCTCAGGGCCTCCTGTGAGGAGTTAATGTAAAAAAAAACATTTCTTCCTCTGTTAAGTCTTAACTTTTTTACAATTACTTAGGGATTGGTTAGTAGATTCTTCTCTAAAACCAACGAAATACACTTTAGCAAAAGTGTTATATTTTTCCCACGACCAATTAATGCTTTTTTCATTAATACTAGTTACGTTTTTCAGGTTACTTTACGAAGAAACATTTTGACAAATTTTCTCTGTTGGTTGGTTGTCGTCAAATGCAAATAACGGCTTCTAACTTTTTTGACTACGACCTTTCGATCTTGGCATCCATGCTAGGAGCTCTTGTTTCATATGGGATCATTTTAATTCAAACTAAATCAGCAAAACAAGATGTGCCTTTAGGTTGGTTTTATTATTTTACATAATATTTGAAACTGTTGTAGGCATATTATAAAAAATACCCTTTCAAAACATGTTTTACCCATTTACATTTTTTCAGACCAATTAAACCAAATGGTTTGAAATTTCAACCCCTGTGTTTTCAACCTGTGAACAGCTAAAACATCGGAATTATAATTATGTTTGGTGGAGGTAATGACAGGCTGATTTAAAAGCATATTTATAAGGGCCAGACTGATTAAAAAAAGTGGCCAGTCGGGGGGCGAATATGCTTTTATCAAATTACCATTTTCATGAAATAAAATACATAAAAGTAACATAATAAACAAAAAAACAAAAGCGTCACTCGTCAAATACTGAAGTGTGAATACGTATTCTAAATATTATTAAGAATGTATACATATATAATTATTGTCACTTTGCACACATTTTTCAATAATTTAAATTAACTCGTGTTTATAGATTGTTGATTCATCTAGTCTAGACCGTAAAATAAATTTGCAAAATACTGTTGTTTTATTTCTTTAAAACTGCATTTCCTAGCTCCTATCAACCACCGTCCATTAAAAGCGTTCTTCCAAAGTACTTAGTGCCTGCTGCTTCCCTCTTCCCTTGATCATGAGTCATGAGTATAGTTCTAAAATTTCGCAATGAAAACAAAATTTCCGTTGGAAAAAAATAAAGCAAAGTCACCAACACCGTCAAAAATATTTCGAATATCGACGATATCAACTAGCGATGGGCACACTCGATGAAAAATCGATATTTTATCGATGTATTTTGATATATTATTATATATCTTCTTCTTATACCCTGTCCGTTCAACGTACGTTGGCTATCATGTTGGCTATGCGGACTTTGTTTACTGCGGCCCGGAACAGCTCCACGGTAAACTGGCCAAACCACTATTTTTCAGCCATGAGGTTCTCCTTCTTCTAGGGCCCCGTCTTCCGGCAATCTTTCCCTGCATTACGAGATGCAGGATCTCATACTTCTCTGGATGTCTCATCACATGTCCAAGATATTGAAGTTTTCGGATTTTTATAGTTTTAATTACTTCCTTTTCTTTATTCATCCGAACCATAACATCTTCATTTGTAACCCTGTCTATCCAGCTTATTTTAAGGATACTTCTGTAGATCCACATCTCGAATGCCTCAAGTCGCCTAATTAGTTCGTCCATGCTTCCATTCCATAAAATAATATCGAAAAAACGTAGCATCTGACCATTCGCATTCGTAATCCAATGTTGAGATCATGACTGCAGAACATTTTTTTCATGCGGATAAAGGTTGCACGTGCTTGCTCAATGCGGCATTGGATTTCAACTGAAGGATCCCATTTTTCATTTACATTGCAGCCCAAGTATATAATACTCTGTACCTTCTCTAGTTTCGTTCCAGCAATATAAAGATTTTCATCCAATGCGTTATTTTTGCTAATGAGCATGTATTTTGTTTTAGTTATATTCAGTTCTAGCCCAAAATTCTCACAAGTCTTCACTACTTGATTAAGCAAAAGTTGGAAATCCTCAATGTTACTTGTTAGAAGTACTGTATCATCTGCGTAACGCAGGTTGTTCAGAATCTTCCCATTTATAACAAGTACTTGAGTAGCTTCTTGCAGAGCTTCATTGAATATTTCTTTTGAATATAAGTTGAACAGCATAGGTGAAAGAATACAACCCTGTCGCACGACTTTCTTTATTTCTACTTCGTCTATTAGACATTGCTCTACTCTTACTGCTCCTTTCTGGTTCCAATAAAGATTATCTATTATCCTTATATCTTTATCGTCTATCCCGGAGGTTTTCAGAATTTGAATCATTTTGTCACGTCTAACTCTATTAATTGCTTTAAGGAAGTCAATGAAGCATGCCTGTACATTTGTATTCACATCTCTACATCTTTGGATTAGTACTTGAATACTAAGTAACGCTTCCCGAGTACCCAACCCATTTCGAAAGCCAAATTGTGTGACACCTATATTTTCATCCACTTTGCGATATCTGCGTCCATGTATAATATCTTTAATAAGTGGCTCATTAAACTAATTGTGCGGTGGTCACTACATTTTCTGGCTTTTGCTTTCTTTGGGAGAGTAACAAAAGTGGATCGAAGCCAATCTAGTGGGATAATTCCTGTATTATATATATATATTTATATGAGCTCCACACAGGAGGCCCTGAGGAAAATAATTTCCTTCAGGGCCTATGTCATCTTTGGGGATGCTGTGTGGAGGGTTTTTTTAAGGAAAGGAAGGAGAGGAGAGTTCTGGGAAGGAAAAGGGTTTAAGGGGTGGTGTAACCGACGTGTTACGTACCCTCGTTTATTTTTTCAGCAAAAGTCATCGCTGGCGGCATCCTCTACATTTAGTGGTCAGTTCTTTGAAATTTCTTCCGAAATTTCTGGCCACTAAGCTCGTTAGTACCGTGCCGCCAACGACGATCTTTTCGCCAAAACATTTATGTAAAATTTTATCATTATTATCTTTTTATTATGTACAATGCCCCGGTGCAACAAATAAATACTTGCGTGCTAAGGTTGCCACCGGGAGACACTTTAACTTTATCATTTACAAATGTATAACCGGGAGACACTTTAACTTTATCATTTACAAATGTATAATTATTATTCTATTATGTTAAAACCCTGCGAGCCAGACCTCCAGGAAAAAGATCAAATCGGGGTCACTCCCTTTGCCTGCTTCGCCACAGCCAAGTAGACCTGCAGAAGGCCAACCTTTAAAATGTATATTTTTTCAATTAATTAAACTCACACAACCCGCAGGAGATTGAAATAAACATATTTCATTCCAGAGTCCTGCCGGGCATTCAGGGAAAGAGTTGAATTTTGAGTCTCTGACCCTTAAACTCGCAATGCTAGGGCGTTTTTAGCGCAGAAAAAAGACTTAGAAGAATTCCTTACAAAAAACCGTTTTTTCCCATTTCAAAAATCCAGGGACCTCGCAAGACGATGAAACAAACAGGTTTCAGTAGCTAGTCTTGCGAGGGACCTGGGAAAAATACTAGATTCTTTATTTAACTTCCCACAATTAGCCAAACAGTAAAAACCTAGCACAAAATTGTAAACTTGCCTAAAAATTGCCACAAACTCACCAAAACAAAAATCTAGGGATAAATAATGCCCATATAAATATGTTAGAATTAAGATATGTACATGTATATACCAATTTTACCCTGTAGAATTATTTCTAATTCGCAATTTTAAGCGACCACTTTCATGGGCGACACCGACAAAATAAGGTGTGACGGAAACGCCGCCCTATTTATACTTACGGGCAAGGTCAAACCTCCCACCACAAATTTATACCACGTGGTCTCATTTTACCCCGAATTTGGGTATAAAAGGACCCACATTTGTAACAATAAATGAGTTCATCTCTTTCAACAAATTCGTCTTATTTATTTATACAAAGTTTCTCATCAACCAGCTGCCTCCCGCCGACTTCTGCCTGTCTTCAGTCCTGGTGCCTACCTCCTTCAGACAAGCCGGCCCTACTTTTGGCAACCGCCAGGCGCCAGGCTCAGGCAGAAGCATCGGCACATCCAGTGTCCTTCACTCATCAGGCACTGGGTGCTAGGGAGGTCAGCCCTTTATTATTTTATCATCCCAATCATCCTGAACGTCCACTAAAAACCCGGTACTTTTTTACAGTCTTGTGAAGACGCTGATACGTCTGTTACAGGTGGGTAGGATGGGGGTTCAGTATGTCCTGGTCATCCGCCTCCAAGACCTAGACAAACCTCACCCCATGAACCCGGGCACCCCTGCTAAATCACCAAACGTAGCGAACCACTTGGGGTGACCTATTCCCACCTCCCATATTGAGTTAAGGAGAAAATCGTCAATACTAGGATGCCTTTATATTTTCATAGATAAATCGATTCTTGAACAATCGATTCTCGCTTATCGATGACAATGTTCATATCGAATACACAGTCCGATATAATCCCTTTGAAATGTCACCGAAAGTGGAACAGATTCTCAGTTATCGATGTCTTTGTTAAAATCGAATACAGTCCGATACAATCGTTTTGAATGTCATCGAAAGTGGAATCGATTCTCGCTTATCGGTGTCAATATTCATTCGAATACACGTCCGATACAATCGTTTTGAAATGTCATCGAAATTGGAATCGATACAATCGTTTTCAAACTGCCAGAATTCATTCGAAAACGCAAATCCATTCTAGATCCTAGAGGTTATATTTCAAGATACGTCAAAATATCTCGGATGGCTTAACAATCGAAATATTTTACAGGTGCATTGTTAGCTACCCTAATAAAGCATGTTGAATAATGTTGATGTTATAATCATCCCACTTTCTCTTAAATGGTTAATTAATACTTTTATGTAACGATCTACGTTTCCAGTATTAATTTATGTGTAAAATATTGTCATTGTAATTGTTTTTCACAATTTAAGGTTTATTACTTATTTTATTTTGAGGTTATGTATCATCTAGGATCTAGGGTATTGTATAATAAAATAAAACAATAACTTAGTAAAGACCGTTTTTAAATTTAATGCCAACTGGGTTTCGCTACAACCGTAGCTTCTTCGAGGCACAAGAGGGTGTGTCAATTATTTCAACTTTTGAATTCAGAAACGCCCGGGAAACAAAGAAAATGAGAACTGCATTTGAATTTATTTATAAAAAAAGGTCATTAGCCCGATAAAATGCATTGAAAATCAGAAAACAAACCTAAAATATTAAAAAATTATATATTTTAATTTTTTTTCAATAATTTAACCTTTTAACGTTTGTTTGTTATTAAAAAATGCAAATAGCTGACAAAAATGAAAAAAAAAACTTTCAAGTTTATGAATACAAGTAAGTCAACAAGACTACTGATTTTATCCAGAAAAACAAAAATTTTAACAAAACAAAAAAACGACTTCAAAAAATGCACTAAAAAGTAAAAAAATAATTTCGTATTCTTCTACAACTTCATAATCAACTTACTTTTTCTACTCATCGATATGTAGGTACGATTGTTATTTTTGGAGTCGGTGTTAGCCAAGGTAGGTTTGTAACTACATACATAGTTATAGGTGAGTTGTGCTTGTGTCGCACGAGCGACTTGACGAGGCGAGAGGCGAGAGCGGGGCCGCGGTGTGAGGGGAGCTGTCAAGTGAACACGCCGGGCCGGGTACCTACCTTTGCTGACACCGACTCCAAAAATAACAATCGTACCTACATGTCGATGAGTAAAAAAGTAAGCTGATTATGAAGTTGTAGAAGAATACGAAATTATTTTTTTACTTTTTAGTGCATTTTTTTAAGTCGTTTTTTTGTTTTGTTAAAATTTTTGTTTATTTTTTTATTTTTAGTGAATCAAATTAATTTGTCTGAATATGGGTAGACCTCTAAACGTGCTGTTCATATAAGACAGACATAATTTGACCATAACGACGTTAGGGTCAAAGAGATTCGGCCGAATATCGTTAATTTGCTCCTAAGAATTGAAGAGTTCCGTTACTTTGTCATGGATCCCATAATCAGAACCTAACCAAACCCTCATCAAACTACCCTTGAAGTACATCCTTTCAATAAAAAAAGAATCATCGAAATCGGTTAGCGTGATATTGAGTTATTCGTCCATTTGTCGCGCACATACTTAATGCAAATTTAAGACTTATATGGTTTTCCCATAGATGCCATTGTCGGAACTGGACCGGATTAAAATGGGACTACACGGGAAGTATCAGCTTTCAAATAAAAAAGAATCATCAATATCGGTTCACCCAGTCGAAAGTTCTGAGGTAACAAACATTAAAAAAAAGTCGAATTGATAATAACCTCCTCCTTTTTGAAGTCGTTTAAAAAGTGTTATTTTCCCCCTTTATTTTTTTTTTATTTTTATTTTTTTGTTGCGTTCTTTGTACTGCGGTTATGGAATAAAAATGAAGTTTGGTACAAAATATAAAAAATGGACCCTTTTTTTATTTTTTTTCCAAATATATTTTTTTTTTCAATACTTTCGGCATTTTAGTGACCAATAATTTCGTTTATTTTTACGTTTTCGAATAGCTACAGATCATACGAAACTTTTGAAACCCCGGGCGTTTAAAAATAAGGCCATTTTTTTTCTCTCTTTGGAGACCGACACAAGCTAGTATACAATACTCTACTAAAATCAGCAAGTAACATGGGTTCATATATTTGAATATCTTTGGTTCATATGAACATATCTGGTTCATATGAATAAATATATTTAATTCATTTGAAATTAACACGAATGAAATTAAGATCGGTGTATCTTAGTTTGTAATTAAAATTAAATAATTTATGTAGTAGGATAACTTTATTTAATAATAATATTAATTGCATGCAAATGAATACAACAATTTGGTTTGTTTGGGATTCTAATAGGTCCCTACAACCTACATATTATTGAAAGGTTCTTTTTAACAAAAACGGAATTAAAGGGAATTTGTACCTTCTAACAAAACTAAGTAGGAGCTTACTATATTTACTCCAGTCAAGATGTACATCCGCGCTTGCAAAAGGTCCAGTCATTCTGAATTTTTTATATGTTGTTAGGACCTAAACCAGTATTATAAAAAACATTTTTCAACTTCGAAAATGCTGTGCGAGCGGCAGTGGACTCAAAAAACCAGGAAATTTTAGAATTTTTTTCAGTTTTTTTCTCAATATATCGGTGAAGGAAGGGTCTGTCTGGTATAGTCAGTATAGATACTTTTAAAGCAGACTAAATTGGCTATAATTTGAAATTAAAGAAAGTCATATAAAGTCATTGGTTTCCAAGATACAGTTCTTCGAAAATAGGCCATTTTTTCCAAAAAGTGACATTTTTTCGAAATGGTCACTTATTTTGTAAAATATTTTCTAAAATACGCATCCCACATCAAATATTATATGAAATAAAGTTGTAGTAAATTTAATTAGCTTTCATTTAAGACTAGATTGATATCTATAGACCTAAAGGTTCTCTCAAGAACGCCAGATAACCAAAAACATAATTGGGGGGAAATGCAAATAAACTGTTCTCACGTCTTTTTATGGTTTTATTTATCAAACAGTTGCAATTTTTTTTTGTTATTGTTAACACATTTTTGATGAAAAAAATAAAAAAATAATACATCCATCGGGAATTACGTCACCTTCAAACATTGTTTTATATACCTACATACTAAAATGCTTGTACAAACATTATGGTACCTACTATAAGGACAAATTACATGTACACAAAAAAATAAAACTAATATATATCATGTAGGTATTGTGTCTTGGTTGCCAAATCATGTCTTTCTTTTTATCTTAGATGGCCCGGGCTTAGGCTCGCACGAAGAAGCTGTCTCGATATCTGTGATGGACGCTGGGAGAGGCGCCCAGTCTGTAGTTGGGTTATCTTCATCGTCCGAGCATTTCAGCTCCACATCCGGGACGTTAATGCACAATTTGCCACCGCATGACTGACAGAGGACTGAGCAGTGGAGCCCAGCCTTTTTGCACAAGCAGCTCCCAGATCATCCTTTCTTGCATTTACACGAAATTTTTCGCAGAAGGGCAGGAGGTGCGGGATCTATCGTGGTGGGGATGGGGGTGAGTCCTTGAGAAGACAGCTTCCACCCCCCATTCAGTGGTATTCAAGTTGACTCCCTGCCACTTCTGCACTTGGAGGTAGCACCTTGCTGCATGGTGGCCTGCGGCGGCATCTTCGGGCGGTGGCAAACGGGCGAGGTTTATGCTTGTTGAAGTGACAAACGTTTTATACCTCAGGAAATCCAAAGTATCCCTCGCGATGTCACCCCCATATAGAGCCACAAACTAAGAGTATGGATATTATAGTTCCATGGCCACAAAGAACTTGATGCCTGCTTCACTCACGGCTTGTGGGGTGGAGTCTGGCCTCGACAACCCGATCGGCTACTGCTCTTTTTGAAAGCGCCATCATGACGATCTCTCGATCCGCTTCTTCTTCGGCAACAGCCACCTCTACTCCCTCCTTCTGAAAGGCGTCACAGAGAAGAGTTTTAAGGCGTCTCTTATTGTTCTCATTGCTCAATACATCCTCTTGAGCGATTTGAATTACTGTGGATTCATCGAACGTCAATTCGTAGCTGGAATGAGCTGCGTAGCACCGGAGTCGTTCCGCTGTTTTGGTGTTTTTTTTGGTAGCATCTTCGGGGTAGCCGTCAAAAACGATGGAGACGTTCTCGCGTGCTCTTCCGCTGCCACACGACCTTGTGCAAGAGGTAGCCACCCTTCAAAATGACGTGAGTGCTGGCATCTATCGGCGTGTGGCTGGAAAGAGGAGTGAAGGCAGAGTACAAAGTAAATTTTGTGCCCTTGCGCATCCCTTGTTCATTGAACAGAGACATCGGGAACGGGGCCAACTCATACTTGAAGTCATCCTGTAAATCCTGTTCAGATTGCTTTGCAATACACACGCTGGAAAATTGTGAGCGGATCCACAGCCACTCTTCTGTTTTTGTCCGGCAGTTTAACGTTTGAGGTGATCGATGCCAGCGTGGTAACTTTATTTTTCCGTTTTATTTTATGAAATCAAACTGTCAGTTTTGGGAAGTGGAGGGTGGAGAGCAAATGTAGACATGAGACCATCTCGGATGATTCGAGAAGGTCTCATGTCTACATACTTCTCTCCAGTAGGACATGAGATGCTGCAAAAACTTTCCAGTTCTTCACAAATGTTCAACATAAACACCATTCCTGTTGTCCACCTTGCTAAAACTCTGTCGGAGTCCCTTCCTTGGTTGCATCCACCGTAGGTTTTCATGGATCGCATCAGCTTCTGCTCAATTGTTAGGTCTGACCACAACCCAGACCAAAACTTGTTAGACCGGCGAATGGTGAAGGATCCTTTTGTGAACATGTCTTATTCACTTTTATGCATCCAATCTTGTAGAGCCATTATATCCTATAAACCACGTTTATCCTATAATGGATTTACTTCACAGCACAATAAAACCATAAAAAGACGTGAGAACAGTTTATTTGCATTTCCCCCAAAACCCACTTATGACTGTTTTTGGTTATCTGCCATTTTTGAGAGAACCGTTAAGTCTACAGACATTAATCTAGTCTTAAATGAAATCTAATTAAATTTACAACAGCTTTGTTTCATATGATATTTGACGTGGGATGTGTATTTTGAAATTATTTTACAAAATAAGTGACCATTTCGAAAAAAATTCACTTTTTGGAAAAAATTGCCAATTTTCGAAGAACTGTATCTTGGAAACCAATGGCTGTATATAGCTTGCTTTGATCTCAAATTGTAGCAAATTTAGTCTACTTCAAAAGTATGTAGATTGACTACACCGGTCAGACCCTTCCTTCACTGAGATATTGAGCAAAAACTGAAAAAAATCCGAATTTTTAGGTCCACCGCCGCTCGCACAGCACTTTCGAAGTTGCATTTTTTTTAATACTGGTTTAGGTCCTAACAACATATAAAAAATTCAGAATGACTGGACCTTTTGCAAGCACAGCCCCCTTTTCATGTTTAACTTGACTGGACTAATTATATAAAACGGATATAAAAGAACAACAAATGAAAATTGCAGTACAATAATAATGTACATAATAAGGTAAAGGTACGTACCCAACATTAAACATGCCTCTAAATCTCATTAATAATTATCAATATTCAATTGTAACGCCTTG
Organism: Limnephilus rhombicus; assembly: GCA_929108145.2. Classification (NCBI taxonomy): domain Eukaryota; kingdom Metazoa; phylum Arthropoda; class Insecta; order Trichoptera; family Limnephilidae; genus Limnephilus; species Limnephilus rhombicus. The sequence continues at coordinate 23,236,336 of OV815286.1, forward strand.
TAAAATGTATACACATTTGAAATCAGTGGGTGACAGAAATAATATTAATGTTGCTAGTTAATAACAAGGAATTCATTTCCAACAATAAAAACCAGTGACTCATTTAATTTTGTTGCAGTACTTACCAAAATGTTGCCATACCAATAATTTTATCCTCCCCCCCCCTCTTTGAAAAAAGCTGCCCCTGACCGTAGCTGTTGATCCCGAACTCCAAGCGATGAATCTTTCGATACTTTTGATGTACCTATCAATAAAATATATCGATTAAATGTATCGACCATTCCCATAACTATTATGTACCTACTCTAACAATATTGTCAGCTCTTCCATTCCTAATATCAATGTTAGAACCAACTCTATGTACTTACACCTACCACCTACGTATGTAATACATAGGTGAAATAATATTTGAGTCGGGCCATGTCAAAAGTCAGAATAATAGAGGAGTATGTATGAGACGATGTATGAGGTGAGTGAGGCAAAGAGTGTGCGCCAAGACTAGGGATGCAAGGTGCAAGGATGTAAAATCTCTGAACTATGTTGCCTATACACTATATAATTCGCTACCAGATATGTATGTACAAGGGAATCCAGCAAAATAAAAAAATTCAGAGTAATGCTTTAAAAGAATTTTATTTAAGTATGTTTAAGGATGAAACTTTGTCATTTTCTTGTCATGTTCAATTGTCTTGTTTCTTTCTCTCTTCTTTCCTTGTTGTAATCATGTTTCCTTGTTGTAATCAGTTGAAATCATCCATATCTGTATAACCTTGTTCCTTTTTTCTTTAATTGTTTTCTATTGTTGTTTGTTCTACTCAACCTGTCTTTTATTTTTCGTCTATATTGTATGTGAAACTTATAATTTTAATATATAAATTCCTTTGTAAAATTTTAACTATTTCCTCCCACCCATGATTTGTATGTTCCTCCTGTCCTAAAATGAGTTCTGTAACTCATCGGGATTGCTCTAGCAAGAAATAAAAACAATAATAAAAAAGGTCTTTAAAAATATCGATATATCGATCTCTACATATATATATAGAAAGTAGTTATTCATATATCGGTCTAGCAGGCCGATATATCGGTCTAGTAGGCCGATATACCGATATTTCTTCTTTTTTTAAAAGCTTATAGAAATCCAATGTATGTAGTTACATCAAACGTTTATCGATTATATATATAATTTTTTATTCTTAGCTATTTGAATAATCACAAAACTTGGATAGGTATATAAAATTTGTTTTTTTCATAAAGTTGTTTTAAAAAATTTATGCCAGTGTTTTGTATCAACTATCGAACTTAAAAATAGTAACCTTGACAGTCTATTTCCTTGTGGCCGGTTTCTGCTTTGAATTATAGTGGCTCCTGCCTTTGAAAAAAGACGTTCAGAAAGAACACTTGATGCCACAATTGGTAGATGACTTATTGCCACTTTAAAAAGACTGGGATATACATCTTGCATCTATTGCCGTGTTTCGACAATGTTTACTTTTAGTGCTAGTTCAGACACGGCGGGAACCACGCGGTCTGAGAATCGCGCGGGAACCGCGTGGATCTTATTTATGCAGGTATTTATATAATCATTCAGACATAATCGCGGGGTTAGTCCAACCGCGCGGTTACCGCCACTCAACCGCTAGAAAATAGAATCATGTGGCGCCCGCGCGGTTTTATTACTATGGAGATCTTCCTCAGCGTTCAATAGCGTTGCGGGCACCGCGCGATCAACATGTCACAACGAGAGCACGCCTGAGCTAGCTATGGATCGCTTCGACACAGAGTTATTTATTGTTGAAGTGGAGAAAAGACCTGTAATATGGAATCTCCAGTGTGCGGATTATTCGGATAAAATTGCAAAGAATCGAGCATGGCAAGAGTTGGTGGAGATATTTGGAAATGATGAAGACTTGTTGGAAAAAATATGTGTTTCAGAGCTCGAAATATCTTCCCTGATTAGTTCGATTAGTTCATCAAAAGATTTTATTGATATTCTTAAATTATCAAAAAATTTCCTCTCAAACATTCTTAAATTGGGATATAGCGTTACGAATTGGCCATGTGTCAGTCGATCCCTTAATATTGGGTGCACCCAATACTGCCTTTTCCTTCTTTTCTTTATTTTTTCTGGAGCAGCCACAGACACGCTAGTTCCTCTTCGTCTTCCATCTTGAAACTGATCGCTAATCGCTAACTAACCGCCGATGTTTGAACAGTCGACATTTTTGCGGATCAAACCGCACGATTTTATCAATCGCGTGGTTACCGCCGTGTCTGAACTAGCACTTAGAGCATTTATAGGGAGCAGAAAGATATAACGTAAGCTCGTCGTCACCGCCAATTTTTTTCTTTTACCTGATTTTGTGGGTATTTTAATTTGGGCGGGTTTTTCGATATTTCGATATCGGCGTATCATCGATATCGATCCCTAGCCAAGACTTGTTTGGCGATCCGCCCTCTCTGATGGTTAGTTAGTTAGTTACTCCTACTACATCTGTATTCTTACTTTTATTTTATTTTTTATTAGTGACTATTTAATTACAGGTTTGATGAGAATTAGAAGATATGATAATGTATATAAATATTTCATCTGTTTGTTCTTAGTCCTCCTCACTAGGTGGTCCTGTGCTGAGGCGGACTGGTAGATTTCTTTGATTTTCCGTTATTTAGTTTCTATGATGTTTTTAATATATTCTCTAGTATGTCTGCATTAATTTCTTTCACCCATGTTTTGATTCTTTCCTTAAACTTATTTATCTTTTTCAAACTTGGAGAAAATGTATCGATATATTAGATAAAAAATAGATATATTGTATATCTATTTTTTAACTGTTATGTTATTCAAGTTCATTATGTAGACTCGTTATCATGCTATAAGTTTATTTATTTCTTGCTTCAAATAATATAATTTCTTTACCTTGGTATACTACTCCCAAATTCACATACGAGAAATGTTTTCTCTACTGAGTTGGGTAGTTTCGTTAACAAGAACGTCTTTATTGTAATTACATAGTTTTAAGAACCATTTGTATTCTTTTTTAAATCTGTTAGGGAACGTACCCATACTACGTGAACCGGTTCAGGGGGGGGGGGTTTCAAAATTTCACGCTTGGTACAAATGAGCGGCGGGGGGCTTAGGATTTTAGTCACCGGGGGGGCGGGGAGGGGGGGGGGGGGGGGTTAAAAATTTCAAAAAGTTGGTCACGTAGTGTGGGTACGTTCCCTTATATGTATGTATTTTAAATAAGTAAAAAAAAAAAGAGTTATGTCAAAATGGATGATCTTCCAATATCCTCCAAATCAACAATAATAACAATTAAAAATGTTTAAAATTGGTCTTCATATTATTTTAAGAAATAGGTAGAAATAATTGGCACATACGGCGTTTGAAGTTTGCCAAGTTCAAATTGTTGTCAAATTCATCCATATTGTTTAAGTTTTTGTTAACGTTGTATTGGGGAATGCAATTAACTACGGTTGGAATGAGTTGTACGCAGGCACGCAGTGGTAGCGCGTTTGCCCGGAAAGCGACAGGTCCTTTCCAGGTCCAGGTTCGAGTCTCAGGGGTGCCAATATCTTTTTCAGATTTTCGATAATATTGTCTTGATTTAATTAAATATTAAAATGTTTATATTTGTCTAGTTGTTGTGTGTAGATGTAGATACTTGTAGATTTATTAAATGCTGGAGCTCACGACAATAAGCAGCTGATATAACTTGTCTCTTTCTTGCATATGAACTATGAACCTCTCACGTACACAGTTTTGTGTATGGGTACGTAAAACATTGATATCGTGCAATGAGTAAAATATTGACCTCCGTCATTCACAACTAAATAATACTATAACCTAGTTTTTTTAGGAGATTTTTTCATTAATAGTCAGAGTCAGTGGTACCTACCTGCTACGGAATCCATTGCATATAGGCTGTAGGAACTTGAAGAGGGGAAGGAGAAGGTACAGATCGGGTATCTAATCACAGTCGATTCTGTCTAACAAATACGGGTTTGGAATCTGCACGACCTCCAAAACCACAGGGCAGTTATATAATACAAATTAACAGATATTATTAAATTTCAGGACACAGCCCGAAGGCGGGGGAAGTATTGGACGAGCCACTGAGCAGGGCCAAGAGACTGGTGGGACTCCTACAGGTGAGTAATCTGTTCAAGGGCGTGTCTATAACATTCACACGGGGAAATTCGACCCTAATGGGATGGGGATTTGATCATGGGAGTTGAAGGGATAAAGGTGGCGGTGGAAAATTTATTGGAAGGTTTTTTGGGACCTCTACTAACTACAACTCGTTATTTACATCAAAATCGATAAAATAGATGGTGCAAATAATAATAAATATATTATACATTTCCAAGACTCTTTTTAGATCGCTAAGAGATTAAGGTTGTTCATATATTATCGATTTCAATTATTATGAACAAGCTTGTGTACCCGGTGTTGCCTGGGATTTATTCTGCTTTTTAAATGAAAGGGGGATGGGGTAGTTTTTCAATATCTCATGTATGACTTTCCTCTTGTTTTCATAGTCAATTTTGCAAAATTTCAATAATCTCGGAATAAAATTGTAGATATGTACAAAAAGCAAACCCACAGACCCTCTTAACTAACTATCCATCATGCCGTTTCCCCGCAGGGGTAGGTAGAGAGGACGGACCGCCAAACAACTCGATCTGGGCACATACTCCTTGCTTCGTTCATATTCATACATGCTCTTCTAATATTCCGACTCTTCACATGGCCCGGCTTAAGTATCTGATTCACTTGGTCGTGCCATGTCTTTCTCGGGCGTCCCCGACTTCTACCATTCACATTTGCGTTATATATTCTCCTTTCCTCGTTCATTCGCTCTACATACCCAAACCATCTGAGCGTCCCTTTCTTAAACTTACTCATTACGCTCACAACAGCCTTGCATTCTTCGCGGATCTCCACATTTCTCACACGATCGTACGTGGTTTTACCACACATACGCCGCAGGGATCTCATTTCTACAGCATTCAGTCTACTTTCATCTTTCCTCTGCCAGTTCCATGCCTCACTGCCATACATCGGGGTAGGTACCAGCACTCCATTATGGACGGCTAACTTCGCTTCTTTGGACTTTTTCGTCAATTTTCAATAATTTCTTAATTATTGAAAACTAGCTGACCCGACGAACTTCGTACCGCCTCAGAATCAATAGCTGTTGAATTAAATTCGGTTTTTTTATTAAGTTGAAAATTACGCAATGAAGCAATTATCAATGCGCAACTGTCCGTGTTTTGTTTTTGTCAGTATCAGAGATGGCGTTGTGTACGGATTTATATTTTTGTGATTTTCTTACTTTTAAAATTACTTACGGGAATTCGGGAGGCGGACGGGTGCCGCCGCCCCGGGAACCATTTATTGAATAACCAACACCTCTGCCATAGATCACCCCAAGTGGTTCGCTACGTTTGGTGATTTAGCAGGGGTGCCCGGGTTCATGAGGTGACTTATGTCCGGGTCTTGGCTGCGTGGCGGGCCGGATCGAGAGAGACTGGTTGAGGGAGGCCTTTTGACCTTTCCAGCCGGACTCTCTCGACCCATTGCCTTGCACCACAGTTGGAGGGATGGATTCATACGTCCGTCACTCCCGAACACACTGACCCCAATGACGTTATATAAAACTGACCCCCAGATTCCTACCCACCCCTCATACCTTTTTCCTTCCCAAAACTTTCTATCCTCCCCATTCCTTAAAAAGATCCTCCACACAGCATCCCCTAAGATGACATAGGTCCTGAGAGAAATTATTTTCCTCGGGGCCTCCTGTGTGGAGCTTATGTAAAAAAATGCGTTTCATTTCAGAGATTTATTATAATATATTTTTGAATATATAAACTCAAATGCAATGATTGTCCCTCATTTTATATTGGAAAAACAACTCGTAATTTTGAAATCAGAATCAAAGAACATTTAAGGTGTCTTAATAATAATAATTTTTCTGAGTTCGCTAACCATATCATTGAAAATAACCATAGTTTTGAAAAAAATACAGGGATAAATATTCTTCATATTAATCATAAAGGAAAACGTTTAGATAACTTAGAAGCTTTGGAAATTAAAAAATCCCTTAAAAATAATGAATCTATTATCAACAAACAAAAAATATTGTCATATAGCCCAATCATGGATTTGTTCCCCTACCCACCCACTCTACACTAATACCTACCCACCCAATCTACATTATTAACTAACAACGGCTCCACCCCTACCCTAATAAAACATTGTTCTAAACTGTCAAATTAGTATAAGCTTTCCCTGACGAAGGAACGTTTGTTCCGAAACCGGTCGGATTTGCACATTTTATAAGTGGTTTATACAAAGTTGCATTGTTTCATTTTATTTATTATAATTATTGTATTTTTCCTTTGGAGGTGTGCAGACATACGTTCACCATTTGTCTCATTTTCGACTATTGACATTGAGTGTGTAAGAAAGAATGGCAGCATTATATGATTAAAAACAAATGCACAACAATCAACGCATTGACATTTGACGTTTTTGAATGTTTAGAATTCATGCACAGTTCAATATTATACCCCTCACAATATTGCTGGAGTTCTTTCAAAATACGAGAATTCGTTCCATACAAAATGTATGGGGAAAATAATTTTCTTTATAACTATGTATTTCGTTAACTTTTGTGATGTTTTAATAGTTATTATCCTTTCCGGGGCGGAGACAAATCCAACAAATCAAAGATCATCAAAATCAGCCCAGCCGTTCTCGAGTTATAAATAGTGTAACTAACCCGACTTTGTTTTATATATTAAAGATTGACGAAACAAAAGATAGGAAGCGGGCGTCATTTTCGTACTCAAAATTCAAAAGTTCCGTCGAATACTGTCTCAAGGCCGACTAAAGTAGGAGGCTTGGGCACGAGTCGAATTTTGAGGTGTCAAATTTTCAAACTATAATGAACAACGATAGTTTGCAAATGGCGTTGATTGTTATTGTATTTGTTGTTTTTTGCTGATTTGTATGTTATTTTACCGGAAGCAAGTAACTAAAGAATCATTAGATTATTATTATAAAAAGTAAATTTTACTTAGTGACGGCATCGACTTAGTAATTTGGCTGTTGCGCATCCAGACCTGTAGGTACTTTAGTAGGCCTTGAGTTCTATAATGACGCATAAAATCTTTGGGCGGAAAGCAATAGGCCACTTGCATCACATTTTTTAAAAAAATTTTCCGGTTTAGACAAATATTCTAAGACATTCTGTTTTTTTTTTAATCGGATTTTTGAAACCTTGGGGATTTTTTGAAAATTTCAATCCGAAAAATCAGACCACTTTTTATAAACCGGAAAGACGGGACATAATTTTATAGATGCGAAAAAACGATAATTACATAGCCGAAAATCATTTTAAAAAAAAGAACGTTTTCCACACGAATGGCACAGGCGAATAACGAGGCATATCAAAAATATTACATCTCATAAATATTTTTTTCCTTCATCCATCTTATTGATCATAAATCATTATAATGTACAACGTATATATTACTAAATCCAATATAAATATACTTATAATAATAATAAGAATATTATAAAATTTGATTTTAAATCAGCACCATAACCATTATACCTCTAAAACACGTACCAACTTCTAAAATGTACGGGGTTCTCTTCTGTCAAAAAGTCAAACCAAATGATAAGTTCGCAGAGAACAAACAATAAATCTAGTGAACGAATTCAAAAATTCGCCTGAAATCAAAGTGATGCCATATAAAAAAATAAATCAGTGTGCAATTTTACAAAATTAATAGGAACATTTTCGGAGACGGGACATTTTCACGTAGTGACGTCACGAGCCCAAATAATGGATTTATTTATTTAAAAATAAAAAAAAACTGTACATTTCTAAAAAAATTTACTAACATTTTCGCAATCTTAATTAAAAGATCTATCCACACAATTTTTTACAAGTCGTTATGAATTCAATGCAAGTGGCCTATGTATTATTTACATAATCGATAATAATAAGTAATTTGCATGTATTTACAAATGAAATTTTATTCCATCGCTTTTACTCTGTTTACCGTGTAATGGAAACATTTTCTCATCACACGGGAGGGAATTTTGGCGCTTTATAATGCAATTTACTTACTGGTAGGTCACGACCTTACTCGACGCGTGGCAGTTTAGTACTAAAGTACTAGAAATCAGTACAGTGCAATTGTCTTGTTGTTGGCTTCCCACTTTGAGATTTCTACCACGCGTCTACAGTATATTATGTATAACGTCATTGGGTTTACGATACATAATACACAGATAGTTAATTTTTTTAACAATTTGCATTGACATTACTGATCACATAAAGTACTAGAAAATCGTCTAAAAAATTTAATATTAGATTTATAATATTTATTGATGTGACGTTTTGCATTTCGTCTGTCTGTAAATTTTCTGTGTAAATCTGTGTAAGCGTTCCATTTCCGTTTCGAGATAGTGATCGTTTTAATGGTTGAATAAAGAATATTTTTTCAAATGTGAATTATTCTTCATGTTCACTTGGATTTCCTCCAATTTCTTCAAGTTGGTGTAGGTAGGTACCTGAAGAAATTTAGAAAAAAGTATTGTCATTGACATAGTGATAGTGTAATTGGACAAATTGTATAAATAATGCCTCGTAGGTATACGTTTTTAGATTTTCACGCCCAAAAGTATTTTCGTTATTTGTTTTTGGGGTGTTATGCCGCTAAAGAAGGAGGAATTTGCCGTGTTGCGCTACCTCCTTATTTAGCCAACACGGCATATCACCCCTAAAACAAATAACGAAAATAATAATAATTGGCCACTACAACACGGGCATGTGCCTAGTGTGATGGCCAAAAAATTATCCATTTACTGTAATGTATAAACTTTACTGAATAAAGAACATTAAAAAAAAAAAAAAAATAGGGTTTATAATTAAGTATGCCGATATTAAAATATCCAGTGATTGATTTGTATGTTGTTTTACCGCAAGCATAATATAAAACAAACATAGTGGTTAGACTACATATTTTAAACGGTGAAGTTTACTTAGCGACAACACTAACTTCGTAATTTGGCGGTCGCGCGCCCAGGCCTCTACTCTAACCGACGTTGCGTTTGTCGGTGTGATAAACGCAAAAATTTGTGGTTATGGCGGCAAATTAAAATTACCCAGATATTTTAAATAGGTAGTTATGGAAAATGTATTCGATGACATAAAAATTAAATAAAACTGCTATTATTATCGTAATTTTTCAGTGAAAATACCCTATTGAGGGAAAGGGATCCTTCCGGATGATTCGTTTAGACTTGAAGTATGTGTATACTCATATAATGGTTGTTTCAGGAGGATCTACCCCACCAGGAGTGCGGGGCTCCGGGGGCTCGAGGCCACTGCCGCCATGCGCACCACTGCCTGGGCCGCGGAGCTAACCGGGGGGCCTTTGGTTTCTTCAAGAACATCTGCGTCATACAGGGCTTGTAAGGACACTTTCACTACGACTAACTTGATAACAAGTCCAGATACTTTTAATATTACACAACTGCCTAACCCTGGTCTGGAGCCCCAAAATACCGGGAAAAATCCTCGACTCTGTACAGAAACGAGCAGTCCGTTTGATACATTCTCCCATCTTAACAAACGGAATGCAATCTTTAGAGCACAGGCGTCAGGAGGAATGCTGACCTTGTTCTACCGGTATAACAATGGAAAATCTCCGAGGAACTAGCGTCATTGATTCCCTCGGCACCGGTACATAGTCGGGAAACACGCCAAACACGCGCCCATCGTATAGTATACATACTTGACATTTGTCACACGAGAACGGGTCGTTTCTAAGACTCATTCTTGAGTTCAACAGCTCGGCTGTGAAACGATTTGCCGGCCTCTGTGTTTCCTCCCTCCTACAACACAGATCTCTTCAAGACCCGTGTTCACTACTTCCTCTCCTCAAAAAGACCTTCCACACAACATCTTCAAAGATGACTGAGAGAAATTATTGTCCTCAGGGCGTCCTGTGTGGAGTTAATGAAAAAAAAAATTGTTTTATTACCCGTTCTACTGGTTTACTAAAGTTCGAGTCTCCTATTGATTATTTGTCCACACGAAAGACAAGAAGATAAGATGGGGAAACTTCCATAATTTTATAGTTGGGACCTTCGATGAAGGAATAGGTCAATGGTTGGGGTTGGGACCCTTACCAAAGAGATTGGTACAAATTATTCATATAAAACGGACAGCGACATTTTTCCCGCCATTCAAGTAGGACCGGGTGGCATAAATGATGTGTTTATAAGCTCTATGCGTAAAAGGTAGAAATACCTATCCTTCCCGGCGAAAATGCCAACTTCAGAACGACTTTACCCATTTCATTCATCTTTTTTTAAGTTTTCTAATACTTTGTAGAAATGTAGAAGGTTCTTATGGAAAGAAAAATTAAGAAAATTGCGCAGAAAAATGAATAATTTCAGAAAACTTAACGATTGTTTTAACTTCGCACGTTTGACAGTTCGCGCGTTTGATGAAATTGAATTTAGCAGACAACTTTTTTTTGTATTAAAAGAATTGTCTACGGATTTTTTAATTGCGTAACGCAATTTTTGAAAAATTTTGACCGCCCCCCCATGTAACGCGCCGTAACGTTTTTCCCGTACCACCCCCCCCCCACCTAAACGTTACGTAACGCCCAAGTGACAATTTTTACCTGAAAGTCACAATTAAGTACTGGAAAATCACTTAAATACCTTTTTTCTTGTTTTAATCGCGTTTGCGGTAATAAATAAAACAAGAGATTTCGAGAACGAAAAGGATATACAAAAATGAATATTTGTAATATAAGAAAAATGAAAATTTGAATAAAAAAATTGTAATAGGTGGCACGCGAGCTGTTTCAAAACTTAATGTACTGGGACTGAATATATGGAACGCGGGAGGGGGGTTTACGGGACCGGGGAGCGGGAGAGGGTAGGCGGGGAAGGTGGAAGGGGAACGCGGGATGGTAGGGGATGCGGGAGGGGAACGGGGACGCACGGGAAAGGAGAAACAATTTATTTCTCTGAATATGATATTGCAACGCACGCCGCCGCCGGGAACCAGCTAGTACCTACCTATCATAATAATATTATGTAATAAAATTATTATTTTTTACTTTTCGAGGCATGCATTACATAGGCAGGTAAGATGGTGAATTCTTCAAATTTGGAACTGTTATTATAGTGACCGACCGAAGGTTCGGTTTCGGTTTCGGCAAGGTTCGGCAAAAAAATCAAGTGTCGGCATCAGTTTCGGTTTCGGCAGAAAATCGGCCGAACGTTCGGCCGCACCGAAACTCTGCGTTCGTGAATTATCGCGCGTCGTTCGGCTGACTTCGGGTGAGTTCGTGGCTCTGTGTTACCCGCCATCAAAATACTCAATAAGATCCTTCATTTATAATGCATATGTATATATTAATAAAGTGCTGTTTTTTGACAATTGTTTGTTCCAAGAAGTAGTTAACACGTTTGTAATTTTTTATAATTTTTGTTTGTTTTATAGCAGTAATATTAAAAAATATATATATTTTCGCATAGGTACTTCAATTATTGTTTTATTTTATTTTATTTAACACGTGTTAACTGTCTGTATAAGTGTTAAAAATAAGCCAAATTTCAGTAAACAATAGATTTTTAACATGTCTAAAAAAGTTTCGGTTTCGGTTCCGGCCGAAACTGAGACAGATACCGAAGATTCGGTTTCGGTAGAAAGTCCTGTTTCGGTCGGACACTAGTATATTACGCGATGAGAATTTTCTTTTTTTTTAGCGATAAAGTACCTACCTATCTATTACATATTTTGGCGGACAATGATTTTAATTCTATATTTAAAATTTGCGTACGGATAAAAAAGTTTTTTCGGTAGTATGTATCACCATATTATAAGTATAATTATGTACAAATAAAAATGACGTCATCTACCGGTGAATCGGGATAATATTAGGATAAGGTTCGGGTCCCCGCTGGGTAGAAGCGGCCATTCCCGGGTGTCGCAACGATCACGAGGTAGCGTGGCCGAGCGGTCTAAGGCGCTGGTTTAAGGCACCAGTCTTTTCGGAGGCGTGGGTTCGAATCCCACCGCTGCCAAACTAATTCTTTTTTATTAAAAATAATAATGTAATTTTTATAATCACCAGATACAGAACAATCTATTCAATTGAAAAACCGTTCGCAATCAGAATCAGTAGTAATTTTGCTTGGCTAGATTTTGACAATAGGGATCTGGAAAATATTTTTTACACTATGGATGTGAAAAAAATTGTATTATGATTATTATTGTTCATTTTCAAGAAAATACGCTTAACATTGTGTCGATAAATGATTAATAAGATAAGAAAGAAAATAATAAGGTCAATATTTTCTTTTAGTCTTCACTAAAGCATAGAGTGATGGTTTTTGTTGTTGGTTTTATAATTCTCTATACTTTCCACAGTTTATAAGTGGGTGGTTTGGTATATTTATGGCTTATACAAATACCATTTTTTGCTCTCTGACTAGCAATCAATTAAAAAAAATCACTTTACAAATTAATAATATGTTAATGAAACACATCAAATATTGTGAAAGCCTACGTCTAAGAAATGTACTTTTACCATTGATGGATATTAGACACATATTATACATCAGCAAAAACAATAAACTGATCACGATAAGAAGAGACAGGCTTTACCAAAGTCCAGCGTTCTCCTATTTCATTTCCCTTCCTCCATACATTACATCCCCAATTAATACAAACCACGCGACAGGACTATTTAGCTTGTAGAAATCTAATCTCACAGTTTCTTATTTATTGTTTGGCGTCTTTTCAACATCTACGAGAGAGACGAAGCACAAAATCTGTTAGACATAAGCAGTGGCGTGTTCGCAGTTTTCAATAATGGTAGGCAGTACCAAAAACAGCGAATTAATTAACAAAAAAAAAACTTAGGGCAGACTTGGTAAGTTTTCGTTAAATATGGTTCGGTTGGAATTACTTCCACATCAAACGTTCAAATAATCGCTTTATTAATGCATATTTCAAGCCATTGCTTTTAAAATTTCCATATTTTCATAGAGAGCCAACATAATTTATTATGATTAGTTGTAAAGCGGTACCAACAGATGACACCGAGTGCTATATTTGAGATTTGAACCGAAAGACATGACCTTTTTAAACACGAACGAATCTTCCCTTGAATATAGGTATCCTTCTCGAATACATTTTTGTATAGAATACAGTCAACATTTGAATACAACATGTGTGTAATTTTGCCTAGGTACTTAGTTCCTGCTTTTGACATGTTATAGTAGGGCGGTCGGTGGGGTGCGAGCTGCGATTTCTTGCAAAACATTATTAAGTATGTGAATAAGGTAGGGTAGGCAGGCATGCAGTATAAGTCGAGTAAATACCTTGAGTATATTGAGGGAACGCAATGGTAAAGTGTTCAGTCTCCGGTAAAGTGAACTATTGTAGATAAAGTGGTTTGACTTTAAGGCCTCAAAAGTCACAAGAATATCCCGTTGCTGGGCATGTGTTCAGCGTGTCTGAACTTTCTATAATAAAGCAATTTGCTGACAAACTATTGGTGCTACAACTGGTCTGGACAAAGGTCTGAGAAATGTTGAATGCCACATCTTAAATCTTTCACTCTTTCCAAAACGGTAACCAGATTCGAACAATATTTCAATGGAAGATGCTCAGAGGGAACTTGTGTCATTGATCCCTTCGTCACCTGTATAACTGTGTATAGTCGGGAAACACGCCAAAGGCGCGCCCAACATTTGTCACATGAGAGCGGTTTATTTCTACAACTCGTTCTTGAGCTCAGCTGTGGAATGATTTGCCGACCTCCGTGTTTCCTTCCTCTTACAACATATGTCAACTCAAGTTTAAAGACCCATGTTCACTCTTTCCACTCCTCAAAAAAACTCTCCACACAGCATTTCCAAAGATGACATAGGCTCTGAGGGAAATTATTTTCCTCAGGGACTCATGAGTGTGGAGTTAATGTAAAAAAAAAACAGAACAGTGACAAAACAGAAACATATAAAAAACTATGTTAGTTTAGGTTAAGCTTTTTGTTTTTTCTTCAATGTCCTGTTTTTTTATGGATCCTACCAAAGTACAGGTAAGTACCTCCCACAAGCTCGCATCAATGTAAATTACTGAGCATTGAGTGTATTGGTGTGTTGCACAGGTACATGGGTATTTGTTGCCTCGACGAAGAGATCTCACCCCCTTCAACACCTCCCAGTAGTGACGTGGAGCTCTTGAAACAGAACCCCAGTTCAGATAATATCATCTTCCCAGAGGATGAAGTGGAGGGCCTCGGGCAATCTGGTGCCCTCACCTTCAGGGAGAATGAGAAGTTGGAAGATCCACTGACAAAAGGTGTGTAGATTTATGAATTCATCATGAGATAGTTTAATTTAATTTTTATATTATGTTATTGTCTTCTTTACCATCTTAAAGTTCTTCTCACAGCAGATCAGTCATCAAGCTGCGAATCGGCGGTTAACCGGGTCTAAATTAAAAGTGAAAATTATTGAAGTATCAATTCCAACACACCCATTAATGTTGAACTACCGTTTTGAACCATCAATGTTAACCTCATCTATGTGGCCGTCGCATATTTGACACATCAGCGGATATACCTGTACGATGATGTCAAACATTTCATGTCGGATCACATAATTGTAGGTTTCAATGTTTCCAGGATGTGGCATCCGTGGCCACTACAGCACCAAGATAGTGGGTGGCCAACCTGCCCAGCCTCGCAGCTGGCCCTGGATGGCCGCCTTGCTCAAGGGAGGGGGTGCACGGGGGCCCTGGGAACACTTCTGCGGGGGGGCCCTTATCACTACCCAGCATGTCTTGACTGCAGCACATTGCCTAGTCAAGTAAGTACAATACAATATGCAAAACTTCTAACTACACACTCATTATCTTGTCCAAGCTTAAATTAAAAAATTAAATTTGTTTTAAACTGATAAATCTTTGAAAATAATGTGTACAAAATTGAATGAATTTTTTTACTCACCACACCCCAACTATAAAAGTATTGTCCAAAATTATAGCCTACTTTATGGTAGGACTCCATTAACCGAAGTTAAAGTCAGTGTTGTGCCATTTAGTAATGTATGTATTTTATTACATTGCAAAAAAAATTGTTTAGCCCCAAACTTACTATACGTAGCCAGGAAATACACGGACTGCTACAAGCAGTCGATATCGGCAGCTGCAATCACTGATTACAAAGCGATATGCAGTTCTCATAGAAAAAAAAACATTACAAAACAAAACGGTAGATTTTGTATTTTGAATATCAACCGTTTTTAGCAGGATGTATATTCCCAGTTATAGAGCAGGCTTTGCTCAAAATCCACATTGGCAGGGTAAAACGAAGAAGCCTAACAACTAGTTAAAATCTAATGCCAATTTATTTTGATATCTTTTAGTATGAAGCCCAGTGAAATTCTCGTTCGACTGGCAGAGTATGACCTTTCCCGCCCCGATGAGTCTGCCTCACGTGATGTGCGTGTGACGGCCGTAACGATGCACCATGATTACTCTGATGATACTCCATATGCAAACGACATTGCCGTTCTGCGCCTGCGTAATGCGGCACTGTTGCTCGAGGATGTGCGGCCAATCTGTCTGCCGCCACCTGGGGAAATGTTCATTAATAAGTCAGCCATGGTCACAGGTACAAATTTGTAAGCCTCAATGGAATCTTGCCATCTGGCAACGAGCTATGCTGCACGGACCATCAATACGGTGAACCAAAGAAAGTTATGTTTTGATATGCAGATAGAAAAAAGGTAGGTGGCCGCTGTAGCATAGATTTGATTAGCAGAAGTATGGATGAACCATATTGTGCACATGGTTTTATGTAGGTAATAACGGTTCATGGCCGATATCACTTGTTTCTATTATCTATGATCTCGACACTCTTCGACAAAGTGTTCTGCGCTTTAAACTTGTTCGCCTTCATACAACGAGTTCGTAACTGCCCAATTGTTGCTGTGACTTTACTGGATGGGTTAACCCAGACAGCCCTGAAACATTTTTTTAATTAATTTTTTTTTGGTTTCATCATTAAAAAAATCACAAAGTAGGTACGTACCATAAAAATATAAAAAAAAAAATTCATTTGATAGTTTCATTTTTGATACGGTAGGGTTATGGGCGTTCAACAAGTTTTCTTTAAATTCTTTTTCAGTTGCCGTCAGTGCACCAAAAACTGACTTTTCTGGAAGAAGGTGATGCTGAAGGCGATCAAATAAGCAAAATTTGCATACATCCACCAGTAAAGCCCAATAGGCCACTTGCATGGATTTCATAACGGGTCGTTTCTTCGACTCGTTCTTGTGTTCAACAGCTCGGCTGTGGAATGATTTGCCGGCCTCTGTGTTTCCTCCTTCCTACAACATGGGTCTCTTCAAGACCAATGTTCATTCCTTCCTCTCCTCAAAAAGACCCTCCACACAGCATCCCAGATGACATAGGCCCTGAGGGAAATTGTTTTCCTCAGGGCCTCCTGTGTGGAGTTAATGTAAAAAAAAAAAAAAAAACAATAACGACTTGGAAAAAATCGTGTGGATAGATCTTTTTACTAAGATTACGAAAATGTTAGTAAAAATTCTTAGAAATGTTCATTTTTTTTTTTTTTTTAAATAAGTAAATCCATTAATTGGGCCCGTGACGTCACTACAGGAAAATGTCCGTCTCCGAAAATGTTCCTATTAATTTTGTAAAATTCTACACTGATTTATTTTTTTTATGTGGCAAAACTATGATTTCAGGCAAATTTTTTAATTTGACGTTTAACATTCACTAGATTTATTGTTTGTTCTCTGCGAACTTATCATTTGATTTGACTTTTTGACAGATGTTATGAAGAGAACCCCGTACATTTTAAGATGTCTGTACGTGTTTTAGAGGTATAATGGTAGTGGTGCTGATTTTAACAAAATCAAATTTTATAATATTCTTATTATTATTATAATTTACAAGTACAAGTATATTACATTGGATTTATTAATATAGGCGTTGAACATTATAATGATTTATGATCAATAAGATGGATCAAGGAATAAAATATTTATGAGATGTAATATTTTTGGTATGCCTCGTTATTCTCCTGTGCCCTTTCTTGTGGAAAACATTATTTTTTTTTAAATGATTTTTGGCTACGTAATTAGTACTACATAAAGCGTGGTGTTTTTTCTTTTCATTACCGTTTAGATCATATTTCTGACTATGATACTACTCCCTTACCGTTTAGATCATATTTCTGACTATGATACTACTCCCAAGATTTCTATGAGACCTACACGAGTTCCGAAAAGCGAACAAATTAGCCTGAGGGTTAAACTGTATTAAAACCTATTCTCATACCTACCAAATATACATAAAAACTTTCATAAAAATCGGTCAAGACGTTTCGGAGGAGTGCGACCACAAACACCGTGACACGAGATTTTTATATACATATAGGTGTGAAAAAAATAATATTTTAGCAGAGTGAAAAAACTAATTTTGAAGTAGGAAAATGAAGGTGGACCTTCGTACAATATTTTTAAGAATGATTATGAAAGTACACAATAAATAAATGAAAGTCTCCCTTCGTGTTCTTGTTTAAAAACTATTTTTTTACTCCAGTGCGATACTCACCCAGCGACGATGTTTGTACCTGTATTTGGTAAATAATTTTTTGTAATTAAATATGTTTTTTTTTAAATTTTAAAGTATATTTCATACCGCTAGGTGATTAGGGTCAGTGGCGTGCACAGAGTTTTTGATCAGGGTAGGCAGTAGGAAAACCGCCGAATTTATTCAAATAAATTTAAAAAAACTTACTACAAATAATTCCCTTCGTAAAAGTTTTTGCTAAGTGTGCTTGCTACTGGCAAGACAAGTTGATATAAATAGATAACAACAGATTTCACTGTCGTCACAGATTGCCATTTGCTAATTTTGTTCCAGAAAGCACTGCCTAATACTAACAAAAAAACCTCATAGAAGCAAATTCAAAACGACACTTCTACTCTATGCTACGTGTATTTCGTAAACTTTGATATTATATCTTATATGAAGTTAGCTCCAAGCAGAAATAATTTATGCTTAGGCCGCATTTTAGTGAGGCAGTCGGAGGGCGCGCGTGTAGTTTCTAGCTAAGGGAACGTACCCATACTACGTGACCTGTTCCGGGGGGGGGTCTTCAAAATACCACGCTTGGTACAAATGAGCGGCAGGGGCCATAGGTTTTTGGTCACCGGGGGGGGGGGGATTAAAAATTGCAAAAAGTTGGTCACGTAGTATGGGTACGTTCCCTAAGGTTTATGCCACATCTGTAGTATGCCGTTTGATGAGGCGCGCGCGTAGTTTCGGATACTCAGCTTTTTCGCGCTTATTTTTGAAAGCGTGTATTTATTTAAGGCAATAATTTAATAAATTATAATATTATTTACATGCTTACGTTTTACAAATACGGTAGGGTAGGCAGTGCTTATGTGCCTATATGGAGTGCACGCCCCTGATTAGGGTGTCCCTATACAGAAAAAAAATCTTTTTTTGTGACAAATTTTTGGTTTTGTATTTTTTTTTAATTTGACATCCAAAAATATCTATAACCCCAAATTTTTATTCTCCTACCCCCACCCTCCCATTTTTTAATCGCGATTTTAGTACGTACAAATTTAATCATGTTTCATATTTCAAACAGAACTTAATTATTTATGTTGTTGAATGACAGATGGTGCTACGTCCGCCTCATCGAACTTTCATCCACACATGCGCAAGACATTCACGAGAAGCGTCACGTCATTTTGATATTTCATTCAGCATCATGTTCTCGCGAGGGCAAACCATCGTGCTTATTTGTGTCGGCTAAAGACGGACTGACATAAAATATTGTACACTCACTTGCTCTTTGAAATTCATATTGATTTTCTTTATTTCATTTACCTACTTTAGTTGGGTGTTTTTTTGCTTTTATCGGCAGTCGTCGTTTACAGCGCTCGATTCTTCTTTCTGTCATAGATCCCATCCCCACATACTTACAATACATTTCTTATTTTTTACAACCAAAATATTCACTAGAATTAATTTATATGGCAGAACGTTTGTCGGGTCAGCTAGTTATTAATAAATTATTCATAACCCAATCTAGAAAATTTTGGCATCCCCTCTCCTCACCTGCACGACAAAAAGCACGTCCGCCCTTTTTAACTAAAATTCGATTACTGGGACACATTTTACGTTGACTTCAGATCGTAATTTGGTAACTGAAGTAAATTATTGCTACCGTTTCTGTTCCTTCGGTTTTGTCCTAAATAACCGGCTGCCTAATAAACCGATGTATTAAACTTTAGTAACTCTATTGAAACTAGCACATAAAGATTTTTTTTTAATGTATTATTTAGGTACCCATTAACCTTTAGACACCTTAGAAACCATACCTGCATGAATATGCCCAATAAATAAATAAACTAAACAAAATGAACCAGCGAATTTCCCTTGTTTAGGTTGGGGCACCACATCCTTCGGAGGCCCCAGTAGCGACGTTCTTCAGGAGGTGCAACTGGGGGTGCTGCCCCCTGAGAACTGCTGGCTGCGCTCCGGGGGTCCCCTGGCTCCAAACTCCACCATATGTGCCGGTCAGATAGGCAAAGACTCTTGTCAGGTGATTAGTTCTCAGAACGAATTCCAAATTATTCACCTTCGCCAAGAGACATAATCAAAATTGCTAAAAATACTACCTTCCTTGTATCAGTTTAGATAATTTATTGTACATGTTGGTATTTTTTGTATTCGTACAAAACCTATAATACGCATGGGGTATATCGGTGAACCCAGTATAGTAATATAATTTTTATTTTGCAACTTGTTGAGGGTTAAATAAGTACATCATTAATTTTTGTAGTGTTTTATAGAAAATGAGGCAAAAGGTGAGATTAAAAATACTTTTTATTTCCTCCTTTAGGTGCTTCATCAAATTGTGAAATCTTGCTGTACTTTCCAAATACTGAATAAGGAACTCCAGTGAAAAATATTATGGTTTTAAAAAAATATGTTCATATAGACCAACGATACTCAACCTTTTTTCTCTTCGGGCCACATAGATGTATTTGTAAAGTTACGCGGGCCGCAACACTATACTGGTATGACGAAAAAAAATCATCAACCCCCCCCCCCCAACATTTTTTCGATTTAATTTTGAAGACACTCCGCCATTAATAATAATAATATTTGGATAATTTGTAGAGCGCTGTTTTTGTGAAAAATTACATAATTATGCGTATTTATATTATAAGAAAATAGTACTTTATACGACAGCAAGAAATGCTTTTAAAATTAGTAGGTACCTGACTAACCATTGACATTAACCAGTTTTTATGTATTATAATTGATGCGGTTGTTTCTAGAAGTGGCACTTTTATTTATAAATTACTAGCTGGTACACGGCATGCGTTGCTATGCCGTTTAATAAGGAAATAGTTTCTCACTGCGTGTCCTTTACCATTTGTCTCTTTCCCCTTCCGCCTCTCCTTTCTCTCCCGCGTCCCCTTCCCCTCTCGCGTTCCCACTCCGCCTCCTCCACCTTCCCTCTCCCCACTCCACTCCCCCCCCTTCCCCGTCCCGCGACTCCCCCTCCCAAGTTCACCTCCCCCCTCCCAGATTCCCCTCCCCTTTCCCTGGTTTCACTCCAACCCTCCCGCACTCCATACATTCAGTCCCGGTACATTCAGTTTTCAAATAGCTCGTGTGCCACCTATTCAATTTTTTTTTACAAATTTCATAACGTCAGAGCTCACCAGTGGTTTTATATAAACCTTGTCCTGACAATAACGAACACAAAAAAAAGAATTATCCAATTTGGTGCAGTCGTTAGCAAGTTATGCGCTTAGCAACACATTCAGAGATTCATATTTATATTATAGATTTGCGCGCGTACTTGTGTGTCAAATATTTGTTTTTTGGGATTAAATCTAGCGTGTGTAAATAGCAACACTCTTACACATCTGCCCTGATGATGGACACTGTAATGCTGTCCGAAACGTTGGCTAAAGACGGAGGTAGCGCAACACGGCATAACACCCCAAAAACAAATAACAAAAAAAACCTTTTGGCCGTGAATATCTAAACAAGTATCTTACTCTTGTACCAGATCGTGTGGACCATAATGACAATCCTTTTCGGGTGTCACTATCTGTGGCCTGTGCCTCAAAGTCGAAACGAATCTCAAGATTATAAATCGAATCGAATCGAATATTCGAAATTTAGAATGATAGTTTTTTTAAAATCAAGTTCCTGATGGTAAAGTGGTTAGGGCCGCACACAAAAGCTTGGCGGGCCGCAGGTTGAGTATCGTTGATATAGACCAATAAACGCTGATTCTGAATATATAAGTTTTATTTCATAATGTTAAACGTGGAGTTCTTAAAAAATTATTAAAAAGTTCATTTTTAAACCTCTCGTCAAAACACACTGTAAAGTTGGTACATATTACTGAATGGTTAGTGCTGACGTCACGCGTCACCAGTCATCGTATTGAAATCTTTGATTATGTAGGTATGACATAAGCCATCAGTATTAACAACATTTCATGTTATTCGTTATTTCATACTGTTTATAGAGATTTAGTTGTTTTTTTTTTTTTTTTTTTTTTTTTTTTTATTTAGTAACTATATAATATTTTTTACATTTTTATATGAAACATGTTAGTTAGATGTATATATAAAATATATTCGTAGTCCTCCTCACTAGGAGATCCTGTGCTGAGGGGGACTATGCTTTGGATAAGTTTTTCAGCGACTTCTATGGTTTAACTTTATTGATTGGATAAGGTTTTCCAGAAACTTCTATGATGTTTTAAGTATACTAGTAAGTTCATTTTCCGATAGATTCTTCAGCCAACATTTAATGTCCTTAATGTAGCTATTTTTTATTTTTATTTGTTTGATACTAAGTGGGAGTTTGTTATATAACTTTACTGCTAAAAATGCAGAACTTCTTTGACCAAATGAAGAGTTACACTTTGGTATATTAAGTATGTCTTTTTGTTTGGCTCTGGTTTTATGAGCGTGTGAGGTGTCTGCCTCTGAATCATTTTTGTGGTGATGAACTAGAATGTTTTTGGCATAGATTTTCTGTATGCTTGGAACATCAAACTGTTTAAAAATTTCTACTGTTGACGTCCTTATGGGGACCTTTAGAATGGTCTTTATAATGCAATTCTGAGTTGTCTTAAGTTGTTTCAAGTGATTAGATGCTGCTGAGCCCCATCCTATTACTCCATATTCCAATCGAGAGTGGCATAAAGCATAATATACTCTCTTTAGATCCCTCATCGACAAGATGTTTCTTAATTTTTTGAAGAAGTAGATGAGTTTTGTTAGCTTTTTAGAGGTAAGATCAATGTGTGAATTCCACTGTAGATTTTCATCAATTTCAATCCCAAGATATTTAATACTTTTGGTTTGGGTTATAGACGGGCAGGAACATTGTGGAAAAGTATTTTGACATTCATGTAATTTGAGGGTATGCACATTCATTGGTTGTCCTCTTTTGTTTTTGGAGAAAGTTAGATATTTAGTTTTACTAACATTTAATGTAAGGGAGTTTACTTTTAGCCAGTATTGAAGTACAGCCAGGCCATGTTCCGCCTCCTTGTAGGTTCTTGTCCAATCTTGTTCGTGGAATATAATAACAGTGTCATCTGCAAAGCTCATTATGTTTCCATTAATGGGAAGATTCATAAGGTCATTTATATATATCAGAAATAGTATAGGTCCTAATACGCTTCCCTGGGGGACCCCGAATTTAATTGGAAGAGATTTGCTCTTTCTTTTACCAATTTGTACAATTTGTTCTCTTCCAGTTAAATAACTTCTAAGTAGGTTTAGAGTTGTTTCGGTTATTCCATTTTTTTTTAGTTTTAAGTAAAGTATTTCATGATCAATTGCATCGAAAGCTTTTTGAAGATCAATGAAAACAGCTAAGCATTTTTTGCCTTCATCCAGTTTTCTAATAATTGTATTAGTTACATTAGCTATAGCGTCACCAGTACCCAGGTTTTTTCTAAAACCATACTGCGTAGGTGATAATATTTTATTGGTATCCAAAAATGTAAGAACTTGTTTTTTTATTACTTTTTCCAATATTTTCGACAGAGGAGTTAAAATACTAATTGGTCGATAATTTGAAATATCGTCTTTGGGACCATTTTTATATAATGGTATGATCGTAGCAATTTTAAGACAAGCGGGAAAAACACCTTTAGATATTGATAGATTAACAAGGTATGTCAGTGGTTGAATTAACTCATTTTGTAGGTATTTAATTGATTTGCTTGATATCAGTTCATTTCCCGATGAGGTATTTGTGTTTAAGGAGGTTATAATATTTCTTATTTCATCACTTGTTATCTTGACTATATTGAGGCTGTTTTCATGATTTACATCATCATTCCTCATTGTTTTTTCGACAGAAGTAGATTTTTGTTTAATTTTATTTGCAAGGTTAGAGCCTATATTGCAAAAGTAGTTGTTTATAAAGTCAAGAAGTTTGTCTGGGTGTTTCGTTGTTGTTGTTTTCATTGAAACAATATTTAAGCCTAAATAAATCAGTATCAAGAATAGAGGTATCTCTATTATTTAAAATATTGAAAAACTACTGCACAAAAAAATAGTAATGCTACTTCTAGGGAGAATACTTCGAATAACGCTATTTAAAATGGCGGCACTTGATCAGCTGATTGCCCAATCCTATAGTAATTTTTCAGGAGTGATGACATCACACGATTCACCTACATACGGTGGTCTTAGGGGAATCTTGAAAAATTAAAACTTTGACAATTAATTTAACTATTAAAACTAACTCTAAAAATAAAAATGCAGTTATTTAAGTTAGAAGGTCATTATTCATTAAAAAAAATATAAAAAATTGGACTGGAGTTCTCTATTGTGTCATAATGTATATTTTGCTGCAGTGGAAGGTCTTTTAATTTTGAACATCTGTAAGCAAAATTATTAATGGCCTGGGCTTTCACTGTCTCATAAATTTTGGTCCTCCATCACAAGGATAAGAAGCTCGCCCAGTTGGCGATGTACAAATGCTGTGGTGCAAATGTAGAAAACGGAAACAAAGCGAGATATGCTATAGACGAGCTATAACAAAACTACAGCTTAGAGTCAATGAAAGTTATGTGATTGGCTCGTGGGTGTAAAGAAAGGCGAGTCGCCTCTGTACATAAATGCTATTTATAGTAGTATGGATGTAACGTGTGCATGCGGCTTTGTACTAGTGGCCCATCTCCCTTTTTTCTATTATCTATGCCCTAACAGTACGAAAGAAGCAATAAATATAACAGTGTGTTTGTGTTTAGGGTGACAGCGGGGGGCCTCTGATGCACGAACTCCCCCAGAGGAGGCGCTGGGCCCTGCTGGGGGTGGTCTCAGGGGGGCAGGGTTGCGGACTGAGTCCCGGCCTCTACACGCGCATAACACACTTCTTACCTTGGATCAAGGAGAACTCCGTCATCTAACACCGATGAGTACAACAACAATAAATGCAAATGTAGCACTGAAGCAGTGTTTTTATTTTAATTATTATTTTTAATTTATAAACTAACGTTTAGACAAGATTTTTATGCATAGCACAAAGGGTAACAATTATTATAAGCAATAATTATAAGCTGATAAATTAAAAATAATAATTAATATTTGACAAGTTTAAGTATTTCTCCAATAAATGTAGTCATAATTTGTCTCGACGCCACCTAGCGAGGGATTTAACACTTACAATGTCTCTCTCGCAAAAAAATAAAGTTGGTTGTTTTCAGGTGGAAAAAAATATAATAAGCAGTAATTGTTGAATGAAACACTAGTATATATTGAATTATTTGGCGGGTATTTGATAAGCCCCCATAGCTCAGTGGTCAAGAGCAGCTGACCGGCAATCAGAAGGACACGGGTTCAAGTCCTGTTGGCGGCAAGTATCTTTTCTCGGAAGATTTTTCAATGTTGATGAGTGTTTCAGGCTGATAATTATTGCTTATAATAATTTTTATTTTAACTCTAAAAAGGAAGCCCTCCTCATATGAACTTTCCTACTATCCTACACTTGCACAAATTTCTAATATTTTAGAAAAAACAATAGTAAGAGAAAATTGGAAACAGTTTCTTCTTTAGGGATATAAAAGAGTGAATGTAGGTCTTGGAAGAGTCCATGTTGTAGGTGGGAAGGAAACACAGAAGCCAGTCGAGTTATTCCGCAGTCGAGAGATGACTAATTCTGCGGGTACAGACACCAAAATAAAACCACAAATGTAATACATACTGCCATACTGTTATTTTATTATATTGTAACATTTTAAAGTAAAGTCAGACATGCAGCAAACACATTATAATGGCACAATAGATTTCCACAAGCACCATCCCATTGAAATGAGTCATTCTCAATTAGCTAACTACAATGGTACATTGGAGCCATTATCGCATGTACATATAAACTGTATATAAAATATCTGAATTTCAAACAAAGTAGAGATTATTTATATGTTACGAACATAGGTAGATCCAATCAATTAAAAAGAAAAACCATACTTTACTCTTGATATCACAGAATTCCATATTACTATGTTCTTGCAATGGCAGATATTCACAGGAATATTTGTCAATACCAAACATATTGCATCATTATTGTAGTTCGACCAAAAACAAAAGACCGTTCCCTAGTGTTCGGAATGAAGTCACCAATGAATGCTAGCGAACAACTAATAAATCACACCCTTTCGGCTGCGCATGGCAAGAGATGTGTGTCTGCGCACCTTCTTTTGCTTGCGGTCTAGCTATATTTATAATATCTATTGTCATCTTGTGCGAGGGAACTGTATTTGAGCGTACTTTGGAGACAAGACTGGCATATTGGATTCAAAGACGTTGACAGCCAATAAGTTAAACTTTAGTTGTGAAATAGATCTTTCATAAAATGGAGATGACTCAGTTATTAAACCATATTAATCGAGTAAAATAATACGAATTGAGGAATCATTAAAAAAAAAACATGTATTCTAAAGAAAACTTTGATGGCCGAGCTTTCAGCGGGGATTTAACCCAACATTCTTCCTACATAATTGTTTAAACACTGACAACTAAGATGGCCGCCAACCTTCTTCAACCATAAATTCTTATGTGGTGGATGTTTATTTATTTAATCAAGTTCTTATCACTAAATAGCAGCCAAATATGAAAGGGCAAAAAAGAATTATAAACTGGTAATCTTTGATAAATTTCTGACATAATTTGGCATACAACTTCTATAAACCTTTCTGAAAATATTTAAGAAAATGATTTGAACATTGTATAACATAAAGAAAATCGATGAGCCTGAGTGAAAGAAGACTCAAATTTGTATTAAGTGAAGGGGCAATACGTGTTCCTCTGAACGATGGTTATTTTCCAAACTATCAATTTTTGTATTAATTAAGTACCATCAAGAAATGCGCATTTTAAAGTTGACAACACCCAATTTAATTTCCATTCTCTCCCATCAAAGTTTAAGTGAGGGAAGCTGATTGTATTCTTTTTATTGAAAAAGTAAGTTTTTTTGGTTTATTGAGTGATTTTATGTTGTGAAGACAAGTATTATTTAAACTCTACTTTAGAATGCATGTTTTTCCAAGAAACAGTGAGGGTATTTATCTTTTTAATAACTTAACCTAAAAATGGGAATCTTTTGAAATTGTAAAAAATGACCACTCCATGTCCCTCTGGACCAGTGGTTCCCAAAGTGGTCCGTACGGACCCTCAGGGGCCCCTAGAATCATTCAGAGGGTCCGTGGAAAATAAAAATTGATTTGGGGGTCCGTGAATGACGTCAGGGGGTCCGCGGCAAGGTTTTGACACATTTTTATTCATATGGAAGTTTCGTCGGGGGAGGTGGGTAATGGGATGGGGCGGGATGTTTCGCTCCACCCCATCCTACCGCGTCCCACCTCAAATCCCATTTCACTCCCTCCGTTGTGGTAAATTTGCCATCCCACCCCCCCACCCCCCATTGCGCTATCCGCCGCCCCGGGGTCCGTGGGCCAAAATAGTTTGGGAAAGGGGTCCGTGGGCCAAAAGAGTTTGCTCACTGCTCTGGACAGAGATATTTTGTGAAAGTGTCACATGAATAAATGTACCTTTTTACAATAAAATATTGTTTTATTATGGTTAGCGGAATCAGGAAAAATACTTTGGCACATGACTAATAAGTAAGGGTCGACCAAGACAGGTTTTTCATTTTCGGCCGAGACTGAGAATAAATCAAAGTCTCGGCCGAGACCGAGAATAGATAAAATGAGAGAAAAAAAATGGAAATGCACTATTTTTGCATAATATAGTGTATTTAAGAATGTAATAATAATTTGTTTTAATAATCAAAATTGAACAACATGATGTTGTGGCACATAAAAAGCATTTTTTGCATATTCACCCTTCAAAGAGCGTCGCCCCATGTCGTATAATTGACCAGCTGTTCACTTGCTACACTAGTAGGCGGTGCTGATAAAAACTTTTTTGCTGCAGGCATAAGTACTTGATATGGTGATGATTACCAATACTCAAAAATATTTGCATTTCTTTGCAGTCTTGGCTCTCTAAGAAAGCTATCAAGCGCTATTTCTATCACAGCACGCTAAGTAAAACCCGCCTCGCTGCCAGCCGACCAATCACAATCGACAGCTCTCTCACGCACTGACACCAAGTGACGAATGTGGACGCGCATGGTAGATTTGAATCCCATTATCCCATACCGTACCTACTTACAACGGTCTCGGTTATGGCCCTTTCGCCGAGAACCGAGACAGAGTTCTCAGTAGAATTTGTAGCCAAGAATGCCGAGACCTCGGTCGACCCTTACTAATAAGCCATTCATTTTACTCCAGTAGTCCTTTTTGTGAATATTTTGAAACTTACATTAAAAAACAATAGATGACTCTAAAATAAGTTTTACCTGCCTAGGATGACAGCACATAATCAAGAAAAATTTATGGCAACAAATATATATTAGACTACATATTAGCAACTGTATATTATTTGAATAAACTATGTATATCTGTTATTATGTTTATGACTTAGAAAGCATTAATTGTTCACTGTACAGAGAAAAAAAGTTCTGTCCAGAGGAACATTACAGTGACCAGAGGAACATACAGGGTATTTGTTCCTCTGGACAAAAAACAAGTTTTATTTCGATTACGTTTATTGCACAATATATAAAAAAAAGTAGCAAATAAAAAATCAGATTACAAAAGATCATTTATATGAGCTCCAAAATATGTCATTTTATAAAATAAATTGCTAATAGTTTTGAAGAAAAAAAATTAAGTTTACTAAAAACTCGGAAATGTCCAGAGGAACACGTATTGTCCTATGTCAATTTTAATGGTTATTAATTTCACTTGCTGCTATGTAGGCATTTATACCACTAATTCAATGAGGTTTAAAACACCTTTCAGTCTTATAAGTGATACATACATATTCTTTTTTTGTGATGTATTTAAGAAACAGAATACAGTATGTACAGTCCCTGGCCAAATTATTAGACGCACTGTATTTTTTTTTGTAATTTTATGTTTCTTAAGAGTTTTTATGCAATAATGGTATATTTAAACTACAATATTATTGATTTCTATTTAACAGAATTGTTGTAGACTACATATTTGTATTTATTTTTAACATATGGCAACACTGTGTTGACAAAGTGATACATGAACGTAAACAAGTACAAACCTGTATCAGTCGCGATCGGAATCAAGTCAGGTACGGACGTGTTTCTGTGGCTCTATGGACTGTGGTTGTTTGTTTAACAGTTTTATACTACTCAGTTATTAGTTTATTTTGTATGCAGTGTTTTAAAAAAGTAATTGGACTATTTTCATCATGGGTAGAAAAGGCGATCTTCATTAATTTCACTTTTCTTTAAAACTTAATAAACTAATGCTTTTCTAAATTAATGCTGTTTTATTTATCTCAAATAAATCGGTAATTGATTGGATAATATAAAAATAAAAAAATAAAAACAAATCAATCTAAAATAATAAAACGGTACAATATCACCCGGTAATTAATATTTTACACGAAATCTTGCAGTGCGTCTAATAATTTGGCCAGGGACTGTATGCATCAGCGAAATTTACATGTGAAATAGGGAAATTCCCTGCTTTTTCAGGAATACCTCAAGGGTCAAACTTGGGTCCCCTACTATTCTTGATATTGATTGATGACATTAAGAATGCATTCTACATAATTCAATAATTTGATTATGAGCATGACAATGCACACAAATGAATTAGGGGAAAGTATGGCTGAAACGGATCCACCACAGACAAAATTTATTGGATGTTTTCATAATCAATCCACAGGTAGTTCAAAGGCAACAATGTGCAACGAAGAGTAATAAAATTGAATCAATTAGAGACAGAACAGTTCATGAGATGTTTTACATAATAAATACAACGATTATTGCACGCACAAACACTCATCTAAATTTAGGTATAAAAATATGGTAACAAAACACTATGCGCCGTAGCGTAGCAGCGGACATATTGTGTCAGTAAAAATATTATTATTATAGCGAAGAAACTATGTACGATTTTTTATAATCTCAAAACCAAGCATTTGGTTTTCATCTCGCCAAAAATTACACCATGTATTTATAATAAAATAAACTCTAGTTTAATAATATAATGATAGTATAGATTTAAACATTATTTACTCTGTTAACAATACAAGTTTAAATTTTACTACAATTGTGCTGCGGAAAAAAGAAATTAGTTTTAATTATTCCCTAACAAAGGAAACATTAGCACTTCAAGATTTGAACATCTCATTACAGATTTACAAACATATCTGTGAAGGTGGCTAAAATATGGACTAAGAAATTAATAAGGCAGCCAAAAGAGGAACTAATTACTACCGGTAGCCTCAATATCTACAGTAGACAACTCTGACTGCAATAAGTTTATATCTCTATATTAGAATTAAAAGAACAAGTTGTCCAATTATAAAATCCAACAGATTTACCTGAGGGAGGAAGACATGCATAATTTTACAATCCGAGAATGATGCATTTTTGTAAAATAATAAAATGATAGGGACAATAAAAACATATAAGGGAAGTTTCCAGAAGCACTGATGGGGAGGGGTAAAGAATTTTATTTGTTTGGCAAGTATCACATGTCATTTTGCTCCAATCAACTCGTGTCTTAGGCTTAGTTCAGACAGAAACCATGTCCTATCACAATAGTGGAAGATACTCAGTATGGCCCTGTTGAAGACCACCATTCAGTGTTAAAATGGCTTTAGTCATGTTTGGTGACCAGATCTGATAGTCAGGACTCCAACTCCTTCCCTCCCCGACTATCTTCAGCCTCACAGCCTATCCCATTTGGGGATGCCCATAGAATGAAAAAGAATGTTAGTAATGTAATGTGGGCATGTTTCGTGATCTAAGAGTCTGTCCAATCTAGTTTTGAATTTCACATAAAGAAATTTGTTAAATCATAATTGAATCATAATCATAATTGAATCATGAAATTTTTATTTCGATCAAATTTAATGGCGATATACAATGTAAGGCAGTGTAAGAGAGACAGAGCGCTTGCTAAATGGACTGGAACCAAAAGGTACTAGTGGCGACCTCGATTTCCATTTAACTTTACATTTTAAGGCATTTCTATGTGTATTATCTTTTCAGTGGGGATACCATAGTCCCATTGACTCCAGACGGTTGGAAGCAATTGGAACTCTTATACGGTGTTCACACATTTCTATGTGTATTATCTATTCAGTGGAGATACCATAGTCCCATTGGCTCCAGAAGATTAGGAGCAATTGGAACTGTTATACGGTGTTCACACAATTTAAAAAAAAAGCAATTTCTAGTGGCAAGCACGACTTGCAATGGTCGAGTACGACTCATGGATGCCGTGTGAACGCCATCCAAAATATTATTAAAATTCGCCACTAAATGGTGCCACGGTACACACGTGTACATTACAGTTCTGTGTGAACTAAGCCTTAGAGCAGGCGACACAAGCGTTCAACTTCGGCTCGGAGTGCGTCTGCAGTCGTTACCTACTTCACATAAAAAATAATCATTTGTTACTCTCTCAAAACATAACATCACAAGTTAACCGACCTTACTGTTCTAATATTGCGTGCATTAGATTAACGTACGAATACAACGCGCTGATCCGATGATATCAGACACCCTCTACCTTCATGGGATTCGTGAGATTATTGTTGTCGCCAGAAGGAGGTACCGCATCGGCTTTCTTTAAACATCGCCTCCTAGAAGCAAACTGGAACGCGCCGCATGCTAAGTTTCTTAGTGGTTACCCGGGAACCTACAAAACAAAGAAGCAATTAACTTAATTATATTAATACATAGTTTTATTTCACATGTACATTTGTTACTTAATTTTTATTTATCTGCTACCGTTTTCGAAACATTTGTGTCATTCACTAGCAATACTAAAACTAACTTAAAAATTATACAAGTACAGAAATGAAATTGGTAGCAGACAAATAAAAATTAAGTAACAAATGTACATGTGAAATAAAAGTCTTCATAACAAAATGTCTAGGAATGCATCAGCACCAGCAAAAATAAATCCAAAAAATATTACTTCAAAGTGATGCATTCCGTAATTTCCAGTATGTAATAAAAGAAAAAGTTTCAAAAATGGTTCTCCACAGGTTAATTAGCCCAAGAAATACAAAAAATTAATACATAGTAATAATGTTAGACCTGAGGGACAATATCACCTTTTTAGTGCATAAATGGTGTATTGACCCCTCCGAATTTTCGAGAATATGAGCTTTTGGTGTCTTAAACGAAATGACATTTTACGAAAACTTTTAGTTATAACCGCTTCACAATTAAAGCTCTATAAATGAAACATTTCTGAATGTGGCCGAATAGTAAAAACTGTTTTAGAAAGGTTACAAAATAGGCTTTCAAATTATTATATTACAAATAAATAATAGCATTTGTAAATATTAAAATTTAGAACGCAAACATTAAAAATAGGTAAAAATGACTCACGTGATGTTTTTATGTGAAAACAGTACTAAAATCACAGATTATGCAAACAACAATACTTATTCTATTGTATATATGTGTAATAAACACTTTTGTCACCTCACTTTTTTATCATTTCATATAAAAATATTTAATAAGAATTTAAAATGTGGAGCGCGGTGGAGCGGCCGGTAGCAAATTTGCGTGGGTAAATATTTTTGTCAACTACACGATTGACAGCTGATTCCTGTTATGTATTTCCATAGACAACTTGATAGAAATGTGCAGCTTGATCTACTATCGACCTTTGACTTTTTGTTTTAGGGATGTAACTAAAACAATAACGGAGTTATAACGATTTCTATGGAAACACACGCGCTGACGTATAAACATGCTTATTGTACTTGACTGCTGTCCTATTTTTAACGCTTATATCTGCTTACGTTGTGGAGGGGTTAAGAGAAAACATGGTCGCCGATAAATTAGAATAAAACATATTTTACCAAACTGTTGCTGTTGCTGTTCCCCCCCCTGCCAAAAATTATATTGGAAAGATTCAGACAATCGATAAAGAATCTACCTATTATATTATATTTTAACAGAAATTATTTCAATTTGCAATTTCGGACGCAGATATGGGTACCGCCGCCCCTAGAACCATTTATTGGATAACCAACACCCCTGCCATAGGTCACCACAAGTGACTTAGCAGGGGTGCCCAGGTTCATGAGGTGAGGTTTGTCTGGGTCTTGTTAGTGGTCAAAGCATTTGCCCACTGGGCCACTGGGTGGTGGGCCGGATCGGGAGAGATTGGTTGAGGGAGACCTTACCTAGACCTCTCCAGCCGGACTCTCTCGACACATTGACCCTCAGATATCAACCCCCATATACGTTTTTCCTACCCAGAACTTCCTCTCATTCTTTTCCCTAAAAAGACCCTCCACACAGCATCTCCAAAGATGACATAGGTCCTGAGGGATTTTTTTTTCCTCGGGGCCTCCTGAGTGGAGCTGATATAAAAAATAAAAAAAAATCTAGGAAAGTTAGGTATAGATTTCCTGGAGAGGACAACTGTGAATATCTTAAAAAAGGGTCAATTGAGTCAAGTCAAGTAAGTTTTTTATGTCTGACGCAGGCAGTTGAAATTACCTGACAAATGGTTCCTCAGGAGGAGTCGGCGAGTGAACCGTCCCAGGCGGCCTCTCGGTGCTGAGCAGCAAGCCGCTTCTTTTCTATAACACAAACACAATATAGAATTAGAAAGTCAAAGGATTGATTAGATTAGCTTGAATGTCAGCAAGTATTGATTAGATTAGCTTGAATGTCAGCAAGTATTGATTAGATAAGCTTGAATGTCAGTAAGTATTGATTAGATTGGCTTGAATGTCTGCAAGTATTGATTATATTAGCTTGAATGTCAGCAAGTATTCATTAGATTAGCTTGAATGTCAGCAAGTATTGATTAGATTAGCTTGAATGTCAGCAAGTATTGATTAAATTTAAATAAATGAAGACAATATAAGCGAAACTCAATCGAAAATCTGGAAACAGAAAAATCAGAAAAACATATTGACACCTCTGGGACTCGAACCCACGACCTCTTGCTTTCTTTTGAGGTGTCAATATGTTTTTCTGATTTTTCTGTTTCCAGATTTTCGATTGAGTTTCGCTTATATTGTCTTCATTTATTTAAATATTACAATTTGAGGTTTTACTCATAAAGTTAAAATAAAAAATAAAATATTGATTAAATTAGCTGGAATGTCAGCAAGTTCAAAGGAATGGAATTTGAAACTCAGAATGAAGTCCGGCATGTTCAGTTATCAGGTATTCTCATCGCAATCAGCAGACTCTGGTTTGATAGTGACATAACAATTAGTTACCTCTGGCCTGGGTGAGCAGACGGCGCTCTTCGAGGCGCTCTTGGGGTGCGGAAGGCAGGCGCACACCCAGCGCGCTGGACACGAGGCGGCGTGCGAGGGCGGCGCAGGTCTCGGGGCGCGCGCGGTAAGGCCGCAGCGACTCTGCGCAGCGCCGGGCTTTCTGGCGTGACTCCGCCGTGGCCTCTTGCAGTCGCCGCGTGCGCACCAGAGGGTGCCAGCAAGCCAGCACTTCTTGGGCTGAACAACAATAACTATTAGGAACCCTCATATTTATTTACAGTACAAGTAGCTTTAATCAGGGCTGGATAATTCCAGCTTTCCAGAGCACTTTTCACATTTTTCCTTGACATATTTTATTTGATGTGAGGGTATATTTTTCAAAATTTTATTTTAGAAATTGCAAAAATTTACAGAATTTTGACTAAATATTTGAAATTTCATCCACACCAGAAGATTCAAATAATATATTTAGAAACGCATTGAACGAAATTTTTGGCTAAAAAAAGCCCTCGGAAAAAATTATTCGTTAATTCTTAATTCCAAATTTATTTTTGTACAAGCACAAAATTTTGTCGTTAATTAATTTCTGTAATTCGAAAAACTTCAATTTGCGGGAAAGAACGTAATTGGCTGCGAAATTTCGATTTACATGGAAAAAAGTTGTGTTTCTTTTCTATGAATTTACTTTGAATATCTCCATATTTGATGGACTGGCTGCAACGATATTTGTCCGGGAAATTTCTATTTTCAAGCAAAATTTGTCGTATTTTTACGGATTTACTATGAACCTCTGAATTCGAATGATCGACCGCGAAATTTCGATTTACTCAGAAATATGTTGTAATTTTTACAAAATTACTTCAAACATTTGTAATTGAAGACCCCGCCGCAACAGCGATCGGCCGTAAAATTTGATTTATGCTGCGTAAATCGAAATGTGTATATTAAATATGTGATATTTTTAAAAATTTACTTTGAATATCTGAATTTGAAGGACGGGCTGCGAAAGTAAAAGGCCATGAAAATTCGATTTACACAAGAGTAAGTTCGTTTTATTACAAATTTTCTTCCAATACCCACCTAAATTTGAAAGGGTGTCCCCAGAACTCGAATTTTGAAAGATAAATAAATACTGAAATTCTAATAATATTTTTTAAATTCTCGTCATTTCCCTGATAATTCCCGGTTTGGTAAAATTCCCTGATAATTCCCAGATTTTCCAGTT
Organism: Limnephilus rhombicus; assembly: GCA_929108145.2. Taxonomy (NCBI): domain Eukaryota; kingdom Metazoa; phylum Arthropoda; class Insecta; order Trichoptera; family Limnephilidae; genus Limnephilus; species Limnephilus rhombicus. The sequence goes on from OV815286.1 coordinate 23,271,546, forward strand.
TGCTACCTTATTAAATACAGAATTACAAAAAAAAACTACAAAAGAGGAACACACATCTGCCCTAATGATGGACACTGTAATGCTGTCCGAAACGTTGGCTAAAGGAGGAGGTAGCGCAACACGGCATAACACCCCAAAAACAAATAACAATAATTTTTTGGCCGTGAAAATCTAAAATCATGTCTACAAAAGAGGATTACAAAACAATTATACTGTGTAAACATACAACATAATACATATTGCGATTAAAATTTACAATAAGCTACCAAACGTAAACTAATAACAGTTTTAACCTTTAATTGCTGACATGGGAGTCTGTCTGACGGCATGCACACATGTATTGATATGTTTCCGCCTCAAATTAATAAAGATTTCAGGTACACATATTGAACAGATTTTTTTCATTTTTGTACAGAATGTTGAAGGCATCGTCCCTCGGGTGGGTTGTTTGCAATAGTGCACCTACGAACCTACGTCAACAGTTAAAGGTTAAAAATATATTTGAAATGATTTTTTTGTACGTACTTAAGTTCTTTCAGTGCCATTAAAAATAACGGCTACTTCTGCACTTAGTTACCTAAGCTCTCTTGTGCATACATATATGTATGTACAAGAGAGTTTATAAATGTAATGGTATTGTCCACATTGCTGTAGTGAAAGATATTTTTAGTTTGTGTGAACTCTAGAAAACATGAAATGAAATCAATTACAATAATAACGGTCTGAAAAAGAAAAATTTCGTCAGGCGGCAATTTTAAATTTTTTCATTAGACAGTTTTAGTTCATGTTATCAATAGGAGTACATATTAAGTTTATAATAATTTACGTCTTTAAAACTTGTGCTGTGTTTTTACACTAGAATCCGAGTGAATTTTACAATGTAGTACTAAATAGGTGAATTATACTGAATTTGGGTCCTGGCTAAAATACATTTATATTGTTAATAATAAAGCAGCTCACGACTTCAGATTGTGCTAGAGCAGTGATGTACAACCGGCAGTCCACGGGTTTTTCATGCAGCCCGCTTGTCTAAATCTAGCACCCTTGAGATGATTTTTCACAAAAGCGTCCCTATACAAATCATCCAAATATTGTTATTATTATAAATCAACAGAATTAATTTATCGGTTTGACATTGGGTTTAAAAATATTTTCATCTGCAGCAATTTTTGTGTGTTCTATGGTTAACCGGTGACAGGCCGGAGACGCGCCGGCGCACGCGTCGTATGCGCGAGAAAATAATTCAAATATTTGAATAATATTTTCGACAAAAAACTTTTGGTCTGCGATTTTGGCCCTTCTATGTACATAATTTGTATAAAAAACAGTGTCAGAATCGCTTGCGCCAACATTTCTCTATGAGACGCCTAAAAGTTTCATTCACCTTGCAACCCCAGAATATTTTAAAAACGATTTCGTCTATGACATTGACCTGTCAGAATTTGCCGCGAATTTAACCGTCGCAACTAATGCGTGTTCCGCGACTAAAACATCGTAAAACCTATTAATTTACGTAATAAATGCAAGTAATGTTGTTTTGGTAGATAGTTTATTGTGTTGTGCAAGTGTTTCAGTCAATAAAATATACAATAGCTCAAAATTAATCAACAAAACATTCAAACGAAATCTTTATAATTACTTTAAGGAAATGTATGATTTTAATTTTAATTAATTTTATTTTTCATTATTATTTTAATCATTGTATATTGTGTACTACATACCTGCCTAACTGTTATTATCTATCTTTGTAAAATCCCACTAGGGCGTAAATAAATAAATAAATTCAAAATTCAAAATGGTGCTTTTTTAATGTTTTTTCGTGAAATGGCCTGGCCTTTGACCGGTTAATGTATTAAATGGTTATCATTTTACAAAATACAAAAAGGTTACCCAACCAAATTTTTACTTTGAAAATGATAAAATTTACTTTATTTTTTAAATTTTGTTATGGCATCTAAAGATTTAGTGTTAGGTTATTTTAATGCAACATTTTAACTAGTTAAATTTTAGATTCATATAAAATAAATTTAAAATCTACACTAGCGACACTATGTCAAGCTTTAGGTACTCTTTCCCCTGCGGCCCGCGAATATATTGACATTTGGCCCTCCACCACAAAAAGTTGCGCATCACTTACTTGAGGAACGAAAAAACAATATTATTGAAAATTGAAGTTTTTAAAGAAAAATAACATCATTAAAAATTGAAGTTTTTAAAGAAAAAAACTACTTTCAACAACATCAATTGTGCAGCTGGGGCGAATACCTGGTGTTACCTCACGGGTCAGAAAGGAGCGTGGTGTCCTATCTGCATGTTTGATGGCCTATGGTCCCCAACGAATTGCCTGACGCAATACCAAAGTAGATCACAATTGTATAGGTAAAACATCTTAAGTTGGAAGCAATAAAAATGCTTAGTATTGATGTATTGGTCTATCTGTGTGAACGTCAAGCGACGCCCACAAACCCGATGAGGCTCTCTGTCTTGCTTACGCCCACTTATTGCAACTAGTTAGAAGAGAGGCAAGTTTTACGACACCCTTTTGAGGCTGTACTTACAGGGTGTTCTATTCTATTCATTCGGTTCGTAATTTGATTTAAACATACGTGCACCTACTTTCGCAAGGGACAAAATCAAATTTTTAAATTTGAAATAATAAATAGTTTTTATTATTTTTAATTCGAATCTTTATTAGTAGATTTACAGAGTGTTTGTAATATTTATTACGATATGGAGTCCTGTTACGAAACGGAACATTGAAAATCACTGAATGGACTTTTAATGGAATTTTATTCCGTATGTTTAATTATTTTACTTATTCATAATGTAAAAAACAGTGGTGTCAACTTTTAAGCATAAATGACTTGTATGATTTGACGTCTAAGGCAACTGGAGTATCACAGATTAGTACCTATTCAACAGTTAATCTTTAGTACATTTGTGTTAGTAATCTGTTATATTTTAGATAATAAACGTATAGATAGTTGCTGATAATGACTGATACATAATTAAATAATTACTGTTGCTGATGATTGCTAATACATAATTATAAAAAATAAATAATCCATAAGCAGCCAAATTTTTAAGCACAGAATTTGGAAATCACACTTCATTTCAACATTAGGTTCTTGGTTTAGGTAAACCAAGTAATTCATGCGTATTGAGTTTTAAACGAAACTTTACAAATGTCAAATCCGTACAAAAAATTGGCGGCAATGGAGATGTTTTATATGGGAAATTTTAAACTTTGAAAACCGAATTTTAATTCATGTTTTTTCATCTATCCCGACTGAAACCGATGTTTCTTTTGGTAATTAAGTTTAACAGTCGTTGACTTTTCAAAATCTATGCCTATTAAACGTATAGCGGCATGTGGCGGCTTGTAGATTATTTACTTTATAAAATATTATCTATATAAGTATGAATATTATAGAATAATTTTACCTACCAATAAAATTTATATTTTGTGTTCCGTATCGATGCCTGGAATCCATTATGAGAGAGAGCTAGCTCTTTCGCCCTTATAGTTTCAGTTTCGCGCGTGTTTATTCCCTATATTTGCCCTTTTTTTATTCGACTTGCCACATTTTCTCTCTGCTGGCAACACTAGTGACGCGCATCTCAGATCACGTGATGTTATTGTTTGTCATATGACTCGTAATGCACCAGGTAGGGATTACCTGGATTCCAGGCATCGATGGAAACAAAATATAAATTTTATTGGTAGGTAAAATTATTCTATTTTGTGTTCCGTATCGATGCCTGGAATCCATTATGAGATGTGTTTGCTCTCACCTGGTGATCTGAAAACTTAGCGTTATATGTGATGCTATTTACACTGGAGTAAAGAATGGAGCCATTGAGTGCTGAAGGTGCTCGCTTCTGGAGTGCGCTATCTCCTTCTGGTAGAACTTCCGGAAGGTGTGCTCGGACTTCCAATTCCCTCTAGCAAGAATCTCCTCTATGGGGTAGTCTTCCAACCAGTTTAAGGAGGCTACAGCCGAGCGTACACTTCCCGGGGTTGCATGGACTCCAGCTTCTCTGAGGACTGATTTGATCCATCCCCCTATTATTGTTTGCGTTGCCGGTTTTGTTTCTCCTGATGTGGTCACAAATAGGTTCTTTAGTAGTGGACCTCTTCTGGCTGTAGAGAGGGCAACGACTTTTCTCAACCATTTAAGGAGGTTGATGTTATCTTTTTGTGAGCCCGTCAGTTTCCAACCTGATTGTTTATGGTTGGCTGTGTCGGTTTTTGCCCCAAAAATTGGCCACAGGGTAATAGAGTTCCTCTTGTCGATGAAATGTTCTGGGGTGATTCTGAGCAGTGTCAAATCATGAACTCTCCTGCCTGACGCCAGGACGAGGAGTATTGCTGCCCTCCGTGACGCTTCAAACAGCGAGTCTTCTGTGGGGGAATTCTTGACCAGCCAGTCTATTACTTGTCTGGGATCCCAGATAGGGGCTTTCTCCTTGGTCCTCCTTGCCATTGAGATTGCCTTGAGAACGTGTCTTACCAAGAAATCAGAGCTGATTTTTCTCGCATTCTGAGCTGGACCGCAGAAGGTAACAATGGCTGACTTGTGGACCTGAATGGTCCCTGGGGCTAGGCCTCCTTGAACAAATAGGTGGGCTAGATACCTGGCAACCGTAGTTGGTGGGGGATTGTTGACGTCCACACCGTTTTGAGTGCCCCATTTACGCCACTTATCCCACGCAGGTTTGTAGGTCTTCAGTGTAGACTCTCTCCAGGATGACTTGAGGAGTTGGCGTTCTTCTTGACTCCATGTTGTCAGGGCTTGTTCCCACCCGCAATTCTCCAGACCTCTAGTTCCAGATCCTGAATCCTGGGAGGGGGTAGTCCTGTCGATGTGTCTATGAGGACTCCCTCTAGGTTGCGCAGGCGTATGGGAGGTTCGTCTGTTCGCTGTTTTAGGTCGCTTCTCCAGAAAGTCTTCTCCCATTTTGGGACGACTAGAAGGAACATGCCCTTTGCCTGATTTAGGTGGGTGAGCACTCTCGGAACAAGGTTTGGCGGAGGGAATACCCAAGCTAGATTGTAGTCCCAAGGTTGACTGAACGCGTTGGGAAAGCAGGCTAAGCAGTCGCTTGAGTCTCTGGAGACGTATGTTGGTACCACGTGAGCAGTGGCTGAAGCGAACAGGTCTATTTGAGGGCGACCCCATTTTTTGAATATCTCCTTCGTTGCCGGACTTAGTAGATGCCACTCTGGGACCGGTGCGCCCCGAGAGAGACGGTCCGCAATTCCGTTGTATCTTCCTGGAATGTATTGGGCTGTCAGAGATATCTCCATCTGGTCTACGAAATCCAGTAGCTCCCGCGTTGTTTCCAGAAGGGCTAACGATTTTGTACCCCCTTCCTTGTTGACATAAGCCACTACTGTCTTGTTGTCTGTCTGCAATAAGACATTCGTCCCTGCCAGGGCATGAGCTTGATCTTTGATGACCTCTAACACGGCGTATGCTTCCTTCCGGTTTGAGTGCCATAGTGCCTGTTCCCCTGTCCATTGGCCCGCAACTGTGGTGTCGTCTAGTTGTCCACCCCATCCTGTGTCCGCTGCGTCTGTTGTCAGGAAGTGATGGAAAGGGAGAGGTTGAATGGGGCTTGTCCTTCCAATGGCTGCTAGCCACCACTGTATGTCCCGCCGTGCTGCGTTGGGCAGAGCAACGGGCCGCGATGGTTTCAGGTGCTGTATGCGGCGGCTGAACCTCTGCAGTATGCGGCAATGCAAGCGACCACGAGGGATCACGAAATTTGCAAAGTTGAGTCTTCCCAGTAGACCGAGAGCCTGCCTGGGAGAGCAACTGCCGACTTCCAAGGGAACCTGCAAGGCTTGGCGAAGACCAGCGCACTTGAGGTCGGAGAGAGACTTTTGATCTGCTCTCGTGTCCCATGTTATACCCAGGAACTCCAACTTCTGCGTGGGTGTCAGGACACACTTATCCGGGTTTATGCACCAGCCTAGCTGTTGAAGTGTGTGCACTATAGCAACGGCTTGGGAGGTGAGAAGTTTTCTGGACTGGTTTGCTACTAAGAAGTCGTCTAGGTAGACTACAATCCTGAGTCCCTTTTTCCTTAGTAGTTCCGCTACCCAGTTTGAGAGCAGCGAGAAGATCCTTGGCGCTGATGACAGGCCGAAGGGCAGACACGTCATCTGAAGGAGCTCTCCGTTGTACACGAGGCGCAGGAACTTCCGGTGTGATCTTGCGATCGGCACGTGGAAGTAAGCCTGGGAGAGGTCGACTTTTATCAGCCAGTCGTCGGGTTGGAGGAATTCCGGGACCCGAAAATGACTGAAGAGTCTGAAGGGCTTTGAGTCTATGAAGACGTTCAAGGCCTTCAGGTTGAAGATGGGCCTGAGGGTGTGGTCTGATTTGGAGGTAAGGAACATACCTGACAGGAAGCTTGGGGAGTCGTCTGCTGCCTCCAGGATGTTTGACGCTTTCATCGTTTCGATGTGTGCGGTCATGCCTGGAGACAACCTTGTCTTGAAATTCTGCTTCAGCTCGGCCGATGGGAGCGCCAGAGGAGGTTTTGATATGAAGTGTATCCTTGCTCCTTTTAGAATGTTCAGGATTAGCGGTGATGCTCCCAGCTCCCTCCACACCTCCTGATACGCCTTTAGGCGTCCTCCCCAGAATGGCTCCGGCCTCCAGTCACCTCCATCGCCTCCTACCCCGATCGCTGGCCGCCTTGCGAGAGGGCTCTGGCTTTTTGGCGGGCTGCCTGTACGTCCTGTCTTTCTCCGGCCTAGGGGCAGATCGAAAGGGCTTCCTAGGTCGGGAGGGTGGAGCCTCTATCACCGGTCTTGCTGCTTGTGAGGTAGAGGGTTGAGGTTGACGGGGGATATACGACGAGGATGCACTACCGAATATCTTGTCTCGTCCCCCGTTTGCCACGATATAGCTTGCTAGTTCCTCTTTATTAAAGAGGTGACTGGCGCTCGGAGGAATCCTGGCAAGGCCTTCCTTGATGTACGGGTCCCTTACTCCCTCTAGCAGGGCCTTTCGCCTACTTTGTAGGCATTCAGTTCGCTTTCCGCATAAAATCTGTAGGACGTCGTCCGTGGTCTTATTGTATGTTGACTCCTTGGCAAACATACCCTGAATCTTGTCAAACAGCGTCGCAGGGGTCAAGCAGGTGCCTGGTTCGGATGCCCAGTTCACCAGTGCCTGCATGTTTCCTCTGACCGACTCTGTCTGGGATAGCACTGCATTGGAGAGGGCTCCCAGAGAACGGTCCAGGGCCGCGAAGGAGTTGTTCTTATCAAACCTCCTCAGTTCTTCGTTTACCTCCAGCTCTACGAAGGCGGGCGTGGCAGTGTATACTTTCTGTGTTTCGGCATAGCGAACACGCGACCATTCCTCCGAACCAAAACGCTGAAGAGCCGAGATAACTGCGACTCTTCTTGCGTCCGCCTTCGGAATCGGCGATTCTTTCACCAATGTGCTTGGATTGCAGAACTCCAAAACGTTTTTCTGAGCGGCTAGGCTGGCGGGCATCTCTAAAAACCCCGATTCTACCTCTTGCCGCATCTCTCCCGCGGAGTCTTCTTTGTCCGAGACCGTTTTCTCCGCGAACTCTAACCGATTCCCGGATAAAACGTCCGTCATGGCCGACATCTGTTGCATCAGGATGTCTACCCGCGGATCCCGATAGTAATGCATTTCTTCCGAAGTGTCGGATCCAGAACTTTCGCGCGGCATACGGCGTTTCCGAGAAACTCGTGCTTGATCATTGTTTCCAACCGGCGAAGCGTCTTTGTTGTCGATATCACTCATTTTGTTGCACAGTTTAACACGTAAACAACCGAAAAAAACACGCTAAACAATTAGTCAATTTCTCAGAAAACTATCTATCACGGTATATTTAATGTTTAAACTGAAAGAGCAGGGAATAAACTTCGATTTTCGACTCAAAATTGGTTTTTTAAGTACAGCGAAACACGAAAACTGCTTTCGGCGCGAAAAAACGGCGTCATATGACAAACAATAACATCACGTGATCTGAGATGCGCGTCACTAGTGTTGCCAGCAGAGAGAAAATGTGGCAAGTCGAATAAAAAAAGGGCAAATATAGGGAATAAACACGCGCGAAACTGAAACTATAAGGGCGAAAGAGCTAGCTCTCTCTCATAATGGATTCCAGGCATCGATACGGAACACAAAATAATAAATTAATCTTTTTAAATAACACAATATCTTTTTTAACCTTGTTGTTAGTTATGAATACCCATTTGAATTCAATCCTGAAGATTATCACATTTAGTTAATAAACTTATTTTTCTTCCTAAACCTTGAGTATTTCTATAAAAAATGTTGTAAAACAACATTAGTTTTATGTTACCGATTTAAACACGCTTTGGATTCGAATTCTCAATTGTGAAATAATTATTAATTGCTTTTTTGTTAAAAGCCTAAAACGAAACACGCTGTACGAAAGTTTTGCATCTGTGTGAGTACTGTGATGAAGTCGACTTAACTTGCGAGACCTATACTTACAGCTGGTTATCTTGCGATGTTTACGTTGAGGCTCGCACTCGCTATATTATGCACTCGAATAAACCACAGACACTTGTATAGTTTATTGGATGATTTGGTGGTTGATTTATACAAGCAGGATTGTTCACTACAATTCATAAACCATTGGTTGTTCCCATGGAATATTGTAACGGAGGTAATCCTCGGCGGCGATTACCGACGTCAGCATGTCAGGTGTAACAAAGCGATGTTTAATTATACTTCAGTTTAATAGAACTGTCGTAATCTGTATATTGACAGTTCTATTAATCTGATACTTTCAACGTTTTACAGCGGTACATGTGGAATCGCACGAGATTGTTGAGACCATATTAGCAAGCGCTAAGCACGATACGACGTACCTAAGCATGGAGTAGGTACTTCAAGACTGACACAAGTTGGCACTAGCTGGCGAGCGGCCGGTTGAACACATTCTACAGATCCAACCTCACTGATTCGCCAATTAGCAGGAAACAGAACAACGCCGCCAAGGACAAATTGGCGTCACGAAATATCAACATTGTGTTTTTCTAATCTTATCACTGCTAGCACACAAGACAAGAGCCACCAATGTCAGGTTTATTGTTATTATTAATTAGAGAGTAGAGCTTTCTCATCACAATTCACCTCAAGGATGCTGTACAAAGCAGAAATAAATTTAAATTATGACTAATTAACCTTAAAAGTTTTAGTCTCGGCAGAAAGGGTTCAAATTTGGGGGATAAATTTTAAGGCTGTCATACCAGCAAATCATAATTCCGATTCCGACTGAAGCGCTCACACATCAGCGGTCGCGAGCGGGCGTTTTTGGAACTAGATTTCGTTCCGCCGCTAGCCGGGTTTCACGTACCTATTAGTTCACGCGGAGCTGGGCCTACGGTATGGTTCAGATGAAGATGTTGAATTCTCGCTTCCAGAATTTTAATTAGTAGTAGTTATTTGTAATTTGTGAATCGAAGTGCATAGACATAAATAGATACAGAAACACAGTAGGTATAAAGTACATACCTACATTAAAAAAACAATTTGTTATATTTTTTTTAATATTTTGGTTTTTGTTTTTTCATTTTATTTTACTGCCATTAGAGTGGAAGAATTGAAACGTTACTTGAAATGGCTTTAGCCATGTTTAGTGACCAGATCTGAAGAGTCAGGTACTTCCCCACCTTCATCTTCCCTAACTCATTCCCCTCCCCCACTACCTTCAGCCTCACAACATACCCCAATTGAGGGTGCAATAGTCCCACTGGCTCCAGATGGGAGCAGTTGGGACTCTTGTACGGTATTCATGAAAAAAAGAGTAATATTCAGTTGGATTGTAAAAAATATCTCATTTTGAAATATTTATTCGTGTGTATAATTTTTAATTTTATATTTATGTGAATACCGCACAAGAGACCCAAATGCTCCCGTCTGGAGCCAGTGAGACTATGACATGACTATGGGGTATATTGGGAAGCTGAAGGTGGTGGGGAGGGAAGGAGATGGGTAAGAGAAAGTGAGGAATTACCTGGCTATTCAGATCTGGTCACCAAACACGGCCATTTTTAGCAACGTTTCAATTCTGAATGGTGGTCTTACACCCTTACACCAGGGCGATACAAAAGTATGGAAATACTCTGGAACGTGACGTAACAATAATATAACACACATACAAAAAAAAAAATTTCGAAATTTAAATTTTTTTTGCATAAAACTATTCAATAAACATGAAATTTTGCCTTCCGTTCGGTCAACCCTGTAGATTTTATCAACATGAAACAAGGAAATCGTTTACATTCAAAGTTTCGTAGGTATTATTATTACGCAATTCATCATTTCAAAATGTTACGATATAGAGCGCCGCAAAGACGACCGGAGATAGCGGCTCTTGCCCGCGGAATGAGCTCTGAAATTCTCTTTTGCGAGTATGCGAAAAATCGTGAAATGCGAAGCTGTAAATTAATTAATATTAACCTGTGACAGGCCGGGAACGCGGAATTGAGGGCGTCATTTGCGCATGCGCGAGAAAATAATTCAAATATTTGAATAATATTGTCGACAAAAACTTTTTGTCTGCGATTTTGACCCTTATATGTACAGAATTTGTATGAAGAACAGTGTCAAAATCGCTTGCGCCATCATTACTCTAGGTGGTGTTAAAAGTTTCATTCACCTTGTCACCCTGGAATATTTTTAAAATGATTTTATCCGTGACAATGCGCTGTCATAATTTGCCGCGGATTTAACGGTCGCAATAAATGCGTGTATCGCGAATAAAACGTCGTAAAACCTATTAATTTACGTAATAAATGCAAGTAATGTGGTTTTAGTAGATAGTTTATTGTGTTGTGAACGTGTTTCAGTCAATAAAATATACAATAGCTCAAAATTTATCAACAAAACATTAAATTCAAAATTCAAAGTGGTGGTTTTTTATTGTTTTTTTGTGAAGTTCCGCGAATTTCCGTGAAATGGCCCGGCATGTGACTGGTTAAATACTTCCTAAAATTATTTTTCGCTCAAACTTATTTATGATTTGTCAATAATGTCTTAGCACAATAAGTATGTAAAAAAATCTGAAATATATTAGTTTATAAGTTCGCAAATAAATACACGTCAAGAAACACATGTACGTATATATTTTTTAATGATTTTATTGAAACTAAATTAAAATTCTAAAACATGCGTTTGCTAGATAATGTATTGATTTATTTTAGTGCATGATTATATTATTTGAAATGGGTGTGGTATAATACAAAAACTTTTTTGAAAATGTAACAAATCTGCCAACGACCTATGGTATAACCTTATTATACTAAAAATTAAAAAAATTTCTCAAAATTTATTACATACGAATGCTAGATAAAAGAACAATCTTTCGAAATCCATTTATAATTTTTTGTGGAAGAGAGTCAATACGTCTAAAATCTGATTTGAAAATGACATATTTCTGGTTTTCTCTGGTAATGCCCTCTTAAAGAATAAAAAAATTTAAAAGAGACAGAAAAAAAATCAAGTTCGCACAATATGTTATTTTAAGGTAATATTTTGTATAATAATAGATGTGCGTAATTTCCCATTAGCTTGAGTTTTAATTTTCATTTATTTTAAAATCCAACATTATTTATATTAGGAATATGCATTACACTAAAAAGTAACTTATCGGCACTAAGTAAAAAGGCAAACTATTTTTGAAGTATGTCAAAAAAAAATTGTGACGCAACCTTGGGATTAAAGATTTCAGAACTTAAATAAATAGCGAAATCTTCAGAAAGCGTGCTAAATCAATTCTACACAGTGTTGCGTCATGCATTCTTTGATATTCTGACGAAATTCTTGCAAATGGTTTTAATCAATAAATTGGTGTGAATTATATCAACTCCATTACACAAAGTCATTGGGAGTAAAAAATGTAAATGAAACGTTCTCAACATACATTGAGTTCTATCTGAAGTGACTTGTTTTTCATCAACTTTCACTGTCTGTTTGATTGTCTTCCAAACAAACCTCAATAGTTACTTGATGTCTTCTATTTGCACACATACCAAGTGTTTTATACCTATAAATAATATTATACGTCATTCTGAATTAAATAATTCCAAAATACTTACATTCCACTTATGGTAAAAGTAAACAAGCAAAATAGGCACTTAAATGACTAATCTTATGTATGAATCAAGTTTAAATGATTTTTAATGTGTTTACAAGGTTGAAAGCACTTCAAAATATTTCCATTCAAAGTGAACAAAAAAAACATCTTTAAAAATTCCAGCCTTCAACTTCTTTTTGTGAAATATCTCAAGGGTGCCAGAATTAACTTAATTAATAATAATTTAAGTTTTTAAGTCTCACCAATCTTTGTGCTGCTGAATACCACAAGTGCGTGGTTATCATCCACCCATTTGATTTCAAAGCCCGTATCCTTGTAATCTGTGAAGACAGAGAGCAAGTCCGTCTCTTTAAAGTCGGGCGGGAAGTTGTAGACCTCCAAGACATGGGAGAACGGGTCGTGAGGCTGGCCAGCATCATCGGAGGGACTGGCGGAGGCGGGGGCCGTCCGGGGCTGGGCCACCGCCACGCGCCCCACGGCCGCACTCAGCTCTGCCAGCAGACCTGGCTCTAAGCATTCTCCGTTCTCATCCAGCATGGCTTCCCAGTCCTCCTCTTCAGGGTTGAAACGAGCTTCCGGCACCGCGGGTGCCGCTCTAGGTTTGTGCTGCGAATCTACAGACAAAGAGTGAGTTTCTTCAACTGCGTCTCGGGTAATGCAACGCTCTCTCTCCAAGTGCGGCTCGGAGATGACGAGGACATCAGAGTCAAAGCTTTGCTTAATGAGCCGTCGGTTGCTTCTGTTTATTTCTTGCGACGCTCTCCTTAGTTCGTTTTGCTCTTTATCTTCGTCCTTCTCGTGGTTCCATTGTCGCGGCGTGGTGTCTACATTGGTGATGAGTTGATCTTGGGGGTCGTCTTGTTCCTCCTCCTGCGAATCGGAAAAGGAACCATTGTATGGCTGCGGCATGGTGTGCTCCATGCTCACATGTTCCGGAGTATCATGGGCAAGGTGACGAGTATGGCGAGAACTTGGAGCAGGAGGAGCACTACCGTCAGCACCATCCTCAGGGGGCCCACCGCGCAAGTGCGGGGGCTGGTACACGTTACAGAAGGAGCGAGCGGGGACCCTCTTGGGGGGGCTGGGAGCACTGGGCAGAGGACTGGGAGTATTAAGAGGAGGGCTGGCCGGAAGGTACGGAGGACTGGGACACTCGGCACGAGGGCCGGGGGCGCAGAAGGGAGGATAAGATCCACTCGAAGCGATAGAAGCACTGAAGGGGAGTTGAACACAAGACGGAGGGCTGCAGGCACTGAGGGACGACTGGGCACCACCGGGAGGACTGGGAGCACTAGGGGGACTAGGAGCGCTGCCGGGTCCTGAACGCCGTGCTCGAGGAACGTAAACTTCTCTGTCGGGACGTCTCGCTTTCACAGGAGTCTCGTTGCTAAAATAGCAAAATTTAAATATTACTGGCAATAAGTTTATTTTGTGTTTAATTAACATATATTATCATTATTAATAATTTATGAAGATAGTTCAATTCGAGACATAAAAGCAGCATAACACAAACCAGGAAGCTCTATTTAAGTCAATATGGTTATTTCCTGGTTGACCAGTTTATACACCATACCAGCGGTGGCCAACAAACAAGTCGACCGATAATGTGAAGTGGAAAGGAAGAGGCTATTCATTTCAGAAAATATATATTTTAAATTGAAAGAGTGCCAAGCAAGATTTTCAAGCCAGAATTAATGAGTTTTTTTTTTTAAATTTAAGATCTGATTAAAAGTTTTAAGGAGGTCAATTGAAAAAAAATAAGTCCACTTTACTGGAATGCATTTTAATTACTCTATCTGGGCTTTGAACCCGTGACCTCCATTAGGGCCAATGAGCTTACCGCTCTACCACGAAGGTCATCAAGAGGTAAAGGCATAAACTTCACATTAAAAGCAACTTACTTACAACTAGACATTGGAATATATCGACGCTGGAAAGGAAAAATGGCTTAAGTGTCATAAAGATGCAACATAAAAGATGAACCTACACAATAAGCTATATTGTTTGTTTGTGCTTGTGTTCATCAAATCGAGTTTTCTACAATTTCCCAGAATGTGTGGGAAACACAAGCACAAACAATATAAGAGTATTTATTGTATGGGTTTGTGTTTAATGTCATAGCTGTATGGTGCTTTAGCCATTTGTTCTTTCCAGCATCGATATGCATTTTTACAAGCGTCCAACTGAAACAGGACTTTCCACCGAAACCGAATCTTCGGTGTCTGTCTCAGTTTCGACCGAAACCGAAACATTTTAGACATGTTAAAAATCGATTGTTTACTGTTATATGGCTTATTTTTTTACACTTATTCAGACAGTTAACATGTGTTAACCCCTCCGAATTTTCGAGAATATTAGCTTTTGGTGTCTTAAACGAAATGACATTTTACGAAAACTTTTAGTTATAACCGCTTCACAATTAAAGCTCTATAAATGAAACATTTCTGAACATAGCCGAATAGTAAAAACTGTTTTAGACAGGTTACAAAATAAGCTTTCGAATTATTATATTACAAATAAATATTAATATTTGTAAATATTAAAATTTAGAATGCAAACATTAAAAAAATGTGAAAATGACTCACGTGATGTTTTTATGTGAAAACGGTACTAAAATCACAGATTATGTAAACAACAATACTTATTCTATTGTATAAATGTGTAATAAACACTTTTGTCACCTCACTTTTTTATCATTTCATATAAAAATATTTAATAGAAATTAACGATGTCGGGCGCCCGTCGGAAATTTGGCGGGATAAATTATGTGTCAGACTGCGCGTCTGACAGAATGTTCTTTTTATGTATTTCTATGGACAACTTGAATAGAGGTGTGCAGCATGATTCACTATCGACCTTTCACTTTTTATTTTACGGATGTAACTAAAACTATAACGGTTTCTATGGAGACACAGGCGCTGACGTGTAAACACGCTTATTGTACTTGACTGCTGTCGTATTTTTAACGCATATATCTGCTTACGTTGCGGAGGGGTTAAATTAAATAAAAAAACAATAATTGAAGTATGTGAAAAAATAAAAAAAATTTTATATTACTTCTCTAAAACAAACAAAATTTATAAAAAATAACAACATGTTAACTACTTCTTGGAACAAAAATTTGTCAATAATCAACACTTAAAGGAAGGGCCTCATTAATTGAGTATTTGAATTTTTATTGCGTTTACAATCACAAAATTCTTTTTATACGTGTTAAATGAAATAAAAAACAATAATTGATGTACGTAAAAAAAATAAATTATTTATTTGATATTACTGCTATAAAACAAATCAAAATTAACAAACATGTTAACTACTTCTTGGAACAAACATTTGTCAATAATCAACACAAAGGAAGGACCTCATTAATTGAATATTTTGCTGATGAAGTCAGCCAAAATGAGAAGTTCCAAGAAGTAGTTAACATGTTTTGTTATTTTTTATAAATTTTGTTTGTTTTATAGAAGTAATATAAAAATATATAATTTTTTCACATACTACAATTATTGTTTTTATTTATTTATTTAATTTAACACGTGTTAACTGTCTGAATAAGTGTAAAAAAATAAGCCAAATAAATAGTAAACAATCGATTTTTAACATGTCTAAAAATGTTCAGTTTCGGCAGATTTTCTGAAAAAAAAAAAAAAAAAAACTTGCCGAAACCGAACCTTCGGTCGGTCACTAATTTTTACATTTCCTGTCATTTGCCAAGCCTAGGATTTTTTTTAGCTTTCTTTTAAAAAGTGTTAACCCTTATGCATAAAGAAACTGTATGAAGGACAAGGTCAGAATCGCTTTCGCCAATATCATTCTTAACGTAACCATTGGTTTCATTAATCTAGCTACTCTAGAATATTTTTAAATTAATTTTCAATGATTTTGCGTGTCAATTTTGGCAACTGTCAAAGGCGAAAAAATTGATGTTTTACGTTTTCAAATGTGTATAAAGGTCTTTATTTATTTGCAAACTCCTTTGAATTATGTTTTTTCATGTTGGGTATGTATTCAGATCTGAGTAGAAATAATAAAATCAGTTTATATTTGTATGATTATATTTTTTTACAATTATTTCCAAAGAGGGAGATTTTCCTTTTTTTTAGTTAGTTAGCTATTCTGAAAAAACCTCTTATGATATTATCATGTAAATATAAATGAATAATAAGATATATTATCTGGTAAACAGAAAATAATCGCAAAAAAAAAAAAACAATTCCTTTATTTTTATATGGATATATTTGACCGGAAAGCAATAAAGTAATTTCCGCGCGGTTTTGTGAAATACCATCTGACGTCCAACAGGTTAAGCGTTTTTCGATGTAAATGCATATTTCAACCATAAATGTGAGCTTTTCCTCAAATATCCAAATAATCCCCTATCTCTTTTACCTCCCCCAACACCTTCAGTCTCAAAACATATCCAATTGGGGGATGTCGCAGTTCCAATTGTTATGGAAACAATTGTGTGCAGAATTCACATTAAAAAATATTGAAAGATTGCCAGTTTAGAAAAAAAAAAATCCTAATCTAGTTGGCCGCCCCTACATATTAGGAGCACCATTTGAAGTGAATAGATGTTGGGATATTGCTACCACTTAATTATGGCACGAAAAATACAGTTTACAGTAAAACCTTGATCATTAAAGCTATCCATTCACTTTTCGGATGATCCATCAAACCAAAGAATGTGCTAAACAGGATTTTTTATTGAAAAAAATTAAAGAAAAAAATCCAAGGAACTCATGTAGCTGCTTATAAAAAGCCTGAGAGATTATAATATATTATAATAAATTATGTACAGAGATATTATATTATAATAAACTACATCTACGTTAATCGCTTTATCATGTAGTCTGACGTCTGTAGTCTGATCTAATCTGGTAGTCTGACAGAGAGGAAAACGTGTTTGCCAGGCATTATAAAGAATGCTCAGGCTATATTTAAAATGCAAAAGAAATGTATAAAACCCCTAGACATTCTATACCACGTCCATGTCTACCCAGTATCACGGGCACAATGAATAATACTTGCCCTAAATCACTCAAGCCATAGCTTTTTCATTGAATTTATTTGAGAAATATTTACATCCACTCTAAAACAAAGCCTAAAATGTATTGCAATGCCTAAGCAATGTATAGAATGCCTAAGCAATGTAGAGTACGCCCAGGCAACATACAGTATTCCCAGCAATGTACAGAATGCCTAGAAAATAATATATATAAAATCCTAGGCCATTTACAGAATGCCTAGGCAATGTAAAGATTGTCTAGTTTTTTCATTGAATTTATTTGGGAAATATTTACATCCACCAAAGTCTAAAATGTATTGCTTAGGCAATGTATAGAATGCCTAAGCAATGTAGAGTATGCCCAGGCAACGTATAGTATCCCCAGGCAATGTGCAGAATGCCTAGACAACATTTATGTCTAGGAAATGCACAGAATGCCTAGGCAATGTCTAAGGAATGTATAGAATACCTAGGTAATGTATAGAATGCCTGGCAATGTACAGAATGCCTAGGCAATGCAAAGAATGCCTAGGATATGTCTAGAATGCTTAGGCAATTTATAGAAGCCTCAGACCCAGCTTCTTTAGGCATTACAATTAAGTAATGAACAATAATTGACCTTCTGACTGTAATGGAATTTAATTGGGAATGCAGTATATTAGCGCGGACATGGTAATACTTACATTTCTTATAATGGAGGTTGTCTGCTAACCCGAAATTTATCATTGTTTATGATGAGGACAGACTGATATGCTATAATGCTGAACACATATTCAGAATTTAAAACACTATATATTAGCAATACCGAAGATATAAGCTGCCAAAGTGCTATTTTTTGAGAGGTGCCTGGTGGGACGGTTGAAAGTGTAATTTTTTTCTGTAAAAATAGAAAATTAATTGTTTTTGAGTTCGTTTGGCAAATTACCAAAAATATCTACATCGATTCCTAATGACTTTGACAAGTAGCAACTTTATTTATCACTGAAGAAGAAAAGTTATAAAAAGAGAGTTGTTCTTATAAAAAAAAACTTTAAATATCATTTATATTTCAGTAGCTTTACTACCCGACTTCCCCTGACTTATACAAATTTGTTCTAGTTGAACTAACAATAATCTCGTTGAATTTAATGTTTCAAAGACCCAATCTTATCTGATTACTCTAAAAGGGATCGAAATGAAAATCTAGTCTCTTTCAACGGAAGCCATCTTTCGAACAGGCCCTCCATTGATATGCTTGGTGTAACCCTAAGTGACCAGCTCAGGTATGGGGGCTCCATTGAAGCCAGAGTAAAGTTAGCCTCCCAAAAACTGGGCGTACTGTACAGGGCCCGCAGATACTTTAATAGTACACAACTGCTAACCTTGTACAAATCACAAGTACGCCCCACGGTTGAATTTGGCAGCCATCTCTGGTCTGGAGCTCCAAAATACCTGAAAAATACCCTTGACTCTATGCAGAAACGGGCGGTCCGTTTGATAGATTCTCCCATCTTAACAGACGGATTGCAATCTTTAGAGCACAGGCGTCGGGTGGGAATGCTATCCTTGTTCTACCGGTATTACAATGGAAGATGCTCCGAGGAACTAGCATCATTGATCCCTTCGGCACCGGTGCATAGTCGGGAAACATGCCAAACGCGTGCCCTACATTTGTACACGGTTGACATTTGTCACATGAGAACGGGTCGTTTCTTCGACTCGTTCTTGTGTTCAACAGCTCGGCTGTGGAATGATTTGCCGGCCTCTGTGTTTTCTCCTTCCTACAACATGGGTCTCTTCAAGACCAATGTTCATTCCTTCCTCTCCTCAAAAAGACCCTCCACACAGCATCCCAGATGACATAGGCCTTGAGGGAAATTATTTTCCTCAGGGCCTATGTCATCTGTGGAGTTAATGTAAAAAAAAAAATATATTGAAAGTCGTTCTTAAACAGATAACTTGTCATGGGTATAGATGTTCTTAAACAGAAATTGAAATATTTTTCTCGGATTGTTTGAGGTTTTTTGGTGACCATTTTGAATATTTTCTACCCACCTTAAAAAAATTATACTTCTGAATTTTAATATCGAGTCAAACAAACTAATTATAGTTCTATATAGACAATGAATTAACCTTTTCTTTTGTCGATTATCACATATTCGTAGGATTTATAAAAAAAAATATTATAAAATCGCAAACATTCGAAACAGAAATATTCTCAGGATTTTCTACGTATAAACTCTCGTAGGAAGTTTTATTTTGCGTTCACATTAAATATTTTCTATGAAGTTTCTTTTAAATGGTCTAATTGATTATCACAATCTACATATAAATAAGAAAACTGAATTTTGATAAGTTGTAAAGTGTTTAATATTCCCTTCGTTCAAACTTTTGACACAAATTATGGTCGAGAAATGGCGACACTTTAAAAAGGAATTTATAAGATACTTGCCAAAAATAACTGCAGCACCTCAAATAGATACATTAATTGCCCTTGAGGTGATTTTTCACAAAAACGGCGCTATATAAATCATTCAAGTATTATTATTATTATCTTAAATCTACAAACTCGATTATTGGTTTATTTATTGAAAATACTGCATTGTCAATCACATTGGTTTGATCGGCAAAAAAATACGCAAACGTAACAAAAAAAATTTTGTTTTTCAAATATTCACTGAATTTTAAAGTTTGAAACATGTTGAATGCATTATTAATTCTATCATTATTACTTGTGCAGGCGCTAGAGGTAGTTGAGTATGCAAAATGTGAGGACCGGCAACTATGACCGGATTCTTATACCTGAGACCCCAAATAATAACAAAACACATCTTGCCACTAGGTTTGATGGTCCCTTCCCTCTCCCTTCACATCCCCTCTTCGCCCATACGGCAACTGCAGGCGCTAGAGGTAGTTGAGTATGCAAAATGTGAGGACCGGCAACTATGACCGGATTCTTATACCTGAGACCTCAAATAATAACAAAACACATCTTGCCACTAGGTTTGATGGTCCCTTCCCTCTCCCTCCACACCCCCTCTTCGCCCATACGGCAAGTGCAGGCGCTAGAGGTAGTTGAGTATGCAAAATGTGAGGACCAGCAACTATGACCGGATTCTTATACCTGAGACCCCAAATAATAACAAATCACTTCTTGCCGCTAGGTTTGATGGTCCCTTCCCTCTCCCTTCACACCCCCTCTTCGCCCATACAAATCACTTCTTGCCGCTAGGTTTGATGGTCCCTTCCCTCTCCCTTCACACCCCCTCTTCGCCCATACGGCAAGCACAGCGCGCTTTTATGTGTTTAGTGTGTTTCTACATCTATTGACGTAATGACGTTGCTTTGTTAAGCCGTGTTTTTTGTATACGTATAAAATAATTCGATTTTCGTTCTTTTTGAGTGTATGTTTAAAGTATACTGTGTTGAAAAACGTTAGAAATGCCGTTAAAAGTACTTAATTTGCAAAGAAAAAGGCCAAACGAACAGTTGTGTTTATTTTGTGATAAATCAAATGATTTAGTGAAAAAACCAAGGTCAAGCACGCTAATTAATATTAAAAAAGCAGAAGATACAAGAAAATACAATATTAGTGAAAAGTTTTCAAAACTGTATAATCCAGACTCCACGAAACAAGAATTTTCATGGTACCAAGGCTGTTTAGCTACTTATTTAAGTGAGAATAAAATAAGGCGTCGAGAAATATGCACTAGTAAAAGAAGACTGATAAATGAAGAGATGTACATTTGTGGAGGATTCGACGATCCAACTAAATGTTTCAAGTTGCAAGGGTCATTATTTTGTGAAGTGCTTGAATTACAGTCAAACCACTTATTATTCCACGCAGTAAGGATTCAATCTGCTCATATTATTATAATCAGCGCTGATACAGATGTGTTCGTCTCGGCAATTTATTTCTGGAAATACTTAGCAAATATTGGCTGTCTTGGGCTATGGTTCGACGATTCGCATACAAAGAAATATTTTCTAGGATGCCATTTAGCTGCTGAATCCCTGGGTGAAAGCATATGCACTATTTTGCCAGAATTACATGCTGTAAGTGGCTGCGATACTACTAGTAGATTTAGCAGTAAAATGCAATGTTTGAAAGCTGCGTCTGAAGATTTTGTACAAACAGCTCTTATGTCTTTGGGAAACCTTGACCTACAGAATGAGCAATTGAAACAGTTAGAAATAGTTTGCACATATTAAATTTTTTTTTAAAAGTTATTTGCTGATGAACTCAGACATAAACTGATTTCTCAAAACACAGGTTTCAGTTTTAATTTGGTGAAAGTGATATGCATATCAGATGTTTTGCATTTGCATTTATTAGGGGCTACAGTACAAACATTTATTTGGAAAAATTCTCATCAAACACAATTATAACCCATTGATTATAGTTTATTTGGTTATGAAAATCTGAACGGTAACTTATGTCCACGACAAATGACTAAGCCGTCTTTACCAGAGTCATTAATTCAACCTTGTAAATGTACTGCAAATTGTCGTACAATGTCTTGCAGTTGTAAAAAATCAGAATTATTTTGTATTTCTCTTTGTAAATGTATCAATAACGAATGTCGAAATAAAAATGAGTAATTGTCTGCCCACTTTACGTATATTTCTGTTTAATTTCGCTGTTTTCATACACATGTATATGTTTTTTTAAATTCATAAATATGATTTTATTACTTTTATTTTCGTTTTCTTTTTAGTTCAAGAATCCATCCTCACTTTTACCATTAGAAATTTTTTTAATTATAACTGAAATAATCATTAAAATGATTTAATATCATGTACTCAATAATTCCCTTTACAAATAAGAGTAGAGGGAGTAAAAAAAATGGACCAAAAAATTGACCGGCAAGATCCACATTATACATTTTTTACCCTTTTTTAACTCAAATCCATTGATGGAAGTCGGTCCTCACATTTTGCATACTCAACTACCTCTAGCACCTGCACTTGCCGTATGGGCGAAGGGGGGGGTGTGAAGGGAGAGTGAAGGGACCATCAAACCTAGTGGCAAGATGTGTTTTTTATTATTTGGGGTCTCAGGTATAAGAATCCGGTCATAGTTGCCGGTCCTCACATTTTGCATATATCAACTACCTCTAGCTCCTGCACTTGCCGTATGGGCGAAGAGGGGGTGTGAAGGGAGGGGGAAGGGACCATCAAACCTAGTGGCAAGATGTGTTTTGTTATTATTTGGGGTCTCAGGTATAAGAATCTGGTCATATTTGCCGGTCCTCACATTTTGCATATATCAACTACCTCTAGCTCCTGCACTTGCCGTATGGGCGAAGAGGGGGTGTGAAGGGAGGGGGAAGGGACCATCAAACCTAGTGGCAAGATGTGTTTTGTTATTATTTGGGGTCTCAGGTATAAGAATCTGGTCATATTTGCCGGTCCTCACATTTTGCATATATCAACTACCTCTAGCTCCTGCACTTGCCGTATGGGCGAAGAGGGGGTGTGAAGGGAGAGGGAAGGGATCATCAAACCTAGTGGCAAGATGTGTTTTGTTATTATTTGGGGTCTCAGGTATAAGAATCCGGTCATAGTTGCCGGTCCTCACATTTTGTATACTCAACTACCTCTAGCGCCCGGTCTATACACTGGTATACAAATATGTTAGAAAAATCCACTAAACCACGATAAAAAGTTGCATTTTACACAGAGGCATTTTGACAGTTGATCGTTTTAAACAAATTTACTTATTACGATTTTGCAAAATGAAATAATTCGTAAAAACTAGAGTACACTGCCATCTGTTAAATACGAATATAAGTATGTAGTATATTTCACCTTCTGAAAAACATCAAGTTTGAATCGCGGACATGTTTGAAAATATTTAAAAAAAAAAAAAAAAAAATGCCTAAAACTGGCAGCTAGCCAATCCGAGAAATTTTAAAAGGCGCTATATTGTGGCAAAAAGTGTTCCAGTGGTTATAGAGATCACGAATTACGATTTGTTTTCGATGTATTTATTGTGCAACATTTAGCTGTATTTACGTGTGATTATGGCATTCACTAAACTACATTCATTAGGTCAGGGTTTCCCAAAATTATTATTATTTAAATCACAATCAAATAATTCGGTAGTGTTGAGGAAAATGAATACACCTTCATTCAAAAAAGGCATTAGTAACATTGAATTTAATAGTTCAATTCTTTTGAAAACATTTTGCATAATTAATTATTAAGAAATATTTCTTGTTCTAGCAATTCTGCATTCAAGACATACACATTATTATTGTATATACATTGGCCATCCATAAACAGTATTTTAACCTTAAAAGCAATTCAAACTGATTGCCAATAAACTAATTTGCCATTGCATTCTTAACCTTCATATGGAAAATAAGCACAGGTCAGCCTTTCAAGGGAAAACCACTGTATTAGCATTTCAAAATATGCTATAATTCAGGCAGTATTTTTCAGTCTCAGAAATCAGTATTTGAATTATAAATCACTAGCTGATCCGGCCACGCGTTAAAATAAAATAAAATCAGAAACACAACACCATCTACTGGGTGGTTACCCAACCTTTTAACTCACACCGCCATCTGTTAATTTGAATACAAATCAAATCCATACCGCCCGCTTGCCAGCCCGCTAGTCCACCGCATACAGACATTCTCCTTTAATTATATATTTCAACCAATTTACACAAAATCTTGACAAATTATATACCTAAACCTTCCTCATGAATCACTATCTATTGGTGAAAACCGCATGAAAATCCGTTCAGTAGTTTTTTATGTTTATCGCAAACAGACAGACAGAAGCGGCGGAGGACTTTAATGAATAATATGTGGAGAATAAAGAAGATAACACTAATAAAATAGGTGACACACGACGCTATAGCACGAGCAGATATCTGTTGAACTGAGAGCGCTTATGTGCTGTACCGTCACACGACGCTATAAAATATTGATTGTAAGATGAATTAGGGAGCTGTCACGAAATGCCATTTCTTTGTACTGAATCTATCAACTTGGCAGCTGTCATCCGCCCGTTTAGGCAGCTCCGTAATTAAAATGACCCCCTTTCATGTTTTCGGTGGAGAGGTTACGCTCAGGAGCAGTTACGGCATAAGAACTGTATTGTCTATGGTTGATCTGCGCATAAACTGCTTAGGTGTGACAGGTCTGATGGGATTGTATGGAGAGCGATATTGGGCGGGCAATGATCTTTTATAGCTGGGTATGGCAGGGGTTTAATCTAAACGGAAATATGAAAGAGAACAAGACACGAAAAATAAAAATATATTATTATAATAATATAAGATTCATTTAGGCTTTTACAAAAATATCAGTAGGTATTCGATATAAATAAAATCAGATATATTTATCCGAGACACTATCTAGGTTACAAACCAGTTTTTCGAACAATTGTTTCAAATGAAAAAGGTGGCTGTCAATAATATAAATAAAAAAAGGCGAATATAATATTGTTAATTCTGAAATCTGAAATAAGAGATAGACAAATATTTCATTTAAATAAGTGGGGGCAGTAGACGAATTGGTAAGGCATTTGTCCCGATAAGACGAGAGTTCTGGGTTGGATTCTCAGTTGCAACCATTATGAAAGGCCGGCGTAGTGCAGCGATAAGGCGCTTGACTAGCATTCGGAAGGTCGCGGGATCGAATCCCAGCGTGGCAAATAAATTTTATTTGATTAATTTGTGTATTTCACAATTTATTCATTAAAAATAATATATTTGCGGCACGTTCCAGAGTGGAAGATACTCTTCAGTATCGCCCTGGAAGACCACCATTCAGAATTGAAACGTTGCTTGAAATGATTTCTGCCGTGTTTGGTGACCAGATCTGAATAGCCAGGTACTTCCCCACCTTCCCCTTCCCTATCTCCTTACCCTCCCCACTACCTTCAGCCTCACAACATACTCCAATTGGGGATGCCATAGTCCCACTGGCTCCAGACGGGAGCAGTTGGGACTCTTGTGCGGTTTTCATGTAAAAAAAAAAATGATCTTTTAATTTTATTTTTCTGTGTCTTGTTCTTTCGTATTTTCGTTTACATTATTAGTGTTATCTTCTTGTTCGATGATATAATACATTGATGGGAATAACCTTCAAAAGTTATAAAAGGAGAGTTGTTCTAATAGAAATTGAATTATACATAAATGTTTTTAAATAAATCATTGAGGCCCGGAATTAAGTGAAGTTTTTTGAGAGAAATACTGCAATGTAAGAAAATCTTAACGAGTTTTTCTCTTCTTTTTTTCTCATTTTCGCCCAGAAGTCAATCACCAATAAAAACAGATAGTACGAAAGCGAACGTGATTCAAATGTATTATTGTAGCCCTTTCCAGTAAAATGTAACATTTACAACTGCACTCATGGCTTACGTAAAGAGGAAGCGGTGGCGATATGAACGGTGAAGTTGCACATCGTTGGAGGAGAGGGGGGTAATTTGGAATTTAATCAGAATTGTAGATATTGTTTAGTATCTTAAAAAATAGTAACGGGATATATATTTTTTTTAAATGCAGATCGATAACCGAGTAGTTTTTTCTAGGATAACCTAAATTATAGGGTATGTGATTTAAAAAAAAAACAACTTTTCTGTACATATTCTCTTTGAGGTAAGTGTATTACTCCCCCTTCAGAACTGTATTACTGCTGATGGCTTATAAGCTTCTAAACAGTTTATCTTCAATACGAAACATTCTGGCTAAAATAGGATTCTATGACCTGGATAATTTCACGCGAGGCCGCTAACTCAGGCTTTTGATTCTTCCCAGGTGCAGAACTAACTTACCAATGGTAAGTTGGTTGGCTGGGAAGAATCAAAAGCTTGAGGTATACTTTTTTGTCCCTCATGTAACCTAGAATATTTATTATGTCAAAAACATTTTTGTAATTTCCTTTATCGCTTTTGCAAAATATTGGTTTTTATACTGCTTTTAAAATTAAACAATAAGTATACATGGCCTAAATTCTAAATCAAAAATGAATCAACTGTAGTCTTAACCTGTAATCGGCCGGACACGCTCATTTGCGCGCAGCTTTTGCGCATGCGCGAAAAAAATATTTCGAAATAAAAAAAGTTTGTCTGCGATTTTGACCCTTCTATGTACAGAATTTGTATGAAAACAAGGTCAGAATCGCTTGCGCCAACATCATTGATGATATAGCCACTAGTTTCATTCACCTGACAACACCAGATTATTTTTAAATGATTTTTATCTGTGGAATCGAAATGTCATTTTTGGCGCAAATTGAAATTGTCAATATTGACGCGTGTTCCTCGACTAAAACATCATAAAATCTATTAATTTACGTAATTAATGCAAGTAATGTTGTTTTGGTGCGTAGTTTATTGTTCTAGGAACGTGTTTCAGTCAATGAAATATACGATAGCTCAAAATTAATCAACAAAACATTTCATTCAAAATTCAAAATCGTGTTTTGTTACGAAATTTCCGTATTTTTCCTGGAATTTGCGGGCCTTTGACAGTTTAATGAAAATATTATGTTTGTGGTCTTGACCAGCATACGAGTAAAGTTACTCTCAATATTTCCTGGTGAAAAATGACCACTCATAATGGAAAAAAATGTGTTAAATGGCTTTAGCCATGTTTGGTGACCAGATCTGAAAATCCGGGTACTTCCCCGTTTCCTTCCCCTCCCCACTAATCTCATAATATACTACAATTAGGGATGTCATAGACCCATTGACTCCAGATGGTTTGGAGCAATTGGGACTTTTGTAAGGTATTCACATAAAAAATAAAACAATTTTAAAAAGGTCACCATAACCAAAAATAATATTGACACAACCAAATGGTTTGCACTGCTATAATATGGATGGATTGAGTTTTGACAGTAATATTTATTAGCTCCAATTTTGTTGAATTTCTAAACATTTTGAAATCCATCAATATTAAGTATTCTCCAGACAGACAGAATGCTTGTGTAATAAAGATATGTACTTAAACTCAAAGAATAATATACTAGGTCAACAATGCTATACAACAAAAATACAATTCGCACAAAAACATAAACATTAAATTTAAATATTCCAATATATACATACTAACAACTTCTTGTGAAATTCAAAAACTAACTGGTTTCAATGTTACAGCATAAAAATACAATAACAAGGCTGATGATTCTATTTTTAGGTAATGAAATATGTTAAATAATATAAATATAGACCTTTCTTCTCTTTTTATACATACATACCACAGAAAATTCTTGCAATATTCGAATGTTAACTTCAATATCACTCAATGTTAGCACAAAAACATAATAACACCATTACAAGACAGGAGTTATACATGAGGATACCATTATAACATAACAAGGCAGGTTATAATAATATATTTCACATTAAAATGTAAGATTTTGAATCATATAACAAAAATAGCTTTCACAATAAAATAGCTTTACGTACATACCACAGATTAATCCTGTGTAATTCAGATGCTAATTCATTAGTTCACAATATGTTGCAAGCACAAAAACACAATAACAGGAGGCACTAAACACAACAGTTCCTGTTGAAGGGAATGTACACAATGAGACTCACCTGGTGCAGGAGGTGGGGGGGTGGAGCCTGCGGGCGTGCGGAGGCTGGTAGGGGGCGGTGGGGGGTGCCGGAGGGGGGTCACTCTGCGGGCAGGGGGGGGCCCAGTCTGCAATGGACAAGCACTTTCACCACTTGTTACACAAGTATTGCCCAAAGCCTGCAGCCTTACATCATACCTTGTTATACAACCACCACTCTCAGGAAGTGGCACATGTAACACATACTTGTATCTGGGACACATTACCTATTCAGAGGACCATGCACCATTGTCTGTGTGAATTAAATCAGGACACCGTTGCAATCAACTTTGACGTCTCATCAATAAATCATCATAAGGAGCAAAAAATACACATTAACCCACAAGTCTGTTGAAAAGAATAAAAATGTTGTTAAAAATTTAATCAGAATTTTAAAAATGCCTCTCAATTTCATCATAATACATCCATCAAAACATTTTGTATTTTTACCATTCGTCGAAAAATGGACCACTTTTATTTTTATGCGATTGATAGCGGTCCAAAATTTGACCACATTTTCCTACCATTCGTAAAACATTTATAGTAATTATTTAAAACATTTCCATGGCCAGCCATTTATTTTAAAACGAAACTATTGAAATGCTTTATCTGTTATGACCATAGATGCCGCAAATCCAAACTTCGTAGACTATTTTATAACAATGTTAAAAAAAAAAAGTAAATTTTTTCCACACAGAATTTCTGATCAGCTGTTTACGGTTAAAAATTAAGTCCTTTTTCCACAGATATGCACCTTTCATTATCAAGTATACCACAGACAATACACAGAAATCGAAAATATTCTATGTTCACTCGAATAAGTACCCTCACGGTGGTTTCAAAGTAAAAAAAAAAACAAGCAGGATTCGCGAGGTTATAAACTTGACAATTTTTTTATATTTTTTTTAATAATCATCAAGATGAATCTTCTTCCTCTTCACATTATTTATTATTATTACTATTTGTGATTTCCAACTACATCCTAAATTCTAAATGTGACAATGACATCACAATAATTCTCAGACAGCGTGGAATGCCCAGAAAGAGAAAAGAACTAATCCAAGTGGCGGCTGATAACAGTGGGTATGACGATTGGCTGGCGCCCGAACAAATTGAGTTGGATGCTCACAGCGGATAACTGACTTGCTCACTTTTCAAGGTTCAACACAAGGTGAACCTTGATGACCATGGCTCATCTATTCCTCTCGGTCTCCCACGTTCCGGACACCTGTGATATTTGATTACCCGAACACATCTGTGATTTTCCTTTGCTTCCCCTGCCTTCCACTTTGCCAATGATCATGTGATTCTCCAGGTTTGAGTTTTCAGTTTGACAATCAACATCTCTAGCCTAGCTCTTCCAGAATGGATACATATATTAGTGTGCCTGGCTGTCCATGGAATCCAGATCATTTTTCTTTTCTTTCAGACTATGTTTACATTTAAAAATCGGCAGGCCATGTGTACGGACGAACTGTACCTTGGTTCTTAGAGATTCCCATGGCCTGCTCTAGGGTGCTGGTGACAGTGAGGGAGGGAGGAGAGAGGAGAAGCTGGTGGGGATGGCAGACGACAGTGCGGCGTTGCTCGGCCCGGCCAATGGAGAAGGTGGCGAGCCCTCCCAGCCCCTCGGCGGCCCGGTGCACGAGGTATCGCCGGTAGTTACTGTACGGTGGAAACACCAGTACGCTGCAACAAACAAAACACCCAAATCATTCCTAATTTACCACCGTGACATCATACCTCTTACTTCTATTGAAGTGACCTGCCAGTTACATCTTGCTGTATCTGTTTGTACGAAATGTTTGTAAGAAAAATCCTAGGAAGTAATATTTCGATGGTGATCTAGCAACGAGTCCTATCTCATTTTTCCCCCTATCTTAAGAGCCATTTGAAGCAATACGTAGAAAAAAACTTGTCTTACTCCGCTTCACGGTTAATACTGAAGATTACCTATTTAAATAGTTAGATTTAGCCTTATTATTAGTGACCGACCAAAGGTTCGTTTTCGGTTTCGGCAAGTTTCGGCATCAGTTTCGGCAGAAAATCTGCCAAAACCGAAACTTTTTTAGACGTGTTAAAAATCGATTGTTTTGGCTTATTTTTTACACTTATCCAGACAGTTAAGGGAACGTACCCATACTACGTGACCAACTTTCTGCAATTTTTAGCCCCCCCCCCCCGGTGACCAAAAACCTAAGCAATCCGCCGCTCATTTGTACCAAGCGTAGTATTTTGAAGACCCCCCCCCCCACCCCCCTAAAGGTGTTACGTAGTATGGGTACGTTCCCTAACATGTGTTAAAATAAATAAATAAAAAACAATAATTAAGTATGTGAACTTATATTTTTTTTATATAACTTTAGAATAAACAAAAATTATAAAAAAATAACACAACATGTTAACTACTTCTTGGAATTTCACGTTCAGCTGACTTCGGGTGAGTTCGTGACTAGTCACCCGCCATCATCAGCAAAATACTCAATTAATGACGTCCTTCCTTTGAGTGTTGATTATTGACAAATGTTTGTTCCAAGAAGTAGTTAAAGCGTTTGTTAATTTTGATTTGTTTTATAGCAGTAATATCAAAAAAAAAAATACATACTTACTTCATTTATTGTTTTTATTTCATTTACATGTATAAAAAGAATTTTGTGATTGTAAATGCAATAAAAATTAAAATATTTAATTAATGAGGTCCTTCCTTTATAATATAAGTGTTGATTATTGACAAATTTTTGTTCCAAGAAGTAGTTAACATGTTTTGTTATTTTTTATAAATTTTGTTTGTTAAAATAATAAAAATATTATTTTTTCAAATACTTCAATTATTCTTTTTTTTTATTTATTTAATTTAACACATGTTAACTGTCTGCATAAGTGTAAAAAATAAGCCAAATAACAGTAAACAATCGATTTTTAACATGTCTAAAAAAGTTTCGGTTTCGGCTGAAACTGAGACAGACACCGAAGATTCGGTTTCGGTGGAAAGTCCCGTTTCGGTCAGGCCAGAGATGAAAAAATATGCATTTTATATTTTAATTTTGCTACGATTAATTCACTTATGTGAAGTATTCAAGACCATGATTGTCCAAATGAAGCGAACTTATACAACTTTACCCTCTCGGGGACAGTACACAGGACAATAGCCATGTTCATCAAATGATTGTTTTTGTACTATTAGTTTGTAGGTAAATATTCCCCTATCCGCCGCACTTTTATTGCACAGATATTGGAAATTACATATTTCAACTCAATTACTAAAAGAAGCAAATTATTACGTGTGGATAGTTGGTAAAAGACGCATTAAACTTCCATTTTCATTCAAAGTTCAAAATTTCCCTTAACCTCCACAAACCCACTGTCTCCTGTGGGTGAAGTAAAAAAAAAATGTGATGTGATTCCTGGATTATTATTAAGTTCAAACTAGTTGCTAGAGACCCAGCGAGACATACGATTCTGGAAAAACTGAGCACATTATGTAGTTTTTTAGATATACAAATTCACAAATGTAAATTAAATTCCAAACACTTTTTTCCTTGGGTCCGAGGAGAATATAAAACAATCCCTTAGGGGTCGTCCATTAATCACGTGATGTTTTTTAGCAACTTTTTAATAAAAATATAAAGATTACAATAAAAAAAATAAAAAAAACCTTCAATAAAGAAAAAAGTATTTGTATAAACATGTTATTTTTCTTGTCAGTTATAATGGCCGTATTTGTTTATTTTATTTTTTACTAAAAGTTCTCCGAGTTCCCTGTACAATAACATGCATCTGCAATACTCATCCACATTGAAAAATCTTCCGAGAAAAGATACATGACGCCAACGGGACTTGAACCCGTGCCCTTCTGATTGCCGGTCAGCTGCTCTCCCAATTGAGCTATGGCGGCTTATCTTATACCCGCCAAATGATTCAATATATACTAGTGTTTCATTCAACAATTACTGCTTATTATATTTTTTCCACCTGAAAACAACCAACTTTATTTTTGCGAGAGAGACACTGTTAGTGTTAAATCCGTCGCTAGTTGGCGTCGAGAAAAATTATGTCTCGATATTTGAATCATTTGGCGGGTATAAGATAAGCCGCCATAGCTCAATTGGGAGAGCAGCTGACCGGCAATCAGAAGGGCACGGGTTCAAGTCCCGTTGGCGTCATGTATCTTTTCTTGGAAGATTTTTCATTATTTATGCATTAAACCGCTTACTCGTTAATACGGAAAACTTTTTATCCAAACAGTTATATTTAGCTTTATTATTACGAAAAGTGAGTATTTATGTTGGGGGAGACCAAAAAACATGCAAAAAATATGCATTTAACATTTTAATTTTGTTAAAATTAATTCACTCGCACGGTAACGCCATGTTCATTCATCGTTTTTATTTTAACATTTCATCAATGCTGCCAATCATAGAAAAATATTTTTGCGTAAAACAAAGTGAATGCATCATTGACAAGTATTTGTAACAGTAGAACATGGAAAGAAATGTATTAAAATAATTACACAAACCCGCTAGAAAAACCCTGCATAGCCAAACAAACCATTCAAAACCTGGGATGTTTTTTAAAAGTATGATGAAAAGCGAGTTTATTTTAGAGAATTTATTTTATAAGATTTGTACTTCCGACAAATGTCATATTTGATTGTCTATTAGCTAAAAAAGGAACATTCCGTATTATCCGTGCATCAAACTTCGACAACACGAACGTTCCGTATTATCCGTGAGGTGGACTAACTGCATATTTACCGATTTTTCAATGTGGATGAGTGTTTCAGGCTGATAATTATTGCTTATAATAATTGCATCTGCAATATCTATTGAAGTCAAGCAATGGATACATAAATCGAGATAACGTATTAAATCTATCCAGCTTTGTATTGGCATAGCTCCGCATAATAAAATACCAAAATAGAACTACTGACATGTGGTAAATTCCTCCTAACCCAAAACAACAGTTCCGTAATTTCCCATGATTACCTATCGAGATTGAAATACCACGGATATAACACCGCAATGCCGGTTTATGTAAGATTCGGTTACGGAGCTCTCGAGCTGCTTTCACTTTCTGTTACCGCTGTTACACAAACTATGACATCTCTTCCTCGTCGAACCGACTAAGTGGACAAACCACTAACAACTTTTACGGAGAAAATATATTTCCTGAACATCAGCGACTGTCGATTACAATATAAGCGGAGCTGCATTTTAAGTGCATTAATCTAATCTACGCAGGGTATAAAACTAATCATAACATTTTGTAATCAAAGGACGGACTTACCAATTTGGTCGTTTCTGCTTCGCGAAGCATTTTATTACGGCCGTTACGTCATCTAAGAAATATGTGTCCGCTAAATTTAATAGCTGATCCACGCTTTTGGAACCCAGCTTGACAGATTGGAGAGAATCTCACTACACAACACACAACGCAGACAATAATAAAGGCTAATGACAGCAAATGGCGACCATTTTTGTTTCTCAGCGCACAAGCGTCATTTCCCATTGTACATTTGACATGGATAACTTTGCAGTCGGCGGTGCACCGCTACTTGGTTATTGGTTCGTTCGCTCGTTAGTTCCTACCTTGCCCGCCTGCAAAGTTATCTTTGTCATGATGTCCAAGGTCGTTGCTAGCTCTACGTTACGTCACTGAATATTGTTATGATACGATGGCGCCTAGTTTAAAATTCATTGCAGGTAATTACTACTACATGTTGCGACAACTCGGACGCGAATTAACTTCCACAAATAGTTTAACTACCAGCAATTAAATAAATTAATAAACATGCATAATGACTTAACATTAATCAGCTGTGTTAGGATTTTATTAATAATAGTGACCCAAAAACGTAATAGATTCGTAATGAAAACAAAAGTAGAAGCATAATATTATTATGGAAATTATAACCAACCAGCCAACCAATAATTTAGTTTTGCTATTTTAATATTATGTGTGTAGGAACCTATTTTAACAGATAATTTATTTTTGACAAGATCATCGAAGCAGTGCCTGCATAAATATACCAAACCACCCACAGTGCCTGCTTCGCCTGCTTGCGATCAATGATGTGTCTGTCAAAAAAGAGTAGAAAATATAAAAACTGGAACTACTAAATTTGTAGACTGGCAACACCAATTTCAAATATTTTTTTGAAGTGCAATGACACTGAATGTATAGAACACAGTAAACCACATTTAAAAAAAACATTTTTTCTTCATGACATAAATTTGAATAAAAGGTGATTTATAAAGCGATTTGCTTTAATTTAATTTAACATAAATTTGAATTTAACAATAGATAGAAAGGAAGAATCACTAATGGTGAGTTTAGTTATACTACTTTTAGATCTGAATGAGTTAAATATATTCCAATCTAAAATTAGAGACATGATCTAAAGCCCAGGCAACGCTAGGTACTTTATCTAGTATTAAATAAATATGAGCAATTTCTAAACTGTGCTTTATATTTCATTACATTATAGTTATTCTTCATTATGTTAACACACAATTTCAAAGGTATAATAATAATATACTTGTATGCAATTATAATTTTGAGATCGGCGAGTATCTATACTGCAATGAAAAAATATTTTTTCCACTATTATGCCTTTTTAACTTCGATCAAGTATTGTCTAATTTTTTATAAAAATGTAGGTTACACAGCTTTAGTTTAACACCATGATTTATGTGTTTAGTATTGCCATTTGATCAACAGTGGCGCCCTCATATATTTTCTACTCTTATTTGACAAACTGTAAGTACCTATAATCTATACCTAGATAACATTATACATAATATTTATAAACATGCTCTATGAAAACAATGTCACATATTATGTGACATTGTTTTCATTGTTTTCATTTTCATTGCGTGTGTTTTCATAGAGCATGTTCTATGAAGAGTTCCTCGCATTTAAAAAAGTATGTTTCTAATTTTCTCTAAATCAAAACCAAAATTTCCTTTGAAATCATAAGATTTGTCATGATATAGGTAGGTACATACAATAGTACCTACTACTCTTACAAACTTTAGAGGTAGTTACAGTCTGTCAAATAAGAGTAGAAAACATAGGAGGGCGCCATCATGGTTATAATCTAAAGCTGTGTAACCAACATTTTTATTAAAAATTAAAAAGGCATAAAAGTGAAAAAAATATTTTTTCATTCCACTGATTAGAATTGCATGTAAGTATATTGTTATTATATCTTTGCAATTGTGTGTTAACATAATGAAAAATAACGATTTTGTAATAAAATATAAAGCACACTTTAGAAATTGTTCACTGCTCACATTTAATTAATATTAGCGTACTTACTAGCGTTGTCCAGGCTTCAGATCATGTCTCTAAAATAAGTGTTGTAACTAAACTCACCGTTAATAATTCTTCCTTTCTACTTACTGTTAAATTCAAATTTATGTTAATTTAAATGAAAGCCAATCACTTTGTAAAACACAATTTAATCAAATTTATGTCAATAAGTAGGTAACTTAACAACAGTGCTTCTTCGATTTTTTAAGAACAAAAAAAGTAATTTTAAATGTGTATACAGTGTTTTGTATCATCGGTGTTATTGCACTTCAAAAGAATATTTAACAGGTAAATTGGTGTTACAAATTTCCTAGTTCCAGTTTTTATTTATTCTACTCTTATTTGACAGACTCTATGTTTAGTAGATATTGAAAATCTCCATCAAAGTTAGCCACATATCAAAGGACGGCTTGTTTGAATAATAAAGTGGATGCAGTAGATTTTCAAAAACCCAAATAGGTCAACTATTTAGTCAAAGTTAGCCACCTAGTCAAAGTAAGGATTGCTTACAATAAAGTGAATGCATCAGATTTTTGAAACCGAAAACGGAATGTAGAAACAAATTTACAGACAGATGAAATGCCAAACTGTCGAGTTAAAACAGGACTTTGCTACACTCACTCGAAGAAGAACACAAGAAATGGCTCGTAACAGATGGGTCTCGTGCGGTATTTTTCTAAATATTATTAAATAGACAACCAATTTGTCAAACATCCCAGTTTGTCAAACTTCTTATGGGCAAAGAAGTTTTAAATATAATGCAACAAAGCTGTTCAATTCTCTACCTCCTGAAATTAGAAACACGCAAACCAAAAGTACATTTAAAAGTAAAATCATTGATCACCTCAAATAAACATATCCATCACAAGTATTTAAAAACAGACTTACCTTTATACCTACTGTGTGTATATATGTAACCATGTACCTACTGCAATCTTCTTTATATATATATATATATATATATATATATATAAAGAAGATATATATATATGTAACATACTTGAATTGTATATTTAAAGAAAAAAATTATATTAACCTGCCATTTTCATAATATTACTACAAAATCTTAGATAACCACTCTGTAAATTGCCATCTCAACACAGGCGTTTCACACCTAGTGAGATGGGCAATACGTCATTTTATAACCAAATGTAATATGAAAATAATTAAATAAATAAATAAATAAATAAATTCGTTATTACGGGTAGGCAGACAATGAAATATCGCATAACACTGTTCTGATACGCACTCTTTGCTTCAATCACATTTATACAGTTTTTTGTAGATATTCGTCTGTTACATTTCCATAATTAACACATGAACACCAGTTCTACTCTGTACATATTTTATTTTACTTTTGTTGCTTTTTTTGTGAACAGTGCTCGGTGCCGCCCGCCGGATTGTGTATGGTGTTTCGCCGTCATGAGCTGATTACTCATGACGGCTACTGTCTATTTTGTTTATTTTACTTTTTTATGTCGATGTTACTAACACTTGTTTGACTGTCCATGAGGCTCACTGCTTTAGCAGTGAATATCTCCATGGGATTTAGAATTGTAGAAATGACCATTAGAGTACATTGAAGTACCCACCCTGTCCCGCCCCGGTATAGGCGACTTATGGTCGCCCCTTCGGAGCTCTCGCAAGAATCTAATTTTTTTGAATAAACGACTCTACATTTAATAAAACGAATCTAGACCTTCAATGTCCCTACATACTTGGTTAGGTGGCGGAAATGTAGGATCGCCTACAGTCAATGCTGTAATGGTCAAAAACTAATTCTACTAGTGTTAGTAAACATAGAAAATGTAATAAAGAGAAAAACAAAAGAGTTATGGTACAATAAACAGAGGGGGACCACACACCCAAAACTGCAGGCATCTGCGTGTAAAGAAAATAATAAGTTAGTAAATAAAGCATATATCATTTCAAAGGGTAAAAAAAAATTTGATAACCGTCATGACCGTCGTGTGCCCGGCAGTCCCCCAGAGAATGTATAAGGTTATTAGTCCAACGTTACAGCACCCAGTGGAGTCGTCCTTTAGCCAGCTAGCCGGTGGCGCCTAGAAGAAGTAATTGGACTCAAAAAAAAGAAGACCCTAGGGAGAAAAGCGTCGGGTAGCTGGAGGAGGGACGGACAAACCTCCGGATGCTGCTCGGCCTTTCCTCCAACCTTATCATGTCAGGGGGGGTGGCGCGGGCATTAGAAGGAAATAACAAAAATAAGTTACAATAAGATAGACCTAAAAGTAAGATAATAGGGACAAGGCCCAAAGTCCAACCCCTTTAATGGGGAAAAGGACATTACAAAATAAACAATGGAGTTTCTGTCCAACCTCCAAATAAACAATATAACATCTAAAGAAAAGAAATTCATAATATCAAATTATTAGGTAAAGTTACATATATACATTGAAAAAAAACTGGAGATATTTATAAATCAAATCTGGAAAACTTCCAAAAAAGGCTGTAAATGTGTAAAGATAGAGCAAAAGCATCACAACTAGAATAATAATAAATAAATATATAAGTCAGATATATAAGGTAGATATTTATAAAAATAAGAAAAAAAATCAAAGTTGGCAAAATTGAAATGCTGCACGGTGTACATCCGGACTGCAACTATGTATCTATAGAAAAAATTGCATATACATATAGCCTTAAAAAAAGAATAAAAAGAACATAAAATAGAGGTCAAAGAAATATGTACAATCCAGGCAGAAGAGTAAAAGAAAGATCAAAACATAGTCCGTGGGATAACAGGAACAAGTACACCCGGTGACCTGAATTCTGCTAGTCAGCGACTCTAAGAGCAGGCCATCTTTCAACCCAAATCCTAGCAAACTTTCGCAAGCACTCGAGATTCACCTTATTCGATACTAGATCAGTATTCCATACTGGTCTAATAGGAACGTCCAAACCATCAAGCATTTCCTCTCTAGCATCCATCATGATCTCACAGTGCCACAGAATGTGCTCGGCCGACTGGTTGGTGCAACCGCACGCGCAGTTGGGATGAGGGGACAGGGAGAGAGTATGAAGTCTCCCCCTGAATTCCCCGTGGCCAGACAAAAGTTGGGTCACGTAATGGTCCAGTTGTAAAAAGGCCCCTTCCATCCTGTTTTTAACTGATGGGAAGAAGGAGAAAGTCCATCTCCCCAAATTCGACCTATCCCAACGAAGCTGCCACTCCTGAAGCGACAGATCCCTCATTTCACGAAGCAGACCAGGGAGAGTCCCCGGACCACCAGGAGTTAGGACAACACCATGATGAGTTGCCGGGGTTCCTCTAGTGAGCTTCTGCTTAGTAATCACCTCCCTAATTTCAAGATCGATTGGTAATATACCAGCCAGAACAGGTAAAGCGTCCGAAGCAACGGTTCTATACGCACCGGATAGTGCCAGGAGAGGGGTTCGTTGGCCTCTCTTCAAAGCCAAGAGTATAAGCGAATTATCCAAGCGATGCTCCCAAACAGATGCAGCGTATGAGACTTGCGCCACATAAACGCACCTATACAGCATGCGCAAAGCCGGATTACGCAGTCCCCACTCAGCTGTGGAGAGTCTCCTTAATTTCAAAAAGAGAGCCTGAGCCCTGCTGGATACATCCTTGACGTGAGCCAGAAAAGAGGACGATCGATCGAGTGTGACACCTAAATATTTCACATTATCAAAAAAACGGATGTTGGACTTTCCCATTTTGATGGTCGGGTTTCTGTTTCTACTGAGATGACCCTTCATCAGGAGGCCCTTGGTCTTGTGGGGAGCAAAGGTCATCTTGTTTCTTGTTCCCCAATCCAGGAACATCTGCAAACCTTCACTGCCTTTCTTTTCAACTTCCTTTCTACTGTCCCCAGAGACCAGATACACTTTGTCATCAGCATAGTCGACAGAGATACATCCTTCAGGCAAGGGTAACCTGGAGGAGTCGTCAAAGGCAATGTTCCACAGGTCAGGTCCAAGAATGGAGCCCTGTGGGCATCCCATATCTGCTTCCCGCTGGATACAGTAGTCACCAAATGAAATAGTTATTGTTCTATCAGCTAGATAGTCGTCGATGATTTTAAACAGAAGTTTGGAGCACT
Source organism: Limnephilus rhombicus (assembly GCA_929108145.2). NCBI lineage: Eukaryota > Metazoa > Arthropoda > Insecta > Trichoptera > Limnephilidae > Limnephilus > Limnephilus rhombicus. The sequence continues at coordinate 23,310,644 of OV815286.1, forward strand.
GCCTGTTTTTCACCTTCAAACGTATCATTGCCCACCACGCATGATCGAAGGCACCAGTTATATCGAGGAAAATTGCCACAACATACCTCTTGGGGCAAACCTTCACCCAGTCAAGCACATACGACAGGGCGTGCACCGTAGATTTCCCGGGGACGAAACCAAACTGCAAGTCGCTGGCCGGGGAGAGCGTTTTCCGTAGACGTTCCCTAATGATTTTCTCCAGAATTTTACCTAGCACAGGGAGTAAAGTTATGGGTCTGAACGCTTTGATATCTGATAGTGGTTTGTCGTTCCCCTTGGGTATAATCCGGAGCACGCCGCGCTTCCATTCTGAGGGAAAAACTCCTCTTCTCATGCATGTGTCCATCACCTGGAAGAGCTCCTCCTTGGCGTGGACCCAGACTTGCTGTGCAATTACGCCGTTGAGCCTATCATGCCCTGGTGCCTTCTTAGGACCCAAACCCTTAATTATAACTTCAATTTCTGCCTTAGTGACTCTATACATATTATCCTCTTGGGCGAGGTCACTAGGTGGTAGCCGTGCCAGATTTCTAATCTGGTTATGGTGGTCAATTTCCCCAATTACTGAGTCTACAGGAACTAACTCGCCCAAAAGTGTCTCGAGGGTAGAGGCCACGTCCACCGTCTCGGCGTTCCTCCCATCAATATTCCCAATTACAGTAGACAAAAACCGATCAGATCCTTTACCGGATTTCTCCATTGCGCTGTGGATATTCCACGGGTTAGCGTTACCCACTTCTTGTACCCAATTACGCCAGGCAGCTCGTTTCGCATGAAGAACAGCCCGCTTAAAAGCCGACCTGGCAAATCTGAGATCGTCCAGGAGAGCGGCCGTCTCCTCCTCCGTACGACCGCAGCTCCTAGCCGACCCCAGCGTCCTGTAGGCTCTCTTGTAGGCCCCCTTCAGCGAAGTCAGCTCAGGTGACCACCACGGCGTCCGAATGCTCGTCTTTGGGTTTGATCTGCCCAAAGACGAGTTGGCAGCAGATACAACCGCCTTGTTGAAAAAGTTTCCCAAATTATCCGGATCAGTAGCAGCTACATGGTGGAAATCCCTTAATGTATCTCGTAGTGCTATCCCAAAGTTATCCCAGTTCGCTCTAGTGGTGTTGAAATTCCAGGAGGATCTTGGAATCTCAGTTTTTTTAACACCAACCGTAAATGTGATAAGTCTATGATTCGAATTTATCTCGCACTCATGGACTGTCCACCTTGAAATCCTGGTTGCAACTGACCCAGAGCAGAGAGTTAAGTCAATATTGCTCTCACCATGTATGTTTGAAAAAGTAAAGAGAGAACTCTGTTCATTAATTATGCTAAGACCCTGCGCGGCAATCAGGTCTTCCACGGCGTCTGATCGTTCCGTCCTACAGTCGTTAGTATCAAACCATAATGGTGAGCGTGCATTAAAGTCACCTCCGATAACAATGTTACGACCTTTAAGCGCGTTGAGTGCGCGCGTCAAACTCAGGATGTGGGGTCCAACCGGGTTCCCAAATTTAAAATAGACTGAGATCAAAAAGATCTCAGTATCACCAAATCTAATACATACACAGGTTTGGTACTCATCGGAATAACCGTTCAAGAGGAGGGGACTGATCAACGAGGTGTTGACCAGGACACCCGCCCCCGGAGATCGGCCAACTTCAAGTACCGCACCCGGAAGACTAATAGGGGTCCTACCTTGCCAGGTGTACTGTTCCTGTATAAGCATTATGTCGATTTTTAGGTCAGACATGACCCGCAGCACCTCCAAAGTGGCCATCCGGGAACGCTGCAAGTTAATCTGACCAATGGAGAGAAAATTAGCTCGATCCATAATCAGTCATTCTTATTTGGACCTCTATGGCTGCAATGTGAGCAGGACACATCCTGTCTCCGGTAGCGTGATCCGCCGGCTTCTTGAATCTAGTGCACGTGGCACAGACAGCAGGTTGTGTCTTCTTGGGGCAATCCTCAATATCATGTCCCAAAGCGGCGCAGTGGCGACAAGTCACCTTTTCCTGTGAGCAGGATTTGGTGATATGGCCATATTGATGGCATTTGAAGCACCTTGTGGCTCCTGTGAAGTCGCGGGTCCGGCAGGCCGTCCAACCAAGAAAACACAACCCGCTGTCTATTAAGACTCGCCTGGCGTTAGGATGACACGTCACAACCATATTCATGGTGTGCGTGTCACGCCTACCGAAGAGCGAAACCCTACGCATGGTGCGAAGATGGTCCTCCAGAGATAGTTCGCACTTGCCCTCGAGGTTGGTGGTAAAAACTTCCTTGAAGAGATCCTGGTCCGCAGCTGGCTCCCCTCTTGGCATGTTGTAGATAACAATTTTGGGAAGCCTACCCAGGGGGCTGACTATTTTGAGTCCACTGGCAGCCAGTTTGGCCTCGTTTTTTTTATATTAGCCAGATCAGTCTTGTCTTTGGCTTGTAACGCCATTCCTGCACCTCTAATTTTTCGCAGACGCACAACTTGAAAGCCATCCGTGCGGGGATTTATAGTCTTTTCCAGGTTCTTCTGCGTCTGCTCGGAGGTCATTCCCTCAGGCTTCTCAGGGTAGATGAGGACTGTGAGCGGTTTAGGGGGCACTGGACGCTCAAATCCATTGACAATAAGTGACTTCGAACTAGGGGTAGAGGAGGCCATCTTAGCATAAGACGGCATGGATGGTACGGTAGGTAGGGGTACCGAAGCCGACGGTCGCGATTTGACAATAGGGTCAATCTTTTTGATCATATGTTGTTGTTCCGCCATCATTTCCTCAATTGTAGCGCTCCTTGTCGTAGCCGTGTTAATAACCATTAGAGTACAGTACTGTAGGCGCGCCTGCATACCGCCACCTAACACAGTATGCGGGGACATTGAAGGTCTAGATTCGTTAAATTAAATAGTAGAGCCGTTCATTCAAAAAAATTAGATTCTTGCGAGAACTCCGAAGGGGCGACAATAAGTTGCCTATACCAGGGTGGGACAGTGGTGGGTACTTCAATGTTACATTTCCATGCATGACGACTGTCAACTGTCACTGAGCTACGACCAAACTGCACAGACTATCAAAGCAGCGGGAGCCCCCCAAGGATGCAAAATACTGTTGGGAAATCATATCTACTCCCCGACTCTCATCCACCTATGATCTATAGATATTTGTGGATCAAAAAATTAACCGATGAGCATTTCAAGTCACTGCTGATAATTTACACTAGTAAACTTGATCCACAACTGCAAACAATTGTCAGTGGAAAACTACAGCTACATAAATTTCATTCTTCAGTCACTTATTGTAAGTTTTTAGGATAAATCTCGTATCATTAATTATTTATGGCTTCTTAATTGGTCATTAAATAAAAACATCTAACTATTATTTTGTATGATTTACTTGCATTGTAAATTTTACAATGTAATCAAAATAAACTGTGGTGTGCCGGATTGGTGGACGGTGGTTCTTGTGGACCAGTGTTGACTAGGGTGGAGCGGTCTAGTATGGAGAATTTTTTTTTTCGTAATATAGAATTCGGCATACTCGGGATTGGTGCTCCGTTATGTACTTATCTTAAATTAAAAATATAAAAAATAAATATTTATAATTAGGACATCGCCACCACTTTCAATTTTTCATAAAAATATTGAAACACAAAAATGTTCTCCAGATTCTTAGAAACGCTTGTATTTATGTAAAAAAAATATGTATTTACTTATTCTCCTTTGACATAATTATAAAGAAGCACCGTAGCCACAGTTAAACTATTCCCTCAAGAGACTCAATCCTCCCACCCCAAACGTGTTTCAAACACAGTAGGTAATTTGAAATAGATGAATTTTCTATCATATCTAGCGGATTGAGCTTCCCTCTAAACTAGTGGTTCCCGACAATATTTCGGCCAGGGACCACCATGACATTTATTTGTTCTCATAGGGACCACATGGTACAAAAATGAGCTCTTCTTGGACTTCTTCAGCTACCTCTCCAACACTAATACCAAAAGGGTTACGAATCAGCTTTACATAGGACACCTTTCGATTCGGTTTTGTAGTGAAATGAAAAAATGTTTCGCTGACCACATTTTAGATCTCGCGGACCACCGGTTAGGAACCACTGCTCTAAACGGACTAGGACCTTCCATTCTGAAGGAACTCGAATAGTTGTGTTTATTGGGGGTATGTATGTGTTAGGCCTTCGTCTCTTCGATGAGTTTTGTTTATCAAAGTGCGCGTCGGTCGAGTTACAATTTACGTAGTATTTTTTATTGTGTGCTGCATTAGAATATTCAACTATTTTTCGATAGGCTATTGGATTTATATTAACTGTTCTTTGAACTTTGAACATTATGGCAATGTGACATCTGGATGAGAATTACCTTTGAATGTTTTGCCTACTTGTGAAGATGTATTACGAGGTTTTTTGTGAATGAAGCATAAAGAAAAAATATTCAGCATCATGCTGACCATGCTGCAGTGAAAGTCTACGTAGCCAGAACGTTAGGCAAATATATTTTTTCTGCTGTACCTATTACAAGATGTTGGCTCAATTTCACAGAACGATACATGTTGTGTATAGGAGTAATATTCGTCGATATAGTTTGTTGCCCTAGCTCCACACTGCTCGCGAAGTTCCTCGACGAAATATTCGGGAAAGTTGACCGAAGTTCGAAGTACGTCACTACACACTCGTTCAACTTCGCGAGAAACTCATTCGTGCGGTGGTGCCGTCACGACTCGCACGTCATGGACGTTCAAGTCTGCTGCCGTTTCAATGTGCACTAAGGTGGGTCATTTAAAAAAAAATGATAATTTTAGATTCTGTTAGCGATAAAAGGGTGCCAAATGGGTTCAAACCGACGTGTTTAAAATTTTTAAAATTTCTGATACGATCTTCTTCCTCCGGATTCACTTCAAAGTTTTGAAAATTTTCATTTTTAGAGGTATTTTCTAGTGTGTATAAAAGTTACTACGAATCCTTTATACTATATTTTTTGTAATATTCTATGGCAAATATGGTACGTATTTACGAATTCATTTACAAAAAATCCGAGTTTTGATTATTAGTGGCTCGAGGTGAGGGCGGGGGAAGCACCGATTGTACTAAGCGCAGCGACTCTGCGCAACCGACGTCGGAGTTTGGAGTCAGTATCGCTACGGCCAGGGGGGTATAACTCCGATCAAAATTTTCAACCAACACAAAAGATAGATAATATGTATATGTATAGACTGTGTGACGACAGAGTTGCACAGTCCATCCAGTGATGCCAATGGAAAAACTTTGAATTTAAGCTTTTGACAGCTGGGCGAAATAATATATCAAAATTGTTGCTCGATTGCTCTCAACGGTTTATTTACATGCGACGGAAATTCAAAATTTGCTTCCTAAACAAGTGAAATAGAATTGAATACGTTTATTTTCCAATTTTGAGAAGTCGTGCATATGTTTGTGGTTACTAGTATCGCAAAACGTCTGATTTCGCGATATGATTATGCTCGTTAAAACCATTATAACCTGCAAACAAAAAGGTACAAACATTTATATGAAACATTTCTGCATTTTTCTTGTTTTGTTTTTATCTGTCGGTCGGCTTGATGTATCTCATGAGATGTTTTCTTTAATATTTTCAGCTCGAAACACCAAATCCTATCCTTACAGCTGACAGGCCGGTGGAGATTACTGGTGTCATTCCCCTAGAGAAGAGAGCATGTTCCACGAACGACGGCCTGCGCCTACTGATCTCTGGGTTTGTTTGCATTTTACCTTATTTTTCATTTTAATAATACATATAAAAACATTAATTTAGCACCTTAATAATGACATATGATTGTTGTAGGTATGTGGGACAGTAACGTGGTGTCATGTCAGGAGATGGGGCTGACGTGTTCCACCACTCTCTTGCACCGCTGTTCTTGAGTGAACATAAGAAGGAGGAAGAGTACTCCATGGACTGGACCAGGATGCAGCAGGAGCAATATATTCTCAGTGCGCTTAGCTTTTCTAAATTTGTTCTATTTTTATCGTTAATGAGAGTACGAACACATTGTGCAATATAGTTGTGAACTTGGAGCAGGTGGATGAGTTTGTATATCGTGGGAAGTATGTGTATGAGAGACGGCAAGGCTGATAGAGATATTGAAAGAAGGGTAAATGTAGGTAATTCTATTAATGGAGGACTGAATGCCTAAAGAAGTGAAAAAACTGCCTAAAGAAGTGAAACTAGCAGTCCACAACGGAATGCTGGTACCTTCCCTGATGTATGGCAGTGAGGCATGGAACTGGCAAAGGAAAGTGGACTGAATGCTCTAGAAATGACACCCCTGAGGATGTGTGGTAAAACTACGTATGATACTGTATATTTTCTGCCTGTACAGAGTATAAATAATATAATATGTACATTTTATATGCAGCAAAGCGCTCATCGGTCAAATCGTTGTACGTATAGGTAGTTTCATGTCAATGATCGATGAACCGGTGGATGCAAGTTTTATCCATAAGTTGTTATAATGGATTGTCTACTTTGTAGTTGGAATTAGATTGCAGAAATATAAGTTTGTGCAGAGCACCTTTGAGATATTTTTTTACAAAAAATGGCGCTATACAAATCATCCAAATATTATTATTTATGATCAAGCAATGCAATGCAAGGCTGATCATAATGAGTAAGATTGAAAGGGACTCTCAGATGGTTTGGGCATGTAGAGCGAATGAACGAAGCGTGGGGTGTAAGTAGAATATATGACGCAGATGTGAGTGGTAGATGAAGTCAGGGACGCCAGAGGAAAACCTGACACGATCAAGGGAATCCGATACTTGCATCGGGCCACGTCAAGAGTCAGAAATAGTATGTATGAGTCAATGTGTGAGTGTGAATGAGGCAAAGAGTGTGTGCCAAGACCAAGTTGTTTGACGGTCTGTCCTATCGGCCTACCCCTGCGGGGAAACGGCGTGATGTTTAGTTAGTTTTTCTTGTATTTCCTGTTTTTAGTAAAATACTAAAACGTTTAATTGAGTTTTTCATTTTTCTGTTGAAACCAGAGAAATGTCAAAGTCGATACTATCGTAGGAAAGCTAAATCTTATTTGAAATTGTTCTTCCCCTTTTGAAGGGATTGAAATTTCAAGTAATTTTAGGTTATTTTTACGACAGTTGGTTTCTTCGTAGGGCAACGGGTTTCAATCTGACAAAGCTCTGTCCGGAGAAAATGAACAGTAAAGAAAAGTAAGCTCATTTTCTCAAGGCAGCGATCTGTCAGATCCAGCTCTGTTGCCTGGGGAACATTTTGACATTTAATTTTATTTTTAAAATAATATTTTAGGCTAATAAATTGGGTAGGTACTGAAAGATTATTATATTGGCTATGGTCGAGACTTTTATTTTGTTTCCTCTATCCCCTTGTCTATGGTATGTGTGACGACAGAGTTGCGCGTATCGAATAAAAAGTCGTCAAATATAGGTATGTATATGGTCAAATAGCGTTGACACTTGGTCCATAGAAAAACCACGAAGTTATCAATCTAATGACTGGTTTATTTATGGCTACGGCTCTTTAAGCGGTAGGTCGCGTTGCACAAGTTTTCGCAATGGAACGTACTCGGAATGCGTTAAAAAGTCCCATATTTGGTGAAATTTGCGACATTAAAGACAATGTTTCACCAACTTATTGTGATGTTATGAAGTTTTTTGAGTGGACCAGGCATCAAATAAAATTAAATCAAGAGACCAAACTAGAACCGAGGAACTAGCATCATTGATCCCTTCGGCACCGGTGCATAGTCGGGAAACACGCCAAACGCGTGCCCAACATTTGTACACAGTTGACATTTGTCACATGAGAACGGGTCGTTTCTTCGACTCGTTCTTGTGTTCAACAGCTCGGCTGTGGAATGATTTGCCGGCCTCTGTGTTTCCTCCTTCCTACAACATGGGTCTCTTCAAGACCAATGTTCATTCCTTCCTCTCCTCAAAAAGACCCTCCACACAGCATCCCAGATGACATAGGCCCTGAGGGAAATTATTTTCCTCAGGGCCTCCTGTGTGGAGTTAATGTAAAAAAAAAAAAAAAAAAAAAAAAAGAACCCAAATTTCAGCAAATAGAGTGTACTGTGACAGCACGAATTGAAGAAATATGGAGAAAGGCTTCTATTCCCATCGTTACACACTCGCGAGTAGCACGCATGTTGAGGTCATATCATTTTAAATGCAAAAACCTTCTTAAGTCACATCCTAAAATACCGGAGAAAAAAATGGAGGAATTCCGTCGCAGAAGTAAAGTGCTGTTTGATATTTCGTCTTGCAAATGCAAAGATTTCAGTAAATGTGACTGTCCTAAAGATAAAAAAAAATACCTGTAAATGAACAGAGTTTCATTAGTGACCAACGTACTACACGAAAAATGATAATAGGAAATGTGGATAATGCTACAACAAAACGAATGAAAACTGCGTTGAAAAGAAAACTTCTGAAGCAAAAATCCTTGCGTACGTCTAAAAAGGAAAGCACAGTAAGCCAACCACCTCTCTAATCGATATTTCCACGTCTTCTTTATCAAATGAATCCGATTGCAATGATGTTTTCAAACCAAATGTTGTATCTCAAATGCCTCAGAAGCAGGCTGCGGTCACTATTGATTATTCTACACTGTCGAAAACTTGTGATAGATATGGAGTTTCGGATAGAGCAGCGGCAGCCATTGCCTCAGCAGTTCTGTATGACATCAAGTCTAATATTCCAGTTATTGACAAAAGTAAACTTCGCAGAGAATGAAAAAAAACAAGGGAAAATATTAAGGCACAACACATAGTTTTCAAATACCCGCATTATATTTTGATGGCCGGAAAGATAAAACATTAATTATCAGGGAAAAAGGGGGGAGGCATTACAGAGAACTAATCATTGAAGAGCATATTTCAATGATAAAAGAACCAGACTCAATATATTTGGGTTATATTGCACCAAACTCTGGCACGTCGAAAGTTATAGAAAGAACAATTGTCAATTATTTTTTAAAGGAAGAAATACCATTTGAACCATTAATGGCTATTGGATGTGACGGAACGAACGTGAACGTTGGAAAACATGGAGGTATAATAGGTTTGCTTGAAAAACGTTTGGATAAACCATTGCAATGGATAATTTGCTTGCTTCACATGAACGAGTTACCATTTCGTCATTTGTTCACACATCTTGACGGTAAGACATCTGGACCTCAAACATATTCAGGGACAATAGGACTAGCTTTAGAATACTGTGAAAAAAAGCCTATTGTTCATTTTCAGAAAATTGACGGAGAGTTGCCTGAATTATTAACTAAAGACCTAAGTACAGATCAGTTATATTTGTATAAAATCGTATCTGCAGTTACGGTGGGGGAATTACCTGAAGATTTAGGCCACAAATCTCCTGGAAAAATGTCTCATGCCAGATGGCTTACGCGTGCTAACCGAATTCTTCGTCTTTATGTTGCAACGGAAGCTCCTACAGAGAATCTTATTATTTTAGAAACGTACGTTGTTAAAGTTTATGCTCCGACTTGGTTCAGTATTAAAACTCATCCCACCTGTAAAGATGGAGCACGTCACCTGTGGCAGCTAATTTCAGCGTCTAGATACTTATCCCCTGAACTAAAAACTATAATTGATCCAGTCATAGAAAGAAACAGTTACTTCGCACACCCCGAAAATTTACTACTTGCAATGTTAACTGACCCTCACAAGCATATCCGGGAATTAGCTGCGCGTCGTGTTCTAAAAGCACGCAGTAAGAAACTAAGTAAAACAAGGCTGTTCCAACTTCCAAACATAAACCTCGATGCATCATATTACTACGACCTTATTAATTGGCAGCAAAATGTAACCGAACCCCCAATACTGAAGAATATATCGGATGAAGATCTTCAATTATTTGTAGCACAGGGGGGAGAAGGTAAATTGCCTCTTCTGCGTCTGCCATGTCATACTCAAGCAGTTGAAAGAGCTCTAAAGACTGTTACTGAAGCCTCGACTACTTTATGTACGAAGTCTGCAAGAGAAGGTCTTATTAAGGCAAAGATTGAGTCTCGCAAAATAATGCCGAAATTTGAGAGTAAGAAGGATTTTGCTGGTATTTGAATACACTGTCTTGAGATAATGTTAATTATAATCATATATTTTTTTAATAAATAAGTCAGAATATTCTCTCTAATTTGTGTTTTATTGAAAAAAAGTTCATTTTTAATTGTTTATCTAATATTTTTTTGAGATTTAACAAGGGTGGGTTTTTCTCTATTTTGTGAAATTTCAAACTCAATCCGGAGGAAGAAGATGATATCCAAATATTATTAAAAAAATTACGTGATTTTACATCTTCATTTAACACCCTTTTATCACTAACAGACAAACGCCTTAATGTGCACGCTCGCATATTATAATTACCTACACTGCATACCACGTCAGCCATTGATATATATACCTCAATGACGTCAGCTCGAAGACATTTCATATACCTAGCTCCTAATAAATATGCTATTATTATAATTAATTATATTTATTATAAAATTTTGCAATTCATTTTAATTTATACAACTTATAATTTAATTTATCAACCATTACTAATATATAATTAATAACGCATAACGCAGGGACATCCCTAGCATGGCGGATGAAATAACACAAAAAACCAAACAATGTACAATATTCTTATAACAAATTAATAAAAAAATAAATAACTATGTGCATATTTATAAAAATAAGGAGGAAAAGGAGATGGTGGATGATTGCAGTTGCAATGCACCGGAACAGAATTAGGTTAGTTTAGTCAATTAAACTATGAAAAGAGAACTACCGGGAATAAATAAATAAATTGGTACAAAAGGATTTTTTTTTAAATTTATTATTTTTTACAGCTAAAAAATAATTACTAGCACGGACGTACGCTCGCGACAACGTATTGAAGCGAACTGAAGTCCGAGTAGTGTTGTAGTGTAGAGAGGCACTTCGTGTAGGCACTTCGTGCAACTTCGAGTCCTTTGACTCGGGCGCAAAAACCGACAAAAAATGGAGGTCGCCCGAGGCAAGCCAAGGTTGGACGAAGTAAGACGAAGTGCCCCTCTGCACTATCGTATTCGGCTAACCTCGTTCAACTTCGCGAGTAGTGTGGAGCTAGAGTTGCAATTGAATGCGATGGAACTGCAGTCAATACGGGCTACAAAAGAGTTGTAATTTGGTGTCTTGATCACTTCTCAAACGGCCTTTACAGTGGATTGTCTGTTAGTTACACGCAAACGAGCTCATTTTGCGACTACTTTTTAACTGCATCGACTGGACCGCAAAGTTTCACTGGAATTATTAGAAAATCCTTAAATAAGTGGTAACAACTTCCTATCCTGAAATTTAAAGTCATTCAATGTTCTTTGGCAAGTGTGAAATTTTGAAAATGAACAGAATTTAAATACAGCTCAACCGTATATATGGAAAATATGACTGATTGATGATTCCAGATTCCGCAAGGAAAACTTGTCAAAAAAAAAAACCCGGTAAAATTGTACATTCCAGGTGGCTCGCTGAAACGAAGCGGGTTCTTCGACTTTACATTTCTACCCTAAAACCATCAGAAAATTTGTTAACTTTAACGACAGTTTACGCACCTATGTAATTCAACGTTAAGACCAAACCATTATGTATTTCCGGTGTTCGACATTTGCATGAAACAATATTGCTTTCACGATATTTGTCCCGTGATTTTAAATATATTATTAATACAGTAATCCAGCGCAATGGTTTTTTGGGTATCATAAAAACATAGAGTTAGCCATCTTACCCGACAACCGAAAATGGTTAAGAGAGAATATTGGAAGCCCGGCAAATGAAAACGCAATCAGACGTTATTCGTACCTTCAAAGTGGCTTTTTGATTTTTCGGTAGATAATTATATTGGTGTTATGAATTGGGATAATGTAACCAAGTCACCGCTCATAAAATTTGTTAGGGCCGACACAATTTGACAAGCCATTACCGATCACACGATAATTGACGATGTAGACATGGTAAAGAATTTTCCTTGTCCACTCAAGGCATAGAGGGATGTGTGAAAATTGTAACAGAAGCCTCAGCTGCTGTCAGTGAACCCTTGAGACGAGATGACTGATGTGATAAAAACAAGGTTATAGGCATGAAACCTTATGCCACTTTTTGAAACCAAAATGCAGTACCGTTCATAGCAACTTTTGCAATTTTCCAGTTTTTCAATGCGGTATATAATATGTGTACATTTTTTATTTCCATTATTTGTTCCGTTCTACCAATCTATGAATGTATTATCTGTAAAATAAATGGTAAAATACAATTTTGATGTGTGTTTTGTTTCGCGTATATAAGCTATGAATACTTAGGTAAAATCGTCAAAATAATAAAATATAAAGCTTTGGCGATGTCCAGGTTTTGGAAAAATATTTTTTTTTATTATTTTTGTTGTAATTGTTAATATATGGAGCATCTATTCCAACTATGCTGATTTCGAAATTCTCAAAAAAAAATCACTCCATGCTAGTGTTGACCCCTGATCTAGATCCTATTATAAAGAATAACACAAGTGGTGCCTTATGGGCGTGTTTTTCCTGATCCAATTATAGGCCTAACTTCAACCTATATTTTCATATACAAAACTGTGTTATGTTATGTAATTCAAACAGGATGGTGATATACTATTTCAGGAAAATGTAAGAGGTAGACCGCCCGCTCAATAATCTACAACCAAAAGGTTCTTAGTAGTGTAATAAAAAACTACTCTGACCCCCCCCCCCCTCCCTAATTAAAAGTTTTAGGAATATTTTACCTACACGTAAACTCTGTTCGTAGAATTCGTCGTCTCCATGGTCGTATTCGTAGCCTTGTAGTTCCGTCGCTAACGCTTCTCCCCTTCATTCCTTTGGCAGCGCCTCGACACCCCTTTACGTAATACGTTTTAGGTATACCTACGTGGCGAGATGCTCTCAATTAATCAACTTGTAATCAACCCCTTAACGTTGTGTCATTTTTTGTTTTAAAGGTTTGATATGGTTAATCCAATTTAATTAATAATTTGTTTGTGGTAAACCCTTTGTTCTTTTAGGTATGGCGTGTTACAATTCACTAGGACCCGATTTACAATGACTGACTCTAGCTAACTTGAAAATAACTAATGCTACCGTTCGTGCAACTTCCTCCCCTACTAACGTCCGTTCTATACTTGTTTGTTGGTGATTATTTCTTTTTAATTAACCCGCGTCATCTTTCCTAGTACCTAGTACATAAATATACCTTTATACAGTGAATTGGGAAGATCCTACCTTTAGTATAACGCTGCGAATCCTCTGCTATTCTTGGGATGCTAACATATAAAATAATTTGACATTTGTACTCTAGTTACGGATTTACTATCAAAATTCAATCAAAACAGGTCCGGGATGCACAAATTCTACAGTCACAGTTGTAAGTGCAGTTTGTTAGTTAGCTTTGGGTAGGTATTTTTGGGAGATTACTAGGGATTGACATGAAACAAAAAATGTCTTGCTTCAATTGGACTCCTCCATTTCCGCAACTGACTTGGTGAGGTTCAATTAAAACCGCCCGGTCAGCCTCCAATTCCAACAACCTCCAGAGAATATTTTGATGGTCGCAAGCGACGAATGTAAAATCGACATGTTTTGCTTCCTGTCGGGAAAGGGTTTGATGTGTGTTTCCGGTTTGTAGGGTGATAGTGGGAGTGTTCTCAACCACGTGCATGTGGGAGTGTGCGCCCCACGGTTGAATTTGCCAGCCACCTCTGGTCTAGAGCTCCAAAATACCTGAAAAATACCCTCGACTCTGCAGAAACGGGCGGTCCGTTTGATAGATTCTCCCATCTTAATAGACGGATTGCAATCTTTAGAGCACAGGCGTCGGGTGGGAATGGTATCCTTGTTCTACCGGTATTACAATGGAAGATGCTCCGAGGAACTTGCATCATTGATCCCTTCGGCACCGGTGCATAGTCGGGAAACACGCCAAACGCGTGCCCAACATTTGTACACGGTTGACATTTGTCACATGAGAACGGGTCGTTTCTTCGACTCGTTCTTATGTTCAACAGCTCGGCTGTGGAATGATTTGCCGGCCTCTGTGTTTCCTCCTTCCTACAACATAGGTCTCTTCAAGACCAATGTTCATTCCTTCCTCTCTTCAAAAAGACCCTCCACACAGCATCCCAGATGACATAGGCCCTGAGGGAAATTATTTTCCTCAAGGCCTCCTGTGTGGAGTTAATGTAAAAAAAAAATACGCCGCCAAATTATAAGGGTTATAATGCTAATGTTGCTTGATGAAATGTCATCTCATGTCGCTTGATGTGAGGATCTGCTTCGATTTATAGTGTGGTAGCCGATGTCCGGAAGTATTCAGGAATGCGTGGGTGGCACGAGGTTTTAGATCGTGACATCCTCAAAGACGAATTGATGATGATGATGATGTAGACGTCTTTCAGCATGTCGATGACTAGAGTTCCATTCACTCCTATAGCATCGAACATGAACATTAAACCGAAGTGGATTAGACAAACGGCAATGTCAGGAGATCGGTTGGGACCGCTCTCTCCACTGATCAGGTGAAGTTTGAATCTACTTAAAATTGATTTTGATGTCACCGACCCTCGCCTCTGCAGTCACACAGGTCCTCAACAGTCCCGTTCTCCATCCAGCATACCGCCTCGAACCAGTAGAAATAATGTTTACGTTTTCCTAGGCACGTTAGAAACATGCGTCAGCCTTCAGCCGCGGTGAACATCGGTATTTGATTTGAATGAAAATACCTCCCATTGCATGACGGAAGCAGGCGTGACGGAGACGGTCCTCCATGTAGCATCACGGACATCCGCCCTACGATAGGTGATACCCCAAGCTCATCTCAAATATCAGCTCGAAGAAAGAATGTTAAGCTCGGCTTCCAGGGTGCTGGGTCCAGGAATGAATGGCACCAGGTCGTGAATCTGGCTTCCATCCCTTCTATTTCCCCTGCTACCCTTTTGTCCAAAGTACATTCCCATCCTGATGCTGGATTATTCTAATTTGTGATTGAATGAATTCTAATTTTGGGGAAAATTATGAAAATTTATCCGGTTTCCGACAAAGAGCCGCCGATCGATTGCTAAAACAACTCTGTATGTCATGTTCTCTTCGTTCCGCTGACAAGGTAACTCCTCACGAGCGTAACCAAAGGGTAGTGAAGCCAACGCGAATTTCGTCACTTCTTTTCCTTCGTTACGGCGGTAGCCCGGCTAGATCGTTATCTCCGTCCTGTATTTAATTGACCTCCCGCGACAGCGACTCTTATCAGCTGATACCTCTGGAGGGGGCTGAAGGGGAGGGTTGTGGGAGCACGTCCTTTGCCTTCCAGACGTCCCCAATGCCTTTATGACGATACATGGGATAGCATATACGTCGACATCATGAAAGGGCACCTGCCTCGCTTTCAACTGGTTCAGGGCCGTACAGAGACACAGGTTTCCAAGCCTCCATCACAAAGGATTCCAATTTAATTGAACCAAGCCGTATCATCGCTTGCTTCGCCTCCACATTTGGGAAATAGTGTAGCCCACCAGCAAATCGTTCACTTCGCCCCAGATCATAACTGCATAAAGTGTAACCTATATTAATGGAATAGGGAAGCTTAACACCAAATTACTCCAGCAATCACCAGCTTCAGCGCCGTAACTCGTTCGGTTAAATTTGAAGGAAAGAATTTTTCCGGGTAGTGTGCGTAAAACGTGTCGCGTGTGAAATTTTGAATACCTACGGACGGTCTCGTTCAACCGCAAATACTAAAGATTTAAGCTAAACTGTAAATTTTGTGTAAAATATACCTAACGTAAAGTACTATGCACACTTCCAAGTGTGCGTTTCAACGAAGTCAAAAGCTAGCTTATGTAGGTCTCTACATAACAGTTTTAATGAGATTCCTGAAGTTTGAGGTAAAAGGTGTGGGGTTTTATTTTTGGGAATGGGAATTCTATTGTATACATTTTGTTAGTAAACAGAGGCCTCATGCAATGCATTCTTTTTCCAAACCGATATAGTACGTACAGACCTTGCCTAACAAATATCTTCAATTACTGAGTAAATTCTAAAGTATATTTGAGAATAGGTATTCCTAATGTAATGTAGTTTATTATTTCCAAATATCCCACTAGCTTTGTTTTTCTGATGTAATGTCTCGCAACACAATCATAATGCTAAAATACCTCTGTTCTGTTAAAATTAACAAAACATCCCCGAAGACCCCCTCCCCTTACAATCGTTGCACCTCGGCGGCTCCATTATGGTTATTGATCTGAAAACTTCTTTAGCACCGTTGTTATTTGAAACTCTATAAAACGAAAATTAGTGACGCCAAAAAAGAGAAAAACACGTACATCTATAGGATTTATTCTGCGACAGAATGAGATACTTTAATCGGTCTACTCTTTGTGAGGTGCCTCGTAGCCTCCCCACTCTTGTCTCCTTTGGTTTTCTGAAGGTTTCACTTCTACCGTGTGTAAACTGCACAACTGTAATTTTTTTGTTTCTAAAGTGCTGACAGCTGTTTTTTACATGAAAACTTCTTTAACACCGTTGTGATTTGAAACTAGATGAAACGGAAACGAGCGACACTAAACACATCTATAGGATTTATCCTGCGAGAGAATGAGACAGACCAATCGGTGTCTTCTTGGTGTGGTGCTTCGTGGCCTCCCCACTCTTGTCTCCTTTGGTTTTCTGAAGGTTTCACTTCTACCGCGTGTAAACTGCACAACTGTAATTTCTTTGTTTCTAAAATGCTGACAACTGTTTTTTTTTAATGAAACTTCTTTAACACCGTTGTGATTTGATACTAGATGAAACGGAAACGAGCGACACTAAACACATCTATAGGATTTATCCTGCGAGTGAATGAGATACTTTAATCAGTCTCATCTTTGTGAGGTGCTTCGTAGCCTTCCCACTCTTGTCTCCTTTGGTTTTCTGAAGGTTTCACTTCTACCGCGTGTAAACTGCACAACTGTAATTTTTTTGTTTCTAAAATGCTGACAGCTGATTTTTAAATGAAAACCTCTTTAACACCGTTGTGATTTGAAACTAGATGAAACGAAACGAGCGACACTAAACACATCTATAGGATTTATCCTGCGATAAAATGAGATACTTTAATCGGTCTCCTCCTTGTGAGGTGCTTCGTAGCCTCCCCACTCTTGTCTCCTTTGGTTTTCTGAAGGTTTCACTTCTACCGCGTGTCAACTGCACAAATGTAATTTTTTCGTTTCTAAAATGCTGACAGCTGTTTTTTAAATGAAAACCTCTTTAACACCGTTGTGATTTGAAACTAGATGAATCGGAAACGAGCGACACTAAACAAATCTACAGGATTTATCCTAAGAGAGAATGAGTTACTTTAATCGGTCTCCTCTTTGTGTGGTGCTTCGTGGCCTATCGACCTTCTCTTCGTGCGGTGCTTCGTAGAATAAAATATGAAGTTATTTTAACACTTGGTAACAATATTATAATAAATAAACCCCACAATTAACGTATTCCTGATAATATGCATTAGTCTTAAATTCACCATTCTCCCGAAGTTTAGTTTTCTGAAGGTTTCACCTCTACCGCATGTGAATTGCACTCTAATTCCGCACACCCCATCGGCTAGACAGGAAACCCGCCTAAAAATTAATTATTAGCTATTGTTCGAAGAGGCAAAAGAAAGGAAGTCTCAAAAGATTTATGACCCGAACCCAAAACAATCGCGTCCCTCACTTTAAAGAATCTCAGCATGACCTTGGGTAGGTACTCTCTCCGAAAACTAATGAACTTGAATGAATATCTTTCTGCAAGGCCCGCACTAAATATGTAAGTAATTTTAAACAAGCTTACCAAATTCTCCATGCTGCACAACACACTGAAAGCACTCTTGAAAACACAAGCCATTTCTACAAACCGTCATGCAACTACTCATTTCAAAATGCGCCCGTCAAAACTAACTCTCGCGCCTAGGTTCAAATAGAATCTCTGACCTTTTCTATTTATAAAACTTAATTTTCTGAGTAAATTTTGCCAATAAATGAATTATCTCCGGTTCACCCGCACCGAACTCGTATTCTCCCGTCTACCAAACCTCGACTTCCCCACACTCTGAAAACTGTCTCCCTAATCTCAAACGAGCGCTCGAACGATCTTCCCCTGACTCTCAAAACCCGTCCGTCTCCGAGACCGAATCTACCCTCACTGTCTTTATTTAAAATTTGATTTCACTTCTTTTCCTTCCCTGCCCGTGTGTGCGGTCCAAGTCTCCTCGTTTTTAATTTATCACCTTCTTCTCTAAAAATCCTTCAAATATTAGGATAAATCCCATATCATTACCGATATATTTAACTTAATGACCGAACTTGTCAAATTTAATCACCATTTTCGGAGAATTCTAACGTTGTTCCATGTTTCGTCAATTCTCTAGCTTCAGAACTTATACAAATCTCACAATTTATTACCATGTACCTACTTGAAAGCCAGAATGTATCCCAAAACGACACGGTCACATGTGGCACCAAGCCCTTTTTTTGCATTCAGAATGGCCTTCGCCGGGGGTCTCCATAAATTCATCAACCCCGTAGTTATTTGGATTTCAGAAATTATTCGCTCTTACAAGAAACCCGGTGCCATAGAAATCATCCAAGTATTATTATTATAAAATAAAATACTTTTTTGTTTAAAACCACGATATTTATTAATTTTTTAACCGACCGGTTTCGGTTAACTTAAGCATCTTCAGGGTACAAATTAATACTAAACAAGTAATACATAGTGTGTGCTTATATATAACAAAATATAGAGGGAGACAACACGATACAAATAAACGGTCATAAAATACATTAACATAACTACTCAAGTAATGGGAAAAAACAGAAAGATAATTATGTAGACTAATGGGTTATAATAATAAATTTGGAGAAACAAAGCATCAACTGGCATGGTGGTAGGGAGCACTGGGAATTTTTATTTTTAAGGGTTTATTGGAAACAGACCTAATATAGGACTACTTGATATGTCTAATTGATTATTAAGTATATGACTTTTGGTTTTTACAGCTTTTTTTATTTCTAGCGCCTCTAGAGTGTTTAGTTTGTTACCATGCCCGTTTTTGTGTAAGATGTTAGCACCGGTGCTATGACAGAACGTATAATCTTTATCGATCAAATGATTTGCGAATTCTGAAAAACCGTTATTATTGAGGCAACGGAGATGTTCCTTTATCCTAATATTGACATTACGTGTTGTCTTACCGATATAGAAAGCCGAACAATTATTACAATTTAATTTATAAATTCCCGAATGATTTAATTTGTCGTCCTTATCTTTAGAATTAATTAGAAATTTACCTAGATTGTTATTAGTATAAAAGGCCGGTCTAACTTCAGAAGGAAGATTTTTTACACTTAAGGTAGAAAAATTATTAATGAATAAAATTCGCCGCCATTGATGTTTAATATTATTATCATTGATTTGAGGACAAGGACTAGCAAATAAGAAGCGATTAACGGCTATTTGTTTTAGTTTTTTATTTAAGATTAAATCTATAAAATGTGATTCATAGCCATTATTTACCGCAATTTTTTTAATTATTTTTAGTTCATTAGCAAAATTATTATCGGACATTGGAATTGTGACCAAACGATGGACCATTGAATGGAATGCGGAGTGTTTATGTGAAATAGGGTGATTGGAGGTGCTGTGTATGACAATGTCAGTATAAGAGGGTTTACGAAATATGTTAAAATCAATTTTGTTATTAACGATCGATAAGGTAAGGTCTAAATAATTTAAGGTTGAATTATTGCCTATCTCTAACGTGAATTTAATCTGATTATGAAAAGAGTTTATAAGATTGAGGAAGGAATTAAGTTGACGCTGAGTCCCTGTCCATATACAAAAAACATCATCAACATATCTTTTCCAGTACAGGACGTTTTTAATAAGAGGTGAGGTGCTGGATAAAATTTTATTCTCTAGGCTATCCATGAATATATCAGCAATCAGAGGACTGGTAGGGCTGCCCATAGCCAGGCCGTCCCGTTGCTGATATATAACATTATAAAATTGAAAATAATTTTGATTCAAGCACATATCAAACAAGGAAGTTAAATCTTTTATTAAATCTGTAGAGAGATCAGAGCTATTTAGCAAATCAGAAATTAAACATTTACTCTCTTCTATGGGAACATTGGGAAACAAATTTACTACGTCAAAAGAAATTAGTTTAGAATTATTAGGGAGAATCATATCTTTTAATTCTTCTACCAATGAAAAAGAGTTTTTAATGGTATGTTTAGGTGAAAAAACATTGGTATTTTGAAACACATTAGTAGTAACTGATGATATTTTAAAATTTGGGGCATTACAACACGAAACTACCGGTCTGATGGGGCAATGATTCTTATGTATTTTGAGGAACCCATATAATTTAGGAGTTTTGGGATTTTTATTTAAAAATTTTACTTTGTGATACGATTCATCTTGAAATATTTTAGTTTTACATGCTTGAAGTGTTTTTTTCACATTTTCTTGGAACTTATTGGTTGGATCTTTTGCCAGTATTGTGAAATTGTCAGTGTCGATGAAGTCCGCCACTTTTGTATTGTATTCAGTTCGAGGAATTATAATTACTGTATTCCCCTTGTCCGCTTTCGTGGGGATTAAATCTTCATCAGCTAGTTTGGCACGAATATTCTTCATTATTTTCAACTCAGGATTTGGGTTAGGTTTAAATTTAGGTGTTATTTTTTGTAAAGTTTCAGCACTTTTGTAACAGAATTTTTTTGGTTTATTACATAGAGCTGTGTCTATATCCACTGCAACCTCTTCTATTGCAGCATGAAAATTATTATTAGAATATTTAAGGTTATATTTTAATCCCTTTGCCAATAGGGACGTCTCCTCTGGAAGAAAATGTACAGAAAACAGGTTCTGTACACGGTCAAAAAATGTATGGACCGGCTCTGGGTTACTATTATTAATAATATCCGGATTATTTACATGGCACAAGTTCGTCAGTTTTTTATTTACTGTGTTGAGTTTATTAAAAGATTTAACAGAAGCTAAGTGTCTTGGGCCTTTTATACTAATAACAATCTAGGTAAATTTCTAATTAATTCTAAAGATAAGGACGACAAATTAAATCATTCGGGAATTTATAAATTAAATTGTAATAATTGTTCGGCTTTCTATATCGGTAAGACAACACGTAATGTCAATATTAGGATAAAGGAACATCTCCGTTGCCTCAATAATAACGGTTTTTCAGAATTCGCAAATCATTTGATCGATAAAGATCATACGTTCTGTCATAGCACCGGTGCTAACATCTTACACAAAAACGGGCATGGTAACAAACTAAACACTCTAGAGGCGCTAGAAATAAAAAAGCTGTAAAAACCAAAAGTCATATACTTAATAATCAATTAGACATATCAAGTAGTCCTATATTAGGTCTGTTTCCAATAAACCCTTAAAAATAAAAATTCCCAGTGCTCCCTACCACCATGCCAGTTGATGCTTTGTTTCTCCAAATTTATTATTATAACCCATTAGTCTACATAATTATCTTTCTGTTTTTTCCCATTACTTGAGTAGTTATGTTAATGTATTTTATGACCGTTTATTTGTATCGTGTTGTCTCCCTCTATATTTTGTTATATATAAGCACACACTATGTATTTCTTGTTTAGTATTAATTTGTACCCTGAAGATGCTTAAGTTAAGCGAAACCGGTCGGTTAAAAAATTAATAAATATCGTGGTTTTAAACAAAAAAGTATTTTATTTTATTAAATATGTCAAACCACAAAAAAAGTTTTCAACTAGCAATAATCGCACCTCGGATAAACCTCATTGGTTACGATATCGCCACTGCGCAAAGTGATTGCTTTCTACAATAATATATTATTATTATTATTATCACGGCGAGTTCATCACAGTAGCACATTTGTTTCCATTCAAATTTGTACAGAAGGCTCTTCTAGTTTTATATTCTTTATTGAAATTAGGGGTTTTAAGGAATTCTAGAGGTGTGACAGCAGACAAATTTTATCTATGTAATAGAGTGACAACAAACGAAGAATTAAAAATTGATTCAAGAATGGCTACTAAGAATTTCTCAACTGTACCCTGGGTTATGGTTGATTGTTCAGCGATCGTCATATTAGTGCTGTGGTAACTAAAGAGAGAAATCGGCTGCAAGTTACTGAATGCGGCGACTTACGGTTGTTGTGAATTCAATCCTGGTTTTAACAAACTTCCTATAAATGTATCAGATTCATTCTTCGTTCATCATCCCTTACATAATTTTTAAATTCAAAGCCTTCTTAATGTTAATAAAAATACTTCTAAATGTGATTAAGTAAGAGTTTTATTTCCTCTCATATATTGAAACATTCTTTGCGAAATAGGTTATGGGTCATACCCTGTCTATCCTGTAAATATAATATTGCATGTTTAAAAATTATATTTGCTATAAGATACGCAATATATGGTAATGCAAAAGGTAAGTTAAAAAATATGGGGGCACTAGATTTTTTTTAAATCTCAAATTGGGCGGTGGTCGAAATAAGTTTGAGAACCTGTGATCTACATATATGATGTCTACACATATCATAGAATAAAATCGATGGCACACATCAACTAGAATTAGATCCAACAATATAAAAATAACAGCACAAACTGATAAATAAAAACAAACATTATTATCAAACATTTATTATCATCTTGGTATAAAATTGTGTGACGAAAACCGTTTAGCGATTGTACAGAAAAATGTTAACTAAAGCCATCCTTACACAACAACTACCTAACTACTAAGGGTAGGCAATTATGAAAAGTGTTCTAGTACGGAATTCTAGAAGGTAGAGGGTGTGATATATACGGCAGAACCGAATGATACGCAGCTAAATATTAACATTTTTCTGCAATGTGCAACGTCGGTAGCTTATCAATAAAAAACAAATACAATATAGTACTAGGTTAAGTGACATTCATTTAAAATCAACTTTCAACATTGCTTTTCTTTATAAAACTTGAAAACATTTTTTTTCACTGTTGATTTACAAAGTCAAGAAACTTAGTTTGGTAGAGAATTCATACTAATCTGCTGTACAATACATTGATCGTCCAGTTGTTTAGTCAGACATCTCCGAAAAATCAAAATTTGTTGATTAGTTGAGCATGCAGCGTCTGCATATGTCTGGTAATGTTATATTATAGTGAAAACCAGCTTATGGGTCCAAGTGGTTAAACACCACCAAATCAATTATAATGCAGAAAAACTTACAGTGAATTAAACAAAATGTTAATGTTTAATGGGAGTAGGATATTTTAAATGGCATACTTCATGTACCGGACCGCTATGCCTCCCGGTGTGATTTATGATGAACATTCGAATATTGCTTTCCTCATTATCTCAAAATTTAGTATTTGGAAATGTCTGATTAATCAACTGGACGATCAACATTCCAAACGTTATTTACAGATGTTCAAAATTATCTCTACTAATGCATAAATTTGTTAAGTGTTTGCACACATGCCAGCTGTTTATTAATCCCAGCGCTGTCATCCAAAGGGTTTTGAGAGCTATCAAAAATCTTTTTTCAAAATCCAAAATTTTCAGAAAGCTCAAATCTAAGTTAAATGCAAAGTAACAATATTCTCGAGTCTCAAAGGAAATCTCCATCTTGAAATTTTAATCTATAATATAAAAATGAATCGCTGAATGTGTTGCTAAGCGCATAACTTTCGAATGACTGCACCAAATTGGATAATTCTTTTTTTTTGTGTGTTCGTTATTGTCAGGACAAGGTTTTTATAAAACTTCCGGTGAGCTCTGGCAAAGAAATTTGTATAAAAAAATTGCTATTGGTGGCAAGCGAGGAAGCAACTATTGCTATGGAAAGCAAGAGGGAGGGAGAGATGGGGGAGGGGAACCAGGGAGCGGGAGGGGAACCTGGGAGGGGGAGGGGGAAGGGGAACTCGGGAGGGGGGTTCGTGGGACGGGGGAAGGGGGGAGGACGGGGGGGTGGAGTGGGGAGAGGGAAGGTGGAGGTGACGGAGTGGGAAACCCCTAATACCATGCGAGCGAAGCCGCGGGAAAAAGCTAGTTGTTAATAATAATAGGAATAAATTGACCTGATGAATTCATTGAGCATCATCGATAATTTACCAGGGAGGAAATTTTGATTTTATTATGCCATTTAAAAACCTACATCTAAAATTAAATTTTATGGCTTTGTTTGCAATAATGGTTGTTAAGTACAGTGTAGTATCAGAAGAATTTTTGGAAATTGGATGACATCACTGGTTAGTCTGAGTGCTAAATCAACCCCTTAGAATAACAAGGTTCCACCCGTCACGACATTGTTATCAGATAATTAATCACTAATAACAATAATCACTCTGAAGTAACTTAGTATAAAATTTGTGGGTCATATGGAACGTTTTTATTCAGAGGTGTGGATAAAGAAAAACTAGGCCACAAATGCGCAATGACCTACATTACTTAGTGTATTCAATACGCTTTGCAACCATGGATAATGGATTTGGCATAGAAGAGTGCTAACTATCAAAGCAGCGGAGCCAATGAATATTTGGTTTGTAGGAAGAAAGAAAGACGGGGCGCCACTCTGCGTAGATACTACGTACTATATTGGTTCATGGACCGTCTTTCTTGTTTCCACTATCTATGTTTACAATGTTATCTTCGCACACCACCAATCGATTGCAAATTTAAGTTTGTCAAGCTGTACGAACCATCTCAATTTGTATTTGCCGATCAGCCACGCGATTCTGTATCTTTTATGGATACGGAATCGATTCCATATGTAATCGCCTGTCAGATTTGTGTGATTGTCTATGACTTACAATTGCTTTTTCTATGGGCTGATGTGTCATCTGTCAGCGCTGTCGCCGACTTCAACTAGTTTAAAACACGAAATGCAAGTATACATGGTTGTTTATTAATTTAATGTACGTTTAAAGTTGTATACCATGGATTTGAAATTTGCGAAGTCGGCGACAGGTTACCAAGGTTGCCAATTTGCAAGGAACTTGTGGGGAAATTGCGGGGTATTTGTTATTTTGTTCTCCCCAATTTGGGGAATTTGAAGATTTATTGCGGGTATTTTAGAACGTAAGCATTGCCAACCCTGCAGCTTACACATCAGCCCGTAGAAAAATCAATTGCAAGCCATAGACAATCACACAAATTTGACAGGCGATTACGTATGGAATCGATTCCATATTCATAAAAGATACGGAATCGCTCTTCAGGAAAGTTCAGACAACGGACAGAAAAGCTTTAATTTACTTTACAAGAGGAAAGTCAAATCCTTTCACTCACACACACATACACACACACACATACATATTATATTATGTACACTCACCACATATCTTCACATTTTTCTTCCTAATTTATTGGCTGTTAATACAATTAATAAAAATTATGAACAAATTAACAAAACATAAAAACAATACAATTTTAAAGCAACCTACAGTGTGACACAAATAATATTCATGGAGCCAATTTATTTAGAGAAGAAAAATGTGGACATTTTGGTCTTGGACCAAAGTGAATAAAAATTATTACATCATAATATTATATCCTAAATTGAATTGAATGCTAATAAATAACAATATTGGAACTTTAACACAATAATAAATATTTAAAGATAATCCTCAATTATAACAAAAAACAATAGAAATGAGAAGGTTCAGGTATTTATAGAAAAATTCACATAATATATTGGCAGAGGAAGAGATTTCGGAAGAGACAAATTTAGTAGGAGGACCTGAGAGAGTTAGAAACGTGAACTTATGCAAAACATATAATTAGTGCAGTGAATAATAAGAAAAAATAAATTATTAACTACAGAATACGTCAAAGTCTTGTAAAATCTCAAATGATAACAAAAGCGACAAACGGCTTTAGGGGCTGTTTTCTCTGAATTTCACTGAGGTTTTGTTTAGTAATTAATATCCTGCTAAAATGAAAACTAAATTAACATTACACTTCTAAGCCTCCCGTTTATTATTACCGTGACGATCCACGATTTCGGTACGATGAAGGCAATAAACATATGTTCCTTATCGCTACAATGCTGCAGCTCTTTCTTAAACAGTAAATAATGGTGAGACAAAAGATGAGACACACTGTGTGACTGTTTCCCCGGAGTACTACTTTTTTACTTTGGACAGAAACAGATACATATATCTTATTACGGCGACGGGAATTGCGTTTCATTTTCTTTTTATGTGTGAGGGAGATGTACGATAATGATTATATATTCAGGGGGTGTAGACATACGTTCGCCGTTTGTCTCATTTTCGACTGTTGTTATTTAGTATAAGAGCTGCAGAATTATATGTTCAAGAACAAAAGTAAAACCATCAGCGCATTGCCTTTTGAAATTTTTGGAAATCACTCACACTTCAATATTATCCTTGTAGTATTTTTCATATTTTCAAAATTATCGTCACGGCTAGTAGTATTGTAGTGGTCTACGGAAGCATCACAGTGCGGTGTATGAGAGAGATGCAAAAAATTATAACTTTTTTTCCTTTGGAGGAAACAGACCTATGTACATTGTGTGTCTCATATTTTGAAAGAGTTGCAGCATTATTGTGATATGAACGAACATATAATGTTTTGCCTTTTTTATGCCGTCACGGTACCGTAATCGTTGATCATCACGATAATTATAAAAGAGCTCATTAGCTGTCCAGAACATACATTACATTTCATTAAAATATGTATCAACTAATTTATATTCAAAACTGTATTTTTCTCAGATGTTTTCATATTATTTTTAACAAAACATGGAAGTTTTTTTTTTTAAATTAAGAAAAAAACAGATTTGTGTACCTCGGGCTATTTACATCATACAATTTTCTGATGGTCTTGGTTATTGACAGATATGGATTTTTTCAAAAATCAATCAATTTTTTCAAAACCCGGGACAGTAGACGATTTGCAATTTATTAATGTTAACGATAAATCAAATTTAATGACACTAAAGAGATGTTTAAAGAAATGCTCCTGGGTTTTAAATAATAATACAGTGTCTTGTTTTAGAGTAATCATATCAATAATAATGACTCATATTTTATATTACATTTAATTAAAAATTATGAAAATTATCTTGCCTTTTGTCAGTTTAATTTCATTTCAAGTACGTATAGTGATCTTACACTATAATAAGACCCTGAGATTCAATACAGTTTAAGGTCTGAATAAACACAATGGGGAAAAACGATAAGTGGTGACAGAATTGTTTTTAGCTTATGTTATCTTGTTTCCAATGTGTGAGCTAGATTTATGACATTTGCGTTTCGCAGACCTCAAAAGCCCAGGTGGCTAGCTGAACTAAAGTGTGAATAAATGACCAATGTGGAAGTTTTTCATTTCTCCAACACAATTTAACATTTCCCCCAATAAGTAATTTTAATTGGGGATAAAATTAACTTTAATATAAGATAATTTCACCCAAAACGTGTTTCATTCTGACGAGTTTCAGGGAATTGAAAAAAATTATAAAAGAAGTAATGTCATATTTATCTACAGTCGGAGTTAATAATAGTTTTCACTTTAGATTATGTACACACTCGCCCGGCTCCAATCCGTGGGAAACTCACCCTGGTCCTCATAATATAATACAAAGCATCACCTTGGTGCTGGCACGAGAGCTCATGAAGGGAGAAGAGGTTGTTTTGCCAACAAACTGATCAACATTTAACATCAATTAAATAATCTTACTAGCTTCAAATAATATTAAATAAATAATTTCAGACATTGATGGCTCAATATTTCTATGTTGACCGTGAAATGGTGACTTCAAGCCACAAATTAAATTCATATAGGTGCCATTTGTAAGCCAGCACCGATGTGACACAAGAGTACACACCGCAGTGGGCAATCAGTCCAATAGCAGTCTCTAGCTCTAGGGTGGCCGGGTTTGGGAAGAATGGGAGGGGAAGGGGGCCTAGATGTCTATGCGGGGGCGGTATTGCAGGCGCAGTGGGGGCTCCCGGAACCTCCACCTCGTCACGTACACAAACTTCAATGTGTGGTCCTTCCCCAACAACTCATTATTGCACAGTATGTCAATCTGGAATCAAACAACACACATATATCACATATTAGTCAATATATGATACGATTGTACCACCCCAGCCAGGAGCACTCCTGTCCCGGTGAGACCTGTACACCAGGGGGCACATATTAGTCAATGATAATTTTCTCAAATGTAACAACAAATAAATACAGTTTCTCTCATTTTACAAAGAATAAGCAGAGTTTGGCAAACTGAAGAATGCTCTTAGCCCTTAATGTACTGCGCAGCTTTGCCAAAGAATAAGCAGAGTTTGGCAAACTGAAGAGTGCTCTTAGCCCTTAATGTACTGCGCAGCTTTGCCAAAGAATAAGCAGAGTTTGGCAAACTGAAGAATGCTCTTAGCCCTTAATGTACTGCGCAGCTTTGCCAAAGAATAAGCAGAGTTTGGCAAACTGAAGAATGCTCTTAGCCCTTAATGTACTGCGCAGCTTTGCCAAAGAATAAGCAGAGTTTGGCAAACTGAAGAATACTCTTAGCCCTTAATGTACTGCGCAGCTTTGCCAAAGAATAAGCAGAGTTTGGCAAACTGAAGAATGCTCTTAGCTCTTAATGTACTGCGCAGCTTTGCCAAAGAATAAGCAGAGTTTGGCAAACTGAAGAGTGCTCTTAGCCCTTAATGTACTGCGCAGCTTTGCCAAAGAATAAGCAGAGTTTGGCAAACTGAAGAATGCTCTTAGCCCTTAATGTACTGCGCAGCTTTGCCAAAGAATAAGCAGAGTTTGGCAAACTGAAGAATGCTCTTAGCCCTTAATGTACTGCGCAGCTTTGCCAAAGAATAAGCAGAGTTTGGCAAACTGAAGAATGCTCTTAGCCCTTAATGTACTGCGCAGCTTTGCCAAAGAATAAGCAGAGTTTGGCAAACTGAAGAATGCTCTTAGCCCTTAATGTACTGCGCAGCTTTGCCAAAGAATAAGCAGAGTTTGGCAAACTGAAGAATGCTCTTAGCCCTTAATGTACTGCGCAGCTTTGCCAAAGAATAAGCAGAGTTTGGCAAACTGAAGAATGCTCTTAGCCCTTAATGTACTGCGCAGCTTTGCCAAAGAATAAGCAGAGTTTGGCAAACTGAAGAATGCTCTTAGCTCTTAATGTACTGCGCAGCTTTGCCAAAGAATAAGCAGAGTTTGGCAAACTGAAGAATGCTCTTAGCTCTTAATGTACTGCGCAGCTTTGCCAAAGAATAAGCAGAGTTTGGCAAACTGAAGAATACTCTTAGCCCTTAAAGTACTGCGCAGCTTTGCCAAAGTTTTTTGTTTTTATATGAATACCTCACACAAGAGTCTCAGCTGCTCCCGTCTGGAGCCAGACTATGGCACCCCCTATTAGGATATGTTGTGGGGCTGAAGGTAGTGGGAAGAAAGAGATGGGGAAGAGGAAGGAAGGGAATATTCAGATCTGGTTAGCAAACACGGCTAAAGCCATTTCAAGCAACGTTTCAATTCTGAATGGTGTCTTACACCAGGGCGATACGGAGAGTATCTTCCACTCTGGAACATGCCGCAAATATACTATACAGGGTGTCCGGGGGTAAAGTGCATTAATTTCGGGAGGTGATTCTACATGATGGTAAGAGTAAAAAAGATTAACAACTTTTTCCGAAATTCTAACATATTTTTTTCCCATACATAAAGACGTACCTACTAAAAATCCTTAGTGTGAGGTACGATCTTATTTGCCGAGTGCCTGCCGGGCACGATTGTGGCAACATTACATGGTTGTGATTGGCCCGTATCGTTACAGCAGAAAATAATAAAGCTGGCCGCACACGCCATTCTAATTTTATCTTTTTACTACAAAACTGCACCTAAAAGTTGGAATTTCGAAAAAATGTGTCTTTTTTACTTGTACTGTCATGTAGAATCACCTCCCAAAGTTAATGCACTTTACCCCCACCCTGTATATTATTTTAAATTGCGAAATACCACAAATTAATCAAATAAAATTTATTTGCCCACGCCGGGTTCGATCCTGCGACCTTCGGATTACAAGTCAAGAGCCTTACCCCTAGACCACGCCGGTCGTAAACCCAGACCAAACCTAAACCTGATCCTAAAAAAATTTGGAAAACACTTAAAGAAGCCACTCATTCTCAACCTAATCCTATAAATGACTCGAAACAACTCACTATAAATGATAAAATAATTAGTTTTTCTAGTAATCCCAATATTATTGTTAATCATGCAAACCAATACTTTTCAAAAATTGGTGAAGAACTCGCAAAAAATATCGGTGAAAGTTCTCCCAATAAGGAACTCCAGTGAAAAATATTATGGCTTTAAAAAAATATGTTCATATAGACCAAGAAACGCTGATTCTGAATATATAAGTTTTATTTCATAATATTAAACGCAGAGTTTTTAAAAAATTATTAAAAAGTGCATTTTTAAACCTCTCCTCAAAATACAGCGTCAAGTTGGCATTACTGAAATGGTTAACGATGACGTCACTGTTAACCTGTCACCTGGTAATAGCGTCCGTGTTGAATGTTGTATTGACATTTGAAAATTGACACGTTTGCAATTCAACATTTTGTGTTTTTGGTTTATTATCATACTGTTTATAGAGATTTAGATAAATAATAGTTATTGTGTTTATTGAAACATAATTTAGGCCCTCAACAATTAACGAAAAGGGCTATATTTGCGGACAATCTGCAATAAATTTTGCCTATTTGAGGTTAAAGTCGTGTCATATTTGACATTGTATTTTCAAATTGTTTTTAGTATAGGGCTTTTTATACAAGTTACTACACAATCGTCATGATCAGTGTATTATAAATACCAGTGTTTCTGTATGTGTTATACTTAAAACAATGTACAAAATCACGCTTGAACACAAAATTGAAGAATGATGTCACTTGTATTTGCAATGAAAAAGAATATTTATTATTTTTATATTGCACTTTGTTAAAATACAATAACAGTAGCGGTGAAATGTGGACATTTTACCAATGTTTTTCTATATTAAAAGCAGTTAATCTTAAATAAAAACGCCTCAATTTCTCACACAAAAGTCATTGAGTCATCCTATATTAATTTTATTCCGCCATTTTCTTAAATTCAAAATCAGGGATGCTCTGCCCAAGAAAATTATTTCCCTAGATTTCGAAGTGAAATTTCCCTAGAATTTCACATTTACGCAATTACCTAAGTAGCCACCTGATTGTGTAACACTAATCCTGTTATATGTTAATTAATATGATTAATTAATTGGAAAGATATCGGAACTTGGTAAATATACTTATAATACTGTGCTTTTCCAAATAAAACACTTTTTGCTACGTGAAGTAATAATTTAAAAGTACGAATACACTCACCACTGAATTAGAAACTGAATTCCAAATAAAAAAAAACACTTTGCAAAATAAAAATCAACCGCAATCACTGAAAAAATAGAACTTAAAACATAAATTAAATTTTTTTTCAGAGGTCCCATTTATCTTTTTAGATACATATATCATTTTGAGTTGTCAGTGTTCAAAATAACATTGCATGGTAAGTACAACAATAATTAAGATTCATGGGAATTCCAAAAAATATATATTTATATATATATATATAAATAATACCAGTAATATTGTCATATGTAATAAATAATTTGCCAGAGTTCGAAATTTCCCTAGATTTTGTCCTGATTTCCCTTATCCCTAAAAAATATTTTTCTCCCCTAGATCTAGGGAAATTTCCCTCGACATAACATCACTGATTCAAAATGACAACTTAAAAAGTAAAAAAACTATCGATGGGTGAAGACCACCATAGATACGGTGCGTTTCTGGGAGTCTTTAAAAATTAAAACTTTGACAATTATTTTAACTATTAAAACTAACTATAAAAATAAAAATGCAGTTATTTAAGTTTGAAGGTCTTTATTCATTAAAAAAAAAAAAAAAAAAATGGACTGGAGTTCTCTATTCCAGCACACAAGGCTGTAATACAAATTGGCCCAAAAACTTGAATTTTAGTCTAAAACAAATTTCGAATGAAGATACTAGGACGATCATAAACTCATTATAGAACTCATATTCAACTGGCTTGGATGATATTTCAAATATTACCTTAAAAAAACTTTTACCAGAAATCACCATTCCCCTTACAAATCTCATTAACTTAAGCATCACAAAAGGCCAATTCCCCGATAAACTTAAACACGGAATCATAATTCCAATACATAAAGGAGGCTCTAAAGCGGATATAACTAACTATCGTCCAATAACATTACTAAATTCACTATCCAAAGTCTTTGAAAAGGCAATTAACTTTCAATTAGTCGAATACCTTGAAAAAAGTAATATATTATCCCACAACCAATTTGGCTTCAGGAAATTGCGACAGTTACAGATTTTTTAAATGAAAACTTAGACAAGGGATCAAAATGCATGTCAATATTCCTAGACCTATGCAAAGCATTTGATACTATCTCACATTCCAAACTAATACAAAAACTATCAAACACTGGAATAAATGGGAATGAACTTAGTATTATTCGAAATTACCTTTCAAACCGTAAACAAAGTGTAAAAATCAACAACTGCCTCAGCAATCAACTGCCAATTAGTTTTGACGTGCCTCAAGGAAGCGTCCTGGGTCCCACGTTATTCCTAATTTACATAAATGAACTGTGTAATCTGCCTATTGATGCCAAAATCGTTAGTTTCGCTGATGATACGATTCTCCTCTTCAAATCAAATAACTGGTATGATGTTTATATAAAAGCAAACAGGGGCATAGCTATTGTTAAAAGATGGTTAGTCAATAACAGCCTTACTAAAAAAAAACCACAGCGCGACCGATTAACTGTGTTATTGCAATAACATAAATAGAGCTCGTATACACTAAAAGACGTTTTATTACCAATAACGTTTCTTTCGTGGTCACGCTGTTAAAACGCATTGAAGATGTGACAACGTTGTATATGGTTTTAATTTACTAGGAAACAATGTTGTTTTAATTTTTCTCCGCAAGGGGCATTATTGGCGCGCCTATGCATTAGTTCGTCGGTCCGTGACAGCCCGCGATGGTTTATTTATGGCCCGCGATGTCAAAACAGCTCGGTGTGTTTTATGGCGGGATATCGAAAAATTTGTGATTTTACTTAATAATTTCTATTGTAGTGACGAATTTACTCTTCTGTTCACATAATTGATATATTTACCATGTTATTTGTGTGATTTACATCAGTTTAATCAAGTTATTGTACAAACGCCGTACTTTCAAAGTTGAACTGTCAGAATATTATTTTTTATAGGTTACTTAAAAGATAAAATTTTCATTTAAGATCTTTATTTTAAGAGAATTTCTTAAAAGTGATAATTTTTTATAATATTAAAACCTAATACATGTGTTCGTAAACGTATCAAAAAAAAATAACGTCTTTAGAGATGCAAGAAATCTGTTTTAAATTTCGGTATTATTTCTAAGTTTTTTTATTGGCAATAAAAAAAACTTTGAAATTTTTTATTATTTTTTTATTGTATACACGATGAAAAAGTGAGGTGATAGTTTCCTTCCTAATTTATTACACAAAAGGACTGTGTTTTTTAAATTTTGATTTTATTTAAATTTCTCTACATTTTGGTCAAAAATGTTGTGGGAGGAAATTTTTTTCAATTTATTTCCGAGTTTGAATCTTAAAATACGGCAGTTTTTGAAAGCTAAAGTATATTTCAAATACTCAAATCTAAAAGGTAATTTTATCTAGTTTTCATAAATGGTATTTGTTTTTACGACACCTTCAAAAATAAGAAATATATTGAACATTCAAAATACTATGGGAAAATTACAAATATCGTTCGGACATCAATGGTTAAAACAGAGATAAACTACCCTCCCAGGCCGTGGAAACCATGTGTATTTCTTTCAAAGAACAAATTTTTAATTAGTAATGTTTTCACATCCGCGGCCGTTTGTCAATTGAATAAAATTTTCACTGGGTTTTTTAGTAAGGCTGTAATACACTAACAATGAATGTGTCAAAAACCAAATACATTGAGTTTAGTATTAATCCGTCCCTAAGTAACCCAGAAAATAATATTCAAATATGCGCTTGCCCCCTGTCAAAAGCTAATATATGTGATTGCCCCTATCTAGAACGTGTTACAAAAATCAAATACTTGGGTATTATTTTTGACAGTAATTTAAAGTGGAAAGAACATATTATCACTACAGCAAACAAACTTCGAAAATCTATATACCTTTTTAGACAAACTCGCAACTTTCTTAACTTGAACCAACTCAAAACAATTTACTATGCACTATGTCAATCTCTAATCGAGTATGGTGTCATAGCCTGGGGAAGAGCAAACGCTGCCGCCATTGATCCGATCTCTAAAGCCCAGAAACTAATTATAAAGATTATTCTAAAACTACCGATCACAAGCAGTTCGGATGAAATCTTTAGGAGAATCGGTGTTTTGGACATTAGGCAACTTTATGCCAAAAATATACTAATTTATCTATTCAAACATAGAACTGTTTTTGACAATATCCAAACTGTTCGTGATACGAGAACCAAAGGGCAAAATCTCTTACTTATCCCTTTCGCCAAAACAACGTTTGGTCAAAGAAACTTCAGGTACTTTGCAACAAAACTTTATAATACACTTCCACTGACCATTAGACAGCACTAATCACGTACAATACAAAACAGATACCAAGTTTTGGATCACTACCAAAGACAGATCATATATCAACAATATTTTTAGAACCTCCTAATGCATGCTAACCCATTGATACGATGCTGATTGTCCTTGTACTTTTACTCTAAATGTAAATAACATTGTTGTTGTTATCCTTTATTAACTATTTTAAAACTATTTATGTTAAAATGCGCCTGCTCTCAACACAGGAACTCCTAGTGAGACAGGCACAGCACTATTACCTATGTAACATAAAAAATAAAATAAAATAAAAATAAGTTGTTCGGAATGTTTCGGAAATCCAAAAAAGGTGATTGGTGATTTTTTCTGATTGAACCCGTCTCTTACCAAAATCTGTATCTGCACAGACACCATCAAGAGCATTCTCTTGTTTGCCAGTTTCTTCACTAAATGATATATTTACACCACCTTTCAGAGCGGAAGAAAACTCTGAACCATCATGGATCCTGACGAGAGACTGCCATTCAGAATCGAAATGTTTATTGAACTTTACCTATGTTTGATGACGGGATCTAAATGACCAGGAAATTTCCATTCCTCATTCTTTCTTTAAGCCCATGTGATGCCATAGTTGCCAGTCGGAACTCGTAATGACAGTATCGAAGCACAACCAGTCATTGGCTTTGGCATTTTATCTGCAGAACTAGTTGTAACTCTTGAATAGCAGAAGGGTGTGGGTGTGTGCGTGCCTAGACGAAGCTGTGTCCAACTTGACTGACACGCGCTAGTTATAAAATAAAAAGGTACTGACATCTCTATACTTGTCCACCCCGTTGAGGACCTTCTTGGCGATGAATTTCTTGAGGTGGGATATGGTTGCTTGTGCCGAGCAGCGGATGAACCTCCTCTTCAGGGTCTTCAGGTTGGCGGACGTGCACTCCAGGCACACATTCACCTGCAACACAACCAGGACCAAATATATTCTTAACAGTCTCTAGATTAGCTTTAATTGGTCAAACTATCAATTTATACATAATAATAATAAAATTATAAGCTATACGTAATTTAGTGAATGACCACCAGAGCGATTATGGTCGAAAAATGGACCACTTTTATTTTTCTGCGATTGATAGCTCCAAAATTGGACCACATTTTCCTACCATTCGTAAAACATTAATTGTAATTATTTTAAACATTTTCTTGGCCAGCCATTTATTTTAAAACTAAGCTATTGAAATGCTTTATCTATTATGTCGACAGATGTTGCAAATCCGAACTTCGTAGACTATTTTATGGCACGTTTCCACGCTTGCCAAGGCTTGGCAAGCCTCCACAAGCTCCAAGCGTCCACAAATCTCGCTTGGCATTTGGAAGTCGTTTACATGCTTGTGAATGCGTCAGTGCGCTACCTACACCCGAGCATGGCGGACGCCGAACTTGTGTTGGCTATTGCGTTTGGTTTATCAAACTTTTATTTGAAATACAAGCAAAGTGTAACAAAAACAAGGAAAGCTCGACGACCACGAAGATGATGGATGATACAGATTCATAAAAATCGTCCCAGGTCACTTCGCACAAACAGGAGAATTATCTCACAGGCTAAATCCTATAGATTTTTGTTTCTTTTTAGTACCACTTTTTCGTTTCATCGAGTTTCAAATCACAACGGTGCTAAAGAAGTTTTCGCTTCAAAAATAATTATCGCAATTGGGACCCGAACTCGAGGATCACTTGTCTTATATAAAATTATTTTGTATTATAAAAAAGTTATTCTAACAAAAATCATATATTTTTTTACTATAATAAATAGTAAATCATCAATAAAATATTATTTATTTATTTTGACGTTTTAGGTAAATCCAGTCGCAATAAATTACATAACATAAGTGCATTAAAATTATGTATTTATACATTTTAATAAGTCTGGCATGCCTCTTACGTCATACATATGTCTCGTAATGTTATAAATATTATCATAGACCACATGGAGCAAAAACGGCGTGCATTCGCCGCCAGTTCGAAAGTTCCACTGAGCGTTTGCCGAAGCTTGCAGCTGGATCCGACCCCGACTGGATCGGCAGCAAACTCTCGCAAGCTCTTGCAAGCCTACGCAAGCCAAGCCAAACGACCTTTTTACACGTTTGCGCTTGTGGACGCTTGCCGAGACTTGGCAAGCGTGGAAACGTAGCATTAGAATGATGTTAAAAATATATTTTTTTTAATATTCT
This sequence comes from Limnephilus rhombicus, assembly GCA_929108145.2. Lineage (NCBI taxonomy): Eukaryota > Metazoa > Arthropoda > Insecta > Trichoptera > Limnephilidae > Limnephilus > Limnephilus rhombicus. The sequence goes on from OV815286.1 coordinate 23,347,629, forward strand.
ATAATATTAAATCAGTTGTTTATGGTTAAAATAAAGTCATTTTCCATGGATATGCACCTTTCATTATCAAGTATACCACAGATAACATACAAAAATCTAAAATAATCTATGTTGACTCGAATAAGTACCCCTCACAGGAGTTTCAAAGTAAAAAACACATAGGATTCTAGCGGTTATAAAGTTAACTATTTTTTAATCTTTTTTTTATAAATCCTACAAATATGAGAAACAGTAAAATACAGAATAATTCATTGGCTATATAGCATTATAATAAGTTTTTATGTCTCCATGTTAATAATTGAAGGTTTGATTTTTTTTATTATGGCGAAAAAATTTTAAAATGATCTTCTGGGAAATCTCGAGCAATCGAGGCAAATTTATTTATTTCGCGTGATCGCTCTAGTGGTTAAGATAGTTGTTATAAATAATTGTAAGATACGTTAAAGCTTTCCAAAAGTTATAAAATTTGTTATAAACTAAATAAGTTAATCAATGGATTAATGGTTAAAATTTTAGATAATCCTTTCGTACCATAATAGGTTTCTAAATATTTTGCTCCCAATCCAACAGGTGGTGCAAAAATCATCACTTTGTTGGAAGATACTGTCATTTTTGCAAATGGTGCCTTATTTCGTCACAGAGTGTTTCAAAAGGAAAATAAAATGCAATCGATCCCAGGTGATTCTGATGACATAAGACGCCATAAGCAAAAATAAGAGAATCTTCCGGTAGAGTGATGACTTTTGCACTGCCTACTATAGTGAATAAAAAGGGGTGATTTTCATTGCACAATTTGGCATTAGTCGCTTGCATGCAATTTTTTAAAATTAGATTTAAGCTACTCGTTCAGGCGGTAGCCAATATTTTTATATTAAAAATGTGATTTTTGCAATTGATCTCGACTTTCACATCCTTCAAATTGTTATTTTTTTTTTAAATCTAAGTTTTGAAGGTATGTTTTTATTGTTTGTACACCTTGTGTGATTTATCATTTTAAGTGAAACATACCACTAGAGATCTAATGTTTTTTCAAATGACAGTAGAAATAACTTCTAAAGCAGCGTTTCCTAACCTTTTTCAGCCACGGACCCCAAGGAGATCAGGCACAATTTTCAAGGACCCCTTAATAAAAAAAACAGCTATAAATTTCGGACCAATTATTTTAGAAGTATAAATACAAAAAAAAAAACTTTTTTTTTGTAAAAAAGACCTTAATAATTAACGTACAACAGTAACACCAACAGTAACAGTAACGTTTAATTAATGTGAAGGATGGTGTTGCTTTTTTGCAACTAAATTAGTGATATTCGGGTTGATGTTACTACTAAGTTGTAATCTCAGATCGCATTCCACTTGTAATCTGTTTCTGTATTTGTTTTTAGTCCATACAAGAGCAGAGAATGCCTTTTCATAGAGGTATGTGGTTGAGAAAAGCAGTAAATGTTTCAGTGCTTCTTCCGGTATTTCCTTATAATCATCTTTCTTTACATTCAAAGCTGAATCACAAGATATTTCTATTAATTGGTTTTCCTGTGCCATTTTCGAGCCAGTAATATCAGTAACTGTGTTGAAAAGGTCTAATACAAAATTTTTATTTTTATCCGGTACTGGAAAATAATCCCGAAACAAAAACGCGTAGCGATTACGAGACTTTTGGTGGCATTTATTTATTATTGATAATTGGTCCAAAGATGAGACTGCAGACCCCCATACATGTATTCGCGGACCCCCAGGGGTCCGCAGACCACAGGTTAAGAAACACTGTTTTAAAGCATTGAAAGAAAAAAACACCAACATTTTTTAAATAATTCTACATGGTTTTATCAATCATCAAATACATTTTGTCACTGCCCATTTTGATTCTGGTCCGAAACGATTAAGTAGGTTTTAGTCATTTTAAGATGTAATATAGATGAATTAAGTGTGAATTTATTTCCTAATTGGGTCATATCAGGGGGCATACATTAATTACTTGAGCTCAAAAGGGTGGGGGGGGGGTCCAGCAAAATCTCACGATACTTGGAAAAGAATATACAAAGTGGCCCAAATATATCTCACCAGGGAGGGGGGTCTATTTTGGAAGAAAAACTGCTAACGTAATTAATGTATGCCCCCTAACTAAGAGCAAGTTGTTACACTTGGATAATAACTTTGTATATTCGTTTATCCTGACAAAGAAATCATTGGTTCCAAATACACAAAGTTATTTACTTTCACTAAATTTGATGAATGGGATATTTTCACAAAACATGAAAACAGTTAAAAATGTGGGGAAATTTAAAGTTCATTTTTCTGATTCATAGTACAAAAAATGTGTAATTTTCATTAATAATTTATTGATTTAAAAACAATCTAAATCCGCACACTCCGAAATAGTTCTAGCTGGCTACAGCTTCACTATGATGTAGAAAACACCAACTGGTAAGACGGCTGTCACCGACCTTTGGCACATTTTAATTAGTAATTTAAGAATAAATAAATAAAAAAGTTAAAACCATTGCTAAAATTCTGGGAAACAACTGGCCCTAAATGAACTATGAGGTGAATTTACTGGTTCTACGACAACTCAACAAAGTGGCATTTCAGCACCCCTTTGAAGTTGCAAGTTGTTGAGTTGTCCAGTCATCGATTTTTCTACATGGTGTGTGGAAATTCGTAGTACAAATGGGAAACTGGTGAATCTACATCATACAGAGCACATATAATACTTTTTTTCAATCTGCACATTTTAAAAGACAAATCAGCTGATATTAACCCCTAGTGACTGATTATTTTCAAATTCGACCCAAAAAATTCCTAATTCTGTATCGAATTAATTCAAAAACGAAAGCTCAAATTGAAAAGATATATGTACAACAAAATTGACTCCAAATGTGTTCGTTCCCCAGTTTCCCGCTTCTACTACGAGTTTCAGGTTTACATAGAAACAATCATGTTAGTAACAAAATAGCAATGAATACGATGAGTAGAGTAGGAGAGGGATAAGTAGTTCCAGGTTAGCACTCACCACAGAGGGAGGGGTAGCAGGCAGGTGAGAGTGAGGGGGGTGGGGGAGGTTGGGGGGTTAGAATCAGGAGTCATAGCACTTGCAATAGCGGCTTCGCCTGGGCCTTTTGCTGTGTGTACACTGCACAAATATGCATTAGTCACTATCTATACTAGATTATTCACATTGTCAGCAACCGCAATTGAGCAGGTGCATGACATATTATGCAATACAAAAACAAAATGCCAAAAGATACAGACTGAATCGAGGTAAACAACCAGTTAACCCGTCTGCTTGGTTCAATATATTCACACCTCACAATCCAGAAGCCTCAGTTTCACGCATAAATTCTGAAACCGTCACTTTGGATCGAGATTGTAAAATATCTATGCAAGGTAGCTTTCATATTTCAAAGACAATAAGAAGCATTATTTTGTTCTCTTTCTGGTTAAAAGAAAAATACATATGTTTGCATGAGGGAAGAGAGGTATATAGCTTTTAAAATGTAAGATCGCTCGGGACGTTTTTAGTCTTATGAAAGTATAACGCGATTACGTGTTTTGGGATGTATTTATTCCTAAACAAGGAGACGGGTTAAGTATTATTACCTCAAGATATGGTTTGTGAGACCATCGACAGAGTGACTGAACGACAAATACATTCAGAAATCATATTTCAGTATATTCTCTATAATCCGAACTGGGCGGAAAATATAACACGTTAGCCTTTGAAGACAAACAATAGCATGTTAGTTAGCCAAGACAAGACAATAGTTTGGTTTTGCATAGAAAAGGGAAGCAGATTCCTCTATTACAATCATAGACAAAACGTATGTAATATTTATTTTCAATTTTTTAACTTTATGAGTAAAATCTCAAATTATAATATTTAATTAAATGAAGACAATATTAGCGAAACTCAATCGAAAATGTGGAGACAGAAAAATCAGAAAAAGATATTGGCACCTCTGGGACTCGAACCCAGGACCCTTTGCTTACATGGCAAGAGCACTTGTCACCATGTAAGCAAAGGTCTTGAGTTTTGAGTTTCGCTAATATTGTCTTTATTTAATTAAGTATGTAATATTGGTGATATCTATGCTTTCGGCCTATATTCGCATGTATACGCAAAGGTTGACATTCCAACCAATCCGAACTTAAAAGCAACTGACATACAGAGCCTTAGTGGAGAAAGTCGTAAGAAGTAAGCGAGGAAATATGACATTGGTAAATTCACATCAACCAATTTGAAAAGAATTTTTTTTTATTATGTAGTATGATAGCTTTTTGTTTGACAAGCCCCCAAAGGGCACACAAACTCCAAGGGCAAGCAAAGAATGGACGGTTACATCGAGAGTGTTTTCTCTTGGGGTAAGAATAACCTCGACGAATTTAATGTTTCAAAGACCCAATCATGTTTGATAACGTCTAAAAGGGATTGAAATGAAAATCTAGTCTCCTTCAACGGAAGCAATCTTCCGAACAGGAACTCCATCGATATGCTTGGTAATAACTCTAAGTGACCAGCTCAGGTACGGGGGCTCCATCAAAACCAGAGTTAAGTTAGCCTCTCAGAAACTGGGCATACTGTACAGGGCCCGCAGATACTCTAATAGTACACAACTGCTAACCCTGTACAAATCGCAAGTGCACCCCACGGATGAATTTGGCAGCCACCTCTGGTCTGGAGCTCCAAAATACCTAAAAAAAACTGACTCTGTGCAGAAACGGGCGGTCTGTTTAATAGATTCTCCCATTTTAACAGACGGACTGCAATCTTTAGAGCATAGGCGTCAAGTGGGAATGCTATCCTTGTTCTACAGATATTACAATAGAAGATGCTCTAGCTGAACTAGCGTCATTGATCCCATCGGCACCGGTGCATAGTCGGGAAACACGCCAAACACGCGCCCAAGATTTGTATACGGTTGACATTAGTCACATGAGAACGGGTCGTTTCTATGACTCGTTCTTGAGTTCAACGGCTCGGCTGTGGAACGATTTGCCGGCCTCTGTGTTTCCTCCCTCCCACAACATGACTCTCTTCAAGACCCATGTTCACTCCTTCCTTTCTTCAAAAAGACCCTCCACACAGCATATTCAAAGATGACATAGGCCCTGAGGGAAATTATTTTCCTCAGGGCCTCCTGAGTGGAGTTAATGTAAAAAAAAAATCTACATTAAAAAGTTTAAGAAAATGTCAAACTCTCAAATGTTCCGAAAATCTATATGTTTCTTAAAGATTCCAATAATCCGAAAATTCATTAAAAACTGAACAGGCTCGGTTTTTAATTGTTCGGATTATAGAGACTCTACAGACTGTACACGTGTACGGTATCCGAAAACTAGTGGTACTTTTTATGGGTTCATGGGATGATGTTTGCCTAGTTCTGCCCACCTACTGTGTGATGTGTGATGGGCCGGGTTGGGAGACTGGATGAGACCTTTTAACGTTTCCAGCCGGACTCTCCAGACCCGTCCAATGGGATGGATTCATAAATCGGTCATTCCTTGACACACTGAGTCCCAGTTTCCTACCTACCCCTTTTACCCTTTTCCTTCCCAGAACTTCCTCGCATTTTTTTCCTTAAGGAAATTATTTTCCTTAGGAACTCCTGTGTAGAGCTAATGTAAAAAAGGCGGGAAACTGGTGAATCTACACCACATAGAGAATAAAAAAAATACTTTTTTTTTCAATGCGAGCAATTTAACTTTTTCAAAAACTTTTATAAATTGTTTGTTTTATAGAAGTAATATAAAAAAAAATATTATTTTTTCACATACTTCAATCGTTGTTTTTTTAATTTATTTAATTTAACATGTGTTAACTGTCTGAAGAAATGTAAAAAAATAGACCAAATAACAATAAAAAAATCGATTTTCAACATGTCTAAAAAAGTTTCGGTTTCGCCGAAACTGAGACAGACACCGAAGATTTCGGTTTCAGTGGAAAGTCCTGTTTCAGTCGGATACTAGATCAAATGATAACAACCTAGCTTTTCATTCTGCTATAGGAATACCAACGCAATGTTGGTATATTATTTAAATATTGTTTTAACAATTTTATTTTTGTTATTATTATAATACTGATATTATTATAATATAATATAATAATTTTGTTATTATTATAATACTGTGTACCACTGATCATGTATTACTTGAATGTAAAAGCCATTTTATGGCATTTAAATAAATAACAGAATTTATTGTAAATGGCTGACATGTCATGAGACGAAAGCAAATTTTTACGTAATTGAAATTTTTAATGCAGTATTATCCATCGCCCCGAATGCAAATGGTTGTCTTTTACAGTAATTAAGTTGAATCAAAAGGTTTCTTCTAAAAAATATTCATTTTAAGAGGAACGCATGCGTGGCCTGTTTCATACAAAATTTTGTTTTGGATTTACGGCTAAAATATCAAATTAATTGTTTTTTTCTTTTTTTAAATTGATAAGTTAGGCATGTATACAGTTAGGATGTGAATCCGATTTTCGATTTTTGCTTTAAATTCTAAAATATAGGCCCCAAAAGATGACGTTTTATCCATGAATTTAGTAGGCAACTTTGGAATTTTTTTCTGGGCAAATGGACGCAATTTAAAAAAAAAACTCCTCACATCCCGAGTCAGGAATATGATGAATTATACGATAAAATTTTATTCTGCACTGAAAACAGTTTTATTCGCATCAAAAACCGAATTTAGTTACGCGCAAATTTGTAGTAAAATTACTTAGGTGTTTTGTTTTCGTCTCATCCACTCATTTGCCAGCCGTACGGGGGGGGCGTAGCTTGCGCGGGCCGGGGAAAGAATTAAAAGACGCGCCAGACAAACTAATACACACATAACTCAATCGCCATACATTAACAATGGGTGTATCTATGTCTTCGTTTGTTGACAATATGCAATGCAGGTGTTCGTTCAAAGCGCTCTCCTCACGAATCATTTTAGAACTCTTTAGGTACTTTTAACCGAAAAAATCGAGAACGTATTCAACCATATTCAAATAATTTCTTAAATATTTTCTACGATATCGGGGTACCTACCTACCTAGGTATGTATGGCAGTGAGGTATGGGAACTGGCAGAGGAGAATGAAAGTAGAGTGAATGCGAGGCGGGTATGGGTACCGCTGCCCCGGAAACCATTTATTGGATAACCAACATTTCTACCATAAGTCATCCCAAGTGGTTCGCTACGTTTGGTGATTTAGCAGGGTTGCCCGGGTTCATGGGGTGAGGTTTGTCCGGGTCTTGGCGGCGGATGCTCCTGCCCACAAGCTGCATGTCAGGCCAGATCGGGAGAGAATAGTTGAGGGAGTCTCTTTGACTTCTCCAGCCGTACTCTCTCTGAACATCGCCTTGCACCGCAGTGGGAGGGATGGATGACGCCGATTTTGGAACTTTACAGTATGATTGAATGTGAAGTTACACATTTTATTTGACTTTCAAATCTGACATATTAACAAAGGACAGGATTATTTTTTTATACAATAGCTTCACACAGGCCCAGAAGAAAATAATTACCTCCAGGGCCTATGTCATCTTCGGGATGCTGTGTGGAGGGTCTTTGTAGGAAAGGAAGGAGAGGATGTTCTGGGAAATAAAAATGTAGGAGGAGTGGGTTGGAATCTGGGGTTACTGTGTCCAGGAGTGACGAACGAATGATTCTATCCCTCCGCCTGCGGTGCAAGGCGATGTTCCGAGGGAGCCCTACTGAAAAAGTCAAAAGGTCTCTCTTAACCAGTCTCTCCCAATCTGGCCTGCCATTAAAGTGGTGGGCAGACGCATCCGCCGCCAAGACCCGGACAAACCTCACCCCATTAGCTCGGGCACCCCTGCTAAGTCGCTAAACGTAGCGAACCACTTGGTGTGAGCTATAGCAAGTGTTTGTTATCCAATAAATGGTTCCCTGGGCTGCGGACCCATACCCGCCTCCCAAAATGAGTATTAACACTCAAATTTTTATATTATATAGGCGTTTTTATTGCTGTTTTTTTTTAATTCCAAAAATATTCTTTGTCTTCTACGATATTATATTGATAAACTTTTCCTTGGAATTAATTCGCGGAGCATTGAAATTGTTATTATTCTGAATAAAATTTTTCTAAAGGTACATAATTTTATTTCTTACTAGCGAGTTCCCGGTATGCATTGCAATGTCACTTAATAAAGACATCGTTTCTCCCTGCGTGTCCTTTCCCATTCGTCCCGTTCCCCTTCCTGTCTCTCGAACCCTTCCGCTCACGCTTTCCCACTCTCCACTCCCCTCTTCCGCTTCTCCCGTCCGGCAATACCCCCTCCCCCCTCCCACATTCCATACATTCAGTCCCAATACATTCAGTTTTCAAACAGCTCGCGTGCCACCTAGAGCATTTTTTTATTAAAAATTTCATAACGCCAGAGCTCACCAGTATATTTATATAAAAACCCTCGCGGGCATGCTCACAACAGCTCACCAAAGATTCATCGCAATCGGTTGAATAGTTTAGGAAATAATTTCCTAACGCCATATCTCACCACTAATAAGAACCATCGCGGGCATGCGCACATCAAATCCCCAGAATTTCATCGCAATCGGATGATTGGTTTAGCAACGCGTATGGAACAAACGTACATACAAGCAAACATACATTGATTTTTATACATAGATGTTTTTGTCCTCGGAATCCCTTGAAGAAAGAGAATTTTATAATATTATCATTATTGCCGTATCTCTTCCAACAATAAATGTCTCAGTTAATTTGAATGAACTAAGCAAAAGGGTGATTTCTCGCCTTGACAAAAATATATTGACACATAAAATTACATATTGTTTCGGTGTTTTCTCGCTTTTTTACTGTGTACATGTAGGCCGTCTACCGGACCGTACCTACACGCCGACACCGGACACACTAACACCATCACGGAATATGTCGGGTGACTCCCATATATACGTGTCGCTAACGGTTCAAGACGAATGCTGAATGTATTCAACAAAAGGGGCATTTCACCGTCTTCATGCAAGTATTCAAGCTTGGAAATAAATGCCTTAATTTGTTTAACGCTGTATTTTACTTATTTACAATTTGATATCGTGCATTCGTTTCCCGTATCTCCGATAACAATATAATATCTCCGTTAATTTCAAGGCACTAAACAAAAAGATTACTCCTGGTACTCTCTGATAAAATGATGTTTATGTTTTTTCACGCTTTTTTTGCGCGGATCCACTAACAAACACTATCAAAGAATATGTCGAGAGACTCCCGTATTAGCATATACGCTAAATACTAATGACCTCAACAAAAGAGGTATTTCCCCGGCTTCGCGCGAATATTAAAGCACGAAATTACGCGCTCTTTTTTTTAAAACTGTATATTTACATTTTGCTCGCTAGCTCTGCGGACAAAATACCACTACACAGAATTCTTCATACCGCAAATACACGTTAGAAAGGGATAAAAGACGACTCCTTGATATATGGAGATTGAATACGGGTGGCGGCAAACGACCGTCTTAATAGTGTCCAGCTATTTCGAAAGTTTATCAAAATCTGTTCAAATGCATACTGAATCTAGGAGTGCTAACTGTGACAGATCTGCGTTAGTAAAAATCAATTGCGCTTGGCAAATATCCATCGTAAGAAATATTTAATTGCACACTTTTCGAAAAAACTTTGCAAAAAACACCTCGATTCAGTCCATATCGTTTTGTACTTTGTATTACAAATAAAATTTGTAAATTATGCCCTATGTATAATATAATTACACAGAAAAACGTATTTATGCCCTACATTCATTTTTCACATCATAAAGGGGTGTACAGACAAGGCTATAAAATATAAAAGATCATCGCACGCCAAATAACGCCCTTTATACAATCCCTTCAGACCGTTCACACCTAAGCGGTTTAAGGGCAGATCAACCATAGACAATACACATCTTACATCGTAACCGCTCTTGAGGTGATATGCGAAAAGTTAAGCGCCCCCTCTCCGACGAAAACAGGAGGGGGGGGTCATTTTAATTCTGCCTAGACCGGTGGATGACAGATGTCAAGTTGACAGATTCAGTACAAAGAACGCGCATTCCGTGGCAGCGCTAATTCATCTGACCCCCTCTCCTACCATAGGAAGAAATATTAGATAGCGTTGTGTGAACGGTACAAAACATAAGCGCTCGCGGTTCAACAGATATCCGCTCGCGGTTTATAGCCATGTCTGAACACCCCTTAACACTGATTTTGTAGGAAGGCATCTTTAGTTCGCAGCTACTGTCATGACAAAATGCGGATCTGACGTTAGGTACCTGCTCATCGCGACGGTGGTAGTCCGTGTTATCGGCTGCGCCGTCTTGCTCGGCCGAGGGGTTGCGGGCGCCCTCGCCGCGCGTTGTGCCCTCCAGAAGCGCATCCTTGGGGCATGCCAGCCCCCGCACGCGATAGAACTCGCGCTCCCGCTTCATCTCGTCTTGCTGCAGGTTAGGGACCAGCTTGTACACGATGTCCTGCATAGTCCGGTCGAAGCTGATGTATTGGAGCGGGTGGGACTGGTGTATTACTATGGAACATGTCGGGCACGTATTGTTCTCCTCCAAATGTTTCACCAAACAGCTCTTGCAAACTGAAAATAAACGAGGAATAAGGAGGCAACATTATCATTGTACTAATTTGAAGATCGCGGGTACGGTTTCGAGCCCGAATGACATTATTTACTCACACGTATGTAGACATTCCGTGACTGTGGTGGCGTCTATAAAGTAGCCCCGGCATATTGTGCAAGTTATGTGATTATTTAGGGTTTTTAGTTTTATTCTTCTTTCCATAGTCATAGCGGAAACATAATATAAAGAAGGAATATATGGGAGAAAGCGCTACTGAGCGTCAAACAAAAATTGACAAACAACCGAAACTCCGAAACAAACATGCCAGAAATTTAGACTTGGAAGACCATAGACAAAAAATTTTTTTTCTGTGATTACTTGCACCAAAAAATAAGTATTCAAATGCAGTTCCTACCACAGTTTTCTGTGATTATTTTAATCCTCCGTGCACATATTTTTATTTATGGTGCACTGCAGACACTGGCTAGAACAATTCGAGGTGAAAAGCCATAAAAAAAAGTTTAAAAAAACCCGCACATGCGCATTGCGCATTATCGCGACCGTTATTTATTTGTATTTTATATTCGAACATCTGTTTTTGAAGTTTGGTTGTCAGGTGTTGTAAAGAATTGTCTGCTTGCTGCTATTCGTTTATTATTATTTCTGTTCCAGTATTATCTCTAATTTTAATATTTTCTTCAATATGGCTGATACTATGTTTAATATCTTCGGAGATCATTTAACTAACCCTGCACACCGGCAAATATTGAGAGTTAATAAGACAGACGAAAACAATGGTACATTTTTTAAATATCATAATATTATTGTTGCAGAAACCACATGTTGCACGATTGTATTAACTGATTTTGTGTTCCTTAAAGGTTCTGTGGGAAAGCCTGGGTTATCATCTGTACTGACTCCGGCCAAGAAATCCATGAATTCGCTGACTCCGAGAGACTTCAAGAAGAAGTCGTTCCTCCAGAATATGAGCACTCCCATCCAGGGTCATTCGAAGGGAGACTATCGCCGCGCGGCATTGCAGTCCACCCAAAAGACCTTTTTGCAGATATACGAGGACACCCCGTTGCCTGTCCAGCCCCACATTTCACCAGAGGATATGATTCAGATTGAATACACAAGAACAACGCAGTTTGATGGTAAAATTTAAATATTATTGTTGCTTACCTAAGAAGGTAGAGAAAATCTTCACTTGATTCTGCCGCCCCATAGCGATCACATCAGTTCTGTCTAAGGTGATGGAACGTGTGATCAACGACAAACTGCTCACATACCTCGAGAAGTACAAAATTATTAACGACCGTCAATACGGATTTCGGCGGAACCGCTCGTGCGGTGATCTTCTCGCGTATGTGACGCATGTTTGGGGGCGATGCCTCGAACGTTTCGGTGAGACCCAAACGGTTGCACTGGACATTTCCAAGGCCTTTGATCGGGTTTGGCACCGAGGACTTGTCAACAAACTCCCTTCTTACGGACTTCCCGCATCCTTGTGTACGTGGATTGCCGACTTCTTGAGGGAGAGGTCGATTCAGACGGTAGCAGATGGTTTCACCTCTTCCTCACACTCGATAAATGCTGGCGTCCCACAGAGATCGGTTCTGTCTCCGACTTTGTTTTTGTTGCACATCAACGACCTTTTGTCATGTGCACCAATTCATTGTTACGCGGATGACAGTACAGTTCATGATAATGATAACTTTTTGTTTGACAATCCCCCAAAGGGCTCACAAACTCCAACAGCTCGTAGGGCTTTGAAGCAAAGAATGGACGTTTACCTCAAGAGTGTTTTCTCTTGGGGTAAAAATAATCTCGTTGAATTTAATGTTTCAAAGACCCAATCTTGTCTGATTACGTCTTAAAGGGATCGAAATGAAAATCTAGTCTCTTTCAACGGAAGCAATCTTCCGAACAAGCCCTCCATTGATATGCTTGGTATAACCGACCACCACAACACGGGCATGTGCCTAGCATGGTGGTCGAAAAATCCCCAACTTTTGTAAAAAAAATTATTCAATGAATAAATAAATTTAAAAAAAAAAAAAAACTAAGTGACCAGCTCAGGTATGGGGATCCATCGAAGCCAGAGTAAAGTTAGCCTCTCAAAAACTGGGCGTACTGTACAGGGCCCGCAGATACTTTAATAGTACACAACTGCTAACCCTGTACAAATCACAAGTGCGCCCCCACGATTTAATTTGGCAGCCACCTCAGGTCTGGAGCTCCAAAATACCTGAACAATACCCTCGACTCTGTGCAGAAACGGGCGGTCCGTTTGATAAATTCTCCCATCTTAACAGACGGATTGCAATCTTTAGAGCGCAGGCATCGGGTGGGAAGGCTGTCCTTGTTCTACCGGTATTACAATGGAAGATGCTCCGAGGAACTAGCATCATTGATCCCTTCGGCACCGGTGCATAGTCGGGAAACACGCCAAACGCGTGCCCAACATTTGTACATGGTTGACATTTGTCACATGAGAACGGGTTGTTTCTTCGACTCGTTCTTGTGTTCAACAACTCGGCTGTGGAATGATTTGCCGGCCTCTGTGTTTCCTCCTTCCTACAACATGGGTCTGTTCAAGACCAATGTTCATTCCTTCCTCTCCTCAAAAAGACCCTCCACACAGCATCCCAGATGACATAGGCCCTGAGGGAAATTATTTTCCTCAGGGCCTCCTGTGTGGAGTTAATGTAAAAAAAAAAAAAGCACCATTTATTTATATAGCGATTAATAACATTACAGTTGAGGTGGTAATTGACCACCACAACGCGGGCATGTGTGTAGCATGGTGGTCGAAAAATCCCCAAATTACATAATTAACAAACCAATAAAAAAAGAAAACTAAAAAAAAAAATTACGTAAGTGCCGCTATATAAATATTAGTATTAAGTTTATATTGGTCTCTTTTGTTTGGCCTCCTGCATTCATTTGATGAACTGGCATCCAGGGTAGGTAGATAATATAATATGAATCAATCAATTAATCTTAAACATACCTACCTAATAGACTTCTTGATGGAAAGAAAACTCTCTTTCTGATAGTGGAATAGTTTTAATGCTACGTTTCCACGCTTGCCAAGTCTCGGCAAGCGTCCACAAGCGCAAATGTGTAAACAGGTCTTTGGCTTGGCTTGCGTAGGCTTGCAAGAGCTTGCGAGAGTTTGCCGCCGATCCAGTCGGGGTCGGATCCAGCGGCAAGCTTCGGCAAACGCTCAGTGGAACTTTCGAACTGGCGGCGGACACTTATGTTATGTAATTTATTGCGACTGGATTTACCTAAAAAGTCAAAATAAATAAATAGTATTTTATTGATGATTTACTATTTATTATAGTAAAAAAATATATATGATTTTTGTTAGAATAACTTATTTTATAATACAAAATAATTTTATATAAGACAAGTGATCCTCGAGTTCGGGTCCCAATTGCGATCATTATTTTTGAAGCGAAAACTTCTTTAGCACCGTTGTGATTTGAAACTCGATGAAACGAAAAAGTGGTACTAAAAAGAGACAAAAATCTATAGGATTTAGCCTGTGAGATAATGTCTCCTCTTTGTGCAAAGCGACCTGGTACGATTTTTATGAATCTGTGTCATCCACCATATTCGTGGTCGTCGAGCTTTCCTTGTTTTTGTTACACTTTGCTTGTATTTCAAATAAAAGTTTGATAAACCAAACGCAATAGCCGACACAAGTTCGGCATCCGCCATGCTCGGGTGTAGGTAGCGCACTGACGCATTCACAAGCATGTAAACGACTTCCAAATGCCAAGCGAGATTTGTGGACGCTTCGAGCTTGTGGAGGCTTACCAAGCCTTGGCAAGCGTGGAAACGTACCATTACAATACAAGACGTTCCATTGTTTTGAAAAGGCAAAAAGAGACAACTGCAACCACAAAGAGATATTACCTTTATTTTATGACTTAGCATTTTTTTTCTTTGGTCAAACTGTACAAGGCAATTGAAAATAACTGTTTTGTTGTAAGATTTTGGTTCAATATACACAGATTCGGAGTTGTGTATTTGAAAAATAGTTATGTGGGTACTTAAACACCCCATTCATTTATTTTGATAGGAACTTTATTATTTTTTTAGTAATGCTATATGTGTGGTTAGGTTAGTTGTTAAACTAGATCTGAGTCATTTTTAGGAGTGCTAATTAATCATTAATTTATTTACCAAAGGCTCTGTCTGACACTGTGAAGCATGCCACGCATTACCTAGGCGAATGCGGACAAGTATCAAGCAATAGTTGAACACTAATCCAAAGACGTGTAATATTATTACGGTTACAATGGATTTCTTTTACCCTTTTGACTGCAATTTTTTGTTTAGCTGGAAAGCTAGCCGCGGGGTGTGGACAGGGCTAATGAATTACTGGTGTAGAATTCCAAGTCTCATAACGTTGACCTTGCAATCACTGATTGTTTATGACTTGCAGATGACGGAGACTTATCTGACAGTGACCTGGTGATGACCGATGAACACATTGACAAGCTTGTGATGAATCTACCGGGAGGAACTCCACCACACCCAAAATCAAATCACAAGTTTGAGATGAATCGACCGATGATGCATTTGGATTTGGATGGTGATAATTTTACAATTTAAACTTATCAGAATAACCTCAATCAGAATAATAACAACCGAGCTCTTAAAAAAGTTACATACCTCAGAACAAATAATCATTGACAATTGTAGACATAGATAATAGAAACAACTGAGATGATGCATGAATAGTATTGCCATATCTATCAGGACTGTCATCATTATTACGACCTCTGTCCCGAAAAAAACCTATAACTTAACTAACTAACCATCACTCCGTTTCCCCGCAGGGGTAGGCAGAGAGGACAAACAACTCGATCTTGGCACACACTCCTTGCCTCGTTCACATTCATACATGGTCTCATACATGCTCTTCTATTATTCCGACTTTTCATATGGTCCGACTCTGGTATCTGATTCACTTGGTCGTGCCATGTCTTCCTCGGGCGTCACCGACTTCTTCTACCATTCACATTTGCGTCATATATTCTCCTTACACTCCTTTCCTCGTTCATTCTCTCTACATGCCCAAACCATCTTAGCGTCCCTTTCTTAATTTTACTCAGTATGCTTACATCAGCCCTGCATTCTTCGCGGATCTCCACATTTCTCACACGATCGTACATGGTTTTACCACACATACACTTCAGGGATCTCATCTCTACAGCATTCACTCTACTTTCATCCTTCCTCTGCCAGTTCCATGCCTCACTGCCATACATCAGGGTAGGTACCAGCACTCCATTATGGACGGCTAACTTCGCTTCTTTGGACAGTTTTTTTGTTGGCGCCAACGGCGTTCAGTCCTCCATTAATAGAGTTACCTGCATTTACCCTTCTTTCGATATCTCTGTCAGTCCTCCCATCTCTCGTAAACACACTTCCCAAGTACACGAACTCATCCACCTGCTCCAAATACTCATCATTCACAACTATGTTGCACATTGTTTTCATACTCTCTCTTTCAAATACCATGACTTTAGACTTACTTACATTCATCATTAACTCATTCTTCATACATACTTTGTTCATCCTAGACACGAGAGACTTTAGATCTTCCATACTGTTAGAAATTAGCACCGCATCATCAGCATACAACAGGCAACATACTTCCAGATTACTCAACTTCGCGCCCAATCCCATCTCTTTCAATTCTGTGTACAATTATCCATGTATAGATTGAATAACCACGGTGACATTACGCAGGCTTGTTTAACGCCTTTTGTGATGTCAAACCATCCCGTAAAATCACTGTTCACCCTAATACATGCAACACTTCCCTCATACAGAGACGCAATTGCCTGTATGAGATTCGTACTCACTCCATACTTGGACAACACCTTCTATAGCTTTTTCCTGTCAACTCGGTCGTATGCTTTTTGTAGATCTACAAAGGCACAGAAAAGTTTCTGGTTCTTTGCAAGAAACTTCTCGGTAAGCATACGCAATGAGAAGATCTGGTCCATGCACCCCCTTCCACTCATAAAAGCTCCTTGCACATCCCATATTTTATGCTTTGTTTCCATGCGTACCCTTTCAATCAATATTCTGCCATACAGCTTGCCGACTGAACTAAGCAGGCTAATAGTCCTATGATTCCCACAATCCATACATGACCCTTTACCTTTGTGTAATGGCATGATTACAGCCCTTCTCCAATCTAATGGCGTGTAACCCTCCTCTAAACACTGGTTAAAAAGTCTGCACAACCATGTGAGAATAATATGGCTATCTCCTTTAAAGTATTCGGCAGCAATACCGTCGAAACCCACAGCCTTATCATTCTTCATACATTTAATTGATCTTTTTAATTCATCCATGCTGATTTTGCTAACATTCACTCCATCATCTTTCATAACCGATTCACCGCTGGAATCACTATCACCCGGGCTACTTTCAAAGACTTCCTCGAAGTATTTCATCCATCTCTCTTTAATTTCTTTCTCATTCGTCAACATTTGTCCATCTTTTGATTTTATCACTTTCATGCTTCCGTTCTCTGGACCACTCCGGGACTTTTTGACTTCTTTCCAAAACAGTTTGATGTATTCTTGAAAGTGGTTTGTCATTTTGAATAACCTATCCTGATTTAAATCTGCGCAATGCAGCAACGCTGTTTGCTAACGTTTTCTAACATTTATTAATTTCTAACGTCTATTTACTAATATTTCCTGTGGACATGCTGACTACGGGCGAGTATTATTATTATTTCAGGTATTTCAGTAGATACACCCGTACACCGGGAGGGGTTGCGGGGGTTACAGGCAATGAATGGCGCATGGCGACACTGGTAGGTTTTTGTGTAGCTCCCTCCGTTCTGACGAGACCCTAGCCACTAATGGCAACCCTAGCCATGCACCATGAACCAATAACAATATAAAACAGTGCACACAACAATGTACACCCACACTGCTGCAAATGGCATCTAAATCTATACACACTAGCGCCGCGCAATACTTTATAAAACAGTGCACACAACCATGTTCACCCACACTGCTGCAAATGGCATCTAAATCTATACACACTAGCGCCGCGCAATACTTTATAAAACAGTGCACACAACAATGTTCACCCACACTGCTGCAAATGGCATCTAAATCTATACACACTAGCGCCGCGCAATACTTTCACTGTCTCCGCCGCTTTAGTCATAGCTCTGTGATGTTGTTCCTGATCCTGTTGATGATCCTTTTGTTTCTATTATCTGTTCTATTTCTGTTAAAGTAATAATGTGAAATATCAAAAAAATCTTCACAAGGCAATAGTGCTTGGAAATCAAAAAGTTTTTTTTTTTTTTTTTTCATGAATACCGCACAAGAGTCCCAACTGCTCCCGTCTGGAGCCAGTGGGACTATGGCATCCCCAATTGGGGTATGTTGTGAGGCTGAAGGCAGTGGGGAAGGGAAGGAGATAGGGAAGAGGAAGGTGGGGAAGTACCTGGCTATTCAGATCTGGTCACCAAACACGGCAGAAGCCATTTCAAGCAACGTTTCAATTCTGAATGGTGGTCTTACACCAGGGCGATACTGAGAGTATCTTCCACTCTGGAACGTGCCGCAAATATACTTTATATTATTTTTTAAATGAATAAATTGTGAAATACACAAATTAATCAAATAAAATTTATTTGCCACGCCGGGATTCGATCCCGCGACCTTCAGAATGCTAGTCAAGCGCCTTACCGCTGCACTACGCCGGCCGTCTACTAACCTGCATGCCATCTATTTTTAGTACAGCAACCATTGACAGTGAACATTTTGAAGGATTTGATTGAATGAATGATTTTTCACAAAAGTGCAAATTATCCAAATATGTATTATTATTTTCAGGTATTCTCTCCGATGACATGTTAAATGGTTCCCAGGATGACCTGAACACCAGCGACATGGATATTCCACATCCTTTTGATTTCTGATAAACTTTTCCTCATTTTTTGAGTCAGAATAAATTTCCAAATTAAAATATTGACTGAAGCTTGAAGTTACTTTTATCTGTTGAAGCAAACTGTGATTCTATAATGCGAAACCTAGATTAAAGTTACAGTATGGAAATAGTCCCTCTCGCTTAAAAAATTTAATGATATGATTATGATAAAGTATGTGTGATATAAACAGATTTACTTCTATTTTGATACATTTATTTCAGAAATATGTACCATTTTAAATTAAAAAATTTCCTTTCCGTGTAATTAGTTTCCTTGCAAAGCGTTATAATAAAAAAAAATTTATGGAAAATTGTCTTGGAATATACATATACATTTATTACATTGAATGCACATATCAAGGACCTGTGCCATCTTTGGGGACGCTGGGTGGAGGGTATTTCTGAGGAGAGGAAGGAGTGAACACTCATATTGTAGGAGCGAGGAAATGTAGTAGAGGCCGGCAAATCGTTGCTCAACCAAGCTGTCGAACTCGTAAACGAGTCGTAGCTCAGCGCTCTTATGGCGATTTTTCACAAAAACGGCGCTCTACAAATTATCCAATTATTATTATTATTAGTAGAAGACGATAATGAGTTCTACCCGTTCCCGTTTAAAAAATTTCAAATGTTGGGCGTGCATTCGGCGTGTTTCCCGCCAATCAATGATGCTAGTTCCTCAGAAGAAAAGGTCTGCATTTCCACCTCCTGTTCTCTAACAATTGCAATCCGTTTGTTAAGTCAGGGGAATCTGTTAAACGGACCGCCCGTTTCTGCGGATTCAAGGTTTTTTTGTAGTATTTTGGGGCTCCAGACCAAAGGTGGCTGCCAAATTCAACAGTCAGTCAACAGGGTCACTAACTGCAGTATCTGTGGGTCCTGTGCAGTAAGCCCAGCTTCTGAGAGGCTAACTTGATTGCCTTCGATGGAGTCTGGGATATGATGTAGAATCATCTCCTTTCGGAAAGTTTCTAGTTTCTGAAAATATTTTTGTTTTAAAAAAATGCACTTGGATCGTTGTGCTTTTTTTATTTCAGTGAGCCATCTTAGTGTTACCATTTAAAATCTTTTGAACCCTCCACCAGTCGCGCCTTATTTTTAACATGAGGAGTCGCGCGGGGTCGTCAAGGACCCCAAAAATAAATATTGATTAAATTGTTGTTATAGCATACATTTTATGAGTTATTTTAACTGATTATAGTCAGATGATAGGGGTTGCATTGGAATAAATAAAAAATATTTATAAATTAGATATTTATTTTTAATGTAAAAGCTTAAAAATCAACAAGGAACATTTTTTATAATTTTGGATCATACTTGTTATAGTAAAATATTTTAATAAAATCTCGACAATTTCTATCAAACTTATAACTATTTGAGATCGATACGGACTTATTACATATTATTACAAAGAGGAAATCAACAAAATACAATGAAATAACATAAGTATAAACTTGTTTTTTCATTGTATTTTGTTGATTTTTGTTGAGCCTCACGCCGAAACACACGTCTGTGTCTCAAAGCATAATTGGTTTATTTATGCGCAGACTGAATGTTGGCGGTGCTAGCGTCATGGTAAGCCCACACTGCGGCCAACATTCCATCTTCAAACGTTTCGATGATCGTGTGGAGGGGTGTTCGTGCATTGGAAGTTCGAGTTGGAAGGTTGGAGTTCGAGTTGGCCTGGGATCGCCCTCGAGGCGATCCCAACGGCCACAAACGAACCAGCCTGCCGTAGCTGTGCACACATCAGTCTGCGAACGGCAGGCGATCAAGACGCGCGTGCCGCGTACTATTAAAATGATAATATTATTACGGAGAGTGGTATAACAATTGTTTAAAAACATGTTGTGTACATAATTATATGTGCGTAATAATTATAGGTAACTGATTTAAGATACAGCGTAGCTACAGCTGTTCGATGTCTGCCATTTTGAAGTTCGGAATTCGGGGTTGGAGGGTTGGCCGCAGCCACCACACGATCGGTCAACCTTCCAACTCCAAACTAAGTTCGGAGTTGGAAGGTTGGCTTTGGTGTGGAAGTACCATCAAGTATAGTCCCGTTTAGGAAGCTTCCTAAAGTAAGTAATCAGTTGGAACATTTAAAATGTACATAATTAGCATTTTATGTAAAACCTTGGTTTTTAAAGACCCCGCGCGACGGCACAAGGGTTAATAATCCAAGCGTCCACATTTTTCAATTGCATTTTTTTGATTTATATTGGAATAACTTTTTAAGGTATTTCAAAAATTATTTTGAAGGTATACGGTACACCGAAAGTATTTTTATTGTTTTTTTTTTTTAAATAAATGAAACCTGTTTATGCAACTTGTCTCCAGAATTTTCGCAGACTCTTGGAGAAAAAGATTCATCAATGTTATGCGATAATGGGCTTTGAAGAAAGCTTCTTTAGAGCTCACAATCGGCTTGTCAGATGGAACATTCCAAAGAGTCGATATGCCATGCTGATTTCATTGTTTCTTTTAATTCCGCTTCTTTCATCTATAATATAAAAATGAATCGCTGAATATGTTGCTAAGCGCATAACTTTCGAACGACTGCACCAAATTGGATAATTCTTTTTTTTGTGTGTTTGTTATTGTCAGAACAAGGTTTTTATAAAACTTCCGGTGAGCTCTGGCATTATGAAATTTGTATAAAAAAATTGCTATTGGTGGCACGCGAGGTAGCGGCTATTGCTATGGAAAGCGAGGGGGGAGGGGGGTTCGCGGGACGGGGGAAGGAGGGGGGAGTGGAGTGGGGAGAGGGAAGGTGAAGGTGACGGAGTGGGAACGGGAGAAAAAAAGGGGAGGAGGAAGGGGAAAGGACACTCAGGGAGAAACAATTTCTTTATTAAATGGCATAGCAACGCATGCCAGGAACCAGCTAATAAATAAATAAAATAAACAAGAAAACACATTTTTATTATATAGTGTATGTACCTTGCCTGGCTTGTGAAATATTTTTTTAATAATAAGGTAGATATTACTGTTTACATCCTTTGTTACACTTCACAACCAGATTTATTCAAAGTTTTAATTTTTTTATTAGCACCATCTATTGGCAACTTGACTGACACTTGGCAAGTTTCAGTCAAGTTAGCGATCACCTGTATCGCGATGAATGGGCCTGTCATTTTGAAATTCCTTCCCTGCACCGCAGGTTTCCGTCCCCTAAGTTAGCTTCAAAAGTTTCAAATGAAATGTTTGTAAAGCCACCTCCGCTCCCTTCTTTCCTCTGTGGTTACACCTATCAATGTAATATATCATTAAAAAGGAGATAATACTAATAAATCTAAATGAAATATGAAAAAACACAAGACACAGCAAAATAAAAAAGGTAACGGTTGCAACCTGAATGAACGAATGAATGAATCAAACCCTGGATCTTACCGAGAAAAAGTAAAGTTTTGTCCCGGTAAGATGGTAGATTGTGACTTTGATTCCAAGATGACCATTACCTTTTTATTTTCTGTGTCTTGTTCTTCTTCATGTTTCATTTAGATTTATTAGTATCATATTCTTCTTCAATGACATCTACTTAAATTTCAATTTTGTTTGAGCGGAATCTTGGAAGTGGAAATTATCCCACTTCCCAACATCTGCTGGAGCTGAATCTCGGTAGATAGACTTGTTGTCACTGACAATGCATTCAATCAAATTTTGGTGGTAATCACGCAAACTATACGATTTATTTTTTTTAAATTCGAAAATATTAAAGCACAATATACAAAGAAAATGTCGGTCTTACCAACTCGGGATTTGACCAGGTTGGTAGCGCGGTCGATTCCGATCACTGGGTAGAAAGCTTTAAACCTCAGTCAAAATACGAGGGCTATTCAGAAACTAGGGAACGTTTTGTAATAAAACAAAAACTAGGTACAGGAAAAATATTTTATTATATACATCTGAAAGAATGACTAAAATGCTACTTTTCTACATAGTCACCAAACAAATTAAGGCACTTATCGTAGCGGTGGACAAGCTTCGAAATTCCTTCGTCATAGAAATCCGCCACCTGCGATCTCAGCCACTCAGTGATGCACGCCCAGAGCTCGTCGTCGTCATCAAAACGCTGAGGTCGGGCATTGTCATGAAAAAACAAAATTTTTGACGATAACTTTCCTCGGCGCTTGTTTTGCATTGCTCTTCTAAGCTTGCGCAATGTTTGGCAGTACCGATCAGAGTTGATTGTTGCATCACGCTCGAGAAAGTCAATAAGCAGCAAACCTTGCCTATCCCAAAAAACAGTAGCCATAATCTTCCTCGCTGACAAGGTTTGCAAAATTTTTTTTGGTTTTTTGGGGGAACTTGTGTGCCCCCACTCCATGGACTGCAATTTTGTTTCGCAATTGACGTGCTTCACCCAAGTCTCGTCACCCGTTACGATTCAATCCAGTAAAGAATCACCATGTGTGTGGTAGGCGTCAAGAAATGTTAAGGCTGCTCCCATTCGCTGACCTTTATGGAGGTCTGTAAGCATTTTTGGCACCCATCTTGCACAAAATTTATGGTAGCCAAGCCTGTGAGTCACAATTTCAAACAACAAAGTCCGTGAAACTTGTGGGAAGCAAAGCGAAAGCTCCGTTATTGTGAAGCGACGGTTTTCACGAATCTTCTCATCAACTTTGGCGAGAAGATCGTCTGTCACAATGCTCGGGCGTCCACTCCTCTCTTTATCATGCACGTTGGTTCGGCCATTTTTAAACCGGATACACCATTTTCGCACTGAACTTTCATTCATTACGTCGTTGCCATACACTTCGCACAGATGCCGATGAATTTCTATCGGTTTTTCGTTTTTTGCTAACAAAAACCGTATTACGGACCGCACTTCACAACTGGCGGGATTTGAAATTGCAGCGCACATTTTAAATTGGAATATTGGGAAAACGGGCAGCGCAGAGACATTCTCGTTCTGACGGCTGGATGCCGACTGAAGCTACGAGCACGCGCACACCAAAACATACGTGATCGCCGCGCGCCTAGCGGCGTCAGACGGAAACGTTCCCTAGTTTCTGAATAGCCCTCGTATAATATTTTTATTTTTTATAATACTTTTGAAAATATAGTTGGTAGAGAAGTTGATTTTTATCACTGGGGAGGATGGTTCAGGCCGTTTTTTTTTTAGTTTTAAGACATTTGAAAATAAATGCATGATATGACGACCCCAGCAAAATTTAGAGGAATTCATAAATTCATCATTCACCACAAGTTTCGTACATTGTTTACATGTTCCTAAAACAACAACCCTTTTCATTTTTTATTTTTTTACTTTAACTCCACACAATCATATAAATTCCCTCAGGGCCTATGTCATCTTAGGGGATGCTGTGTGAAGGGTCTTTTTAAGGAAGGAAAGGATAGGAAGTTCTGGGAAGAAAAAATGTATGAGGGGCGGGTAGGAATCTGGGGGTTAATGTGTGTAGGAGTGATGGACGTATGAATCCATCCCTCCAACTGCGGTGCAAGGCGGTGGGTCGGAAGAGTCCAGGTGGAAAGGTCAAAAGGCCTCCCTCACCCAGTCTCTCTCGATCCGGTCCGCCACGCAGAATACCTGAACATACCCGCCTCCAAAATTGAATGGTTCACCCTAAGTAAATGCAGATTAATAATTTTAGTTGGAAATGGAAGAAATTGCTATTATGTAAACGGTCACTGTGGATATGGTCCACGTGAAATGGTTCCAGTCTTTCTTTAGAAAACGGTCACCATGGATATGGTCCACGTAAAAAAATCTAGAAATGTTAATGATTATAAAAATTTTACTAACTTAAGAAGGCAATGCAAAGACTTATCCAGAAAATGTTACAATGATTATGTTAGTTTAATAGAAAAAGAGGTTCGTCATAACGAAAAAGATTATGGAATTTTTCTAATGCTCAGCGAAAGAATGATTGTAGTTTACCAAATACTATGTATCTTAATAACAAATGTACTGACAGTACCGATGGCATAGTCAATCTTTTTGCAGATTCATTTAAAAGTGTTTATGACATGGATTTTCTTGATAGCGAGATCCCTAAAGATATATTTCTTGAAGAATCACTTAATTTAAGCCATTGTTTTATTGAAAAAGCTTCAATAGAAAAGGGTATAAAAGCATTAGATTCTAATAAATCTGCTGGACCGGATGGTTTTCCTCCAATATATTTAAAATCTTGTATTAACAGTTTGACTTTCCCATTATTCATATTATTTAACAAGTCTTTGTCATCAGGGTGTTTTCCAGATCAGTGGAAAAAAAGCTTTTTAACGCCTATTCACAAAAAGGGTGATGAAAGCGATGTATCAAACTACAGACCAATATGTGTATTGTCAGCTATTCCCAAACTCTTTGAATCATTGGTCCATGTCTTTAAAAAAACAAATCAATAATATAATTGTTCCCAATCAGCATGGTTTTATCACAGGTAGAAATATTTTTAAGTAACTTAATCATTTATGAAAATTATATAACTGATTCCCTTGTCCTTCAGCATCAGGTGGATTCTATATACACTGATTTTTACAAAGCTTTTGATAAAGTTAGGCAACATATTCTTGTACATAAACTAAGTATGTTGGGCATGGGCGTAGCCAGAGGGAGGGGGTTTTGGGGGTTCAAACCCCCCCCCCCCCCCCCCGAAAAGTTAAGATATCAACATCAATAATATTAAAATAAGGAGAGTAAAGAGAATGTTTTTTTAACACTGACATCTAAAAATGATATTATGTATCTAAAAAGATAAATGGGGACCTCTGAAAGAAAAAAAAAAATTTAACTTGCAAGTTACGTTTTTTCGATGATTGCGGTTGATTTTTATTTTGCAAAGTGATTTTTATTTGGAATTCCGTTTCTAATCAGTGGTAAGTGTATACGTACTTTAAAATTATTATTTCACTTAGCAAAAAGTGTTTAATACACATCGGACAACAGACATAACATAAACAACAGACCGATCAGTGGTTGAGTGGGCATAGCGCCTGGGTCTCACCCGGGCGTCGCGTGTTCGATTCCTCGGCTGGCTAAGTCCTCCATCACAATACAGGCAACATTTTCGGCTTTCTGTTGTGGTAGTAGGAGATTTTAAAACATTTTTGGGTTATTCGTAACCCGGCAATGTTTGTCTTTCTTACAAAATATATATATATATAAAATATAACAGGATTAGTGTTACAGTCAGGTGAATACGTACTTGCATAAATGTGATTATTTGAAAAATTTGACTGCTTAAAATTTTATAACATGTACAACTAACGTTTATTATGTATTTTGTTTTGAAAAGTTTTATTTTCTATATATAATTGTTACTTTAATTTTATTAAAAACAAATTTAAAAAAAAAATAAAAATAATACCAATGTAAATAGAAAATAAAAGTTCTCAACACAAATTGTTAGAAATATTAGGTCCTTACCATAGACATCCAAATGAATAGACAAGCAGTTACAGGTGAGGGGTCAAACCAAACTATGGAGGACGAAGAGGGGAAAGATGACTGTGATTCGTTATACAATCAATCTGATAGTAAATAGGCATCTCGCATTACAATATCACCATTTAGTTCTTAAAAGCAAAATCTGCTTTGAATGAATAGACCTTTTTACATGGGAGCGCGAATTGCTTGCCACGATAATAACATATTTGCTAAGGCCAAATGCTCGCCCCAAAAAGACTCACCCCAATACACATAGCAATATTTTGTTGCCGTGTTTAGTTAAAACACTATTACAAATGTTTCATAATTTACTTACCCCTGTAACCAGCGACGAGCACACTGGAGAACCGCCCACATTCGCTATGTGCACATTGATATGTAGATATATTGTATAGCATACGCTACCGTTTTGGCGTTGTATTTCGTTAAATGTATGGGTGTTACCTTCTAGCTGTTCACGGCAAGAATGATGACGTCACACATTTTAGATTCAAGCGAGGCTCTATCCCCTCCCCATGGAGCGAGCCGGTTCCAAGGAGGAGCTCCAGCCGGCACCATGTGGAGGGGGAAATAATACGTTTTTATCACTTAGGGCAGGTCCATGTATATTCATATGTCCGTGGTCCTTACATATGAAATTGGCGTTTTGCCATACTGGCAACTTTGATCTCAAATATCTTCTCTTTGGTTAGGAGTTCCAAATTCAAATTTATACAGTTCATATATTTGTGTTTCGAAAATTATAATCCATTTGTTTTTTCCTTAATTGTTTTTTTTCTTTGAGGCACTTAGTTTACAATATGGAAAACTGGAAATATCGAAACTATCGGGGCATGGTTTGGTTGGTTCGGCAGGGTTCAGCCATTACGGTGAGCACTTCCGATTATCGTACAGGATCCACTTTTCATCACAGGTAATGATTCGATTTAAAATCCCTTCATTATTGTGCCGGTTGAGTAATGCAACGCAGCAGTCAAAGTGCGTTTGTTGATTTGCTTCACTCAATTCGTGAGGTACCCACCTTTAAAGCTTTTTCACCTTCCCAATTTGCTTCAAGTGGATTAAAACAGTTTTAAAGTCCGACAATACCCCCCCCCCCCCCACAAAGAGTTTTGAGTTTTCTTGAACCCCCACCGAAACTAAAACCTGATGTTGGGCATTAAAGGAACCTTATTGAAATGGTTTTACAGTTATCTTAGTAAAAGAAAGCTTTGTGTTAAAATAAATATTATTTGTGCATTAAACCGCTTACTCGTTAATACGGAAAACTTTTTATCCAAACAGTTAGATTTAGCTTTATTATTACGAAAAGTGAGTATTTATGTCGGGGGAGACCAAAAAACATGCAAAAAATATGCATTTAACATTTTAATTTTGTTAAAATTAATTCACTCGCACGGTAACGTCATGTTTATTCATCGTTTTTATTTTAACATTTCATCAATGCTGCCAATCATAGAAAAAATATTTTTGCGTAAAACAAAGTGAATGCATCATTGACAAGTTTGTACCAGTATTTATAACAGTAGAACATGGAAAGAAATGTATTAAAATAATTACACAAACCCGCTAGACAAACCCTGCGTAGCCAAACAAACCATTCAAAACCTGGGATGTTTTTTAAAAGCATGATGAAAAGCGAGTTTATTTTAGAGAATTTATTTTATAAGATTGGTACTTCCGACAAATGTCATATTTCAGGGTACAGAGGTTGATTTTGAAAGTCATCTTACGAAAACCATCTGTATTTCCAACAACACAGCTATTTGACTCTTTTAGGGTTCTCAGTCTTAATAAAATTTTCAAAAAGAACTCATTATTGCAAACTCATAAAGATCATTTCAATCCATCAACAACAAAATTCACAAACATAAACAACCGACCACGATCACAGGGCAATTTAGAAATTCCAAAATTTAAAACGAGTGCTTCCCAACACCATTATGCTTATCAAGGTATAAAATTTTTCAATGCTCTCCCATATAAAATCAAGTCTGAAAAAAATTATAAAGTTTTTAAATCCCAAATAAAAACACTAATAGACCAACCCGACACTAATTATAAGTTTTAAATTCATCATCACAATAATAACAACAACAAAAAATAAACTAGAACATAATCTCTAAAAATATTTCATCACCATATCAAATTGAAAGCAAGTACATACGCATTATTTGCAGGCACCAAATTGTTACAACTTTATTATATGTACCTACTCTAACAATACTGTCAGTTATTATGTCCACTTGTCTTCATGAATATATATTTTATTAATATAAGTACTTGTAATAACATACTCTGTGTAACTATGCATTTTACAATGGCACTCCAAAATTCAAGCACGAGAAATGTTTTCTCTTTTGAATTGTGTAGTTTCATTAAAAAGAAATTTACATATTGTTATTAGCTTTAAGAATCAAATGTTTTACTATGAATCTGTATACGTATGTATTTTTTTTAAATAAAAAAAAAATAAAAATTTGATTGTCTATTAGTTAAAAAAGGAACATTCCGTATTATCCGTGCATCAAACTTCGACAACACGAACGTTCCGTGTTATCCGTGAGGTGGACTAACTGCATATTTACCATGACATTGTTAGTATATTAAAAGATGTACAAGTTTTGCTCTTCGCTGATGATTTAAAAATATATAAAATGATACGTAATATAGAGGGTTGCCATATTTTACAATCTAATTTAGATAAATTAATAAAATACTTTGTTTTTACCACTTTTATTGTTTACAAAACCAACATGTTTCGTGAGCAACGCTCACTTCTTCAGGGTTTTTTATTGATACGAATATTGATAAGTGAGCGTTGCTCACGAAACATGTTGGTTTTGTAAACAATAAAAGTGGGGAAAACAAAGTATTTTATTAATTTTAATCAAAATGGTGCCACAAAATAAGTTTGCTGTGTTAGAAGAAGTAATTTAGATAAATTGTTTCATTGGTGTGTGATCAACTCGCTATATACAAAAGTGCCAAGTTATTCGTTTTCATAAAATCCAAAGTCATATAACCAGTGGCGGACTAAGCCCGTTAGAGGCCTCGGGTCCTGGGGGGGGCCTCCAAATGTCTTCATGTTCCCTTGATCAAACCCTAAACAAGGCTTTAAGACACCAGGACAGCATAAAAAAAATCATTTTTTATTTCATTTTCTAAAAGATGCATTTATTAAATGTTTTCACCAAATGTTGTAAGGAAATTCGTAAAATTGACGGAGATACAGCATCTTTCATGAAACCGTTTTAATAATTTTGTACGTTGAATTATCCTTCAGCAAAACTTTGAACGCGTTTTTCTCAAAACAACATTTTTCAACCTGGTTGACAACATATTAGAAAAACTTTACATCCAATTTGCATGCACTATGCTGAGTACACTGCCTATTACGATTGTCCGAAGATTCTTCCAATGCAGTAACAATTTAAAAAAAAACATCGTTCAATGCATTTTGCCCTAGCCTATACACGTGTGAAACAAGAGTGTCATTACAGAATCTGCTCAATGGTACGACCCGGAAAATGCATGCAGAATTGTATTTGGATAAAGGAGGCAGGTACAGCAGCGCATCGACAACGGAGCTTGGACTGCATGGATTCGCCGGTCTGATGAGACACCATGTCATTCGAGGATGCGGCTAATGGTCTTCGATAACAAAGTGGTGATTGCAGTCTTCCAGCACCACTGAATGAGCGCTGGGACCGAGCTTACCCCAGACCACACCCTACACAATAAATGATTATTCATTTTATTTTTACTACCGTTTATGTTTTTTATTCCTATTTTATGAACTTGTTTTTTCATGGATGACACTTCCAACAGTTATTACTTACTTGTTTTTTTTAGGTGTCCTCCATACTGCATAAAAATAACAGTTTTGAATGGTAAATGGCCTTACCAGTTAAAAAAAAACAACTTCCCTCAATATGACCCCATGGCCTTACTGTAAGTATAAAAACAGTTTAACATGGAATATGACGTTTCTGAATAAAAACAGTTTTTCATGGTAAATAACCTTAATGTAAAAAAGGACAGTTTTTGTGTGGTTAATGACTTTACCATATAAAAAAAAGATAGATTCCCATAATAAATTACCCAAATGTATAATAATGGCAGTTTAGTAATAAATGTACAGACCATATTAAAAAAACAGTTTTCCACGATAAATGACCTAACAATCAAAGGACCTAACATAAGGCGGCCAACCATAAATGAACTTTTTATTTTTATTTATTTTTATTATTTATTTGGCTTTCACCCATTAAGGGTGATCTTGGCCATTTATTAAAGTAAGTTACATATTTTTATCTAAAAATGAATATTGCATTGCAGTGTTTCTAGACATCTGTGGAGCATGTGACAATGTTCATATTCCCATCCTGAAAGAAAAGTTACTGGCAATAGGTATTCCGCCCAAATTAGTAAAATTCATTGTCAATTTGCTCTCCCAGAGAACTATTTTTGTAGATGGGTCTGAATCCCCTCCCCACATTAGACACATTTTCAAAGGTCTCCCGCAAGGGTCAGTTTTAAGCCCGATCCTGTACAATATTTACACATATGATCTAGAAAAATCTATTCAATTCTTGTGCAACATACTCCAATATGCCGATGACTTGACTTTCTACAAAATATCCCGTAATATTTTTATCGCGGCATCAGCAATCAACAATGCTCTTAGAAAACTTTTGGCGTGGTTAAATATTAATGGCCTTGAACTTTCCCCCTCCAAAAGCAAAGTTGTCATCTTCACTCGTCGTCGAAAGCTCCAAGAAATTCAGGTGAGATTTGGCGATGAAATCATCCCTATCTCTGAAGAAGTTAAGTTCCTGGGAATGTTTTTAGACTCAAAGCTTACTTGGAATTCTCACATAAATCATGTCATCATGAAATGTGAAAGCAACATCAATCCCCTTAGATTTCTGTCCGGAGTGTGGTGGGGATCACACCCATCATCTTTGAAACTTCTGTACAATGCTCTCATCCGAAGCCATCTTGATTACGGATCTTGTCTGTTTGATCCAATGTCCACTTCAAATTCGCTTAAATTAGATAAAATTCAGTCTAAATCTCTTCGCCTTATCTTAGGAGCCATGAAATCTTCCCCAATCAACGCAATGCAAGTTGAATGCTGCGAACCTCCCTTAAATATAAGAAGGCGATGCCTGGCAGAAAAATATATTTTCAAAACATGCT
This sequence comes from Limnephilus rhombicus, assembly GCA_929108145.2. Classification (NCBI taxonomy): domain Eukaryota; kingdom Metazoa; phylum Arthropoda; class Insecta; order Trichoptera; family Limnephilidae; genus Limnephilus; species Limnephilus rhombicus. Next base: position 23,378,809 of record OV815286.1, read on the forward strand.
CAATAACTTCTCATCCCCTGATTCCCAAACTTCAATTGTTAAAGTATGAGGTTAATTTGAATCCATTTTGGAAAAAACATTCCCCTCCCCTTTTCTATAATTGCTTCAACACTTTCCTGGATGTTTCCACAAACTCCTATCGCAATGAATCTCTCCCCTTATACTCTTATCCCTATAAAAGTCTTACTTTCTATCCAAAGGTGCACCAATTTATAGGAATATGTAAAAAAAATATTAAAAACTCAGTTCAATCCAATAATGCAGAATTCAACAAAATTATTGAAAATAACTGGCCAAATTATATAAAAATTTTCACAGATGGTTCCAAACTCAGTTCGGACTCCCATTGTGGGGCCAGTGTCTATGCTCCTCACAGGAAATTGTGTTTCCCACACAGATTTCCCAAAGAATGTTCCATTTTCTCTGCTGAATGCAAAGCTATCATAGAAGCTTTACATCTTGTCAAATCTCTCAACATTAGAAATGCCCTCATCCTTTCAGACTCACTTAGCTCATTACAAAAAATAAGCGCATCCCCTCTCAATTCCATTAGTGACTCTCTTACCTGCTCTATCAGAGACCTCCTGCATTCCTTGTCGCTGGCTCACGTGTCAGTGGTCTTGGCCTGGATCCCAGGACACCTTGGTATTGTTGGAAATGAAATGGCTGATTCTATTGCTAAGGAATCCACTGTTCATGGTCCATTAAATAGCATTCCTATTCCTGTTAGAGACTATTTTCCTATTTTAAAAAATAAGTTACAACGCCAATGGTCCTCTGAATGGAAATCATCCTCTCTGTTAAAAGGTCACCAGTACTCTTTAATTCAACCTTCTATTCCTGTCAAGCCCTGGTTTCACAAATACACTTCCATGCCTAAAAAATACATCTCTTCCATTATTCGAATGCGTTTAGGTCATACTTGTTGTCTTAGCCATCTCGCCAGATTCCACATAGTCAATTCGCCTTATTGTGATTGTGGTTCAGAGGATACTTTAGACCATAATTTTTTTGAGTGTCCTATCAATGACCAATTTCCAAACTTCATACCTGAATTGTTAAAACTTAAAATTGAATTCCCTACCAGTGTACCCTGCCTTCTTAGTCTCAACTCTCCTGAAATTCACTATTTGTTAGCAAAATTTATTTACAAAAATGGCCTCAACATTTAAGCATCAATCAGATTTCTCTCTCTTCCATACGTATACATTTGTTTCTAGCTGTGTTATTATGTACAGTTGTACAGGTTCCTTTTTTTGGGAATCTGTACATCTTCCTACTCTACAATTTTGTAATGACTATTAATACCAACTCTGTGTGTTACTCTGTATGAAAATGGAAGTATGGAATATGTACAGGTTACTATTTTTGGGAACCTGTACATCTTCCTACTCTTCAATTTTGTAATTATTATTAATGCCAACTCTGTGTGTTACTCTGTGTGTACAGTTGTATAGGTTCCTATTTTTGGGAACCTGTACATCTTCCTACTCTATAATTTTGTAATTACTACTAATACCAACTCTGTATGTTAGTACAACTTGTATAATCTTATGAATATTTGTCTTGGCCCATTGTCTATAAGTATTTGCTAATATAATTTATCTATTCCATGTAAAAAACTAAAATATGAAAATGTAACTAATTTTGAAAAACTGATAATGTACCTAATTTAAAAAAATCTGAAAATGTAAATAATTTTAAAAAATTGATAATGTAACCAATTTACAAAAAATCTGGAAATGTAAATAATTTTAAAAATATGTAACTTACTTTAATAAATGGCCAAGATCACCCTTAATGGGTGAAAGCCAAATAAACAATTAAAAAAATATATATCAATCAGTCCTGTGCTATAGCACTCATTAGCGCCGTTTACACGCACACTTCGGAGCGACCGAGTCCCGCGCCACTTCAGGCCGCCGCGCAGAAAAGTCTCACAGTGAACGGCGCTGTAAACCTATCGGTCTTTACTTTTCTGCGCGGCGGCCTGAAGTGGCGCGGGACTCGGTCGCTCCGAAGTGTGCGTGTAAACGGCGCTATCAATCTATGGCGCGAAATTGAGTAATCTGGAAGTATGTTAATTATTATTTTTAATTTATAAACTAACGTTTAGACAAGATTTTTATGCATAGCACAAAGGGTAACAATTATTATAAGCAATAATTATCAGCCTGAAACACTCATCAACATTGAAAAATCTTCCGGGAAAAGATACTTGCCGCCAACGGGACTTGAAGCCGTGTCCTTCTGATTGCCGGTCAGCTGCTCTTGACCACTGAGCTATGGGGGCTTATCAAATACCCGCCAAATAATTCAATATATACTAGTGTTTCATTCAACAATTACTGCTTATTACATTTTTTCCACCTGAAAACAACCAACTTTATTTTTTGAGAGAGACATTGTAAGTGTTAAATCCCTCGCTAGGTGGCGTCGAGACAAATTATGACTACATTTATTGGGGAAATACTTAAACTTGTCAAATATTAATTATTATTTTTAATTTATCGTACATAATGTAGGACTTGAAGTGAAATAATACAAAACTGCGCTATACAAATGTCTTCCATTTACATACAAAAATGAATCCTTGTTTCCCTTGGTCACGCCATAACTTCAGAATGACTTTACCTATTTAATTCATTTTTTTTAAGTTTTCTAATACTTCATAGAAGGTTCTTTCGGAAAGAAAAACTAAGATAATTACGCAGAAAATTGGGTAATTCAGAAAACTTAACGACTATTTTAACTTCGCACGTTTGACAATTCACGCATTTGATGAAATTTAATTTAGCAGGCAGCTGTTTTTTTTTGTAACAATAGAATTGTCTATGGACTTTTTAAATTATAGATATTTTAAAAAGGTACCAGATTTGATTGATTGTTCTTATAATATAGAAAAATGAATATTTGTAATATGTGAAAAATTGTAATTGCTGGCGCGCGAGTTGTTTGAAAACTAACTGAATGAAACTGACTAAATATATGGAACGCGGGAGGGGGGTTGGTAGGAGGGTAGGCAGGGAAGGTAGAAGGGGAATGCAAGAGGAGAAGGGTATGCGGTAGGGGAACGGGGACGCACGGGAAAGGACATGCAGGGAGAAACAATTTATTTCTTTGAATGTGGCATTGCAACGCGTGCCCAGAACCAGCTAGTGTTATTATAATAATTATTATTATAATCTAACTCCTAAGTTCTATACCACAAAACTTTACAAGTGGAGCGGAGACGACATGTGTCTTCTGAGCAATATGATGTTACGTTGCCACTCTACGCCACCTAAGTCACACACGTTTGTTTGTCGGCCACCCTACGAGAGTTGCACACCGCGCCCCCGTCCCCTTGCAAATATTACCGCTCCTTTCCCCTCGCCGCACGCACCCGGCTGCCTCGGTGGCAGCCCGCAGTTCCCCGCTAGCTCCCAGCGCAGTAACCCGTGTCGGGCAATACCCAAATTGTTCCCGCGCGTCGAGTCGAGTTTGTTCTAGAACTTTCGGCGCCAACGGAAAAGGGACGCGACCACCCGCTTTGTGGGCGCGAGCTGGCCAGCAAGGTGCTGGTGTTGCCACCTGCTGGCGATGGACTACTGTAGTTTCCTGCTGAGCATGGACATGTTCAGCTACCATGCCACCACCTCCTGGGCGCCTTCCCCGCGCGGCCGTGAGAAACGAAGCTACCTCCATTTTGTAATGTGTCCCCTCTTACCTCGCGATCTGTAAACACCCCCCGGGAGGGCGACGACGAAAGAGATTTGCTTAGGATGTTTTACTCAGCTAGGCATACTTGTTTACCTGTGATTGTTAATTGATGTGAATATTACTGCCCCTTGTTGTAATTGTGTATTTCTGTCAATACAGTGTTGTTCCATCCCAGACAATCTTTCATTTGACGAGACATGAGGAAGAGTGTTGGCCTATAACCATGTACCCCCCTTTTTAGCTATCTACAACCCTGTTGCAGAGCGTTTCACCTGTTCTGCCGACCTAACTGAGCTGGCCTTGAGCAGAATGTGGGTGCTCCCGCCCGGGGCACGCAACAATGATTAGTCAATTTTAGCACGTCTCTGTTTAACTCTGCTCAGCTTTGCTTCTATAGAAACGCACCCTTAGATATGGGCACTTTCGACAATTTATTGCAATGAAAGGTTCTACCAAAACCAAATGTATTTTGTATTTTGTAATTTGTATTTGAAATTAAAAAATGGTTAAAATACTGTATTTTGTATTTTGTATTTCAAATACATGACTTGCAAGTATTTTGTATTTCGTATTTTAAATACACGCAAAAAAGTATTTTCTAATTTGTATTTTAATTACAGCAAAGCATGTATTTTGCCCAGCCCTGTGCGGTACTGATATCTAACAGTATGGAAGATCTACAGTCTCTCGTGTCAAGGATGAACGAAGCATGTATGAAGAATGAGTTAATGATGAATGTAAGTAAGTCTAAAGTCACGGTGTTTGAAAGAGAGAGTACGAAAACAGTATGCAATATAGTTGTGAATGATGAATACTTGGAGCAGGTGGATGAGTTCGTTTATTTGGGAAGTATGTTTACGAGAGATGGAAAGGCAGATAGAGATATTGAAAGAAAGGTGAATGCAGGTAACTCTATTAATGGAGGACTGAACGCCGTTGGCACCAACAAAAAACTGTCCGAAGACGCGAAACTAGCCGTCCATAATGGAGTACTGGTACCTACCCTGATGTATGGCAGTGAGGCATGGAACTGGCAGAGGAAGGATGAAAGTAGACTGAACGCTGTAGAAATGAGATCCCTGAGGCGTATGTGTGGTAAAACCATGTATGATCGTGTGAGAAATGTGGAAATCCGCAAAGAATGCAAGGCTGATGTAAGCGTAATGAGTAAGATCAAGAAAGGAACGCTCCGATGGTTTGGGCATGTAGAGCGAATGAACGAGGAAAGGGGTGTAAGGAGAATATATGACGCAAATGTGAATGGTAGAAGAAGTCGAGGGCGCCCAAGAAAGACATGGCACGACCAAGTGAATCAGATACTTGAGTCGGGCCATGTCAAGAGTCAGAATAATAGAAGAGAATGTATGAGACGTTATATGAATGTAAACGAGGCAAGGAATGTGTTCCAAGACCGGGATGTTTGGCGGTCCGCCCTCTTTGCCTACCCCTGCGAGGAAACGGCGTGATGGTTAGTTAGTTAGTTAGTTGATACAGGTTTGTCCCGGGCAGAAATATTTCGTTTGTCCACCCCTAATCAACAATCGACTAGAAAAATGACTTTCTGTTGTCGGTATTTCTATGGAAAAATTGGGTCAAATGTCAGTGGGTTTTAAACGTTTTGAATGTTTTTCATCTGATAGCTGTTTTCAGCAAATACATAATCCTGACATGTTATGCACCAGTATATTATATATGATCGTTTAAATGCTAAAATGTGTCTGTGTGCATTTTAAAAGTTAATTACGACTCCTAAATACTATAATTGTCCTGTAATTTGTGTCGTGTCAGTACTGACTTGCTTGTCATCTGACATTTTCTGAAACCTTACATCGTACACGGAGGGGACATAGTGAAAATATATTTATATATATATATGTTTTAATCCCTGGGCTATTTTCACGACATAATCTGTTATTATCAGAGAAGACCAGTTGATCCCCGTCCGAAGAATGTTAAAATCTTGATTTTCTCACTTAACCAAAAATCAAAAAATGCCGGAAACAAAACTGAAGGACCTTTACAAGGGAAAATGTATTGCCGATCTAGATCACAAAGTTCCCAAACTTAAAGAAAAAAAAGCCATGATGTATGTATTTTTTATATTTCTTGCTCTGCCTTATATTATAAGCACTTGTGTTATTAAGTTTACACGGTCAAACAAAACAACATGGATACATGGATTTGAACTACAACTTTACAAATAATTACAGCTTTGTGCAATATTTAATGTGTCAGTGTAGTATGATGATTAACGACTATTGCCTTTACTCTTTATTTCATCGAAAGTCTGGCAATTATACAAAATTAGAATCATTATCTTCGAACAAAAATATGTTGTATCTTATGTTTTTAATGTATTTATGAATTTATTTAATTTACTTCTTAGTTTCTTCATTTAATTTTTTTTAGTTCTGTTGCATTGCATGTATTATTTTGCTAGCCAATCTGTACGATAATAACAGGAAAAATGTAAAGCAGAATCACAAATTATTTCCTTTCTTATATTAAGATAATCTCATTTGATAAAAAAAATATGAAGTTTATTTTTTCATTATATCATTCTTATCTATAAAATTGTCATAAATAAATTAAAAACTGCGAGTAAACAAAATATTTGGTAAATATCGGTTCGGACTGGCCACGCTTATTACGAATAATTTTTAGAAAAAAACTTTAGATTCACCTTAATTACTATAAAAGGAAACTTTTTGGCTTTGGGGCGGCGGAAAATAATGCATTTTAATTTTCAATTGCATAAAACCAAAATTCGCTTCGCGACTGACACAGCGAAAATCCGCGGCCGTACATGTCACTGTGATGTTGGTATCCTTGATAAATTAACAAGAGCTAATACGACTGTAGCTGATTTCGTGGGATAAGGCACCTAATTATGAAATTTGTCTAGCGGGCTTGTTTGTGTAACATGGTTTGTGATACAAAAGAAAGTGCCCCTTTATAACGCCTACTCGCGTCAAGGCAGGAAAAACATCCCAGTTTTCAAGTGGCTTAGCGGCTACGCTAGGTTTGTGTAACATGGTTTGTGATTCGCGGTATTTCATGTAGGTATCCCACGAAGTCAGCTACAGTCCATAACAGTGACAGCAAGTGACAGCTACGGCCGCGGATTTTCGCTGCGTCGGTTCGTGAAGTGAATTTTGGTTTTATGCAATTGAAAATTAAATTGCATTATTTTCCGCCGCCCCAAAGCCAAAAAGTTTCCTTTTATAGTAATTAAGGCGAATCTAAAGTTTTTTTCTAAAAATTATTCGTAATAAGCGTGGCCAGTCCGAACCGATAATTACCAAATATTTTTCTGGTTTACCCTTTCACTGCTGAATAATTAAATACCATTGAATATAAAATAACATTTTGGTAAATTTTCGGGATTAGTGTCCATGGCTATTACGAATAATTTTTAGAAAAAAACTTTAGATTCACCTTAATCACTATAAAAGGAAACTTTTTGCATCACGGCTGGCGGAAAATAATGCATTTTAATTTTCAATGTCGTTAAATAAAATTACACTTCGCGAACCGATCTACGACAGCCCGCCCGCTGCCGCCTGCCATTTTGTCACTGTTATGTTGCTATCCCTGACCTCACACAAACAAGAGCTAGATATGATTGTAGCCGACTTCGTGGGATACATGATGGGCGCGTAATGGTTTGTCTAGCGGGATTGTGTATGTTATCTTTACTTTAAAAAACAGCCTACGTTTTTGAATGGTTTGTTTGGCTACGCAGGGTTTGTGTAGCGGGCTTGTGTAGGTTATCTTTACTTTAAAAAACAGCCTACGTTTTTGAATGGTTTGTTTGGCTACCCAGGGTTTGTGTAGCGGGCTTGTGTATGTTATCTTTACTTTAAAAAACAGCCTACGTTTTTGAATGGTTTGTTTGGCTACGCAGGGTTTGTGTAGCGGGCTTGTGTAGGTTATCTTTACTTTAAAAAACAGCCTACATTTTTGAATGGTTTGTTTGGCTACCCAGGGTTTGTGTAGCGGGCTTGTGTATGTTATCTTTACTTTAAAAAACCAGCCTACGTTTTTGAATGGTTTGTTTGGCTACGCAGGGCTTTTGTAGCGGGCTTGTGTATATTATCTTTATTTTAAAAAACATCCCAGGATTTGAATGGTTTGTCTCCATTCCAGTGCCTGATTAGAGGTTTGTTTACATTTTATTATTAATTCTGTTTTTCTTAATTACGTGCCCATCATGTATCCCACGAAGTCGGCTACAATTGTATCTAGTTCTTGTTTGTATCAGATCAGGGATACCAACATAACAGTGACAAAATGGCGGGCGGGCTGTCGTATGTCGGTTCGCGAAGTGAAATTTTATTTAACGTCATTGAAAATTAAAATGCGTTATTTTCCGCCAGCCCTGATGCAAAAAGTTTCCTTTTACAGTGATTAAGGCGAATCTAAAGTTTTTTTCTAAAAACTATTCGTAATAGCCATCTCTTGGTGTGCCGCTACAAATTTTATCTGATTGTATTTTCGTCATAACTTACTTGATTTTGCAAAATTATGTTTTTGTGAATTGTGCCACCTTACCATATAATGTGTTTATATTTTTGTAAAAATATTATTATAATCTACCATATGGAGATCCCTCACAATAGGTAGTTGTAATCAGATAAATGATTTAAATGTTTCCATCTGTATACGCTGGCGTTAACTAACTAACTAACCATCACGCCGTTTCCCCGCAGACAGACAGACCGCCAGCCAACTCGATCTTGGCACACACTCCTTGCCTCGTTAACATTCATACATCGTCTCATACATGCTCTTCTATTATTCCGACTCTTCACATGGTCCGTCTGAAGTATCTGATTCATTTGATCGTGCCATGTCTTCTTCGGGTGTCCCCGACTTCTTCTACCATTCACATTTGCGTCATATATTCTCCTTACACTCCTTTCGTCATTCTTTCGCTCTACATGCCCAAACCATCTGGCGATAAAATGGTTAAATCAATATTTTGTAGTTCTGTATCAAAATATATCTAGCCGTTGGAAATAACAGCTCTTGGCTTCAACCCCCAACGCTATTGAAGAAAATTTGCCTCAACAGCTGGATATAATTGATAATTACAGTACATACATGCGATTATTCAATGCAATGCAATGCAGTCAATTGAATACGGTAATACATAATGTTTTAGCAGTATTGGTATAAAAAATTTTAAAAATCAAAACACAACAGAAAACAACTGCGCTCGGTGTACATTTCAAACTGTGTCAATGAGTACGGACTTGCATCGCCCTGCCCTGACTTGCCCTGTATCTGTAGATACACAATACCTACATATGCTGATAATATGCCAACACTAAAAATTTGAAAATTTGTAGAACGTGGAACTCAACACTCTTTTTTGAATATTTTCTAATGTTCAACTTTTCAATGAAAGTTTTCGAAATAATAGGTGACTGTTAAGTCCACCTTATAGTACAGTAATTAAATTTTCTCTCAACTTCTTCCCGTTTGGGTCGAGAATCGCCTCGATAAGGCGCATCCAACCTCGTATCGGCCCTCTGGAAGTCTTCCTTTTGAAATCATACTTCTTGCATTCTTAATACACGAAAGAGTTACCTCAGTTACGACTTTTCTATGAAAATCGTACTTTTACAAATCCATCTTGCAGGCTCTGCAACAGTGCTGTGAAACTGCAGGCCAAGGCCATGGACGAACTGCACAACGGAGACCAGGAATTAGCTTACATCAGTCTGATGAAGTTCCTGGCCGTCGTTGAACAGTTGAAGCTGGCTCCGGACTATCAGCACCAGAAGAAGAACATTGTGGCCAGCCTGACCCGGGACATGGTGCACAGGGCGCTGGATTCGGCGGAGAATTTAAAGAAAGATTTAGTTGAACGGTATGTTTGTTTGTTTTTTTTTTTTTAAAGAGTATGTCTCACGCATTGAGTTGGACAAATAGAAGAGCAAACTTCATGACCGCCCATCAAAAAAAGCGTAAACTGCGACGACGTAGCTTCGAAACCACTAAACATTTTAAAGAAAACAAATATTTGTCTCACTTACACAAGTCAAGAGAACAATACCTGCCATTAGGATTAGACAAAGACAGAAACACAAACCTGCGATGGCAGGTTGTTTTCAATATCATTTGAAATTTTACCCAAAATAACCAATAAAATAGAGTTTTTTTTAAAAACGTTAGTTTGTACCAAAATAAACTAATTAACATTATTTTAAATATGTCTTTTTTTTATTATATGACTAAGAGTAAGCATAACTAAGAGAGTGTTTAGTGTGAGAGACTGCACAGCTAGAAGGGAACGTATCCATACTACGTGACCCTTTCGAGGGGGGGAGGGGGGTCTTCAAAATACCACGCTTGGTCACAGTGAGGGGCGGGGAGTTTAGGTTTTTCATGTAGTCAATCTAGAAATCTAAATTTTGACATAATTTTATCTTGATAATATTTTTTCCACTTGTAATTATAGTTATGCATGTACTCTTGCTGTCACGCAGCAAGCGCCGTATTGATATAGACAAATATTTTTTTATTTTTTTTTTACGTTAACTCCACGCAGGAGGCCCTGAGGAAAATAATTTCCCTCAGGGCCTATGTCATCTGGGATGCTGTGTGGAGGGTCTTTTTGAGGAGAGGAAGGAATGAGAGGAAGGTCTTGAAGAGACCCATGTTGTAGGAAGGAGGAAACGCAGAGGCCGGCAAATCATTCCACAGCCGAGCTGTTGAACACAAGAACGAGTCGAAGAAACGACCCGTTCTCATGTGGCAAATGTCAACCGTGTACAAATGTTGGGCACGCGTTTGGCGTGTTTCCCGACTATGCACCGGTGCCGAAGGGATCAATGATGCTAGTTCCTCGGAGCATCTTCCATTGTAATACCGGTAGAACAAGGACAGCCTTCCCACCCGATGCCTGCGCTCTAAAGATTGCAATCCGTCTGTTAAGATGGGAGAATTTATCAAACGGACCGCCTGTTTCTGCACAGAGTCGAGGGTATTTTTCAGGTATTTTGGAGCTCCAGACCAGAGGTGGCTGCCAAATTCAACCGTGGGGCGCACTTGTGATTTGTACAGGGTTAGCAGTTGTGTACTATTAAAGTATCTGCGGGCCCTGTACAGTACGCCCAGTTTCTGTGAGGCTAACTTTACTTTGGCTTCGATGGAGCCCCCATACCTGAGCTGGTCACTTAGGGTTACACCAAGCATTTCGATGGAGGGCCTGTTCGGAAGATTGCTTCCGTTGAAAGAGACTAGATTTTCATTTCGATCCCTTTTAGACGTAATCAGACAAGATTGGGTCTTTGAAACATTAAATTCAATGAGATTATTTTTACCCCAAAAGAAAACACTCTCGAGGTAACAGTCCATTCTTTGGTTCAAAGCCTTACGAGCTGTTGGAGTTTGTGAGCTCTTTGGGGGCTTGTCAAACAAAAAGCTATCATGAACTGTACTGTCATCCGCGTAACAGTGAATTTTTATTTTTTTTGTCTGAAGTTTACAAGGATTGATGTCGTCACCAGGCAGTGGTCGGACGATCCTAAAAGCGCTGTAACTTCAATCTTGTAACCGTTTGGCACAGTAGTTAAAAATAGGTCTAACAGATTGGAAAGGTGAGTCTGGACATCAGGAACCCTTGTAGGCTCCTGAACCATTTGCTCCAATCCGTAGCAAAGGGCAAAGGATTCCGCTTGGCGTCCAGCCGAGTCTGTTGATCCTGAGAACTTCAACCAAGGTTCGTTATGAACATTGAAGTCCCCAGGACCACAAATTCTGCCGTAGGGTAGCGGGGCAAGAGGTCATCAATAGTATCGCTTAAATGTTTGAAGAGGAGGCATCTACAGGCTCGGCTATCTCTGTGTTTCAGACAGGAAAAGAAGGTTCGGAAGTTCAGAAAAAAGGTGGTGATGGACAGAGTTTAAATTGGTGTGCAGGCCGCGAATGTTGGTGTAATTCACCAACAGTTTTGGCCTGCACCGGGGACTCCTGCTTCCCGCCGTTGTAAAGATGTTGCTTATATTTCTTGTTAAGTTCATGATTTGAGTTGAGTTTTGTTTTTATGAGGAGAAAGGAAGGTCTGGGAAGGAAAAGGTATGAGGGGTGGGTAGGATGCTGGGGATCAGTTTCCAGGAGTGACGGACGTATGAATCCAACCCACCCACTGCGGTGCAAGGCGATGGGCAGGGAGAGTCCGGCTGGAGAGGTCGCCCAATGCGCCCCAAACGCTGCTGCTGGGTCCCCTCCGGTCACGAACCGGCACAACAACAGCGGCGGGGTTTTTGCACTCGTTGATGGGGCAGCCCACCCTCAGTCGTGAGCCTGAGGGTCGGGCCCCTGTACTACCGAGCGGCCCGGACAACGGTAACCGGTTGTAAAGGGTCTCCCTCAACCAGCATCTCCCAATCCGGCCCGCCACGCAGAAGGTGGGCCGACGCACCCGCCATCAAGACCCGGACAAACCTTACCCCAAGAACCCGGGCACCCCTGCTAAGTCACCAAACGTAGCGAACCACTTGGGGTGACCTGTGGCAGAGGTGTTGGTCATCCAATAAATGGTTCCCAGGGTGGCGGTACCCATACCCGCCTACCAAATTGAAATATGAACCAAATAATTTTTTTTAAACTTTTTTTTAGCGAGAAATGATTCAAAACCATATTTATGAATTACCAGATGAAAACTGTAGGGGGAGAAGGGATCTTGGAAAATGCTACATGTGGTCACCGAGGGGGGAGGGGGGGTTAAAAATTGTGAAAAATGGGTCACGTAGTATGGGTACGTTCCCTAATATGCATGGGATGGCGTATTTCGGCATATCGCTCGCCGTACATTCCCAATTGGAATATATGGCGAGCGATATGCTGATATACGCCATCCTACGCATATTATAGCTGTGTGTGAACATGCTCGAAATAACTAAGACATTTTTGTTCCAAAAATTTTTATTGTACACACCAATATTAATTATCTATGGTCATCATTGACAGTTGTCACATATTATTCTGCTCCATTTTTATTTTAACAGTGGCATCACAATATTTCTGTGTCTGCATCTTTAGGTACCCTGCAAAATTATTAATTTTTAATATAAAATACGTAAAAAATATAATTACTGGATTATACATCAATAAACTAAAATAAGTTTAATGAATTCTTTGGTGTGAAGATTAATTTTTATTAACATTTCCAAAATATTTAAAATCAGAGGTTACCTCCATAGTAACTTATTCCATAAATTACACAGCTCAACAAAAAATGTAATTTTTTTTGTTGCCCAGGAATATCTCTGCGGATTTTTATACTTTCAAGTACCCAGTTTATGGATATGAAAGTACTGAATTGACTCTTGTTTTTATGATTTTGGCATATCTTGTATCATCATTAAACAGTATAAAGTAAAGCCGCTCCCGATGTCTGGACGCTTGGATCTTTTAAACTACGCAACAGATTTTCATGCGGTTTTCACCATTAGATAGAGTGGTTCATGAGGAAGGTTTTTAAGCATATAGTTTGTCAAGGTTTTGTGTAAATTGGTTTAAATATATAATATATGTGGCAGCGGCAGCGGGCTGGCAAACGGGCAATCTGGATTTGATATGTATGCAAATTAATAGATGGCGTTGGTTATAAAAGTTGTGTAATAACTTTGTCAGTAGATGGCGTTGTGTTTCATTAGTCACAGCAACGTGTGGTTGGGTCTGCTAGTTAAAAATAATTAGAGTAAGTTGGCTCTTCAAAACTAGAGTTATTAATAGGTGTTTAGTTTTTTGGTGAAATTCGCTTTCTGCGACATCACGTGACCCCCCCCCCCCCCCCCGCATGCCTCATGTGGAGAATCCTTAACTGTTGGTAAAGCCAATGTTCTAAATGAGCCGTTGTTAAGTAGAGAAAAAATTATACTTCCGCCACTACATATCAAGTATCAAGTAAGGTATGATGATAACTCTAGTTCTGGAGAGCCTACTTGCACTGCTAATTATTTTAAACTAGCAGACTCAACCACACATTGCTGTGACTAACGAAACACAACGCCATCTACTGACAACGCAATTAGCCAACCTTTATAACCAACGCCATCTGTTAATTTGCATACATATCAAATCCAGATCGCCCGCTTGCCAGCCCGCCTATCGCCCGCAGCCCGCTGCCGCTGCCATATACATTATATATTTTAACCAATTTACACAAAACCTTGACAAATTATATGCCTAAAAACCTTCCTCATGAATTACTCTATCTATTGGTGAAAACCGCATGAAAATCCGTTGCGTAGTTTAAAAGATCTAAGTGTACAGACAACGGGAGCGACTTTACTTTATACTATGTAATGATGATATAAGATACGCCAAAATCATAAAAACTAGAGTCAATATTCCAAAATCATTCATTGTTTCATAAATTGTAGGCATAAAATGATTCAGAACCACTTTCATATCAAGGGCAACAAAACCATTGTTGACCAGTGTTATGTATTCTCCCATGAATGTGGGAAAACCAAAAAGACTTTTTAGTGGCAATACTGAACCTATATTATGGTATATGACATTTCATTTCAATTTCTGCTTTTTTAAAATTAAATATGAATATGTAAACAATAAACTAACGTGTGGAAAGTAATTCCGCTTGATTTATTATGGTTTTGTGTCCTTGAATCTCTGGCTTGCCATTGAAGTAAAATCATGTATTGGTTTCATAGTGTTTTCACACAAACGAAGTATTGAAATCCGTAAGTCTAAACGCAACCTTTCACGATGTATTTACCCATTTTATAGATACTTTTGATCATGTGTTGTTCGGTTCATCTCGGTCGGCATCACACTGAGCACTGAACTGATTTTAGCCGGGCATATGTCTGTGGACTTATGTGCAGTGGCAACGCTTTGGCGCGGTCATTACTAATTTAGTGTATATGTATTAATGGTCTCATATAACCATTGCTCTTGAGGCAATCTCCCTTTCAGATGTTGTGTTTTTATATGGATTTTGTCAATTTCCATTTCTAATGCATTGTTTTTTTATGAATTTTGTCAACCCGTGTATGCGCTCTAGGGTGGCATGGTTTTTTTTTAAGACTCAAATGTTAAGAGTCCTTGAGGTGATTCACTAACATACGGCGCTATGTAATTTTGACTATTCATAGAGAAATTCACATTATTGGAGAAGAATCGGACAAACGTTCCGAATTCCCCCTCACGCTTAATACACAATTTAAAAAATAATAATGCTTGGTTTTAACTTAATTACGACAAGAAACAATAAATATACTAGTGACAAATACTTTGTATCAGTTAGTTATCAATGAGAAACAACAATTTCAGTACCCGAAAATGGAAAATAACTATACAGGTTCGCGAATGCCGATGCAAAATTTTCGATTCCATTTTTGTAATGACTTGAAAATTATGTTTTTTGTAAATTGTACCGTCTTATCAGATAGTCTATATATTGTAGCGTGCCCCGGGCGGGAGCACCCACATTCTGCACAAGGCCAGCTCAGTTAGGTCGGCAGAACAGGTGAAACGCTCTGCAACAGGGTCGTAGGTAGCTAAAAAAGGGGATACATGGTAATGGGCCAACACTCTTCCTTATGTCTCGTCAAATGAAAGATTGTCTGGGTTGGAACAACACTGTATTGACGGAAATATACAATTACAACAAGGGGGAGTAATATTCACATCGATTAACAAACACAGGAAAACAAGTATGCCTAGCTGAGTAAAACATCCTAAGCAAATCTCTCTCGTCGCCGCCCTCCCGGGGGGGTGTTTACAGATCGCGGGGTATGAGGGGACACATTACAAAATGGAGGTAGCTTCGTTACTCACGGCCGCGCGGGGAAGGCGCCCAGGAGGTGGTGGCGTAGTAGCTGGGCATGTCCATGCTCAGCAGGAAAGTACAGTGGTCCATCGCCAGCAGGTGGCAACAGCAGTTCCTTGCTGTCCAGCTTGTGCCCACAAAGCAGGCGGTCGCGTCCCTTTTCCGTTGGCGCCGGCGTTCTAGAACAACTCGACTCGACGCGCGGGAACAGGTTGGGTATTGCCCCGACACGGGTTACTATGCTGGGAGCTAGTATACAACTGCGGGCTGGCGCTGAGGCGGCCGGGTGCGTGCGGCGAGGGGAAGGGAGCGGTAATATTTGCAAGGGGGACGGGGGACGCGGTGTGTAACTCTCGTAGGGTGGCCGGCAAACAAACGTGTGTGACTTTAGGTAGCGTAGAGTGGCGACGTAACAATATATATAAAAATCAAATTATGTTTGTTCTCTAGCATCATGAAATTATCCATTGCTAAACCGTATCGGATTTCGATGAAACTTTGGTGAGTTGTTGTGAGCCCGTCCACGAAGGTTTCTATGTATACTGGTGAGCTCTGGCATTATAAAATTTGTATAAAAAAATTGCAATAGGTGACACGTTGAAAACTGAATGTACAGAGACAGAATGTGTGGAATGCGGGAGGGGGGAGGGGAAATCGGGAGGGGGGAGTGGGGAGAGGGAAAGCGGAGAAGGCAGAGTGGGAACGCGTGAGGCGAAGGGGATGCGGTAGAGGAATAGGAATTCTGCAACTTTTCTAAGAATAGGCCACTTACATTTTAATTTTTTTTTTCCGGTTTAGGCAAATATTCTAAGACATCCTGTTTTTTTTTTTTTTAATCGTAAGTTTGAAACCCTGGCGATTTTTTGAAAATTTGAATCCGAAAAATCAGACCATTTTTTATAAACCGGAAAGACGGGACATAATTTTATGGGTGCGAAAAAACGATAATTACATAGCCGAAAATCATTTTAAAAAAAAGAACATTTTCCACAAGAAAGGGCACAGGAGAATAACGAGGCATACAAAAAATAATACATCTCATAAATATTTTTTTCCTTGATCCATCTTATTGATAATAAATAATTATAATGTTCAACGTCTATATTACCAAATCAAATGTAATATACTTGTACTTGTAAATTACAATAATATTAAGAATATTATAAAATTTCATTTTGTTAAAATCAGCACCACTACCATTATATCTCTAAACACGTACAGACATGGTAAAATGTATGGGGTTCTCTTCATAACATCCGTCAAAAAGTCAAACCAAATGATAAGTTCGCAGAGAACAAACAATAAATCTAGTGAACGTTAACCTTTTAAATGCCAGTATGTAGGAGTGTAGCTGTGAACAGCAGGCCATGAATTTTTAATCAAAATAAATCATTTTTAAATCTTATTTTTATAAATTAAAAACATATTACACCTTGAAAGGATATTTAAGTGACTTAGCAAAAATCTTGAAAAAAAAAAAAATTAAATTTTTTTTTTTTTTTTTTAAATTAAAAAAATTAAGTCTTGCTCAAAGAATAGCGAGATAACTCGCTATTTTTCTATGGCCGGCCTGCTGGGCGCGGCCAAGAATGCGAGAAATCTCGCTCTTGGCACAGAAGCGGTTAAATATCAAATTCTAAAATTTCGGAGACTGGACATTTTCATGTAGTGACGTCATGGGCCCAAATAATGGATTTATTTATTTAAAAATAAAAAAAAACTGTACATTTCTAAACATTTTCGTTATCTTAGTAAAAAAATCTATCCACACGATTTTTTCCAAGTCGTTATGAAATCCATGCAAGTGGCCTATTGCACAGCACTACATTTCTCCTTTTATATTTTATTTTACCCCATTTAAGGTATAAGATGGAAGAACAAGCCATGATGAGACGAAAAATAGATTCCGACCGACTAAGAGCGAAAGAATCTCAGCAAATTTACATTCAGCCCGTCAGCGACTTGCCACGTATGTACTATTCACGTTCTATCATCATCCTTGTGTACTATTCACATTCTATCATCATCCTTGTGTACTATTCACATTCTATCTTCATCACTGTGTACTATTCACATTTTGTCATCATCCTTGTTCAATATAACTTTACTACCATGCGCAACTTGAGTACCTACAACTGTTTACTATATCTGCTGTGAATTTAACTGCTATAAAATGATTTCGTTAGATGTGGACGACGTCAGTATTAAATGCACGCGTTTATTTGAGATGCTGCGGGATGGCAGTAAAAAGATATTAATGCTGGATGCCAGATCGCAGACGGACTATAAGGAGTCACACATTAAGGATTCCAGGTGCATCAATATTCCCGAGGAGTGCATCAAGCCAGGGTGAGTTGAGTTGAACGTAGATGATTTATTTAGTGCTGAATTGAATAAATTATTAAACCTATAATAGAACATCCTTAAAATCTTCTCAAAATATCCTAAAAGTGAAACTGTCCAAAGTTGCTTGTTGCGCGGGGGAAAGTCCACTATTCAGAATCGAAACATTACTTGAAATAGCTTTACCCATGTTTAGTTGTCAGATCTGAATAGGCAATTATTTCCGAACCCACCCCTTAAACTTAACTTTTCCCTTCCACTTCCACTTCCTTCAGTCAATCAGTTTTCCCCAAATGGGGGGTGCGATCGTTCTACTGGTTCCAGACAGTTGTACTCTTGTGCGGTGTCGCATGCAATTTCAGATTACTTAAAAAATTGTATCTAACTTACATTTAAGTTAAAGTATTTGTTACATTGTTTATATTCTACATACAGTTTGGCAATTAAGTGTAGAAAATAAATGATGGAGTTGCGATCGTTTTTTAGGTTTTAAATGACAACACCAAGATGGCTCATAAGACAATAAATGTATGTTTAAAAAAACACTTCGGTCAAAATGCATATTTCATAACGTATTTGTATTTTCAAAAATTTTGCACATAAAACTATAATTTTATAGAAGTAAAAATGTAATTTAATATAAGTAAAATAAAACAAAACAAATTTTAAGTGGGCGTTTATTTCGTTTTGAGGTAATAATAATAATAATATTAATACGGCTTTATAGGACGGGGCGGTACATATATGAATCAAACACAAACAATTTACATATCACAAAAACTAATAATAAAAACAATTAAAAAAACCCTACTCATATTTGTCAGAACTTTTATTCAAACAATTTAAGGTCAGAAAATTAAGTGCATTAAACTTTTATCATGCAACATTACAAAGTTATAAAGATAATATTCAAAATAAAGTTGCGAAGTTTATAAACAAAGCCAATGGATTGCAAAATTTTTCGTAAATATTCCCGGCTACCATCAAATCCAATGTCTTCTTTGAGTACGGTTAGTAAAGTTCTTAAAGTTGGGACTTCTTTACGTACTATGTAAAAGAAATTAATTTTTTGACGAATGGCACAAATATCAAAATCATCCAACTATTTTTTAGGGCGCACCATTTTCCGTTTTCCCGGTATTTCAAAATTTCCATCTGCTTTTTCCCCTTCCTTGATGATTCGCCTTACCGTTGATTGGTATTTACCTGTGTGTGAAAAACATCATAAAAATTATTATTATGGAAGGTATTTAAAAAAAAACACAATAGATAATATCCATTAACCGGTTACTTGCCGGAGACGCGCCGGCGCGCGCGTCATATGCGCATGCGCGAGAAAATAATTCAATTATTTGAATAATACTTCCGACAAAAAACTTTTGGTCTGCGATTTTGGCCCTTCTATGTACACAATTTGTATGAAGAACAGTGTCAGAATCGCTTGCGCCATCATTACTCTCGGAGACGCTACAAGTTTCATTCACCTTGAACCCTGGAATATTTTTAAAACGATTTCGTCTATCAGAATTTGCCGCGATTTCAACTGTCGCAATAAATACGTGTTCTGCGAATAAAACATCGTAAAACCTATTAATTTACGTAATAAATGCAAGTAATGTTGTTTTGGTAGATAGTTTATTGTGTTGTGAACGTGTTTCAGTCAATAAAATATACAATAGCTCAAAATTAATCAACAAAACATTCAATTCAAAGTTCAAAATGGTGCTTTTTTAGTGTTTTTTTGTGAATTTTCGCGAATTTCCGCGAAATGGCCTGGCTTTTGACCGGTTAAGAAAGAAAGAGAAAATTAAGAAAAAAGTTTCTTTTCTATGAGTTTAAAGAAGTTGCATATTATTATTATTTTATTTTTAATTGAGTTATTCCCTTTTTCTTGTGACTTCACATGAACTGCCAAAGCAGAGTGTCAAATTCGGATTTTTAAACATAACCTCAAATCAGATTGCAATGGTTATAATCGCTCGAAAATTGGCATAAATCTTGAAATACTAATGAAATTTATTAAACAGACTATACTACGTACCAGTCATTTCTGCAGTTCATTTGTAAACATCTTCTAAATTAGACAGAAGCTTCTGCGAGTGATATTCGGCTAGGCAGCATTGAAAAACGCAGTATATAACCCCTCTTGCATCACTACGTATTTGGTTGTTCATTTTAATTATATTCAAACAATGCACAGGCAAACAATGAATAAAAATATTATTAAATGATCGATCTTCTACTAGGCTTGTTGAAAAAATATTGAAATATCGATATTTTTAATTCAAAATATCGATATTTTAGCCGATATTTTTTGATCCGATATATCGATACAAAATATCCAATATCGAAAATTGTATCAAAAACGATATTTTTTTAAATTCATGTATTTAAAGTCACTAGAATCCAAAACTGTATAGGAACGAACGGAAAAAAGTAACTGTATTGGGTCATGACATCTGGCGGTTGAAATTTTAACTATTAATAGCTTACAAATCTATTGTCTTTGCATTAGTATTTGTGATCACCAATACTATTTCATGTGTGTAGGTACATACATAGAAATGTATGCTATTTTTCGCCATTCTTTTCTAAGTCACTCATATGTGTTGGTTCCCAATTGTCTATGATTATTGACTATACCTTGTTCCAAACACGAAGTCCTTTTTGACAAATTAATACGCCAATAGAATGTTACTGAGACTCATACAAACTTTGTATGCATCTCAGTTTACATATAAGTTAGAAGACAGCTTTTTAGTTTTTGATATTTTTGTAATTATTACGTAATAAAAATGAATAGTGATAAAAATACCTTCATTTTTATTGAGATTTTTGTACATTAAAAAAAGCAAATTGTGTACAAAAATTACAATGATAATATTGAGCTGAATACACTATTATTTTAAAAACGCAAAATCTCTTGAAAATTTCACCGATATATTGATATTTGTTCCTCGATATATCGACGTCGATATTGATATTTTAATAAATATCGATACATCGATATTTTTTTTCACTTTCGACATACCTATCTTCTACTCAGATTTAAAACAATAAATCGACCATAACATGACAGCCATAGGAAGCGTCATAGCAAAGCGAGTAAGTCAGTGCTGCCATAGTAATGAAAACATTTAGTTCCAATTTATTTAATTCCTAGTCTTAATTGCCAAACTTTACATTGTTTTATTTTTTACATTAGATTTTCCTTTTTCTGATAAATATACAGTGAAACCCATTTATAAGAAGTTTTTGGGTTGTTCTTCTTTTTAACCTACATAACTTTTACCACTCTATCACATTTCCACCCCTCCGTCACATTTGTTTTTACAATGAACGAATTCTCTCTGGATCTCAGAAGGGAAATTGTAGCAAGGGGGGAAGGAGGCCTAAAATGCCTATCGGGGGTGACAAACACGAGCTGCGTGTATACCTATTTCGAATGACAATCCATGTGACAGAGTTGACGTACAACATAAAAGTTGCAGGAGACAAGTTTTTGAGATTTAAAAAAATATTTTATTAAACATCATTTAAAATAATAATTGCTGTTACTTGATAGGTGAAACCTTTTGGAGTTAAACCTGTCACAAGCCAGGAAAAACACGGAAATTCCCTAACAAAGCACGACTTTAAATTTTGAATTGAATGTTTTGTGGATTAATTTTGAGTTATCGTATATTTTATTGACCGAAACACATTCCTAGAACAATAAACTATGTACCAAAACAACATTACTTGCGTTAATTACGTAAATTGATAGGTTTTACGATGTTTTCGTCAAGCAACCCGCATCAACTTTGACAGAAAGAATCGCGGTAAATTTGACATTTTGATGCCACAGATAAAATCATTTAAAAATATTCTGGGGTTGCAAGGTGAATGAAATTTTTACCCATCTTATGGGTAAATGTTGGCGCAAGCGATTCTGACCTTGTCCTTCATACAAATTCTGTAAATAGAAGGGTCAAAATCGCAGACAAACATTTTTTTTTCGAAAAATTTTCCACGCGCTTGCTCACAAACTGCGCGTGGATTCACGTTTCCGACCGATTAGAGGTTAAAAATAGTTTTATATTTTATGTCATCATATAATTTTTGTTGTAACATTATAGAATCTACGCAAGTCGAGGTTGCAGGAGACAACTGTTATTTGTATTAAATACACTTCTATCACGAGGATTTACAACTCTGTCACGTAATTTTTACTACAAAAATATAAACACATATTTTTTTAAAACGCACACAGGCGTTACGTCTTTAGTACAGTAGATTTTAAAGTAATTATAAAATAATAATATTGGTTATTCTGTTGAATTTTTCTCAAATCTTTGGTGAAGACAACTTTATGTAGGTTAAAAAGAAGAACAACACTTTTATGCATAACTTATCAGACAGGTTGTTTCACAGAATTTGAAGAATTCATCAAATTTCAAAGTTAATTTTCGGGCTCTGTTATTATTTCAGTTCTATAAAGCAACCTCCCATAATGATGTAATAACAGAACTTTAGAATTGGATGAATTGTGTAAATTCTGTGAAACAACCCATCCTTCGTTTGCTAGCTAAAATGTCGAGCGGCCCGCCAAGTGCGCCGGCTGACGCTGTATTCATAACTTACAACTTATTTAATTAAATGAAGACAATATTAGCGAAACTGAATCCAAAATCTTGGGACAGAAAAATCAGAAAAAGATATTGGCACCTCTGGGACTCGAACCCAGGACCTTCTGCTTACATGGCAACAGCTCTACCAACTGAGCTAAGGTGTCTATATCCAATTCGGTCACTTTTAACTGTCATGCTTCCACTAAGAACTACCAACATTATCTTCATTTTCTTAACGCACATATTATTGGCTGCTATCTTTATATATGATTGCAAGATTCAAACCCGAACTAAATTCTAACCAGATAGTGTCTGGATAAATTTTTATATCAATAAAAATAAAATGGATAAAAATTAATCCAGACACTATCTAGATAGCATTTAGTTCAGGTTTGAATCTTGCAATCATACGAGTGTATAAAGGTATCAGCCAATAATAGGTGCATTAACCCATTCATGGCAAAGGTTCCATATGGAACTCGAAAAAGTATTGGCATTCATTTAGTCACATCATGCCGATATGTTGAAATAGCAGTGCCAAATACAGTTTAATATAGTCTACAGGCATGTATGAAAACGTTTGTCTTGGTTGCGTTCAGTTCGTTTGTGTGTGCCAACGTGGACAGACGTGTCTTTATTGAGTTAGAAAAAAGTGCAACTTTTTCTAAATGTCAAAACAAGTGAAGTAAGTAATTCATTAAATTTATATAGTAGATTTGATTTTTTCCTCCAAAACTGAATGTGATTTGTAGAGAATGAAATTCTCTGCCTATTTACAAACATTTTGTTAGAAAAATAATCATTATTATATTAAAATGAGTACTGTGAATTAAAGGTTTTGATTTTTGGTTCCATATGGATCTTTCGGCAGATCTCACTATACATAAAATGTAATTTTTCAAAGATTTCATTGGACCATTCAAAAACTAGGGGCCTTTGGGAAAATTAGGAGTGCTGAGGACACCTCTCTGGACTTTCTTCACGGGGCCTGCAGGAGAAACTAGGAGGAAAAGCCGTAGAGAGGAGAGCTGAGGTCAACTCCATGACCTCTCCTCTTGTGGGTCCTTCAGGGGAAGTGCACTCTTCCGGCGTGGGGCCTTCGGGGAGCCAAGGAGGAGTGAAGTGGAGAGATCCCATGTGGGGCCTTCAGGAAACCACGTAGGAGTGAAGAGGAGAAATGAGGCCACCTCTGTGAGCTCTTCCCTGGTGGGGCCTTTAGGGAACCACGGAGGAGTGAAGATGAAGTTCTCTTCCCTCCTGGGGTCCTCGGGAAACCAAGGTGGAGTGGACTCTTCCCTTGTAAGGCCTTAAAGGAACCAAAGGGAGGAGAACTCTCCGTTGTGGAGTCTTCGGGGAACTTAAGAGTGGAGAGGAGAGATGAAGCTTTCTTCACTCGTGGGGCCTTCAGGGAACCAAGGAACCTCCTTTTGGGCGGAACTGATAGAATGGACCAAAACGTTCTGTATTACCGCATTGTTCGTCAATAGAAATGGTGGTGGTCCATTTTTACCTGGGTCATCGAAGTAACCATTCAGAATTGCTGGCTTCTGAAGCGCGAAGCCACGAGTAATTTTAAATTGGGACAGTTGGGATTCCGTTAAGAGATCATAGCATTATTGCGAGAGGTATGCTACCAAGAACCACTTCAAGGCACCCGACAAACTCACCAAAATAGGTCAAACGGCGATTCAGTATGACACCTCTGTCCTGGGCACATTCCAATTACGGAAACTAACAAGTATGGAAAAATATCTTGTGCATCTTGTGTAAGGTTGGACTATGCGTGAAATGCTTCGAGGGTTACCTCAATAAATAAGTTTTACTTTCTGTACAATAAAGTTGAAAAAACTAAATTTCCGACTAGTTGTTTGCCGAAAGTGCCATATGGAACTCACCCTTCTCTAGCTTCCTGGGGGTGAAGAAACCATTTTTTTAAATTCTGAGAAAAATGTCCGTTTTCTACCTCCAAAACCAACCCCCCTGTGAAATTTCAGCACGAAATTCGAGAAAAAAATAGTTCGGCATGAATGGGTTAAGAAAATGAAGATAATGTTGTAACGGCTATACATCTAAAAAGGGCAAAAGAAACCTACGTTCGCGCCAATGTAACTGCTATTACTTGGATAGCACCTGTGTTTTAATATTTAGTGTATGGCTAGCTTATGAAATCTGAAAGATAAAGCATGAATGATGATATACAGTATAATCAAATGAAAGTCTGATGCAATCGAATATATATAAGATTTGTTGATTCTAAACTTCAAGTGACAATATGATGTGTTTAATTAATAGACTCTTTGGGTAATTATGTGATCTCAAAGGGGTGTTTGTAAACCTCGAAGAGTTTAGTACAACAGTCAAACTATATAACGAATTAATGAATTTACGTTATGTGGAAGACAATGAACATGATCGAGCGCCAGAGCTTTTAAACTACAAAACCCAAGTAAAATTATGTATAACAAATGGTAACCTTGAATATTCTAATATGAATAAAATGTTACGAGAGAAAACTACATTACGACATCGAGACGCCATGGTGTGTTGGTTTCTTGTCTGTCCCAGAAACGTCCTTCCCTCGGGCTTGCCTATTCCAAATTGATGGTAGGTACAGATTGTTTCAGGAACATCTATGCTCCAGTGATGGGGTCAATGCTCTCCGATATTCGTGCTATATTACCGCATTCGGGGTTGGAAGGTAACGATGTAAATAATCGGTTAAAATGTTGGTAGCTCTTAGTTGAAGTATGATACAGTTAAAAGTGACCGAATTGGATATAGACACCTTAGCTCAATTGGTGGAGCTGTTGCCATGTAAGCAGAAGGTCCTGGGTTCGAGTCCCAGAGGTGCTAGTATCTTTTTCTGATTTTTCTGTCTCCAGATTTTCGCTAATAATGTCTTCATTTAATTAAGTATTACAATTAAAAATTAAACTAAAGTACAACTTACTTGTTTTTCGCAAAATTATGTTGATGTAAATTTTACTGTCTTACCAGATATTGTGTTTATATATTTATAAAAATCCTTTGTATTCCCCAGAACAGACGCTTATATTCAGAAAATTGATTTTTTTTCTTTCTAATGTTATAAAAAAATTGTATTTACTGGCGTTCCAGGGGTTAAGAGTTTTTTTTAAACAGTTTGAAAATTGGCCTTAAAAGAGTTTCACTGTATGCATATTTGATTTGTAATATAATTTTTTATCATGAAATATATTTAATAATTGTCTGCTTTAGCCACACTGCAAATAAATTAGAAAAGAACCTTCCTCCGGAATCTATGCATCTTTGGGGGGAGAGGAAGTTCATGGACCTCATTGTGATCTTGGACTGGTCAAGTAAGGACTTTGTCCCTGGTAAAACTCTTCACACATTGAAGACCATCTTTTTGAAGGTACGTAATTGTATTTATGATTATTTGTATGCTGTTTTTCAATTAACGATTTTTAATTTTTACTGGACTAAAATATATTTTATTCCACATTGTATGAACCAAGTTGTGTTTGTTTTTTGGAACAAGTTATGCTTAGTGAAATCTGATAAAAATAAAAAAGTTTTTAAAATGAATCTACTGCAGTGGGAGGAATGGATTCATACATGCGTCACTCAGGGACACACTGACCCCCAGATTCCCATCCACCCCTAATACCTTTATCCTTCTCAGAATTTCCTCTCCTTCCCAGGTGTTTGAACCTGTGTGGAAACGCGCCTTAATATAATGCAGAAAGGCACACATGACCAAAATGCTCACGCTCTTTCAAATGTTTAATTTGAGAGGCGGGTATGGGTACCGCCACCGGGACAACCATTTATTGGATAACCAACACCTCTGCCATAGGTCACCCCAAGTATTTCGCTACGTTTGGTGACTTAGCAGGGGTGCCCGGGTTCATAGGGTGAGGTTTGTCTGGGTCTTGGCGGCGGATGCTTCTGCCCACCAGCTGCATGACCGGCCAGATTGGGAGAAAATGGTTGAGGGAGTCCCTTTGACTTCTCTAGCCATACTCTCTCGCAGCAATGCTTTGCACCGCAGTGGGAGGGATGGGTTCATACGTCCGTCACTCCTGGACACACTGACCCCTAAACTGTTACCTACCCCTAATAACCTTTTCTTTCCCAGAACTTCTTCCTTTCTTAAAAAGACCCTCCACATAGCATCCCCAAAGATGACATAGGCCCTGAGGGTAATTATCTTCCTCAGGGCCTCCTGTGTGGAGTGGTTTACAAATAGTTCTCGATGAGCACTCGGGCCATACGCCCATTGTGCTCTCTCCCATTTTACCTCATTCCCAATAAATAACCTGGTCCCTGTAATAAAGTTCACTGAGGTCGAGGTTGTCATACCACATAGGTTGCACGGTATTTGAACTTTGTTCCAATCAGGGCGGACATTGGCATTATAGGAGAATTGTAGTCTCTTCATCTTCTTCACATTTCCTGCATCTATTTGTGTTTTCCACACAGAACAACTGCATGTGTCTCCTGAGACGATAGTGTCCCTTTAGTAGGGACCTGTCAGTTTCCTCTGTGAGTTTCTTCTAAAGGGTTTTTCGGAAAGCTAATCCTTTCTTCAAAGCTCTGAATCAGCCGCTCCAAATAATAATATTTTTCCTGCACAAGAATATTAAAAGAGACACAATTGTAAAAAAAAATTCACCTTCTCAACGCAGCACTTTTTTGAAATCCTTTTTTGAGCATTTTAAAGGTTTCCGTTTTATTAGTCAACCCAAGGGAGCCTGCTATGCCTCAATACAAAGGACTATCCCATCAAAACAGTAGTTTCAAAAATTCCCCCATTTTTCCAAAAAAGAAATTTCCTCACTTACTCAAATGAGAATCAGATATTGTTCTGTTCCTTCTTTCATTAGTGGTCTAGATGTGGAAACTTTAGATCACATATTTTTAGTTTGTCCTTCTCTAAATCAAGCTTTGCTAAAACGTCTCCCCTCCATTCAACATCTCATCTCTTCTAAGTGTGAACTCGACTCCAATCTTTCATATAATTCTGAAATTAGCACATTTAGATATAATTTAAATTAAAAACCATCGAAAATATGCAGGAATTTAAGCCCAAATTAAAAAATTACCTGAAACTACTATAAAAGTCCCAAATATGTTTACTTTGTATCTTAAAGTCTGCTATTTTATAAATCATTTATTCCTTCTTTTTTCTTTCATTTCTTAGTTTCTAAATCTCTGAGTCTACTATTGTATAAATCTTGTGTTCTTTCTTACGTATCCTTTACTTACTTATTACAATAATTTTTGTTACTAACTTACATGATTCTTCCATTTATAATGATTTTTTAATTTATATTATGATTTTTTTAAACTCTTCAGGATTTTTATTTTTAAATTATACAAGATTTTTTAACCTTCTTATTATTTACAATAGCCGTTATTACTAACTTACACGATCATTAATTTACTAATTGAGCTAGAACTCCCTCACCAAACACAAGAGCATTGTCTCTTTATGGTGAGGAAAGGCAATTTATTTTTATTTTTTGTTAACCTTATGTAACTATGTAACTGTTGTAACTTCATATGTATTTTTAATAAACATTGCCAATAAAAAAAAAAATAAAAAAAATAAATAAATAAAAAAAAAATGTAAAAAAAAATTAATATACATATTATTGCCTCTCATAACACATATGACACATGATCGTTACATGCTCGGTGCAGAATAATTGACAGCACAAAGTACACAGTTTTTAAGGGCGTAGAGAATTAGAGCACTGAGCGGAACGTGAGGTTGAAGGGAAAAGGGGGTGAATAGTTAGGAGGTAACTAGACCTTTGAGGTGCTACGGTATCCGCTAACATTGAAAAATATCACAATCAATTTGTGCGTGAGCAAAATGCTCAAAGCGCTCCTTGTGAGTTAATTAGACCATATTATGAAAATAACCATTTTTTTACCCCCTAATAGCTAAATATCAAATAAAACTTTTAAAGAAAACTAAATATTAAATAAAAAATTCAAACATATATCTCAAACCTGGTTTTTGTGGGTTATGATGTTCTTCCACTCTACCTGTGTCCAGAATTAATCTATTTTGTAATTGCAGTGGGACCCGGAAGTGGTGTACAAGCAGGCACCGATCTGCCTGGATGGCGGCTACGAGGAATGGCTGCTGACTTACCCCCACTACTGTACCAACCCCCACGTCGCACCCCCCTCCCACCACATGCAGCTAGATGATCTCTTAAGTTTGTCACCTTCTCTATACATACTAATTTTGGGAAATTAAGGTATCTAAGCGATTAGTGTAGGGATGGCGAACTTTTACATATCAACGTGCCAAGAGGGGGGCAAAAGCTAGTCTATACTAAAACTATTACAAAAACTAGTTTGTTTGCTACGCTTTCAGCCTAAACCACTAAACCGAATTTAAAAATTCTTTCACCAATAGAAAGCTACATTATCAGCGAGTAATATAGGCTTATATAATGGTAAGCTCTGGCGTTATGAAATTTGTTAATATGTCAAATAAATTTCCTGACAAAAGTGAGTTATTGCCAACGTCAAACGAAAACAAAACAAATCGGTGTCGTGGAAACGATGTTGACCCTCTTGAAAAGATTTACTACACCGAGCAATTTTTTATTTATTTATTTATTTATTTTATTTATTTATTAAAATACAATACAGAATATAGTATATTATATAAAGCATTGTACTCCCAAGAGTTAATAAACTCATTGCGGGAATGATACGCATTACATGAAACATATAGCTGTATGTATTAAGTGGACATATCATAGGACATACACAACATTATTATTTCAGATAGTCATTCATAAAATGAAGTTTGAGCATGTTAGTTTGGGTCTTTTTACATTGACTTGCACATTTGATCTCGTTGGGTAGTTGATTATATTTTGTGTAAGCTATGTATTCTAGGGATCTTAGTCCATATTTTGTTGATTTGATTTTTGGTATATGAAGTTTGTTTGTTGTGCTGCAATGACATTTGCAGCCGCGTAACTTGCCGCGCTGTATGACAATTTTTGCCAACATATTTAATCATAGATGTTGACTGTTTATTTCTGTCTTTCAATGCACTTGCAATTACTTCTTTTTGCTCTAGTTCGCTTTTTTGACTAACAGATTTGTGATTTGTTTTCGTAGTGCATAATAAATTTTGTGAACACTGATCAGTGACGTGCCCAAAAAATTGTATCACGTGCCATTAATTACACGCGGGCCATTGGTTCGCCATCCCTGGATTAGTGCATTTATATTTGAAAATAAAAAAGGAATATTTTTGTCAGATTTGTGTAAAGACGCTGAAGCGATTGTGGAAATAGAGAGATCAAAGTTACAACAATGTATGATGGGTAGAAAGAACCCGGTCCAGGACTCATCCCAAACCTGGAACTTAGAACCAGACTCGGAATCGGAATGCCTCCACCGGCGTCTCCGTGCCCACGGTCCGCGCCACTCAACGAGTCGTGAGAGGTTCTTGTCTGAGTTCAAAGTTCTTGTGCGGGTTCTATCTGGGTCCGGTTCCGAGGTCCGGCTGTATCCGTTATCCAGACTGCACCCAAGAACTCGGACCCGGGACCTGCTCCTAGAACTGGAGTACTTTTAATAGGAAGCACGCCTTGGAGGCCTCCGGCAAAATGCCGAACTCACCCATCTCTAATCGGCATGTTACAGCTTTAGTTTTTGGAAAATTATGTAAAATGAGAATCAACACCTCTTATTTCTCCACCAAATCACTGTTGTACTCAGATTTAGCTGGATCTGCAGCTACCAGGTATCGAAGGGATAGTGAACCTTTGGCAGTAATAATAGTTCGGCAGAATCTTTTGAATTATTTGTTAGCGATGGTCAGGTGGCTGGTATCTAATATAGCAGGCAGCTATCTAACTGTATTGCAAATATCTGATAAAACAAGCTTGGGAAAACTGTGACCAAATAGTTTGCTATATTCGAATTTAGTTTGTATCTGTCGCTCATTATTATTTTTAATCTTTTTAATAAACAATAAATGTAATAAAGCTTTTACAGATGATTCATCAAGCATTCTACCTCTTTCTTCAGACCATTCTTGTGTTCTGACTGCAACTTTTCATTGCCACGAAAATCGGATTACTTTTGTATTCAGTGGAGAAAACCATTCTCGTGTGCTGACTGTATAAAAAAAGTTGTGAAAATTTAACAATGCTCCCTTTATTTCTCTTGACAGATGAAATTAACTACCCAATCCTGAACGACTCAATGTCCCCCGTTGAGAACAAGCAGATGTTCGACCGCAGCTTTAAGCCGGAGACAGGGGTGCCATATTTCCCCCCTGCGTCGGTTCTAAGCAACCCCGGGGTAGACCGAAGCAGTAAGGTAGGCTTCCTGATTCCTTCTTTCAGCCTAACTCCGTACTATGAAACTGTTAATGTTACGTATAGTGGAATTTGTTTAAAAATGGTTTGTTTTGCACATTTTTGATCTTTTAAACAACATGAAAAAGATTTTGTTATTGAGTGGATAAAATTACATTTGACTTGAAAGTCTAAAATAAGTATCACTATTACCTCTCAATCCTGTAATGAAGAGTGTAGAATACATACCCACCATTGTTTTAAGATTTTAACTTGTTCTATTTTTACATATTGATTCTTAGCACAACAGAATGTTTTCAAAATGGTGGATATCATCTCGGAGAAGCCAGCTTCAAAAAGTAATTGCTTTAAAGTTATTCAATAATTAAGTCAAATTAGTTTTTTTATCTCCTCCATTACCATCTAACCATCCATGCACTATAACAGTATGTATTTCCATTTTGTGTATGTGTTCTTACTTATTCATTTTTAATTTTAATGTAAATATGGTGATCTTTTTCTGTTTGTAGGCGGCCGCTTTGCAAACCTACGAAAAGAAATCTAAGGAAATGAAGGATATTTTGGAAAAGCAAGAGAAACTAGCTGTGGCTTCTCTTAGCATAGAAAAAGAGAGAATTATCGCTGAAGAGGTACGCATTAACTGACTTCCGACTCCCTTGTCATTGTGTAATACATGTATGGTAGGGTTGCCAACCGTCCTGTTTTCCCAGGAAATGTCCTGCTTTTTGGGGTGTCCGGGGCTGTCCTGGATAGTTTTTAAAGAGTCCTCTTAAGGATCTACGCTTTAAAATTCGCGCGCCACTACTCTCTCCAATGTTTTGTAACTGGGCTCGCACCGCGCGTTTGAAGGTCGAGGTTTTTTTCACTTTTTTCACACAGTGGTCAAAAGAGAGAAATCCGTTACTTCCAGCAACAGTTGCTGCAATAAACAAAATTATCTGCAAGATGAATATGAACTGTGAAACATTGTATAATTGTTAACTCAACCACAAATGAGGGACAATTGTGCAGTTGAAAAATACAATAAAAATATGGAATAAAATAATAAACGACTAATTAAATAAATAAAATAAGACCTAAGAATTTGTTCTATTACTTTACTTACTTAGATTTGATTATTTTATGATTAAAAACATCATTCCTCCATTTGATTCGCTAATTTAGTAACTAAATGTTAGTTGAACACTTTAATAAAAAAAGAGATAGTTTGTTAATAAAAAATGTGATAATTCTATTAGTTGTTTTACTGACCCTGTTTTCAGTACAATATAACTGTAACAATTAGGTACTGCTCTTATTACATATATAGTCCTGGCTTTAAACCGAAATGTCCTGGTATTTCTACCTTCAAATCCTGGATTTCAAAGTTTGGAGATGGCAACCCTAATGTATGGTAATGGTGGAATAATTAACAGCTGAATTGATTTGTTTAGAACTGGCAGGAGATCCGCACTGCAACGGAAGTGGAACCTGAGGAAGGGAAGCACTCGGAACCCGAACTGAAGGAACAAGAAATCATTTCCAAATTGATGTTCCTCGAAAACACTCAGATTGATACGGTAATACATTATCTTTAGTTATACTTGGTTAGTTGCTCGCATCCCAGCAGGCGGTGTTTGAATCACTCCCTGCTTGACCCCTTAGATGCGTTATGCCAATATAGTATAGGCCCGACCCTTATGTTCCTTGAGTGCGGCCGATATATAGGCTGGGAAAATGTCTTGCATTATCTACCAGTATGAAACTTGTTCACTGCATGGGTGTCCTTGTGTATATGTGTCCCCTTGGGTATCACATGCTCATTCGACATTGGAAATATTGGCCATTACTTTTTATTTTTTATTTAGCATGTTTTTGTTCAATATTACTACTTTATTTTTCCATCAGTTTAAACGCACATAAAGAATTAAAACAAGCTAGGTACATCAATGTTTTGTTAATTGGGCGATATCCGTTGTTATGCTGTCAGCATTTTCTCTCTTGCAACAAATGCCAAAAGAATACTGTTCGACACAATCTGCATATCTCTCTATAGCACCTACATCTATTCTTTTAGAGTACTTCCCATATTTAGATTCCTCCATGTTGGCTCCCTGGAGACAGGTGTGTTTTTATTTGATTTACAAAAGATGAATAAACTTACACAATGGCATACCTTCTTAAGTAATTGATTATGTATTGAAGTGGTTGTGTGTTCTTGCAGACTTCGGAGATAACCCGATTAAAAGAGGAGTTGGAGAAGATGCGTAATGAATCAGACATAAACCACATAAGCAACAGCTCCCTTAGTCCTGGCAGTTACGGATACAGCCCTAATGCCAACTCCAGGCTGGAACTATGTAAGTTAACGTAACCAATATGTATGCTGGAACTGCTTCCTTATTCCTGGCAGTCACGGATACAGCCCTGATGCGAACTCTAGGCTGGAACTGCGTAAGTTAACGTAACCAATATGTACGCTGGAACAGCTGCCTTAGTCCTGGCAGTCACGGATACAGCCCTAATGCCAACTCCAGGCTGGAACTATGTAAGTTAACGTAACCAATATGTATGCTGGAACAGCTGCCTTAATCCTGGCAATCACGGATACAGCCCTAATGCCAACCCCAGATTATTACTCTAGATCAACGATACTCAATCTGCGGCCCGCCAAGCTTTTGTGTGCGGCCCTAACCACTTTACCATCAGGAACTTGATTTGAAAAAACTATCATTCTAAATTTCGAATATTCGATTCGATTCGATTTATAATCTTGAGATTCGTTTCGACTTTGACGCACAGGCCACAGATAGTGACACCCGAAAAGGATTGTCATTATGGCCCACACGATCTGGTACAAGAGTAAGATACTTGTTTAAGTATTCACGGCCAAAAGGTTTTTTTTTTATTTGTTTTTGGGGTGTTATGCCGTGTTGCGCTCTTTAGCCAACGTTTCGGACAGCGTTACAGTGTCCATCATCAGAGCAGATGTGTAAGAGTGTTGCTATTTACACACGCTAGATTTAATCCCAAAAAACAAATATTTGACACACAAGTACGCGCGCAAATCTATAATATAAATATGAATCTCTCAATGTGTTGCTAAGCGCATAACTTCCTAACGACTGCACCAAATTGGATAATTCTTTTTTTTGTGTTCGTTATTGTCAGGACAAGGTTTGTATAAAACCACTGGTGAGCTCTGACGTTATGAAATTTGTATAAAAAAAATTGAATAGGTGGCACACGAGCTATTTGAAAACTGAATGTACCGGGACTGAATGTATGGAGTGCGGGAGGGTTGGAGTGAAACCAGGGAAAGGGGAGGGGAATCTGGGAGGGGGGAGGTGAACTTGGGAGGGGTAGTCGCGGGACGGGGAAGGGGGGGAGTGGAGTGGGGAGAGGGAAGGTGGAGGAGGCGGAGTGGGAACGCGAGAGGGGAAGGGGACGCGGGAGAGAAAGGGGAGGCGGAAGGGGAAAGAGACGAATGGTAAAGGACACGCAGTGAGAAACTATTTCCTTATTAAACGGCATAGCAACGCATGCCGTGTACCAGCTAGTAATTTAAAAATAAAAGTGCCACTTCTAGAAACAACCGCATCAATCATAATACATAAAAACTGGTTAATGTCAATGGTTAGTCAGGTACCTACTAATTTTAAAAGCATTTCTTGCTGTAGTATAAAGTACTATTTTCTTATAATATAAATACGCATAATTAGGTAATTTTTCACAAAAACAGCGCTCTACAAATTATCCAAATATTATTATTATTATTAATGGCGGAGTGTCTTCAAAATTAAATCGAAAAAATGTTGGGGGGGGGGGTTGATGATTTTTTTTCGTCATACCAGTATAGTGTTGCGGCCCGGGTGACTTTACAAATACATGTATGTGGCCCGAAGAGAAAAAAGGTTGAGTATCGTTGCTCTAGATACTTCGATCAAAACCAGTTTTTATTTTTCAGATGCTTTCAGAAATATTCCATTTATAAGGATTTTTTTGTAAAACCGAAATATTTTGACCCTCTGACAAAATATCGTCGAGGCCTGAGAGGTTAACACAAATTATGCTTCCATGGCTACAACTGATCTGTACACAAACCGTTTCAAAAGGCAGTGTGTGACGACCTTTAAAGAAGGGTCAGGCTTATTTGTTCGCTTTTGGGAACAGCTCATGTAGGTCTCATAGAAATCGTTGTCCCTCCCTTACTGTCACGGCGAGAAATATGTTCTGAACGGTGTTAGAAAGAGAAAACACCACGCTGTATGTTCAAATCTAGAAGTATTAAAATGTGCGCCTCTACGAAACCAAAGTTTCCGACCGCAATTTGAGAAAAAATTAAGAAAGTTGGTGAATTTTTTATCAATTATTTTTATATAAAATGACAAAAAAGTGAGGTGACCATAACTTTTATAATACATTTTTCTAATAAAATGTGTTATTATTTTTTTTTCATCAGTAATATTTATTATGTAGTTAGTTAGCATTTTTAAAACTTTTTTATGTTTGCATCGAAAATTTTAATATTTTTAAAAGTTATATGTAATAGTTATACTAATAATAAAATTTGATAGCGTATTACATCTCCATTCAAAAACATTTTTTAGTTTTCGGATATGTTCAGAAATATTCCATTCATATGGATTTTATTATCAGGTGGAAATACTTAGTCCTTCTGACAGAATATGCCAGAGGCCGGGGGTTGATTTAAAAAATTAAATTTTATAGCACATCTGAAATCCGTCATGGCAGGAAAGGCATCGGTGCATCTTGGATTATTAGTCATTAGTCAGTGGATTGAATGAACTGTTTTGAATACGTTTTAATCTGACACTTCCCTCTTGTCTGTTCCCAGCGGATGGCACCGGTAATTACCCAAAGGAAGACAGTCTGGACCTGGAAGAGGAAGAAAGAGTGGAGCGGCAAAGGCTGGCCGAGGAGGCGGAGAGGAAGATCGAGGAGATAGAGCGCGAGAAGGAAGCTCTCAACAGCCGGAGGAAGGCCATGGAAGAAGACCGGCTGAAAAGCCTGGCCGAAACCAGGAAGAAGAAACAATTGTACTTTAAAGTGAGTCATGGTGTATTGCATCTTGTACATTTTATCTCTCAACCCTACGCGGCTGTTGCATATGTGATCAATTAAAGGGGTATTCTAGTCTAGAAGCCCGAATTTCGGGCATTTTTTTACGGTCGTTAAAAACTGTTCATATTTTAACCATACATATTTTTATAACATATTTATTTATATTTTGAAAATACGCAAAAATTAAAAAAAATAAATGTATTTCACGAAGTTACTTGCTGTTGAAGTAGTGTCCTTCTTGTCACGATTCCAACCCTTCAAATAAAAGGTAGATTCTTTATCATTATACATAGTAGGAACCAAGAAAAATGAAGAAAAAATAAATCTCCTAAAATGGCGGCTTCTCAAACATTTTTTTTGTTTTTTTTCATTTATTTTTAACTTTCCCGATTTTTTTAAAATAGTAAAAATTCAAGCCAAATTTCAAGAAAATCAGTCAATTAGAACTTGAGATTTCGTGACATAAGCAGTACACTTCGGGTGTCATTGTCTCCTATTATCCCCAGATGGAACAGTCTGTGAAGGCATGTTTAAATATAATTTAAAAAAAAAAATTGAATCGAAACAATCTAAAATATACACAAAAAACTTCCCCATCCCCCCTCAGTGGGCTGTGGTAAAATTATCAAATGTTGATCGGTCCGCGGCAATGAAAAGGTTGGGCACCACTGCTCTATTAGGTAAAATAAGTAATAATTCCACATAAACCTTATGTATGCGATTGTCCCACTAGAATGGGTTAGATTGCATTGAAAAGGCCAGCGTTGTAAAGGTTAAGAAACCTTTTACTACTTTTTGGAGTGCATACTCCATTTGGCTTTCTCCACAGTTGAGAGTAAAAAGTGAACAAATGTAGATGAATTAACCTTTTTAGCATTAATAAGACGTAAGTAAGTAAATAACGAAGATGAATACTTTTAGCTTCAGCAGCAAGAGGAGGGTGACACCATCCCCTTCAAGGGAGACGGGAGCTCTTCACTCAACCGCTCCCATTCCACCCCCAACATCGCCCAGGTGAGCCCACCTGCAACCTGTCATCAGCCACCCGCTCATCTCCTCAACCCTCTTTCACTTCTTTAAAATCAATTTACTATTTAGTCTTTTGGGTGCGTTACAAAGAAAATTGTTACTCCACCATTTAGGTAGGTAATAGAAACAAGGGAGGTGGGCCACGAACTCAAGGCCATATTAGTGTAAAACTTCGCTCACAAAATTGCCACCTGCATTGTTCATCCATGCCACTGCAATTTGAGCACATAATGATTTGAGCGCGTAAGGCCCTCGATGATAGATGGCTGGAAAGGTATAATAAACATCGGTGGCTAAAAAATATCAAATCTCTGATATGCAGATGATACTACCCTTATTGCCTCTTGAAAAAGAAATCAATCCCCTTGCTAAAATAGAGGAAGATAGCCATAATCTAGGCCTGCCGATCAACAAAGCCAAAACAAAACTAATGGGGATTGACAGGGCAAACACCGTTGTAAGAACAAATAATGCTCTTACAGGCTTAGAAACGGTGAACGACTTCATATACTCATCTATAAGTGATGAAAAGGGGGCTGTGAAACAGAAGTGAAAAGAAGGATTTGCATGACAAAAGACAACTTGAGCAAAATGCAAATGACATGGAGTGACGAGAGTGAAGAGGCGTAACAAAGATCACCATGATGAGATTCATCCGGGCGCTGATTTTTCCCATATTTCTCTACAGTGTGGAAACATAGACACAGAATCAAGGAAAGATAGCGGATAGACGCCCTCGAAATGTGATGCTGGAGAAAAATGCTCAGGATTTCATGGACTGCCAGGCGCACAAATGTGTTCATTCTGGAAGAGCAGGCATCTCCATAGGCTTCAAAATATCTGCATACAATGTATTTTAAGATACTTTGTACACATTGCTCGCCAAACTGAGGACTCCAACTTGGAGAAACTCGTGGTCACTGGCAAAGTGGAAAGCAGGAGAAGCAGAGGAAGGTCACCAATGCGCTGGAGTGACCAAGTTTCACTGACATCTGGTCTTTGCTCTCCACGCAGTGCAGAACCGCGAGCAGTGGAAGAGTTTTGTCCACCATGGAAATTGGAGTGCGGATCACGATCCTCAGCAATGAGGAACCGATTTAAAAAGAAGCACACCAAACCCATAACTTTCATTGGCTCTGCCACTTTGATGGTCCGTGCAGTTTGGTTGTTTTCCCATGCCATATCCTCCTTGTTTCTATTATTTATGATGGGTGACTGTGATGATCGTTGACTTTAGTCAATTTATGCGTCCAAAGGGTCATGTACTGAAGATATAAACCAATAGAAGTGTCTGTTGTGCCTGAAGTAAGGTCATTTTTCCCTTCGGTGTAAAATTGCTCAAACTTTGCAAATATCTAAATTCTTTCTTGAATAAATAACCAATTTTATTGACCTGTCCAGTATCAAGTTAGTAGTAGTTAGTAGGAGGTAGTAGTAGTCAGTTTATTTCCAATTTGAACTCATAAGTATGTGTTGACTCATATAGTTTATTTGTTTGTTCAATCAGCTTTTAGAAATGATCTGATGATTATAATGAATGAAGTAAATGAATTAGTTTGTGTTGCGCAGCTGATGGACGAAGACGACCCCATGGCCCCCGTGAATACGCCGCAGTTTGACCGCTCCACCAAGCCCAGCCACCGCCCCTTGGACAACCCACCGCGCCAGAGGGACTTTCAGGGTGTCCAAGGCCGAGTGGTAAGCCTCTACCCCTATCTTGAAACTACTTTATTCTTATTCTTATACATAGGATGTATCATCACGTACCAGAAAGATTTTAACCGGTGATTTCTGAGGGTATTTGGAGTGAAAAATGTTCATGTCATTTTGCTGTCTGATGACATTTTTGTGACATCGGCATGCCCGTCGCCAAGATTGGGCGACTGCATTTATTTCATCGGCATATTGAGAGCCCATTGAAGCTGTTGAAACTCCTCCCACGTACTTGGGTAGATTATAATAAAATTATAATTTTTATGAATTCTATATAAAAGTAGAAAAAGGGTGTTTCATTGGGGGTTAATTACTGCACAGTAAGAAACCTTTTGAAGTATGCACAGATGTAACAAATAAAAATAAGTACGCCAATGGCATTCAAAACAAAAAATTCCATCACACCACTGGGTACAAACCTAGAGCACCACGTGATATGCAATCTGTCTAGTTCCAGCACCATCATACAGATGGAACAGAACGCTTATCAAGTGATCCGTTGCAACTTGTGGCAGTGTCATCAGTGGCGATATGTAGCAGAAATATATATTAGCTCCAGACAGGAGGCCCTGAAGAAAATTATTTCCCTCAGGGCCTATACCGTCTTACAGGATACTGTATGGAGGTTTTTTTTAAGGAAAGGAAGGACATTCTGGGAAGGAAATAGGTATGAGGGATGGGTAGAAATCTGGGAGTCAGTGTGTCCAGGAGTGACGGATGCAGAATCCATCCCTTCAACTGCGGTGCAAGGCGATGGGTCGAGAGATTCTGGCTGGAGAGGTCAAAAATCAACCAGTCTCTCTCAATCCGGCCCGCCACGCGGCAGGTGGACAAACACATCGGCCGCCAAGACCTTGACGAACCTCACCCCTTGGACCCTGCTAAGCCACCAAACGTAGTGAACCACTTGGGGTGACCTACAGGTATTTTAATTGATTAAAAATATTATCAGACAGCAAAATGTCGGGAACATTTTTTGATCAGGAATCACTGGTTAAAGTTTTACGCTCTCTTCTTCCAAAACATATTAGCATAATTATTTGCTTTCATAGTCACATTATTGGGAAGGAAGTATGAGTACAAGTCCCTGTCCGTGGTTCCGCTGAAAGCACCACACACCATCACAAGTCTAGTAAGCACTGTATACACTGTCAAGTCTAGGCACATCAGTATGTATGTACATATGTTGTTAATCTCTTAAGCTGGCCTGACGTAGGCTCGCAGGTTGGTCGCATGTTTCTGCACGCATTTCACCACTTTATTGAGCCACTGCTGCTTTTCCAAATCTTTTGCTCTAATTATTGGATTAAGTTATTTATTTACTGACGTTCTTCATACTTAACTGGTTTTAGAAGGGCTGTATTTATTTCCTAGATTGTGCAATGAGCACTAGCAGCATTTACACTATGAAATAATGTGGTAGTTGATCTTTTGTAGGTATTACAGTAACTAAGAAAAACCATTGATTAAAAAACTGTTGATTATGAAAACTTGGATGGTTTAGGCATGTAGAGCGAATGGAAGAAGAAAGGACTGCAAGGAGAATATATAACTTGAACGTGAATATTAGAAGAAGTCGGTTACACCTGAGGAAGGATATGGCACGATCAAGTGAACCAAGTACTTGAGTCAGACCATTCAAGAGTCAGAATAACAGAAAAGTATGTATGAGACGATATATGAATTTGAATGAAGCAAGGAATGTTTGCAAAGACAGAGTTGTTTGGCAGTCCATCCTCTCTGTCTATCCCTGAGGAGAAAAGGTGTGATGGTTGGTTAGGCAGTTAAGAAAAAAATAATAATTTTATCTAATGAAAAAAAATAATAACCTCAATTAAAAATGGCAGCAGTAAAAAATATTTATATATTTGCTTTCGATAACATTTTGTAGAATTAAAATAATATTTTTAAATCCAAAAGTTATCCGCAAAATAATTAAAATTTACACCTTGAACGAGTCTTTTGGCGGTCCGTCCCCTCTGCCTACCCCTGTGAAAACGGCGTGATGGTTAGTTAGTTACTTAGTATATTAATCCAATGTTTCCGACCGCGTTTGGAATAAATGATGAGACTTTGTGAATTTTTTAATTAATTATTTTTACATGAAATGATAAAAAATTGAGTTGACGATAATGTTTATAATACATTTGCGTAATAAATTATGTTTGTGTTTTTTTTTCATTAGCAGTAATTTCAGTTAGAAAAAACGTAAGGTGAGCCATTTTAAATTTTTTTAATGTTTTTATGCAAAAATTTTATATTGTTTCGAATTATAAAATTTTAAAGCATATTTCATAACCTTTTCAAAACAATTTTTAGTTTTTGGATACATTCAGAAATCTTCAGAAACCCAAAGGGTTAAGCCAATATTGCTAGCAATTGAAAAATGGAAACTGCCAACTTTTATTCATTCTAGATAGGGAGAAAAAAAATCTTGTTTTAATGTTTTCCCAAGTATAACTGGTCTGATAAGACGTTTGTTTCTCATTATAATTTTATTATTTGTTAAGTAGTTTAGTTTGAGTTGAGTAGTTCCCTAAGCCGTAAGTTACCGGGTTTAATGCAACTTAGACGTAATGTGATTGGATTTTTCCGGAAGGGTGAAGCCTTGCTAAGTCTCTTGTCATATAAATTCTCCGCATTCCAACAACAATGTGTAAAAACCCTTTCCATAATGTAGTACTTCATAATCGTTTTTAATTATTGTACCTTAGATGATAGAAACAAGGGAGATGGACCTTGAAACATTATTAGTATAAAACAAGGCGCACAAAAGTGTTGCCGACATAGTTCACTCACACTACTGCAAATAGTATCAAGGCATAGCAGCGTCCGCCTTTGTTTCTACCGACACATCAAACTCACAACTTTCATTGGCCGTGCAGTTTGGCTGTAACTCAGTGAAAACCGGCAAGCTTCCGTGCCATATCTCTCTTTGTTTTTCGAACAAAAATCAAACCTTCGAATTTTAACACAGAGACATAAAAACTTATTATAGCGCTATATAGCCAATGAATTAACCTGTATTTTACTGTTTATCTCATATTTGTAGGATTTATAAAAAAAAATCGTAAAGTTTATAACCGCGCGAATCCTGCTCGTATTTTAGTTTGAAACTGCCGTGAGGGGTACTTATTCGAGTAAACATAGAATATTTTCGATTTCTGTATGTTGTCTGTGGTTTACTTGATAATGAAAGGTGCATATCTATGGAAAAATAACCTAATTTTGACTGTAAACAGCTGATCAATAATTTGGCGGGAATAAAATATTTAAAAAATTTATTTTTAACATCATTCTCAAATAGTCTACGATGTTCGGATAATAGATAAAGCATTTCAATAGCTTCGTTTTAAAATAAATGGCTGGCCAAGAAAATGTTTTAAATAATTACAATAAATGTTTTACAAATAGTAGGAAAATTTTGTCCAACTTTGGAACGCTATCAATCGCAGAAAAATAAAAGTGGTTCATTTTTCGACCATAATCGCTCCAGTGGATTAATTTAATTTACACTGGGTGAAACAGGCCAAGCCCTCATACATAATGAGAGTATAGCTCGGTAAAATATATGTAAACAAAAAGTAGAAATAAGTAAATAAATCTGTTGGTGGTGAAGATTTCTTGAATACCTGGCCAACTATAATGTCCCTATTGAACAATCATTTGAGTATGTACATATAATAATTGCCTACAAGTATGTTCAGTGCGTTCTAGAAAGATTTCTACCCTTAGCCTTAACATTCTGTTTGTTTTCACGACTGTTAATTGGCTTCCCACTGAGGAAGCCCCATTTGTATCACTGTACGTGTACACAATTTGCTATAGGCTGTTTGATTTATCGCTCAAATTATTTAGTAAAGGTTCCAGCGTAAGCATTTTCCACTTTAAACTAAGACATGTTCCAGGGTTAGTTGAGTCGAGTAGCTACTTCCCTCTGGAGTCAGTGAGACTATGGCATCCCCAATTGTGGTATGTTGTGAGGCTGAAGGTAGTGAGGAGGGAAAGGAGATGGGGAAGGGAAAGGTGGAGAAGTGCCTGGCTATTCAGACCTAGTCACCAAACACGGCTAAAGCCATTTCGAAGCAACGTTTCAATTCTGAATGGTAGTCGTACACCAGGTCGATACTGAGAGTGCCTTCCACTCTGGAACGTGCCGCAAATAAACTATATATTATTTAAATTAATTAATTGGGAAATAACACAAATTAAACAAATAAAATTTATTTGCCCACCCCGGGTTTCGATCTCGCGACCTTCGGATTGCGAGTCAAAAGCCTTGCCCCTAGACCACGCCGGCTGTCCCGGTGAGGTACCAGAAAAAAGCACAGGGCTTTTAACTCTCACTAAACTACATGTGTTTAAAATTTTAATATAATTTTGCTTCATTTTGAACGATAACTGAATAAAACAAAATGACCAAATAAAATAATGGATTAGGTTAGTTTTGGTTTTTTTTTTTATTTAACTTTTTTAATGTTCTGTTTTGTCATATTTAGAACACCCTTAATAATAGGCTGTCGTCACGGCCTACTAAACGATGCATAACTTTTGGCATTAGGTCTAGTGTCTCCAACACGTGAACATTAGTATTGTCGTCTGGTGCTTTACACCGCCAATCCTACCTAGCACGCACTCACTCGTAAAGTAGGCTTTAACTGGTGCATATTGTTTCAGTTTTTTTTCATCTGTGATAAACCTAATAATAACTTATAAATATTCTAAATCAACTTTATAATGTTGCTAATAGCATGTTGTCAATATTTGTAATAACTTTATTTCTACACTTTGCTCTCGTGCTTTTCACTACGTTACTTTTTCCGTTATCCAAATACACCTCAGTGCCTTTGGACCAATTTGAGTTTTGAATTGTTTTAAAATAGTTGGTTACAGTCATGTTTACTGTGGATAGCTGATAATGGTGCTACATGTCAAATTAAGGATAAAAATATCCCCTCAGCATATTGTGTTTTTGTTCAGGAGAGTGAGTACTAAATGTGTATATACATAGATGATTCCCCTCTCTATAGGAGTATGTACCACTGGTACATATGGTTTATATTAAGATGTGGCTAATGAACAACGCAGCAAATTCGATATGCGATTATCTCATATTGGCTATTCGTACGCCAATAGTGGATACGGGCCTTTTTTCCACCGTAGTTTAGACAGGTGCCGATCTAAAAGAGAATTCATTCTGTTTTCGATTGCCACCGATCGTGTTCGTTACCCACTTTCCGATAACTAATGTTGTGTATAATGTAAATTATGGTGCTGAATTATTGTTTAATAAACCTGTAAGTAAAGAGCGATGCGTGTTAGAAACGTGGAGATCCGCAAAGAATGCAAGGCTGATGTAAACGTAATGAGTAAGATTAAGAAAGGAACGCTCCGATGGTTTGGGCATGTAGAGCAAATGAATGAGAAAAGGAGTGTAAGGAGAATATATTACGCAAATGTGAATGGTAGAAGAAGTCGGGGACGCACGAGAAAGACATGGTACGACCAAGTGAATCAGATACTTGAGTCAGGTCATGTCGAGAGTCAGAATAATAGAAGAGCATGTATGAGACAATGTATGAATGTGAACGAGGCAAGAAGTGGGTGCCAAGACCGAGTTGTTTGGCGGTCCGTCCTCTCTGCCTACCCCTGCGAGAAACAGCGTGATGGTTAGTTAGTTAGTTAGTTACACAAAACATGTCAATGCCTTCCATAAAATGGTGACCCCGACGTATCAACTATCTTGGAAAATTCCTCAACTTCGCCTCACGGTCTCTTCAT
This sequence comes from Limnephilus rhombicus, assembly GCA_929108145.2. Lineage (NCBI taxonomy): Eukaryota > Metazoa > Arthropoda > Insecta > Trichoptera > Limnephilidae > Limnephilus > Limnephilus rhombicus. The sequence goes on from OV815286.1 coordinate 23,423,211, forward strand.
TCCGATTACTTTCATCCTTCTTCTCCCAGTACCATGTGTCACTGCCATACTGCCATGGTCTGAACTAAACATAAAAAGTTGTTTAACAAAATAACACTGTCTGAAGTTGGCTCAACTTACAATTACTGGTCATTTTTCAGGGTCGTGGCTTGACCGGACTAAAGAACTTGGGCAACACTTGCTACATGAACTCCATCATGCAGTGTCTCAGCAATACCTCTGTCCTGGCCACATATTTCTGTGAAGGCAATTACAAGTAAGTTTATATCGCTTAGGTTGGGGTGTTTCACACAAACTTAAATGTTATATTGTCATCAAAGGGTCTATCAGCACCATTTTTTTAAAATTAATGTTTTAAAGGTTCTTGTTAAATTATTTTTAAGTCTGTTTCAGCTTTTGAACAAATTGAGATCAGCAGAAAGGCACAACTGTCATGTTGGTATGCTTGTCAGCTGTTCACAATTTGATAGAAAGTTGAAAAGGATCTAGAATCGGCGATTATTTGGGGACCTTTCAAAAGTAAAGGACCTTCAAAAAATTAATAAAACACCTTTTGTATCCAATCCTAGGAAACACTTCCTTGGAAATACAGTAGGAAGCATGGGGCAATCTTCCAAAATACGTCAAATTAAGGATAAAAATAATATATATTACATGTCATCGATGCTACAAATATAAATCAGTTCAATACTGATAAGTTTTAAGATTTTCACGGCCAAAAGCATTTTCGTTATTTGTTTTTGGGGTGTTATGCCGTGTTGCGCTACCTCCTTCTTTAGCCAACGTTTCGGACATCACATCTACCGGATCTGCCGGATCTGCCCTGATGATGGACACTGCAACGATGTCCGAAACGTTGGCTAAAGAAGGAGGTAGCGCAACACGGCATAACACCCCAAAAACAAATAACGAAAAAAAAAACAGTTCAATACTATATTAGATTCTTAATTGGGGAGAAGAAAGGATTTACTTATTTTAAAATTTAAATCAACTCAATTACTGTCAAACTCAATTACTGTTAACCCCTCCGAATTTTCGAGAATATTAGCTTTTGGTGTCTTAAACGAAATGACATTTTACGAAAACTTTGTATTATTACCGCTTCACAATTAAAGCTCTATAAATGAAACATTTCTGAACGTAGCCGAATAGTAAAAACTGTTTTAGACAGGTTACAAAATAAGCTTTCGAATTATTATATTACAAATAAATATTAACATTTGTAAATATTAAAATTTAGAATGCAAACATAAAAAAAATGTAAAAATAACTCACGTGATGTTTTTATGTGAAAACGGTACTAAAATCACAGATTATGTAAACAACAATACTTATTCTATTGTATAAATGTGTAATAAACACTTTTGTCACCTAACTTTTTCATCATATCATATAAAAATATTTAATAGAAATTAACAATGTCGGGCGCCCGTAGGAAATTTGGCGGGATAAATTATGTGTCAGACTGCGCGTCTGACAGAATGTTCTTTTTATGTATTTCTATGGACAACTTGAATAGAGATGTGCAGCATGATTTACTATCGACCTTTCACTTTTTATTTTACGGATGTAACTAAAACAATAACGGAATTATAACGGTTTCTACGGAGACACACGCGCTGACGTGTAAACACGCTTATTGTACTTGACTGCTGTCGTATTTTTAACGCATATATCTGCTTACGTTGCGGAGGGGTTAAACTTGTGAAATTAGAAATGCGCATCAAACAAAATGGCGCTGATTGACCATTTGCTAACAATGTTAAATTTGAATTTTTATAAAAAAAAAAACCATATGTTTCATTTTTGAACAACAGCCGTTTTGCCGAGCGATTCTCTATCTTTTGTGGGAACGAGATTGATATCGGACGAGATCTCCTGTCAGATTTGTGTGATTTTCAATGGCTGTTATTTGCATTTTCTACGGGCCGATGTCAGAATTTCAGCTGTGAGCTGTCACATATTTAGTTTAGGTCGTTTTAAACACGAATTTCTGCAGGTATGTATGCTTATTTATTCATTTAACAGCGATAGAAAATCACACAAATCTGACAAGAGATCTCGCCCGATATCTATCTCGATCGAGATAGATATTGGGCGTAGAAAAAGCAAATAACAGCCATTGAAAATCACAGGAGATCTCGCCTGATATCAATCTCATTCTCACAAAGATGTAGAAGAGCTATTCTGATTTTTTACTTATGAGAGATGCCGCAGTTCAATACGAAAACAGGGCCTAGTGATGATTGTTACCGTGTTTGTTACAGGCAAGACGTGAGGGGTGCGCAGATGTGCGTGGGGAGCGGCAAGACCAGCGCAGGCACGCGGGGGGCGGTGGCCGAGGAGGTCGCGGCCGTAGTGCGCCAGCTGTGGTCGGAACAGTTCCGCTTCATCTCCGCCAAGGATCTCCGGGTAAATGTCCAACAGACTACTGTATGGGGGCGGTCAAACCTAATGGACATTAGGTATTCAGCAAACAGATGAAGCTTGACAACCCTCAACTACTCTAAGGACGGGTTGTTTAAAAAAATCTGAACAATTCATCAAATTTTTTAAGTTAATTTTCACGTTCTGTATAAATTCTGTTCAAGTTATAGGCTAGCATCTTCATAAAACTGAAATAATCACTGAACTTGAATAGAACTTTCACAGAATGTGAAAATTAACCTCTCCACGGAGTATGGCCGAAATGGTTCGGCGAAGCGAAAAAATGCCCAGAAGAGTATACGAAATGTTGAGTCCGCGGCTATTATTCAATTGCTGTCATATACGCGTAGTTTGTCGAAGGTTCGGAACACATACCTACAATACCGACTTCACAGTTTTAGTTTAAAAATTCTTTTTGCGTCATTTAGCGTTCGTCAGAGGAAGGAAACAGTTTTTTGATGACATTTTAATTCAAAATATAAGATTATTTTTAGTTAATCTATGATAATATATAAAAAAAATATTTAATAAAATTAACCAAAAACAAACCCCCTCCTCACATACAGTTTTGTTTGCCAAAACTTACTCGCGGAGAGGTTAACTTCAAATATTTGACAAATTGTTCAATATTTATCTTTAAGGTCGTCTAGCTAGGCAAGGAAATGAGAGTGACTTTATCACATATTAGACCTGATATTGCTGAAATCTCTGAGAAAACTAATGTATATCTTGGAAGTGGAAATTAACCCACTTCCCGACATTCGGTCGAGCTGAAACTCGGCACACACACGCATTTCTTTGAAATTTGATGAAATTGATGGCCCAACTAGGTCTCGCCATTGGATGCGTAGGACCGTGGGGGAAAGTCGACACTGTTTCCACTACAAATAAAAATAGAAGTGTTGTAGTAAAAAAAGTTTGATTTGCCGGTTGATGTTTTTTAAGCTAGCTAGTTTTGTTTTCAGATAGCTATTAAATTGTCAATGATAAAGTCTGCAGTACTATCTAAAATATTTTTTACTGCATTAATCTTGAGTTTGAAAAATGATCTCAATAAAAATCTGATATTAGCAAAATAAAGGATAAAAAACTATTCTTCGCGCAATATTTTGACCGCGATAAAATGCCCTTTCTTTTTGATAAATATTTTCATGAAATAAAAAGCATCGGTGACTTGGCAACACTAGGATAATTATTCAATTTGTAGGCTGGGTCTAGATATATTTGGTCGATGTATTGATCGTACTGTGTGACATTTGTGTTACTAGTGATGGTATTGTTTTGCAGAATGTGGTGGGAAGACACCAGGCCATGTTCCGAGGCATTGAGCAACAGGACTCCCACGAGTTCCTGACTATTCTTATGGACTGGCTTCACAACGACCTGCAGACTCCCACTAGACAACACATTCACATGGTAAATTATATTATACACACTGTTTTCTCAAGTCTTGGATGTTTTTTGAAAATAATTCGATAAAACGCCAACACTATTGAACGCTTTGTAAATGATATTATTTGTAAATGATATCACTTTTTTATAATTTCATATAAAAATATTTAATAAAAATTTAAAATGTGGAGCGCGGTGGACCCGCCGGTAGCAAATTTGCGCGGGTAAATATTTTTGTCAACTACACTGAAACGTTGGACGCCACTGTAACGGGACCAAGTTCTGGTACAATATAATAGGAGTGTAATTTTATACGGCAGAGCAGAGACCAGAGCTCAGGATTATGGGAAAGGTATTTTTCTGTCAAGTAGGTGAGAAATCAGAAAATAAAAGAAGATGAATCTTATAAAACTATATTGTATGCAATAAAAAACAAACATGAGAGTGCAAATTTAAAATATACAAAGCAATAACATACCAGATGGACTCCTGAACACGCTAACCTATCTAAACGAATTTACGACGGATGACGACCGCGAAGTTGCTTAGTAGAGCGAAGACGAGAAGACACTTCCAGGGTCCTTAACCGGGGACGTCGCGCAATCCCGAGATCCTAGGTCATCCTTCTTTGTAGGAAGAAGGCTGCTACGCCTCCAAGGAGTGTATTTAGCTTAGGGCTATCTTAACAAGCTCCATGAAACAAGCACGTGGTCCCAAATGATCACCAAGACCTACGTCTCTCGGTAGAACCGTCAATCGTCCGTGACTTCACGACGCGGGGTCACAAAGGCATATTCTGCCACCTCAAGGACCAATCCTTTTATAAGTTCATTTCAAGAACACATTTCCACAAAATGGCCAACTGCCAACAACGGAAAAAAAAAGGGATTCACATATCCACTAAAAAATAATGCCGTACACGAACTTCTCGTGTTACGTAAAAAACACTCCGCGCCTTTTTAAGATAAGATCGACTTAAATCCACATGATATAATCAAATTGAAACACTTTTCAAGTGAGTGACTAATTCACGAACAGCTAGCCCATCGCTGCCCGGGAGGAAGTGACCATAAACAAAAAAAAACTTCTCTCTTTCCCAAAAAATTACCAGTCTCAAAAAAAACACCATAGACAAAAAAACCAAATAGGCAAGAACTGCACTAGTCACATAATATTTATGTGACAACACGACTGACAGCTGATTCCTGTTATGTATTTCCATAGACAACTTGATATGGATGTGCAGCTTGATCTACTATAGACCTTTTACTTTTTCGTTTAGGGATGTAACTAAAACAATAACGGAGTTAGAACGAATTCTATGGAAACACACGCGCTGACGTATAAACACGCTTATTGTACTTGACTGCTGTCCTATTTTTAACGCTTATATCTGCTTACGTTGCGGAGGGGTTAAGATAGGCGAAAAATATTCAAAACGGTCACCAAAAATTTCAAGCAATCCGAGAAAAAAGTTTCAATTTTGGCTGTCACTCCAGTGGTTATTCTATGCCTAAATTGGTTCCATGACAGTTGATCCGGCGACATTTGGTCCGGCGACAGTTGATCCGGCGACATTTAATCCGGCCGACTTTTGGTCCGGCCGACACTTGATCCGGCGGACAGTTGATCCGGTGGACATTTGATCCGGCGACAATTGGTCCGGCCTGATCCTTTAGAAGATTTTTCTTCAAATAAGTATGTAAAGAGGATATACGGCCGTACAACCAAAGTCGATGTACTTATATCTGAAGGTATCTTGAGTGAAAATCCGCTGTAAAAATATTTTTACTAACAATAATTTCGACTCTCCGAGGAAGCATGCGGCAATACAAAATACGACATACTTATACGTGCAGTCAGTTTAACAAAAAAACCGTAAGAGATTCCTACTTTTTTATCTGAAAATTACACTAGAGTCCCAACTGCTCTCAACCGTCTCGAGCCAGTGAGTGCCAATGGCATCCCCAATTTTGGTATGGTGTGATACTGAGGGTAGTGGGGAGGGGAAGGAGATGTGGAAAACGTATCTGGCTATTCAGATCTAGTCACGTCATTTCAAGTAATCCGACTTATCCTACATATACTGCACACCAGCGAACAAATTACAAAAATCATATGATATAAATTTTTTTATATTTTATTTTTATTTTTTAGAACTTTTATTATAACACAAGAGTTCCAACTGCTCCCGACCGTCTGGAGCCAGTGAGACTATGGCATTCCTAATTTTGATATGTTGTGAGGCTCAAGATAGTGGGGAGGAGAAGGATAAGTGAAAAAAATTCCTGGCTATTCAGATCTAGTCACCAAACACGCCTAAAGCCATTTCAAGTAACGTTTCAATTCTGAATGAATACTGACGAATAGCAAAATACGACATTCTTATATGTGCAACATGTACTTAAGATTTAAGAGGAGGATATGTTTACCGTCGCCCCGGGAACCATTTATTGGATAACCAACATTCCTGCCATAGGTCATCCCAAGTGGTTCGCTACGTTTGGTGAGTTATAAGGGTTGCCCGGGTTCTTGGAGTGATGTTTGTCTAGATCTTGGTGGCGAATGATTTTCCTCACCTACTGCGTGGCGGTCTGGATCGGGAGAGATTGCTTGAGACAGACATAATCAGGACCTCTCTAGCCGGACTTTCTCGACCCATCGTCTTGCACCGCAATTTTTCTGGCTATTCAGATCTAGTCACCATACACGGCTAAATCCATTTCAAGTAATCAGACTAAACCTACATTCACTGAACAACAGCGAAAAAATTTTTTAAATCATTTGTTATAACTTTTTTTCAATATTATATATAACACAAGAATCCCAACTGCTTCTAACCGTCTGGAGCCAGTGAGACTATGTCATTCCAGATTTTGATATGTTGTGAGGCTGAAGATAGTGGGGAGGGGAAGGAGATATGGAACACTTTGCTGATGTGAAAAAATGCTATTCAGATCTAGTCACCAAATACGGCTAAAGTCATTTCAAGTAATCCGAATAAACCTACATTCACTACACTACACCTACAACCACTTGGGATGACCTATGGCAGGAATGTTGGTTATCCAATAAATGGTTCCCGGGGCGACGGTAAACATATCCGCCTCCTAAATCTTAAGTAGATGTTGCACATATAAGAATGTCGTATTTTGCTATTCGTCTGTATTCATTCAGAACTGAAACGTTACTTGAAATGGCTTTAGGCGTGTTTGGTGACTAGATCTGAATAGCCAGGTAAATTTTTCACATATCCTTCTCCTCCCCACTATCTTCAGCCTCACAACGTATCAAAATTGGGAATGCCATAGACTCACTGGCTCCAGACGGTTGGGAGCAGTTGGAACTCTTGTGTTATAGTTAAAAGTTCTAAAAAATAAAAATAAAATTATAAAAAAATTAATTTCTTATGATTTTTTTGATTTGTTCGCTGGTGTACAGTGTATGTAGGATAAGTCGGATTAATTGAAATGACGTGACTAGATCTGAATAGCCAGGTACGTTTTCCACATCTCCTTCCCCTCCCCACTACCCTCAGTATCACACCATACCAAAATTGGGGATGCCATTGGCACTCACTGGCTCGAGACGGTTGAGAGCAGTTGGGACTCTAGTGTAATTTTCAGATAAAAAAGTAGGAATCTTTTACGGTTTTTTTGTGAAACCGACTGCACATATAAGTATGTCGTATTTTGTATTGCCGCATGCTTCTTCGGAGAGTCGAAATTATTGTTAATAAAAATATTTTTACAGCGGATTTTCACTCAAGATGCCTTCAGATATAAGTACATCGGCTTTGGTTGTACGGCCGTATATCCTCTTTACATACTTACTTGAAGAAAAAATCTTCTAAAGGATCAGGCCGGACCAATTGTCGCCGGATCAAATGTCCGCCGGATCAACTGTCTGCCGGATCAAGTGTCGGCCGGATCAAGTGTCGGCCGGATCAAATGTCGGCCGGATCAAATGTCGCCGGACCAAATGTCGGGTCACCGCCTAAATTATATGATAAAAACAGGGAATAATTTCATATGTATTTAATTTTCCTTTCTTTTTGGTAAAAAAAATCCTATTCCTGATAAACCTGTTCCTAAGAAAGTCAACCTTTTCTAATTTTGAAGAATTTTATGGTTAAAAAATAATTATCGATGTCAGAAACAGGCTCAAATATGTAGGAAATATATTTGGGAGGCGGGAATGGGTACCGCCGCCCAGGGAACCATTTTTTGGATAACCAACACCTCTGCTATAGGCAGGGCTGGGCAAAATACATGCTTTGCTGTAATTAAAATACAAATTACAAAATACTTTTTCGCATGTATTTAAAATACGAAATACAAAATACTTTCAAGTCGTGTATTTGAAATACAAAATACAGTATTTTAACCATTTTTTAATTTCAAATACAAAATACAAAATACATTTGGTTTTGGTAGAACTGTTTTGGTTGCAATAAATTGTCGTAAGTGCCCATATCTAAGGGTGCGTTTCCATAGAAGCAAAGCTGAGCAGAGTGAAACAGAGACGTGCTAAAATTGACTAATCATATTGCTCAGGAGACACATCTCGTCTCCGCTCCACTTGTAAAGTTTTGTGGTAAGGGGCCGTTCAAGTATTACGTAACGCACTTGGGAGGGGGGGTTCGAACAACGCGTTACGTAACACGTTTTTCTTTATTTAGATAAAAAAACTAGGGAATTAAAATCTTCCAACTTGGCAATCCTTTTCGTTCTCGAATACTCTTGTTTTATTTACTACCGCAAACGCGATTAAAACAAGAAAAAAGGGTATTTAAGCGACTTTCCAGTGCTTTGTACTTAATTGTGACTTTCAGGTAACAATTGCCACTTGGGCATTACGTAACGTTTAGCGGGAGGGGGGGGGTGGGGGTACGGAAAAACGTTACGGCGCGTTACATGGGGGGGGGGGTCAAAAATCTTCAAAAATTGCATTACGTAATACTTGAACGCCCCCCATAGGAGTTTATTATAATAGTTATAATAATAATTATTATAATAACACTAGCTGGTTCCCGGCATGCATTGCAATAATGCCATTTTCAAAGAAATAAATTGTTTCTCCCTGCATGTCCTTTCCTGTGCATCCCAGTTCCCCTACCGCATCCCCTTCCCCTCTTGCATTCCCCTTCCACCTTCCCTGCCTACCCTCTCCCGCTCCCCCATCCCGCCAACCCCCCTTCCGCGTTCCTTATATTTAGTCCCAGTACGTTTTCACACAACTCGCGTGCCAGCTATTACAATTGTTTTATTCAAGTTTTCATTTTTCAAATATTTCAAATATCCTTTTTCTATATTATAAGAACAATCAATCATATCTGGTACCTAACATAGGTACCTATTTAAAATATCTATAATTTAAAAAATCCATAGACAATTCTTTTGTTACAAAAAAAACAGCTGCCTGCTAAATTCAATTTCATCAAATGCGCGAACTTTCAAACGTGCAAAGTTAAAATAGTCGTTAAGTTTTCTGAAATTATTCAATTTCCTGCGTAATTTTCTTAATTTTTCGTTCCGTAAGAACCTTGTATAAAGTATTAGAAAACTTTAAAAAAAATAATGAAATTGGTTAAGTCATTCTGAAGTTATGGCGTGACCAAGGGAAACAACGATTCATTTTTATATATAAATGGATGACATTTGTATAGCGCAGTTTTGTGTTATTTCACTTCAAGTGCGCTCTACAGTAATTAACTTAAAAAGAATCTAGTAATCAGTCAAATTATTCCTATAGTGCTTGATCTAATGACAAGTACAATTTAATATTATACAAATTGTACAATAACAGTGCTATTATAGCACAGGACAATAATAATAACTAGCATGACTTGACTGCAGAAAAATGTTCAGTACATTATAAAGCAATGATATAAGAGAACTACAAATAATCATTAGTAAGAGTGCTACAGCAAAGGACAATAGTACAGGATTCTAGCGTTTTTAGTCTATGTATTATATCTGTGTGTTTATTTTTCATTATCATTATTAAGATCGCTAAATGTATTTGAAAATGTATTTTGAAGCCATAAGTATTTGAAATACAAATTACAAAATACCTCAGCAGCAGGTAATTGAAATACCAATTACAAAATATGTACATTTTTAGGAGGTAATTGAAATACAAATACGTATTTCATATACTGCCCAGCCCTGGCCATAGGTTACCCCAAATGGTTCGCTACGTTTGGTGATTAAGCAGGTTCATGGGGTGAGGTTTGTCTGGATCTGGCGGCGGATGACCTGGACACACTGAACCCTAGATTCCTAACCACCCCTCTTACCTTTTTCCTTCCTAGAAATTCCTCTCCTTCCTTTCCTTAAAAAGACCCTCCACACAGCATCCCCAAAGATGAAAATATGCCCTGAAAAAAAAGGTGATTGTAAAAAAAAAGGTGACCAAAAAGACTCAAACAAGTGCATATAATCCGATTTCTCGTTGTTGCTAGTTTTTGGTAGTGTTCAAGTTTGTATCAATGGCCAGTATTACATAAGAGTTGTCAGTGGTAGGATATTAATATGGGCATTTGTATGTGTTGCAGGATACCCTGACGCCGTCGGAGAAGGCTTGGCTGGAGTACACCAAGTCGCGGGAGAGCCCCATCCTGCGCCTGTTCTACGGCCAGATGAAGTCCACCGTCAAGTGTCTGGCGTGCGGCAAGGAGAGCGTCACGCACGACTCCTTCTCCAACCTCTCCCTCGAGCTGCCCGCCCACGCCAACAAGTGTAATCTTAGTGTGAGTTACATCTTTAACACACTACATCTAAACATCACTTATGTGCCTCGCTTCCATGATAAACAGAACATTGAAGATAAATGGAGAAAAAATTACACTTAATCTAACCTAAACTTTCTGTTTTATCCGGTTACCATATGCCTCACGCAAATACATACATATGACCACTAAAGCGATGGGGATTTCTTGGTGTTCATTTTTCTATTTGGTCATTCGATTTAATAAATAACAATAAAATAAATAAAAATATATATATACAGGATGTTAAGGGACGTACTTGACTTACTATAACCCGTGCTTCCTGACATTATTTTGTAGTAAAAAATGTAAATCAAATTTTGGTCCCCGGTGACATTTTTGATGTTTTTTTTTCTACAAAAACATCAAAAACTAGTAGTTGTTGGACAGTTAAGGAGGGGGTATTAGGTTGGACGGTTACTCGGCTGGTGACCAGTTATGACATTCGGAAGATTATTTTTGTTTGATTTTGAAGAAAACAAAAAAAAGGCATCGAAAAAGTCACCAGACACCAAAATTTTTTTTTTTTTTTAAAGAAATACTATTATTCCCATGTTATGAATAACCTAACAATATTAAAAAGTCTTCTACTAGCACCGCAGTAAGCGGAAAATGTTGCTTGTGTCGTGATGGAGGACTTAGTCAACTGAGGAATTGAATGCCTGGGTGGGACCTAAACGCGATGATAACTCGGCCATAGACCGGTCGAACTGGTTGGTATGAACTGATTACTGTGGTTTAAACTGCGGTCGAACACTGTCGGTGTGAACTGCTTACTGCGGCTAAAAGTCAATGAATCCACCTAGATTTCACCATTTATCTCATTTTTTAGGTTTTATAAAAAAAATTTTGAAAGAATCTTAAATTTTTTTTATCAACTTCTTAATTTTGGGTAGTAATCGCTCGAGTGGTTCTAATGCCATTTATTTACCATTCAGCTTGTCAAGAAAGTGTAGAAATTTAATAAAATGGAGCTAAAATCACTATTAGGGCAACACCGATTTTAGAACAAATTATAGTACATTCAAATGTGAGGTTATGATTGACTCCCAAAAATGACAGCGTGTTATTGGACAGGAAAGTTGGCACCCAACTCAATTTTTCCCAACGTTTATTATTTTAAATGTGCTAAAAGAACACCTTTTTTAACATCTAATAAATGACTTTTTTAAATTTTTAAAATTACAAAAGCGTGTTAAAAAATAACAAATTTGAAAATTTTATTTTCTTATGTTGCAAAAGATATTTGCAACATAACATGCGATGCAACAAAGTTTGTAACAAAAATTTTCTCATCTCTGTTTGGTGCGCAGTTCGTGCGCGCTTTGGTTATTTGTTGCAATCTTTGTTGCATTGTTTGTGGTGTTGCGAATATCTGTAAGCGGCTTTAAAATAATATAGTGCAGAATCTTTCAGGAATTTACAATGTTCAACTTTTAATATTAATTATTATTTTATTATTATTATTATATGTAAAGAGCAGGCGCTCATATATAATTTCACAATAGTTTGACAGTAAATGAGTAGTTTTAATTTTTTAACTAAGTTAGTCCTTTCTTCTCTCCAAATACGAATCCAATAGAGCTTTGAATTGGTTTATATTAGTTGCATCGATGAAATGCTGTGGGAATTTGTTCCAAGCATCCACCACTCAATTTGCAATGAGAAAAATATTTACTCGAAACGTAGTATTTTGTTTAAGCTTCAATCTTTTTCCTTTAAATCATCTTGGTATTGCCATTTAAAACCAATCAAACAATCGCGGCACCCTCTATTTTTTTACACTTTCTTGAAATAGTGTAAACTGGGGTTCTGTTTTGGCCGTACACACGTGGGCCGTTGACTGGTTTGAGCCTGCGGTCAATTGTAAATCGCAGAGAACAGTGTGTATGGCGGACCAATTGCAGATAATATGTATTGTCTAAAATAATAAAATGGTTTAATGTTTTTCTTATTCTAGGACTGTTTAGAGCTTTACCTGAAAGACGAGAGAATATTGGGCTGGAACTGTCCGACCTGCAAGCAGAAGAGAGACGCCGTAAAAAAATTAGACATTTCCCGCCTCCCCCCCATCCTAGTCATACACTTCAAAAGGTTCTACGTCGATACAAAAGACTACGTCTCAAATACATATAGGAAAAAATTAACCAATATTGATTTTCCACTACAGAATTTAGATATGGGTCAGTTTTCTCTTCAGTCATACAGAGACAGGAAGAATACCATATATAATCTGTACGGAGTTTCAAATCACTATGGCTCCATGGAGGGAGGACACTACACAGCTTATTGCAAAAGCAGCGTTTATTCCAAGTAAGTTTTCTAATGATTATACAAATTATGTTTATTTTCTACTAAACTATCAAGGCTCTGATAAATTATTATGACAATATTGCCAGGCCAAATCTACTTCCTTCGCCACACACCCGTTAACAAGTTAGTAGCATCCGGATGTAAAGATCCTCAAGGGGACGGCGATACTTTGTCATACTAACCGGACGAAACACAAAACGGCCGGAAAATTAAAACTTGTTATTACATGAGACAAGCCGAACTCCTTCGCGAGGGTTACATTTATTTCAACAGCTTCTAAACGGTGTAATATAGCATTTTTTTCTTCAATTGAAAAACACTTTCGCTTCACGGAACTCATTGTGTTGAGTTTTTAACCTAGTCACAACAGATGATAAACACTGACTGTGCGAGTAGCCGGGGAGTAGGCGAGGTACGGGGCGGCGAGGTATTGGTGCGTAGGTTTTATAAATAAAACACTGCGCGTCTTTCTAACCGGACGAATTATCATTAAAATAGGTAGCTTTAAAAAGTTGGTCGCTTAAAACGGAGTCGTACTAAATGGATATGTTTTCCTTGGACCTAACTATGAAACCTAGCTTTAGTTTACATTGTCATGGCTAGAAACGGTAAGACGTTACAAATTATTATATATGAATCCTACTGTATGTCATTATTTGAAACTTATTATTTTATGTTCACGTAATAACTTCAGTAAATAAAAATATTTTTTTGTTAAAGCCAACATGTAGACAATACCACATTTTTGATACACATTTTTTTTTAAACAGTGAAGTTTACTTAGCGACAGCAGTGACTTTGTAATTTGGCTGTACGCGCCCAGACCTTGCATTTTCTCTAATGACGTATAAAGTCTTTGGGTGGGAAACAATTGTATTAATTATAACTAGCAGTTAAAAACCCACTCCGCAGGTTTTTGCTGCTAGGCCCTGCGGGTGGCATTTAGTTCGGCTTCGCCCGGTTTGAGTGTTTGCGACCATTTTATAAATCCGATAGGAACTGGTTCCTAAAATAGCCAGTTCTTCGGATCCACTGTGATCCAGTGATAGCTGGTCACCGTCGGCAACTCACCGAGACAAAGTAACAGTGACAAAGTAACCGGTCACGCAATGACGTTATATGTAATTTATAACAACTTCGTCAAGTATTGCCGTCAATTAGAGATGCATGAAAAGTAATCATTCGGTACTGAAGTAATCGGTACTCACCAAGTAATCAAAGTACCGACTACTAAAAACGAAGAGTATCCGTTACTTTCGATATGATTACTTTCATTGATACTTCAAAATGATTACTTTCGATGCGGATACTTCAGTACCGATTACTTGGTTGTTATTTGTGCCGCTAGAGGCGCTCTACGTTAGAGCCAGCTGTTCATAAATAAACCACACTTTGTACCGACTACTTGGTAGTTTCTATTTGTGCCGCTGGAGGCGCTACTACGCCAGAGCCAGCTATTCGAAGCGTAAACGGGTTAGGAACGGTATTGCCAGAGACAAAAAAATACTACGGTGTTTACATCGGTAAAAAAAATGCTTTCAGTTGATATTTAAGTTTGTGTACCTTGCTATCTGATGTAATATATTGCTACCAATTTATACTTAAGTATTCAAGTTTTTGACGGTAGGTATTTACTACAATTTTCGAGCGGTATAAAAAATATGAATATTAGATATTATTACGACTATCAAAAGTTTTCACAGTAATAATTTTAACACTGCTTTTTTTCCTTCACACATTATAAGATTTAAATTTCTGTGGAGTTAACAAAAAATAATAATAATACAATATGCGCTTGATTGATTCATTTTGTGATTATAAAGATGAATTTGGTTTGTAGAAATTTCCGCAAAGTAAAAAGACCCCCTATAACATCTATTATCATAGGTATAATATGATATTATGTGAGATGTAAATAAATAATAAATAAAATGTATAAAAAATTACCATCAGCCTATAATAGTATTTTATTAACTTATCCCAAAGCTTGAAAAACAAAAATCAAAACTCGCATGTAAAATTACGTTTCGAATTTCAAAGGAAAATGATAATTCAATCCAATGTAATTTACGATCAAAAGTGCCTACGTAAACAAAAAAGAACCGGGATCTTGTTGTAACTACGGGGAATTGATTCCATTTCAAATTGTTTATATTATTGTAATAAAGTTGTTCTTGAAATTATTTGGTGGTATTGTGGTATTTGTTTTCGATAAAATAACAATAATATATGCCCGATGATTGCGATTATGCAAATAAGTTTAATATTATCCAATAACGACTGATGAAAGATGCAGCAATATTTTGGTATGTATCTACACATAAATATAATATATTATATAGCTGTATTCCATATAAAATATCTTCTCCGGTATTCTGATTGTTTGTATAAAATCAAAAATAAACTTTTAAAAAATCTAAACACACAAAACTCTTCAAAACATTCAAAGTACCTATAAATACCTAACCTAGAATCCTAATAATTCATAAACAAAGTACGCGCTATTCATGCTAACGAAATACACAAACGTCAAAATGTAACCAGTAACGATTTGTATCTACTATAAAAGTTTCCAGCGGTATCCGGAACCGAAAGTAGTCAGATGTAATCAAAGCATTCAGTAACGAATTGATACTAGTAGTCGGTACTACCCGAAAGTAATCAAAGCATTCAGTAACGATTTGATAATTATAGTAGTTACTAGTTACTACCCGAAAGTAATCAAAGTAACTAGTAACGATTACATAGTAACGATTACTTTCTGTGAAAGTAACGGATACCGACGGGTAGTAAAAGTACCGATATTGAACACTACTACCGTCAATCTTTCCAAATCTGGAAGGATACTTAAAGTATATAAATCCATAGCATTTATACCTAGGGGGGAAATATCCATATGCGAGCTGCTGACAGAAGTAGTGACATCTTGTGTTGAATTTTTTAATTTGAAACTGAATTATAACAGTAGCTTTGTGTGAAATTCCACGTACACAGATGTTATTTGTGGCGCGGCGTGTATGGGTGGCATCCGATATGCACCCGTAGCTGGGTTCTGAAATTCAAACACGCAGACGCAAGCCTATTAATACTGTTTGATGATCGATAATATTAATTCATTTGCATGTACATATTTACAAATGAAATGTTGTTCCTTAGCTTTTACTGAGTAATAAAAACATTTTCTCATTACTCACGAGGGCATTTTTGCACTCTTTTAAGGCAATTTACAGGTAGCACACAACCTTACATGAACCTATTGGAGGCCAGGCTATTTAAATAATATTCTTTTAAATAACTGCCGCGGCCACCGGGTGACAATTAAACATAACAGTTTAGTACTAAACTGCAAAATCGAAAGCACTACTATTGACATACTTTTTGCTTGACATTTTGAGATTTCTACATTGTAAAAATTATTAATTGTTTTTTGTTGAATTCGTAATACTCCATTTAATTTTTTTTTAAATTTAATTTAAATAAAATTTAATAATTCTAATATCAAATTCTGCAAGTATTTTAGTTTTTTTTTCTTGTTACAGCTGTTTCGGCTTACAAGGCCATTTTCCAACTCCCAGTTAATGGCATTAATAACATTATTAAATTTAATTTTACATCATTTGCCTTTATGTATGTTCGAATATAGGAAAATGATGTGTCACCACTATTGACACGGTAGAGTTTTAGTGGTTATTATTTGCTAGAAAAATATTCCATATGAAGTAAAATATAATTGTTATTTACAGACTTAGAGTGTAGACTGTGTGAGGTAGACAATAATGTATGCGAGTACGAGATGAACATTTATTAGGTTCTTTACAGGTTATAGAGCTACGTCCTAACTAACGTGCTGGCGGTAGGGAAACAGAGTGAGCAGATGCATACTTCTCCTTTTATACCGAGATCTGTCTAGCGATTCCGTATTTTTTGTGAGATCGTTATTGGATAACGGACGTTATCTTCTGTCAGATTCGTGTGATTTTTACGTCACATATTTTAGTTTAGATCGATTTACAATATGGAATTGTTGGCTGGGGTGGTGCTTTCAAAACTTCTCTTTTGCCTTTAGAAATTATCCAAAGAATATTAATAAAAATAATTCTAAAAAAGCCATACTATTACCCTACCATCAAATTATTTCAAGAATTTAAAGTCCTTTCACTTCATACTATTTACAAAAAAATTACACTCTTACAAATACACAAAGATTGTTTCAATAATGTGAGCTTAACTCTTTTTTCGAACAGCAATAGAACAAATATCCTTGGTTCTTTAACGATACCACGCTGTAACATCACCACAGCCCAACAATTCTACAAATATATTGGAGTTAAATGGTTTAACGAATTACCCTTGAAATTAAGATTGGAAACAAATTACAAAAAATACAAAAATTTAATAAAAACTCTTTTTATATAACTTATCAACACAACAACTCAATTATAATATTAGATATCCTTTTTCTCTCATTATTTTTTTTACTTTCTCTTTATCTCCTCCTCTTCAGTCAATTGTATTTCTTATCTATTATTTAGTTTAAAAAATATATGTTTATATATTTTTTTCTTATTTACTGTTTATTATCTATTTTTTGTTTAATATATATAAAAAAAATATATACATATTTTTCCTTTGCTAAACTGTGGTTAACCTGCGTTTTTAACTGTAACTGTTATCCGCCTTTTTAACTCGGCTCTGCTCTTAAAAAGGGTGTAATACGTATTATTATTTAATGTATTTTAATAGAAAAACTTTATTTCTTGTATATAAACATGTAATTGATACCATTATATTATATTAAATAAAAAATAAAAAATTTAAACATGAATTCCTGCAAGTACGCATGATTATTTACTCATTTAATGTACGTTGTACATAGAAAATGCTATTAACAGCCATAAAAATCATACAAATCTGACAGGAGATTACGTCCGTTATCCAATAACGATCTCACAAAAAATACGGAATCGCTAGGCTGTTGTCTCACTCTTACATTTTCAAAAAGCAGGCGTGCCACCCAAAACCTTTCTTACAATAATAAAATAATCTACCAATAAAATTTATATTTTGTTTCCGTCGATGCCTGGAATTCATTATGAGAGAGCCCGCTCTTTCGCCCTTTTTATTTCCGTTTCGCACGTGTTTATTCACTATATTTGCCCTTTTATTCGACTTGCCACACTTTCTTTCTCTACTGGCAATACTGTAATGACTAATAGAAATTTAGTTTAGTGCAAATATTCAGGCTTATAATTCTTTTTCCTTTTTTTAATTTCAGATGGTACAAATTTGACGACCACGTAGTAACAGAAATTTCCCCCAGTGATGTGAAATCAAGTGCCGCTTATATCCTGTTCTACACTTCAGTCTCGGAAGAAATGCAACATCACAACTAGCTTCACCCCATTTCACACATCACACTTTGTGCCAAGGAGTTCTTCAAAATTCACATTCATTTATTTGGTACCATGAAGTTAGGTTGGGGTGTTTCACACAAATTTAAATGTAGCCATTTCGTTGTGTTAATTTGTTACGCTTGCAAGCTGATCACAATTCGATAGAATGCTGAATGCTGGGTGGCCACGCCATTTCACGAAATTTCACTAAAAAAGCACCACTTTGAATTTTGAATTGAATGTTTTGTCGATTAATTTTGAGCTATTGTATATTTTATTGACTGAAACACGTATTCTACTGAAACTACTCGATTCGTAGAACAATAAACTATGTACCAAAACAACATTACTTAAATTTTGACGGTTAAAAATCGCGGCAAAAATGACATTTCTATATCATAGATAAAATCATTTAAAAATATTCTGGGGTTGCAAGGTGAATGAAATTTATACGCATCTCACAGAGTAATGTTGGCGCAAGCGATTCTGACCCTGTTCTTCATACAAATTCTGTACATAGAAGGGCCAAAATCGCAAACAAACAGTTTTTGGTCGAAAATTTTATTCAAATTTTCGAATTATTTTCTCGCGCATGCGCATAATACGCGCGCGCCCGCGCGTCTCCGGCCCAATAGAGGTAAATGGAGACCTTTCAAATGTAAAAAACAAAATGGTGCTGATTTACCATTTAAATTTCTGTTAAACATCCCTTTTCACTGTGATTTCATTTCATTTCATTTTCACTGTGATTTTAACTACATATTGTCTTCTGAAACCAATTAATTATTTTATTTTTATTTTTTACGATAATCTAGTCCAGAAAAGTGTCGGTGTGCATAAATATTTTCTAACAAAATTCATAATTACAAAACATATGCCTTCCACTACAGTGACCAAATTTTTAAAGGGAGTATTGAATTCTAAGGTTCAATTGGGAATCTAAGAAATTGAAAAAAATATTGAAAATAAATTAAACTCTGCTAACCTTTGATATACACATTACTATAATATTAACAAATTATTTTTGATGCTCGATAACAGTAGCTCGGTGGTAGAGTTATTAGAAAATTTTGGGTTAACCTTTTTTTAATCTTGCATTATAAAAACATTAGGTCTCAGAGGGTGTTTTTCTAAAAATGTTACATTTTAATGATTATTAAAAAAAAATTACATTAAAATTAAACAATGAAAACATACCTTAAATATTATTAAAAAAAAATTAAATTGGGAGAATTTTTATTTATTAAGATTAACACAAAATGGCTACTGCCTGAACGAATATCTAAAATCCAATGAAAAAAAATAACACAAAGCCAGCAATAATTGTAAAACGAAAACTTTTTATTTGCTCTATATATAGAGGTAAAAATTCTGAAATCTATGTATGTATTTTCAAATACCCATTCGGTATGAAAGGGTTAACACTTTATACCTATTCTCGATCCAAAATAACCCGTGGACGCGCATGTCTCCGCCCCTTCTCCCCACTGCTTGCTAGACGAACGCTGACACACTCATTCCCACTATTTAAATAAATTGAATTATTTTATTTTATTTGTCTGACAAAAATGACGACAATTTATACCTTTAAATAATGGTAGCGGTAGTATTACCAAATACATATTGTACTTTATGTGGCATGAGATTTACCAAATTGGCTGAGGAATTAATCCGAAACTAAAAATATCATCATTGTCATTTAAAAAAAAACTTCAGATGATTCACTTGAAACATTGAAAGCCAGTGAATCATCGTTGTTGTCTCCGAAGTCATGAACAATAATAATATGATGGACATTCCAAAATTATCGCTTGATACCAATAATATGTCGAATAAAATTAGTCAAATACTCTGATGTAACTTTTCCGATACCTTCTTACGTGGGTGTTCTTAGGCATTTATTTTGAAGGAGAAATTGTTTACTTTAACATGTTATTTTATCATCGACCATACCAATTCGTTCGTGTTTAATTCGCAATGTCAAGAAAGTAATCGTAGCATAGTTTTGTTGACTTCGCTAGCAGTGACATTTACCATATACTTATTATTTATCATATAACCCTCTGTGAGAGCTGTCCTCTTTTGTTTTTTGTAATTAGTGATAATGTATTTGAACGTATCGGCTGATTACCCATTTTACCACTGGGTCTGAATGGGTTAATTTTTTGTAACGCGAACACACGGCGAAGTGATTGGCGGCAGCCGAGGGACGGTGAAGGGACCGTAGCGGGGGGAGTGGTATGCGCAGTACAAACCAAATTTAGTACCATCGCGGGTTGTTCTAAACGCGGATAGAGAATACACAATTAACATTTCCCGACTACCTCAGAAAGCCAACTAATTCATCACAAGGTAAGTATTTAGTGAACAAAATTAGGAATACAAAAAATGGAAGTCGATGGAGAAATATATTTCTATTAAGGTCGAATTACACCTGCCTAGTGCTCGGCCGAATCGCTTGCTTTAATACTCGGCTGAGTAACTTATTGGAGAGTAGAGGTGATTACATGTAGAAGAGACAGTGGGCGAGTCAGTTCATTGAGATTAGTTTAAATTGCTGTTAACGTAGTTTCGAAAGAATCAACTCGCGCAGACAACAAATGTCACACACTCCTAAAAAATATGTTTTACTGACTAAATCGACTGATCACACTGACCGAGTGAAGAACTGATTGTCTGATCACATCAGCTAAGCTTTCGGGAGGTGTAATTCGGGCGTTAGGGTAGAACTGCATTTTCGAATTTTTAACAATTTAAAGCTTAGATCTACAATTGTATTTTAGAATTCATTATACTGCGTACAATTAAAATCTGATTGCTAATGTGGAAAGTCATTTACAATATTTTATTTTGGTATGCGTATTGAAAATGTCTGTGTATATTGTAGTTTTATTTTTATTTATTTCAAATTTGTTTAAGTATATTAAAATGTTTCCATTTGAAGAGATTTAATTATTGTTCAAAGTTAGCATCCAAATCAAATGTATATTATAAATGTTATTTTAAACCTTCAGATAAATACTATTACACATTTTTAATACGAGACTTTTTACTGACTGGTGGAAGTTTTCTATCTGATGAGAATGTTTATGTTACCTAACTTGCTTAATAAAACAGTGAATTCCTCCATAAAGTTCCATAAGAGAAATTTTCCTGCTTAAGACGTTTGTTATTTTAGTCCCTTGAAGACTGAAATTAAAAAATGGCCCAATTTACCCCACATTCAAGGTTTTTCTTCTCGGTCCTTTGGAAAATCTTTTAAGAGAGTTGTCACTGTATTGCATAGTATATATGTTTTCATCTTACCATAACCCCAAGGTGTAGGCAGTGAGAATATAATGCCGCAAATGACTGGTGTAATTTCAAACGGAAAACATTATTTTTTACCAGGGATGTCAATACTTCCAGTATATTTTTCTAATATGTACTAAAGCTGTTGTAATTTTGTTTCTTAACTATGTATGTATACATATTTCTTATTATAAATCTAAATTCATTGATGAAGTTTCTTATTCCAAACAAACCACATCACAAAATGCAAGATCATCTATCTATTATACTAAATACTGTATGGACAAAGATAGATCTATTATACTAAATACTGTATGGACAAAGATAGATCTATTATACTAAATACTGTATGGAAAAAGTTAGATCTATTATACTAAATACATATGAACAAAGATAGATCTATTATACTAAATACTGTATGGATAAAGATTGGTCTTTTATAGCAAATACTGAATGGACAAACATAGATCTATTATACTAAACACTGTATGGGCAAAGATAGATCTATTATGCCAAATACTGTATGGAAAAAGATAGATCTATAATACTAAATACTGTATGGACAAAGATATGTCCATTATACTAAATACTGTATGGACAAAGATAGGTCTATAATACTAAATACTGAATGGACAAAGATAGGTCTATTATACCAAATACTGTATGGACAAAGATAGATCTATAATACTAAATACTGTATGGACAAAGATAGGAGTGTGAGAAGTAGGAATATACAGTGGTGTTTCCAATTTTCATAACGAGTTTCCAGTACATCGGTTACAAATATATATTTTCAGCTGTGCATTTAGTGCTATTATTATTCATCATAAAAATACGTTATATTAGTGCTTATTTATGAAGATGTTTCTGGTTTCCATAAATCTCAAACTTAACATTTTTCAAATCTGGAATGCTGGAGTGAGCAGTTGGGGCTAGTGAGCCGGCGATCATGATAGCTCTGAATCTTTGTTTATCCTTTGCAGTGACCAAAGATGCCTCAATGTTGTATTGTACCTTTGTCCTCCCCCAGAACTTCTGGAGATAAATTTCCAAGTGGGTATTTTGGCATCAAATCCAAATTTAACTTTTGTATGAAAAAGACTATGCGGCCTTGTGCTTTAAAATGGATAAACATAAACAGATACGAAATCATCTGATTGTTCTCTGTGTCATATGCTGCCAATCTGAAATTAACCTCTCATCTGTCGCGAGCCCGCCGGCGGTCCCAAAAAAAATCTTTGCTTTTTTTTAAATGCGATTTTAACCCTTATGTATAAAGAAAATCTATAAAGGACAAGGTCAGAATCGCTTGCGCCAATATCAATCTAAGATCTAGGTACTACCTAGGTAGGTGATTATTGTAGCTACTCTGAATTAAGTTTCTACGAAATTTGCGGGTGGCTTTTCGAAATACCGTCCAACATTCGACAGGTTAAACAGCGAGACATATTTCTTGACACTCCAACCACCATATATATTCATCAAGCATTAAAAAAAATGCTTTACTTTAAATCCTTACAACAATATCACGCCATATTGCATAGCTGTCATGTCATGAAAATGACCACCGACATTCAATTCAGATTTTTTTTCTCCATCATGAACAATATTTCCCATATCAATATTTTATTTGGTTTCCCAAATAATCCTAAATAAATCCTATCATTAAAATTCAATTTTTCATGATTTTACAATCAACTTTATCAATTACTTGAGTTAATGGTAATTATTTAAAAAAATAATTTTACTCTACTTACTGCAGAAATATAAAATTTAAATTTAAAATGTAAATAAAAAAAGGTTTTCTTGTAAGCATAAATTCAAATTACGGTTATTTATGTTTTTAACACACATTTGTCGCACATAAATTAAAATCTTCTACCCAAAGAAATATTCTTTTGTGGTACAATTTAATTTTTTTAAATTTATTTTTCGATAGATATATTAATTTGCAAAAAATGCCAAAGTTGCCTCCAAAGTCATGCGAAACTGAATTTTTAATGACCAATATTTCTTAATTTAAAACAAAAATGGATAAAATAGCACATATCTGCACTAGATATTTGCTCAATCTTTGATTAAAAAAATAATTTTTCAGTTTGGTTGGGGTATTTTGGCCTCAAATCCAAATTTAAGATTTGTATGAAACAAACTGCACTGCCTTTTCTACATTTGCTACACAAAAAATCCAATGTGCAGTAAACAATGCCCACAAAAAATCCTGTATGCAAAATTTAAGAAAAATTAGTCAGTTAATGAAAATTTTACATAAAGTCCACTTTTTTTTAATAAACAAGGTGTCAAATGTAATTCTTAAAATAAAATTCACATAGGAGATTTTGTGCGTGCAATGACGATTTGTGGAATTTTAATAATATTTACATTCTGACTCTAAGGTTCAGTTGTTTAATCCTCCAACACATCAACGCCATTTGGAGTTTTTAAACATTTTCCACTGCAAATTTTGTAACAAAGTGTTAACCACCAATTCTCGACTTATCAGCAACTGGTCAAGTTTTGACGACAGTTATGCTTGACAACCATAGACATCCAAATTTAATAGACGAGAAGATACAGATGAGGGGTAAAACCAAACTATGGAGGGCGAAGAGGAGAAAGATGACTGTGATTCGTTAAAAAATCAATCTGACTATAATAATTATTAATTAATTATTAATATCTGAATTATAATATCACCATTTAGTTATAAAGCAAAATCTGCTTTTGAATGAATAGACCTTTTTACATGGGAACGCGAATTGCTTGTCACGGTATTAACATATTTGCGAAGTCTAAATGCGGCAAAGTAAAGTTCGCCCTTTTTCACAGAGGAATATTTTGTTGCCGCATTTAGTTAAGACACTTTTACAAATGTTTCATAATTTACTTACCCCTGTAACCAGCGACGAGCTCACTGGAGAAACGCCCACATTCGCTACGTCCACATATTTAGTATAATGTATAGCACAAGCTCTCATTTTTGTTCGTAAAATGTACAATGTGAGCTCGGCGCTGGTCAGGACAAGAATGATGACGTCACATTTTTTAGATTCAAGCGAGGCTCTCGTAAGCCCAGCCGGCTCCGTGGAACCGGTATGGGGAGGGGGAAGTAATACGCTTTTATCACTTAGGGCAGGTCCAGATATATTCATATGTCCATGTTGACAACTGATCAAATAACCCAACTTAAAATCTGACCAAACGCTGACAGGTGGGAATCGGGAGTTCAAACAACTTGGCCTAATAGTACACTTTGAATGGTATCTTGGGACACAATACCGATGCGCCTTGGTCCGAATCATAGATAATAGAAACAAAGGGAGAAATGACATTGAGGCGACTATCAAAGAGGTGGAAATAATAAAAGTTATGTGTTTGGTGTGTAGGTAGAAACGAAGGCTGTGTTATAACTTCAATTTGCAGTAGTACAGGTGAACGATGTTGGCAAAACGTTTGCGTGTGCAGTTTCATACTATAGGGCTACTCAGATATAAGCGATATTGGGGAGCGAAAAACATCAAGCAGGGTATTTGTTTGAGCTTCAGCGGCTAGCGCAACTACAACCCCGCTATTTCAATAATAAGATGCTTTTTTAACTGGTCATTCACATTTATATAGTGTATGTATTTATTCATGAACAGTACGAATGTGAGTGAGACAGGCGAAAATCAATGTTTCGCTACCCGTAGCATAAGTGAAATCTGCTGAGGTTTGAACAGTGAGAATACCGCATACCCACTCCGTATTCGCTACCCACGGCGGCAGTAAATATTGCCTATATGTGAGTGTAGGCCTTATTAATGGTTAACTCCTCAGGCCTCGAGTATATCCTGTCACAGTATTTCCGCTTTGCAATAAAATCCAAATAAAATAGAATATTTCTGAATATATCCAAACACTAAAAACTGTTTTTGAAAGGTGATGAAATGTGCTTTCAAATTATATTTTTAGAAATAAACAAATATTTTTTTAAGTATTTTAAACATAAAAAATGGTTCACCTTACCTACGTTTTTTCTAACTAAAATTATTGATAATGAAAAAACTAAAAACACACATATTTTGTTAGACAAATGTAAACATTACTGTCACCTCACTTTTTTATCATTTCAAATAAAAATAATTAATAAAAAATTCGCAAAGTTTCACAATTTTTTTTTCAAATTGCATTTGGAAACTTTTGTTTCATGTATGTGTACATTTTAATTCTTCTAACTTTTAGATTTGAAAATAAAGCGTGATGTTTTCTCTTTCTCACCAATTAGTAGATCATATTTCTCACCATGACAGTAAAAGGGAGATGCAGCGATTTCTTTGAGACCTGAATGAGCTGTTTCCAATAGTGAATGAGCCCGAACGGTTAATGGCCTTGTTCTATATACATATATAGAATATAGCCTGAATCCATGTTTCTAACTGTAATCTGTACGTACTATACTAGGATATTATCAAATAATTATAAATTATAGAATCCTTTACGATTGAACAAGTGTCCTTTTTAGTTTTCTTCAACAGTATAATAAAGAAAAATATTTTTTATTGTTCCTGAGGAAATTTACAAGTATTTTCATACTGTATTATTACGTACACAGAATAGCGCCTCCCACACGCACACTTCGGAGCGATCGAGTCCCGCACCACTTCAGGCCGCCGCGCAGAAAAGTCTCACGGTGAACTACTGCGCTGTAAACCTATCGGTCTTTACTTTTCTGCGCGGCGGCTCGAAGTTGCACGGGATTCGGTCGCTCCGAAGTGTGCGCGTGGGAGGTACTAATGATTTGAAACAAAGATTATTACATTATCAAAATTATTTCTTAAATGCAGTTCCACGTGCCTAAACATATTTATTTTATGAAAATTGTTCAGATTTAAAAATATATTTGTGCTACAGGTTGCCGATGGAGCTGTAATTTAATGACATATTTTATATAAGCATAGTAGACTGAGCATAGTGATGTACTGTTTTAACTCAACCATTTTGTGTTTCATCTGTCCGTTAGGTTCAGTAAAGATTCCTTTTTCAATGAAATCGTCATGTTTATAATATTAAGTAGGTAGGTATTTAAGTACCTACTTGCAAATCTTATGATTTCAAAGGAAATTTTGGTTTTGATTTAAAATAAGAGAAAATTAGAAACATACTTTTTGGATGCAAGGTCACAAACCTACTAGTATAATCAATCTTCAAAATAAATCATTGAAGATGAGAAGAGAGATTGGGTCCTAGGGGAAGGAAAAGAACTGACCTAGAAAGAAGAGAGCAGTGTTGTACCCATTTAGGCAGAGTCTCCAATACATTGAGATGTTGCCAAAGTTAAAAGGATTTAGATGAAGACAAAATCAGATTTTTTTGTTTTCAAAGCTAATCTAAACATAAATAGGTCCTTTAGCTGAGCAGAAAGAGAGATTACAATGGAGCAGAAAGCCTAAATGAAGCATAAATCCGGAATAAAAATAAGATCTGGAATAAACAATAAAAAAAATAAAACTTATTGTATGAAGCTGAAAAAATTCTGAACACAGAGAGCTCTGGCGTAGCCAAGATTTTTATTTTGGATTAAAATTTAGATTTAAAATTTTTATGTTTGGATTTTACACTGTCATACATGTTTTTTCAGTTCACAATGTCATTTCCACCATCAATGACTTAAAATAATATGCATTTAACCAAATAAAAATAAGATGCCATTATTTTATAAGTTGTTCAACAAAGCCTGATAAGAAAACCAGTTTTAGACGAGCGCAGACCTGTGAAAAATCACAGGATGGTCTGAATTCTTCACACAATCACTTAAATTTTTTAAATTGATACTTAAACTCAAGCAAATTCGAGTTCATTGAACCAGAGTTACACAGACAAAATGAGTATTTTTGATAATGGTACAACTTTAAATTGAGATATTATGTAGACAAAATTTCAATACATACAAAACTGATGTTTCCATTATCGCTTTAGAAATCATCAACATTTTTAAGGTTGGTGACTTTTGCCTGAATGCGATCAGCATTTACACCAAATTATGAAGGACCGGTCTCCCAAGCAAACTAAATTACTGAATACAGCCACTAGGTATAACATTTGTCTCGGCTTTGGGGTTGCCTGGGTAAAATTAACTAATTACTAAAATAAATAATACTTTGTACTTAGTAAAATTATTTCTTTTTATTATCAAGTATGTAAATATGTAAAAATTAAGGTTAAATTAATTTTTAAATAAATATTTCGATAACTCAACACATCTTATTCTTCCTCACTCTCCTCTGATTCCTGATCCGCGCAAAACTCTCCACTCAAAATTTCTGAAAAAAAAAAGATTTTATAATATCGAGAAAGTACAATACACTAAAGACATTCCAAATTGAGACTCCCGATGAGAAGAATCAAATCCTATCTCTACTATTCAAAAAAAGAAAAATCAGTGTGCAATTCACACGCAGTAGAAGTGAAACTAGAAAGTAGCGAAATGTCGCTTTCCTTTCTTTTGCCTGTTTATTTTAAAGTGGTTTGAAGATTGGATATTGATTTTACAAAAATAAAAATGTTTATTTTTTTGGATTTGGCAGGATTCGAAGCTCCGTTTGCTGGATGTCTCTCGGGGCGCTGAGAGTCAGGCGCTTTACGCCGCTGAGCCATCGGAGGCTCGCTCAGAGTCGTGAATTTACCGCATTTCCTCTCCTCAAAAAGACCCTCCACACAGCATTCCAGATGACATAGGCCCTGAGGGAAATTATTTTCCTCAGGGCCTCCTGTGTGGAGTTAATGTAAAAAAAAAAAAATTATATTAGAACCAAGGACTGGTCAAATTATAAATTTTAGTGATGCACTTCCATTTCATCCGAATTTCAATTCACAACGAGGCTAAAGAAGTTTTACTTCAAAAATCTTTCTTTACTTTATTCTTTTTAATTAACGGGTTATTCATTACCTGATAATAAAAGGTGGCGCAAAAGTACTCTCGATTTCCAAGGGCAGTAACTTTGTTTGTAAATAAAAATAATTGGTTTGTGGGGTATTATACTACCTTCAAAAGCTAAAAGGCAGCTGAAAGTTTTCAATGATCACATTCTGATGTACTTGTTATTATAATAGGTTGATAAACATGAAAGATCTCGTATATCAGGTTGTGACCATTAAAAATTTACAGCTGCTCTTTTTTTACTTATGGCCTTAGTATTGAAAAACTCCTACCATTATTATAAGAGGAAAATATTGGTTGTTTGCACTGGAGGACTTTGCTAACAAAGGAATTGAACCCACAATGCCCCATTTGCCCACTCAACTATCAATCAACGAGACACTCATCAGACCTGCAATGTGATGGGACTTGATGAAGATCAGTGAAAGGGTTTTGGAAATCTTTGAGAGGAAGATCCCATTGGAGCCATTCAAGAAAATGATGGCTGGTGGATGAAGTACAACCATGAGCAATAGTGATGGTTTAAGAACTGGAACGGGTAGGAGGCGGAACGAAACGAAACGAGAACGAAAGAAAACTGATCACCAAAAAGACTTTCTATTTAATAAACCTGAGGATGAATGATTGTTCGCAGGTAACATCATGAGGCTGGGAAAAGTTTCCTAGAGTCGGCAAATACCTTCCAAGGATTGTAACATAATGTTTGTACATATTTTCTTTTACCTCGACACATTTAGTCTAATGCTTCTCGAGAGGAACGACTGACGAAGCTCTTCAAAATAGCCTTTTACGGCATCAATGACTTCCATATTTTTTGAAAAATTCTTTGCACCTAACATTTAAGATTTGGGAAAAAATGTATGTTATGTGGAGCCAAATTAGTGGATAAGACAGTAACTTGAAAGCCTTGATTTCGGCAATTATTGCAACAGATACCGTTTGAACTGATGTATTACTTTGATAAATTTATATTCATACGAATCACAATTCAAGATCCATTGAATACTGTTATCAAATTTTATAGGTAAATATTCGGAACAAACGTCAACGGTTATGTAACAGGATTGTGTATGTTATCTTTACTTTAAAAAACAGCCTACGTTTTTGAATGGTTTGTCTGGCAAAGCAGGGTTTGTGTAGCGGGCTTGTGTATATTATCTTAATTTTAAAAGTTTTATCAAAAAAAAGTGCGTATTAACCGTTGACGTTTGTTCCGAACTGCAAACAGAGTGATTTGACAGTGTGAAAGCAAATTTTCAATTTACGTAAATAAAATTAAAAATGTAACATTTTCAACCTCCCCCAATGAAAGTAGTTGTCTTTTATGGTAATTAAGAAGAATCTAAAAGTTTTATAAAAAAAAGTGCATATTAACCGTTGACGTTTGTTCCGAACAATTACCATTTTATAAAACCTAACGGTAACTTACTTGACAGGTCATTGCAAATACTCAAGTCTAATTGTTTGGTATTTTGAGAAGATTCTGCCTCGTCTAATTGTTCTGCGTTGGATACTTCCTCTTGCTTCTTTATTTCCTTACTAGAGTGGTCTTCCGTAGGGGCTTTACTCGTTGGCTTCATCAAACTGTTCAGTTGCATTTGTTCAACCTGAAATATTAAAAACATTAACTTTGGTAATGGAATGTATTAACACGTGCGGATGCAATCGGCCAAGTGTGTCATTGATTAGAGGTATTAGTAACCGTTACATGCTGATTGGGAAGTGGCTCAGATGGGTGGGCGATTAGTCAGTATAAATAAAGACTGTGCCTACTAATAAACTCTATTTAACTGTGTGTTTTAATGTGTAACTAAATCTGTTTACTTTACAAATGTCAAAGCAGAAATTTTAGCGCCACTTGTATAATGCCATCGGCTCTAAGTGGTCAAGAGGTTGTGGACTTTTTCGCACAAATATATTGTTAGTTATTAAAAAATAGCGTACATGTAGTGCTACTCTGGCTTGATTGATCTTTTTTAGTGATTCTTTTATCCAATTCTCTTCTTTGTTTAGTTGTCTTTCACATATCAACAGTCTTTGATAATCTCCGAGGCGCATTGGGCCCGGGTTCGGAAATAAATTAAGTTCCTCAGCCATTTAAAAAAAACTAATATACGTATTTGTCTTACACGAAAAATTATTATTAAAAGTCTAATCGTCTAATGCACAAATATACTAATCCCGTCGGCGTCTAACGTCCCCGAATGTCCCCTTTTCCACACTTGTTATTTTCTTATTTTGACATTTCAAAATTCAAAACCATATAAAATAAATAAATACCCGGTGATGCCATGCCTAAAAAATTAGAGTTGGTCGTTATTTCTGTCCCGGTTACTTTGTCCCGGTGACTGCTGTCACTGGATCGCCGGATGACTTTGAGGAACTTTGAAATTAGGATAATGCTAGTGACAGACTCGGCTATAAAAGCGCCATACATTCCCATTGAGAATGTACGGCGAGCGACGTGCGGAAATAAGCCAAGCCAAATAAAGCTGGCGCTTTTATAGCTAAAGCGTCGATGACACAGGGCGAGTTTAAAAGCTATTATCTACTAAGTTTAAAAGCGGGTAAATCGGCGAGTGAGATTGTCATGATGACACACAAAACTGTCCACTCGCTCAGAAGCGTAGGAAACTGAGGTCGCTGCTAGCGCCAGTAACAAGAATAACGACGCCTGCGTGAACTAATTCTTCAGATGTTTGACAGTCGAAATCAGCTGTTTATCGGAAGCCATGTTGGAAACATAAATAAACCAATCACGATCAAGCGGAGCAAGCGTGTAGGCGAGTAAAGTTGACAACCTTTCAACTTTTAGAAGCTTGCAAACTCGCCGTGTGTCATCGAGGCTTAACACGATGACACTGGGCGAGTTTACTAACATTTAGTTAATTTCCTGTGTCATCGACGCTTAAGTCTGTCGGCCGCATAAAGGAGCATAATATGCTCATATTTGGCCGGGGCACACGTACACTTCCGACCGCGTGCCTCGCCCCCAGGCTAAAGCGGCATGCGACCCTCCCGCCGAAACGCCGTGTCCGCCTGCCGGCCGACCCCTTGCGCTAAAAAGTCACCCCACTTCCGCGGGCAGGCCAAAGCGTCAGTTTTGACCATAGATTATAGAAATATTATAGAAGCTCCATACAACTGTGCCCTCACGACGGTGGATGTCTATGGTGTTCGCCCTGGCGAGTGACTGGAGCGTTTCGCCTGCGAGTCGATCGCGTTTACACGTACGTTTCCGCCAACGATTCGGAGCGAAGTGTGCTGAGACTCGCAGGCCAAACTCTGCGTGTAAACCCCGCTAATATGAGGTGTACTCAGAGTATGGATATTAGAGAGACGGCATGTGAAGTGTGCACACGCTCCCAAAGTGTGCATTTTCAAAAATTTTACCCAACCGTTTTTAGACGGCTGACATTAGCGCCGTTTACACGCACACTTCGGAGCGACCGAGTCTCGCGCCACTTCAGGCCGCCGCGCAGAAAAGTCTCACAGTGAACTGCGCTGTAAACCTATCGGTCTTTACTTTTCTGCGCGGCGGCCTGAAGTGGCGCGGGACTCGGTCGCTCCGAAGTGTGCGTGTAAACGGCGCTATTAGCTTTTACACCTCGGTCGCGTATAGAGCTCCCAGTAAAACGTTCATAAAACATAGAAAAATGGTCCACTGCGCCGTAAAATTGTGTAAAAGTAGTTCTATAAAGACCTTGCAGAAATATGGTATTACCTGTTACATATGTGTTGAAACATCGCTTAAATATACATTTTATAATTTTCGACATGTTCATTTCAACCGCCACCGCCATCGGCCCAACCATAAATGAACTAATGGCCCAACGCTATCACGTGAACTCTGAATGGCAATGGGCCGAATCAGTCAATTTCATATATAATAATTAAAAATTACTTACCAAAAAAACTTTTATTTTTCTTTTACTCATAACGTCATAACGCACATATACAAAGTTATGATTTAATCGTGTCATACACGTTCATGTTTTTCATTATTTAGTTTATTCATTTTTAAACATTTTTACTTCGTCTTTTTTGCACTATTATATTTATTTCTTTTCCTACTAATTTAACACCCTTTTACATATGTTTACATTGTTAATTCAAAGTATATAATCAATGTATTGTTATGTGAAAGCCACAAAATGCCCCCGCGGTCGAGGGGTAAGGCTCTTGATTAGCAATCCGGAGGTTGCGGGTTCAAATCCCAGTGCGCGCAGATATATTTTATTCGATTGATTTGTGTTTTCACAATTTAATAATTAAAAACAATATAAGGTATATTTCCAGTACGTTACAGGTGGAAGACATTCTCAGTATCGCCCTGGCGTAGGTAAAACCACCATTCAGAATTGAAATGTTGCTTGAAATTGATTTAGCCGTGTTTTTTTTTTTATTTTTTTTTTTTTATTTATATATATTTTTTTACAGTTTTTTAGAGAAAATGTGTCCTAACTGGGGTACCCCGTTCTAAGGACACATTGTACAAGTTTTATTATTTGAATTATAAGTAAATACCTAATCAATGTTAGAATATTGCCAAGGAAAATTATTAAATTAGATCTAAAAGAAAGTACAAAACAAGCATTATTCGTTTGGTGACTAGATCTGAATAGCCGGGTACTTCTCCAGCTTCCTCTTCCCCATTTCTTCCCCTTCCCCACTTACCTTCAGCCTCACAACATACATGCTACAGACGGAAGCAGTTGGGATTCTTGTGATGTATAGGGTATATCTCTACATATTATAAAACAAAGTCATTCACCGCGTCTGTCTGTCTGTCTGTTCGCGATAAACTCAAAAACTACTGAATGGATTTTCATGCGGTTTTCACCAATAGATGGAGTTATTCATGAGGAAGGTTTAGATATATAATTTGTCAAGGTTTTGTGTAAATTGGTTGAAAAATATAATATATAAAGAAGAATGTCGGTATGTGGTGGACGAGCGGGCAGTGTGGATTTAATTTGTATGCAAATTAACGGATGGTGGTGGTTATAAAGGTTGTGTAAACATACAGTCGATGGCGTTGTGTTTCGTTAGCCACAGCAACGCGTCGCCGGGTCACCATATATATATATATATATATATATATATATATATTTTATAAGAATACCACGCAAGAGTCTCAATTGCTCCCGTCTGAAGTCAGTGAGACTATGGCATCCCCAAATGGGATATGTTGTGAGGCTGAAGGTAGTGGGGAGGGGAAGGAGCTGAGGAAGAAGAAGGTGGGGAAGTACCTGGCTATTCAGATCTGGTCACCAAATACGGCTAAAGCCATTTCAAGCACCATTTCAATTCTGGATGGTGGTCTTACACCAGGACGATACTGAGAGTATCTTCCATTCTGGAATGTGCCGAAAATCTTTACACAGTACATTACCTACGAATATGTGATAAAGTATAAAATGAAGTCGCTTACGCTGTCTGTGCGCTTAGATCTTTTAAACTGCGCAACGGATTTTCATGCGGTTTTCACCAATAGATAGAGTGATTCATGAGGAAGATTTTTACGTATATAATTTGTCAGGATTTTGTGTAAATTGATTGAAATATATAATATATCTGGTTAAGCGGCAGCGGGCAGCGGGCAGTGGGCTGGCAAATGGGCGGTGTGGATTTGATTTAACAGATGGCGTTGGTTATAAAGATTGGGTAATGGCGTGGAATTGTTTTCGTTAGCCACAGCAACGTGTGGCCGAATCTGCTAGTATAATATTATATGTACATTATCTTTAAATAAATTAATTGTTAAATAATACAAATTAATCAAATAAAATTTATTTGCCCACGCAAATAAATCAAGCCGCGTTTGTTCCTATCACTTAATTTTTTGTTGTAGTTATCATTGCAAAACTGTAAATACATTTATTTTATTAGATTAATACCGAACACTCCTTTCTTAAAACTCAAGCACCAGCTTACATCAGAATAGAATGCACCATTTTTTTTACTGCAAATCTGTCGATTATATAAAATACGTATAAAAAAAACCATACTAACTATTAAAAACAAATTAAAATCTATTTCAAACCGATGAGTTACGCAATGGTAGCACCAATGAATGGCGCCTTGAGTTACAGCGAGTTCATAACACTAGTTTTTTACCCACTTGCACTTGTCAAGTGAAAAGTGAGGCCGATGTATTTCGACAAGCGCTACACAAATCAATCATAATATTGATTTCGCAAAAAATGAGTTACGTCCTAGAAGATAAAGGTAACTTAAAATAACTTGGGAACAATAAAAATTAAACAACACATAAGTCTCATGTCTCCTTGTTACTCCCCTTTCCTCATTTCATTACTTATTTTTCAATTGGGCTATTATATTTTATGTCTAAAATGTGATAAAAAATTAACGAAAGTTTAAAAAATGTAAAAATAATAATGATTCCCATTAACAGTTCGGCCCTTATCTCCAGAGCGCCGCCTTCCCCCCGCAGGCTAGCCACATTCACCGTCCCTATCCCCGCCCACTAGACGGCTACAAATTTGCAGAGGTACATATATTTTTTTTTAAAATTGTTTATTTGGCTTTCACCCATTAAGGGTGATCTTGGCCATTTATTAAAGTAAGTTACATATTTTTAAAATTATTTATATTGCCAGTTTTTTTGGAAATTAGTTACATTATCAATTTTTTTTAAATTATTTACATTTTCAGATTTTTTTAAAATTAGGTACATTCTTAGTTTTTTTTAAGTAGTTACATTTTCATATTTTTTTAAAAATTACTTACTATTTCAGTTTTTTACATGGAATAGATAAATTATATTAGCAAATACTTATAGACAATGGGCCAAGACAAATATTCATAAGATTATACAAGTTGTACTAACATACAGAGTTGGTATTAGTAGTAATTACAAAATTTATTTATTTATTTATTTACGCCTATTTAGGCTTTTACATACATATATATAACAATATTAACGAAATTATACTTGTAAATAGTGCAGGAAACTACTGTTTAAAACACTTGCACAAAAATAAATACAAAGTAAAAATATTAGGTATTGAATTTGAACCAAACAGGATGTAGGTACAAAATACAAAAAATCCGAAATAGTTTTTTTTCTTTCAGCCAACTGTCAATGTGTTAGTCAATTTTAATAGCTTTAGCAAAATATTCCCCTATTTGATAAAAAAAACTTCAATAAGGTATGCTTATATAATAAAATTGATGTACTAAATATATCAACAACATCGGAGTATTTGTTTCCAAGCTGTTGAATCCTTCGCATAGGAGTATAATATTGACTTGTTGACTTAGAATTGCTACAATAATATGGTAGGTACTGTCTTGTGACTGACCTGCCTGGAGAATGAAAAGAAATTACATATAATAAATCAGGGGTATCAAACATTGAATTTATGATTTTATACAAACAGGTTAAATCGGAAATGATTCTACGTTCGGATAATTTTATTAAATTTAATGAACAAAGTACGTTATCGTAATTTAGGCATTCACTAGGAATGCCCATTTTAAAATTCACATATCTTAAAAATTTATTTTGGATTCTTTCAATCGCATGTGAATGAACCTCGTAATTTGGGGACCAAACCGTGGAATTGTATTCTAAATGACTCCTTACGAGTGACATATATAATGTTTTTACAGTATTGACATTGTTGAAATCACTAGATATCCTTAAAATAAATCCCAACATTTTCAAAGCTTTATTGGTTATTATTTCTATATGCTTGATAAAGTTGAGTTTCGTGTCAAACCAAATTCCTAAGTCATTGATTTCCGAAACAGATACTAACGACATATTGTTAATGGAATAATCGAAAAATATTGGATTCTTTATTCGATAAAACCTCATAATTTGACATTTGCTTATGTTAAGTTGCAAGCG
Organism: Limnephilus rhombicus; assembly: GCA_929108145.2. NCBI lineage: Eukaryota > Metazoa > Arthropoda > Insecta > Trichoptera > Limnephilidae > Limnephilus > Limnephilus rhombicus. Next base: position 23,459,594 of record OV815286.1, read on the forward strand.
GTTATCATGACACCATATAATAAATCTTAACAAGTTATTTGACAATATATGGCAATCATTAATGTTTCTGATTGCTTTAAATAATTTCAGGTCGTCTGCAAACATTAATACTTGAACATCATTGAAAATATAAAACACATCATTAACAAATAATAAAAACAGGATTGGACCTAAATGTGACCCCTGAGGAACACCAATCGTAGCAGTGAATTTATACGAAAATGTACCATCAATTTTAACAGCCAGTAATCTGTTGATCAAGTAACTGTTAAACCACTTATATAGTGAACCACCTATTCCGAGTTTTTGTAGTTTATTCAGCAATAACTCATTATTAACTTTATCGAACGCCTTACTCAAATCGGTATAAATAGAGTCAACTTGACATTTACTAGACATGGAATCAGATATATAGTTTTGATACGTTAATAAATTGTAGAGTAGGAAGATGTACAGGTTCCCAAAAATAGGAACCTGTACATATTCCATACTTCCATTTTCATACAGAGTAACATACAGAGTAACACACAGAGTTGGTATTAATAGTCATTACAAAATAGTAGAGTAGAAAGATGTACAGATTCCCAAAAAAAGGAACCTGTACAACTGTACATAATAACACAGCTAGAAACAAATGTATACGTATGGAAGAGAGAGAAATGTGATTGATGCTTAAATGTTGAGGCCATTTTTGTAAATAAATTTTGCTAACAAATAGTGAATTTCAGGAGAATTCAGACTAAGAAGGCAGGGTACACTGGTAGGGAATTCAATTTTAAGTTTTAACAATTCAGGTATGAAGTTTGGAAATTGGTCATTGATAGGACACTCAAAAAAATTATGGTCTAAAGTATCCTCTGAACCACAATCACAATAAGGCGAATTGACTATGTGGAATCTGGCGAGATGGCTAAGACAACAAGTATGACCTAAACGCATTCGAATAATGGAAGAGATGTATTTTTTAGGCATGGAAGTGTATTTGTGAAACCAGGGCTTGACAGGAATAGAAGGTTGAATTAAAGAGTACTGGTGACCTTTTAACAGAGAGGATGATTTCCATTCAGAGGACCATTGGCGTTGTAACTTATTTTTTAAAATAGGAAAATAGTCTCTAACAGGAATAGGAATGCTATTTAATGGACCATGAACAATGGATTCCTTAGCAATAGAATCAGCCTTTTCATTTCCAACAATACCAAGGTGTCCTGGGATCCAGGCCAAGACCACTGACACGTGAGCCATGAGAAGGAATGCAGGAGGTCTCTGATAGAGCAGGTAAGAGAGTCACTAATGGAATTGAGAGGGGATGCGCTTATTTTTTGTAATGAGCTAAGTGAGTCTGAAAGGATGAGGGCATTTCTAATGTTGAGAGATTTGACGAGATGTAAAGCTTCTATGATAGCTATGCATTCAGCAGAGAAAATGGAACATTCTTTGGGAAGTCTGTGTGGGAAACACAACTTCCTGTGAGGAGCATAGACACTGGCCCCACAATGGGAGTCCGAACTGAGTTTGGAACCATCTGTGAAAATTTTTATATAATTAGGCCAGTTATTTTCAATAATTTTGTTGAATTCTGCATTATTGGATTGAACTGAGTTTTTAATATTTTTTTTACATATTCCTATAAATTGGTGCACCTTTGGATAGAAAGTAAGACTTTCATAGGGATAAGAGTATAAGGGGAGAGATTCATTGCGATAGGAGTTTGTGGAAACATCCAGGAAAGTGTTGAAGCAATTATAGAGAAGGGGAGGGGAATGTTTTTTCCAAAATGGATTCAAATTAACCTCATACTTTAACAATTGAAGTTTGGGAATCAAGGGATGAGAAGTTATTGAGCATGTTTTGAAAATATATTTTTCTGCTAGGCATCGCCTTCTTATATTTAAGGGAGGTTTGCAGCATTCAACTTGCATTGCGTTGATTGGGGAAGATTTCATGGCTCCTAAGATAAGGCGAAGAGATTTAGACTGAATTTTATCTAATTTAAGCGAATTTGAAGTGGACATAGGATCAAACAGACAAGATCCGTAGTCAAGATGGCTTCGGATGAGAGCATTGTACAGAAGTTTTAAAGATGATGGGTGTGCTCCCCACCACACTCCAGACAGAAATCTAAGGGGATTGATGTTGCTTTCGCATTTCATGATGACATGATTTATGTGAGAATTCCAATTAAGCTTTGAGTCTAAAAACATTCCCAGGAACTTAACTTCTTTAGAGATAGGGATGCAGAGCTACATAGGTTTTTCGCTTGTCCCCATAATATTCCGAAAGTATTGCCGCTTCCCTTCAATCATAGTTCCGTGGGTGTACTCATTGACCTATATACGTCAATGGGTGTACTGTAATAGTTTCTCGGAGATTGCTAATTATCTATTGGAGACAACCCATACTATTTATTGTAATAATGTAATAGAGTTGCGACACTTTAATATTAATGGTATCCATTTAGACAAACTTGAAATCTGGGAAATTAGAAAGAAGAGTTTAAATATTATCAATAACCATAATATCCTCTCGCTTCCGCCCTTCCATTCACCTCAATTGTTAAATGTAAACCCCGATTAAATAAGCAATGCTTATGAAACATGTCGGTTTTTTAAATAATAAAAACGGTTAAAACTCAGTGTTTATTCATTTTGATTTAATTGATGGTATCACAAAATAGGTTTGCTGTGTTTGAAGAAATTATGTATGTCCAAGGCGCTAAACGTCGGTTGTCATTTTTACGTTTAGTTTAGGCTTGTTTAAAAATTCTGTTTTTGTTAATTTTACTAACCCATTTCAATCCGCAGCTATATACGGCTATAATAGGCTGAAACGGGATAGGGTTTATACAGGGCCGGATTAACCATGTCGGGGCCCCTAGGCAATGCACGTCTCGGGGCCCCTTTACCAATGGCGGACTAACGGGGGGCTCCAAATACCACATTTTTCCCTTGATCAAATCCTTAACAAGGCTTTAAGGGAGGGGGGGGGGGGGGTAAGGTTTTAATTTTTTTTCCGAATATAAAACATGTCAGTGTATTGAGTATTTTATCAAAATTTCAAGTAAATCGGAGCAAAACTAACGAAGGTACAGCGTCACAAGCGATGCTTTTGAAATTTTGTACACTATTTCAGAGGGAATTATTTTACCGTTTTATAATAACAAATTCACCGAAATTTTTTAGCAAAAATCGCGATTTTTTCACTTCAAAATGCTGCCAAAAATATTTTTTTTTTTTAAAACTCACCGTGACCACCTAGGAAAACATATTACCTTTCAAACGCATTTCGATTTTTTGTTTCAAATGATCCGGTGACGAGTTATGGAGTTCACCGCATAACAACTTTTTTTCGAGGCGCCTCCGGAAATTCGCTTTCACGGACTTATTTATTGATGTTTTTAATTGAAATTTTTTTCAAAGATATTTCAGATATTGTAATATAAAGTGTGTATGAAATAAATAAAACCAAGATTATTCATATCTCAAAAAAAATCATGACAATATGCCTTTATTTCGCCTTTAAAACCTTACCCCCCTTAAGGCACCAGGACACTAAAAAATACTTTTGTAATTTTTTTTATTTATTTCATTTTCTGAAAGATGCATTTATTAAAAATACTCCCACCAAATGTTTCAAAAAAATTCGAAAACTTGACGGAGATACAGCATTTTATGTGAAATCATTTGAAACAGTTTGTATGTTGAATTATCCTTCATCAAAACTTTGAATGCGTTTTTCTCGAAACTTTTTTTAAACACGTTTTTCAACCTGGTTGACAAAATATAAAAAAAAAAACTATACATTCGATGTGCATGCACCAAGTATTAATCTGTTCGAAAATGTACTGTCTATGGTATAGGGAAATCTTGATATCAAAAAAAAAAATAAAAATGGCGGACCAGCGAATTTTATTTTCGATTTTTTATGGAAAATATTCATTGCTCATGAAAAATCCCGAAGTGGTGCCATAGTGACTGGATTTTGTTTAAGACTTAGTGCATGCAAATCGGATATATAGTTTTTCTAATATGTTGTCAACCAGGTTGAAAAACGTATTTTCGAGAAAAACGCTTTCAAAGTTTCGCTGAGGATAATTCAACATACAAACTTTTTAAAACGGTTTCATATAAAATGCTGTATCTCTAGCAATTTTACCAATTTCCTCAATTATTGACAAATGCATCGTGTCCTTAAAGCCTTGTTTAGGATTTGATCAAGGAAACATGGAGGCCCTCCAGAGTCGGAGGCCCGTGTAAACTGAATAAAAAACTTCACTAATGGGGGGTTCATTCAACTTTGACGCCCCGGGCTTCTGACGGGCTTTGTCCGCCACTGCCGTTTACCCTTTTCTAACTTCCAAAATTATTTTTTTCTACCAAAACGTAATTTTATTCGTAATTAATATGTTCTTTTACTACATTACGAAAGGTATGCCATCACCCCATTCAATAAAAAAAACGAATACGATACAATAAAATACAATAACCCTTTTTGGCACATAAAAGGACACATACATAGAAACAAAAATATATGTTTTTGTTATTTGTTTTTGTGGTGTTATGCCGTTTTGCGCTACCTCCTCCTTTAGCCAACGTTTCGGACAGCGTTACAGGCTCCATCATCAGGGCAGATGTGTGACACATCTGATGATGGACACTGTAACGCTGTCCGAAACGTTGGCTAAAGGAGGAGGTAGCGCAACACGGCATAACACCCCAAAAACAAATAACAAAAATACTTTTGGCGGTGAAAATCTAAAATCATAACCAAAAATATATATTATTTAAAAAAACATTACAATGAGTCGTCTTGTCACTAAAGTGATCTCTTTCAGACAACTTTTCCCAAATAATTTTACAAGCAGATAGGTAGTGCATACTGAAGCTTGTGGGTACAACATTTATATTTTAAACATATAATTAGAAATTAAACAAAACAAATGCCAATATAAACCACACACGGTACCTTCAATTAATTCAGATACTAAGTAATGTTGCAACAAATAGAAGGAAAGAAAAGTAAAATACAACTATGTTTATATATTCGTTTTAATTAGACTTTTTATTTATTATTTGTGCATGATGTGAACATAAGTTATTTATTGGGTTATAACCTAATTATTATAAGTTGTTGTTTTCTTTAATGCGTGCACCTAGTGTCATCAACCTGTAAATGTTCCTAATAAAAAAAAAATTAAAACATCTTGAAAGCTGACTTTTTCCGAAACTTCGTTGCTCACTAATTGAAGCAAGTCATTTTTTCTCGGAACGCGGGGCCCCTAGCCGATGCGGGGCCCCTAGGCAGTTGCCTACTCCGCCTTAGGGATAATCCGGTACTGGGTTTATAGGTGGATTTTGCACAACAAAGCCTATCCTAACTTCCATTATACCAATCCCCCTACTTAACTGGTATGGTTAGATGACAGCTACAACTAGGGTTGCTAGACGTCCTTTATTTAAAAGGATGTCCCGTATTTCAGACCCACAAATTGACCCTGTCCTCTTATTTGAAATCTTAAGTAGATGACAATACTTTGTCCTTTAATTTGGAAAAAATGAATCAGCGTGATCTCTGTATATTAAAGCCTCTCCTGACGAAAATTATAGACGATAAGAAGTGTGAAAGTGTTCTTAAAAATTTTATTCAGATTCTCAAATCTACGGATGAATACAAGAATCTGCTAAAAATAATACAATACGTATTTTCCATCCCAGTTTCTAACGCCCAAGCCGAAAGGATTTTTCCTTGGTACGAATACGTGGACCAAAAACCTAAATAAGTTAGATATTGACACTGTAAAAGCAGAACTACAAATAAAGTCGAACTTCAACATGAAATGGAAACAATTTTATAATTTCATTGTAGAAAACGAAGAAGCTCTTAGAGCAGCAAAAAGTAATACCAAGTATACTCTTAAATGCAAAAAGACTGATAAAGGTCGTACTACTTACTTTGGCTTCGATTAACGACAAAATAACTTACATTGCGTACTAACATAGTTTTTTTTAATTAATAAATGTCGCTACTGATACCATAACAGCATTTTATGAAAAAAATATGGTTGTCCTTTATTTTCATCCCATGTCCTTTATTTAATCGTATCAAATCCTCTGATATATAAAACGGGAGCTGACAACCCTAGCTACAACAGTTACAACAGTACGTCTTTTTATACATCTCCCCCGCTACTTTGAAAACATTCTTTGCAATAGGCCACTTGCATGGACTTCATAACGACTTTGAAAAAATCGTGTGGATGGATTTTTTTAATTAAGATTACGAAAATGTTAGTAATTTTTTTTACAAATGTACAGTTTTTTATTTATTTTTAAATAAATAAATCCATTATTTGGGCTCCTGATGTCACTACATGAAAATGTCCCGTCTCCGAAAATGTTGCTATTAATTATGTAAAAATCCACACTGATTTTTTTTTTATATGGCATCACTTTGATTTCAGGCGAATTTTTGAATTTGACATTTAACGTTCACTAGATTGATTGTTTGTTCTCTGCGAACATATCATTTGATTTGATTTTTTGACAGGTTTTATGAAGAGAACCCCGTTCATTTTACGTTGTCCGTACGTGTTTTAGAGGTATAATGATAATGGTGCGGATTTTAACAAAATCAAATTTTATAATATTCTTATTATTATTATAATTTACAAGTACAAGTATATTACATTTGATTTAGTAATTTAGACGTTGTACATTATAATGATTTATGATGAATAAGATGGATCAAGGAAAAAAATATTTATGAGATTTAATATTTTTGTTATGCCTCGTTATTTTCCTGTGCCATTCGTGTGGAAAACGTTTTTTTTTTTAAATGATTTTCGACCATGTAATTATCGTTTTTTCGCACCTATAAAATTATGTCCCGTCTTTCCGGTTTATTAAAAATGGACTGATTTTTCGGATTGAAATATTCAAAAAATCGCCAGGGTTTCTAAAATACCGTAAAAAAATACGGAATGTCTTAGAATATTTGCCTAAACCGGATTTTTTTTTAATGTGTTGCAAGTGGCCTATTAGAGTCTAGGGAAATAATCATAAGATTGCTGATAACACGAATTTTTAAGCAAAATTCGTCAATTTTACGCAAAATACCTGCTTGAATTTTGCCTCTTTCACGCAAATAAAGCGAAATTCGTAATTTTTCATTTTTCGTGCGATATTTCAGTAGGTAGGTACCTATGTTCTAAATATTTCTTGACTAGGATTTGACAAGCTTGAATAGCCATAAATTGGATCGCAACACTCACTTGCTCGTGTTTGTTTGTTAGATTGGTTTATTTATGGTTTGTTATTTGCACTATTTGCAGTTATTTGAAACTGTGAAACAGCAAAAAGGGTGCTGAATCAAGGTTCGTAAAAAAATCGTAAGCTCATCGAGGGGATAGAGCGGTGATTGGCTAAAAATTCGTGTCGTAGCTTGCCGTCCCTGTTACTCTGGGAGATTTTAATTAAATGCGATAGAGCTACTTCAAGCTAGGTAGGTAGGTACGTCACGTGTTCGAAATAATTTCGAACGCGTGACGTACGCGCGAGTTTTTTTTTCGAAAAAGGCCCGTATGAGCATTTTCTACGAACATAAACGCATTTTTTACGAAACTTGGCAATGATAGCAAAACATTAAAATATTAAAAAATAAAAATGAAATTGAATGTAAAACGCGCCAAAAGAAGTGGTTCCGGCCGGGATCGAACCGGCGACCTTCTGCGTGTAAAGCAGACGTGATAACCGCTACACTACGGAACCGAATGTCTTGGCCGGCAAACATACCACTTATGAAAAAAATACTTTCTAATTATACAATTTGAAAGAGTATGTCGTACCTCGTACCCATTGAGTTGGTCGTACCGGTGAATTAATTATTATCTCTCCTACGACATCTACTTCTTCAAGAGTATCAAGGTGTAGTATGGCAAAGAGGCATGGAACGATGGAACTGGTAAGGAATAAGAAGAAAAAAATCGACTGAATGATGTTGACTTGCTAATCCCGAGTTCCTGAGGCGTAGGTATGTTAAAATCTAAGCGTAAGTGTGCCTACACAAGGGACACATGCCTATATGGTTTGGGCATCTAGAGCAAGTGAACGAAGAAAGGAGAATAATATTATTTTATAATTTACGACCCGAATGTGATTAGTAGAAGTCGGGAACGTGTGTGGCAAACAAGGAATGTACCTACCTACCTATATGCCAAGACAGAGTTGTTTGGGTCAGTTGTTTCACCGTATTTGTATAAAAAGAGAACATTAATAGAACTATCGGAGAACTCTTTGAATTTTGATGAGTAAAATTGTTCAAATTCTGTGAAACAACTGGCTTCGTATATTTATGCAACTAGCCCTAGTTTACCTACAATCTTTTTCTACGGTAGAATATAATCTAAGATATAATAAAACTATGTTTAATGATATCATTATGTAGTCTCCTTATTTTGAATACGTTGTTTTCAGCAATCAATTCATGGTCAGGATGGCCGAGCGGTCTAAGGCGCTGCGTTCAGGTCGCAGTCCACTTCTGTGGGCGTGGGTTCGAATCCCACTTCTGACAAAACCTTTTTTTTAAATCCCACCTTTTTTTTAATAACTTGATTTCCATTCGAAGAAAACAAGCATAAAAAATGCTGATTTCACCTTTGGTCCCATGTCAACTCACCATATGTGAACGTTGTTCCTCATTATTGTGATATTTTATCACAGTACAACCACGCCCACTACATTATTCAACACCACGGTTCGTAGAAAATGCGTTTAAAAAGTTAGCTCATACGGGCCTTCGGAAAAAAAACTTTCCGTTTAACTTAGCCGTTTTCGAAATATCGTACGTGAGAAGTAACTTTATGTAAAACAATCCCATTTGTATTGCAGTTATTTCATATCTCCCAAGTCCCAGGGGATCATGGACTTGATCATTGACCAGAAAACTATAATTCTTTATTATATTGGATTTAAAAAATAGTAATTACGTAGGTAGGTACGATATTTATTCAGTTTTCACTGTAATTTTCCCGCCATAAAATGCCATTTTTTCCAGGCAGGACGCCCTGGGGATGATAATTTCCCTCAGGCCCCATGTTATCTTTGGGGATGCTTGTGTGGAGAGTCTTTTTAGGAAAGGAAGTTCTGGGAAGGAAAAAGGTATGATGGAAGGGTAGGAATCTGGGGGTCAGTGTATCCACGAGTGACGGACGTATGAATCCATCCCTCCCATTGCGGTGCTAGGCGATGTTACGAGATTCCTGCTGGAGAGGTCAAAAGGTCTTCCTCAATCTTTCTCTCCCGATTCGGCCTGCCACCCAATTGGTGGGCAGACGCGTCCGCCGCCAAGATCCGGACAAACCTCACCACATGAACCCGGGCACTCCTGCATGGTCACCAAACGTAGCGAACCACTTGGGGTGATCTACGGTAAAGGTATCCAATAAATGGTTCCCGGGCCGGCGGTACCCATGCCCGCATCCGGAATTGCAAATTAAAATAATATTCTGTTAAAATCTTGTATTATAGGACTACTTTATCGATCGAATCTCCACACATCATTTCCAATATTGAATTGAGTGAAATGACATTAAAATTCAAATAAATTTGAGTTAATTGAAACAGATTTCGGTTTTATTTGATTTGATCTTACTAAATTTGAGTTTTAGAGAATTGTTTTCAGTGAAAATCAAAACATCAGTCGGTTTGGCCGTATAAAGCCTGAATATACGAGTTTTAATGTTCAACCCCAAGCCTTGCATTTTGCCCATAACCTTACTGTATTTTTTTCACAGTGTCATATTTTGATATTTTTGTCACTGATTCCTCTTTAGAGAATTTCTATTTTTGAAACTGACAATTCATGGTTGAATTCCATTATAATATATATATAAAACAAAGTCGGGTTAGTTACACCATTTATAACTCTAGAACGGCTGGGCCGATTTTTAGCTATTAAAACGTCCAAAAAAATCGGAATAGCTATTAAAACGTCATAAAATTTAGTAGGTAGTGAGTGAATTCCAGAAATTCAAAAACGTCAAATATCAATGCGCTGATTGTTTTGCTTTTGTTCCTAAACATATAATGCAGCCCCTCTTTCTTACACACTAAAAAAGGGACAAAAGGTGAACGCATGTCTGCACCCCTCCGAAGGAAAAATACAAAAATCATAATAAATCTCCTTCACACATATAAAGAAAATGAAACGCAATTCCCGTAAGTAAGTGGAAAAGAAAGAAAAACACAAAAATTATAAATCCGTATATCTCTGATATCTACTGACAAAACCAACAAGGACAGTTGGGCATCGATAATTGCTTCATTGTGTAATTTTTAACTAAATAAAAAAAACCGAATTTAATCCAGCTAATAAATTAACACAACAGTTATTGATTCTGACGTGGTACGAAGTTCTACGGGTCAGCTAGCATTATAATAAAACAAATATAAAAATTATTTCCACTTTAACTTATTTGACCGTAACCGGTTTCTGCTCGTTAAAGCCATCTTCAGACTGGTACAAATGATTCTTTGCCTACTGTTTATATATGTTACTATAAAAGCCCGTACTACGGTAAATCTTAAGATCTTCCAGTAAAACCTAGGATTTACCTATTTACGGGCTTTTACAGTAAAATATACCTAACATATGGGGGAGGGGGAGAAGGGTGGTCTACAAGGATTTTAATCAATTATATTAATTACATTTGTTACTAAGTCATCTTAGACTTATAATTATTTTGGTTATTCCAGTAGGCTAATTACCTCGGGTTTGTAGCTCACTTCAATACTGTTCGGGGAAAAACCTTACAAGTAATATGAATTATTAATGTCCTAATTTTATGTTTGTTATGTCGTTATTACATTTATGATGATATGGGATTTTTGATTGATTTTTGAAGGGATACATAATATTAAAATGGTCATTATATGTATAAAAGAAATACATATTTTAATTATTATGAAAATTACAACGGATACAAAAGTAGAGATTTAGCAAATGATTCTAATTTCTTATTCATTACAAAGTTAAGGGCTATTTTTTTTAGTTAGTCGGTTAATTTCTAATGATTCTAGCCTATCTAGTTTTTTTACCTTTATTTTTTATTTATTTATCTATTTAAGGTATGTTTACATTACATTATTCGATGCCTGTCTCACTAGGGTATACCTGTGTTGAGAGAGGCATAGAGGTACATAAATGAATATTATATATAAGAATATCATGAGAATATTTAAGTTTAAATACATATTAATTTGAATACGATTAAAACAGAAAGATTTTGTATTTTGATGACCCCCCCCCTAAATAGGTCACGTAGTATGGGTACGTTCCCTTATAAAAAGCTGTTCTAATTTTTCCCATTGTTTAATGATTTCTTTTTCGTTTTTATTTTTAAGGCTTTGTGAAATGATTGCTAATGTTAGTTTTTTTATCCCTTTTCTTTAATAAACTGTCTTGTATCCATTGTTCTTTGCTATGGTTTTTATAATATTGAATTTTTTAGTACTTCGGTACAATTAATGATTTCAATACCTAAGTCAAAACAAATTATCTTATTTCCTCCCATTTCCAATGGAAACTGGATCGATTTATTAATTTCTTTCAGAAAATATCTAATCGTCTGTGTGTTCCTGTCCAGATAATTAGAATGTCATCTACATATCTACGATAGAAGGCAACTTTTAAAAATTATTTTAATTTTTCGATAGATTCTTCGATATAATCCATGAATAATTCAGCCAACACCAGCGACATCTGGCTACCCATGGCAAAGCCACTCGATTGAATGTAATAGTTATTATTGAATCTGAAGAATTTAAAAAAAAAATATTTATTAACCAAGATAAGCATAAATACATTTTTTGTTTTTTTTTTTTAAAGTTTGAAGTATAATACATTTTTTTTTGTTTTTTGGTATTATCCACCTCACTAGGCTGAGCCTGTTCCGAAGTGGCAGGAATTTAGTCAAATTTTGATTACTTAATCTTGTAAGAAAAGAATAAGATAAATTTTTAAATTTATATATGAAAAGGTAAATAGAATGAATGAAAAAGAAAATGAAAAAAGTTGAGAAACATAAAAAATATTCATACAATTAATAAGATATATAAAAATTTAAAATAATTATGTAAGAATACTAATAAATTTAGGAATAATAACAAATATTTGAGAGGAAAAGAGAAAGATACAGTTTAGTGTGTTGTTATATGGTATAAATTATCTGCCCGCAGTATACAACGCCTTTGTTGAATATCCACGTATGAATTTTGTGTTTTAGATTAACATTTTTAGTCACATGAATATCTTTAATATCTTTTTCAATTAAATGAAAAAAAAATGGAGCCAAATTACGAAAATATTTTAATTTGGCTCCAAAATGTTCTATACTTTCATTTAGTAGTCTTCTTATTTCTTTCTGTTTGATCAAATTAATCTTTATTTTTTTTCATGTATTTGTTAATAATAACTTTTAATTCGTTTGTTGGTATATTGGAGAACAAACTAACAACATCAAATAAAACTAGGTGGCATTATTAGATAATTTGATCTTTAATGATGTCTATAAGTTCTAGGGAATTTGTTATTCCGTATTTTGGTTTAAAATTAAGAGTGTTTTTGATGATTTTATTCAAAAATTTTGCTAATTTATAGGCGGGAGCTGAATTATATGACACTAGGTACTGGTCTTACTGGCATGTTATTTTTATGTACTTTCGGTTGTCCGCATAGACGTGGACATCGGGGGTTCATGTAGGAAGGGCTATTTTTATGGTATTTTTTTTTAATCGGGGTTTTTGAATTTAGGACTGCGTTTACATCTGCTGTAAATTTAGGGGTGGGGTCCTTTTTCAATAAGGTTATATTACTGGTGTCCAGCACATATTGAACTTTTTCTATGTAATCGGATTTATTGATAACTGTACTGTTTTCTTTATCTCCTTTCGAGATAATCAGATTGTTTTGATTGATTTTATTTTTATTGATTTTACAGTATGTGCTTAGCTAAAAAAAATTCCTCAGTCGTTGCGTTTTTTTATTATTTTAGTGGACAAGTATTTTTTTTACCGTAATCTGACGTTGCGATAGAGAACTCCAGTTAATTTTTTTAATGAATAATGACCTTCTGACTTAAATAACTGCATATTTTGTTTATTTTTTAGAGTTTGTTTTAATAGTTAAAATAATTTTCAAAGTTTTAATTTTTCAAGATCCCCAAAAACACCGTACGTACAGTGAATCGTGTGACGTCATCACTCCTGAAAAGTTTTTCAACAGGTGTTCATTTTGTATGACAGTTACACGTAAGAAAGTATGGTACTATTCGATAAGTTAAAACATTATTTAGGTGGAATTATTTATTTATTATATTGTATTTATTGTATTTTTATATTTTTCAATATTGTTACGGGAGAGTGGTATAGAAATTATTTGAAATTATTATTTTTTTAGCTTTTAATATCAATACTATCTCAAACGGAGCATCACCTGCACACTGCAAAAATTGTAGGCAAATAAGATACAGGTGATACAGCGCCTACCAGCTGATCGACGACGGCCATTTTGAATTCAAAGTTCATAGAGAAGTGAGTCGTTCGCGAACGAGTAAAAAACGCAACGACTGTGGATTTTTTTTTTAGCGACCCGGATCTTCATACGGATCAGTAAGATCCGGTTCCGTAAGACCGATCTTCAAAGCTACGGACACACTTGCTCGCGGTTCGCGGATCTTTGCGAACGAGTGAGCGGGTAGCAATTGCTACTAGGTAGCATGCTCTTTGGCTTCTAATGAGCAAGTGTGTCCGTAGCTTAACTCAGTCGTTCAATTGACCCGATTCACTGAACCAGATCTTTTCATTCTCGTTCAACTGAGCCGCTTTGCCCGTCTCTAGGTAGCATTTTGATATAAAATATTTTACAATTTTTTCGTACAGTTTAAAGTTTTTCAATATTTTAAATAATAGAGATAAACTAATAGAGACACCTCTATTTTTGATTCTGAATTATTTAGGCTTAAATATTGTTTCAATAAACACAACAACTAAATCTCTATAAACAGTATGATATAACGAATAACATGCAGTGGCGGATACAGAAAAAACTCAAGGGGGGCGCTAAAGATATACCTACCTAAGAAAACGGAAAAGTAGCCAACAGTGTGTAGAATACGAAGCACCGCACAAAGAGGAGACCGACTATAGGTACTATCTCATTCTCTCGTAGGCTAAAACATATAGATGAATGTGTTTGTCAAATCACAACGGTGTAAAGAAGTTTTCACTTTAATAAATACATAAAAGATTGGCGGACCGCACATTTAAAACTTGGCTGGCCACAGGGTGCAGTAGAGTTGCATTCCACGATCAAGTGAATCAAATACTTGAGTCGGGCCATGTTAAGGGTACCTTAACATGAAACGACGTGTGAATGTGAATGAAGCAAAAGCTTCAATTTAGGAGGCGAGTGTGGGTACCGCCGCCACGGGAATTATTTATTGGATAAACAACACCTCTGCTATAAGTCATCCCAAGTGGATCGCTAAGTTTGGTGACTTAGCAGGGATGTCTGAGTTCATGGGATGTGGTTTTTCAAGGTAGCGGCGGATGTGTTTGTCCACGTACTGCGTGGCGAGCTGGAAAGGACTGGTTGAGGTAGACTATTTAACCTCTCCAGTAGGAATCTCTCGACCCATTGCCTCGCATCGCAGTGGGAGGGAAAGGTTCATCCGTCCATATCTCCTGGACGCACTAACCCAGAGAGTCCTAACCACATATCATACCTTTTTCCTTCCATTATTTCCTTTCTAAGTATGTTTACGAGAGATGCGAAGGTTGATGGAGATATTGAAAGAAGGGTAAATGCAGGTAACTCCGCATTTATGGAGGACAGAACGCCGTTGGCGCTAACAAAAAAATGTCGAAAGAAGCGAAGCTAGCAGTCCACAATGAAGTGCTGGTACCGTCCCTGATGTATGGCAGTGAAGCATGAAACTGGTAGAGGAAGAACTAAATGCTATAGAATTGAGATCCCTGCGGCGTATGTGTGGTAAAGCCGTGTATGACAGTGTGAGAAAAATATGAAAAGAATGCAAGTCTGATGCAAGCGTAATAAGTAAGATTAAGAAAGGGACGCTTAGATGGTTTAGACATGTAGAGCGAATGATTGAAGAAAGATTTTCTTATATTTACGAAGGGGCGAAGGGGGGGGGGGGGGGGCGCGCGCCCCCATCTGTATCCGCCACTGATAACATGAAATGTTGTTAAAGCGGCCTACACACGACACTGCATGTAGTGACTGCGGCAGTGACTACAGAGAGCGTGGAGTTGAGCAAACTAGCGCTGTCTCGTTCTAGAGGCCCTTTAATAAACGACTCCACGCTCTCTGCAGTCACTGCCGCAGGCCGCAGTCACTACATGGAGTGTCGTGAGGAGAGCCCATTATACTGACGGCTTATGTCATACCTACATAATCAAAGTTTCAACACAATGACTGGTGACGCATGACGTCAGCACTAACCATTCAGTAATACCAACTTTACAGTGTGTTTTGACGAGAGGTTTAAAAATGCACTTTTAATATTTTTTTAAGAACTCTACGTTTAATATTATGAAATAAAACTTATATATTCAGAATCAGCGTTCATTGGTCTATTTGAACATATTTTTTTAAAGCCATAATATTTTTCACTTATTGTGTACTTATCGCGAGGTTCTCGAGATCTTTTAAGGGAAGTGGTAAGTTTGGACAGGATTTCAATCTTTTATAAAGCATTGTTTTCGGTATCGAATGGATACCGGTATTCAATTGGATGGTGTGGGTGAATTTACAGTTTGATCTGTTGGCGTTGATTTCAATTGTTTTGTGTCTAGTATGTTAGTTATTTTAATTGTTGTTTTAGTTCGGTTCGGCCGTATAAAGCCTGGAAATACGGGGTTTGAAGTTTGACCCCAAGTCTCGCATTTTGCCCGTAACAATAAAGTTTTTTTTTTCCAAAATGTCCTTTTTTGCAGATTTAGTCACTGATTCCTTATTAGAGTATAGGTTTCAGTAAGTTAAAATATAAATCGGTTCGACCCCAAGACTCGCATTTAGCTCGTAAGGATAGAAATTTTTTTCGCAATGTTATTTTTGCAGATTTTGACTTTGCTACCCCTTTAGAGCATTGGTTTTAGTGAGGATCTAAATATCAATCAGTTTGGCCGTATAGAGGCTGAAAATACGGGTTTTGAAGTTCGGCCCCAAGACTCGCATTTTGACAGTAACGATGAAGTTTTTTGTCAATATGTGATTTTTTTCAGGATTTTACACAGATTTTTTTTAGAGGATAGGTTTCAGTAAGTTAAATATCAGTCGGTTACGCCGCAAAGATCCTGAAAAAACGGCTTTTGAAGTTCGAACCCAAGTCTTGCGTTTTGCCAGTAAGAATAAAGATATTTTTCAAAATATTATTTTTGCCGATTTTGACTTTGATTCCTCTTTAGAAAATAGGTTTTAGTGGAAATTCAAAATTTCACTGATTTCGTACCCATAGAGCAATATAAAATGGTTTTTAAAGTTCGACCCCAAAAGCCTCGCATTTTGCCCGTGACAAAAAATTTTTTTTTTTTTCAAAATGCTACTTTTACCGATTTTGTCACCTTTTTCTTATTAGAGCGTAGGTTCAGGGGCGGCCCTAGCTAAATTATTAGGTGGTGCGAAATATCTTGGTGGCGCCCCTCCCCTCCTAACAAAAAATTGAGCTCTTTCTATGCAGTTATGCAACTTTAATTGAAGTACCTAGAAGGACGCATGAGAAATAATAACAGAAAAAAATATATGTTTGATTATATTTATTTAATTAAATCTGCAACTTTTCTTGCTTTTGCGTTTGCGAATTTTTTTATTAAATCAGAATAATTTAACCCTTGGGCAATATCATTCTTGATAAAATTGCAGGATCTGATAGTCTTTCTTGACACATGGCCGAACGTAAGTACATTTTAATTAGTTTTAATTTACAAAAGCTTCGTTCTCCTTTGGCGACAGTTATAGGGATGGTCAGCAAAATCCGAAGCGCTGTCCACACTTTCGGGAATATATCCTGCCAATGATTTTTTTTTATAAGTTGAAGAACTTGTAGTGGCTCTGCTGAGTCAAGATTTTTTAATACCTAATGGGTTTAGGCTCAAAAGTTCTTCAACCAATTCGCGACTAGAGACATCACGTTTTTCCCCATCGGTTAAAATGATTTGCAAATCTGCACAGGATTTTTATAATGAAGACTTATCATGAATTATTTTGATGTTATACAAAAAAGACCATGTATCATTGAATTAAGATAATTTTCCAAACCGAGTGACCGTGCATTTTCAATTTTATCTATCATAGGGTAAAAGACGTTAATTTTAAACAGTTCTTCGGGATTTGTTGGTGTCAAGGGCGGATCCAGGGGGGGGGGGGGTCATGGGGATCATGACCCCCCCCCCTGGGCTGGATCCAGGACCTAGGTGGACCTACTTTTTACTTTTTACTTGGACCTACTTTTAATCAAAATTAAATTATAACTTCTTGTGACGACCCCCCCCCCTGGCGCCAAAGCTGGATCCGCCCTTGGTTGGTGTCTCATCTGCAGCTTCATGTTCAAATAATCGCTACTTTCTTTGAGATCGGACTGACTTAAACATAGAATCTGTCGTAGCCTGAGAAGCTATTTCCTTATTTGTTATTTGAGCAGACGAATAAGTCCGATAAACGATAAACCGATTTAGCGGATGATTTAGCTGCATCTGCTATCACAAAATTCAAGCTGTGATAGCCACATGGGTTAAAGGATGCTTGAGGATATTGGTTTACAATTCTGGTTTGGACAACTTTGTTTACTCCTACCATGTTGGCACCATTATCGTACCCCTGAACTCGACAATCGTTCATATCCAAGTCACCTTCACGCACAATTTCATCAAGAAAAAGGCCAGTGAGCACTTCTCCTGACGAGTCACTTAGCGGCTTGTAAGCAACGAAACACTTCTCGTACCTTGACTTCTTCTGCATTAGTGTCAACAAAACGGAAAGTTATTGATAATTGTTCGACGTGGCTTACATCAGGAGTGCAGTCTATTATAATGGAGAAGTATTTAGATGATTTAAAAAATATATATATATCGAACTTCACTTCCAAGTAAGGGAACGTACCCATACTACGTGACCTGTTCGGGGGGGGGGGGGGGGGGGGTCTTCATGAGCGGCGGGTTGCTTAGGTTTTTGGTCACCGTGGGGGGGGGGGGGGGGGGGGTTAAAAATGGTCAAAAGTTGGTCACGTAGTATGGGGTATGTTCCCTAAGTCAATTAACTCGTTTTGAATTCGTTTGCCAAAATAGTGAACATTAGTCTCCTTATTAAGGCTCTGCAACCGGGCCCGAAAAGAAGAAGATGGAGAGATATGAAATTACGAATGTTAGAGGAGAGCGCTAACATTTACGAAAATGCGAAAATTGCGAAAATGTTTAATAAAACACAACTCGTTTAAAATAGAGCAAAAATCTCGCGGGAGATATTTTTATAATTTTATATAATTTGCGTTTCGGCGCGGGTAAAGCCTAGATATTATCTTCAAGAATAACATATATTGTTTAAGAGCTTTAAAACTTACCGTGCTTAAGGGAAATATGTAATAAATCGGTACAAATCCGGGTTGCGGGCCCATAATAATACGACGAAGGTATTCCATCATCACAGGATCAAATTTTCCTAGGAGTTGCACCAAACCTAGGAAATTACCATTATTAAAAGTGTATAAAGTTTCAGATCTAGAGCTACCTCTGAACGACAAATTATTGCCTACTAAGAAGAAAATACTATGGGCACAATTCTTTCAAGAATAGCGACCCACCTGGATTTTTCGTCTTCGATCTGTTTTTACAAATGTTTGCCTATTCCACTGAATTTCTTCACCACACGACTGAAGGGCACGAACGATAAATAGCTTAGTCGATCAGTGGTTGGGTGTTTTCGGCGCCCCCCTTATGACGGCGCCCTGTGCGGTCGCACCGCTCGCACCGCCCTAGGGCCGCCCCTGCGTAGGTTTTAGTAAGAATCCAAAATTTCAGTCGGTTCGGCCGCATAGGATAGGATTGAAGTTCCACCCCAAGTTACGATGAATTTTTTTGTCTAAATGTGAATCCAAAGTTTCAGTTGGTTCGGCCGCAAAAATCGAATAGCCGGCTTTTGAATTTTGACAAAAAACACATAAATTTGTTGTAGACCACTTTTATTTTATTAACACTCTACCGGTTTCGGAAGCACCCTTCCTTCGTCGAAGGAAGGGTGCTTCTGAAACCGATAGTGTTAATAAAATAAAAGTGGTCTACAACAAATTTATGTGTTTTTTATTGTAAATTAGTGAGCACACAAAGTTAATGCTTTTTACAAATATATAAAGTTTTTTTTTCAAAATGTTATTTTTTGCTGATTTTGGCTTTGATTCCTATTTGGAACATAGGTTTTAGTAGAAATCCAAAATTTCAGTAAGTTCTTCCCCAAAAAGCAAAATAAAATGGTTTTTAAAGTTTGACCCCAAGCCTCGAATTTTCCCCGTAACTAAAAAGTTTTTTTTTTCAAATTATGTCACTGATTCCTCATTAGGGCGTAGGTTTTAGTGCAAATCCAAAATATCAGTCGGTTTGGCTTTACAGAGCTTGACTCATAACTCATAAATGAACTAATACCGCCTGACTTGTCTGCGTTGAATGCGTTGAATGAATTAACGTTGTCTGCGTTGAATGAATTATACACCGAGGAGAAGCGAGAATCCATCGTTCAGAAATCAATTTATCTATGACAATGAATTGAAATATTTCGATGGTTAAAAAATTGAGTAAATTGATACGCCCGCGCCTTATGGCGGGTTCAAACTAAAACTATAAACTTAAAATTAAGGAGGAGCAATTAAAAAAGCTACTGATTTACGAAACGACACATTTATTACAATAGGACACAAAAGGCAGGTGTTAATTATTAACCTTTTTTTTTTTAAATATGTTTATTTAGTTATTAATTGTACAATAATTTCTCTTACTTAAATCTTACAAAACTGATCAATCAGTTTGATTGTAAAAAATCTCTCATTTTTCCTATTTATTTACTTACAACATATAAAATGTTTGATATTTTGGTGCTTAATACATATCTAGTAATTATTTAATAATATAATACTTAATATTAAAATACTTAACTAATTATTGCAATGCTTATTATAACATAAATTTTATTTTGAACAGTAGTTAAAAGATCTAGGTACCTATTTGTTCACAATATTATTTGTTTTTCATAGATTTAGGTATTTTTATACAATATTTTAGTTTTCATGTTCTATTGAAGTAGAATGATCTAACTTTAGTTTTGATTTTTGAATATGATGTCTCGTTTTTAATATTTTCAGGCAATGCATTAAATATTTCCGGAATTTTATGCCTTTTTGTTCTATCACCGTATACATTTGTAGATTTATTAATAATAAACATTTCTGCTTCTCTATGCCTAGTGGGGTAGTTATGGTTTACAGGTTTTTTGAATTCTGTATTCCAGAATTCATCTAGAGTTAATTGGTAATCTACCCTACTATGTATAGAGAGCACATTACACAAGGAGAACATTTTTTTATAATCGCCATCACATAATTGAACTTTTTTTTTGCCTGATATCAATTTTAGGAAACGGATTTGTAGTTGTTCTATTTTATTTAAGTACGTTTTGTACGTTAATCCGTAACTATTTATTCCGTATCCTATAATTGATTCTGCTAATGCGTTATATATACAGTATAATATATTTTTATTAACAAAGTTTTTTAGGTGATAAAATTTCCCTAGTATGGATCTTAATCTATTACATACATTTTCAATATGAATTGACCAGTTAAAATTGACATCTACTGTAAGACCGAGGTATGTATACTGGTACACTTTTTCTATATTTGGGCAATTACACTGGAGGGATTGGTTTTTTGTGTGCAAGCAATCATATGAATGACTTTTAATGTGCAATTCCTTATCCTGACAATTTGCATGTGGTGAATGTATAAGCATATATTTGTTTTTTTTTTGCGTTGATAATAATGCCATTGTCGTGGGACCATTTAATAATATTATTTAGGTCAGTTTGTAAAATTTCCTGAATTTTTTGTGGATTTTTGTCAGCACATATAATGCAAGTATCGTCTGCAAACATGTAGCATTTACAACGTTTTATTACGTTTGGTAAACTGTTTACTTGCATAATATAACACGTAGGTCCCGATATCGATCCCGTAGCTACCCCAGTGTTTGCCAACATTTCATCACTTAAAATTCCGTCAATTTTAACTTTAATTTTTCTATTAAATAGATAGTTTTTAAAAAAATTATTTAAAGGACCTCTAATACCACATTCCTCCATTGCCCTTAGTAATGTTTCATGGTCCAATGTGTCAAAGGCCTTTTTAAAATCTATAAAAATTATGCCTACATAATATTTTTCATTCAAATGACAGTTTATATGGTCAGTGAATTTAGAAAGTAATTGTGTAGTACTTTTTTCTTTTTGAAATCCGTACTGTATGGGATTTATGATTCTATTTTTTTCTATAAAATTTTGTATTTGATTAAAGATAGCCCTTTCAATAATTTTATCAATACACGAGAGAATCGCTATCGGTCGATAGTTTGTGAAATCTTTGTGGTTTCCTGATTTATATATAGGTCTGATGATGGATGTTTTAAGTTCGTCAGGCATGATACTTTTACTTACACAAAGGTTAATTAGTTTAGTCAGTACTGGGATTATATTATCAGCAATTAACTTCAGGTCTTTAATTCTTATTTGGTCATTGCCTTCTGATTTTTTAACATCCATATCATTAATAATTTTTTTAACATCTTTTTGTGATACAGGTCTAAATCTCATCGACATAATAGCAGGAGTTGTATACGTGTTACGATCTAGGAATTTTTTAGTACAATTATGTCTTATGTCTTTTATTTCATTTACGAATGTTGTGGCAAATTTATCGCATAAAAACTTTGTGTCTCCTTGACTTCCCATATGTTGAAGGATTATTTTATCTAAATTTTGTTTAGGTTTACCTATTAGATTATTTATTTCGTCCCACAGTTTCCTCGGGTTGCCGTTTAAGCTATTTATTACGTTTTTATGGAACGTGTTTTTAGTAATATTAATATGTTTGTTTGTTTTGTTTCTATACCGCGTATATTCTAAACGAAATACCGGGTTATTTGGGCTATTTCTGCATTTTCGGTAAAGATAATCTCTTTTTTTAATCATGTTCTTAATTTCTTCAGTAACCCATGGATTGTTGTGCCTAAGATTATTTTCAAATAATTTTTCTTTTTTCGAGGACGCATAGATATTATCAAAAATATTTTTTAAATTATCGTACAGTTCTGAAGGACATTCAGTTTGTAATAATTTCCCCCAATTTAATAGTTTTAATTTAGAATATACCAATTTATTATCAATAATTTCACTTTTTTTATTTAAATCCTTTGTAAGTACCTCTTTACCTATTGCAACTCCTGTTATATAATGGTCGGATATTTTGTTAGTCACAATACATGAAAATACAGTGTTATTACGGTTGCGAACTGCAATATGATCAATACATGAATACACATTTTTTCCGTTTAAAATTTCATCCCGAGTCACATCTAATATTACATTTTCTAAACCATTTTCACTGAGTAGATTTTGATATTCTGTAATTACACTATTTTTTGTATCCAACAAATTCAAGTTGATGTCTCCACAATACAAGTAGTTTGAATCAGATGAAGTTAATTGTAATATTTGTTTTAGTTCCTTCAAGTATATTTTCTTGTTGCTGCTCGGCGGACGATAAACTGCAAGTATATTTATGACATCTTGATAAACGGTGGTGATTTCTCCAGATATTGTCTCGCAGCTTTTAAAAGAAATGTTTGTTTTCTTAAAAGTATGATGGTTTTTTAAGTACATGATTAATCCCCCTCCTCTTCTATTCTCTCGAGCATTTGCAATCGATGTGAAGTTTGGTATATTGAACATAGGTATTATTTCGTTTTTAATATTTATTTCCGTTAGAAAAATTACATCTATAAACTGCAGAACGTCGTTTACTTGTGCAATAAATGAATTAAAATTCTTTTTCAATGATCTTATATTTAGATGAATAGCCACAAACCTCATTTTGATGTTTTTATCGTTTATCCAGTTATCCAAATTATAGCACTTGATAAATTTGTGAGTTTGAAATGGTGTCGAATCTTCCATGACGTGGATTTAGTAACTGATAAAATAACTGTTCCGAGTCAAAAGGAATTTTGATTTTTTTTTTTTTTTTTTTTCTTAAATGTATTTGTTTATATCATTCTCATTTTTTATATGGATAATTTTCCCATCACCTTCACTTCTTATCAATATTTTGGCATTTTGTACCCAAATGTATTTAAATTTTGTTTTCATTTTTTGTTTTGTAATGTATAGTAGATCTTTTTTTTCTTTAGTTAGATTTTCATTGATATAAATTCGGTCGTTGTTTCCATTCTTGTAAATGTCATTGTTTGTTAATATGTTTTTTTTTTTTTTGTAACCACTCATCTCGATAAGTTTGACGCATGAACTTCACGATTACGTTAGCCGGTTTGGAGTCCTTTCTATTAGGAAGTCTCCAAACCTTCTCAATATTTTCGCAATTTGTGTTTAGTTTTTCTGCAATTGTCTTTATGGTTGTTTCAATATTTTCATCTTTTTTCATTTCCAGACCAAACAGTTCAATATTACAGTTTTTTTCTATTTGCTCAATTTCTTGAATCCTGTGTTCCAGTGCATTATTACATTTTTCAAGGTATGTGTTTTTGTTAATCACTTCATTGAGTTTGTTTTCGTTTTCTTTTAGTTTTTTTTCCCAATTCTAGGTGTAGCGATATCAGTTCGTCATATTTGTTGGATAGAAACTCAGTTGACTGTGTGAGAGTCTCCATATCTTTTTTCATGACATACATGATGCTTATTTTATTATTTATTTCATTAAGAATTTGCTTCATTTCTGGGATACTTTCTGAGTTTGGGCCTTGTGACCCGCTGCCTCCGGATTTCATGTTCGCCGTTTCTGTGTTCGCTATTGTTCGCTGGGTTCCGCAGTTTACACAAATAAATTCATTACCCACGTTAATGGCGGGATTTGAAATAGCACATAGTTTATGGAAAGATCCATTACATTCGATGCATTTGATTAATTCACTGTCTTTAGCGACATATTTTTTACATTTTTTACACTGCACCATTTTGAAGTAGTTTGAGCGTTTTTCGTTTATTTTTAAATCACTTTTACAATTTATTTGTCGCACAATGATTTACACCGTTCGTGTTCGCTGAGAGACGCGTACGAATGTTACCTAGTGTTAGTCTTAAAACTACTTAATTAATTAGTTTTAAAATTAAAATGTCTGTTGCTTAATTCTACGGTAAAGTCTTTGTGTAATTGTTCAGAGTCTAATCAATCTAATCAGAGTTAAAACAAATAAAATGTTCAGTCACTTCCCTTTGGTTGCTGATGATGGAGCCTCCGCGTAGGCACACAGTCAATAGGCACTTTACACTTAGTTATCTAATTTTTTCACTTGTTATTGAACAGGTAGAGCTGCGAGAGTTCTTTGTAGTGAAAAATTGTGCAAAGTGGAACTTGCACAAACCCTGGTCGGAATTTTCACGGTCACTTGGTTGGACTTTCTGGCGGAAGTTCACGAACGTATCGGCGGTTCCTGGTCGAAATCCGCGAACGTGTCTGTTAATTTCCCTGGTCGGGAAATTGCGCGGGGGTCGCGCGCAGTTTGGAGAGCGCTTGCAAAGCCCTGGCCGGGTTGCAAAACACCACTTTTTTTTCACTGGTCGGGATTCGGTTCGCGCAAGCCCCGGTCGGTTCGGGATGCTCCGAGGCGGAGCGCAGTTCTATCCCCTGGCCGGGTAAATGGTGACTGACTTCGTGGTGAAATTCTCGCTCGTGCCTTCCTTCCTGCTCTGGGGTAGATCTTCAAAACTAATTCCATCGGCGGCAGCGGCAAGGGTCAAACGAAAAGGTTTATGGCCCGTCGCTCAGCTCGGCGCGGCGATTGGGTTTTATTAGTCCTTGCCGAAAATATCCCGGCTTTCCATTTTTTATTGCGGTCCCGCTTTGCTTTCGCCGCTCTGTGTTCGCTGCTAGGTACAAATGTTATTATTATATTATCCTGCTTTCGTAAAAATGATTTTATCTCATCCTTCGTTGCTTTCTAAAATTATATGGCTATTTCCGGTACTTTGACTGATTAAGATCTTTGTGTTTACCGCCTACTCCCATGCTAGCGACCGTATTGTAGATGGTACACATTTGTTCAGTTCCGTGAATTTTTGACATTAAAATACCTAAAGGTATATTAAAATCATTAATGATTCATCGATTGTGCCCATCGCTATTACGGAATCTTTTCCGTATCCACAAAAGACATAGAACTTCAGTACAGAAAAAAGAAGTAATCTATTTTTAAATGTGTTCAGAAATACCCTACAATACTGCAGTACCTAACTAAAAATTATTCTCATCCTCAAACCAATCATCCTAAACTATTAAATGATTAAGTTGCCTGCCCTTCCGCCGCCATGCTTTATGACGCAAACTTAACTCCGTTCAGCTGTCAGATTCGTAGCCGGGTGTATTTTTTATTGCGGTCAATATTGTTTGAAAACCTTTTCTAAGGAATATTCTAATAGTTTTAGAGCAAATATTATTTAATATGGAACCTAAAGAATGTCCCGATATGGCGGAGGAGGTATGTTTCGATATTTGTGTTTTTTTTTATGACAGGCGGAATGTCGGACTCTTTTCTTATGTTTATTCATAATGTGTTTAATTCGATGAATCGATAATTATTTCAGAATCAATTCGTGGTTGATGACGTTAGTAAAATTATCAAGGAAGCAATTGAAAACACCATAGGGGGAACAGCATATCAACACAACAAAGTCAATCAATGGACCTCCACCGTTGTTGAAGCTTGCCTCGGCGCCCTTACGAAACTTCAAAAACCCTACAAATACATAGGTAACCACTATATTTCTTATCTAAATTATGTTTAAATTACTAATAAATATACATTCGCCCATCTTCATTTCTCTGTAGATTAGTAATATTTATGCTAAAATGATGATAGTAGGCATAGCCAATCTTAGGTGTAAACTCGAGAAGGCTGTGTAGTAGGTAATGCCACAATTAATAAAAAGGTAATTGTTCGGAACAAACGTCAACGGTTAATACGCACTTTTTTTTGATAAAACTTTTAAAATTAAGATAATATACACAAGCCCGCTACACAAACCCTGCTTTGTCAGACAAACCAAAAACGTAGGCGGTTTTTTAAAGTTAAGATAACATACACAATCCCGTTACATAACCGTTGACGTTTGTTCCGAATATTTTCCAATAAAAATTTACATTTGTGCAAATACGCCATAATATTTCCTAGTGAGATTCGGGTAAATATTTCCCTAACTACTGCACTATTATAATAGTAGGGGAGGCATTGATGCTAAATGGGTAGTTACTCGAGCGTCGTGGGGACCTATTGGATTGCAAAGATTAGATGCTAAAAAGAAAAAAAGTTTATATGATTTATGCCATTCCAGTGGTGGGGAGAGCGAGTATAAATTTTCAAACATGTAAAAAAAAATCATCACCATGACATACTCGAGCTCGTCAGATTTTAATAGCGTATACGCCCTACGTGTTTCTGGTAACGGGGAGATATTAATCTGACCACTTGAGTGGTGGGGGTGGCTGTATGAAGAGGTAGAAAATTGAAAAAAAAAAGATTTATTCGAGTGTGTCAGATTAAGGTAATGCGAGTTAATTACATGCAGAAAAGTTTACATTCCAATAATCTGACGATTTGGACGTAACCTAAACTCATGGCTGATTTTTAAAAATGTAAAAAAAAATCGTGACTTTGACTTACTCGAGCTCGTCAGATTTTTATACAGAAGGTTCAGGGTGATGTCCTTGTTGTGCTGACCAATAATCTGACGATTATGTGGAGGGATTTTCTTAATTTGACGGTTTAAAAAAAAAAAAGTTTTTTTTTTGTTGTTTTTATTACTGAATGAACAAAAAATAAATACAATGAACAAAAAATAATATGGGTATAATGATAAAAAGAAAATCAATTAACAAAATTAATTAACCAAGCGTTGTAAATCTACGAATGCGAACGCGCGACCCAACAGTTAATTAGTCTCTGGCTGCGACCATTGACGTACCTAATGGCTGCGACAGAATATACTACCTAGAGAACAAGCGCCCTTAAGAAGGGAACCGAAGCGCGGAGGGGAAAATACAAAGTTTAGCCACTTCGGCGTGTGGAAATCGTCAGATTATATTATTTCCATGATCCTTACATTATTTCCTTCAAAATAAAAATAAAATTAACCGCGCTTGAGTAAATCCACGTGACGTTTTTTTTTGCAACTTTGTGACTCGCTAACTTTCTTACGTTACGTTCAAATCGTCAGATTATTGAAATGTTAACTTTTCTGCATGTAATTAACTCACATTACCTTAATCTGACACGCTCGAGTACCTACAGGGATCGATTTTTTTTTACTTATCTGATCGGTTGTCCTAGCCGCACCCACCAATATTATGGGTTCATATATGGTGGTAGTCCATAACAAGGTCGTGAGGTATCTCCCCTTAGTTAATCTGACGCGCTTTAGTAAATCCCAAAATCCCCGCTTCGCCTCCCCTACTATAAGGCACAGATTTTGGAAATTACATGTTTCACCTTAATTACTACAAGAAACAACTAATTACGTTTGGATTGCATACGCCAATTACAAATGGATGCATAATTAAATTAAAAATTCCATTTTTATTCAGTCAAAGTTCAAAATTTTGGATGGTTGAAATTGGCAAGAATCATTGATGGTCAGAGGTCACCAACAAAGTTATATACTAGTGACCTTACGAGAACTTCCGGTTTGGATGGTTGAAATTGGCAAGAATCATTGATGGTCAGAGGTCACCAACAAAGTTATATACTAGTGACCTTACGAGAACTTCCGGTTTGGATGGTTGAAATTGACAAGAATCATTGATGGTCAGAGGTCGCCAACAAAGTTATATACTAGTGACCTTACGAGAACTTCCGGTTTGGATGGTTGAAATTGGCAAATATCTTTTGCTAAACTAAATTGTACCATCTTACCTGATAATGTGTTTATACATATATTTATAAAAATAATGTAGGGGCGCAAACCAATTAACAATTCATTCGCAAGAGGAGAAGCAGTGCGAATTTAACAAAACAACAACTTCACTGAAAACTACCCAATGCTTAGGATATGGAATTGGAATAGGATCCAAGACTTACCAAGTCCACAATTCAATGGTCATTTTCCACTGGTTCTTTAGTCTTTATAACAATTGAGCATTAAGTCTGGCCGCACACCGGAGCCACACGCTACATGCACGCAACATTTACGTCGTCCCAATATGCATGCTACATTTTTGCTTTAAGTATATGTGTCGCGCACACGCACACTGACGCACAGTTGTGATTTATACCCACACGAAAATGTCGACATCATCTGACGACATGGATTTCTTGATGTGGCAATTAATGAGATAAAAAAGACAAAGGTTCACCTGTAATCAAGGTACTACAATTTACGGTAATTAAAAAAAAAAATTTTTTTGTTGATTTTTGTCCAGATGATTTCTGTAATCCATCTATCGTTATAATCAGTGAGTCCATGGTTAGGGAATGTACCCATACTATGTGACCCGTTCCGGGAGGAGGGGAATCTTCAAAATACCACGCTTGGTCACAATGAGGGGCAGGGGGCTTAGGTTTTTATCATGTAGTCCAGTGGGCCCCAACCTTTTTGTCGCCGCGGCCCACTGGGGGGCGGTAAAATTATCTATAGTTGAAAATATCTTCGTTACTTGGTCAGTTAGCAATAGATAATTAAAGAATTTTCTTACATTCATTAATAACCTTCACCCGAATTTTACATTTACATAAGAACAACGATAATAACAGCTTAAATTTTTTTTTTCAAAAGTATTTTGATTTTATACAAGCCCTTGCGCGGCCCATTACCATTTGGTCCACGGCCTATTACTGGGCCGCGGCCCATAAGTTGGGGACCACTGATGTAGTCAATCTAGAATTCTCGCGCTTTTTTCGAGCTATATTCAAATATGGCACGCAGTGTTTGGCGCTTTTTAAACTCACAGGTGGCAACACTGATGTACTCGTACATATGCCGAGATGTCAGCTGATTGAAAACTGATAGTTTGTAGTGCAGTGTAGTTGTCAAGCAAGTCGCCGAGAGTTTGTGCCAGTACAATAATGTCGTTGTACGATCGGCTGTACAAAGCGTTTATTAAATGTCACAAGGATTCCTTGTCAATGCAGGCAATACAGAAAAAGACTAATGAATTTTGGGTGCCTTTGAGAGACGAGCACAAAAAGAATCCAAAGGCGCTGGAGCGTCTCACACAGTTAAAAATCAAAGAACTTTGTCAGATCTTGATAATATTTTTTCCACTTGTAATTATAGGTATTCATGCACTCTTACCGTCATGCAGCAAGCGTCGTATTAATAAAGACAAATATAAGCCAAATATATAACTCCATCTAAAATTTATGCTAATACATTTCCTGTTCAAATACAAAAACAAAACTCTCTTACAACACAACTACACCACCAGAACAATAACCAACAGACACTACAATGTACCCACACTACACACCACGTCAGCTCAAAGACAATTTTTCTTAGCTCCTAAAATCTTTAACCTTATCCCTGAAAACTTAAAAATGTTGAGTCAACCCCATTCCTTTAAAAAACAAATAACGAAATGGATCCTTACACATGGAATACATTACAATTTTAACACCCATTCACTCTACACTCTATCAATTTAATCACCTTTCAGACAAAACATAATACATCTCTATTTTCTAAATTAGCGGCATTGTATGTACAAGATTAATTAGTGTGAACTATAGCTAACAACTCCTCAAATTTTTCATTTTCTAATAATTCTCTAACTTCTCCATCTTCTTCTTGTGACCCAATCTAACTATAAGTATATCATTTTCTTATTATAGAAGATCTGTGTGCATAGTATTAAGAGCAGGCAAAACATAATATATCTTTATTTACTATCTAAGCAGCATTATATGTATAAAACTGATTACTGTGAACTATATATCAATAATTCATTAATAAACTAATAATAACTTATCTTTTCCAATATTCTTTAACTTCTTCACCTTATTCTTGTAATCCAATATAACTACATAAACTCTCTTACTGTAGAAGAATTTGTGTGCATAGTATCAATTAGTGAAAAATTTCAACCTATACTAATGAATGTATATCCATAAACTATAAACTTCACCCGCCATAACACAGGGTCATCCCTAGCATGGAGGGTGAAATATCACAAAAAAACTATATGTACTTTCAATAATTCACGTATTAAATAAATAAATAAATATATTTTTTTAAACTTTTTATCAGCAAGAAATGATTCAAAACCATATTTATGAAAACTGAGGGGGGGGGGGGGTCTTGGGTCTTGTCTTACACGTGGTCACCGAGGGGGGATTAAAAATCGCAAAAAGTGGGTATGGGTACCTTCCCTTATATAATATAGGTTTTTTTTCAACCTCTGCAATACTACATAAAATTCAATACTGTCTTTCATTTTTGCAAACCACTGCGCCACAAAAAACGAACGCGTTCGATCTTGAATGCATGTAGGGTGGCTAACGTCTTGCCACAAACTGCACCTGCTACAAATGTGTCCGTAGGACAATATACTTAATATAGGGGGGCGTTAAATGTGTCGCGTTTCAAATGGGGTGCCACTGTTATCGTAATAAAAATGTATGTCTGGTGTGCGGCCTCGCTAACAGTTCACACTGACGGTACAACACCGCTGATTTTACGGCAGACGAACAATTAACAAGGTTACATTAACATATTTAGCAGGTTATAACACAATCAAGTTCTACCGTAATCACAAATATCGGCAGGCGGAAAAACAAAATATTCATGCGATATGCAAGGCGACAAATTCACTTCGCAGTGCGTAGTTCAAGAAACAATTCACCATGTGCGTAGCGAGTAACGAACAATATTCATGATGCATAGAATTCACACACGGCGCCTTGATGGGTATTTTCAACACAAGCGAACAGCGGGCCAAAACGAAAAACGATTAACAAGTTTTATGCGCATGGCGCGTACAGGCAACAATTACATGCAGTGTCGGCAATTCACAAGTCCTTGGCTAAAGGGAGCGGATCAAAAAGGGTCGGAAACTGGAAAAACGAAAAAAGCAGATATTCAGCTGACAAAATTCATGACAATCTTCATTTGACAGAAAACATTGATTGGCGCAACCATCATGTGTATCTACCCTATTCAGAGAAATATTTTTTTCTCTAATGTTATAAAAAAATACAACGTAATGAAGAAATACGGGTTTGGTAAATATGCAGTTAGTCCACCTCACGGATAATACGGAACGTTCGTGTTGTCGAAGTTTAATGCACGGATAATACGTAATGTTTTTTTAACTAATAGACAATCAAATATGATATTTGTTGGAATACCAATCTTATAAAATAAATTCTCTAAAATAAACTCGCATTTCATCATACTTTTAAAAAACATCCCAGGTTTTGAATGGTTTGTTGGCAAAGCAGGGTTTGTCTAGCGGGTTTGTGTAATTATTTTAATACATTTCTTTCCATGTTCTACTGTTATAAATACAGATACAAACTTGTCAATGATGCATTCACTTTACGCAAAAATATTTTTTCTATGATTGGCAGCATTGGTGAAGTGTCTATGAAATGTTAAAATAAAAAACATAGCGTTAGTGAATTAATTTTAACAAAATTAAAATGTTAAATGCATATTTTTTGCATGTTTTTTGGTCTCCCCCGACATAAATACTCACTTTTCGTAATAATAAAGCTATGGATAAAAAGTATTCCGTATTAACGAGTAAACGGTTGAATGGATAAATAATACGGGTTTTATTATATTTTCTAGCTAAATAAATGTTCTTCATTATAAAAATAAGTCATATAAAGTTTTCCTGTAAATAAATAATGACTTTTGAAAATGAAAATTTCTGACATTTGACATGAAATTAGCATCGCTCGTTATCATAGATAAAAAAAATCAATGTTTGCAATTAATGAAAAGACATGCTGGAATAATAGATGCATTACTTCCTTGCCAAGCGAATTAAAAAATTGTTTTAGTGTGCTAGGGGCTTTTTTTAAGGTTCCAATTGCCAAAAAATCGAGGTTAAGAAGAAATACTTACCTTTCATAGTTCCATCATTATCTCTCCCTCCTTTTCACCAATGACGGATGTAACTGAACAAAATATTACAACAGAAGCTGCAGATCCACTTTTACATATACATAAATGTAATCTTCTTCCAATAGAAATTTTGCAAATATTTAGACTACCCAACGGAACGCCTTTTTGAAGATTTTCAAGTGCCTAAATTTAAAGATTTATACATTAAAAATTCTTTGATTCAAATTATAAAAGAAAAAGACAAATATCAATTTTTAACTGAAAACCGAACTCGAATTAAATATATTTTTCTATTCTCAAAATTAAATACTATTTTTACACAACTCCATTATACTTACCAGGGAAGAACTTTTTTCAATCATCTCCCGGAAGAAATCAGAAGCATTGATGACAAAACCCAAATATTGCTCTCTGTCAAGAAACATTTTAAAGACAATCTTAAGAAAAAAACTACTGCCAACATATTAATCTTATGAATATCCTTTCTTTTCCATAACATTCTTCCTTTTTTTCAAAATACAAATACCTATATTCATTCTTATTTATATTTTCTTAGATCGTGAAGTGCCTCAGGCTCATCATGATCGGCCTGATTTTACGATTTGCCTGCGACATATACAAGTTCAATCAATTATTGTTCTAACTTCCATACAAAAGCAAATGCTTCGAATGGAAGAGAAGTAAATAATTCTAAGATGTAAATTATTATTAAGATTTATTTATATTATATTATCTTGTTGTATTTAATTGTACTTTCGTCTCTTTCCAGTAACTTGCACTATAATGCAAAAAAACGGTGCCGGTCTCCACACGGCGTCTTCGTGCTTCTGGGACAACAACACAGATGGCAGCTGCACCGTGCGCTGGGAAAACAAGACCATGTACTGCATCGTGTCGGTCTTCGGACTCTCGCTGTAAATCACCGGCCACGTCGTCAGAAGTGTTAAAGTGAAAAGACTATGATGAAACGGAGACGCGATTGAAAGAAATTTTAACTACTCATCATCCATTGAACGAACGGCTTAGGATACAGTAATTTCTAACTATCTAGCACTGTACATGTACTGTAGATGTAATAAAGTTGTTGAACTCTTTATTTCTAACAAACATCAATATAGATTGAGCTAATTGTCCCTGGCATCTCAAATAAATCCACCAAAACGCACCTCTGGTATGACTATAGTTTGATTTTGGCAGTTTAATAACTTTTTTTGTCAGGTGGCCTGTGTCAATTCCATGTTAATGGTTTCTACTGATAAATCATCCTTTTCTGCTTTTCAATCTTGTGGTAAATAGTACTCCTGTAACCTCAAAAATCGCTTAACTCATAATATTATGTATATTGTGTTTTTATTAACAGAGAGTTTCATTTAAATAATTAAATGCATATTCTGTTTGCTGATGCAATTGATTCTACGCTTGCGTTGTTGATTTTTTAAAACAGATCTTCGCCTACGTGTTTTTATACTATCTTTTTAATTGCACAGTTTTTATTATGGAAACGTTGCATAAACGTACATAAAATGACACTTGACATTATTTAAACGATCGTATTATTGTCTTGGAGCAATTGAAACCTTTAATTTTTTAATCTTGTTCATCTATCGTATGAGAGAAAGTCTGCGTGGCCTGAAGTCAGTAGTAAAGCCTTCTTCGGATAGCTACATAGAAGTTTTCAAGCTTAAGTGAAATTCTAAACCCACACTTGAAAAGTGATTTTAAAAATAATCCCAATCTAACCGATTCATTATATATATTATATTACAGTCAAACTCTCTTATAAGAATAATCTGTTTGTGGCCAGGACGAATCAAAAGTCATCTACCGCAGGTACAAACATTTCCATTTTCCATTTTAACAATCATCTATTATGGAGTGTCTCAAATCCCTTTCAGTATTCACACATATTTTGCATTGTTCGTACTACACGATTATACTTTAAATAATACTGGTGACAAATTACATATTCTCACGTGTGCGGACAACAGAAAACTGTTTTACAATAATTGATACATACAAACATTAAAAAAATCAACCAGTTTTTTTTTACTGTAATACATCTATTTTCAAATGTCTTTTAAATGATGTTTTAAAATTTAAAAAATTTTATAACATAATTTTTTTTGTTTTGGTTTGTCCGAGGTTTGAACCTTCCTACCCAGAGACTGGAATCCACTGCGCTACCAACCGGGCCAAATCCCGAGTTGGTAAGACCAATATTTATTTACTATATTAATTGCTTTAATTTCTTCAAATTTTAGAAAAATGTATTTATGTCCGCGTGTGTGTGTGCGAAATGTTACCAAAAGTTCATAGAATGCATTGTCATCGACAACGAGTCTATCTGCCGAGTTTCAGCTCAATCGGATGTCGGGATGTGGGTTAATTTTCCCTTCCAAGATTCTGCTTCATTCAAACAAACAAAAGTGAAATTCAAATAGATGTATTTAAAAAGATAAAAATAAACTAAATTAATTTAGTACATATTTACTTAAAACATTTGTTCAACTCAATCCCATAAATAATGAATGTAGAAAACAATGATTTATATGATCGAAATTCTTTCTCTGGTGCGTGTTAATATTATTTTATTTAAAACATAATTTAAATTTTTTTGTCCTTCCAGACAATGTCAAACTTTACCGTAACATATCTAATGTATCAACAAAAGGCTCACATATTTATTAGTTTTTTTCCACAGGTAGCTAAAACTTATTTTTATTTTATCATAATTTTTTTATAAAAGAGGAAAAATTGAATTCTGAATTTGGTTTTTGCAATTTGATTTGAGTAAAATACAACATGCATTTTATTGATATAGAAATAAAAAACGAACTGCATTCACCAACTTCATTAATTAGTTGCTTTTATTGGTTTTCTGTTTAACATTTCTAATTACATTTAGTACATTCAAAGTACCGAGTTAACTAATTTTAAATACATAATTCATATATGAATGTGCAATGACCATTTGTGATTCTTCCACTTATGGGATCTTCATATTGAATGTGAGACTGCCGCTGGGAAAAAAAAAAATCTGAAGTTATACATAATTAAATTGCAAGGAGATTTATGAGTAAAAATGGAAAATAATGTAAAGGGCCAATTCTATAAAACTAAAGCTATTTAGAACATTGTTGCTTTTGTTTTTAAACCCTTAATTGTAGGTTGTATTTAACCCCTCAGGCCTCGGGCTTATTTTGTCGGAAGGTTCAAATATTTTCGCTTTGCAATAAAATCCAATTAAATGGAATATTTCTGAAAGCATCCGAAAACTAAAAACTGTTTTTGAAAAGTGATGAAATATGCTTTCAAATTTAAAAACGCACACATTTTAAATTTTATTAGGCAAATTTATTAAAATGTTATCGTCAACACAGTTTTTTGACATTTCAAGTAAAATGTTATCGTCAACACAGTTTTTTGACATTTCAAGTAAAATGTTATCGTCAACACAGTTTTTTGACATTTCAAGTAAAATGTTATCGTCAACACAGTTTTTTGACTTTTCAAGTAAAAATAATGAATAAAAAATTACTGAAGTTTCATAAATTTATTTTTTAATTGTGTTTGAAAACTTTGGTTTTATAAAGGTGTCCATTTTAATTATTTTGTGGTTAACTTTTAGATTTGAATATAAAGCTTGGTGTGTTTTCTCTTTCTAACATCGTTTAGATCATATTTCTAACTACGATAGTAAGGGAGACCCAACGATTTCCATGAGACCTACATGAGTTGTTCCGAAAAGCAAACAAATTAGCCTGAGGGATGTATTTGTATATTCTCTGTATAACGGGGATAAAGGAAAGTGCCTAGAACTTAGTAACTAGTCTGAAAGAGAAAAATTGTTACTAAATACAGTTGTTATCAACTAAAATTCAAACCTCTTTTTATTTTTTTTTGGAGCAGACTTGCAATGATTGCAAAACATTTGAATTCCACCATGAGTTTTTCCAGTCATCAGTAAAGTCAATTTGAATCATCAAACAGTAAAGAATGAGGTAACCGAGTACCATTACAATTAAGATTGCATAATGCAAACATTGTTAAAATTGCAATTAATTTATGGGGTATCCCAGTGACCCCCATGTACATACTTGTTTTCCTTTCGAAACAATGCCATGTTGTGAATGCTTTGAAAAGGATAAAAAAATATATACATTATTATTCTGGGGCTTAATGCTAGAAGTGCCTGTGTAATTCTGAATTGCACAGGGTTGAAGATTGTTTATCGGTTTCTCGGCGTAAAAAATGCGGAATCAAAATTATTCTTATTTATTAGATAGGCCAGAATTTTATCAATCTAGAGCACCTGACAGAGGTATTCATAGCATTCAAATAAGGTACGTAGTGTTCTTTCCAGTACCTAAATCAAATTACCAAAACATAGCATTAACCTCCAATATTAAACCCTCTTTATTGTGTTTAACCTAACAGCTGCCGCTGATAGCATGTGTGACGTTTGTTGGTTTTAGGCACCTAGGATTTTCAAGAAAGGGGCCGTTCAAGTATTTCGTAACGCACTTGGGGGGCGGGGGGGGGATGTCTTGTGAAACGTTACTGTGCGTTACGAGTGGGGGGGGTCTTGTGAAACGTTACTGTGCATTACGAGGGGGGGGGGGGGGGGTTGAAAAACGCGTTACGTAACATGTTTTTCTTTATTTAGATAAAAAAAAACTAGAGAATTTAAATCTTCCAAGTTGGCAATCCTTTTCGTTCTCGAAATCACTTGTTTTATTTATTACTGCAAACGCGATTAAAATAAGAAAAAAGGTATTTAAGCGACTTCCCAGTACTTTGCGCAACTTAATTGTGACTTTCAGATAAAAATTGTCACTTGGGCGTTATGTAACGTTTGGGGGGGGGGGGGGGAACGGAAAAACGTTATGGCGCGTTACATGGGGGGGAGGGGGGGTCAAAAATCTTCAATTGAACGCCCCCAAATCAAAATCGGGGCAGGCGGAATGGATTTACTAACTATAAATGGGATGTCACAATTTTTTGTATTTTAAAACAAATTTTTTCATCGATTGTCTGATAAAAGGATAGGCCTAATGCAAATGATTGATTTGGGATGTCAATTGCGGAGATTGAATGAAATTGTTTTACTAGTTGTGATAAAGACGGAATTGGGAAACATTTGGAGACTCATCATTTCATTGTTTTCAGTTTTGGTCATGTGATTTTAATTATTATTGAGATTGCACGAAACAATACAATCTGAAATGATTCTAGTCTTATTGTATGTTTGTAAAATGTCATATTGCTATTGAATAAAATAAGACCTATTTGATAATGAGTTATTTGATATTTGTAATGTGTTTGTAACACACATGAGCTGGATTAGTTTAAAGGAAATTGTTATTAAATTCTTCTTGACAGTGATAAAACTGGGTGACCAGTGAATGGGCAAGGATTAATTTGTATATTTTTTTATAAACAATATATATTTTATTATAAGGTAACTCTGGATCCCCTAGTTATTGCTTACGCCATATTTCTTAAAAATGCACTTACTTTTCAAAAACTAACCTTTGTTCGTATAAAATGTATTATTTTCTCAATTATGTACAAATTTTGCCTCATATTCTCAGAGACAGTATTTTAATTTCTGATTTCTGTGCAGGCTTTGTGTGTTAACATTTCAAAATCAACTGCTATATTTATTTACAGAAAGGTAGAAACAATTTGGTAGCATGCAATAAATATAATACGCTTGCTGGGTTAAGATAAAGTTCATTTTATCTGTAAACTGATCAACTTTTTCAAATTAATAAAGTAATTACAATTAACTTAAGTATTTTTGTGAGTGGATTAAAAAAATAAATTTGATAAGCCGATTAGTGAAAAGTGTTTATTTTGCTCAATATAATCTTAGGGTTAGTTGTTTCATCTGTGTTATAGTTAAAGCGGTTGTTTAAAAGAATGCTTCAAATCAAATAACCTAATGATCAAAGGTATTAACTAGAGATGCCACGAATATTCGGCTACTATTCGGTATTCAGCCTATTCGGCTACTTTTTTTACTATTCGGTATTCGGCCGAATATTGCGAACTATTCGGCCGAATACCGAATAGCAAATCATGAAAAAAATGCATAACAAATAACATATTACTCACAAAAATTTCTATTTTAACAAAAAATCAGAACATTTAATACTTAAAATCAATGGTAAGTTTTGTTGAATGAAAACAGTTTTTTCAGTATTTGTTGATAGCAAACGATTGCTCTTTTCCCCATAAATTATACCTGCTTCCGAAAACAGCCGCTCACTATATACTTCTACCGGGAGATGATAAATAAATCTTGGCCAATTCTGTTGGGCTTGGATTCCGTTTTGCGATAATAGTGCCGTGGATGAAACAACAGGCCTTAGAAAAAAAAATCACTTTAAAAAAAAAAGAATGGACTGTTTTTGAAAGACTAAAGATGAGTTTTCCCACAGAAATTGTCTTTATGGCCATTCAGCATAATTTTGTTTTTTTGACAGTTGAAAGGTCCCCGTTAAATGCCGATTTTAAGCCCGTTTCAGCTTTTGAAAGCATTGTGATGAGCAGAAGAGTACAACTACCATATTGTTAAGTTTGTCAGTTCATTACAATATTATAGAAAATCTACGTTTCATGGGGATCTTTCAAATGTCAGAAAAACAAAATGGCGCTGTTGACAATGTTACATTTGAATTTCTGTGAAATAACTGACGCGAATATATCTCAGCCTAAGTTATATTTGGCTACTTTCCAGGAAAGATATTCTCGAATCCAGAGGCATTGGAGACTTGTGGTGAGACTATTATGTTTGTAGGACATTGGAAAAATCTGATTTTAGTAATACCGTGATGTTTTTTTAAAAATGCAATTTTAAAATTAGGCTCAGTAAACTCTATATTTTTTAATTCCATTAGAAATTTAAGTCTTCATATTGTTACGTAAATATTATTAAAAAAACTTTTACAATATTGCTTCGCAGTAAAACATAAGTTACACTGCTTTTATAAGTACGTGTTAATCAAGTAAAAAGAAAAGATTTTTATGGTTTCTTTAAATTGTAAACTTAATAAAAAAATAACAAATAATATTGATAAACTGTCATGCACAATATCTTAAAAATTATATAAAATTATTATGTATTTGTTTGTAACTATCACTTTTTGTATTGATGAAATACAAAAAAATGTTATTTAACCCATCTTAAAATTATTACCATTCATCTAGTATTTCATTTGCTCGATCTTAATATAAATATGTATGTATTTAATTTATAGATGTATAATTTTATTTTAATAAAAGTCTTTTGAAAATAATTTTTCTCTCATTTCTTTCTTTTGTTTTTATTAATCAATATACTACACAGTGACAGTACTCGATTTTCAGCATAGGGAGTGTGGCGAACGCATCACTCGGAGTGCGTAAACACGACCTGCAATGGCCATTACAAGCCAAGGTGTGAGCTACCGTGCTCAGGCTGAATGGCACTGGGAAATGAATGGTACGCATCTCGGAGTATTTAGATCTTACCCCAACACTTGAGCTCTGCTGTGGTGAACCTCCTATTTCCCTCCTATTTCTAATAAGTTTGCTGACCCCTGATCTAACAGGGGTCGGCAAACTTATTAGCCAAAGAGTCAAATATGTACATTACAACGATTAAAAAAAATTTGGGAGCGAAATCTGTGAATTGATGTAGCAAACATTTATTATGATTTTAGCACTTCATTAAATTACTGCTGAATAAAACCTGATTTCATGCAATAAAGATTTTATTCATTGATAAAAAATAATACATATGTAATTAAGGAATCCATAAATTTAATTCACGACAATGACTGACAAACACTTACAGCCTTACTAAAAAAAAACCACAGCGCGACCAATTAACTGTGTTATTGCAATAACATAATTAATCCCCGTATACACTAAATCACGTTTTATTACCAATAACGTTTCTTGCGTGATCACGCTGTTAAAATGCATTAAGATCTGACAACATTGTAAATGGTTTTAATTTCCTAGGAAACAATGTTGTTTTAATTCTTCTCCGCTAGGGGCATTATTGGTGCTCCGGTGCATATCGGCCCGTGGTGACAAAACAGTTCGGTGTGTTTATGGCGGGATATGGAAAATTTTGTTAGTGCCTAAATGTTGTGATTTTACTAAATAATTTCTATTGTAGTGACGAATTTACTCTTCTGTTCACATAATTGATATATTTACCATATTATTTGTGTGGCTTACATCAGTTTAATCAAGTTATTGTACAAACGCCGTACTTTCAAAGTTGAACTGTCAGAATATTGTTTTTTATAGGTTACTTAGATAAAATTTTCATTTTAAGATCTTTATTTTAAAAGAATTTCTTAAAAGTGATATTTTTTTATAATATTAAAATCTAATACATGTGTTCGTAAACGTATCAAAAAAATTAACGTCTTTAGAGATGCAAGAAATCTGTTTTAAATTTCGCTATTGTTTCTAAGTTATTTTTTTGGCAATAAAAAAAACTTTGAAATTTTTTATTATTTTTTTATTGTATACACGATAAAAAAGTGAGGTGATAGTTTCCTTCCAAATTTACTACATAAAAGGACTGTGTTTTTTAAATTTTGATTT
Source organism: Limnephilus rhombicus (assembly GCA_929108145.2). NCBI lineage: Eukaryota > Metazoa > Arthropoda > Insecta > Trichoptera > Limnephilidae > Limnephilus > Limnephilus rhombicus. Next base: position 23,500,601 of record OV815286.1, read on the forward strand.
TATTTAAATTTCTCTACATTTTGGTCAAAAATGTTGTCGGAGGAAATTTTTTTCCATGTTTTTCCGAGTTTGAATCATAAAATATGGCAGTTTTTAAAAGCTAAAGTGTATTTCAAATACTCAAATCTAAAAGGTAATTTTATCTAGTTTTCATAAATGGTATTTCTTTTTACGACACCTTCAAAAATAAGAAATATATAGAACATTCAAAATACTATGGAAAAATTACAAATATCGTTCGGACATCAATGGTTAAAACAGAGATAAACTACCCTCTCAGGCCGTGGAAACCATGTGTATTTCTTTCAAAGAACAAATTTTTAATTAGTAATGTTTTCACATCCGCGGCCGTTTGTCAATTGAATAAAATTTTCACTGGGTTTTTTAGTAAGGCTGTTAATGCGTAAACAATCTCCTTGGAAAGTTTGAGTAAGTCAGATTTTTATGTTGTTATTCTTAATTTTAGGCACGATTCCAGGTTCTCGTAAATAAGATAACTTTTCAGTTAACTCTTCATAAAGTTCATGCTTGAAAAAGATTGTTCGCATATGAATATGCAGAACCGAAAAGGGGAAGAACAGCAAATGCGAGCTTTTTTAGCTGGTCATAAGAGTAAGGAATACTATTCCAGGTGTTGAAGATGATCATGTCTTCCTTCTAGAGGTCTTTCAAAGCAGACCACCTGGGTTGTGAACTAAACTCACATTTGTTCTTCTCCAATATTTCCAAATCAACACAAAGATGTTAAAAATCTAAGACATCTAAATTTAGAGCTCCATATTTAAAACCAGCAATAGAGAACTCCAGTCCAAATTTTTTAATTCTTTTTAATGAATAATGACCTTCTGACTTAAATAGCTGCATTTTTTTTGTGTTTGTTTATAGTTAAAATAATTGTCAAAGTTTTAATTTGTCAAGATCCCCGAAATCCACCGTACGTATAGCGAATCGTGTGACGTCATCACTCCTGAAAAGTTTTTCAACAGGTGTTCATTTCGTATGACAGTCTTTTCCTGTCTGAAACTCAGATAGCTGAGCCTGTAGACACCTCCTATCTAGACTGCCCGGGCTTCACCCTCGCAGGCAAGTTCAGACCTAAAGGAGGTGTCTGTCTCTATAGTCGAGCTGACGTCAACTGTGTGCGAACGTTGAATCTGGAAAACTCCAGATTCGACGTAATGTGGGTACGCGTCAATCTTGCCAGTACGGTAAGATTCTACGCGTGTTTATACCGCTCACCGAACCTTAGCGAATCAGACACGTCCGAGCTCTTCAAACACTTAAGCGACACTATTGATGACCTCTTGCCCCGCTACCCTACGGCAGAGTTTGTGGTCCTGGGGGACTCAATGTTCATAACGAACCTTGGTTGAAGTTCTCAGGATCAACGGACTCGGCTGGACGCCAAGCGGAATCCTTTGCCCTTTGCTACGGATTGGAGCAAATGGTTCAGGAGCCTACAAGGGTTCCTGATGTCCAGACTCACCGTTCCAATCTGTTAGACCTGTTTTTAACTACTGTGCCACACGGTTACAGGATTGAAGTCACAGCGCCTTTAGGATCGTCCGACCACTGCCTGGTGACGACATCAATCCCTGTAAACTTCAGACCACCTAACGAGAGGCTGAAGAGAAAAGTGTGGCACTATAGGTCAGCAGATTGGTTCGGTCTGCGGGCACATTTTAATGCTTTTCCGTGGTCAGCTGCCTGTTTTCGGACTTCGGATCCCTCAAGATGTGCCCAGGAAATTGGTGAAGTCATCACATCCGCGATGGATGGCTTCATCCAATCTACTGTTAAGGAAACTGGTGTAGGCTCAAAGCCGTGGTTCAGTCGACAATGCGCTGAAGCAGTGCGACGAAAAAACGCGGCTTACCGAGCCTACAACACATCTAGAACTTCCGAAGACAGAACAGCTTACAACAAAATGGCAAAGGAAACCAAGAGAATCATAAATAGGTTGAAATTCGAGCACGACCAGCAGATCAGCAGAAAGCTGACTGCATGCCCGCATGGCAGCAGGCAATTCTGGTCGCTTGCGGGCTCAATAGGTCGCAATTTCTGCAAATCCAGTCTGCCACCTCTTACCAGACCTGACGGCTCACTAGCAAACACCGCCACCGAAAAGGCTAACTTACTAGGTAAAATGTTTGCGGATAACTCAACCCTCGATGACCAAGGTGCTGTCCCGATATCGGTTCCTCACTGCGGTTTTCGTATGAAAAAGCTGAGGATCCGGCATCGGGAAGTACTCCATGTTTTACGAGGGCTTGATGTTAATAAAGCTAGTGGGCCTGACGGAATACCTGCCCTGGTACTGCAGAGGTGCGCTGCAGAAATAGCTCCAATTTTGACACAGCTTTTTAAAATGTCCCTGAAGACTGGCTCTGTGCCCTCTGGTTGGAAAAAAGCGGTTATCCATCCTATTCCAAAGAAGGGTGACCGCTCCAACCCGGCCAACTACCGCCCCATAGCGATCACATCAGTTCTGTCTAAGGTGATGGAACGTGTGATCAACGACAAACTGCTCACATACCTCGAGAAGAACAAAATTATTAACGACCGTCAATACGGATTCCGGCGGAACCGCTCGTGCGGTGATCTTCTAGCGTATGTGACGCATGTTTGGGGGCGATGCCTGGAACGTTTCGGTGAGACCCAAACGGTTGCACTGGACATCTCCAAGGCCTTTGACCGGGTTTGGCACCGAGGACTTGTCAACAAACTGCATTCTTACGGACTTCCCGCATCCTTGTGTACGTGGATTGCCGACTTCTTGAGGGAGAGGTCGATTCAGACGGTAGTCGATGGTTTCACCTCTTCCTCACACTCGATAAATGCTGGCGTCCCGCAGGGATCGGTTCTGTCTCCGACTTTGTTTTTGTTGCACATCAACGACCTTTTGTCATGTGCACCAATTCACTGTTATGCGGATGACAGTACAGTTCATGATAGCTTTTTGTTTGACAAGCCCCCAAAGGGCTCACAAACTCCAACAGCTCGTAGGGCTTTGAAGCAAAGAATGGACGGTTACCTCGAGAGTGTTTTCTCTTGGGGTAAAAATAATCTCGTTGAATTTAATGTTTCAAAGACCCAATCTTGTCTGATTACGTCTAAAAGGGATCAAAATGAAAATCTAGTCTCTTTCAATGGGAGCAATCTTCCGAACAGGCCCTCCATTGATATGCTTGGTGTAACCCTAAGTGACCAGCTCAGGTATGGGGGCTCCATCGAAGCCAGAGTAAAGTTAGCCTCCCAAAAGCTAGGCGTACTGTACAGGGCCCGCAGATACTTTAATAGTACACAACTGCTAACCTTGTACAAATCACAAGTACGCCCTACGGTTGAATTTGGCAGCCATCTCTGGTCTGGAGCTCCAAAATACCTGAAAAATACCCTCGACTCTGTGCAGAAACGGGCGGTCTGTTTGATAGATTCTCCCATCTTAACAGACGGATTGCAATCTTTAGAGCACAGGCGTCGGGTGGGAATGCTATCCTTGTTCTACCGGTATTACAATGGAAGATGCTCCGAGGAACTAGCATCATTGATCCCTTCGGCACCGGTGCATAGTCGGGAAACACGCCAAACGCGTGCCCAACATTTGTACACGGTTGACATTTGTCACATGAGAACGGGTCGTTTCTTCGACTCGTTCTTGTGTTCAACAGCTCGGCTGTGGAATGATTTGCTGGCCTCTGTGTTTCCTCCTTCCTACAACATGGGTCTCTTCAAGACCAATGTTCATTCCTTCCTCTCCTCAAAAAGACCCTCCACACAGCATCCCAGATGACATAGGCCCTGAGGGAAATTATTTTCCTCAGGGCCTCCTGTGTGGAGTTAATGTAAAAAAAAAAAAAAAAAGTCATACGGAAAAAAGTATGGTACTATTCTTTACGCACCAGATTTAAATGTCCGGGTTTAATTTTCCCCACAGGAAAAACTAAACCCTTTCACACACTTCCCAAATGATCATCTGGTCAATCCACGCTATGCAATTGCACTATATAAGTATTATAAATACAAAACAATACAAGAACAACATGTCAACCTACCAGAGACCAAATGGGAAAATAATTCACCGACTCCAGATATTTTCATATCAGAGGGTTCGGCTCTGTGGAATTCCTAATTGAACCTATAAATCCTACTGATCACTCAATATAAATATTTAAAAAATCTTTTGTAATCCTACATGTATTTAAAATGACTGATTTTTGCATTTTTATATATAAATTCTTTGACAAATCTAATATGCCTAAATTTTGAATGAGAGACCTAGGTATAATGCCAGTAGCCGAAATAACAAATGGTAATATTTTTATAGTCTGAGAATGCCAAATTCTTTTAATCTCATTTCCTAAATCTGTGAATTTTCTTATTTTTTCAGAAACAGTTTTTCGAATATTACAAGAATTTGGAATAGCTACATCAATGATATAAGTTATTTTTTTAATTTTGTCATGTAAAACTATATCAGGTCTATTATGACTAATTGTTCTGTCTGTTAGAACAGTTTTATCATAATATATTTTATAAAATTCATTTTCTAAAAATGAATTTGGTTCATATTCATAATTCGGCAGTCAATCAAGTTATGTTTAATTACCAAACTTTGGTGAATTATTTTTAAAACCTGATTATGCCTAAATGTATACTCGGACGGCGCTAATATAGAACATCCCGATATAATATGTTCTATAGTTTCGGGAAAAGCCAAACATTTTCTACATATATCATCAATTTGATTTATATCTTTGATTATATGCTTCCTATAATTTTTAGTATTAATGACTCTATCTTGAATGGCAAGCATAAATCCTTCTATTTCCGCGCTCAACTCTCCAATACTCAACCATTTGTTTGACGAAAGTTTGTCAACATACGTTTGGTTGAGATAATTGAAGTGTTTTGCATGAATAATTTTATCTGACCAGGAATCTAATAATTCCTGGTTAGTATTTATAAGAATGTTGGCATTCTCGTCATATAAATTTAAAGGTGTAATATTTATATCTGCCTTGCAAATTATTTTGTGCATTTCTGAGCTATTAGCTTTCCTATGGAAAAAAAATCTAAGCATTTCTACCTGATTGTGTTTCAAAGATGTTATTTTGACTACACCTCTACCTCCTAAATTTCTGGGTAAATTAATTCGTTCTATAGCTGAATTTGGATGATGGCAATTAAACTTTGTTAACATAGTTCTAATTAATCGTTCTAAACTATCTAAATCTGTATTGGACCATTTAATCATGCCAAATGAGTATGTTAATAGAGGTATTGCCCAAGTATTTATTGATTTTACTAAATTTTCAGCACATAGATTGCATTTTAAAATTTTTCTTATCCTAGTTTGAAATTTAATCCTAATATCATTTTTAATACTAGTGTGATCTAATCTATTTGATTGCGGGTATCCTAAATATTTAAAAACCTCATCCCCTTTCATACTTTTAATTTTGAAATTTCTAAATCAACATCATTTTCTAATCTAATCTGCCATTCTGGTTTACTATAACTGTATGATCTATCATCAGAGGGTGTTAATTTAACTCCTAACTTATTACATATAGTGATAGCACTAGCGTACACTATTGTATGAAGATCTAAAAAACTAATATCATCAAATATTATTTTTGGTAAAATTAAATTATTTAATTCAGAAATTAATTTAGATAATTTCCTTGACGTATGCAATTTTGGTAATTTTGGTCTAACTGTGGGTTCTATATCTATATATCTATGTATATTATTATGAAGCAAGTTGGCTAATTCTATTACATTATCATCTATTAAGTTTAAATTTGCAATGTTGATTTCCCTAAGATTATGAATAACGTCTAAGTTATTTGAATCTACTGTAATATCATTGGATTCAAATTAAGGATTAAGTTAAAACATTATTTAGGTGGAATTATTTATTTATTATATTATATTACGCACCAGATTTAAATGTCCGGGTTTAATTTTCCCCACAGGAAAAACTAAACCCTTTCACACACTTCCCAAATGATCATCTGGTCAATCCACGTTATGCAATTGCACTATATGTATTATAATTACAAAACAATACAAGAACAACATGTCAACCTACCAGAGACCAGATGGGAAAATAATTCACCGACTCCAGATATTTTCATATCAGAGGGTTCGGCTCTGTGGAATTCCTAATTGAACCTATAAATCCTACTGATCCCTCAATATAAATATTTAAAAAATATTTTGTAATCCTACATGTATTTAAAATTACCGATTTTTGCATTTTTATGTATAAATTCTTTGACAAATCTAATACGCCTAAATTTTGAATCAGAGACCTAGGTATAATACCAGTAGCCGAAATAACAAATGGTAATATTTTTATATTCCGAGAATGCCAAATTCTTTTAATCTCATTTCCTAAATCTGTGTATTTTCTAATTTTTTCAGAAACAGTTTTTTGAATATTACAGGAATTTGGAATAGCTACATCAATAATATAAGTTATTTTTTTAATTTTGTCATGTAAAACTATATCAGGTCTATTATGACTAATTGTTCTGTCTGTTAGTATAGTTTTATCATAATATATTTTATAAAATTCATTTTCTAAAAATGAATTTGGTTCATATTCATAATATGGTACTATATTACGGCAGTCAATCAAGTTATGTTTAATTACCAAACTTTGGTGGATTATTTTTAAAACCTGATTGTGCCTAAATGTATACTCGGACGGCGCTAATATAGAACATCCCGATATAATATGTTCTATAGTTTCCGGAAAAGCCAAACATTTTCTACATAAATCATCAATTTGATTTATATCTTTGATTATATGCTTCCTATAATTTTTAGTATTAATGACTCTATCTTGAATGGCAAGCATAAATCCTTCTATTTCTGCGCTCAACTCTCCAATACTCAACCATTTGTTTGACGAAAGTTTGTCAACATACGTTTGGTTGAGATAATTGAAGTGTTTTGCATGAATAATTTTATTTGACCAGGAATCTAATAATTCCTGGTTAGTATTTATAAGAATGTTGGCATTCTCGTCATATAAATTTAAAGGTGTAATGTTTCTATCTGCCTTACAAATTATTTTGTGCATTTCTGAGCTATTAGCTTTCCTATGGAAAAAATTTCTAAGCATTTCTACCTGATTGTGTTTCAAAGATGTTATTTTGACTATACCTCTACCTCCTAAATTTCTAGGTAAATTAATTCGTTCTATAGCTGAATTTGGATGATGGCAATTAAACTTTGTTAACGTAGTTCTAATTAATCGTTCTAAACTATCTAAATCTGTATTGGACCATTTAATTATGCCAAATGAGTACGTTAATAAAGGTATTGCCCAAGTATTTATTGCTTTTACTAAATTTTTAGCAGATAGATTGCATTTTAAAATTTTTCTGATCCTAGTTTGAAATTTAATCCTAATATCATTTTTAATACTAGTGTGATCTAATCTATTCGATTGCGGGTATCCTAAATATTTATAAACCTCATCCCCTTTCATACTTTTAATTTTGAAATTTCTAAATATACCCTCGTTTCCATCTACAATTTTGCCTTTCTCTATATGGATCGTTTTACATTTATCTAAACCAAAAGTCATTTTAATATCATCTGAAAAAATTTTAACTACCTCAATCATTTTTTCTAAATTTGATTCAGAATTTGAAAATAATTTTATATCATCCATATATAATACATGTGAAACTATACTACTCTCTCTTGTATTACCCTTAATTTTTATTCCAAACTTGCTTTTAATTAACATTTTAGACATAGGATTCAATGCTAAGCAAAACCAAAGAGGACTCAATGAGTCTCCTTGAAAAATCCCTCTTTTTATTGAAATGCCCGGTACTACTATTTTCTTACCTTTTAAATTTACTAGTAAATCTGTATTTATTACATTATTATTATATTTTTCAAATTTTATTACGGGAGAGTGGTATAGAAATTCTTTGAAATTATTATTTTTTTAGCTTTTAAAATCAATACTATCTCAAACAAAGCATCACCTGCACACTGCACACTTGTAGGCAAATAAGATACAGCGCCGACCAGCTGATCGATGACGGCCATTTTGATTTTGAAGTTCGTAGTAGAAGTGAGTCGTTCGCGAACGAGTCGGCTCAGTGACCCGGATCTTCATACGAATCCGTAAGATCCGGTTCCGACCAGCTGATCGATGACGGCCATTTTGATTTTGAAGTTCGTAGTAGAAGTGAGTCGTTCGCGAACGAGTCGGCTCAGTGACCCGGATCTTCATACGAATCCGTAAGATCCGGTTCCGTAAGACCGATCTTCAAAGCTACGGACACACTTGCTCGCGGTTCGCGGATCTTTGCGAACGAGTGAGCGGATAGCAATAATTACAACTAGGTAGCATGCTCTTTGGCTTCTAATGGTAGCTTAATTCAGTCGTTCAATTGAGCCGATTTACTGAACCAGATCTTTTCATTGAACGAGACCTAGTGAAGCGGCTCGTTCAACTGAGCCGCTTTGCCCGTCTCTAGGTAGCATTATGATATAGCATTTATACAATTTTTTCATACAGTTGAAAGTTTTTCAATATTTTAAATAATAGAGATAAACTAATAGAGATACCTCTATTTTTGATACTGAATTATTTAGGCTTAAATATTGTTTCAATAAACACAACAACTAAATCTCTATAAACAGTATGAAATAACGAATAACATGATATGTTGTTAATACCGATGGCATGTGTCATACCCACATTTCAATACAATGACTGGTGAGGCGTGACTTCAGTACTATCTATTCAATAATACCAACTTTACAGTGTGTTTTAACGAGACATTTAAAAATGCACTTTTTAATAATTTTTTAAGAACTCTATGTTTAATATTATGAAATAAAACTTATATATTCAGATTCAGCGTTCATTGGTCTGAATGAACATATTTTTTTAAAGCCAAAATATTTTTCACTGGAGTTCCTTATTGTATTTCAAAGAGCCGCACTTAAGGGGCCAAAGGGCCGCATGCAGCTCCGGAGCTGCTCTTTGCCGACCTCTATCCTAGCTTATCGTGGGACCAAAAATGGGCCATTCAAATGAAAAAAAAAAACTGGAGGTCTAGGGGAGAGGAGGTCTGAGGACGTGTCGGTTGACTCTTCTTTCTTGGGGCCTTCGAGGAGCCAAGAGAAAGTGGAGAGGAGAGCTGAGACCATCTTGGTGGGGCCTTCAGGGAACACAAACAAAGAGGGACTTCCTAAGGGAAAACCCTTACCGCTGCAGGGTCATTCAGGGGAACAATGGGACATGGAAACAAACTCAAAGGAATAAGGTGAAATGGTAGATTGCACACTGAGCCCTTGGCTTCAATGCCCATGGTAACTATCAGCTCATCCACCGTATCCGCTTTAATATAGCGATCGTCCGGTTGATTAGTCAGACATTTCCGAAAAATTGAAATTTGAGTTGAGTATGCAGTTATTTGTACAAATTTACCCTCTATCTGGTAAAATACTCAGATTACTCATAAACACCACCAAATCAATAATAATGTAGAAAAACTTGTAATGAATTAAACACAATGTTGATGTTTTTGGGACTCACTAGTAGGATATTTCAAAATGTCACACTAAAACGGAACTAAAAAAAATGGAATAACCGAAACAACTCTAAACCTACTTAGAAGTTACTTAACTGGAAGAGAATAAATTGTAAAAATTGGTAAAAGAAAGAGCAAATCTCTACCAATTAAATTCGGGATCCCCCAGGGAAGCTTATTAGGACCTATACTATTTCTGATTTATATAAATGACCTTATGAATCTTCCCATAAATGGAAACATAATGAGCTTTGCAGATGACACTGTTATTATATTCCACGAACAATATTGGACAAGAATCTACAAGGAGGTGGAACATGGCCTGGTTGTACTTCAAAACTGGCTAAAAGTAAACTCCCTTACATTAAATGTTAATAAAACTAAATATCTAACTTTCTCCATAAACAAAAGAGGACAACTAATGAATGAGCGTACCCTCAAATTACATGAATGTCAAAATACTTTTCCACAATGTTCCTGCCCGTCTATAACCCAAACAAAAAGTATTAAATATCTTGGGATTGAAATTGATGAAAAACTACAGTGAAATTCACACATTGATCTTACCCCAAAAAGCTAACAAAACTCATGTACTTCTTCAAAAAATTAAGAAACATCTTGTCAATGAGGGATTTAAAGAGAGTATATTATGCTTTATGCCACTCTCGATTGGAATATGGAGTAATAGGATGGGGCTCAGCAGCATCTAATCACATAAAACAACTTAAGATAACTCAGAATTGCATCATAAAGACCATGCTAAAGGTCCCCATAAGGATGTCAACAACAGAAATTTTTAAACAGTTTGATGTTCCAAGCATACAGAAAATCTATGCCAAAAACATTCTAGTACATCACCACAAAAATGATTCAGAGGCAGACACCCAACATGCTCATAAAACCAGAGCCAAACAAACAGACATACTTAATATACCAAAGTGTAACTCTTCATTTGGACAAAGAAGTTCTGAATTTTTAGCAGTCAAGTTATATAACAAACTCCCACTTAGTATCAAACAAACTAAAACAAAAAATAGCTACATTAAGGACATTAAATGTTGGCTGAAGGAACTATCGGAAAATGGACTTACTAGTATTCTTAAAACATCGTCATAGAAGTTTCTGGAAAACCTTATCCAAACAATGAAGTTAAACCATATAAGTCGCTGAAAACTTATTCAAAGCATAGTCCCCCTCAGCACAGGATCTCCTAGTGAGGAGGACTACGAATATATTTTCTATTTTATACAACACCGAACATGTTTCATATAAAAATGTAAAAAATAAAAATGTATAGTTACTAAATAAAAAAATAAAAAAATGTGCCGAATAGTTATGCCTCCCGGTGCTATTTTATAGCATATTTAATATGTAGAAGACACACATGCCTAAATAATATTTTATTTATGATGAGCATTCAAATATTGTTTTCCTCATTATCTTAAATCTTGTCATTTGGAGAGGTTTGACTAATCAACTAGAACAGGGATCTCCAAACTATGGCCCGCGGGCCAAATCCGTCCCGCGAATAGCGAATTTAGCACTTAATTGGCCCTTGGAACTTTTGGAGTAATCAGTATGGCCCTAAGGCTGGAAAGTAAGTTTGAAGACCCCTGAACTAGAAGATCGACATAAATTAAATAAAGAAATGAAGGTACTTGACGCAAAATTCATGCAAAAGGCTAGTAAAGATAATACTTAGGTAATGATTCTCAATAGTGATAATATTTATTATATGCATCTGAAAATTCGAGAGCAAAAATGTAACTGGAGAAATTCTCATTCACAACTGACTGCGGGTCCATGCCACGCACATGCAATCACTATGGACACTTCACTTACTTATCATAAGTTTAAGTACACCGCTCCGAGTCCTGAGAATGGTGAGTATTTTTAAGTACCTATGTGATTATTAAATACCTATGTGACTATGTAAATATATACAATACCTAAATCAAGGCCCTGAGTCGAATGGTACCAGAAACATCTTAATATTTTTTGTTGCCTTTTAAAAAAAAAAAAATAGTTAATATACGAGGGCTGTCCGTAAAATAAGGTCTCCGAGGTTCTGCGGTCACGAGGAACAATTTTACGCAAGATCCGGCAACACTGGCGTAGAGCCTGGTTACCCTACGTCAAATCCCCATCACGCTGCACTTTCTGCGACACTTAGTCTCGGCGTGGCAGCCGTTCGCGTTGGAGCTTCCGCTCACCGCACCCGCCAGGTGCTCCATAATTAGTTTTTTTGGGCAAAGAGAAAAACCCCAGTAGAAATTCATTCTGAGATACTTGAACTGTACGGAAAACAGTTTATGAGTGCGAAAACGTGCGCAAATGGTACAGAAAATTTAAAAGCGTGCCGGATGGCCATCGGTTTCAGGCGAAAAAATTGCCAGTGGAGAAAAAATTATTGCAGATCGACGGGTGATGGTTCGGGAGCTCTGTGATATGATCCCTGATGTCAGCAAGACACTATTGACAAGATTTTGACAGAACATTTGGGAGACCAGAAAATCTGCCCAAGGTGGGTCCCAAAATGCTCACTGAAGATCACAAACAACAACGGGTCAAAGCAGCCGCGAATTCCTTGAGTGCTACGACCTTAATGGCAAAGAATTCGTGGACTCAATTGTGACTGGGGACGAGACCTGGATACACTACACGACACCTGAGACAAACGTAAAATCCCGGTGGCGCCATTCAGATTCGCCGAAGCAAAGTTTAAAAACGAATAACAGAGTGTAACTCACACCTGGCGGGTGCGGCGAGTGGTAGCTCCATCGCGAATGGCTTCCACGCCGAGATTAAGGTTACAGAGGGTGCAATATGATGGGTATTTGGCAAGGGGAAACCAGGCTACATTGCAGGAAAATCGTACCTCGCGACCGCAGCACCTTGGACACCTTATTTTACGGACAGCCCTCGTATATCTTATTTTTCATGTTGACGTGGCAATGGTGGCTTCCTGTACTCGCGCATTGGTCTCATTGTCAAATCAATAATTATTTTTTTTCTCAAAAATTAACAACAATGGGATTTTGAGGTTTTTAGTAGCTTCTTAATTTGTTGTTAGGCATTGTTTAGCGCGCCGCACACATTGATGCTGATTGGACGTGTGTCATTCATTTACGATTATCGGTCTTTTAGGTAACAATCAGGTACTACCCAAAAATCCTAATAATGATTAATTCTTTTTTTCATAATATTTTATTATTCTTTTTTTTTTTGTTTAAGGCAATTCACCCTAAAAAGAGTGCTATGTGATTTATTATTCTTGATAAGTACTTCCATTTATTTGATTTCAGAGTTTTTTTTTTTAATTAGCACATGAAAAAGATTTTTTGTTATTAAAGTTAGAGTAGAAAAAATTATGTTGTTTTTTAAAGGCTGAATTAACAATCTGTTTCTACCAAATAAAGTTAGTTTTTATAATTTTAATTTTTTTTTAAAATTCTATTATACCCCCTTCTATATGTATAATAAATACCAATAATGCTTAAAAAGTACATAATTAAAATAATACAGATGAGATGAAATCTTGGTCTGAGAAACCGTGCGCGAGAATACGTGTTATGCCGTTGGGCGCGAGAATACGAAGGTTAAAAACGGTACTTATTCTAATTAGAACGGTAATACCCTGTAGGGAAAGGGGGGGAAAAGTGGAAAACTTAACTTCAGTGTGCAGATTAATTAAGAAAATGTAATTTTTTTTTTAGTATTTAAAAGTTTATTGAAACAAGAAAGTTACATATTTTTGCTAATTGAAAAAATATAATACTAAAAGAGAACAGTTTTGGTAATGGAGACCCAGTTTTGAAAACTTAACTTTTTTCCACTTTGCCCGCATATTAGGGCAAAGTGGAAACGTGGAAAGGGTAAAGTGGAAACATATAATATAGAACAATAAAATACAGAATACGATAGCATGATTCCTCTAATGGGATTGGCAATTAAAGCAGGTAAATTTTCCATCATTGTCAATATCGACACACAGTTCATGTGCCCATTCTTGACAGACATTAGGTACATTGAATCCATTCTTCAGTTGGAGGTTCAATGTAAATTTCTTTGCAAAACATGCAAAGTGTAAAATGTTGCTGTTTTGATGTGCCAAGCTGAGGTTGAAAATTAATTTTCTCTTTAACTTTGTTTCTCTTCGAGAAAATGGTTTCTCATCTTTCTTGCAGATTTTTTGTTTTTTGGAAATTTTCTTTTTCTGTTCCATTTTCTCAATTTTTATTTTCTTTTGTATTTTTTACTTTCTGCTCTCTTTCCTTGATAATTTTCATCTTTTTGGCTACCTTTTCTTGATTTTTGTTATGTTAGAGTAAAACTGGACATCTCACGAGCGCGGGCAAAGTGTAAAGGTTTCCATTTTGCCCTCACAAACAACTTTCCACTTTGCCCATATGGTGTGAACGGAACAAAAAAAAATATATATCGAAAAATCTTATCGAAATATCACAGACTTATTAAAATAACGTTGGACAATACTTATTTGCAATGCAATAATAAATAGCATGTAACTAAATCCTCACCTTTCAACAAAAATCAACCGTTGAAGTTTGAATGTTTTCGTAAGGAATCTGCACAAATCACTCAACATACACGTGCACCGCACTGGGTCGCCGCAGCCGTGCTAAATTTCATCAGGGGCACGAGGGCGACATGCGACTTGCGGTAAGTGAGCGCAACGGGGTGGGGAAGTCGCTATTTTTTGTTTTATGTGAACTTTCCACTTTGCCCGCCCCTTGGTTTGTAATTAAAGTCCAATATGTATTCACTCCACCATACCTAAAACTCTATGAAAGCCTAACACTGGATAAACTTTTCACACAAATAAAACTTGCAATATCACCTTACCAGATTGGATTTATGTCAGATAGAAGAACTCTTTCCAACTTAATTATCTATGAAAATTTTATAACCAATGCTTTTAAAGAAAAAAAAAACAAGTAGACTCTGTTTATATTGACTTAGAAAAGTCTTTGATACGTTTCCCATGAAATTCTATTTGGAAATTAGGAAAGCTTGGTATACGTGGCGGGCATGGGCGTAACCAAGGTGACAAGGTGGGGCGCTTGCCCCAGCCTGGCTGGCCGATACATGACCACTGGAATTGTCGAACGACTCTTCAAATTTACAGAACTTCATAGGATGGTTTTTCTTTCTTCCATTCATATTCTCTGTATTCACAGAGCCTAAAACATTAATATATCGTAGAAGCCTACTTTTTTCGGTACCTACTATAGATTTTTATTTTGTGCCCCACCCTAAGTACGTAGTGGTGGGGATGGGTACCGCCGCCTCATTTGTTGGATAACCAACACCTCTGCCGTGGGTCACCCCAAGTGGTTCGCAATGTTTGGTGACTTAGCAGGGGTGCCCGCCGCCCGGGTTCATAGGGCGAGGTTTATCAGGGCCTTGGCGGCAGTTGCATCTGTACCCACACTAGCTGCATGACAGGCCGGATCGGGAGAGAATGGTTGAGGGAGTCCCTTCGACTTCTCCAGCCGTATTCTCTCGGAACATCGCCTTGCACCACAGTGGGAGGGGTGGATTCATACGTCCATCAATCCTGAACACACTGATCCCCATATTCCTACCCACCCCTAATACCCTTTTACTTCCCAAAACTTCCTCTCCTCCCTTTTCTAAAAGACCCTCCACACAGCATCCCCAAAAATATTTCTTGATGTATCTATTTATATAAAGTGTTGATATATTTTGCCTTTGTTAGAAGTCAACTTGAATATAATTCTCCCGTCTGGAACCCACATTATAATATTCATGTAAAAGCTATTGAAAGAATGAAAAATAAATTCTTACGTTTTCTAAATTTTAAAATAGTTATTCCAGCACTTAGTGGTAGACTAACCCAGGGTGGGGGAGGGGGGGGGGGTGTGGGCGTTGGGAGGGAAGGGCGGCCCGTCTCGGGCCGCGTAAAGACCTGGGATGTATATCTAAATTATTATGACATGCAGCTTTCGTAGTTTGAACCTCAACCCAATAATTCGAAGTAGGTACTTTTAGGTTTTTATTTTGACAAGAATTTATTTCATAAGATTGGTACTTCCGACAAATGTCATGTTTAATTTTTCTATTAGTTAAAAAAGGATATTCCGTTTTATCCGTGCATTGAACTTCGACAACACGAACGTTCCGTATTATCCGTGAGGTGGACTAAATTCACTTTTACCAAAAAATGAATAATAATAAAAAATTATTAAAAATACATAATATAAAAAACTTTTTATACTTTCTGTATATATTTTAAGTGTTTTTTTTTTAAATTTATTAGTAAGGGTGTTTGCGTTTTATTGCCCATCCTTTATATTGTGCGTGTATGCACACACTTACTTTTTTATGTTATAATCACGTGTGGAGGACGCGTGTCTCGTACTGTACACGGGTTTGGAAAGAGAATTGGCGTAA
Organism: Limnephilus rhombicus; assembly: GCA_929108145.2. NCBI lineage: Eukaryota > Metazoa > Arthropoda > Insecta > Trichoptera > Limnephilidae > Limnephilus > Limnephilus rhombicus. The sequence goes on from OV815286.1 coordinate 23,516,614, forward strand.
CACACCCGTGCACAATTGGATGCCGATTGCCTTCTATTGAACACGGGTTTGGAAGGTGAAATGTGTTACAAACCCGTGTTGATTTCGAGGCATGGTTGCCTCCTATTGAAAACGGAAAAGGAAATACGTCCCCGGGCCTCTGGTCCTGGGGTGCCTCCAAACGCCTCCACTTTCCCTTGATCAAATCCTAAACAAGGATTTAAGGCACCAGGGCACTGCAAAAACTTTTTTTTGCCATTTTTTTAACTTCATTTTCTGGAAGATGTATTTGTTAAGAATGCTCTCACCAAATGCTTTAAAGAAATTCGAAAAATTAACGGAGATACAGCATTTTATGTGAAACCGTTTGAAACAGTTTGTATTTTGAATTATCCCTCAGCAAAACTTTGGAAGCGTTTTTCTAGAAACTTTTTAAACTCGTTTTTCAACCTGGTTGACAACATATTAAACATCCGATTTGCATGCATCAAGTCTCAAACTGTTCGAAAATCCAATGTCTATGTCTATGGCACCACGTAGGGGAATTTTGATTATCTAAAAAAAGAAAAAAATGGCGGACCAGCGAATTTCATTTACGATTTTTTAAGGAAAATTTTCATCGTTCATAAAAATAAATAGAAGGGGGCCTTTTATAAAAAAATCCCTACATACTGCCATAGTGACTGGATTTTTGAACAGTAAGACTTGGGGCATGCAAATCGGATTATAGTTTTTCTAATATGTTATCAATCAGGTTAAAAACGTAGTTTCAAGAAAATTCAACATAGTGTTTACAACGGTTTCATATAAAATGCTGAATCTCCTTCAATTTTACGAATTTCGGCGTTTTGTTATTAGTAAGGCTGTTGATGTTTTTAAGCTCTCAAAAAAAAAAATATATTTTTTACATGAGCTCCACACAGGAGGCGCTGAGGAAAATAATTTTCCTCAGGGCCTATGTCATCTTTGGGGATGCTGTGTGGAGGTTTTTTTTAGGAAAAGGAAGGAGAGGAGAGTTCTGGGAAGGAAAAGAGGTGGGTAGAAATCTGGGGTTTAGTGTGTCTTGGTCATCCGCCTCCAAGACCTAGACAAACCTCACCCCATGAATCCGGGCACCCCTGCTAAATCACCAAACGTAGCGAACCACTTGGGGTGACATATGGCAGAGGTGTTGGTTATGCAATAAAGGTTACCGGGGCAGCGGTACCCATTCCCGCCTCCCAAATTGAATATATATTATTTTTGAAGATAATATCTATACATTCTCCACGCCGAAACGCAAATTATATGAAATTTCGTCGATAGAAAAAAATCGCAAAGTATGCTCCGAAAATTATTATTTTCACGTTTGTTTCAGTTATTTTACAAGTTATATGTATAAAAAAAATTCACCGTGTTTCTTTAAATGCTGTTTTAGACGGCCCCTAAGAGATTTTTGATCTAATTTACGAGTCGTGTTTTATTAAACATTTTCACAATTTTTGCTTCTATTTTATTAGCGCACTCTCTTCAACATTGGTAATTACATATCTCTCCATCTTCTTCTTTTTGAGCGGGGATACGGCGCCTTAATAAAGCGACGCTATAAAAAGTATGATTATCATAATTGTAAAACTTGGATAGAAGCATGTTATTGAGTTTTTATGCTCTCATGTAAATAATGATTTGTGACGTTGCAGTTATCACGCTGATACTTTCAAATATTGTAAAGTATTTGTTTATTAGCTTAATGTCTCATTCACCTTGAGAAAAGTTCCATCCGCCTAATTTAAAAGTTTTAATTAACTCTTCCACTTCCCGGAAGCCAAGTTAAACTTCTGAAAAGCGGATTCTAATGGCTTTCTGTTTAGGATAAAACTTTTATTTTCTTTCACGAATAAATAGAACGTAATTTCGGGTATAAATTATTTTTTTGGCTTCACTAATACGGGCGGTTCTAGGAACTACCCAATTTCAGAGGGGTTGAAGGATCTGTACAACAAACCGACTTTATTTTATTATCTACCTGGTACCCGGCATGCGTTGCAACGCCATTCAAACAAATAAATTGATTCTCCCTGCATGTGCTTTCCCGTGCGCCCCCGTTCCCTTCCACCTTCCCCGCCTTCCCCATCCCTCGTCTCTTCCCTCTCCGCGAACCCCACCTCCCCTTTCCTTTCCTTCCTGCCGCTAAAATATATGAAATACACACATTTTCTTTTATACAAATTTCGTAACGCCAGAGCTTCCATTACATACAGCCTATGTTACTCGCTGATCATGTAGCTTTCTGTTGGTGAAAGAATTGTTCCTCCGGAGTGTCCTTTTCCATTCCTCCCGTTCCCCTTCCGCCTCCCCTCCTCTCCCGCGTCCCCTTTCCCTCTCCCGTTCCCACTCCGATTCCTCCACCTTCCCTCTCCCCACTCCACTCCTCCCCTTCCCCCGTCCCGTGAACCCACCTCCCAAGTTCCCCTCCCACCTCCCAAGTTCCCTTCCCACCTCCCAGGTTCCCCTCCCTCCTTCCGTATTCGCCTCCCTCCTCCCGGGAATCCCCCTCCCGAGTTCCCCTCCCCCCTCCCGTATTCCATACATTCATTCCCGGTACATTCAGTTTTCAAACAGCTCGCGTGCCACCTAATTTTTTGTTCAAATTTAATAATGTCAAAACTCGTATACGTTATTCAGATGTATGAGCTATATTATTGCAAAGTTTCATTAAAATCCATTCAGTAGTTTTTGCGTGAAAGAGTAACAAACACGCATCCATGCAAACTTTCGCATTTATAATATTAGTTAGACATGCGACAACAAATAATTCATATTATTTTTCCCGATTCGTGAGTTTTAAAAAGCGTTATATTTTTTTGGTAAATTTTTGTAATTCATCGTAAATACAATTTTTTTCTGGCTTCATTAATTCGTCGTGCGAGCACCCACACCAACAGGTAAACTCAAGGTTCTGAACAACGATTCTCCATTATTTTATTACCTTGTAATCAAATCAAATGAAATATGTTGTTTTTGTTATTTACCATTTTGCGATATTTAAGACTCTCATAAATATTTATTTATTTATTTTTATTTATTGTTTCTTTACACTGTAGGTAAAAATGTTTACAATACAATTTGTTACCTCACTAGGACAAGCCTGTGTTGAGGTTAACAATAATTATACAAGTTAACAAAATAACACAAAATTATACAGATTTTGAAAGAACAATATTGTTGTATTTCTTACAGATTGAGATTAGATTATGGGTACCTACTGGTACCTACTAAACTGATGGCGCTAGGTACTACATTAATGTAGACTTTTAGGGTGACCACAGTTTTGAGATCTGATTTAAAATAAAATAAAATAAAGTTTTTTTTTTTTAAGGATTAAGTTGTGAATAATAAATATATGTATATAATTTAACATGCTGTAGATTTGGCAAGAGGAAGATGAACAAAAACGGTTCAAACAAAAATAATATTATTTTAGCTTATTATTATAAACATACTCATTTAGCTAATAATTTAGAAAGGACAAAGTAGAGAAAATCAATTGGCAATCCTCGACTAACACAAATAATTTAAGATCCTTCTTAAAAGTGTACAAGGAATTAGATGACTTTATATGTTCTGGAAGGCTATTAAATATGAGTGGAGCTTGATAAAAATAATTTCTTTGACCAAAAGAAGATTTAGTTTGAATTGCCATAAAGTTCAGACCAGAGCCAATTCTCGTAGTACGAATTTGCTGTGTTCTTTCTGCAAAATTAATATTATTAAAAAATCTACAAAGCGTTTGTGTAATATATAACTGTTTTACGTTCATATATTATGATACTTTTATTAAATTTTTATTTTATTTATTTGTGTACAAAAAAATTACAACATTACAGATATTTTATCTAATTCATTGTAGTAGTACCATTTTCACAGTGAGAATGTAGCGCCAAAAACCTTACAAACTCATTGAATTCAATCAAACGTTCTGATAGTAAACGGATAGAGTAGATGTTACTTTCCGTTCCTTTCTTGTGCGTGAAGGGCTATGGTTTGTTGGTATGGTTTGATCTGCGAAAAAACCACTCGTTGAACGAAATATGGTTTGGTCATAAGTTTGGATCCATAAATGTGGCGAATTTTGATTCCGGGATCCCGATGCGGAATGAAGCGTTTGGTGAGAGCATTATTAAAAAATGCATATTTCAGTAAATGAAATATAAAAAAAAAAAACAATTTTTAAAGCCTTGTTTAGGATTTGATCAAAGGAACATGGAGGGACTTGGAGCTCCCCAGGACCAGAAGCCCGTGTTGTGAACTGAATGAAAAGTTTTTAAAATTACATCTACTTCTTAAACTAGGGGGGGGGGGGGGGAGGGACTCATTCAGCTTTACCGCCCCGGGCCTCTGACGGGCTTAGTCCGCCACTGGTTCCACTACAACACTCTTTTAAATTATATGAAAATGCTTACATTGTCAGAAATAAGGATTATCACCGACTTGGTATTTCTATATAAAATATTAAATTGTAGTCCGGAATTGCTTGCTTTGATAGACTTTCGGATTCCAAGACGTAAAACTAGAAGTCGGGATTCGGCGACTAACTACCATATATGTATATTCCTCTTTGCCCAGAATAATAATGGAGGGAAATATTTCAACAGATACCTTCAATTTGTCACTTAACATATACAAAATTCAGTGGACATCTTCAATTACCGGCCTTTTTCATATTGAAATCTGCAACACAAAATATTATTCTCCCATGGTTTCACATAACTACATAAGGTAAGTTTTATTTATTTATTTCACGAATCTTAAGATTAAATAGTATCTATGTCTAATGGCCTGATATTGTATAAACACATTTCCTTTATGAATTTGAAAAATAATGTTACAGAAAATTTATATATTTTTAAGTGTTATGTTCTGAAGCACTTAGTAATTGTACATTAAAAAAAAAACTATGAAATATCCTCTAAATATTTACGACAGCCTAAATATTTATTTTAGAAGAACTTGCTGTCGGCTTTTATGAACTGCTAAAAATTCCTGTCCACGGCCGATTTCCAATGTAACTAGGTTTTATTTTTTCTTTGCATGTTTTGCTTTAAATACAGCCAACTTGATTATCTAGAGTTAGTTCGTTAGTTGTGTAGTGGCGCTATGGTGGCGCTGGAGCTAAGAGGTACACGTGTACCTACACTTAACGCTGGCCGCAAATATCAGTTTTTTTCATCCGATTGTCTGATCCGACAAAAAACGATTGGAAGGCCGGCGCGGAAAGGCGTGGTCTATTTTCATTACTCCGCGCCGGCCGTCCAATCCGGTACGACAACGGGCGTGGTCCCGGTATTATAACCAATCCGGTTTTCGTATCGATTTTTGTCTGATCCGATTTTTGTCTGATGTGTGCTGCCTGTCTTAATGTTGTCAGAACTGAGAGAAAGATGAAGGGAAATGACGAATTTCACCATTTTAGACCCTTTTTCTTTATCAGTTTGGCGATAGTCGAGATCATCGGGTATTACTGTTGAGCTGATGCCTAATTGTATGAAAATAAATTGTAGTATTTAATTATTGAAGACAATATTAGCGAAACTCGATCGAAAATCTGAAACAGAAAAACCAGAAAAAGAAATCACCCTGGGACTCGAATCCAGTGTTAATAACTTCGCTTCATGATCGGGGTAGTGGACTTTTTTATATTGTAAAACACTTTTAAAGTATGGAGTCGTTTTATTTGCAATCACTTTTCATAACAACAATTAATTACCCCCTTTTGAAGAATCTGGCCCGGCCCCCGCCCTGGGGATTTAAACGAACTGTACCCTAGGGATTGTTTAATGCGAGAGAGGTAGTTTTTAGGAAACAACCCTTTTTATACCACTAAAAAAGCCGAAATTACCCTGAAATGCTCCACTAAAACACAATTAATAATAAATGCAAAGCAATTAACTGGAGACCCCTAACGGTAATGTGGAGTATTAACTGCTAATCGGTAACTCAACCTAATTAGATACAATAAAGGCACATAGATGTCTCCAGTGTTCACTATTTCTTAATAATCCAATAATAAACAATTAAACAATGACATAAAACAATTAACTACAGTGGTCATGTCATAGATGTCTCTAATAGCATTTTTAACACCCAGGACCTTCGGCTTTCCGGGCCGCAACCCGACCCGACTAATTTTAAGTTTCGCATACTGTCTTCGTTAATTAAATATTACAATTAGAGGTTTTTATTTTTTTATTTTATTTATTAGTTTTCGGGAAATCGACAGTTTACATTTATTTCAGTTTGTACATAGTATTAAATAGCCAAAATAAAACCAATTATGGATTTTCTCCCTGTGACTTTACTTCTACTGAGACAGCATTAAAAATAAGAAAATAATTTTATAAAAAAAAAATAAAATGAATCCAAAAATTATATAAAACACAAAAAAAAAACAAAATATGTAAAACAATTTTTTTTATATAAAATGAAAAATTACAAAACAAAAAATCTATCAATACATTAGTAGCCTGGAGAGAGGTTGCCATGGGACATCCAAAGAAGTATAAGATCCTGCATCTCGTAATGCAGGGAAAGATTGCCGGAAGACGGGGCCCTGGAAGAAGGAGCACCTCATGGCTGAAAAACTTGAGACAGTGGTTTGGCCAGTCTACCGTGGAGCTGTTCCGGGCCGCAATAAACAAAGTCCGCATAGCCAACATGATAGCCAAAGTCCGTTGAACGGACAGGGCACAAGAAGAAGAAGGAGAGAGGTTGTCCATATAAATCAAATCATAACAGAAATATAAACAATAAAAACATAACATTATTCACGAACCATCAGAGAAATATTCTTTTATGGACCTCTTATATTTGGTAAGTTCGCAATTGCAAATGTCCACATTGGATAATACGCTATTCTGTCTACGCTAGTCTGTTCAGGCAAGAATTCTGCTTACAGTTTGTCTTGCATTGATCCACCCTGTACAGGACAGAAGAGCGTGTTGAACGTGCAGGCACATTGAGTTGAATTTCATTTAGCAACTCTGGGCATTAAATATTATTGTTGACTATTTATATATGTAGAAATAGTGCATCCATATGATGCCTTCGTACACTCAATGAATCAATTTTAAAGTGTGAAGCTGCCTCTGTATAATTATTAAATCTTACAAATGACTTGTAACAAAGATATTTTAGGAATTTGTTTTGAATTGCCTCGATTTTGTTTATGTGGATTTTTTAAAATGGAGACCAAACAACTGATGCAAACTCCAGATGACTTCGTACATAGGCAAAGTAGAGTTGCTTAATGATATTGATGCTATTAAAAAGTTTTGTGTTTCTTAACTCGGTTAAAAATAAAAATAAATTGTATTTAAGAAGAAGTGTTTTCCTACGTTCCATCTGGTGTTCTCGTACCACGATAGTTAGAAACAATAAATAAATAAAAAAATCTCGAAATAATAATAATAATAACGTAGTATTTATATAGCGCAGTTTTGTGATATTTCACTTCAAGTGCGCTTAATTATAATAAACTTAAAATTAATCCTTTAGTGTTCCTTACAAAATACAAGATTGATTAAATAATGTGAAACAGAGAATATACAGTATATACAAAGCAATTCCTAAAGAACAATATTAACAACAAGAATTCTTAAAACTAAATTATAATAAATAATAGGAGGCAGTTTACGTTTAGAAATAATCATATCAGAGTGCACAGAGTAACAGTGTGAAACAAAGAATTTACAGTATATACAAAGCAATTCCTAAAGAACAATATTAACAAAAATAATCTTTAAAACTAAATTATTATAAAGAATAAGAGGCAGTTTACGTTTAGAAATAATAATAACAGAGTGCACATAAAACTATAGTAAGGAGGTAATCGAAACCAAACAATTACGTAAGCTGCCAATCGCTTAAGTTTTGTCGGACACATAGTTCCGATATATAGGCTGGCGCCATTCCTTGCAATGCTTTGAAGGTCATTAAGCAGATCTTGAACTCTATTCTTTCAGGGCATCGAAGCCAATGAAGGCGATCCCCTAGAAGCGGGGTTATATGGCAATACTTAGATTCACCGAAAATCATTCTCGCCGCAGCATTGAAAACGGACTGGATTCTATTGAATTGTTTTTTAGGTAAGCCAGCATACGCACTATTACAATAGTCCATACGTGAGACAACGAACGAATTTATGAGTGACTTTGCTCCATCAGAGGGAAGGCAACGCCTGATCGATTTTATCTGCCTTAGATGGAAAAAGCCTGAACTTACAGATTTTGAAATTTGTGATTCAAGAGAAAGACTATAGTGAAACCTAGAAATTTTATTTCTGTAGAAGGGATTATATCTGTGCCCTGAATATGGATTGGATTAGAGTTGATGAGGGCTTGCCTTCCAGGAGAAGCTATCCAAATAAATTCCGCCTTGGTCGGATTAAGTTTGAGTTTATTGACAGACATCCAACTTGAGACTGTGTCAATGAAACTAACCACCTCGTTTTTAAGGACGTCTTTTTCATCCGGGGAACAAAACTTGAAAATGAAACGATCGTCTGCATAGCCTTGTGATTCAAAGCCAGCTGATTGAATGAGTTTCTCGAGGCGAAGAGAATGAAGATAATGGGACCCAAGACAGAATCCTGGGGAACTCCACATTCTATGGAAGTTTCACGTAAAGTACAATTATTGAAAATTACTGAGGCTACTCGTCCAGATAGGTATGATGTCATCCATTGGAGTACATCACCTCGAACGCCAAATTCGGTTTCAAGCACATTTAATAAAATACTATGATCTACCGTGTCAAATGCCGCACTCATGTCAAGAACAGATACCAAACCCAACTTACCTGCCTCCATCCCGATGATCAAGTCTGAAATTAACCGCAGAAGAACAGTTTCCGTTGAATGAAACTGTCGATAAGCGGATTGATTTCTGGCAAATAGACCGGCGGAGTTCAAGTACCCCACCAATTGTTTGGAAACGATTTTCTCAAGCAGTTTAGAAAGGAATGGTAGATTGGATATTGGCCTGTAATTATCCGTATTATCAGTATCAAGATTTTGTTTTTTTAGAATCGGAGTTATGATTGATTTCTTAAGTGTTCCCGGTACAAGTAAATTTACTAATGACTTCTGGATAATTGCGGTAATTACAGGCTCGTATTAATTATCCAGCGATTTTTATTTATCTGTGGCATCTGGCGAACTTTCTCTAATGCAATTATGTCAATTTGCATCAGCTGCAGCTGTCCAAAAGTCCGCCCTTGTGCACGATGCACATACAAGTACGAACAGGTAAGTTAACAGTTAGTCTGTTGCACGGGAGAGAGGCGGTTAATTATCCGGTAGCTGTGCGGTGTCGGCCGCAATACCGTGTTATGAATAATGCAATTGCCAATATCCACATGGAATTGGAGTGATCACATTGTAGATTGAAATGGAATCCAATATCCGATATTGCAAGTAAGTCGCGAATATTGCAGCGGTGGCGTAAGAACTGTACAGCTTTTGTTTTATGAACATTTTAACAAAAAAATATGATTTTAACAATGTCTATCTTATCTTCAATCTCTAATATATTTTGCTTGATTTAATATCTATTGGTTTTTTGGAAAGTTATAGGGAGAACTTAACCCCTTTGTCTTGCAAACTGTAGTAATGTCACCTGATGGATTTTTTACACGATTTTCGGGCTGCCTTTGGCAAGACAAAGGGCGTTATTAATATTTTTTAATGTAAAATTGTATGTTTGTTTGATATCTGTGTGTGGTATGGTATACATTGTGTATAAATATATACACCCATAGTGACACATTTACACACACCCGCGTATGTATATATGCCATAGTCTCACTGGCTCCAGGCGTTTGGGATGAGTTGGGACTATAATAATAATATAAGTTGTGGAAAGTAGAGGTCTCCAGAAACATTTTAATAAATTATCCGTACCTTTCGTCCTTGCCTCCCCCTCCCAGGATATATATGTATATACTCTTATAAAATATATACTCTTGAGAAAATATCGTCGTTACGTTCACAAAATATCCCATGTGAAGTTTCTGACCAAATTTTCTTGTTCACACCATTTGATTCGGATTTTACATATCAATATTTTATTCGGTTTCTTAATAATCTGACATAAATACATCCCATTTTTCAAACTCATCTTTCTAATCATTTTGGAGGCAACTGACAACAAAAAAATATAATAATTTTGCTGTATTTACTACAAAAATACGAAAAAATATAAAATTATAAAAAAATGAGAAATAAAAGTTTTTTGTGGCATGAGTTTAAAATACAATTGACCTATTTACTTTTTTAACACAAATTTGTCGTATATAAATTAAAATCTTCTACCCAAGGAAATGTTTTTTTTTATTATATTGATTTTTCAATATATTAACTCAGTAGGTAAAGAAAAAATATTTTTTTTTAATAAATTTTATATTTAACTCACAAAAAAATACCAAAATATTAAGTTGCATCCAAAATCAATTAAAATTGATTTTTCATGACAGATATTTCAAAATTTTAAACAAAAATAAATAAAATATAACATATTTATCCACACAAGATATTAAAAAAAAAATATATTTTTCAGTTTAGTTGAGCATTTGGCCTCAAATCAAAATTTAACCACCCCAGATGGGCGGGGGGGCGGGGGACGAGGGACGGGGGACGGGGGACGGGGGACGGGGGACGGGGGACGGGGGACGGGGGACGGGGGACGGGGGACGGGGGACGGGGGACGGGGGACGGGGGACGGGGGACGAGGGACGGGGGACGGGGGACGGGGGACGGGGGACGGGGGACGGGGGACGGGGGACGGGGGACGGGGGACGGGGGACGGGGGACGGGGGACGGGGGACGGGGGACGGGGGACGGGGGACGGGGGACGGGGGACGGGGGACGGGGGACGGGGGACGGGGGACGGGGGACGGGGGACGGGGGACGGGGGACGGGGGACGGGGGACGGGGGACGGGGGACGGGGGACGGGGGACGGGGGACGGGGGACGGGGGACGGGGGACGGGGGACCCCGTCACATGGGATATTTTGTGAACGTAACGACGATATTTTCTCAAGAGTATATATTTTATAAGAGTATATACATATATATATATATATATATATATATATATATATATATATTTTTTACGTTATTAATTTATCCCACAATTTTTTTTTTCATTTATTTTATTTTATATTTGACGTGGAAAATAACAAAGTTACCATATTAAGCCAAATAATATACATGCGGATATACAATTGAATATATGCACAATGATAATTATAGTAAAAAGGTTTTATTTCTGGAAGTGCAAAAGTCATACCGTGCTAGAGATACAAAACTATGCTTAAATGCTTCTGAGCACAAATGCTTAAAAAACTGGCGTAAAAGTGCTAATTATGTGTAAGAACACATTATACACAGCAGAAGGGTTCTCGAGAAGCACAGAAATGCATGGATTGAAATTCCACAAATGAATTGGTTATGGCGACTCCAGCTTCAAATGCAACAAATGGGTCCAATCTCATAATAGAAAAATAAAAGCACCAGTTCACACAAGCAAAATGTTCGTCACACTTATTACATGGGAGAGAAGTATAAGAAAATAAGAATATTTAAGAACATGAGGCCCTGTGGAAAAAAATGGCTCAGGATCTTTTACGTAGTTCGAGGTGCTGTGTAGGGGGTATTTTTGGGAAAAGGAAGGAGAAAAAGGAAGTTTTGGGAAGGAAATGGGTACGAGGGTTGGGTAGGAATCTGGGGGTCAATGTTTTCAGGAGTGACGGACGTATGAATCCATCCCTCCCTCTATACAAGGCGATTGGTCGAAAGAGTCCTGCTGGAGAGGTCAAAAGGTCTCCCTCATCCAGTCTCTCCCGATTCGGCCTCCCACGCAGTAGGTGGACAAAATCATCCGCCACAAGACACAGACAAACCTCACCCGTGAACCCGGGCACCCCTGCTTTGTCACCAAACGTAGCGAATCACTTAGGGTGACCTATGGCAGGGGTATAGGTTATCCAATAAGTGGTTCCCGGGGCGGCGGTACCCATAACCACCTCTCAAATAGAAATTTTATTATAGTACTTGACGTAAACACATTAAAGTTGGAACAATTTTGTTAAGAAAACTCGTTAAGTATTGGTATACTCGAGATAAGTCGTTAAACAGAAAAAAAAAACTAATTAAAAATATCGATAACTCGGGAAAAGACAACACTAGGTATCGATACAATTTGATCACATCACTTCGCTTTATATATGTATTTGTCAAAACCCTCTTCCCCCGGCTCCCCCCAGAGGAACCGAGCGAAAAGTGGGGTGACACTTCGTCGGGTGTCACCCCACATCGGGTGGCCCCCTTAGCTACACCACTGCCCAGTGCTATATAGAGACCTCTAGCACGGTCGATCGATAAGGATTGATAGGATAACTTTCGGTAACTTTTCATCGTTCCCTAGCATGACTGCAGAACGACAACGAATAAGTTACAGTTCATAATGACTAAGTGTTCTTAATTTATTCGACTTCAACTGTTGTTTGATCTGCATTTGTCCTGGGGAACGATTAGAAGTTACCCAAAGTTATCCTATCAATCCTTATCGATCGACCGTGCTAGGGGGCCTGGTGTTTTTGCTTTAATGAACACGAAATTTCTACCTGATCACCTAATGCCTAGTAAATAAAACCAGGTCACCGCTAGAAGCTCTCGAATAAGGTCTCAACTGAAAGTTGGCATTATTCCGAAAAACGGTGACTCCCGCCCCACATTGTGGATTATTTTTTATAGACGTTATTTATCAGGTATTTCACGTGGAAACATTTTCTTTTCGAATAACAAAGAACTCGCAATCGATAAGCGAAAAAATCACATCTAAAATGAGTGCAATTTAACTTTCAATGTAGGTACGACGAACGACACCAGAAAATAATACTTTTATTGCTAAAATATATCTTTTTAGTAAAAAAAATGGGAATTAAAACAAAAACAAGGCAACAGGCCCTTTCCTGTGCTTGGAAAATAAAATACGATTTTTACTTTATAGATTGGTATCATTTATTTATTGCTTCTCAACATTAAATATTTTTTAATTTTTCGAAGAAAACTTCTTTCGCTGAGCGATTCTCTTGTTTTGTGAGATCGAGATAGATTTCGGGCTAGATCTCCTGTCAGATAGATTTGCGTGATTTTCTTTGGCTGTTATTTGCTGTTTCTATGGGCCGATGTCAGAATTTCAGCTATGAGCTGTCACGTATTTTAGTTTAGGTCGTTTTAAACAAGAATTCATGTAAGTATGCGTGATTATTTATTCATTTAACAGCCTTAGAAAATCACACAAATCTGACTGGAGATCTCGCCCGAGACCTATCTCGATCTCACAAAATATAGAGTATCGCTCGGCTGAAAGGTTTTCACTTTGTGATGGCATTATTTATTTTTATTAAAAATACAAATAACTTAGTTAACGTCGCTTTATTTATACACACTTTATTTGTACAATCTACATGTTTGGTGAACAATGTGCACATCATCTATGAAGAGGAAGAGGTAGAAGGAAGGGGCAGGGGTAAGAGGGGGGAAGTTTATTAGTCCGTCACTCCTGGACACATGGACCCCTGATTCTTATCCACCAGAACCTTACTTCCCAGAACTTTTTATTTTTTTATTAAATAAAACATACAATGAAGTTGCATTCCCATGAATTATCAAAACTCATTAAGGGATCGCGAATTGGTACTTTTGAAAAGTTAAACCCAACCCAATCCAATATGCAAAACAATATATGCAGACACAATTTATGAAGAAAATTTTTACAAAACATTTCACAGAAGCAACATACATTCACAACATATGAAAAATCACTTTACAAATATTTCACAGAAACATGTCTTATAAGATTTTATGAATCATTATAACCACTCATTTGATTTATGTACTGTTGGTGTCAAAAAGTTAAAATAAAGTATCCTCCATGATGGACTATAGAAATGCATAAAAAAACAAAATCAGGTACGGTCAAAAGGTACGGGCTCAAAAATATACAGACCTAATACAAGATGTTTACATACAAAATACATGACAAGATTTAAAAAAGATATAAACTGCGCCCATCATATCTAGATGTACAAAGTTTGGTACTTGGAGATATCAGGACAGCTATAACAGAATTTGTACCTCCTTATGGCTTGTTTTCCAAATAACATTTGAAAAAATAGGATTTCAATATTTCGTTTCTTTCTCTCTGTTTAGATTTAAACCCAGGACTCAAACCAATTATGGAGTTGAGTTACCATCAAAGGTTGGATTGCGATCCAAGAGTTGTCTGATTTGTTCGTTAGATATCGATAGAATCATTTTATTTTTGTCCCTTTCTCACACAACAAACAAGGTAAATATAGATGTACGAAACCTTTATAAAAAGGCTTGCATCGGTAAAATTAACTTACTTCTTTACGAAAACTTGCACTAAGAATTTAAAATACTACTGAACCCTTGTCCGTTGGGTGGGGAAAGTTATTGTCGTCAGTTTGTAAATATTCAAATCATAACAATAAAAAATCAAGAACTTAAAGTTAAAACCAAAAAGTGCTTCATTTATAAAAAACCAGTCTACCCAAAGAAATTCTCCTGAGTGAAGACCTCCAATTTTTACACTCTCCTTCCTTTCCTTAAAAAGACAATTCTCACAGCATTTCCTAACATTACATAGTGGAAATAACGTAAAAAAAACTCAAATCTATACGGAAGGTATTTCTGGTGTTATTCTTTATTCTATAGGTTTAGTCGTGTTTATCTGATTCATCTCCTCCCCGTCTCCACTCCGTTTAGTCTCGCAATATACCCTATTTGGTGTTGCTATACTCCGGGTAGTCGGGATTCTTGTGTGGTACCTACATTTGGATTTAGCCAAAAAGTTTTCAAACGTTTCCACAAAATCCAAGTTTTTATTCACGGTACCTTTACCTTTTTATGCACATGGTCGGGTAGGTGTCCATGTCCTACATAAGATATTGAATTGAAATCAAAGACAAATTCAGGCAATACAATTTTGTGACAACTCTTTGCACCCCTGTCACGTCACGTTGGCGTATACATATAGTATAGTTAATATACCTTTAGACGGAACTTATATTTGCATTTACCTGACGATCTCCTCACTCAGAGCCGCTTTGTAATTATTATATCATTCACCTACTTATGCATTGGCTCTATAATATGTGGATAGATGTGTTTGTGTGTGTATGTACTTACATGTGTGCATATTTATTTATTTACTAGCTGGTTCCCGGCATGCGTTGCAAAGCCACATCAAAGAATTAAATATTTTCTCCCTGCATGTCCTTTCCCGTGCGTCCCCGTTCCCTCCCGCATCCCCTTCCCCTACCGCATTCCCCTTCCACCTTCCCCCTTCCGCGTTCCATATATTCAGTCCCAGTACATTCAGTTTTCAACCAGCACCAGTTTTTTTTTTTTTTTTTCACTATTACAATTTGTTAATTGAAATTTTCATTTTGCATGCATTATAAATATTCATTTTTGTATATTATAAGAACAATCAATCTGATTTGGTACTTAACATAGGTACCTATTTAAAATATCTATAATTTTAAAAATCCAAAGACAATTCTTTTGTTACAAAAAAAAACAGCTGTCTGCTAAATTCACATTTATCAAACGCGTGAAGTTAAAATAGTCGTAAAATTTTCTGTAATTATCCAATTTTCCAAGCAATTTTCTTAATTTTTATTTTCGTAAGAACCTTCTACAAAGTATTAGTTAACTTAAAAAAAGATGAATGAAATAGGTAAAGTCGTTTTGAAGTTATGGCGTGACCAAGGAAAACAGGGATTCATTTTTATATATACAGATTTATTATAGTGGGCTTTTATTATAAAATTTTTCAAGCTGATTGTATCAAGGTAAACATTTAAAAATTAAAACAATAAAGAAAATATACGAAATGATAATGACAAAAAAAGCAACAAAAACACAAAATAAAATACCTACTCTTTGATAAAAATGTGTACAGAAACTAAGAATCTTCACGCATATAATTGAATTAAAAAAATTCAACCAAACAATATAGTAGAAGCGCAGGAGTTATATAGGTACACAGGACTATTTGTGTCTAGAAGAATGGAAGTAAGTGATAGAATATACAACATTGACACTGATTAGTTTTAAGATGAAATATATCATCAAGATCAGAATATTTTATATCCGAGACTGAGAAGTTCTTATTGTTCTTTCTGAAAGTTTCAATAGTTACATTTTATTCAGCAGGTAATTGTAATCAATGTTTTGTGTTTTGTATAGGAATATGCAATTTATAGTTGATTGATAAACCATAGAAACTTACGTTGAATCTTTTCAATGTTCCTGAATGAATATTGAAAAAGGGAGACCATAATCTAGAGTTATACTCAAGTTGGCATCTGACGAGGGTTTTATATAACTTAATATATGTGTCTAAATAATTGAAATCTTTTGCAGCTCTTAAAACAATGCCAAGAGTCTTTAGGGCCTTGTTGATAATATTATTAATATGGCATACAAAGTGTGTTGAGATGAATAGTGTGCTCACCTTTAATTAGAATCATCGCTATAAGCTCTAACCATCTTCAAATTGTAAATTAATGGAATAATTATAATGTGATGCATTCTGTTGGCAAGCCAATAAACAAAATAAATAAAATGGTTGCCAAGCGCTCCCAGCGGATACTCAATTTTACACACCCATAATCGTGAAGAAGTATTTTAAAGTGGAACACTACAAAGTAATGCAAAATCTTATGGTCAGTGGCTGAGTGGGCATCGCGTTTAGGTCCCACCACAGTGGTGTAGTAGGAGATTTATTAATAATGTCAAATATTGTCGGGTTATTCGTAACCCGGTAATGTTAGTTTTTCGAATATTAAAAAAGTTTTAATTTCAGTAAGAGAAAATTAGAAATATATTTTTTTAACATAGGGTCTGCTACTATTCACAGAACTGCTAGTTATATACAGTGAAACACTTTTAAGAGATTTTCCAAAAGACTGGAAAAACCTTACCTGTGGGGTAAATTGGGCCGATTTAATTACCAATAATTTGCCAAGGGACCGAAAAAACCAAACTTCTTAAGCATGAAACTTCTTAAGAGAGTTTTACTGTACCTAATATGAAAAGATGTGTAGTTTGGATATAGCAATTACCGCGTGGAGCCATTATTTCATTAGGGATTGTAATCAATCTTAGTGAGAACACGGCTGTATTATCCGGGGTCTACTTATGCAGGTAGCTCCTGTCTGCTGGCTACTAGCTATTAGCTACTGCTAGCTACTATCTGCTACTTGCTATCGGCTGCTACATATCGGCAAATCCTCAGTCAATTTCCGACGAACAAATCAGCAACGAAGACAAATGGCTTTTCTTCCGTTAAGATACGCTTCTGATGTGCTTCTCTCGCGCAGAAGTGCTGAACCATCATATTTTATATTATAATGCTTTTATCTTTGCGTGCCACTTTATAATCTATGTATATAAAAATTAAAATATGTTTGTTTCTGGATTTGTATGTATGTATATATGTATGTCCGCTATGCATCGCTAAACCATTAATCCGATTGCGATGAAACTTTGGGGATTTGATGTGCGCATGCCCGCGATGGTTTCCATATACAATAGTGAGTTCTGGCATCATGAAATTATGTGTTTGCTAAACCGTTCATCCGATTGCGATGAAACTCTGGGGATTTGATGTGCCCATGCCCGCGATGGTTTCTGTACACAATAGTGAGCTATGGCATCATGAAATTATGCATTGCTAAACCGTTCATCTGATTGCGATGAAACTTTGGTGAGTTGTTGTGAGAACGTCCACGAAGGTTTCTATATATGTATACTGGTGAGCTCTGGCATTATTGTATTAAAAAAATTGCAATAGGTGGCACACGAGCTGTTTGAAAACTGAATGTACAGGGACTGAATGTGTGGAATGCGGGAGGGGAAATTAGGAGTAGGGTTCGTGGGACGGGGGAAGTGGGAGAGGGGAGTGGGGAGAGGGAAAGCGGAAAAGGCAGAGTGGGAACGCGTGAGGGGAAGGGGATGCGGAAGAAGAATAGGAGGCGGAAGAAAAATGGAACGAAGGGAAAGGACACGCAGGGAGAAATAATATCTTTATTAAGTGGTACAGATCCAGAAGCCAGCATATTTTGATTTTTATATAAATAGATTTCCCCCTAAAACCATGCAATCGAAGCCGCGGGTAAAAGCTAGTATTTAAATATAATCGACTTTTATCCCACTTTCATTGGAATAACTTTTGAAGGTTAAACCCTTCAACAATCTTGTAATATTTCATTGAAGAAGGAGATAATACCAATAAATGTAAACGAAACGTGAAACAGAACAAGACACAGAAAAATAAAAAAGTTAATTGTCGCAACTGAGACATAAACCCTGGATATTTTGTCTTCAAAATCAAAATTAATTAGTTGAGGATAATATTGCTAGTTCTGAATTTTAAATATGAGATTGACAAAAATGACAGCAAAATATACGTCCCCAGTTGGAAGGCGCTGTGTCCCGGTAAGACAAAAGATCGTGGATTCTGGTCCCAGTTGCGACCGTTACCTTTTGAAGTGAAAACTTCTTTATCACCGTTGTGATTTGAAACTCGTTGAAACGAAAAATAGCGACACTAAAAAGAAACATACACATGCATCCTCATGGTTTAGCCCGCGAGAGAATGAGATAGCCTCCCCACTCTTATCTACTTTAGTTTTCTGAAGGTTTCATTTCTACCGCATGTGAATTGCACACTTGTAATTTTTTTATGTTTTGCTCTGTTTCATGCTTAGATTAATTAAAATTATCGTCTTCTTCAATGATTTTTTTATGTTTTTATATTGTTTTTTTTAAAGAAAGATAAACATTCCCGGGCTACGAATAACCCAACAATGTTTGAAAATCTCCTACTACCACCACAGAAAGCCGAAAATGTTGCTTGTGTTGTGATGGAGGACTTGGCCAACCGAGGAATCGAACACCCGACGCCCGGGTGGGACCCAAGCGCGATGCCCACTCAACCACTGACCGGTCAATACAACTACAACTAAATGCTGTCAATCGTAATGATGTAAAATAAGATAAGATTATGTTGAAACAAGATATTTGTAGGCGGAGCCTGATTCTAACACATTTCTAAGCGGAGCTTGATTTTTTATTTATTTGAACAAAAATACATATATGTAATCAGAAACCTTTGTCTGTCCAACTAGGAGATTTCCCGTTTAAGGACAGACAAATTGCTTGGTTTAGTTCACATTTGTAGAACTTAATTCTAAATGAATGAGGGCATAAGTGCCTTTTACATTTGTAATTGTATTCACAGTCAAATACAATGTTATAAAAGCAATAAAGCAATTAAATATAGTATTAGTAGTAAAAAGCTACGGAGTATACTTACAAAGTATAAAAAATTAAAATGACAATATATTAAAGCTCTAAAGAAAAAGATAATTCAGTCATGATTCAGATTCAATCATAATTTTTAAGTTGAGCTTGATTTAAACATATAGGCGAAGCTCGGTTCAAACATAATTTTAGGCGGAGCTTGATTAGAACATATTTTTTAATTAGAATACTTAACTACCAAAAGGCAAATGATGTTGGCAGAGTTTCAAATTCTCATTCATTAAATATAAATATAGTACAAGAAATCATTGATATTAAAAAATTATTGCCTTGGATTGGAAAATATAAAGAATAATATTATATAGGTATTATTCTGTAGGTGCAGTTCATAATATCATAGCCACACATTCATCAGGGCTGAACTACACTGACATTAGAAAAACTTATGATATTGCATGAATCATGTATTTCATCAAAACCATGTTAAGAAATAATATTACTTACGTATATTTTTTGTATGCAATTTGTAGCTAGGTAGGTACATACGTACCTACTAGTCTCTTTATTCATTTCTACTGTTTTTCAGTTCGTAATATCATATGCCGTGTACTGTGTTATTATAGGATAGTAGTCTGTAAAAAAAAATCGAGTGCATTTCAGTAGAAGTAAAACCTTCAGCCACAAATCTCAACCTATACGCGTCTGGAAATGTGAGCTCATAATCAAAGCGGCCAATGCGCGCAGCTTGATGGAGCGCGACGCTTCGTAGTACAGTAGGTAGGTAAGGTTTCATTCTATCTCATTCTCTCGCAGGCTAAATCCTATAGATGTATGTGTTAGTTTATTTTAAGTATCACTCGTTTCCGTTTCATCGAGTTTCAAATCAGAACGGTGCTAAAGATGTTTCACTTCAAAAAGTGATTAATAAATCAATTTGTAAAATAAATAGGCACTAAATTCATAGAAGTGGTAAGGAACGCAAATGCTCATGTAGATATTATGTTTAATATTTTCCTGAAAAACCTTTCTCGCAGACAAAAATATTACAAAAGTACCTACTTAATAAACATTCATTCATTTAAGAGAAGGCTAATAGGTTTGGCGCCTGTAGTCATAAAGCAAATACAAGTAGATACCTCCACAAGAAACAGTTTCCTGTAGCTAGCAGACTAATGGAAAACAAACACAGTGCTTTTGATATGTTCCCGCTCGTGATATGGCTTTACTCCTTAAGAGAAACGGCTGCGCCTTTTTTATGCAAAACTTAAATTTGGATTTAGGGTGAAATACCTAACCAAACTGAAAAATTATTTTTTCAATCAAAAGGTGTAGTAAATATATCTAGTACGGACGTGTGCTACTATATCTATTTGGGTTTTAAATTATAAAATAACCTTTCATCCTGTGGCTTGCCCGCCGATGGGTACAAAAAATCTGTACCAGAGAAGCAAACGGATGCAAGTCCAAAATTTTAAGAAATGAGTTTTTGATGCAGACTTGAAATAAATAATCATGTTTATCAGTGGCAGAAAGATACAGGTCCTATCATGAAGAAAAAATAGAATTTTCATAAATGTATACGGATGCAACTACCATCATGCAACAACTATCTTAGAAGCAGAAGGGTGTACCATGGACTTGCATCTTTATGATTTAGTTGCATTTTGAGTATTATGATTCAAATCCTACGTATTATGTAGTATTATGACTCAAATTATACATTACTACGCGTTCTACGGAAGTAAACAATTGATCCTTTCATAATACAACACATGTCATAACAAAATATTCCACTTCATTTAGAAGCAGAAGGACTCAAATCCCCGTTTTTGTTTGACTCACGTCAGTGTTTTTTTTAAACAATAATTTTAAAGGCTTTACATATAAAATATTTCGTTTTATTAGCTGGAAAAAACAACAAAAAAATCTTTTTAAAACCAAACTAATTGATTTAATAATAACTTTTTTTATCAATCAGCATGATATCCATGAGACCATAGTTAGTGAAAAAAATAGTTTTTTGGTTTTCTTGAACATTAACCTTTTTGGACTTGCATCCGTATGCTTCTCGGGTACAGAAAAAACCTTTGCATTTTTTAAATTGCGATTTTAACCCTTATGTATAAAGAAACTGTATAAAGGGCAAGGGCAGAATTGTTTGCGCCAAAATATTTCTTCACGTAACACTTTATTTGATTAATCTAGCTTCTCGGAATGATTTTAAATGAATTTTCTATGGTTGAGGGTCACTTTCAGCAGCTGTTAATGGCGAAAATATCGATATTTTACGTTTTCAAAATAACATATTGGTCATCATTTCTTTGAAAACTCCTTTGGATAATTTTTTCTTGTTAAATACGTATTCAGGTCTAGATTGTGTTCCAGTTCAGATGGCGTGGCAATAGGTCCTCTCTACATAGATCATTCAGGAAATTACATTTTTGTTTGTTAGTTAGCTAGAAAACTAAAATCGTAGTTTTATCACAGAACAGGATTTCAAAGCTGAGAGAGAAGGAAAAACCCAATGTATTCGAAGTACTAAAATATATGGAATTTGTTGTAAACCTAATTCAAATAACGCCGTTACCTGTGAATTTGAATAGCTTGGTAATGGGGCAGGTAAATTCCCGCGAAAGCGCTGACAACCTCTGCCCGAAGCCGCTTTTAAAGGATTTATCACGTATTAAAAGTTGGTCCTGATTTAGCTCACAGAGAGCAGAGCAAGTTTTCCTTTGGAACTATCTGAGGTAACTTCATTTAACTTAATTAAAAAAAGCACAAAGTTGAATTGCTGCAAAAGTTAAATGCGCAGGATTAAAACTGAGAAAATCACATGTGATTAAAATTGAACGTATACAAATCTAATTAAGTTTGATAAAACCTTTATATGAGCATTTTAGCAAATAGTGCAAATTGCATTATTTAGGTAGGTTCAAAATTACTAGTGTTACTTCCTGGGTTTAAAATTTTTTTTTTTTAATTGGCTTTCAAGGTACAATCTCGTTAAACCGCAATAAAGAAGTTTGTTAACGGGGTGTTAATTTTCAATTACAATTTAAACATACCTACATAATATTATTACAATAACTACACAGATTGTCACAATTAACACACATGAATTAATATAAGCCATTTCTATTTAATAACCATTTCTTCTTCTTTGTGTGTTGTATCAGTTCACACCGACCGACGTTGGCGATCACTCTTGAAAATGTCTCTCTGTCTTGCGCTGCCCGGAATAGCTCATCCACACTTCTAATGCCGGTCCACTCTCGTATATTTCGCAGCCAAGACATTTGTCTCCTACCAGGCTCACGGCGGCACTTTATCTTGCCTTTCAATATTAAATGGAGCAAGTGGTACTTCTCCCCTCGAAGTATATGACCCAGATATGAAATTTTCGTGATTTTTATTAATGTAAGCAGTTCTCTATCTGCTCTAGCCCGCCTGAGAATTTCTGTGTTGGTGATCATATCGGTCCATGGGACCTTGAGCATTCTCTGGTGATGCCACATAAGTAACCATTGTTTCAGCGTATATCTCAACCTATTTGTAGAATCGCAATTTTTTAAAATTACTTAGTAATATGTTAATATTTTTGGCACGTTATATTCCAGGGTTCATCGTCCGCAGTTATTATTATATTTTGGAACAAGCATTCCTTCATTCTTTGTGAACCTTGTATTACGTTCATGTTCTACTTTCCTCTTATAATCAGACTCAGATATATGTAACATAATAAGGTCTGCGTCTAGGGTTGCCAGCTCCCGTTTTATGTATTAGAGGATTTGATACGATTAAATAAAGAACGTATGATGAAAATAAAGGACATCAATGTTTTTTTAATAAAATGCTGTAGCGACAGTAATTGATAAAAAAACATTGTTAATATGCAATGTAACGAAGTTTGTCGTCAATCGAAGCCAAGTAAGTAGTACGACCTTAATTAGTTGTTTTGCATTTAAAAGTACCTATACTTGGTATTACTTTTGGCTGCTCTAAGAGCTTCTTCGTTTTCTATAATGAAATTATAAAATTGTTTGCATTTCATGTTGAAGTTCGACTTTATTTGTAGTTCTGCATCTACAGTGTTAATATCTAATATTTCGGTTTTTGGTCCACGTATTCGTACACAATGAAAAAATCCTTTCTGCTTGGGCGTTAAAACCTTGGATGGAAAATACGTATTGTATTATTTTTAGCAGGTTCTTGTATTCTTCCGTAAATTTGAGAATCTGAATCCAATTTTCAAGAACACTTTCACATTTCTTATCGTCCATAATTTTCGTCAGGAGAGGCCTTAGTATACAGAGTTAAATTAAATTAATTAACCACGCTGATTCATTTTTTTCCAAATTAAAGGAGAAAATATTGTCCTCTATTTAAGATTTCAAATTAGAGGACAAGATCAATTTTTGGGTCTAAAATACAGGACATCCTTTAAAATAAAGGACGTCTGGCAACCCTATCTGCACTGGTAATAGCATAGAGAAATCGAAAACTTTACAGTTTCGGATCGATAGGCGTAACTTCCGACGATTTTATATCGATATGAGCACGGTTACACTGTTGACAGCCCAACCAATATTGACAAGGAATAAATAAGAAATCGATATAGGTTTGCAACACTGCAGTTGTTTTTTATGAATTGTCATTCTGAAATGTCAAACACATATTGATAAATTGGTAAATACTAACCTAAATATGCATTGGCAATCCGCATTTACCTTTTGACACTAAAAGGGAAGTTAATTAGTTAATGAGATCTTATTCACAACTTGTTATGTGAATACCTTTCAGTTTTCCAAGCCCGAACCATTTGGCGTCATTGGCCCGAACTGATTCAACTCACAGCGTGTACGACTTCTTTCAATTATAAGAGCTTCGTTAGTTTAACTCCGTTCATTAATAAGGGGGCGTTCAAGTATTACGTAACGCAACTTTTGAAGATTTTTGACCCCTCCTCCCCCCCATGTAATGCGCCGTAACATTTTTCCGTACCCCCCCCCCCCCTAAACGTTACGTAACGCCCAAGTGACAATTTTTACCTGAAAGTCACAATTAAGTTGCGCAAAGTACTGGAAAGTCGCTTAAATACCTTTTTTCTTGTTTTAATCGCGTTTACGGTAATAAATAAAACTAGAAATTTCGAGAACACAAAGGATTGCCAACTTTGATTCCCTAGTTTTTTTTATCTAAATAAAGCAAAACATGTTACGTAACGCGTTGTTCCGCGTTCGAACACCCCCTCCCCCCCCTCGTAACGCACAGTAAAAATAATTAAAATGTACACCTTTATGAAACAAAAATTTCCGACCGCAATTTGAAAAAAAAATTACAATACTTTGGTAATTGTTTTTAACAAATCTTTGAAACCAATCTTTGAAATTATTTTTTCATAAAATGACAAAAAAGTGGGGTGAAAATATTGTTCATAACTCATTTGTCTAATAAAACATCCACGTGTATTTATTTTTTTCATTACCATTAATTTTAGTTAGTAAAAACATAAGTTGAGCCATTTTTAAAACTTTCAAAAGTTTTTTAGTTAAATTATTTTTGAGGTGTTATGCCGCGTTGCGCTGCCTCCTTCAGGGCAATGTGTGATGTGATGTGTGACGTGATGAGGATAACGCTGTCCGAAACGTTGGCTAAATAAGGAGGTAGTGCAAAACGGCATAACACCCCAAAAACAACTAACGAAAATACCAAAGCCGCGAAAATCTAAAATCATGTCTTTTTAAAGTTTGCATCATTTTTTTTTTTGCTAGAGATCTTCTTTGCTTTATATACACGTTTGGTATTATTTTTCTTAATGGCTTTTTCCACTGCCTTTATCTGATGCTTCTCTAAAAAATAACATGAAGAAGTAGTGCTTGATGTTAATACCTTCCTAGACTTCCTAGATAAAATAAAACAATGAAAAGCATTAATGTACTTGCTAGTAGACATTTAACTGTAAGTTTAGTTCTAGTATCTAGTCTAGGGTATTCTAGACTAGATCAGGGATCACCAACTCTTCTCCTTTTGTTACAGACCGATAGACAAAATTTATGTTCTCGTGGGCCATGAATCAAAGTCGACAATATTATCGGGACTGATCTGTAGCGAAATCCTACTTTAACACGACTGTTTTGTATTTCGTCTGTTCGTAAATTTGTTTGTACATTCCGTTTCTGTTTCAAGAGGTGGCCGTTTTAATGATTTAGTAAGAATTATTTTTTCAAGTGTAAAATCGTCATGTTTATTTGGAATTTCTTCTCGTATTTTTTTAAATATTATGGTACCGAACTGCATGAAGAATGTTTGAAAAAAGAATTGTCATTGAGATAGTGGCGTTTCTTCGGACACATTATATGATTTCTTATTTGAAATAAATAAAAATGCTTCATAAAATATATGGTTTAAATATATGTTACAGTTAAAACTCGTTTTTAGTTATAACGCGTTTCTCTAGTTAAATTATTTTTTTTTTTTTTTTTTTACATGTATACCGCACAAGAGTCCCAACTGCTCCCGTCTGGAGCCAGTGGGACTATGGCATCCCCAATTGGGGTATGTTGTGAGGCTGATGGTAGTGGGGAGGGGAAGGAGATAGGGAAGAGGAAGGTGAGGAAGTACCTGGCTATTCAGAACTGGTCACCAAACACGGCTAAAGCCATTTCAAGCAACGTTTCAATTCTGAATGGTGGTCTCACACCAGGGCGATACTGAGAGTATCTTCCACTCTGGAACGTGCAGCAAATATACTATATAATTTTTTTAAATGAATAATTGTGAAATAACACAAATTAATCAAATAAAATTTATTTGCCACGCCGGGATTCGATCCCGCGACCTTCGGAGTGTTAGTCAAGAACCTTGCCACTGGACTACGCCGGCCGAAATAAGTTATAACTAGGAAATTTCAGTTTTAACAAAGGCAGTTAGTAGTACCTAAGAACGGGTTGTAACTGTAACATATATATATATATACATATTTTTAAATTAGTTCCACACGGGAGAACCTGGGGAAAACAATTCCCCTCAGGGCCTCTGTCATCTTTGGGCATGCTGTGTGGAGAGTATTGTTAGGAAAGGAAGGAGAGGAAGTTCTGGGAAGGAAATGGGTATTAGGGATGGGTAGGAATCTGGGGATCATTATGTCCAGGAGGGACGTTTGAATCCATCCCTCCCACTGCGGTGCAAGGCGTTGTGCCGAGAGAGTACGGCTGGAGAAGTCGAAGGGACTCCCTCAACTATTCTCTCCCGATCCGGCCTGCCATGCAGCTAATGGGCAGACGTATCCGCCGCCAATATACGGATAAACCTCATATCATGAAGTTGTCCGGTCACAAGTTATTAAATAAGTATATCACGTAGTTCTGTGAACAGCTCGCGTCTAAAAAAAGTTCGTATATTTTTTATTTAATAAATCAAAACCAAAATTTCCTCTGAAAGCGAAATCTGCGAGCCGAACCACTAATTACGGGAAAGGTACGCCGCTTGCAGTTTATTTATTATTAGTTTCAATAGCAAGGTTTGTACATGTATGTATAATGTATAGAGATTTTTAATTTTTTTTAAATTTTTTTTTTATTATTTTTATTTAATTGAATATAATAACATGTGATACAATATAAAATATGGGTAGTCCCACAAAGCTGTGACAGATCAGCTTGTCTGTAGGTTCTACCATTCAATATTATTACATAACACAGATTAGCCTAGGTTACAATATTAATACTTAATATAAGATTTAAGATAGATAAATATGTTGTTCATTTATTAACCACTTTTTGTGAGTTTATGGCAGGGTTCCTCATTATTTTTTAAATTAATGTTTTGATTTAACATGTTGTAAATCAAGGGTATCATATATTCGAGCGTTCTGCTACCATACTTATTTGATATTCGTGGTATTTTTAGGCCTTTGTTTTCAGTAAATCTTGTTGTGTGATTATGCACCAATAAATTTTTATACGTGCTTTCTCCCGAATTATCCATAATTATAATGTACCAGAGAAGCCCTTTAATTGGAAGTAGGCCCTCAGACCCATACAATAATTTTAGGTTGTTTCTTTGATTGTAAATGCTAGGTTTAACCTAGAACCTAAGCGAAATCCGAACACTAACTTTGGTGATCGTGCTTTCGAAGTATCCGGCCCTGAGGCTTGGAATAAACTTCCTATGGAATTAAGATGTATAACCAGTCCAACAGAATTTACATCCAAACTTAAAACTCACCTATTTAAACACTCATTTCCATAAATTCGCTATTTCATTCAAACATTGCTATCCAATCTGTTGTTGAGCGATGAATTATCTTATTGCAGTTGAGATCGACGATTAAATTCATTCATTCATTTAAGATACCTATGCTTTCCTTTAAAAACTGTTAACCCATTACAATCATTTTCACAACCGTGTTATAAAATTGTAATATTATGTACGAACTTCCTTCTTCTTCTGGCGCTAACAATATTAATATTAAAATACGGTATAAAATAATTTGTAAAATGTGTAGAATAAAATATCTATGTATGTATACATGTATATATAATATCCTCAAACTGCTTCGACTCTCTTTCTCTGTCTGTACCTATATCTGTAGAGTTTTGTTGATCACTTGGTAATATTAGATACCTGGCAAAACTAAAAATATTTATTGTTGTATGTAAATACCTATTTTAATTGTAAATCTCTAATTTTAAGTCACGGTTGCAAATATTTGTATGTCACCAGTTTTAAGTCAGTAGTAATAAGTCTTAGTTGTAAGTCACTAGCTACATATAAGTCTTAAATGTAGGTTCCTAGTTATAAGTTTGAATCCTAGTTGTAAGCCTATCGTATTCATTTTATTTTATTGTATGCTTATTATATGTACAGCGCCCTTGAGATGATTTTTCATGAAAACGGCGCTTTATAAATCAGCCAAATATTATTATTATTATTATTATTATTAACAATTTTTTTAATTATGGCAGTTTGTAAATTTTGAATGAATTTAATATTAATTTTGCTCGAGTGTCCCCAAGTTCGAATTCCATATCTAAGTATGGATTAAAACTTAATCCGTCAAAGACTGAGTTTCTTTGGACCGCCACAAGCAGACGTCAGCATAACATTGATGACTCCCCAATAACCATTTCAGGAAGCGACATCACTCCAAGGACTTGTATAAAACTACTGGGTGTCAACCTGGACGCTGATTTTTCCCTTAAAACTCAAGTGAACAGAACCGTAAGCACGGGATTTTTTCAATTAAGGCAAATTAAAGCAGTAAGGAGAAACCTGCCAACAGAGGCGACTAAACTACTAGTCAATTCGTATGTGGCTTCACGCTTAGATTATTGCAACGGAATATATGCAAGTCTTCCAAAATATCAAATCAACAAATTACAATCCGTTTTCAACGCTGCGGCAAGACTTATCACCGGCGTGTCTAAATATTCCCATATTTCAGAGCATCTCAAAAATCTTCACTGGATTAAATGTCCTGAAAGGATCCATTTTAAGCTCTGCTGGGTGGTATTTAAGTCCCTTAATGGAATGGCTCCGGCTTACTTATCGGAATTGTGTATTCCAGAAAATTCCAATTCTCGACAGTCAACCCTAAGGTCAGCAACGTCATCAGCTATCGGAAGGTTAAAGGAACCAAAGCGCACACCAGATACTAAGTTCGGGGAGCGCGCTTTCGGAGTGTCAGGACCTAAAGCCTGGAATGGACTGCCACATGACTTAAGAATGATCACAGACGCGGCGGAATTTAGAGCTAGACTTAAAACTCACCTTTTCAGACAGTCGTATCCATAAACTCAAAATCTTTCACCTTGACATTCAATACCTGCGACACCGTAAATAACTAACCTGTAAAAACATACAGAAAAAAAAAATGTAAGCGTTTGTGAAGGTCATTTCATGAACACTCTCCAGCCCTAAAGAGTCATAAATTCTCCAGTATTTTAAAATAAATATCAACTATACGTTTGCCACTAATCTCCAATAATAGTTCTAAATTCTCCAGTATTTTAAAATAAATAAATAACAGTGATGAGGGTAGCAAATAATGTAAAATCATGCAATGTCCAGTGTGTTAACTGTAATGTCCTCCGCGTGCAAAGCCGTATTTTCTCCAAGCATAAACTTTCTAATTAAAGTGTGTTTATTGGAAGTGACCTGCCAGGTAAGTATGTTTATGTATCCATTTGTAAATAGTAAAATTAGTTGGAACCTAAGCTTTCCTAATGAGTTGTACAGCGCCCTTGAGGTGATTTTTCATAAAAACGGCGCTTAAATTATCCAATTATTTACGCACCAGATTTAAATGTCCGGGTTTAATTTTCCCCACAGGAAAAACTAAACCCTTTCATACACTTCCCAAATGATCATCTGGTCAATCCACGTTATGCAATTGCACTATATAAGTATTATAATTACAAAACAATACAAGAACAACATGTCAACCTACCAGAGACCAGATGGGAAAATAATTCGCCGACTCCAGATATTTTCATATCAGAGGGTTCGGCTCTGTGGAATTCCTAATTGAACCTATAAATCCTACTGATCCCTCAATATAAATATTTAAAAAATCTTTTGTAATCCCACATGTATTTAAAATTACCGATTTTTGCATTTTTATATATAAATTCTTTGACAAATATAATACGCCTAAATTTTGAATCAGAGACCTAGGTATAATGCCAGTAGCCGAAATAACAAATGGTAATATTTTTATAGTCCGAGAATGCCAAATTTTTTAATCTCATTTCCTAAATCTGTGTATTTTCTAATTTTTTCAGAAACAGTTTTTTGAATATTACAGGAATTTGGAATAGCTACATCAATGATATAAGTTATTTTTTTTTAAATTTTGTCATGTTAAACTATATCAGATCTATTATGACTAATTGTTCTGTCTGTTAGTATAGTTTTATCATAATATATTTTATAAAATTCATTTCTAAAAATGAATTTGGTTCATATTCATAATATGGTACTATATTACGGCAGTCAATCAAGTTATGTTTAGTTACCAAACTTTGGTGGATTATTTTTAAAACCTGATTGTGCCTAAATGTATACTCGGACGGCGCTAATATAGAACATCCCGATATAATATGTTCTATAGTTTCCGGAAAAGCCAAATATTTTCTACATAAATCATCAATTTGATTTATATCTTTGATTATATGCTTCCTATAATTTTTAGTATTAATGACTCTATCTTGAATGGCAAGCATAAATCCTTCTATTTCTGCGCTCAACTCTCCAATACTCAACCATTTGTTTGACGAAATTTTGTCAACATACGTTTGGTTGAGATAATTGAAGTGTTTTGCATGAATAATTTTATTTGACCAGGAATCTAATAATTCCTGGTTGGTATTTATAAGAATGTTGGCATTCTCGTCATATAAATTTAAAGGTGTAATGTTTCTATCGCCTTGCAAATTATTTTGTGCATTTCTGAGCTATTAGCTTTCCCATGGAAAAAATTTCTAAGCATTTCTATACCAGATTTAAATGTCCGGGTCTAAACCCTTTCACACACTTCCCAAATGATCATTTGGTCAATCCACGTTATGCAATTGCACTATATAAGTATTATAATTACAAAACAATACAAGAACAACATGTCAACCTACCAAAGACCAGATGGGAAAATAATTCACCGACTCCAGATATTTTCATATCAGAGGGTTCGGCTCAGTGGAATTCCTAATTGGACCTATAAATCCTACTGATCCCTCAATATAAATATTTAAAAAATCTTTTGTAATCCTACATGTATTTAAAATTACCGATTTTTGCATTTTTATATATAAATTTTTGACAAATCTAATACGCCTAAATTTTGAATCAGAGACCTAGGTATAATAATAATAATAATAATAATTATTATTATTATACCTAGGAAGACGATGATGATGTGAAGACGATGCCAATATCTGATATAGAATGATCTGAATGTAAAATAAAGCTTCACTGGGTCATCATAAAGATAGCAAAATGGTGTAGCATACATAGTAAATCCGTGGAACGGAATGACTCCACTCGGCGGAAAGTTGATTGTACTATTAGTTTTCTTTCCTCTGATAGTTGTGGTCATCGGTGCTCCCAACATATTCTTGAGGGCTGCATACACTTCATGGTCTCTCGAAAAACACAACTTAACCTGATATAATAAATCCTCAAAAACAAAATACTGGTCATCATTAGACGCAGTCAACTGGACATCTTTAAATATTAATTTGTCTATCATAAGATCATTTTGGAGTACAGAATTTTTAAGCGTCTGGTAATATTCCACGTGTTGGGGGTGTATTTCTATTTATTTATTCATTTTTATTATTATTATTATTATTATAAGTATAGATTCATTTTATTTTCACAGACCTCCTCACTAGGATTTCCTGTTCTGAGGTGGCCTGTAGTTTTTTTAAAATATTTGTATTTGGTTATGGATTGCCTTTATATCGTCTTCATGATGTTTGTAATTTTATTATCACTTTGATCTCTCAGCCATGTTTTTACTTTTGTTTTAAATATATTAATTTCCTTTATATTTTTGATTTGATTTGTATAATTTCATAGCATGGAACTTATTATTTCTCTGTCCAAAAAATGTGTTCAAACTGGGAGTAACCAGGATGTTATTGCTTACTGCCCTGGTTGAGTATTTATGTTGGGCAGTGGAGTATACATGTATGTTTTTTTTCAGTTTAAATAAAATATTTTTTGAATAAAGTTTCTGTACGTTGAAGACTTGAAAGTTATTAAATATTTCTTCCGTCGGAGTTCTAAGCGGAACGTTCAGTATTGTCTTTAGTACTCCTTTTTGGGCTATATTGAGTCGCTCTGTGTGAGTGCTCAAGGCAGACCCCCATCCAGTAATACCGTACTCTATTTGTGATTGACACAAAGCATAGTATACTATTTTAATATTGTTTATGTTTTTATTTTAATTTTATTTATTAATTTTCAACGCCCTGATGGGCTTTTACATGACAAGTTTATGATACAGAGACAGTTTTTTTTTAATAAAAAAGATAAACTATAAAAACATAACAAGTAAACATCATATGAAAGGTAGGTATACAGATAAATTTAAAGAAAGATAGTGCATTACAATAAAAGAGAAAGTATCTTAGTTGTGAATGGCATAGAAAATAAATTAGTTGGTATGTTAGTAAATACAAAATTTACAGGTGACTGACTGATTAAATGTCATAAATAATACATGACAAAATGCAAGATACATAAAAAGAAAACGTTAACAAGTTTTTACAGAGAGATAGAAATACACAAATATACGCAATAGACCCTACGAGATGCTCCTTAGATATCAAAATATTCTACATAAAAATATTGTTCAGATATTTCTTGAATAACGGTAAACTTGTATTAAATACATTTGAGGTATATTTTTTCCCTAGTCTGTGTAGTCGAGAAATTGATGCGTGTGTGTGGTAGTTGGTTAGAGAATTATTGTTGCAGAATAATATGTTTTGCCTTGTCGCTCGAGTTGGTACCTTAAAGTCAATGAGATGCAGGAGTTCGCAACAATCTAATTCGGAGTGAATAATTTTAAACAAAAAAGTTAGGTCGTTTATATTTCTTCTGTTTTCTAAGGAATGCAATTTAAGTGTATTTGTAAAGATGTGTAGTTAATGTGTTGAATAGGTATGTGTAACTTGAAGTTAATAAATCTTAAAAATTTGTGCTGCACTCTTTCGATATTTCTTATATGAATTTGATAATATGGGGACCAAACTATGGAATTGTATACGTTGACAAATATACGATTTTTATAACTTCCAACGAATTGAAGTCTTTGATTGTTCTGATTATAAATCCTAGTGTTTTCATGCCTTTGTTAGTTATTTGTTGTATGTGATTTATAAAATTTAATTGCGAATCAAACACAACTCCAAGATCCCTAATTTCTTTGACTTTTTCTAAGATTTTATTATCTATTGTGTATTTGAAAGCTAGTGGGGTCTTTGTTCGACAAAATGTTAGTGTCTTACATTTATCGACATTGAGGAATAAGTTGTTAGCGACACACCAATTTTGTAATTTGACGATGTTTGACTGTAGGATTAGGCAGTCACCTATATTAGATATTTCTTTGTATAATTTGATGTCATCGGCAAAAAGCAGAACTTCTACATCGTCGAAACAACTTATGATATCATTTATGAATATTAAGAAAAGGATGGGGCCGAGATGACTCCCTTGTGGTAGACCACTAGTTGCATATAACAACTTAGATTTAGAATGTTTAATTTTAACAAATAAGATTCTGTTAGACAAATAACTTGAGAACCAGTCTAACAACTTGCCTCTCAGTCCTAAGGCATACAGTTTACTAAGTAATAATTTATGTGACACTTTGTCGAAAGCTTTTGAAAAATCTGTGTAGATACTGTCAACTTGTTTTTTTTTTGTAAAAGATTCTGTAATATAGTTATGGTAAAGTAACAGGTTAGTAGCAGTTGACCTACCAGAAACGAATCCGTGTTGGTTTTTATCAATTACTTTTAATATTGATGGATAAATTAAATCGAGAACAAGGGATTCAAAGATTTTCGGGAGTGCTGATTGTATGCATATAGGACGGTAGTTTTTAATGTCTGTGTCGTCACCTTTTTTGAAAATCGGGGTAATATAACTAGATTTCCAACGGGTTGGAAAATGTCCAGAAGAAAGTAGGTGGTTAAATAGTGCGGTGAGTGGACCTGATATTGTTATCTGGGCCTGCAGATTTGTTAGGGCCAAGTGAAATGATTTTATTTAAGCATGATTCCTGTGTTATGATGCAATTATGTAGATGTATTGTGTTTTGATATGTGTATGATGGTACCTTGTTATCTGGTATTTCACCTTCGTATACACTTTGGAAATGATCCGCAAACAAATTAACAATATCAAAGGTGCTATTGGCTATTTTGCCATCATAATGCATTGTGGGGGGGTAGTCTGTACTTTCATTGTTTAATTTTTTAACAAAATTCCAAAGATTCTTTGTTCCTAGCGCAGTTTTCTCAACGGAGGTGATGTGTGCTTTATAGCACAGTTTCGATAGTGTTTTACATTTCTTTCTTGTTTCTGAGAAGTTTGAGTAGTCGTTGATTTGGTGAATCAGTTTAAAAATTTTATGTAGCTGTTTTTTTTTGTTTAAGTAAGAGTATAAGATCTGTGGAGAACCAAATTGGATATGTTCTGTGTTTTGGTGTATACGGGGGGACATAAGATTTTATATTTTCAGAAAATGTTTCATAGAGTTTTTCTAGTATTTGTTCGGTATCACTGTTAGTGGTCAAGAAAGTCCAATCTGTATTAGTGAGTTGGTAGTTAATAGACTCGTAATCAGCGTTTTTGAAGTTGAGTGTTGTTTGTTTCAGTGGTGGATTGTTCGTGTACATATTTACTATAATGTGTAAGGGGGGATGATAATTATCCACCGGAACGAGCTGATCGTCTGACATTTCAACACACAGCTTAGAGCTGTTTGAAAGGGCAAGATCTAAAAAGCGATCACATACATTAGGTACAAAATTATGTTGATGCAAATTTAAATAGTTTATCGTATCTATCACTTCACGTGCTGGGTCGTTAGAACTTTCGTTAGTAATATAAACATTGTCACTAGAGTTCCATTTCAAATTGGGAAGATTATAATCACCGACAATAATTATTTTCGATGTAGGATTTTTTGACATAAGAAATTCGATGTCTTCGCAATGTTTCTTGTAGGTTTGGATGTTGGAATTTGGTGGTATGTATACAGTTCCAATGATGATTTTTTCCATGGGAGTGACAATTTGTACAAATTATTGCTCCAATGAGGTATTTTGCGTTTTTAGTTTTTTCACTGAAATATTTTCCCTGATTGCAATCAAAACTCCGCCTCCTCTGGATTTGGTATTTGATTTAGGGTTTCTGTCACACCGAAATATCTTGTGGTTTGTGAAACCAAGTTCAGGAGATTTTATTTCTGGAACGAGCCATGTTTCAGGAAGGATAAATATATCATGTCCGTGTAAAGGTACCGTTACTTTAAGGTCATGTAGTTTTGTACGAAGTCCTCGTGTATTTTGATAATAAATTTTGATTTTATCAGGGCATTTGGTCCGGCATTTTCGGTTAGTTAGGCCATATCCAATGGTGGATTTTAGTTTTTTGAGACATTTACTTATTGCTGGTGTATTATTTATAAATTTTATAGTTAGTCCGACTTCGCCTTCCAGGGTACGGTTTGCCAGGATTTGTCTAAGATCATTTAGGTATTGCCTTTGTAGAGGGGTTTGGTCGGAATAGATTTTGCAATCAGTGTGTGTTAGCGCTATATTTTTTCTGCGCAATACATTTAATACTGTCAATGGGTCGTTAAGGATGACTTTCATTGGCCTTATTTTATTTGGTTTAACTACGCCAATGCGGAAGATGTTGACAGAGTTTTCAACGAGCGTGGAATCGATTTTGTTGAGAATTTTTAAAATTTCCACTTTGTCCTGTTTAATTCGGTCCAATTGATTCGCCATGACGCTTTCGGGCACATTTGTGATAATTAAATTTTTGGCTCTCACCTTTCTTTCTTCCAACCCATTTGACAGGGACTGGGGCGGAGGCTGGAGTGGCTGGTTTTCTGAGATGCGTTGGTATGTCTTCAGTTCACCTTCTAAAAATCCCGTTTTAGCTGCAACAAGGCTTATATTGCCCAGTCCGGAGAGTTTTGGCGATAATTTCCCCATTTGTTCTTTGGTGGACTTGTTGCTTGGATCCATTATAGTAGTATGTAAAGAGTTAATAATGTTGTTTGCCGCAGTGATAAAGGAATATGTATCACAGGTCTCCATTTTACTGCTTCGAGATGTGAGACGTGAGGTTTGAAAAAGGTTTGGCGGCCCTGCGCTGTGTAAGACGGAGTTCGTAGAGTCAGCTGTCACGTACACACACACGACACACACAAACAGAGTTCGGACTGAGTGATTGGTGATAATTACTGATAATGATAATTTATCAATTGTTTTGACAGCAACTTGGGATTATAAAAATCAGATTTAGGTTAAAACAGACGTTCTAAAACAGCCTAAAACTTCTCCACTGCACTGCTAGTGATTCAATTCTGTATGTACGAAAACAATATTTTTTTGTAAAATACGTTTTGATTGTTTACTTTTTAAATTTTAAACAGGAGCGAATTTAACAGCGTGTTTCTGTACAGCGGTAGTATTGTAACTCGTGTTGAGGATATTACGAAACTAATGTTGAGGATATTACGTACGTACGTAACTAATGTTGAGGATATTACGATGTTTCTAAAGAAGTATATGTACTTGGTTAGTTTTTTTGTAATTACGTCAATTTGCGAGTTCCATCGGAGATTATCATTTTTTATCATAGTTTCTGAAGAAGTATATGTACCTGGTGAGTTTTTTTGTAATTACGTCAATTTGCGAGTTCCATCGGAGATTATCATCAATTTCAATTCCAAGATATTTGATGCTTTTGGAGTGTGCTATAGTGGGACAGAGGCATGATAAGCCTTGATTTTGTTGATAAATTCCTTGGCATGTGTGTAATTTGAGATTTAAGTCCTCCTACGGCTGCCCTCTGGTGTTATAGAAAATGTAAGGTATTTTGTTTTATTAACATTAAGCGTGAGGGAGTTTCTTTTAAGCCAGGTTTGCAGTAGACTAAGCCCGTGCTCCACTTCTTTGTAAGTATTTATCCATTTTTTTTCGTTAAATAAAATTACTGTGTCATCAGCAAAACTAATAATTTTTCCTCTTGTTTCTAGGTTACAGATATCATTGATGTATATCAAAAACAATATTGGTCCTAGTACGCTTCCTTGCGGTACGCCATGGTTGATTAGGAGAGGTTCGCTTTTTCTCTTATTAATTTGAACGCTCTGTGTACGCTCCATCATATAGCTTTTTAGCAAGTTTAGTGTTGTATTTGTCATACCAATTTTTGTAAGTTTAGCAAAAAGTGTTTTGTGGTCTATTGTATCAAAAGCCTTTTGTAAGTCTATGAAGATTGCCAAAGTTTTTTCCCCACTGTCTAAACTTTTAGTGATCATATCTGTAATTTTTTTCTATGGCGTCACTAGTACTTAAGTTCTCCCTAAAACCATGCTGTGTTTCCGATAATATTTTATTGTCTTCTAAGTAGGATAAGAGTTGTTTTTTTTAATATTCTATCCAATATTTTTGAAAATGTGTTGAGTAGGCTTATTGGTCGGTAATTGTTTATGTCATTTTTACATCCTTGTTTAAAAATTGGTATAACAGTAGCTTTTTTGAGAGCTGTAGGGAATATGCTTTCAGTTATAGACAGGTTGACTAAGTATGTTAGAGGTACGATAAGTTCTTTACAGAGATATTTTATTGCATTGGTTGTGATTAAGTCCTCCCCCGAAGAAACATTTGATTTTAGAGAAGAGATTGTGTTTTTAATATCATCAGCTGTAATTTTCTTAAACTCGAGTTTCTTTCCTTGTTCGGGGGTTCATTTATTAGTATCGTCATTACATTGTGTAGCTTGCTTTGCTAGATTTGATCCTACATTTATGAAAAAATTATTGACGTATTCAAGAATTTGGTCAGGATTATCAGCGTATATACTTGGGACATTGTTTATATTCAGCACGTCAATTGATGTCATGGTAGCAGATTTAGAACTGGTTATTTTCATTTGATTTCATGGTTATCCCATTTTCCGGGGATTTTGTTTACAATCTACAATTTTTTTCTTGTAGTAGGTTTCTTTTGTATATGTAATAACTTTTTTGCAAATGTTTCTATATCTTTTGTAGAATCTTAACATGTGTATATTGTATGGATTTTTTTTTTAGTTTCTTGTGTAACTCGTCTCTTTTTCTTATGCAGTTTATAACATTCTGTGTAATCCATGGTTTAATGTGTACATTTTTATGTGAGATTTTCTTAATAATTTTTGTGGTATTAGAGAGAATATTATTATGAAAGAGTTCTATGAAGAAATTCCATGCATCATTTGCATTGTTCATACTTTGCAGTTTTTTCCAATCGGTACATTGTAGATTATGTTTAATGACATTCCAGTTTATTTCAGTTTTTTCTATTGTTTGTGGTCTTTTCTTGATTTCATTTGACTTGTTTATTTTTATTGAAAGTATAGTTGTATAATGATCTGTTATAGTTGAGTTAAATACAATAGTTTGAGTAATATCTTTTGTTTTACTCATTATATGATCTATGCAACTTTCAGTGCTGTCCACTTTTCGAGTAGGTATATTTATTAAGCTTATCAGTCCATGGGATGCTAGCATTTGCAGGTATTGAATTCTCTTTGGATGTCCATTTTTTAGGATATTTATATTTACATCTCCAATAAAAAATATGTTTTTCGTGTCTTTTAGAAGGCAGAGTTCTTCGTCTACGGATTTAAGGAATGGGTCGATGTTTCTTGTTGAAGGCGATCGATAGATTGCTAATATAGCCTTTTCTTTTCCGATTTTAGTTTTTAGACAATTGGCATTTGTGATAATAATTTCCTCAACTTCGGCTTTTATTTCGTTTTTAATGTATATAATTACATCATCGTTTTGTCTTTTGTTATTCAAACTTGAGTAGGTGGTATATCCAGCCATTTTCAAATTCATGTATTTATGATTTATCCAACATTCAGTAAGTATTATTATGTGTAGATTAACTTTGAAATATTTCAGTAAAATTTGTAATTCATCAAAAAAAATTCTGATGCTTCTTATGTTTTTGTGCAATATATTAAAAGAGTTGTTGGTTGTCATTGATAGGTCACTTGGTTCCGAGGTTTCAGTAATTTTTTACTTTAATTCATAAATGTTGTTTCGAAGTGCCTTTTTTTACACAATATTTTTAATATCATCTATATGTTTGAAGTAGATTATTTTTTCGTTTGGCATTTTTCGAGTCATTATTTTTCCATCTTTACACCAAACGTAAGAATAGTTTTTTTCTTTGGCACCTTTTTTTGTTTTCCAGAGCAGTTCCCTTTGATATGGGCTCAATTCTTCTGCAATATAGATTGTTTCAGTAGTGTTGTCTTTTATATCTTCACAATTAATATTTTTCCTTTTAGAGATTAGATTGTCTCTAGTCGTTTTTTCAGCAAATTAAACTAGCAGTTTTGGTGGCGCATTGTTTCTTCTATCAGGAGTCCTTTTTACTTAGTTACTTCTTTCCTTTCCCATAATTTGTGCTCGGCTCGCGCTTATATTTGCAAATGTACACGCAGCAAACATTTATTGGATAACCAACGCCTCACCCGTCACCCCAAGTCAACGGTCACCCCAAGTGTTTCGCTACGTTTGGTGACTTTTTGGTGACAAGGGTGCCTGCGTTCATGGGGTGAGGTTTGTCTAAGTCTTGGCGGCGGATGCTTTCGCCCACCTACTGCGGGCGGGCCGGACCGAGAGAGACGTTGAGAGAGACCTTTAGACGTCTCCGTCCGAAATCTCTCGACCCATCGCCTTGTACCGCAGTGAGAGGGATGGATTAATATGTTCGTCACTCCTAAACCCATCGACCCCAGACTCTTACCCATCCGCATACTTTTTTCCTTCCCAGAACTTTCTCTCCTTCCTTTCCCTAAAAGACCCTCCACACAACATTTCCAAAGATTACATAGGCCATGAGGGATTTTTTTCCTAAGGACCTCCTGTATGGAGATGGGACGGCTTTCGTGATTGAATGGGAAGGCTCTTGACTCGGAAGGTGATGATGCAGTGCAAATCCTTATTCTTTTAAATATAATTATTAATAACTTTATCATTTGTACTGCATCCTGACGTCTCTACCCATCGAAATAATCATTAGGTAGGAACTAGTTTATTATTTATTAGAGTGCCAGCTCTGATTTTGTCTACGCCGGAGGCGACACCTGGATCAGTTCCTGCATGCGTAGATTACGGATAGGTTGGCCCCGTGACCTACACACGCGACAGTCACGGAGTTTATTGTGAATTTGAGTTTGTACGGGATGAAAATTCCCCTTTTAATCGGAATTGCCGGGCGTTTTAAGTTTACGACGAGTACGTTTATGAGTGATCGGTATAATTTGGAAACCCCTTGGTGGGAATAGTTGTCATTCTTTCAAAAAGGAAACTTGTTCGACGGCCATGCGATGTATAAAGCCTGAGAGAATAATCCGTGCTAAATCGACCGATCATACTTGGGACAGTGTTCTTAATTCATTGATTATCTGTGCCATGATTGCCCGTGAGGTAATTCACAGTTCTTTGTGTCGCGAAAGTAAATTTCCGCCGACCTTGACACTCGTCTGGCCCGAGGGCAGGCACCACCACATGCCATACCTACATCATTGGAAAGCACCTCCCGGCGATGTTCCTTGCTAATTTGGACGCGGCAAAAGGCCGCTTGATGACATCCACTAGACGGCGGAACTGATTCCATGTCCTGACTTCGGCGGTAGCTTCTCGGATCCTGCAGGAAGAAATGCTGCCTGCAGCTACTAGACGGTCATTTCTCATTTAGAAATAAGTATTGGATTCAGTAAAGCAATTTAGACCCTACATTGAAGGAGCGCATTTCACAGTTGTTACTGACCATTCGAGTTTAATTATTCGGTTCGCTATCTAATCTTAGTGGCCGTCTTGCACGATGGAGCTCATGGTTATCGCAATTTTCCTTTGATGTTGTTCACCGTACGGGAACTCAACATATTGTACTGGACGTCCTTTCGCGTATGAATGTAGCCCTTATATCGGGATCTGACTTTATTGATACCACTGATAAATGGTATTTAAATGCTTGGAAAGGTTGTCAGGAATTCCCACAACGATTTCAGAATTTCCAAATTCGCGATAACGAATTGTTTCGTCATACGAAAACTCAGTTAGCTCTCTGTGAAGATACAGCGTGGAAGAAGGTAGTTCCTCATGAACTCAGACAAAAGATTTTATCAAATGAACATGAGTCTTCTCGAGCTTGCCATCCCAGAGTTTTTAAAACATACAAAAAAAAATTGCAATTACGCTATTACTGGCCGAACATGTATAAAGATGCCAAAGAATTTGTGAATAATAATAATAATAATAATAATATATCTTTATTGAACAAAAAAAATGAAGATTTATAACTACAAAAACAAAAAGTACATCATAAGTACAGTAAAATCGTTGCCAAACTTGTAAAGCCCATAAGATAAGCACGGCACCTCCTAATGGAATATCCTCAAACTTTAAACATGTCACTAGACCTATGCAAATGCTGTCATTAGATTTAGTAGGTCCCTTACCTCGGAGTTACTCCGGCTTTACGATAATATTAACATGCGTTGACGTTTTTTCTAAATACACTTGGCTATTTTCCTTGTTCACGGGGTGCCTCGTACGGTAGTGTGCGATAACGGTCGCCAGTTCATCTCACGGGAGTTTAAAAAACTACTAGAAAGTTACAATATACCACCCCCTTTTTATAACTCGTATTATACTCCACAGAACAATGTTGTTGAAAGATACAACCAAACACTAGGAACTGCCTTGTCAATTCTGGTTGAATCTGACCACCGTAACTGGTCCAAATTTCTGCCACAGGTTCAGT
Source organism: Limnephilus rhombicus (assembly GCA_929108145.2). Lineage (NCBI taxonomy): Eukaryota > Metazoa > Arthropoda > Insecta > Trichoptera > Limnephilidae > Limnephilus > Limnephilus rhombicus. Next base: position 23,558,572 of record OV815286.1, read on the forward strand.
CCGCAATGAATAACACCGTTAATTGTGCGACAAACTATACTCAGTACTTCCTCATGCATGGTAGGGAGCAAATTCTCGACGGAGATTTGCACCGCATTCCTATAGATAATGGGGACACTCACTCCGAAAGAGGGACTCTGCCTTCCGCTTATGCTCAAAGGTTACAGAGTTTGGCAAACATATATGAACAGGTGTCGGACGCTGTACTCAAAGCTTACCAGACAGGAGAGAATCATTACAATTTACGCAGAAGAAACGTCACATATCAAGTTGGTGACGTCGTGTGGAGACGAAACTTTGTTCAGTCTAACGCGTTAAATTATTTTTCTCAAAAATTATCCCCACGCTTCGTGCAAAATGTTATAATAAAGAAAAAATCGGACTTAGTGTATACCTTGGCAGATCTTAAAGGTAAGGTATTAGGGGATTTTCATGTGAAGGATATCGTCAAATCAGACAAAGTTCCAGTGTAAATTCTTTTCGCACATCAATTTCTCAGAAGGTCTGGCTATCTTTCTTGAGGACTGATATTTTTACTAATGTAGAACTTTGGTTATTTAATTTGAATTTTTACGCACGGAACTTTACCGGCCTGATCAACCGGGTTGAAAAATTCCCAGCGTTCTGACAGTCTTTTCTCCTGTCCTAGGTTCATTTCGGGGGATTTTTTTTTGTGTTGACTGTTCCGCGTGGGCGTATTTATAAATCTAATATTGTTATTTCATAAGTTACTCCCTTAAAACTATAACCATTACTCGAATTGAATGGATTAGTAATACACCTTATTAGCATTAGTTTTAGTTATAAACAGATTATGTGTATAATAGGCTTCAGGTGAACAAATGAATAGTCAGTTAAATGCTCTTCTGAATCGCGTATGTTGTTTTACACGAGCATAACAGCATTTCTCTCAGAATAAGTGCTTTTGGATAATTTGTCGTATTACGTAATATTTATTTGTCTACATTTTGAAATGCAAGAAGTTACAATCCCACTGTCTCATTCGTTTCAAGATGGGCAAAATAAGGAAGCCTTGTTTTCCACTATATGTGTACAAACACTGATTGTTCTTGTTTCATCATTAATATTAATATGCATATAGTGACATCGCTTTACAAAAGATGTCTCGACGGGTCCAAGAATCTAATCAAAGCCCGCACCAAGCGGAGCACATAAATATTAACCTTTAATAAAAATAAAAAAAGCTATTCGCTTTCTTGCTGATGAAACATTGGAGGGGACCCACCACTTTCCCAACGGCGTTATAAGGAAACATATGGTTTCCTCCTTCACCGCACACGTCAAGACTCTACTTTTTTTTGAACGAAGCTACATTTATTTGAACGACTCTAGACCCTCCAATGTCCATGCATGCGGGGTTAGTAAGCAGTATGCAAGTACTTACATTAACATTATACAAAAGATAAATAGAAGTAGCAGCCCGTGGAATAATTCTTCTGAAATAGGCTGATGAAACAGGATATATACAGCCTCTAGCATTCTTCTCAAAGAAGTTTTCGGCAGCTGAAAAGAAATATGGCGCATACGACAGAGAACTCCTAGCCATTTATCTCGCTGTGAAATACTTCCGCCACACGGTGGTCGGCCATCAAAGTTAACACAAGAAAACTCGCACGCAACTGCCTCCAGTGCCAACTAAGTAAGGTGTCACGACACGTGTCGGCATCCCTTGGAACCTTTCCTAGAACTTCATCCAGATTTGAACATGTCCATATCGACATCATCATCATGCCCATGTCAGAAGGATGCCGGTACTGCCTTACACTAGATGGCCAGAAGCGTTCCCTATCAAGGATCAAGAAGCAGAAACGGTGGCGCGCGCATTCTACCAGGGTTGGATCACCAGGTTCGGAACCCCGCTTCGAATCACCACTGACCAGGGAAGACAATTCGAGTCAAGGCTGTTCAGGCAATTGAACTGCTTGGCAGGTACGACTCAGATTCATACCACCGCATACAGGCTACACCGAAAGGCTACACCGCCAGCTCAAGGCAGCGATCAAATGCCACCAGAAGGACCGCTGGACTGAACTGCTTCCCACTGTTTTAATGGGAATTAGAGCAGCCTGGAGAGACGACCTCGCTACCACCTTGGCCGAGCTGGTATACGGCGAGCCGCTCCGCTTACCAGGAGAATTCCTCGCTGCACGACCAGCAACCTGCGATAATACGAGCAACTTCCTCGAGGAACTTCGACAGCACTTCAACGAACTTCGACCGGTTGAAGGTACCCGCCATAGTGAAGGACGTCATTTCATCTTCAAAGACTTACCCACAGCGACTCACGTCTTCTTGAGGGACGACACCATTAAAAGCCCGCTTCAGCAACCATACAGCGGCCCTCACCAAGTCGTCCGCCGGAATGGTAGGACCTACGTCATCCTATGCAAAGGAAAATAATTAACCGTGAGCATTGACCGCCTCAAACCGGCTTACATCGCCAAGGAACCGAAAGAAGCCGCAACAGAACTACCACCAACCCTTCCAAAACCAACCATCGAACATTGGAGGTTGCCCACCACTTTCCCACGGCGTTCTAAGGAAACAGATGGTTTCATCCTTCTAATTTTTTATTTATAAAGAAGCTACTTTTTATTTAAAATGACTCTAGACCCCCAATGTCCGGGCATACATTGTTAGCAGGCAGTATGCGAGTGCGTACATGTTGTTAGTTATTTATTTCACAGTATCACGTCTCATCTCCGCCACCTGATGTAGCTGAAATAAAAGTTCCATCAAGAACCATCGAACAGGATCGGACTCACACGACCACTCGTTCAGGAAGGCGTGTTCGTTTTCACGACTACCTCAATGTCTAAACGACTCCTTTCACCGCAGCCATGTCTGCGTTGTCTGGGGAGGGAGTCCTGTAGCAGCCAGCCTCTGCTACCTGATGTTTTAGATTGTTTTCAAAAAGTAGTGATCTTTCCAGAAGCATATAAAAATAATATTAAAATATTTGAATTGAGAACCATTGACAGTTAAACGACGTTCGTTTGGTTTTTTTTTCTAGAGACCAGAGAGTTGTGAAAATCTGTAACCTTGTCCATACATAAATGCATTTTGCAAAATTATATTTTTAATGTAAAACTCAATAAATATCTTACAACACCCAACCTATCAGTTCTACATATATCTTCCTTATTTTCCTTTTTAGTCTAGGACAAGCTTATAAGGTGGAACGACGTGCTACCTCCGTTCCTTCCACATTTTAAGTCACTTCTTTCATATTATGATTCTTGAATCTGATTTTATTGTTTTTTTTTTATTTAAAAAAAAGGAGTCCAGAGCATACGTAGATGTTGCGAAACCTTTCCTTGTGTTCTGAGCTTTTTTTTTTCTTTTCAAAATAATGTTAATTTATATTTGTTGCTTGCTTATTGACTTCTCGATAGTCATTTCTGTGAACACACCAGTTGTACTTGATATAAATAATAATTAAATTTGAATAAATTTTCATTGTATATTTATAAGTAAGTTTGGTTATGGTTGGAATGACCCTTAGATTACTCAAAATTTCATTATTCATTATGTTACTCTTCTTTATAGTTAAAAATACTATTGTCTTTATCTTATTTATCTAATAAATTAATATATAACTTGGAAAGTTTCTTTAAAATAATACGTTGAATCTATTATCAGTTGCATATCACTTAACCCGATTGCACCTTCTATATTGATGGATGTATACTTTATTACATTGGCACCATTCTTATGCGATGGTTGTTGACAATTTAACACTCTGTATTGAAACAAGATTATTTGTTGTATTAACTGCTCTGTTTCTCTTGTATGCACCCCCATACGAGCTAGTTAGATAGGATAGTTAGGAAAATCAACGAAGTGTTTTCTTATCTCCTATGGAGAAGTAGAGGCAGTGTTGAGTGAGGATTGGTTTTCCATCCTAATAAGTGATGCCTGTGTGGCTTCTTTAAAACCTATTTAAGAAAAGTGTTGCCTTAAGGCATTTAAGTGTCGTTGTTGGTTCAGAAGGTGTTAGATTTTAATTATTTCTTATGTTTACTGTTAAGTCCTTATTTTATTAAGTTGTATTATTTGATTACAGTTGTGACGCTAACGGCAGTTCGTGACTTAGTTCGGTTTTCAACACTCAGTGTACTTCATACTGCGAGTGCTTGAGGACTCCGTTCGCGTTACACTGCTTCTTTCTATGCTTTCCAGCATCATTATTCGTAAGCCTATCATAGTAAAGAATGGTTGCTTCGCGGACCTGGCCATCCCGCCTTAAGCTTGATGGAGTGCGACCCATTCGAATTAAGTTTTTGGTTAATGTAATGTTTTTGTTTTCATTAATTTTTCCTCTGGTTCAAATTTTACTACTCACTGCTTGCTTATGTTTTATAAATTTGTTTTACTGTTTTAGCAATTCCTTGGGCCGACCTAGGCAGCATAGGATTAGGTTGTTTTGAATGATTTACATGTTTGAGGGCAAACATTTGGTGGCGAGGGGGGTAATGTTATGATGCAGTGCAAATCCTTATTCTTTTAAATATAATTATTAATAACTTTATCATTTATACTGCATCCTGACGTCTCCATCCGTCGAAATAATCATTAGGTAGGAACTAGTTTATTATTAATTAGAGTGCCAGCTCTGTTTTTGTCTACGCCGGAGGCGACACCTGGATCAGTTCCGCGGAAATACGACACTTTTTGCATGCGTAGATTATGGAGAGGTTGGCCCCGTGACCTACACACGTGGCAGTCACGGAGTTTATTGTGAATTTGAGTTTTTGCGGGATAAAAATTCCCTTTTTAATCGGAATTGCCGGGCGTTTTAAGTTTACGACGAGTACGTTTATGAGTGATCGGTATAATTTGGAAACCCCTTGGTGGGAATAGTTGTCATTCTTTCAAAAAGGAAACTTGTTCGGCGGCCATGCGATGTATAAAGCCTGAGAGAATAATCCGTGCTAAGTGCTCCGTGGACAGAGTTCCTAATTCATTGATTATCTGTGCCCTGATTGCCCGTGAGGTAATTCACAGTTCTTTGTGTCGCAAAAGTAAATTTCCGCCAACCTTGACACTCGTCTGGCCCGAGGGCAGGCACCACCACACGCCATACCTACATCATTGGAAAGCACCTCCCGGTGAGGTTCCTTGCTCATTTGGACGCGGCAAAAGGCCGCTTGATGACATCCACTAGACGGGGGAACTGATTTCAAGTCCTGGCTTCGGCGGTAGCTTCTCGGATCCTGCAGGAGGAAATGCTGCCTGTAGCTACTAGACGGTCATTTCTCATTTAGCTATCGGTAGTTCTTATAGTAAAAAGGTCGGTTCCATGGGGGGTAAGTCCAATGTAATATTTATAACTACCTGTCGAGTGAGGCCTCGACATATGTTTGATATTTTTAATTATATGTATTAACTCACAATCTCCGTATTTAATTATGATCCCTGCACACCACCCTTTATAGTCTGACACATATCATGGTTTAAGATCCACCCTCTGAGCATTAACGGGATCCACAGATATTCTCGGCTGGATTATATCCCGCCCAGAATTGGCGCTTCCTTTAAGGATAAATTCTGTGAGGAATACCTGGCCCCCTAGCATGGTCGATCGATATAGGTTTTATCGAAAATGTCGGTAATTTGTGATCGCTCCTGAGCACGACTGCAGGCCGTTAACGAATAAACAACAGTTTACGTCAAATATATTAGGAACCCCTAGTCATTGCGAACTATTTTTTGTTCGTTAGCGGTCTACAGTCGTGCTCGGGAGCCATCGCAAGTTACCGACATTTTCGATAAAACCTATATCGATCGACCATGCTAGGACCCCTGGTCAGTATTATGTTATTCTATGTTGATTTTATGGAATGTATACATGGAATGTATACATGTGAATGTATATTTCGCTTGGCGATAACCCATGTAGCAAGGTCGCGGGATCGGATCCCAATTTATTTAATTTTATTTAATCGGAGTGTGTCATTTCACAAATAAATTATTGAAAATAATATATTGAATATTTTCGGCTCCAGAGTGGAAGATACTCTCAGTATCGCCATGGTTTACGACCACCATTCATAAATGAAACGTTGCTTGAAATGGCTTTAGCCGTTGTAACGGTTTAATAAAAATAAGTTTTTACCTATTGTAGGTTATATCTTGAATTGCATTGTGTAAATAATTTAATGTATGGCTAGCTATAGTCTGGAAAGTAGAAACATGAAATAAGTCAAGTCCATCGGAATAAAAGAAGGATATTAATTATATAACATATGATTTATTGACATTAGACTATAAGGACATTGAGAAATCTTTAATTAATAGACTCTTAGAAAATTATATGACCCCAAGGGGTGCTTGTAATTCTCGAAGAGAATTACAACAATCAAACTATTATGCAAATATGAATTTAAGTTATGTGGAAGATAAAACGAGAAGTTGGACGCCAGAGCATTTAAACTACAACACTCAAGTATTTTAAATGGTATAACCTAATGGTAACCATGATAATATAATATCTAATCTAAATAAAAATGTTATGAAGTGAAAATTAACGTTACAAAATCGAGACGCCATGGTGTGTCCGTTTCGTCCGCCGCAGGTACGTGCTCCTCTCCTTAGGCTTGCACAATCCAAACTCAAGCTTGCGGTTCTCTTAGTATTAGCGAACCCAGATGCTTACCGCGTACCAACATCAGGAACAAAAGGCGTTGTTGACATTATTTAGGAAGCAGCCGGTAGCTACCCGCTACACCGTGTTTGGTGATCAAATCTGAATAGGTACTTCCCCACCTTCCTCTCCCCATCTCCTTCTTCTCCGCACTACCTTCAGCCTCACAACCAATAGGGAATGCCATAGTCTCATCGGCTCCAGATGGGAGCAGCCGGGACTCTTGGGAGGTGTTCACATAAATAAAGATAAGGTTTAAAAAAAAATCAGCTTTAAGGGGTGGGAAAAGAGCATGGGATGGTTTTTATAAATCTCACATAGACAGTGATTATAGACATAGACTCCTCCTATTTCGAAGGTTAAAAGTGTACATAATTTCGTCAATCTCGGAGTGAAATAGGTTTAAAAAACAAACCCACACACTCGTCTTTGTGTATTTATTTATATATACGTAGATTGTCTAGGTAGCTTACATAGTAACAGAGTTGAATTTTAACCCATATTTAATCAATACGTTTAAAAACCGATGGTTGCTTCATTAGGATTCAAGATACAAAGTATACTAAAATTTTATAAACATGAGAATAGAATATTATATTAATTCATTTTCAGTTTACTCTGTATGTTCGACCCCGATGAAAAAACTATTGATTTTGAAACAAAACACCGATTAATTTAATTAATTTGTGGTGTGCGTATTTTTTTTCATGAAATTAAAATAACACCCCAACGTGATTTATTTCCACTAAATTAAAATGACTCCACAACGTGATTTATTTTTACTGAAATAAAATAACACCACAACGTGATTTATTTTTACTGAAATAAAATAACACCACAACGTGATTTATTTTGACAAAAAATAAAATTACAACGCTACGCGATTTATTTCCGTTAAATTAAAATAACGCCACAACGTGATTTATTTTCATTAAATTAAAATGACACCACAACGTGATTTATTGTCATTAAAATAAAATTACACAGCAATGTGATTTATTTTCATTAAATTAAAATGACGCTACAACGTGATTTATTTTCATTAAAATAAAATTACACCACAACGTGATTTATTTTCATTAAGTTAAAATGACGCCACAACGTGATTTATTTTCACAAAAATAAAATTACACCACAACATGATTTATTTTCATTAAAATAAAATTACAACACAACGTGATTTATTTTCATTAAATTAAAATGACACCACAAAATGAATTTGCGGTTATTGAAGACGTAATTTTTAAATAATATAATTTTTTATAACATGTCATGAAATAGTTGAAAAAACAACTCACCAAAACCTCCTACGGTGTTGGACGTGAGTAAGCGGTGACCATATAAAATAACACTTTCAAACCAAGACAAATTACATTAAAAAAATAATAATAAAAAATTAGTTTTAATTTTTTTTTAAATTATGCGCCAGTATTCATAAAATAAAAAAAATTATCGAAATCTAATCTATGGTTCATGAATGCGGCCAAAATTTAAATAGATGAATAGCCTGGTTTTTATTACGTACACAAAATATACAAAAGGCCGGCCTCGTGCCTTGTGGAATTCATATTTAGCGGTAGTTCGAGTTAAGGCTTTAAAATAATAGATAACTTTAGAATTGCATTGAAACTGCATATAAATCGGGCAGTGTTGTGGGTAAACCGCCGCATTCTTTGCACGGAGCGGAAGATTTATTGGCTCGAACCTCCTTAGCGCGGTGGCAATTTCCAGGCCAGAAGAAAGCGTGAATCGGAAAGCTCTGCCTCCCTCTCCCACTGCCCTTCTCCTACCCCATCTCCTAGAGCACATGAAATCTATGGCGGGACATTTTACGGCATCCATCGATGCACACGCCACGAAATAACAGATTTAGAATCGTAGAGGATGCGATACATTACGAAATAATAATTTATGTCATTTGGTTAATTGTCTAAGGATGTTTCTTTTAATAGGTTAATGGTTAAAACCTATTGAATGCCAGAATTTTTTGGCCATATGAAATCTCGGAAAGAATACTTATGAAGTTTGAATACTTCGGCAGCATCGCGTTCATTGGTCAAAATATTGTACACATATTTTCGTATCGGTGATCAATGAACCGATGTATGCAATTTTTAGCCATAAGTTGTTTATAATTGTTTGCCTAGCTTGTAGTTTTTTAGATTTTAGAAATGTATTATAAGTTTGTACAGCGCCCTTGAGGTGATTTTTCACAAAAACGGCGCTATATAAATCATCCAAATATTATTATTATTAAGTAATATTTTGTGCATTTATTTTGAACTATCGTTTATTCATATTTTTTGAACAATAAACTATCGATAAAAAACAATATTACTTGTGTTTATTTGATGAATTGACTGGTTTATCCATTGTGACCAACCATCGACTGACTTTGACAGTTCATTTCACGGTTAAAAATGACGGCCAAATTCCACAGATAATGCATTTTAAAATATCCTGGTGCTGCCAGGTGAATGCAATTTTTGGCGGTATTGGGAGTACTGTTGGCGCAAGCGATTCTGACCTTGTTCTTGATACAGTTTCTTTATACATAAGGGTCAAAATCGCATATATTTTTTGTTTTGAACATTTTTTCCAATATCACCGGTGATCCTACGGCCTAAAACCGGTTTTAATGTTTGTTTTTGCATTAAATTTGTAAACTGTCGTGGGTTTTTAATGTGAATACCTCACAAGAGACCTTCCCAAAATGGAGCCAGAGTGACTATGGTATCCCCAATTGAGGAATATTGTGAGGCTAATCGGAGTGGGGAAAAGAAATGAAGAGGAACCTTCTGAACTGGAATTACACAGTGAAAACCATATCAGGCAACTGTTTAAAAAAGATTACATTATTCAATTCCCCTCCAAGCCAATGATATATTTATGGATGCTGTGTGGAGGGTCTTTTCAGATAAGGATGGAGAAAAAGTTCTGAGAAGGAAAAAGGTATGAGGGGTGGGAAGGAATCTTTTGGTCAGCGTGTCCAGGAGTAGCGGATGTATGAATCCAACCCTCCCACTGCGGTGCAAGGCGATGCTCCGCGAGAGTCCTGCTGGAGAGATCAAAAGGTCTCCCTCAACCAGTCTCTACCGATCCGTCCTGCCACGCAGTTGGTGGGCAGATGTATCAGCCGCCAATACCCGGAAAAATCTCACTCCATAAACTCGGGCACCCATTCTCGACACCAAACGTAGTGAGCCACTTGGGGTGACATGTGACAGAGGTGTTGGTTATCCAATAAATAGTTCCCGGAGCGGCGGTACCCATACCCGCCAAATCGATTCCAAAGACAGTCAGGAAAACCGTAAGTAAGTTTTAAAACTGTTAAAAAAAATTAACTTGAATATAATATCTATGAAATTGCCTCGATAGAAAAAAATCCAAAAGTATGCCCGAAAATTATTATAATGACGTTTTTTCAGTTATTTTAAGGGTTATCTGTATAACAAAAAATTACATCGTTTCTTTAAATGCTATTTTCGACAATCCTTACGAGATTTTTGCTCTGTTTTAAACGAGTCGTGTTTTATTAAACATTTTTACAATTTTCGCTTTAATATGATATTTTTAAATATCAGCCCGCTCTCTCTAATATTCGTATTTACATATCTCTCCATCTTCTTCTTTTTGAGCGAGTACACCGCACCTAAAGATTCCCACTTTATTTTGGAGTATTTGTTAGGGAAAATTCGATAGCAGGTCCGTCCAATACACCGGGGTCGTGCGTCGCAAAACGCCTTCTTTAATTACAGTTTAGATTCTGACTATATTTTAGGGTCACCTTAATTAGAACACCTTTCGCAGTTTTTGCATCACCTCTGCTCAGCGCAAGACATAACACAATGCAGTGTTGCCAGACTGACATGTGCGACAGTTTCCCGCCGGAAAAAAACCCACGGGAGTTCACTTTACGTCACGTGATAAAATTTACGGCAACAGTGTACCGTGGAGTTTTGCGAGTTTTAATGACGAGAAACTTTTAGTGGAGATTTATGAAAAGTTTTGAAAAAAAGTCGCAATAGATAATAATAATCAGTCATGCGGTAAAATCCGCCTTTGTGTTTATAAAATATCTCGAAAATGTGACAAAAAATTTCCTTTATAAGTGGGAACTAGCTTTTGTCAAAAAGGAAAGCGTTGAGTGAGATCACTGGTTACGCATTGCAATATGTTTTTTTTGTTCGAAAATTTAAATAAATATATATCACAAAGAGGGTACTTACTCACTCCTTGGATTTAGCAGAGACACCTAAATGGATTGTTTTCAAAAATAGAATCTAAAACAAGAAAATAGCTGACACTGTTTGTTTCTTGGAAAATTTTAATCATTGTGAAAACTTATGAGTTTGTGTATTGATTGACAAATTTCATCTCTTACAAATTATCAAGTCACCTAAGGATTGCATTGATTGAATTTAATTATTGATTGGATGACATCACGGAGGCCTCCAAGCATCAAGATCTACAAAACAAGGTTGGTGGATTTGTTATTTTCCCTGGAGTTTCTCTTTGTGCCATTTGTGATATATTTGTTCGCGCAAGTAGAGTTTTTTCATAATCATAATTTCAGAGGGTCTGGGGTTATTTACACACTTCAGGCTCGCATATTATAATGCAATCATAATTATTACAAAACTGGTAGATAGAGCGTGTGATGTAAGTAGATGCAATTTAACGCCGAAACTGCTGACACAATTGTAAAAACTTGCAATATAAAAATGATTATTAAATTTACAATAAGCCGCCGCACTTTTAATAGGCACAGATTTTGGAAAGTACACTATTTTTAAACTTAGTCATTCTAAATTTCGATTACATAAAATTAAAATTAGCTTTCGTCTTGTGAGATTGTACGCCAGAATCACAAACCATGTTACACAAACCTAGCGTAGCCGCTGAACTACTTGAAAACTGGGATGTTTTTCTTGACTTGACGCGAGTAGGCGTTATAAAGGGGCACTTTCTTTTGTATCACAAACCATGTTACACAAACCTAGCGTAGCCGCTAAACTACTTGAAAACTGGGATGTTTTTCTTGCCTTGACGCGAGCAGGCGGTATAAAGGGGGCACTTTCTTTAATGTGTGCTAATTATTTTACTATGAATTATCACTATGTGGTTTCTATGGACAAGATTCAATATGGCGTCGGCGTCAAAACGGAAAATTACGCGAATAAAAGTTTTCACGAATATAAATTTAAATGCACGTTTTTCCGCCGTTCTCGACTGAAACAGATGGTTCTTGTGGTAATTAAGTTTAAGGGTAGTTTATTTTTTAAAATATATGCCTATTAAAAGTGTAGTGGCATGCGGCGTCTAGTCGTAAATTTACCAAATGATTTATTTTAATTGTTAAAAAAATTATTGGAGTTTTACAAATTCAGCACAAAACAATTAAAGTTAAAAGAAAATTCAGTTTTTATAGTAGAGCATAGATTTTCAACCTGTGGTACCCCTTTGGGTACGCGAAGCAAAAATTGGGGGTACGCAATATCGTGGCACGAATGTAGGGTTGTTCAATTTCGCATGTAGATCACTGGTTAAAAATGCCTGAAGTGGTGTTACTCTGTATAAAGTGACTTGATTGTTAAATTCATGTAATATAGAGAGTATTAAAAAAAAATGAAACATGCCTTTCATGACACGTACACACAACAAAGATAGAGGGTACGGGGTACAACAACTTTGTAGTAAGAGTCAAGGGGTACGCAGGCTCAAAAAGTTGACAACCACTGGTTTAGAGAATTGTTCTGGTCTAGCAGAGGCACAGACGAAAGCATTTAATTATATTTTTTTTACAAAAGCTCCACACAGAGGAGGCCATGAGAAAAAGAAAAACCTTCAGGGTTTTTGTCATCTTTGGGGATGCTGTGTGGAGTGTCTTTTCTGGGAACGTACGAGGGGTGACGGTGTGAATGCAGAGTCTGGAGAGGTCTAGGTTAGGTCTTCCTCAACCAGTCTCTCCTGATCCGGCCCGCCACGCAGTAGTAGTGGAAAAGGGCGTTCGTCGCCAAGACCTAGAAAAACCTATTACCATGAACCCGGGCACCCCTGCTAAGTCACCAAACGAAGTGTGTCACTTGACCACCAATGGCAGGAGTGTTGGTTATCCAATAAATGGTTCCAGGGGCAGCGGTACGCATACCCGCCTTCCAAATTGGAACACGTTCACAAGTTTTTATTTATTTCTATTATTAGCAGAAACCCGTGAAAGATCACGGAATATTATAATTCCGATTGTGTAAAAGATAATTAAATTATATTTTTCTGTTAAAATAGTATATTATAGGTAGGTTATTTATCGGTTAGCTGAAATTGTTAAAATAAACAGTTCCAAATGTGAAAATAACACTTAAATTAAAAGCAAAGTTTTTTTCGTATTATGAGAACCAGATATAACCGAATTTGTAATTTTTAAATCAAATTTTAGACGTATTGACTCTTTTCCACAAAAAAATATAAATTTATTTCGAAAGACTGTGTTCTTTTATCTAGTACAGCCATGTTTTAAATTTTGAGAAAATGTGTTTATTTTTAGTAAGGTTTTACCGTAGGTCGTTGACATATTTGTTAAATTTTCCAACAAAATTTTGTATTATACAACACACATTTCAAATCATGCAGTAAAATAAATCAATAAATTATCTGGGAAAGCTACTATTCAGATTTTTAATTTTAGTTTAAATAAAATCATTAAAAAAAGATCCGCACACGTGTTTTGTGACGAAAATACTTCAGTTTGTCTATTTATTTAAGGATTTAAAAACTAACATCTATATTTAAGATTTTTTTTGCATTCTTATTTTGCAAAGACATTATTGAAAAATTATAAATACCTATGTTAAAAAACTATTATAAAAGTATATACTTTTAATACTTTTATCATCACGCCTATCAGCGCTTTATTAATAAATAATTAAAACAAATTTAGAATTAAATAAATTTCATATTGAGTTATTATTTTAAAAAGCTGGTACGGAGAATAGTTAATCTTTCTCATTGGAACCGCCCTGTATGATCGTAAGAACATCTTTCGACGAAATTTGAATTCTCGGCCGCTGGCTGTGGTTAATGGCCCCTAACCTACCTATAAAATGCTTATTGATCCACAGAGTGAAAGATAGTCCCGGTAATACCGGATTGGGCCATTTATTGTCCATATGGAAACTTTTCTTCAACCGTGTTTGGTGATCAGACCTGAATAGCCAGGTACTTTCTAATCATCTCATACCTCTCCCCCATCTCCTTCCATTCTCAACTCCCATTACCCACACAAAATACTCCAATTGGGGATAACATGATTCCACTATCTTCGAACACTGGAGAGCAGTTAGAACTCTTGTGCGGTATTCATATATAAAAAAAACATGTGTGCAGTTCACACTCAGTAGAAGTGAAACATTCAGACAACTAAAATTCGAGAGAATGAGACAAATGCAGAGCATTTACATTTTATTCTACGAAGCACCGCACAAAGAGAGGAGGCCGATAGGCTACGAAACACCTTACAAAGGGGACACCGATTAGTCTATCTCATTCTTTCGCAGGCTAAATTTTATAGATGTATGTGTTTGTCTCTTTTTATCATTTCATCGAATTTCAAATCATAACGGTGTTAAATAAGTTTTCACTTCAAAAATAAGTTTCAATATGTAAATAAGAGGTATCACAAATTCACAACACAATCTCAACCAATAGGAGCCTTGAAAAGTGAGCTCAAAATCAAAGCGGCCAATGCGCGCACTTTTACGGTTGTACAAAACACCTTGATAAAAAGAATAGTTTGTAATATTAAAAAAACAAAAGTAATATTAAAAAAAGCCAAAATGTTAAAAAACCACCGAAGAACACTACTTTCGTCGCTTTTTATGTTTCGTCTTCCGGCGGATTTCTTAAAACGTTGTTTCATCTGTGGTGTCGCGAAACTGCGACTCCACTGTAAATTGGCGTTAAGTGCTGCAGAGCAAAGCCTATGCAACCCTCGAAGGACCAGTCCCGAAACTACGTGATCGATAAGTTACACGGGACGATTAAATAGCATACACTCGCAAACCTGATGGATAGTCAGTCGATAGTTCAGATCTGTGCTTTTGGAAAATTAGATAAGCCCAGATTGGAAAAAGGAAAATAGGACTCACCGTTGCAGATGGGGCCTCGCTGATCTCCAGTTTGTGGTGTACACTTCTCAATGTTTAATTTAAAAATCGCAATATTCTTATAGCAAGAGGTTATGATACATGCACCCTGTCTGAGATGTTATTTTGCACTGAACAGCAAAGCACACTGTCACCTCTCCAAAGTTGAGTACTTTCTTGCAACAATTTTTCATGGTGACATTTAGGATGGAAAGATTAGGTAGGTGGGATAAATTCAGGATTTTGACGTATATGCTACCCACCAAGTCTGCGAATGCAATACCCAATCAATCCCATATAATAATGCGCGAACAATCTGTATAAGTTTCATTCCATCTCATTCTCTCGCAGGCTAAATCCTATATGTCTCTTTTTAGTGTCGCTATTTTTCGTTTCATTGAGTTTTCACTTAAAAAAAAATGAAACTCTGTTCTACATGTCGTCCACGTTAATTACCGAGTAATTACCCCGTTCAAAATGAAGTGTAAAAGATTAATTTGGCTTATAGTGTAAACACGCTATTTCGGTTAAGTACCGAACGCGGTGAGTTTCAGCGAACGAACATTTTGATGGGTCCAAAATTCCATTTCATAAATTTGACCAAAAACCGCGCGACGTAATTTGGCGCAATTTTAATTACACAAACGACCGCCGGGAGAGGAAATTTCACCCAACGTTCCCCGTACCATGTTCGTCGGTGTTTTTTAGTTCCAAGTAACTAACTACCTTCACGTGGGATGTAGGATGAAGTACCTAGTTGAAAAATATGCTTTGAAATTTAGTTGATTTGGGAAACATTTTCACCGCTGTTGCAATCGGAGAGAATTTACTCGCAAAAAGTTATTTATTGAGTGTACAAATACCTTTAAATATACCTTTAACTATACCTTTTTCATACTCCAGGCAGGTCAGTCACAAGACAGTACCTACCATATTATTTTAGCAATTCTAAGTCAATATGCCAATATTACACTCCTATGCGACGGATTCAACAGCTTGGAAACAAATACACGATGTTGTTGATATATTTAATACATCAATTTTAATATATAAGCATACCTTATTGCAGTTTTTTTCATCTAGGGGAATGTGTTGATGAAACTGTTTGAATTGACTAGCATATTGGTGATGTTTTGTCGGCTGAAGGAGAGAAGCTATTTTTGTATTTTTTTATTTTTATATTTTGTGCCTGCATACTGTGTGGATCAATTTCAATAGTATTTTTGCATTATATTTGTTTTTGTGTTGTAAACAGTCATTTCCTGCACTATTTACTAGAATTTCGTAAATACTGTTAAGTGTATATATGCATGTAAAAGCCTAAATGGGCATAAATAAATAAATAAATACACAATAAAACATTTGTTTTTACTTAAAAATGGATTACAAAACAATTATACAGTGTATGATTTAAATGAACTAGAATTTATAAAAGTCAAGAAAAGTGGATATCCGCAAAGAATGTAAGGCTGATGTGATTAAGAAAGGGACCCTCAGATGGTTTGGGCACGTAGAGCGAATGAACGAAGAAAGTAGTGCAAAAAGAATATATGACGCAAATGTGAATGGTAGAAGAAGTCGGGGACGTCCGAGGAAGACATAGCACGATCAAGTGAATCAGATACTTGAGACGGGACATGTCAAAAGTCAGAATAATATAAGATTGTGTATGAGACGATGTATGAATGTGAGTGAGGCAAAGAGTGTGTCCCAAGACCAAGTTGTTTGGCGATCCGTCCTCTCTGCCTACCCCTGCGGAGAAACGGCGTGATCATTAGTTAAATAGAAAACAAAATGTAAACTGCTACGTTTTAAGATTTTCACGGCCAAAAGTATTTTCCTTATTTGTTTTTGGGGTGTTATGCCGTGTTGCGCTACCTCCTTCTACACACTTACCTCCTTCTTTACACACATCTACCGGATCTGCCCTGATGATGGACACTGCAACGCTGTCCCAAACGTTGACTAAAGAAGGAGGTAGCGCAACAAATAACAAATAACGAAAAAATGTAAACTGTTTTAAAAAAAGATGTGAGTTTATTTATTTTTACATTAGCTCCATACAGGAGACTCTGAGGAAAAAAATCCCTCAGACCATGTGTCATCTTTGGGGATGCCGTGTAGATGATATTTTTGTGGAAAGTGTGTAGGAGTGATGGATGTGTGAATCCATACTTCCCACTGCCGTGCAAGGCAATGGGTCGAGAGAGTCCGGATGCAGAGATCAAAAGGTCTCCCTCAATCAGTCGCTCCCGATCCACCCGCCACGCAGCAGGTGGGCAAACGCATCCGCCGCTAAGATCTAGAGAAACCTCACTCCATGAACCCGGGCAACCTAAGCTAAGGTAAGTCACCAAACGTAGCGAACCACCTGGGGCGACAATTTTTTTGTGAATTCTTAAAATATAAATAAATAAATTAAATAAAAAATGTATAGTTAAAATGTGAATTGCGTTTTCTTATCGACCATCAAAAAACGCCCGAAATTCGGACTTCTATACTAGAATACCCTCTTAATATAGTTACAAAGTTAGATGAATATGTAACATCAGCTTATTTAATATTTTCCTCCTCACATACGAGCCTTCGGATTTATTATGCATATTAAATTACATAATGCTATTAAAATGATGAAATTTGTAGTTAGTTTCTGAAACATTCAAGATCCAAACTTAAGGGCCCTAAAAAACCTTTTGTCTTCAACGTATAATGGCGTTAAAGCATAGTGCGTTAATTATTTTAATTTGAACCCCTTTCTTAATTGATATATATTGTGTTTTAGCTTTGTGAACATGAAATTGTTATTGTTGACCAAATGGGACCGCTGTTTATTGTGAAGTGAGAATTAATCCTGAAAGAACCGAAGGGCTTTCATCCATTAGCTTAACTCCAGTTTTAAGTACCTCGTGACAGAGAAAAAACAATTTCTTTGAAAAAATGCTATTTTGTTGATATTATACTTACTTATCGAACTAAAACTAACTAATTTCGGACTATTAAAATGTAATATTTTTGATATATAACCCTTAAATATGTGTTTAAAATTTTTTTTTACATATATATATATATATATGTAAAACAATTTTCTCAGTTTACCAGCGTAACGTAGTCCTGGCCCCCTAGCATGGTCGATCGACATAGGTTTTATCGAAAATGTCGGTAACTTTAAATCGCTCCCGAGCACGAATGCAGGACGCTAACGAAGAAATAACAGTTTACGTCAAATAAATTAGGAACCCTTAGTCGATGTGAACTGTTGTGTGTTCGTTAGCGGCCTGCAGTCGTGCTCGGGAGCGATGTCAAATTACCGACATTTTCGATAAAACCTACATCGACCGACTATGCTAGGACCCCTGATAAGGACTTTTTAACTCCTGACGTTTCGGACAGATCTCACTGTCCATCTTCAGAGGCCTTATGTCTTGAGTTTTTGTCTCAAACTGATAGCTTTCGCATGTCTGTTCGGTCCAGAATCTAAGACTCAAGTGAGTGCAAATCAATTTTTATGGCTAGAACGGAGTACCCGGGTTGAATGTGATTGATGGTGCTGGGGGTTGGGGGCGTTAAAAAGTCCTTTTCAGGACTACGTTACGCGGGTAAACCGAGAAAATTGTTTTACGTTTTACACCCGTGAAAACCTTTACCATAACATATAAATAAAAAAAGTATATTTGAAAAATATGAAAAATATGAAAAATAAATAAACGCCCGGGTTGCCGGCACTGAAACTGAACTGATATTTATATGTTTATACATATAGACTGGTGATATTTTGAATACAAACATTTTTTGTAGGCGATATAACGGCATGTTGCAGTTCCATCACAAGATGCATAAAAGGGTTAATAATGAAATAAATATTTTATAAATGAAGATATAAGTATGTGTATAAGTAAAATTTTTAAAATTTTAAGCTACCCCCGACACAAAAAGAGCTGATGACCTTGAAACGCCTGAACAGATTTTCATGAATTGTAGCTAAGAACCATCTCGATCGCGTCAGCTTTCAAACAGAAAAAAAACGCATCACAATCGGTCCATTCGCTAAGAAGCCACAGACAGACACAGAAAGTCAAACTTATAGTACCGCTTCTTGCGTCGGGGTTAAAAAAGAGTAATTTTAAGAATAAAGGTATTTTTGTTTGTAAAGTGTAAGGTTGAATGAATTATGCCAATCTACTACGACTTCCCCAATAGGTTTGTATTGTGAGGCTAAGGGAGTGGGAATGTTAAGGAAGTGAGAAAGAGTAATGTTGGGAAATCCTGGATATTCACGAAGCACGGCTAAAGTCGTTTCAAGCTTGTTGCGAGTGGTATTCAATGGTGATATATTACCGGGTGAGACTTAGATTATAAAATGTATCAAGGAGAATACGACTTACTGTATATCGTCAATCCGATTTTGTAGGACTCGCTCTAATTAAGATCGGGATTTTCTTTCTTCATTCGTGGAATATTTGTATGTCTTTTCTTACTTAAGAGAAAGGCAAAAAATCATTGGAAGGTAGTTACTAACAACGGGTAGTTACTAACAACGGGTAGTTACTAACAACGGGTAGTTACTAACAACGGGTAGTTACTAATAATAGGGTAAGAAAATACATACAAATTTTAAATAATAAAAGCAGTTGTACATCATCATTAACATAGTATAAAATGAAGTCGCTCAAAATGTATGTGCGCATAGATCTTTTAAACTACGCAACGGATTTTCATGCGGTTTTCACCAATAGATAGAGTGATTCAGGAGGAAGGTTTATATGTATAATACATCCTTATGATGGTAGAGAAAAGCCGAGAAATTCAAATACTCAATTCAGGCAGCGGGCAGCGGGCAGTGGACAGCTGGCAAGCGTCGGGTGTGAATTTTATAAAGGTTGGGTAATGGCGTTGTGTTTCGTCAGCCACAGCAACGTGTGGCCGGGTCTGCTAGTAATATTATAAAGCAATAATAATAATAATAGTTTATTCCAGAATGCATGCAGGGGTGGGGCAATGCAATACATTCCATATTTAGAAATAAAAAAATAAATTAGACAAATAATAGGTTAAGGTTAAAAGTAAATAACACACAAATAAAATAAAAAAAACGAATAAGCATGAAAAACACGAGAAATAAAACTGAAAAAATAATAAACACTAAAATGAATTCATACAGCTGTTTACGGGGGGTATTTCATCGTCTCCCATCTCCAGAGTGCCATCAGGGGGGACTCCATCCAGGCAGTCATGGCGGAGGCGTCTACTAATATCTACAGGAATTCCAAAAACTGAAAAAATCGAACTAATATCTATGAGAACCAAAGTGTTGACGAATATCTATAGCTCAAACTGTTGAATAATATCTATGAGAACCAAAGTGTTGACGAATATCTATAGCACTGGCAGAGGTTGGATTTGCAATTTTGTATAGCATATTGGAATAACGTAATATTGCGTATGCAGTTTAAAACACTTAATTTATGTAAGTATGTATGTAGAAATCCCTAATATCGGACTATTGGACACATTTAGCTGATTAGTCCAACCTACGCTCTGTAGATATTAGTTCAACCTACGCTCTGTAGATATTAGTCAACACTGGGACCGTCATAGATATTCTTCCGACCTTAGCTCTGTAGATATTAGTCAACACTCTGAAGTTCGTAGATATTAGTTCAACATATGAGCTGTAGATATTCGTACGACATACAGGCTGTAGATATTAGTATCTGGAGTCGTCATGGCGGTGATGATCGCATTCTTCGATTGGCGTAGTCTGCGCCATAAACTTCTCAGGCGGTGGCGGAGAAGTGCTTGGAAAGTGTGCACTCATCCCTCCAGGAACATTTCCGTAGCACTGCAGTATCTCGGTAGGCGGAAAAGTTGGCGATAAGCGTTATTGTAAGCAACCTTTAACTTATGCCGTTGGTAGCAGTGTAGTCGACCCACAGTTCTGATGTGTACAGTGAGGTACAGAAAGCGTTGAATAGTATTCTTTTTACTTTTGGGCTGCAGAGGTAAAAACGTCTTGACAGTATATCCGCTCAAGCTGATATCGCTCTTCTCTGCCTTTCCATATCCTCGATATCCTTAAGGTCAACTGTGGGGTGTCAAGAGGGACGGCTGCGTGGCCTTTTTCATACAAAACCAAAATTAAGATTTGAGGCCAAAATATTTTTTATAAATCAAATGGTACAGAAAATATATTCTGTTTGGTTGTTTATTTTATCCTCACATTGAAATATAAAATTTGTATGAAAAAAGGCCGCGCAGACCTAGGCGCCTACTGACTTAATAACTTAAAAAATGGTAACGAAATTTTGGTTGGGTTTTTTGTTTTTGTTTTTACATTCTCCGCACAGGAGGTCTTGAAGAAAATAATTTCTCTCAGCGTCTGTCACCTTATGGATGCTGTGTGGAGGGTCTTTTTGAGAAGAGGAAGGAGTGGAAATGGGTCTTGAATTAATAATAATCTTAATAATACTAAAAAAAAAAACTTTCCATATTTCGTCACTGGTCACCCAGTCCAGATACGCAGCCCGATTACTTAACTGTCCAATTGGTATTAATATTTATTATAATATTAATAAAAGTCACCGGAGACCTACACGATATATATTTTTTTTGACTCCAAAGAATCTCAGGAATCACTGAATGTAAGTCAGTTAGGTCTCTTAACACCCTGTACATTCAGATATTTCTTAATTAATCTTAATATAGTTATTTTATTGTATTATTTTGTAAATATCCAGAAGTATTGTACTCAAAACATATACGTCGCGTCGAGATTATAAACAGATGCATTATTGTTTTGGCAGTTAAGGAAGAACAGAACTGTAACTCTGTTGTGGTTGAAAATAAATTCATAAGTATCAATCAAAAAATGACAACTGTCTTTATTACAATAATAAAATAAAACACTTCGTCGCAACGTTTAATTTAAATGAAAGAGCACGCATCGTCTATTTCGTACGAAGAGAATTCGATAAACCCAACCGGAAAAATAGTACTTAAGATATGCACGACAAACGGTGATATGTTAAAACCGCGCCTACATATCATCCAGAAAGGCTTTGTTCTTTCTCTTATCTTTGCTGGCAGCCTGGTTCTCTAGATACTTTACGCCCCTCTCGAAGGCTTCGTTTACATTTATTTTTTTGCCATCGTTTTTTCCCTTCTTGTCGATCGGTCCGTAATAATCGTAAGTCGACGGAGGTTCTATTTCCGCACCAGTTCGACCAGTTTTTTTGGATTCTTCTACTGTTCTTACATTACTGTCGTCATCTTCATCGCTACATTCATTTCTAATTGGGACAGCTTTAAAAGAAGGTTCAGAAGTTACGTTGACTGAAGGATCGAAGTATTTGTTTTTAATCGCTTCGATGCTGCTTTTCTTCGTTGTAAAAAACAGAGACCTGTCAGATTGGTCAGAATAAGAGGAAGAAGGGGTATCTTCGGTTTGTTTTCGAACGTCTCTCCAAGTTAGGTTTTTATTTAGTGGGTTTCTATCGCCTTCTGTGTCATAGAAGAAACCTTTATTATCAAATGCTCTCGAGTCGCCTGTTTTCTGTTTGGAAGTAACTGTTTCAGGAGGAGCGAACTCATCCGGTCTTTCTTTCCGCTTCCTGTCTACCCACTGTTCCTGTGTCAGTTCCACGTGCTTATTCCTGTGAAGATCTTGGTCTTCTTTCCCTAAGTCCCACTCTCTAATCATCTTCTCTCGTTCTTTTTTGGCAATGACTTCCTTCGCTTCTCGTTGTTTCCTGGCTTCCTCCGCTACTTTTTCGCTGGAAACTCGCTTCTGCTCCTCGACGAAGTCTAACAGCATAACAGTCACTGCAGACTTGGGATCTGGGAAAGGAAAAAAAACTCTATGAGTTTTATGCGCGATATAACACCAAAAAATGAGTATGTATCTACTCAGAAAATTCAGTATTCATTTTTAACAGAATTTAAACAATTCACCAAATTTAGAAATTAATTTTCAAGTTCTGTGAAAGTCCAAATAACCAAGTTCTGTTATTATATAATTATAGGCTAGTTACTTCACAGTACTGAAAAAATATCAGAACTTGAATAGAACTTTCAAAGAACATGAAATTTGATGAATAAGGAACTCCAGTGAAAAAATATTATGGCTTTAAAAAATATGTTCATATAGACCAAGAAACGCTGATTCTGAATATATAAGTTTTATTTATTAATATTAAACGCAGAGTTTTTAAAAAATTATTAAAAAGTGTATTTTTAAACCTCTTCTCAAAACACAGCGTTATGTTGGCATTACTGAAATGGTTAACGGTGACGTCACTGTTAACCTGTCACCTGGCGATAGTGTGTATTGTATTGTATTGACATTTGAAATGACTTGAAGTGCACACGTACCTATGCAATTCAACATTTCGTGTTTTTGGTTTATTTTCATACTGTTTATAGAGATTTAGATAAATAATAGTTATTGTGTTTATTGAAACATAATTTAGGCACTCAACAATTTACGAAAAGGGCTATATTTGCGGACAATCTGCAATAAATTTTGTCTATTTGAGGTTAAAGTCGTGTCATATTTTGACATTTAGTTTATGTATTTTCAAATTGTTTTTAGTATAGGGCTTTTTATACAAGTTGTTACACACTCGTCATGATCAGTGTATTATAAATACCAGTGTTTCTGTATGTGTTATACATAAAACAATGTACCTACAAAGTAACGCCTGACACAAAACACGATGTCACATGTATTTGCAATGAAAGAGATGATTTATTGTTTTTATATTGCACTTTGATTAAATACAATAACAGTAGTGGTGAAATGTGGAAATTTTACCAATGTTTTTCTATATTAAAAGCAGTTAATTTTGAATAAAAAACACACCTCACACCTAAAAGTCATTACAAAGCATTCCGCCTTCCGCCGACCGCCATGATTCTTCATTCAAACAGGGATGTTCTGCCCAAAAAAATTATTTCCCTAGATTTCGTAGTGAAATTTCCCTAGAATTTCACATTTACGCAATTACCTACGTAGCCACCTGATTGTGTAACACTAATCCTGTTATATGTTAATTAATATGATAATTAATTGGAAAGATATCGGAACTTGGTAAATATACTAATAATACCGTGATTTTCCAAATAAAACACTTTTTGCTACGTGAAGTAATAATTTAAAGGTACGAATACACTCACCACTGAATTAGAAACTGAATTCCAAATTTAAAAAAAAACACCTTGCAAAATAAAAATCATAAGCAACCCGCCGCTCATTTGTACCAAGCGTGGTATTTTGAAGACCCCCCCCCCCCCCGAACGTGTCACGTAGTATGGGTACGTTCCCTAATATCATTTTGAGTTGTCAGTGTTAAAAATAACATTGCATGTTAGTACATGAACAATAATTAAGATTCATAGGAATTCCAAAAAAAAAAAATACCTTTATATATAAATAATACCAGTAATATTGTCATATGTAATAAAATTTTTGCCAGAGTTCGAAATTTCCCTACATTTTGTCCTGATTTCCCTTATCCCTAAAAAATATTTTTCTTGCCTAGATCTAGGGAAATTTCCCTCGACATAACATTACTGATTCAAAATGACAACTTAAAAAGTAAAAAAAACTATCGGTGGGTGAAGACCACCATAGATACGGTGCGTTTCTGGGAGTCTTTAAAAATTAAAACTTTGACAATTATTTTAACTATTAAAACTAACTATAAAAATAAAAATAAAAATGCAGTTATTTAAGTTTGAAGGTCTTTATTCATTAAAAAAAAATTAAAAAAATGGACTGGAGTTCTCTATTGTTCACATTCACGGGCACGAAAAAAACCCTTATCGAGATTGTTGAATGTTGTTTTTAATGATACAATCGATACAAATAATGGGATTACGGCTGTTGTCCAATGTCCAACCTACATCCTTACGAAGAATATCAATTTGTTTTTTTTTTTTATGATTTATTTTTGGGCTGTTATGCCGTTTTGCCCCTACCTCCTCCTTTAGCCAACGTTTCGGACAGCTTTACAGTGTCTATCATAAGGCCAGATGTGGTATGTGTTTGTCTCTTTTTAGTATCGCCTTTTCGTTTCATCGAATTTCACATCACAACGGTGCTAAAGAAGTTACCACTTCAAAAAAAAACTAGACTGAAAATTATCAAAATAAATTCGAACGAAATTTTTACTTAAGTAAATTAATTATTTTCCATTTGATTTATTTTTAATATGACTATGTATACAACAGTTTAGAATTTAGTTAAAACGAAGTATTGTTTTTGTTCAAGTGTCTAAGTCTAAATAGTAAATATTCACCGTCTTTACTATCTTATACCATTTGGAGGTTCCATAGCTGCTTTCGCCTCTCAAATAAAGAATTGGATAATATTACCTGGTGCTTCCTCCGGCGGCAGGCCCGCCCTAGCGCGTTGCCGGGCACGCGCGGCCTTCAGGCGGGCCTGCAGCGCGTCCTCGCGGCGGGCCCGCACATCGGCGGCCGCCAGACGAGCGCGTTCAGTCTCGGCGCGTGCGGCCGAGAGCTCCGCCTGTTGGCGGGCGCGCTCATTGGCGTCGCCGCTAAGCGCGTAGTAGCCGACGCCGTGAGCACGGGCCTCTGTGAAAACAAAAAAAAATGGACGTTATTTATTTTTATATGGGAAAAATAACCAAAAATCTTTAAATTAGATTAATTAATACAATTAAAACAGAGCTTTAACTAAATTTTCCTCCGCAGATAGGAAAAAGAGTGATATTGTAATAAGGTAAGTATATTTTATTTTATTTGGGAGACCAACAGTTTACATTAATAACAGAGCATAATAGTATCTGAGTCACAATAATTGTATCATTTACAGGTTTCCCACATGAGTATTATTTTTTATTTATTTACTAGCTGACCCGGCCACGCGTTGCTGTGGCTAATAAAACACAACGTCATCTACTAGATGGTTATCCAACCTTTATAACCACCGTCGTCTTTGAGTTTATCGCAAAGAGACAGACAGATGCCGCGGAGGACTTTAATTTATAATACGTAGAGATAGTGTGAAAGATTATAATAATGTGCATGAAATGCTTGGGGTAACTAAAGTATTTAAGTTAATAAGGATTAATACTGTATCCGTCTAAATAACTTTTCAATTACTGCAATGTACGTGACCATTTTTTTAGAAGACAGAATATGCCTTATATGCCTTCGCGGACTTTTTTGTAGATCTATAAAAGAGGAATATCCCACCATGCATTGTTTTGTTATATCCCAAAAGGATTAGGCAGCGTTTTTGATGAAAGCTACCAGGCGGCTTAATTTTTCCGACACTTCTAATTATCGTTATGTTTCAACCAATTTACACAAATCCTTGACAAAGTACATACTTAAACCTTCCTCACGAAACACTATCTATTGGTGAAAACCGCATGAAAATCCGTTCAGTAGCAGACAGACAGACAGACGACGCGGGGGACTTTAATTTATAATACGTAGAGATGTAGAGATTTATTTCTATTCTATTCTTGAACATACGCTTTACAAATTATTACATTGGTTTACATAGATAATAAGTTTAGTAATAAGAAGCAGTGTTAATGATCCGCAGCTGTATGAAAATAGGTTAGTAGAAGTATTTTGTGAACACCTCACTAGGCGAACCTGTGCTGAGGTGTTCCCATATTTGGGATTAAGCGCTATTCTGTCGACGTGGAAGCACCGTATTCTCCTTGATATTATCAAGGAGGGCACTGTGGGTCGACCCATAGCGGCAGTATCGAATACATAAATGAAATATTAGGTCCTTACATATGAAATTGGCGTTTTGTATCGGAGGAACATAAAGTCGATTATTTTTTAATATAATATATTTATTTAATCAAAGTACGTACCATTGTTATCTATGCACTTTTGCCATTTCATAGGTAAGTTCATCGATCCCTTTACTAAAAAAACCATTCGGACGGGAATCAATAAAATCTTTGAAGGCGGTTTGGACTGCCCTATCGGAGTTGAATTTTTTCCCTTGCAAGAAGTTATCCAAATTTAGAAAAAAATGGTAATCTGTTGAAGCAAGGTCCGGAGAGTACGGTGAATGTCTTAGACATTCCAATTGAAGCACCTCTAATTTGAGCTCGTACTCGTAAATAACGCGATATTTCAAGTTTTCCATTTTGTAAACTAAGTGACGCAGAGAAAAAAAAATTAAGGAAAAAACAAATGAATTATAGTTTTCGAAACAAATACATGAGTAAATAGCTGTATAAATTTGAATTTGGAATTCCTAACCAAAGAGAAGATATTTGAGATCAAAGTTGCCAGTAGGGCAAAACGCCAATTTCATACGTAAGGACCTAATATTAGTTGCAGTAGGATCTATGTACAGTTGTTCTTAACATCTAAATTATGTGTAAGATAAATAGTTGTCTTGATAAAGATGTAGGTATATTTTTCTATGGACCACACGCCACTGGTATAAGTAGTATTGTGGTAATATTTTCTGTCCCGAAACAAAGTTTTATTTATTATTTTTTTTAATGTTTAGGTTGGGTTATGTTTGGTTCGGTGTTATAACGTTTTGAGTAAATTGAATTCCTTGTTGTTTGATCCAGTCTTTGATGTGTTTTTTGTGAAGAACTGTAGTTGTATTTGTAGTTAGTTGTTGCTTCAGTGTGATGGGCATGCAATTATATAGTTTGGTTGTGTTTTAATTGCTGTTTGAGGTTGCATTGGAATGTGAAGTTTATATTGGAAGAAGTATAGTAGTATAGTAATAGTAGTAGAAGTATAGTAATATTATATAGAAGTGAAGTGATTTAAGAGATGATAATGAAAAATTACATTAAAAGAAACAAGTCATTGAGGTGGGAATAGGGGTAGGATGGTGGGAGGGGATCGGTTTAGTTGAGGTATAGTAATAAAAAAATGCATTAAAAAAAATCACAGGGTGGTGGTTGCATTAGATGAGTATCTAGAGTTATTGTAAAGTATCGAGAGACCGCCTGTGTGGTTTTAAGGAGTATGGTGCAGAGTTAAAAATGTCAAATTGTATATAGTGTGTATTGAAAGTGTGCGATGCAAGATAAATGTAGGAGTACTACTTAGAATTAGTGTTGCATCGAGGGAATCTAAGAATTATGTCTGATCTGGTTCGTTTGTTGGGAACCGGTAGCTGGGGTCGTTGTAAGAGTTGGCGCAATCGACGATAGTATATTGAAGATAGTATGAGAATATAGTATATTGAAGAGAGAATGATAGTATATTGAAATACGCGGCTATAGTATTAACCCATACGTGGCTATAGTATTAACTGTACGCCGCATAGTATTAACCCATACGTGGCTATAGCATTAACTGTACGCGGCATAGTATTAACCCATATGTGGCTATAGTATTAACTGTACGCGGCATAGTATTAACTATGTCGGGAGTGAGTGGGGGGAGGGTAGATGAACAAAATATTAGGATAAAGGTAAGATTAAAGGGGTGATTTATTTTATTTTAATGGAAACATTTACACGAACCCATTACATAAAAATGGAAAATTAGTAAGTTGCAAACCCTGAATTTCTAAATTATAATAAGCATTTCATATGAAAGTCAACCTTCTGCTACTCATAACTTAATTATACACAATTGTTTGCAAACATGTAATTGCAATCCCTTAGAAAATGTAGACATCAAATACTTGCATGTAAAAATAGATTTTTGAGATGTTATGATTGTGTCAAAATGTTGGTAAATAATACCAGGAGGAATACCCATTTTTTTAAAGAAATCAGACGTACACTAAAGAGAAAAATTTAAAAAATATATATTTTGCAATAATCCAGTCTCTACTTTATTAGATATAGTGTACTGGGGATCCTACTTAATATAGAATCATTTAATATTGCCCAAAAACTGATTCTCATGTTCAAGATAAAAATTAGAAATACAACACATTTATTTTTTAAGGAATGTCAAGAATTTAAAGCAGCTAATGCTTCGAACATTTTTTAAATAACATTAATAATGCAGAAAGATCACAGTAAAATCGTACTACTAGAATCAGCACTGGTGGCAATATAAACTAAATCTTCTTTTGGTCAAAGAAATTTATATCGGGTGCCAGTTTTATTAAGTCGTCTAATTCCTTGTTTAGTTTTGAAAAGATTGATAAATTATTTGTTTTAGCCGAGATTGTAGCCATAAGTACAGACGCTAACAAACAATTCATCATAATAATTTACTTGTGTTTTTCCTAAAATAATTAAATTAGCGCCATCTATGAACGAGCAGTTTATAAATAATTTTAAGTTTACCCTTAAAAATGACCATTTTGCACAATTTGATAAAAAGTTGAATTGGGTCGAGAACGGAGATCTTTTAAATTCCAAGGACAAAATGGTAATAAGGAACTCCAGTCCATTTTTTTAAATGAATAATGACCTTCTAACTTAAATCACTGCATATTTTTTATTTTTAGTCGCTGAAGTAGCTCCCGCTGTATGTGCGCTTAGAACTTTTAAACTACGCAACGGATTATCATACGGTTTTCGCCAATAGATATAGTGATTCAAGAGGAAGGTTTATAGTATAATGCATCTATATTAACCAATAGATATAGTGATTCAAGAGGAAGGTTTATATGTATAATGCATGTATATTACAGTCGAGAAATTCAAAGATTCAAAATTCAACTTGCAAGCGGGCGGTGTGAATTTGATATGTATGCAAATTAACAGATAGTATTGGTTATAAAGGTTGGATAAGCTACAGAAACGTGTGGCCAGGTCTGCTAGTATTATTTTTTCAACCCTTCAGATTTTATGTCCGGTTTAAATCGTTCCCGCAGGAGAAACTTAGCCTTTTCACGCACTTTTCCACGATCACCTAGTCAATCCACGTTATGCACTTGCACTATATAAGTATAATAAATACAAAATAATACAAGAACAACATGTCGAAGAGACCAAATGGGAAAATAATTCACCAACTCCAGATATTTTCGTATCAAAGGGTTCCACTCGGTGGAACTCCTAATTGGACCTATAAATCCCACTGATCCCTCAACATAAATATTTAAAAAATAAATGTGTATATTACGGGAGAGTGGTATTAAAATAGTTTGAAATTATAATTTTTTTGGTTTTTAAGAATCGAAATCAATATTGGAAAGCGAAGCTCTGAACTGATAATAAATAGTAGGGGAGCCCAAGCGGGGATTTTGGGATTTACTCAATCCCGTTGTAGGGACCTATTGGATTGTGGACCTATTGGGGCACTCATTTAGCCACTTGGGCTCCCCTACTATAAGATCGGGAAATCAGCTGTTCAACTGTCGCCATTTTGAAATTCGGAGTTCGAAGTATTCTCCCTAGAAGAAGCAATACTATTTTTTTTTGTACAGTAGTTTTTGAATATTTTCAATAATAGAGATAAACTAATAAGAGATACCTTTATTTTTAAAACTGAATTATTTTTATTCCTAAATAATGTTTCAATAATCACAACAACTAAATCTCTATAAACAGTATGTATTAACATATTTATTAAAAGTATTTACATATTTACGATTTGTTTTTGATACGATGGATTGTGTCATACCTACATTCCTATACAATAATGACTTTACGGTGATCAGTGACGTCACCACTTAATAATACCAACCTGACGGCGTGTTTCAATGAGATGATGAAAAATGGACTTTTTAATAATTTTTTAAAAACTCTGCGTTTAATGTTATTTAATAAAACTTGTATATTCAGAAACAGCGTTTATTAGTCTATATGAAAGTATTTTTTTAAAAAAATAATATTTTTCACTGGAGTTCCTTATTCAGTTATTAGTTCTGGAGTGCGAAATAAGAGTTTTTAATTTATTTTTTCTAAAAATCATATCTCCTGTTTTTTTAGACCTGTTTTTATGTTTTTTTAATTATAAAAATGCATTGAATAGATCTTTTAGAATACTTAACATTATTGTAAAAAACAATAACAATAGAATTTAATTTTTCAGCAAAAATGTACGTCTTAAAAAAAACTATTTTCCTAGAAATATTTCGACGACGCAGATCGAGATAAAATATGGAGAAAATGTTTTAGAAAATATTTAACTCATTTTTGGATTTCTTAATCCCTTACAGCATTTTTAAATTTCCATTCGATAGTGAAAGTATATCGATGTATAATAATGGTATATGATACGAATATTCAATGCAACTTCAATGTATTATCTAAGAATAGGACGAGCTCGTATAATTACATAGGTAGATACTCGCATAACCTACAGTTAAAATATATACATATAGGTATGTAAATTTAATCTTTTCAAATTAATTGTACCAGCATTTTCCCGGTCCAGGGAAATTCCAGAAAGCACACATTGTGATTCGCGATGTGTATCGTATAGTACTCGCATGTATGTTGTAGCTCAAAGCTACGGAGTTTGTTATGCACGTATGAGTATATACCAATAATGTGTACCTAATCGGGCAATTGGTTCACTCGAGTACCGATATGGTGAGTTGGTGAGTTGGTGAGCCGACCCAGTTGTGTCAATACTCGACCAGCACGAGTGATTTGGTCCATTATGTATTGAGAAGAGGTCCATTGGTGGTACCTACCTACCCCGCACTAAGTATACAGGATGTTGTATAGATATACAGATGACAATAATAAATAGGTTATTTTGCAGCATCTTTTTTGCGATTAAAAACTCATCGTTTGGATTCGTAATTTATCATTTATCCTCAGGACATCCTGTTGGGTATTTTAAAAAATATCCAACAGGATGTCCTGAGGGGAATGGCCCTAAGAAAATTATTTCCTTCAGTGCCTGTGTCATATTAGGGAAATGCTTTATGGCAGGTCTTTTTAAGGAAAGATAAAGAGGAAAACCTGGGAATGAAATAGGCATGAGGGGTGAGTAGGAATCCGGGGCTCAGTATGTCTAGGAAAGACGGATGTAGGAATCCATCCCTCCCATTACGGTGCAAGGCAATACTGCGAGAGTCCTGCTGGAAAGGTCAAAATACCTCCCGATCCGTCCTGCCGCGCAGTTGGTGGGCGGATGCATCCGCCGCCAAGAACCGGACAAACCTGGGTACCAAACGTAGCGAATCATTTGGGGTGACTTATGGAAGAGGTTATCCAATATTTGGTTCCCGGGGCGGCGGTACCCATACCAGCCCCTCAAATCGAGATATACTTTTTAATGAAATTTTGCACACTTGAAGTTCAAAATAAGAGCAAAATAATTACTGTCTAAATTTGATTTCCAAAAACTCATCGTCTACGTCTACAAAAAACATTCCGTATTATACGACAAAGCAAGGTTTGTCTAACGGGTTGTGTAATTATTATAATACCTTTCTTTCCATGTTCTTCTATTATAAATACAGGTTCAAACTTGTCAATAATGCATTCATTTCTTAACACAAATAAATTATTTTTTTATATGGCAATAATAATTTTTCTATGGTTGACAGCATTGATTGTCTACGAAATGTAATAAAATAATATAAATATGAATATGGCGTAGTACAATTCATATTTTAAAATAGAATTAATTTTAACAAAATTGAAACATAAAACGCATACTTTTTCGTCTCCCCCGTCAGATTTTTTTTGTACATTAGCTCCACACAGGAGGCCCTGAGGAAAATACTTCCCTTCAGGGCCTACATGATGTTTGGGGATGCTGTGTGGAGGGTCTATTTAGGAAAGGAAGGAGAG
This sequence comes from Limnephilus rhombicus, assembly GCA_929108145.2. Taxonomy (NCBI): domain Eukaryota; kingdom Metazoa; phylum Arthropoda; class Insecta; order Trichoptera; family Limnephilidae; genus Limnephilus; species Limnephilus rhombicus. The sequence goes on from OV815286.1 coordinate 23,591,064, forward strand.
GAAGTTCTGGGAAGGAAAAGGCTATGAGGGGTTGGTAGGAATCTGGGGGTCAGTGTGTCCAGGAGTGATGGACATATTATGAATCCATCCCTCCCACTGCGGTGCAAGGCGATGCTCCGAGAGAATACGGCTGATTAAAAACGGCGGAATAAAGACACGCTTTTCGTAATAATAAAGCTAAATCTAATCGTTTGAATAAGAAATATTCCGTATTAAACGAGAAGTGGAGTAAGACAAATTTAATAAAAGTTTTTTTGCAAATTCAAGTACACGTAATGTCACGAAAATAATTTTAGGTCATTTAATATTTCTCCTGTACAAAGAAAAAGGTTATGATTTTATAAACGTTCAATTTAATCGTACTTCGCGTTAAATTGATCGTAAACCTTTTAGAACAGATTTCAAAAATAAATTATTGTAATCTATCTACATACATAAAAATGAATCCCTGTTTCCCTTGGTCACGCCATAACTTCAGAACGATTTTACTTATTTCATTAATCTTTTTTTTAAGTTTTCTAACGCTTTGTAAAAGGTTTAAAAAGAAAAAGGTTTTTTAAGAAAAATTATGAAAATCGCGCAGAAAATTGGATAATTTCAGAAAACTTAACGACTATTTTAGATATTTTAAAAATGTACCTATGTAAGGTACCAATTTTGATTGATTGTTCTTATAATATATAAAAATGAATATTTGTAATATACGAAAAATGAAAATTTGGATAAAGAATTGTAATATGTGGCACGCGAGCAGTTTGAAAACTGAATATATGGAACGCGGGGGGGGGGATTGCGGGACGAGGGCGAGGGTGGGCGGGGAAGGTGGAAGGTGAAGGAGGGAGGGGAAGGGGATGCGGGAGGGGAACGAGGACACACGGGAAAGGACGTGCAGGAAGAAACGATGTATTTCTTTGAATATGGCATTGCAAAGCAGCCAGTTGTATAATAAATTGGCACAGATCACATTTCTAGGGATGATCGGCTCAGTGGTTTCATGAAAAAAAAATTTCAGTTGAGGATGCCTGTCCGTTGGACTGGTTCAACGAACTCGGATTTGTTTAGTGTCATTTTCGAAATTGGAACTGATTGTGCCAAGAAATCAGAGAAACGACAAAGTAGATAGGTGCGAACCTACGTAAATTTTTTTTTTTTCATTTTCAATCCAATCAAGAATTCGCGGAAGGGATTTAGTGCCTTCCTATAAAATATAACATTTTTATACCAGAAAACTACGTTAATTCTTTCAATTTGGGAGGCGGGTATGGGTACCGTCAGCCCGGGAACCATTTACTGGACAACCAACACCCTTGCCATAGGTCATCCCAAATGATTCTCTACGGTTGGTCATATAGCAGGGGTGCCCGGGTTCATGTGGAGAGGTTTGTCTAGGTTTTGGCGGCAGATGCGTTTGCCCCCCCTGCTGCGTAGGAGACCCTTCGATTTCTCCAGCCGGACTCTCTTGACCCATCGCTTTGCACCGCAGTGAGAGGAATGCATCCATACGTCCGACACTCCTGGACACATCGACCCCAGATTTCTACCGACCCCTCATACCTTTTAGCTTCCCAGAACTTTCTCTTCTTCCGTTCCCTAAACAGACCTTCCACACAGCATCCAAAAAAGTTGACATAGGCCCCGAGGGAAACTGTTTTCCTCAGGGCCTGCTGTGTGAAGCTATTGAAAAAAAATTGTTTGTTAGATTTGTTAAGTAAAGATAGATCTCGTAATTTTTCAAAGGTCTGGGCTAGTCTTATAAGATAGTGTCTTATACTATGTACATAAAAATGAATCGCTAAATGTGTTGCTAAGCGCAAATCTCGAGAGCAGCTGAACCGATTTCGCTAATTCTTTTTTTAGAATATTCCTTGAAGTACGAGGATGGTTCTTACGGAGAGAAAAATTAAGAAAATTGCGCAGAAAATTGGATAATTTCAGAAAACCTAAGGACTATTGCACGTTTGACAGTTCGCGTGTTTGAGAATGGCATTTTGCAAAACAATGATTGTTGAATCAGGATTCTATTTTTGAAAATCTTTAAGTAGATAAATTTATTTAGAGTAGATTATCCCATAATAGTTTGAATCGAATCAAGAATTTTAGATATTTTAAATAGGTACCTATGTTAGGTACCAAATTTAATATACTTACATGAAAAATGGAAATTTGAATAAAAATTGTAAAAGGTGGCACGCGGGCTGTTTAAAAACTGAATGTACTGGGATTGAATATATGGAATGCGGGAGGAGGGTTGGCGGGACGAGGGAGTGGGAAAGGGAAGAGAGAAGGAGGGGAAGGTGGAAGGGAACGCGGGAGGGGAAGGGTACGTGTGAGGGGGAAGGGGAACTCGGAAGGGGGGTTCGCGGGACGGGGAAGGGGAGGGGGAGTGGAATGGGGAGAAGGAAGGTAGAGGTGACGGAGTGGTAACGCGAGAGGGGAAGAGAACGCAGGAGAAGAAGGGGAGGCGGAAGGGGAACGGGACGAATGGGAAAGGACGTTCAGGGAGAAACAATTTCTTTATTAAATGGCGTAGCAACGCATGCCGGGAACAGCTAGCCGATAATAAAAACAACGTGAAATTTGGTGGTAATTAATAAAATTAGCGAAAATATTTAATATTGTACGGTAATTATATTTTAAATGACGCACTTAATCATTCCTTAGAATATACCGATATCTTCCGCAGTGTTACTACACCCTGTATATTGTACACGGAGTCAGGTGGACCGCCGAGTCTGAATGAATTATTACCCCCGTTTGCCCGCTTTTCAAACACTCCGGTACATTTTCAATGGGGTACCTACAAACTTTTTGAATTATCACAGTGCGCTGGGTTCATAATGCTAGAAGTAGGTATAGGAAGGTAAAATGGTTTATTACTACTACCTTCTAATTTAATAAACTATTTACTTCATAGGACAAAACAAAAAGGTCGATTACTCAATTAAAAATAAATTCCTACTTTAAACTATCTTATGCAGGCCACATCTGGGACCACGCTTCAGAGTATCATTTGAAAAAACTTCAAACATTTCAGAATAAAACCATACGCATAGCCCTGGATGCCCCCAAATGGGTAAGGGTATCCCAACTCCACAAAGATTATGAAATCCTCTCATTAAAAAAATCTTAAGTCTCGCGGAAACATTTTATGCGGGAATTTCCACCCATGCTGCCTCGCCCGGTAGCGTATTTCCAAAACCTATGCCGGTACAGTCGCTTTAGATTTTCAATATCAAAATTTAAATAATTAGAAATAAAATTATTTATTTCTAATATACACATTGGAAAGGTTATTTTATCTAGATTTTAAAACAATTTTTGTTTTTGCAAAGTGATAGAAAATTATCAATATAGAGGTGTATTTACAATATATGGAAATAATATTAAAATTTAAATACTTAGAAATAAAATTATTAATATCTAATAAACACACCAGAAAGATTAATTTATCTAGATCTTAGAACAATTTTTGTTTTTGCAATGTGATAAAAAATAACCAATATAGAGGTATATTTAAAATGTAAATTGTCGGTACCGCGACTGAATCGGTATAGGTTTTGGAAATACGCCGCCCGGTACGACGAAAACATACGTACCACACATGAAAAACCTAAAAAAATCCTCCTTAAAGATTAACCTCCCCATACTGCAGTCATGTCCCCTTGCAAATAATTTTTAACAAACAACAAAATTCAGCCATTTTTCAACACCAAATGAAAGCGAAAGGGACCTTTCGGCCTGGAGCTCTGTGTGCCATTATTTCAAAAAGGTAAAAAGTCAAATTCTTCATGTAAAATTCGTCACTGGAGTGATTATCTTAAAATATAAAAATGAATGTTTCTTTGTTTGTCCCCTATGCGGTCCCTAAACCATTCATTCGATTGTGTTGAAACTTTGGCGAGTTGTTGCGCGCACGCCCGCGATGGTTTATATATATAGTGATGAGCTCTGGCTTTATGAATTTATTTCCGAGATACTATTCATCCGGTTGTGAAGAATCTTTGGTGAATTGTTGTGCGCATATCCGCAAAGGTTTCTATATATACTGGTGAGTTCTGGCATTATGAAATTTGTATTAAAAATAGCAATAGGTGACATGCGAGCTGTTTGAAAACTGAATGTACCGGGACTGAATGTATGGAACGCGGGTGGGGGGAGAGGAGCGCGGGAGAGTGAATTGCGGGACGGGGGAAGCGGGAGAAGGGAGAGGGAAAGCGTGGAAGGTGGAGGGGGAACGCGTGAAGGGAAAGGGACGTGGGAGGGGAAGGGGAAGGGGAGGCGGAAAGGGAACGGGACGAATGGAAAAGGACACGCAGGAAATCCGTCATCTATGTCGTGTATTTGCGAGCATTGTCTACGATTGTTAACACGTATTGACCACGATTGATAAATTTTAGTGCGGCCTACATAGTATCAGATAAGTCTCAGTAAACCATCAATATACACATTAAGGTGGTCCAAAAATATATTTTTATTATTTTTCATTTGGCCACCCCGTGAATTTGTTACACGTATTCATAGAAATAACATAGTAAAATTTCAACGAGATAGCTCAAGTAGAAAGGAGTGCTCAATCGAGTATTGTTTTTGAATTTTTGTGTAAAATGCTTAATTTTTACTTTTTGCTACAGGCCAGTTGTTAAACAATTAAATACATATTAAAATAAACTACTGAAGAGTTTTATAGACAAATTTGAACAGTATTTGATACGTATTTAGTAGACTGTGAAGTGAATCAGTGTAGTAAAATGTGTTCATCTACTCGAAAAAATACGAAATTTTTCTACATGGGGTTCGAGATATTGAGCCATTGATGGGGCTTAACCAACATCCTACTCTTCGGCAAGTTTTACTCCGTTATCATTACATATTAAATGATTCCAAAAATGTGAAAGATTCCGCGCATGTACTTATTCAAGAACTATGGAGTATGGAGTAAATCTAGTATTCCGACCAGACAACAAAATCACTGCATTGAAAAACTGATTAAGTTTCTTAAGAACTGGCCGCTATTGAATAAAAATAGAGGAAGAAATTCTGAAGCACGAAAAAAAGGAGAGTATTTGTTTAAAAAAGAACTAGACAAACTTTTTGATATTGCCCATGAAACGTATCATGTTCGTATAAAATGTAACCTTGCGGCAGAGCAGAGACCAGGGCTCAGGATAGTGGGCCAAGTAGTTATCTGTCATGTAGGTAGGGTTTTCAGTCAAATAAAAGAAGAGGAACTTTATAAAAATGTATTGAATCCAAACCAAAAAGCAACAAGGAAGTGTACAAACTTCATACCAAGGTAACAAAAGGAAATATAAAAAAATACACATACCAGATGGACTCCTAATGGACACGCTAAACTAACTATACGGAAATAACCCCGGTAGACAAACGCGATCTTGCTTCGCAGTGAGAAAACACGAGACGGGACGGGAACTCCAGTTTTCCCATATGGGAACGGCGCGGAATCCAGAGCACCAAGGTCGTCCTTCTAATTGGGCAGGAGGCCGCTATACCTCCAAGGAGCGCATTCAGCCACGGGCCATCTCGACGAACTCCAATCAAAAGGCACGTGGCCCCCAACAGTATCCAAGTCTGGCGTATTACGGTTAGCAGACCGTGACTTTGCGACGCGGGGTCGTGAAGGCATATTATAGTAGCCAACACCAGGACCAATTCACTTCACAATTCCTTTTCCAGAAATAATTCCACAAAACGGCCAACCAGCCACATCGGAAAAAAGTGGGACTTTCACGTCATCCACTATAAATAACTCGTACACGAACCTCGCGTGTTACGTAAAAACACCCCGCGTTCTTTTAGGTTTAAAATCGACTTAGATTCTCATGATTAAACGTAAATTTAAACACCAGGATGGTGAGTGACCAATTTCCGACCCAACTGCCCAAGTTGATCGGAAGGAAGTGACCATAAACAAAAAGGAAACTCTCTCTTTTCCAAAAATTACCAGTGTCCAAAAAAAACACCATAGACAAAATAACCACCTAAGCAAGAACTGCATTAGTCACATAATTAATTAATAATCGCCGGATCAACTGTCCGCCGGATCAACTGTCCGCCGGATCAACTGTCATGGAACCGCCTGGACCACCTTAATACACATCAATATATTATGTCATTCCTTTAAAAAATTACTGGCTTATTTAATTAACGTATTGAACTAACTTAGACATGAAAAAGTCGTATACGCTATCCACCTATAATGCACGTAAGACGCAATCAATTTATTCCAATCGATCTTAGAGAAACGAACAAGGTTAAAATATGAATAAAGACCTCTTTAACTAATTAACTCTTATTTAGTGTAAAAAAGTAAATGCGGACTGCCAATGCATATTTAGATTAGTATTTCAATTGCACATTGCCAACTTATTAATATTTTGACGTAATTCATTGGCGTTTGACATTTCGGAATGTGAATTCGTGGACAGATCCAGTGTTGCCAGCGTATATCGATTTCTTAATTATTCCCTGTCAATATCGGTTTGACTGGAAATGGTGAAACTGTGATAGGGACATCGATATAAAACCTTCGGAAGTTACGTCTATCGAACAGATATTGTAAAGTTATCGATGGATAAGGATTGTATTAATAACTTTCGGTAATTTCTCATCGTTCTCTAGCATGCCTGTTAGTTAGTTAGCCAACGAATAAATAACAGTTCACAATGACTAAGTAAGTGTTCTTAAAACATTCGATGTCAACTGTTTTTTGTACGTTAGCTACCTGCAGTTTTCCTAGGGAAAGATGAGAAGTTACCGAAATTTATCGATACAATCAGCGGCCGAGAATACAAATTTCGTCGAAAGATGTTCTTACGATCGCACTTTTACAACTTTACAGGGCGGTTCCAATAAGAAAGATTAATTATTCTCCGTAATAATAACTCAATATCGATTTTATTTGAGTCGTTCAATTTCTATATCCGCTATATTAACTTTCAGTGATTCGGAGAAAACTGCAAAGAACTGTCACATCTCTATCGTAAATAAAAAATTGCATTTTATTATTTTATATAATGTATTGGAAAAGTGTTCATTTTTCAATGTGTGTCTAGAAATATTTAAGTAATTTGGATAAATAAAATCGATATAGCGGATTTTGTTACTCACTTCGTAATTTATATGGAGGCTTTTGAAACTCAAGTGACCTGAGGGGCGTGTTTCTACACCCGCCATCTTGGCAAAATAACTGCTCGTGATTGGTTGAATTCCGATATAGCGGGTTTTGATAATAACTTCTTGGATGATATAGCGGGTTTTGTTTCTCACTCGCAGTTTTAACATGGTTTTTGGTCATGATAAAGGAGGTTTTGAAACTCAGTTTTAGATTAGTCTTGTTCCTCGCAAAAATGTGAACAAGATGTCATACTCGGATCATTTTGTCAAAAAATCGGATATAGCGGGTATTAAAATGATAGGACTCATTTCATTCAAAATTTGCTTTAATTTATATTTACATTTAAAAATGGAAAGCGTGATGTTAAAAAAGTATTAAAATTATGTAGTTTTTGTAATTATTTTTTGATCATAAGTATGCATAATTTTTCAATAATGTCTAAGCAAAATAAGAATGTAAAAAAAACTTAAATATATTAGTTTGTAAGACCGTAAATAAATAGACAAACTGAAGTATTTTCGTCACAAAACACGTGCGCGGATATTTTTTTCAATGATTTTATTTAAACTAAAATTAAAATTCTGAAACGTAGCTTTCCTAGATAATTTATTGATTTATTTTACTGCATGATGAACAACCCAGGTTATGACCTTATTTATACTTTACACTTTTATACTTTTTACTTTATACTTTTTTGAGGAAAGGAGTCAAGACGGCTAAAATTTTATTTAAAATTGATATATTTTCAAATAAAATTTTATCGCACTACAGATGGTCATTATTCATTTTGAATGTCAGTATTATGCCTGAGTCTTACGTGTACTATATCTCGCCTATAACTATTACCATAATATTCAATGACACAATCAAATAATGTTTTAAAACATGTAAAGTTAAGGAATCAAATAAAAAAAATATAAAAGACGAATATTACAGAAATGCGTCATGATATTTAAGAGTCTGCGTTTTAAACGACCAAAATGTTTAAACCATACTTATTTAAATTCAAAAGGTGCATAGAGTTAAGCCGTTTTATGTTCAGAGAAATGGATTTGAAAAGGCTTTGAAAATTCAAGCTAAGTGACAAACGCGCGACGTATTGAAGAATGAAACAGAAGAATTTTCCAATAATCGGGAATGAGTGGGAAAAGCCATCGATTTAATTGCTTAAAATCTTATGTACCTATATATATGTGTAACCCTTGACTCTGTGCAGAAACGGGCGGTCCGTTTGATAGATTCTCCCATCTTAACAGACGGACTGCAATCTTTAGAGCACAGGCGTCAGGTGGGAATGCTGTTCTTGTTCTACCGGTATTACAATGGAAGATGCTCCGAGGAACTAGCGTCATTGATCCCCTCGGCACCGGTGCATAGTCGGGAAACACGCCCAACATTTGTACACGGTTGACATTGGTCACATGAGAACGGATCATTTCTATGACTTGTTCTTGAGTTCAACGGCTCGGCTGTGAAACGATTTGCCGGCCTCTGTGTTTCCTCCCTCCTACAACATGGGTCTCTTCAAGACCCATGTTCACTCCTTCCTTTCCTCAAAAAGACCCTCCACACAGCATCTTCAAAGATGACATAGGCCCTGAGGGAAATTATTTTCCTCAGGGCCTCCTGTGTGAAGTTAATGTAAAAAAAAAAAAATATATATATATATATATACATAAAAATCTGGCGTCACGGTGTTAGTGGTCCCGATTTTGATGAAATTTTTTATGTATATTTGGTAGGTATGAGAATAGGTTTTAAAGTATATTTCATACCGCTATGTGACCCTTTTCATAAAAAAAATATATATTTATTTGAAAAAAATTTTTTTGGATTTTTTTTCGCATTAAAAATACCTACAACCCTAAAATCTAATCCTCCTACCCCCACCCTCCCATTTTTTTTAATCGCGATTTTAGTATTTTTGTGAACAAATTTAACCGTCTTTTGTATTTCAAACAGAACGAAATTATTTATGTTGTTGAATGACAGATGGCGCTACGTCCGCCTTATCGAACTTTCATCCACACATGCGCAAGACATTCACGAGAAGCGTCGCGTCATTTTGATATTTCATTCGGCATTTGTAACGTATCACTATGTTATTGATATGTATTGTTGTGTTGGTGTTTTTTGTTTTTATCGGCGGTCATCGTCTACAGCGCTCCATTCTTCTTTCTATCATTCTTAAATTCCCACATACTTACAATACATTCGTTATTTTTTTATTTAACACCAAAATTTTCTCTAGAAATAATTTATTTGGCAGAACAACGTTTTCTGGGTCAGCTAGTAACTTCGTAATACAAATTACAAAAAGGCAATATTCCTTCATAATGACAATGCTTTCATATTATAATAAACGGTGAAGATAACGAATTTAGACCTGAAATTAGGGTGAAAAGAATTATTGTTTCCCCGTCGTCAAATTGTTCTGGTGTAAATTACCGAAATGTGACAGTAAGGATAACCGTTCTATCTTTTCAGGCGACAACTTATGGGGAAACGCGGTCCCCAAGATATTTGAATAATAGGTAATTACAAAACTGTTGCTGTCACTGTCACTAAACTCCCCCGAATACTGAGCGAAAGGGACAAGTGCACCTCAGGCTGATTACACCTACATATATAAAAACAATTGTCAAAATCTAGGTTTTGTATTCATTCCCCTGTTTCCTCCTCTAAAACTGGACCGATTTTAAAGATTTTTTTTCACCAACTGTATTAGTAAGGAGTTTTAAAGAGTCCTACCACATATAAGAAGTAATTTATCGAAATGTAGGGATATGCTAGTGATTGATAGCTACAGTATCGTAAAAAAATAATTGCACTAGTATTAAAATCCAGAGAGGAAATAGGGGAACACGTTTATATGGACACAACGCCGCCGCCCGCGTTCCTCTTTAATTACATTTCTAAAACCGTTTTGGAAACGTTACTTAAGTTTTGTTTAAAACTAGTGAATACCCGGCATGCGTTGCAATGTCACTAAAAGAAATAAAGTGTTAATGAAGTACTTTTGGATACACGATATTTTTGTTTTTCATGAGGCCAGATATATCATGTATTTCAACCAATTTACACAAAAACTTGACAAAAATGTGAATAGTAACTGACGTGAATCCGGCGTCGATTGGGATATGAATAATTTGGAGCAAAGTTTTGAGGTTGTGAATTCTAGCAAACTAAGTGTAGTTTTGGGGTAATTCTAGGAAATAATAATATTGTCAATAACATATGTTTAATTATATTTCGTTACGATTTTTTTGTAATATTTCCTTTTTTGTTTTTGGTTGTTCTTTTAGTACTGTCTTAGTACTAGTAGGGTCCTTGGTTACATATACAACATATCTAATGATATGTATAAGTTACGCAGGGAAAAGCTACGAACGTAATGCGTTACCACTTTCGTTGGTTTCAAAGTGTTGTGTTTTCTTCAGTTTCACGATCTTGCATAATAACTTATTATTATTATTATTATTAATAAGCAATGTACAGTGAATATTAGGCAGGCGCTGGCGCTGTATATATTCTGAAATACACGAGAGTCAGTATTCAGTATTAAGTTCTCTAAAATAATAGATTCTGCGATACACGGTATGTCCCTACTCGTGTGCCGGGTTCCATTCATATCAAGCACTGAAGAAATAAACACATAGAAGTGTGAAGGACGTGTCCGTGTGCCCAGGTAACCGTCCAAAAAAACTATGTTTCTAATTTTCTCTTATTATTTAATAAATCAGAACCAAAATTTCCACTGAAATCATTAGATTTGTAAGTAGGTACTTAAATATCTACCTACACGTAACTTTTTTTTAGGAATAATATAATCCTTTTTTCAAAATTTTTTCAGGCCGGTAGTATTATTATTTATAGATTATTTGACAGCTCGTGGCAGTAACTACGATCGTCTCGAACCAGAATCGGAACGTTAATTTTTTTACAGACATATGAAAGGCCAAATGGTCGAGTTAAGACAGATCTTCGCCGCGCTCGGTCATACGAGTTGTTACACTCTCGTAAAGTTAAATAAGTTTTATTTATAATTTGAAACCCTGCATTATTATTATTATTATGTTATTGTAAAAACTTACCTTGTACATAAAGATATGTAAATACTTTTAAAATAAGGTTAGGTTAGGTTAGTGTAAAGTACAATAAAACTTACTTTTAATTCCATTACACATATATTTTTTCCGACCTGACCGGTTTCGGACAATCACGTCCCTTCAGACGAGTACATTTTTGTTAATATTTATACTACATTTATTGATTTCAAGCATTTCTTTCTGTTCATTATTTATCATTTATATAAATATAGTTTGCATTGTTCGTGAACAATTGAACAGTTCTTGAACAAATAAACGTTTTTTTATGAACACCGCCCACGAGTCTCAATTGCTCCCAACCTTCTGGAGCCAGTGAGATTATGGCAGTACCTGGTTATTCATTGCTGGTCGCTAAACACGGCCAAAGTCATTTCAAGCATCGTTTCAATTTTGAATGGCGGTGTTACAGCAGGGCGATATTGAGAGTATCTTCCGTTCTAGAACGTGTCGCAAATTTACTAAATATTATTTTAAATTAATTAATTGTGAAATTACACAAATTAATCAAATAAAATTTACTAGCGCATACCACGGTTCGAACCCGTGACCTCGGGATTGCGAGTCGAGAGCCTTACTCCTCGACCACGTGGCAGTCAAAACCGGAATAAAGTTTAAAAATTATTTTCATTATACTTATTTTAATACGATGCAGTTCCGGTTAGTTTAGGGCCGGTTTTTATTTGGTTTGTCACGAATCGTGAGCCCGAAATAGGGTCAATTTCTCTTACTTGGTGAAATTTATAAAAAAAACATTCAAACATCGAAATTATTTCTTAAAAAGGTAGTTAATTATTGTATTGGTCTGTACGGAGTCTATGATGAAAACTGCTTTGTAAGTTGGCGACATCAGCGATAGCTTTTGACAAGATTGACCATGATTTTCTTATTAAACCATTAGAAGAATCCTTACGTTAAGAGCTGGCCGACAACGTACTTGGGCAACCGTTTAAAAGCCGTAAAGGAGGGGAAAAACCAAACAAACTACGCAACCCTTTCATCCGGAGTACCCTAGGGGTCTGTTCTGGGCCCACTACTCTTCATCCTCTTTGCAAATGATGTCACTAGAATAATCGAACCATTTGGCCTCCTATCTCACAGCTTCGCTGAAGAGCAGCAAGTCTACTTTTACGGCTCACCAGAAGAAATAGACAGTCTCAAAATTCGCATTACCCGCCGGATGACCTCGAATAGAATATAGCTGAATCAGTCAAAGATTGAGTTTCTTTGTGGATCGCCACAAGCAGCATAACATGGATAAATTCGCAATAACCATTTCAGGAAATGACATCACTCCAAAGACATGTATCCAACAACTTGGTCAATCTAGGCGTTGATTTTCTCCCAAAAACTCAAGTGAACGAGGTTCTTTCAATTAGGTCAAATAAAAGCAGTGTGGAGTAACCTGCCAAAAGAGGCGACTAAATTACTGGTCAATTTGTATGTTCGTTCTCGTCTAGGTATAAAATTAGATAGAGTCTAAGAACTCACAATAAATTGTACAGCTCCCTTGAAGTGATTTTTCACAAAAACGGCACTCTACATTTTTAACCCCCGACGCAAGGAGCGGTGTTATAAGTTTAACTTTCTGTGTGTCTGTCTGTCTGTCTGTGTGTATGTCTGTATGTAGCATCGTAACTTCTAAACGAATGGACCGATTATGATGCGTTTTTTGTTTGAAAGCTGACGTGATCGAGATAGTTCTTAGCTACAATACATGAAAATCTGTTCAGGCGTTTAAAGGTGATCAGCTCTTTTTTGGATCGGGGGTTTCTTAAAATTTTGATTTTTTTATTACTATTACTATCATCACCATCCTTTTAAATTAGAAGCGATCACACTCCTACTGATTTTCTATTCAGTGATATCGAGGTAGAGGGATGTTTTCGAATTGATACCAAATAACGCGGTGAAACGTGCCCGAATCATTAAATTCGAGGCGTGTTTTCGAATTCGAACGTTGAAATAATTACTGATGTAATGAATACGAATCTAATTATAATTGATGTATGAAAAGACACATGTGCGGGCATTTTGAACGCCTAAAGTAAACCAAAAATAATATAATAACTATAATTACATCTATCGGAAAAAATATTTTTTTTTCTCATTAACTCCACACAGGAGGCTCCGAAGAAAAAAAAATCCTTTAGGACCCGTGTCATCTTTGGGGATGCTGTGTGGAGGGTCTTTTTGTGGAAAGGAGGGAAGGAACGTTGGTCTTGAAGAGACCCATGTTATAAGAGGAAGGAAATACAGAGGCAAATCGTTACACATCCGAGCTGTTGAACTCAATAACGAGTAGTAGAAACCATCCGTTGTCATGTGACAAATATCAGGTCAGCTTTTGCTTGTCCAGATGTACAGATGTTGGGTGCACGTTTGGCACGTTTCCCGACTGTGCACTGGTGGCGAAGGAATTAATGATGCTAGCTCCTCGGAACATTTTCCATTGCAATACCGATAGAACATTAATGATTTTCATACAAAAATTCATTTATCTATAATATATAAAGGAGTGTCTGTGGCGGCGTGACTTTTTTATACAAGTCTACAGTTTTATTCCGAGATTGATGAAATGTTGCACACTTGACCCACCCCCCTTTTCCCACCCCAGAAGAATTTTGAAATTTATGCAGATGATATTTGGAAAGAATACAACCCTCCTTAAAAATAAACGCGTTTTAAATTTTACACAACTGATAATCATTTACCACACATTAAAAGCTGTTAATCAGTTGTGTGAAATTAAAAACACTTTTATTATTTACAATTTTGAAACAGTTATTTCAAGGTGAAAATCAATTTGATTTACACATTTTTTCATTAAAACCTTTATTAGGTTTTTCCAGTCTGAAGATGTCCGTTGTAAGGTGAAACCGGTTCGGTCAAAAATGAACAAGTGGAAAATTTTTCAATGAAAAGTCATAATCAATAAATATTATAAAAGAAAGTCCAAAAAAACGTGCGAAAAATTCAGAAACGAGTCCCGGTACGATCAAAAGAGTTATATGGTGTGGTAGATCTCTATCCCCCATCCAGGATGAGGGTTACCGTTTTTACCTATAGGGCGTGCTTTTGAAGATATAAGGGCTAGAAGTTTTGCCCTCTTGAAATTTCTAAAACAGTATTTCGGAAAGTTCTAGAAGGTTTGCTAGAGCTCTAGAAAGTTCTAGAAGTAGTGGCGGAGTATGTCGTGGAATGTTCGGGAATAGGGGGTCGGGAAGATCATTGCGGAACATTTCAGAACACTCTCGAATGTTGTCCTGAGCGAAGCCGGGTAACCCAGCTAGTATTAGGCGGCCCATAGACGATCAATTATATTGCTCAATATTACGAATTGTGCAATATTATTGAACGTTTAGAGTTAATATTGAAGATTGCTCAGTGATTGAACAAAAGTTTGAGCGAGTTTAATTTTATTGCACCATATTTTTCCATTACATCGTGTAGTGTCAGTATTCCACAATATTTTTTCAATTTTTGATTTTATTAATTCAAAAACAATATAATTGATCTTTTGGATTCTAAGCGCCTTTCAATCTTAAATATTGATAAATACAATCTTAAACACATCATCTCGTAAGACAGTACAATGTACAAAAACATCATTTTGTGAAAAACAAATAAGTTATTGCGAAAATAGAATCATCTGGCGGATGGAGAAAATTTAGAGTGGGTACAAGTTCGGTAGGTACACATAATGTTGTATTTGCTTTCATTTCTGGGCTATATATCAGTATCTTACTAATATTATAAAGGCGAAAGTTTGTATGGATGTACGTTTGTTACTCTTTCACGCAAAAACTACTAAATGGATTTTAATGAAACTTTATAATAATGTAGCTCATACATAATAATAATATATAAAAGCTCTGGCATTATGAAATTTGTATAAAAAAATGCAATAGATGGCACTCGAGCTGTTTGAAAACTGAATGTACCGGGAATGAAAATATGGAATGCGGGGGGGGCGGGGGAAACCGCTAGGGGGGAGGAGCACTCGGGAGGGGGATTCACGGGACGGGGAAAGGGGTGGAGTGGAGTGGGAACACGCGAGGGAAAGGGGACGCGGAGAGGAAGGAGAGCGGAAGGAGAACAGGATGAATGGGAAAGGACGCGCAGGGAGAAACAATTTCTTTATTTAATGGCGTAGCAACGCATGCCGGGAACCAGCTAGATGGGTATATTATTATAGTTGGCTTGTCCTCTGTGCCACCACTCTCTCCTCTTAAACCTTCACCAGTATCTATTGACATTCTAGAATTAGGGAAACTGGCTATCAGAGGGTTTCCAGTGAGATCCTTAAAAATGCATATTTACAAACCGTTCTCAATAACCTTTACACATATATACATATACGTATATATATGTAAATATTATTGTACACGAAGAGCTGACATTGAGTTGGATATCACAGAGATATGACGAAAATGTCAGTACTTAACTTAAGTTTCTTAAACTACGACCTCATTCAAATGTGTAATATACTTCAAAATCCCTAAGATCGGGATAACTTGCTGTATGTTCAGGATTCTGCAATTAAGATCGCAGTTAGTCAAGAATGCAAGTTTATTATGATGGTATTGTGTTTTCAATGAATTTTTCTACTTGCCACAAACGACCGTTCCTAGAAATGGTTTTAATTGCTGCGGCGAGTGGAGTGTCCTCGCTCACCTCTGACTACCTAGGTTTGGCTAACTTCGTAACCCGAATGAGTGACATCCATTGCAACAAGTCTAAACTATAAACACAACAAAATGCGACCATTTTTCTCTACACAGTTTTGTTGCATTCGCGCATTCTTCAAATTGCAAAAAGTTGGTCACGTAGTGTGGGTACGTTCCCTAAGCCTAATAGCATTCTTAAGTGACTATCAGTTTGTCGTATTATTTTGATGTTTGTACGCGATGACATTCGATTCGCAAATTTTCCCGCGAGGGACATCTCTTAACGAGCAGTCATTTCTGGCGTTAAAAGAGTTGATGTCTTAACACAAGCGCAGTATTTAGCTCGTTAGCGCGATACGAAATACCGCATTTAATAAAACCGATTTAACACGTTTTACGCCGTCGCAAAAGGTGTAGAATCGCCATTCTGATTTTCCTAATATTATAATTGCAATATCAGCTTGCGACGCATTTCTACCTTCCTACGTGAAATACATTGCACCTCATTCACATTCCACTTCCTAGCATGAAAATACACAATAATAGAGTCCAACCTTGCCCCGCATTATAATTGCAAGCTCCACTCAAGACAGAGTGCAAGCGGCCAGTGGTGTGTCCCGGGGGGAGAGGAGGCAAATAGAACCCCTCTCTACCGTTCCACTGTTCTACAGAGTATCGGCATTCGCTAGTCCCATTACTTCCCATGGCCGGAGAAATGAGCCCGTTACGGTTGCATCCGTTGTACGCCGTTCCCCCTTTTTGCCCCGTGGAGACCGGGGCCCGGACAGCGTTCCACTCTCCACTGGCGCTGGTGTGCAGTGTCGTGTGTATGTCATAATTAGACAGTCATTGATCCTCGGAGCCAATTCTGTTATTGTCTAAAATATTGCGCTTCTTTGTTGATTTGGGAGGATGCAGTTTTAGTCGTGGCCAATAATAATAAAGAAATACTTGTATAGTGCAAATTTGTGTTATTTCACTTCAAGTGCGCTTAACTATAAAAAAACCTAAAAACAGTGCTCCTTACGAGTCCATTACAAAATATTGACAACACAATATGAAATAGAGATTATACAGTATATAAAGAGCAATGACAGGAGAACAAAATTAACAATAACGGTGCTCTTATAGCACAGGACAATAATAATAGACAATAACGGTTCTATTTTAGCACAGGACAAGAATTTTATTTACTTATTTTTATTTATTTATTTAACGCCCAATGGGCTTTTACATTTTGGTAGTACAAATAATTCATGACAGATTATTTAACATATACAGTAATAATAAAAATAAAATTTGATAAAAAAGCACACAAGTCATAAAAATACAAAATTACAGTGATTTCATAGGTTTTCAGAAAAACAGATAGGTTTAGGAATAGTTTTGGAATAAGTTTTTTACAAGATCAACAAATTTTGCCAAGTTTATGTTAAATATGTCAATATCATCTAAGTACTGATTTCCCATAGTGTGAAATCGTTGTATCGGAGAGTGGGCAATGTAGTTCCGCTTATGAATGCTACAGTAGAATAGTGTATTTTGTCGTGTAGTTGCTGTCGGTATTCGTAAGTTTATGAGTTGCAGTAGTTCGCAACAGTCAAACTTAGAGTTAAGTATTTTGAATAAAAATGTTAAGTCGTTTATTTTACGTCTGTCTTCTAGTGTGTGTATTTTTAAAACATTTAATAATAAATTATATTACAAGTCTTCTAGTGGGATATTTAATTTAAAATTTATAAAACGCAGAAATTTTTTTTGCATTCGCTCAATTTTATTAATGTGAATTTTGTAAGATGGAGACCAAACTACCGAGTTATATTCCATTAGGCTTCTAACTAGAGATACATATAATAATTTAATGACTTGTATGGAATTAAAGTTTTTGGTTGTTCTTAATACGAAGCCTAGTGTTTTCATACCTTTGTTTACAATTTGGTGGATATGATTGGCGAAACTTAGTTTTTCATTCAAAATAATTCCAAGATCTCTCATTTCCGTGACTCTTTCTAAATCTTTAAACATACTAATATTTGACTGAAGTATATGGCAATGATTTACATCAGTTATTTTCTTGTATAGCTTGATGTCATCAGCAAAGAGTAATACCTCGACATCGTTGAAGCAATTGGTTATATCATTCATGAAAATGAAGAATAAAACCGGGTCAAGGTGACTACCTTGTGGTAGGCCATTAGTAGCCCAGAAAGCTTTCGACATCCATGATTTTATTTTCACGAACAGTTTACGATTTAATAAATAGCTAGTAAACCATTTTAGCATGTTATCCCTTATTCCTAGAGCAAATAGTTTTTGGATTAGTAGTTTATGGGATACTTTGTCAAATTCCTTCGAAAAGTCTGTGTATATGCAGTCGACTTGTTTATTTTATGCAAAAGATTGTATTATGAAGTTTTGAAATATTACTAAATTATTTCGGTAGATCTACCTTTGATAAAACCGTGCTGTTTTTGGTCAATTAATTTTATTAATTTGGGATAGATTTCATCGAGGACCAGTGATTCAAAAAGCTTAGGTAGTACTGACTGTATACAAATGGGGAGATAATTGGCTATATTAGTGTCGTCTCCTTTTTTGTAGATAGGTGTAATGAAGCTAGATTTCCAGCGGTCTGGAAAGTGTCCAAGGGTCAAGAGACGGTTGAATAATAATGTGAGTGGTTTAGATAATGTATTAGAGCATTTTCTGAGGAATATTGGTGAAATGTTGTCTGGGCCAGTGGATTTGTCAGTGTCTAAGGAAAGTAATTTCTGTTCGCAGCGTTTTTGTGTGATATGGCAATGTGTTAAGTGTGTAGTCTTGCTAAATTTGTATTCAGGTATTTTATCATCTGGGGTTTCTTCATCATAAACATTTTTGAAGAAATCCGAAAAAAGGTTTACAATGTCGTGTGTATTGTTTGCACTGGTTCCGTTCATTTGCATTATTGGCGGGTATTCTGTGTTTTCATTGTTTATTTTTTTAAGAAATTTCCAAAGATTTTTGGATTTAAAGGCAGTGTCCTCGAGTCGAAGTAAGCTCGTTAAAAGTTTAGGACTCTTTGTACAGGTATTCTTTCATTATCGCATTTAATATTTAATTTAATGTATAGGGGAGGGTAGTGATTATCTATTGGTTGGAGTGGGTCATTTGAGAGTTCTACAGATATTTTAGGATAGTTTGATAAAGCTAAGTCTAATAAGCGATTGTTATTATTATATATAAAATTATGTTGGTGAAAGTTTAGAAAGTTTACCATGTCCAAAACTTCACGTGCACGATCGTTTTCACTTTCGTTTGTGATGAGACCACAGTCGTTTGCTTTCCATGTTAGGTTTGGTAAGTTATAATCTCCAACGATAACAACTTTCGAGTAAGAATATTTTGAGGAAATTGTTTCGAATATTATAACTAAAATATAATATAAAGCAGGATGCAGTTTACGTTTAGAAATAAGAAACATTATGAGTGGACATTAAACATAAAGTAGAGTAAGGAGGAAACCGAAACCAAACAATTACTGGAAATTTGAGAACACGGCTTATGAGAGTATATATATATATTTTTTAAGTTTCTTTATTCTTTGAATTGTTCGTTACATGAATTGGGGATTTATCGACCACCATACTAGGCACATGCCTGTGTTGAGTATATAGAATGGCCAAACATATTAAAAAGACAAAATAACATTTAAGTTAAGATTATTATTAAGGCTCCGTTATAAGCATTAAAAAAGAAGAAGATGATTAATGAAAATGATTTGAAAGAGAGAGAGAGAGTTTTTAGAGTGACATTCATGTGGTGATAAGGAAAGCAGCAATTTTCCCGTTGATGATTTCTCTAAAATGCTTTTTGATAGAGTTCAACAATTGTACTTTGTCATTATTGCTTCTGATTTCTACTGGCAGGTTATTAAAGCTACGTTATTATATAAATTATTTTGCTTGGTGGGTATAATGGTGTTGGAAAAAATACGTGTTTAGTTTGGGGCATACAAATACATGTTTAAGTCTAGTACGATTTTTAGTTATGAATGAGTTATCTTTTTCTTTTATAATTTGTAAGATTGAATTTTTCACAAATAAGTTTTTAAATGTTGGAACTTTGAATACTAGGTTATCTCCTGTGTCGCTCATGTATACTGGAAGTCAAACACAACACTGGTGGCCGATTTTGAAAGAACCCTTTCTTCGTCAGGGTGAAAGTTATTCTTTAGGTATTTTTGTCCTGAAGAAGTAAGGGTTAGAGGTTAGATAAAGGAAAACCAAAATGCCATAAAACAAGTTGTTTGACAATCAAACGATTTTGTTAAACCTTGGGGCAAAACGTTATTTAAAAAAAAATATCAAATAGTTACAGCACGTCAAATCTAATCACATTTACCATAAATTTAATCCAAAACTAAAGGTTTTAACAAATCTAACGTGAAGTAAGATTTGAAATTTTTACTGATAAAAATATTGATACATATTTTTCGAGCACCATGCCGTGTTGCGCTTCTTTCTTTGGCTAAAGAAGGATGAAGCGTAACGCGGCAAAATACCCCAAAAATAAGTCACGATAAATAAAACATAAAAATCTATTTTATTTTTAATATTTTGTGCAAGTTTCGCCACACCAATTTTTTTAACGTTAGGTACCTACAATTTATCGTAGATTTTTTAATATAAAATATTGCTATCACGCAAATAATGCGTAAAAATTGATTAAATTTAAAGCATCCCAAAGATAATATTAGGATTCAATTTGGGAGGCGATGGATACCGCCGCCCCCGGGAACCATTTATTGAATAACCAACACCCCTTATCCCAAGTGGTTCGCAAAGGTTGCTGAATTAGCAGGGGTGCCTAGATTCATGGGGTGAGTCCTAGGTCTTGGCGGTACACACCTACTGCGTGGCGGGCCGGAACGGGAGAGATTGGTCGATGGAGACATTTTACTTCTCCAGCGCCTTGCACCACAATGGGAGAGGCGGATTCATACCTCCTTCACTCCTGGACACATTTACCTAAGATTTCTACTCACTCCTCATACCTTTTTTCCTCCCCAGAACTTCTTCTTCCTTTCCATAAAAATAACCTCTACACGCATCCTCAAAGATGACATAGGCCCTGAGGGAAATTGTTTTTCCCAGGGCCTTCTGTGTGGATCTAATGTAAAAAAGCTCCGGAGAAAAAGTTTGGGCCTTTGTGTGGAGCAAACATACAAAATAAAATAAAACATTGATTCATTCAGAATTCAGACTTTTCTTTGGTAATTTTTTCCTACCACGCTGCCAACTTTTAATTTTCTATCATAATGTTTAATATCACAATCTTTCGTTTAAATAAATATTTTGCAAAACTAAAAAAGTTATTTTTCCCGACAGCTTATTTGACCTACGCCAACCTTTATTTATCCTACATCTGACTTTTACAAAAACAACATAAAAAAATCCAGAGTGTGCAATTCACTTCTACCCGTGACGCGGTAGAAGTGAAACCTCCAGAAAACTAAAGTAGACAAGAGTGGGGAGACTACGAAGCATATTTTTATCAGTATAATTTCAGTGCACCTTTTCCTATATATTTGGTCATCTTATTAGTATTTCTGTTTTTTCTTCTTCGGAGTAGCTAGTGTCGCTTTCTTCTGAGTTTAGTCCGCTAAATTTCTGCAGAGGTCCATCGGGCGCTTTATACCAGTAGACCAAAGGAGACTTGCACGGGACTGTGGATTTATCGTATTATATTGGAACCGAGTACCATCTCATTCTCACGTAGATTAAATCCTATAGATGAATACGTTTGTCTCTTTTTAGTGTCGCTCGTTTCCGTTTCATCGAGTTTCAAATCACAACGGTGCTAAAGAAGTTTTCACTTCAAAAATAATATTGCAATAAGCCACCCTTCCAAAAAAACAACATTGCTCATATTTTAATTAAGAGAATAGTCGATGGCAAGAAATATTTATGTAACTATTTTATATGAGCCCCTAGCGGATAGAACAACTGCAACAACTAACGGGCTCGTGTGCAATGGACTCTTTATCATCTGCATGATATTTACTTCGCGACGTGACATTTTCTGTTTTCCTCATCCACTTTTTGAATTATATTCGCTGCAAATGTATCAAAGCATTTATGGAAAAGAACACAATGTTTGTTGCAGACAAAGGAAATAAATTGAATTTGGTAATTTATTATAAATTTGAATTTTAACGTGGGCATGCCGTGCAGGTTTGTAAGTTTATATTCACAATTTGAAACAAATTTAATTTGCTCAACTGCTCCCGTTTGAAGCCAGTGAGACTATGACATCCCCGAATTGGGGTATTTTGTGAGGCCGAAGGAAGTAGGTAGGGGAAGTAGACGTGGGAGAGGAAGGTGAGGAAGTACCTGGCTATTCAGATCTGGTCGCCAAACACGGTCAAAGCCATTTCAAGCAACCCTTCAATTCTGAATGGTGGTCTTACATCAGGAAGATACTGACAGTATCTCCCACTCTGGAATGTGCCGCAAATATACTATATATTATTTTAATTAACTAATTGCGAAATAACACAAATCAATCAAATAGAATTTATTTATGCACGCCGGGATTTGATCCCGCGACCTTCGGATTGCGAGTCAAGAGTCATACCCCTTGACCATGAAGGCCGTCGAACTATATATTAAAACAATGCTATTCCCAGAAAGAGGCCGTTCATGCGTCATCAAATATTCCCTCTCACACAGAAAAAAACAGAAGATACCATACGATGACATCACGTATGATCTACTCTCTCTCTCTCTGGGACTACTATGTATAGTCGGGGGCGTCGCTACTTTAGGTATTATGAACGCAAAGGAAAAAAAAACATAGCGTGCAATTCACACGCAATATAAGTGAAACCTTCAGAAAACTAAAGTAGACAAGAGTGGAGAGGCTACAAAGCACCACACAAAGACGAGACCGATTGTACTATCTCATTCTCTCGCAGGCTAAATCCTAAATACATGTATGTGTTTGTCTATTTTTAATGTCGCTATTTTTCGTTTCATCGAGTTTCAAATCACAACGGCGCTAAAAAAGTTTTCAACTGAAAATATACTGTGTACAGTTCACAAGCGGGAGAAGTGAAACCTTCATAAAACTAAAGTAGACAAGAGTTGGGAGGCTACGAAGCACCTCACTAAGAAGAGACCGCTTATTCTAACTCATTCTCTCGCAGGCTAAATCCTACAGATGTAGGTGTTTGTCTCTTTTTAGTGTCACTTTTTCGTTTCATCGAGTTTCAAATCACAACAATGTAAAGATGTTATCACTTCAAAAAATGGTTTATAAGATATTGTATTATTAAATCTGCATAAAACTAGGTTCACAATTACCCAAAACCCCTTTTATTAGAAGCCACGTTCAAAACATCACCCTACTAAGATTCTTAATTTAATCGTTTATTCAGTAAACAATAACACGGTAATCCTGTTTATGAAGTGAAGTGAGGGAAGATGTTCGGCAAGTAAAGCTTCCCTTAATATACCACCCCAATTTGAAGATTGAAATGGGGTAAGAGAACGCTTTGATCCAAGGACAAGGAAATTGGGACTGAGCCTTCGGTAGTTGGGGCTGTAGCAACCATACGACAAAACGACAGTACCGCCCGGCAGTACCGCCCTAAGATACTTATTAAGAGCTAATCACAATAATTATGTTCATCGCAGAAGGCTTTCATAATTAAAACAAGGGTTTGTTATATGTTTCACGAAGAGGGCCAATTTAAGTTTAGAGCGAAAGCAATTAACCCTCGTGTGGAATGTGATGATAATAATTATTTGTTTGCGCATTGAAAATTACTCAAAGAAAGTTATCTTAAGTTTATAGCATAAACAGTCAGCTCTCTTATTGGAAATGTGATGATAATTTGCACACTGAATGTACAGTGTACACTGTACAGGGTGTAAGAGCACATACCCCAAGGATTTCAACATATTTGGAATACAAAAAGTACAAGTTTGCTGTTTTCAGCGGTGCCAATATTTTATTTATTTATTTATTTATTTATTGCTTCTTCACAAATTATGAACATATATTTTTAGCATGTAATTATTAACCCCACTAGGGTTCGCCTGTATCGGGGTTAATAATTTCACAATTTAATAAAAATAACACACGCAAATATCGGTCATGCAAAACAGTTAAGTAAAAGCAAAATAATAAAATTTAAAAATAAAATGATAAACAGAGAAAATAATAAGTGATAAAAATATATGAATTAATAACCAAGTGTTAAGAGATCAGACAAAATGTTCTCATTCATTATATCATTAGTTCATACCATTTTCAACAATAGATAAAATTTAAAAAAATATATGTCCTTAGGTTTTTTTTTTAAATATGTGTAAAAAATAAAAAAATTAAACAAAACAATGATTTATAAGCGATTACATTAGAGCGAATCTTTCTTATGCAATATTAAAGTGACTATCAAAAAATTATGTAATAAATATGAAAGAAACCGTTTTGATCACAACATTATTGTTTTCATTCCATTTAAGTGACCGTTTTCATTAAAATATGATTGTATTTTATAGTGTAAGTGACACCTTAGAAATGCCATCCGTGTGATCTTTTAGTTTTGATAAAGTTATGGGATACGATAACCCATATATATTTATTGTTATCTTTTTCTGATTTTTCTGTCTCCAGATTTTCGATTGAGTGCTATATCGCTAATGGTTCCATGCCAACTCAGAATGAAATCAAATCAGAACCACCTCAGAAAGGTCATTGAAAGCTATGAAAAAATCATTTTAAAATAGCCGGTAACCCTAACCTAACATAACCAATTTAACCATTTTTTATATTTTTTATCATCACTCTTAATGACCTTTCTGAGGTGGTTCTGAGTTGGTTTCATTCTGAGTTGGCCGGTCACCGTCGCTAATATTGCCTCCATTTAACTAAATATTACAATTTGACTTTTTACTCATAAAGTTAAAAATAAATATTCATCCTAGACTTGCAGAAAAGTCATTAGATGTCGCATATTAAAAATAAAATGGATAAAAATGTAACCAGACACTATCTAGATAGCATTTTGTTCGGGTTTGAATCTTGCAATCATAGATAAAGATAGCAGCCAATAAAATATGCGTTAAGAAAATGAAGATAGTGTTGGTAGTTCTTAGTCGAAGTGTGATACAGTTAAAAATGAGCGAATCGGATAGAGACACCTTAGACCAGTTGGTAGAGCTGTGGCCCGGAAAGTCGAAGGTCCTAGGTTCGAGTCCCAAAGGTGCCAATATCTTTTTCTGATTTTTCTGTCTCCAGATTTTCGATTGAGTTTCGCTAATATTGTCTTCATTAAATTATTATTCTTTTTGATCACACATCGCCACTGATTACACTTAATGTAATTAGGAACGCGACAGGATCATGTGACACGCGCCATGCCTCGTGTGTTACCGTGCTGCTGGAACGAAACGGGTGCTTATCACGTGACCGGCTAGGCTCTAACCGACTACTAGTTGCGACGTATGGTGGAAAAATATTTTTATTGGTCCTAATTGAAAAAAATATATATCGGACAGTAAAATGATGATTCCATGACAACTTAACAAAGTGGCGTTTCTACACCCTTTTGAAAAGTCATTAAAAGTGATGAAAAAAAAATCTTTTAACCTGACCTAACGTAACCTACTTAACCAAGTTTTTTTTTCATACGTTTTAATGACTTTTTAAAGGAGTGATGAATTTGTACAGTGTTGAGTTGTTCGGTATCCAAAATCACACCTACTTTTTGTACTCCAAATATGCTCAGGAATCGCTGGATAAAATGCTTCTATCAAAAAGAAAGTGAGCTAGGAATTAACTCGGGCATTGGAAATGTGTAAGTCGTAGTTAAAATGTATTTGCGTCCCTGTTTTAAGTATGTTATCATAAGTTTAAATGACAAAAACGAACCCTCGTGTGGAATGCAAATAAAAAATATATTAATCATTAAAGCCGAATTTACATCACGCAATTAGTTGCATGCATGTTCCAAATAATTGCACGATGCCAAAAAGTTCGTGTAAAAAAAACTGCACAAATTTAGTGTCGTGCAACCTTCAGTATCACAACAACCATGGCACTATCAAAGATTTTTTCTGCAATGCACAATGTCATTGTACATAAGTCTCACGCAATTACATGGAACACACGTCCGCTCATCTGAAATGGTTTCGCGACACTAGTTGCATCACGTTTTTACACTACGAAATTAGTTGCATACCACAAGTGGTGCAGTTTCGCGCAAGCGCGATATTATTTTTGTGGCATACAACCAATGCGTGCATGATGAAACTGTATGTTTACACGTAAACCTAGCAGTGCAACTAATGGCATGAAAAAACTTGTGCGTAACTATTTGCGTAATGTAAATTCGGCTTAATTGTCGCGGTGAAGGTACTTGTAATATATTAAATAAAAATAAATGTTGTGTTTAATTCTACTGCGACTGTAGGGAGGAATGTGATGGCAAAAATAAATATTGGCCTGCTCACAGAAAATATTACTTAAATAAACAAAGAAGTACTTGTAATAAAAATATTTATGTTTGTTCTACTTATCCTAATTATGAAAATATAGTTATAAAAAGTAAGTTTATTTGCTATTTCACTTTGCTTAGCAATAATGTGTTTATTATAAAAATATTATTTACAAAAGCGTGATATATTTATTTTCATCCCTCCATAAAACCAGATTTTTTTCCGATTAAGCCAAAACTAATCATTAAATTACATCATCACTCTTCGCAATTTCCCGCCAGGATAACCGATTTTGAGGAGTAATTTCAAATCAGCAACGGGGGACGGAAAAGAGGAGGAGAAGGGGTGTGAGGCGGTGAAGCGTCCCCCCCTTGAGGGTGCCGAGAGTCAGTGGAATGGAATTCAACAACATGACATCTAGTTTTACAGCCGAATTCCTACAGAAGGACGCGATTACAGTAAGGAATAAGATGTTTTCGGGTGAAAAGCTAAGATAAAAAAATAATGAAAACTTTTGATGAGATATAAACGGTCACCATGATGCTTTGGACGTGTGCCAGATAAATGTTAAGCAGAAGAGCTAAACATATAATTATGTTGATACTCCCCATGACCTACAATGAAAAAAAGTAATAAGAAAAACATAATTAACACTCCCGTTCCGAAGGGGGTAATACACTTCCCCCAAACAAGAATTTGTGCGATATCTAAGTTGTTTTTTTTTTATATCACACACTCTGTAATATAGGTAATCTTAGAAAAACCATTCGCTAATCAATCTGCATTAAAACATATTTTTAAAATATTATTAACGAATCCCCTTTACTTTTCCAAACAAGCCGCTAGTGCGGTCGTAAAAGAAAGATTGGCGGTCTCCGTGGTGGAGGGGTAAGGCTCTCAACTAGCGATCCAGTGGTCGAGGGTTCAAATCTCGGCATGCGCGAGTAAATTTTATTTGATTGATTTGTGTAATTTGAAATATTTTTCCACCATTAAAGGAACAAATATTTAAAATTAAAAAATAACAAGCCCATTACTTGAATAAAAAGGACAACACAGGCTTCTAACGAAAAAGAATTCTTGGAAAATGAAATAAAAACACAAGAAAAAAAAAACATTTGGTTGCCGCATTTAAAAAAGACTTAAAAGTCTCGTTAAAAATAATGTTTTATTAGTCGCCAGAAAATACGCACAACGATTTGCCAAAAATACAGTAAACCCATTTCTGCGGTATAGTAATTCCTTGGGACCGATGATAGGTCCATCGTAACCTCTCTCTCTTTCTCGTAAAAGAAGCGTGTAACAAACAGGGCAGTTATAACGGAGCTCTTAGTAGCGGAACCACACAGGGGTTATATCGGGGTACTTAACGCTCGCTCGAGGCTGAAGTGGCTAAAATTATTTCAGGGAAATTATTACAGAAACGACAGCGCCCCACCCTAATCACATCAGGTATGAAAGAATAACTCCAGAGATGAGAAATTATTATGAATAGAACGCGCTCAAGATAAAATTAAGTGGGCCGCAGAACATCCCTTGATGGGCTGAAGGGGGCGGGGGTTGAACAGCCCTGCAACACTCGACACTCGACATCGCGGTTACTTCACAGTGAACATCTCCTGCTTATTTTGTATATGATTATTTTTTACTAGCGCAGACAAGTGAAAAATCACCAGAAGTCATAAAATTGTATGATTTGTGAAGCAGGAAGTAGTAATAAAATTTAATTAAATAAAGACAATACAAGCGAAACTCAATCGAAAATCTGGAAACAGAAAAATCAGAAAAAGATATTGACACCTCTGGGATTTTTCTGTTTCCAGATTTTCGATTGAGTTTCGCTTATATTGTCTTCATTTAATTAAATATTACAATTTGAGGTTTTACTCATAAAGTTAAAATAAAAATAAAATAGTACTTAAGTAATAAAATATTTAACTCATCATTGCCTTTCAAAAACAAATACAATTGTCATTTTTTTCTTAGAGCATCCTACTAATATTGTAAAGGCGAAAGTTTGTATGGATGTACGGATGAATGGATGTATGTACGTTTGTTACTCTTTCACGCAAAAACTACTAAATGGATTTTAATGAAACTTTACAATAATGTAGCCCAAACATACAAATTTGTATAAAAATTGCAATAGGTGGCACGATTAGTATGATATCTATAATTCTTAATTCGATTCAAATGATTAGGGGAGTTCTTCTTATAAATGCGGGAGGGGGGAGGTGGAGGAGGTGGTGTGGGAACCCCGATAATACCATGCGAGCGAAGCCGCGAGCAAAAGCTAGTACCAAAATAAAACTGATAAATAATTAAATAAACATATTTTGCGATCAGAAATTTACGTTTCGAATGAACGTCATTAGTAAACTTGAAAAATCACGAAAATGCTGGTTTCTCTCTCTTAAATATATATATATATATATATATATATATATATATATATATATATATATATATATATATATATATATATATATATGTAGAACAATTTTCTCGGTTTACCCGCGTAACGTAGTCCTTAAAAGGACTTTTTAAAGTTTTAGCTTTTGGACCGAACAGACATGCGAAAGCTATCAGTTTGAGACAAAAACTCAAGACATAAGGCCTCTGAAGATGGACAGTGTGATCTATCCGAAACGTCAGGAGTTAAAAAGTCCTTTTAAGGACTACGTTACGCGGGTAAACCGAGAAAATTGTTCTACATCTTACACCCGTGAAAACCTTAATCATAACATATATATATATATATATATATATATATATATATATATATATATATATATATATATATATATATATATATATATATATATATATATATATATATATATATATATATGTATAGATTATTATATATATATATATATATATATATATATTGACCTCTTCCCGTAGTATCTTGATCCTGTAAGAAGTTGCTTGACAATGTTGATCCACCTTTAACACCGTATAACTTGGCTTTGATGGAATACATCTGTATGAATTGGCAACAACGTTACTACAAATACCAATGTTGCCAGTTTTTCGGTAAAAGTTTTTGATATATTGCACATAAAATTTTCGAACTTTGTATGGAAATCATACGCATCTTCTTTGTTGATCCGGTCAAATCCCCATACGTTGTCGATCTGCCCAAATCCCCATACGCGGTTGATCCGCCTGTTGATAATCAAAGATGGCTAAAAAGGAAGCCTTCTGATTGGTCGAACGAAGCCTTCTCATTGGTTGGCAGATATGGAAGGCACCTACTAAAAAAAGATATCCATTTGTTCAGCAAAATTTTTACAACGGTTTTGAAGAATATATATTATTCTATATTCTCCACAAAATATTCAATTTGCTGCCCGCGGTCATTCGGCAGGCGTTGCATCTCGCTCTAGCAGCATTCTAGCGGCACTTTAAACAAACGAGACAGCGCTAGTTTGATGAAGCCCCAAAAATATGCATGTTATGCGACAAAATGATATTGTTTAAAAATACGTTTGATTTAGAAGGTGGGTGTGTCGAACAAATGTATTTTGTGCAAATTTTATTGTAATTCCAATACATAGAAAGGCTAGTAAAAGCTTCGATATATACATAGCATATTTTTTATGTTTATACTGTAAGCCGATTCAAAACGCCAGAAGAAGATTAATCAGAGTGCCCGGGTTCAATAAGTGATATTTGTTTAGGTCTGTGCGGCGAACGCGTTTGCTTACCTACTGCCTGGCAAGTCAAATCGCGAGAGACTGGCTGAGGGAAAAAATAATTCCCCTCAGGGCCTATGTCATCCTTGGGGATGATTTGTGGAGGGTATTTTTAGGAAAGGAAAGAGAGAAAGATTTAGAAAGGAAAAAATTATCCGACCCGCCACGCAGTAGGTGGGTAGATTCATCCACCGCCAAGACCTAGGCAATCTTCACCCCATGAACCCAGGGCACCCCTGCTAAGTCACCTAGCTTAGCTACCCACTTGGAGTTACCTATGGCAAAGGTTTTGTTTACACGCCTCCCATTATGAAAATATACACACAGGAGGCCCTGAGGAAAAAAAACTCCCTCAGAACCTATGTCATCTTTGGCATCTGAAGATGCTGTGTGGAGGTTCTATTTGGGAGAGGAAGAAGAGGAAGTTCTGAGAAGGAAATAGGTATTATGCTCCCGCTGCGATGCAAGACGACGTTTCGAGAGAGTGCAGCTGAAGAAGTCAAAGGGACTCCCTCAATCATTTTCTCCCGATCCGGCCTGCCATGAAACTATACCCAAAGGTTGAGAGGCGGGTATGGGTACCGCCGCCCCGGGAAGCATTTTTTGGTTAACAACACCTCTGTCAGACGTCATCCCAAGTGGATCACTACGTTTGGTGACTTAGCAGGGGTTTCAGGATTCAAGGGGTGAGGTTTGTCTAGGTCTTTACGGCAAATGCGTTTGCCCACCTATTTATTTTACGAATTTTATAGTCACCTCCGATCTATATGGATAAAATGGATCTAAAAGAAACTAAATAACTAACTAACTAACCATCACGCCGTTTCCCCGCAGGGGTAGGCAGAGAGGACGGACCGCCAAACAACTCGGCCTTGGCACACACTCTTTGCCTCACTCACATTCATACATTTAAGCATACATTCTCCTCTATTATTCTGACTTTTGACACGGCCCTACTCAAGTATCTGATTCACTTGATCGTGCCATTACTTCCACGGGTGTCCACCTGAGAAAAAATCTCTTACTACCGACCTTTGTCATCTTTGGGGATGCTGTGTGGAGGGCTTCTTTTTGTGAAAAGAAGAAAAGGAAGTCCGGGGAAGGAAAGGGGTATGAAGGGTGGGTAGGAATCTGGGGGTCAGTGTGTCCAGGAGTGATGAACGGATGAATCCATCCCTCCCACTGCGGTGCATGGCGTTATTCCGAGAAAATCCAGCTGGAGATATCAAAAGGTCGCCTTCAAGATTAAGATTTGGGAGGTGGGTATGGGTACCGCCGCCCCGAGAACCGTTTTTTGGATAACCAATACCTCTGTCATAGGTCACCCCAAGTGGTTCGCTACGTTTGATGACTTAGCAGGGGTGCCCAGGTTCATGGGGTGAGGATTGTCCGGGTATTGGCGGCGGATGCAGCAGCCCACCAGCTGCATGGCAGGCCGGATTGGGAGAGAGTGTTGAGGAGTCCCTTTGACTTCTTTCAGCCGTACTCTCTCGCAACATAGCCTTGCACCGCAGTGGAAGTGATGGATTCCTGGACACACCGACCTCCAGATTCCTACCCACCCTTTATTCCTTTTCCTTTGGGGTCGTCCAATAATCACATGATGTTTTTTAGCAACTTTTTAACCCCCTCCCCCCCCGGTGATATGTGGTGAGGTTTAAGACTACTCCCCCCCCCATACCCAAAATCACGTGTATAATTTTAGTACAAAGTAAAGTGAAATTTTCAGAATATTATCGTGCGTTCGACGAAAAATAAATACACGTGATATCCCATTATATCCCCCCCCCCCTTGTGATATTTCGTATTTTTCTGAACCCTCCCCCCCCTTTCGAGCTTCGCGTGATAAATTGACGACCTGTTTTCAGAACTTCCTTTCCTTACTTTCCTAAAAAGGCCCTCCACACAGCATCCCCAAAGATGACATAGGCCCTGAGGGGAATTATTTACCTCAGTGCCTCCTGTGAGGAGATAATGTAAAAAAAAACAGTGTCTCCCGATCCGTCCTGCCGTGCAGCTGGTGGGCAAACGCATCCGCCAACAAGACCCGGACAAATCTCACCCCATGAACCCAGGCACCCCTGCTAAGTCATTGAACATAGCAAACCACTTGGGGTGACCTATGGCAGAGGTTTTGGTTATCCAATAAATGGTTTGTGGGGCGGCGGTACCCATATCCGCCTCCCAAATTAAATTTTACCACCAAGGCTAAACAAGTTAGCAATTTAAACCGAAAACATAATTTAACACTTTCGCTGTAGACTTCAATTGTCTGTACTGTTGTTCTTTATCAATTCTTTCGACCAAAAATAACATAATAACATCATTTGGAGAAACTTCTAACGGCACTTTACAGTGGTTAGGACTTTGACATCTAAGAACATGTTCTTAGATGTTAAATTTCTGTCTATTGTAAGGGGCAGTTGAAACCTTGTATAAATTGTGGTTATTTTGCACGTGCAGTCTTGAATGCTGAGTGTTATAACACGTAATATAAAGGCACCTACTAAAAAAAGATATCCAATGGATCAGCTAAATTTTTAAAACGGTTCTGATTAGTTTGTATTCTTGTATATTCTCTATAAAATATCGTATTGAAACTTTTGTATTAAGTAATGGCTCACTTGTATCTGCGTCGCCACAGACTTAGTAATAATATGGTTGTATATTGAATTATGTAGGTAGGTACTTTAAAGTTTTTGTGGATTTCAAACACTTTCAATTTTAAAAATGACACTTAAATTCTTAGCAAATTCGAGTTCATTGAACCCGAGTTACAGACAGACATAAACCACGTTACTAAACAACGAAATAGGTCGGACCGCCAAACAATTCGGTCTTGACACTCACACCTTGCCTCATTCACATTCAAACATCGTCTCATACATTCTCTTCTATTATTCTGACTTTTGACACGGCCCGACTCAAGTATCTGATTCACTTGATCGTGCCATTACTTCCACGGATGTCCACTTGAGAAAAAACCTCTCAGTACCTACCTTTGTCATCTTTGGGGATGCTGTGTGGAGGGCTTCTTTTTATGAAAAGAAGAAAAGGAAGTCCGGGGAAGGAAAAGGGTATGAAGGGTGGGTAGGAATCTGGGGGGTCAGTGTGTCCAGGAGTGATGGACGGATGAATCCATCCCTCCCACTGCGGCGCATGGCGTTATTTTGAGAAAATCCATCTGGAGTATCAAAAGGTCGCCTTCTAGATTAAGATTTGGGAGGTGGGTATGGGTCCCGCCGCCCCGGGAACCGTTTTTTGGATAACCAATACCTCTGTCATAGGTCACCCCAAGTGGTTCGCTACGTTTGGTGACTTAACAGAGGTGCCCAGGTTCATGGGGTGAGGATTGTCCGGGTATTGGCGGCGGATGCATCAGCCCACCAGCTGCATGACAGGCCGGATTGGGAGAGAGTGTTGAGGAGTCCCTTTGAATTTTTCCAGCCGTACTCTCTCGGAACATAGCCTTCCACCGCAGTGGAAGTGATGGATTCCTGAACACACCGACCTCCAGATTCCTACCCACCCTTTATTCCTTTTCCTTTGGGGTCGTCCAATAATCATGTGATGTTTTTTAGCAACTTTTTAACCCCCTCCCCCCCCCCGGTGATATGTGGTGAGTTTAAAGACTACCCCCCCTCCCATACCCAAAATCACGTGTATCTTTTAGTACAAGGTATGGTGAATTTTCAGAATATTATCGTGCGTTCGACGAAAAATAAATACACGTGTTATCCCATTATATCCCCCCCCCCTTGTGATATTTCGTATTTTTCGGACCCCCCCCCCCCCCCCTTTCGAGCCTCGCGTGATAATGACGGTCTTTTTGGGGGAGGAAGTTGAGGAAGTTCTGAGAAGGAAAAGGTATTAGGGGTGGGTAGGAATCTGGGGGTCAGTGTGTCCAGAAGTGACGGACGTACGAATCCATCCCTCCCGCTGCGATGCAAGGCGACGTTTCGAGAGAGTGCAGCTGAAGAAGTCAATGGACTCCCTCAATCATCCTCTCCCGATCCGGCCTGCCATGCAGCTAGTGGGCAGATGCATCTGCTGCCAAGACCCGCACAAACCTCACCTCAAAAACATGGGCACCACGGCTATGTCACCAAATGTAGCGAACCACTTAACCTATACCTAAAGGTTGGGAGGCGAGTATGAGTACCGCCGCCCCGGCAACCATTTTTCGATAACCGACACCTCTGTCATACGTCACCCCAAGTGGTTCGCTACTGTTGGTGACTTAGCAGGGGTGCCCGGGTACATCCGGTGAGGTTAGTCTAGGTCTTTCGGCGAATTTGTTCGCCCATCTACTGCGTGGCGGGCCGGATCAGGACTGATTGAGGGAGAACTAACCTGAATTATATAGGGGTGCCTGGGTTCGACGGGTGAAGTTTGTTTAGTTCTTTTCAGCGAATGCGTTCACCCATCTACTGCGTGGCCGGCCGGATCGGGAGAGTTTGGTATGTAATAATATTAATTGGTTAAATTGTATTTTTTCTCGCATTAGCACTACACCTGATAAAAAATTCCTCAGTTTCTTTGTCATCTTTGGGGATGCTGTGTGGAGGGTTTTTTTTAGGGAAAGGAAGAAGAGGAAGTTCTGTAATGAAATAATTTGGTATTTTAACCGTAAATCATATCATAATTATATTTTATTATAATAAACAATACCTACATGGTTTACTAATTAAGAGATGGATTCATTTGTCTCTCACCCGCTACCTCCGGATTCGTAGTCAAAGTTCGCAATCTCATTTTTTTACAGTAGCTCCACATAGGAGGCCCTGAGAAAAATAATTTCCCTCAGGGCCTATGTCATCTAAGGGGATGCTGTGTGGAGGGTCTT
The DNA here is from genome assembly GCA_929108145.2 of Limnephilus rhombicus. Lineage (NCBI taxonomy): Eukaryota > Metazoa > Arthropoda > Insecta > Trichoptera > Limnephilidae > Limnephilus > Limnephilus rhombicus. Next base: position 23,626,009 of record OV815286.1, read on the forward strand.
TTTAAGGAAAGGAAGGATAGGAAGTTCTGGGAAGGAATAAGGTATGTGGGGTGGATAGGAATCTGGGGTCAATGTGTCTAGGAGTGACGGCCCTAAAATTCCATCCCTCCAAATGCGGTGCAAGGAGATGGGTCGACAGAGTCCGGCTAGAAATGTCAAAAGGCCTCCCTCAATCAAATTCTTATCCGGCCCGCCACGCAGCAGGGCAGACCTATCCGCCGCCATGTCCTGGACAAACCTGATACCATGAACCCGGTCACCCCTGCTTAGTCACCAAACGTAGCAAACTGCTTGCAGAGGTGTTGGTTATACAGTAATGGTTCCCGGGGCGGCGGTACCCATACCCGCTTCCCAAATTGGAATACCTCATTTATAATAATTCAATTAGTCCTTACTCAAGTCATCTAACCCGCGACCTCTGGATTCGTAGTCAAAGTTCGTAGTCTCATTACTCAAGCCGTCTCTAATAGGTGTGCTAAATCTATTTAATGGTTACAGTAGTTTTTCGAGTTCGAGTCTTTGGTCCCCACCTGTGATGTATGTCTTTTCTACTCTCTTATATTTGTCTGTATTTTATTTACTCCTGGGCACTTGGCACCAGTCGTAATGTTTCGTCTTTTCATACTTATTTAACTCTCCTTTCATCGGCAAGACAGTTGTAATATTCTCGCCTTTTCTCTTGGCTCTGATCGATATTTAAATTCTTAAGGCTTTGCATATGTGTGGTAGGGATGGAAAATTCCTCCCCTACGTCACACAAGCCTTTATAAAATTGGACCCTTATTTCCTCTGATAACTACAGAAAGCTACTTAAAGCTCCCTTGTACTACATACCTCTAGCGATATATGTACTTAACTAATAAATACGTTATTTACGACTTTGAACGTAGATATTCTCGTATTTAGGTTGTAATTAAACTCCATCAAACGTTGTGTAATTTTTTTGATTTATGATATAGGACTTTAATTACTTTAAATTTTGTGGTAACCCTCTTGATTCTAAACAGAGTGTTGAATTTCAAACTGTATTGGTCTCTCTCTTGCAAATTTAACCTTAAGTAATTTCTCTAAATGAACTAACTTCCCTTTGACGTTTATTATGATTCCCTACATCCTAATGAATTCATGAATAAGCAATACTAATCGAAACTACACATGACTAATTGAACAGATAATTAAATATAACTCAAATGGTTAAATGTTAGTAAATTTGATTATGATTGTATCTCGTATCTGCTGGGCGCCCCTCCGTTTAGATTCAGCTGCTATAAGGTACATATAAAGATGGATTTAGTAGGTTAATGTAATTAGTTAATTGCGTATTTGACGAACTCAGAATAACCCTTTTTCTGGCAAAATTTGGCTCCTGCCTCCATCAAGTAAGCAGGGTGATCAGGAGTCCTCCCAAAATTCGCACAGTCTTTTGGCACGGTTCAATTGATTGATACCTAAGTTATCGCGTCCCAATGAACCTTCCTTCGCCATCATGCACTGCCTTCAGGTCTTCCCCCGAGCCCAGATACCTCCAAATTCCTACTCCTCCAAAGTTTACTATTTACTTAGGGCGAACCGGTTTCGTCCTATATGCAATCATATACTCACGGGTTTGTGTGGAGTTACGGGTCGTGAATCCTCCCTCCACGTTCAAGAAATGAGACGAGAGTGACCCGACAGGCCTAAAGCACTAATTGTAAGTGAGTTCGTTTCATTCAATGAACAGTACATAAAAAGATATATATGTAAACATACGTTTTGGGAAGGTTTATAACTCGCAATACGAAACTACTTGCAACGCATCCCGAGCTCGGATCTCGCCCATCAAATTCTGCGAAATTTTCAGATTGATACCGAATAGATACATAAGAATAGTGGGTGATATAAATATATATTCGTACATTAAGATCTTATCTGGCGATGTGTTCTGGAGATTCGCCATAACTCCAAGCTTTTGTTTGGTTTTGTTGACGGTTTTGTTTGAGAGATCCGCCATCTCTATGGTTTGATTTTGTTATAGAAGCGACCACTGCCTTCTGTTGGTTGAACTGTATTTTTTTTTTCTTTCCCTCCCCTCCAATGTTCAACTTTTGATAAATTCTTGCTATCCCGTGATTCTCAATTGAAGCATGTAAATCCTCATTACCCCTTATTAAGCTATCCCGTGATTTTTCAACTGTTTCATGTAAGTCTTCAATACACCCTATTGAACTATCCCGTGCTTTATCAACTGTTTCATGTTAAATCTTCAATACACCTTTTTTTACTATCCCGTGATTTATCAGCTGTTTCATGTAAATCTTCAATACACCTTTTTTTACTGCTATAATAAATCTGTTAATTTTCAATTGCTTAGGTCTGTAGATACCTCTTTACGTTCAAATTAAAGATAGTGTTTAAATTTTTTTTTTTTCTTTTTGTTCCTAATAATTGCGCAATATAATAATTTTATCCCGTTCCTAGAAGTTAATACCTAAGTACGATATCCACTAATCAAGGTCATTTTTTTTTTTCTTTTTACTGTATTCGAACTAGTGCCCCAGTGACCGAATTATTTTGTAAACAATTTGAGCTTTGTAAACATTCTCTACGTCCTCGTGACCTAGATTCAAGCGTATGAGGTATGTTTACTTTAGACATTCCGGAGACGTGTGAGATGACTCTAAAATTTTCTTTGTTTGATAATGATGTACTTAGCGCAATTGTCTAGTCTGATACCCGATTACGTATACATATTTATTCATTTATATATACTTTGTCTCAATAAATAATTTATAATATTGATATGTATATACATAAATTTTATGATTGAAATAATTTCTAATATCATAACTTATTTCAAATGCTCTGGATTTTCTGAAATTATATTAATACATACATAACATTAAATATAAAATATTGATTTGTAAATTTATCACACATAACTACTTTTAATAGTTATTGATGAATTCAGAGGTAGGAATCGATACCCGTTTCCTCTTTTTATATAAGTGTTTTTCTTTTTTTTTTTTTTGATTATAATTTTTCTTGGGAACAAAAATTACATATATATATGTTTATATACTTACATATATAAATATATAAAATATACTTATTATACTTATAATATTTTAATATAGTTACATATCACATATTAAGCGAGTAATATCTTGGTCAAATAATTAATCCAAATACCAATGTTTGCTCCATTCCGCTTTCTCCTTGGAATCTGTAAAATTTTATAACGGAAAAGACTTACCCCTACCAAGGTTTTTTCCGACCGGGAAATACACGGTAACCTTGCTGCGATTTTCCTAAATTAATTTTTTATTTTCCTAAATTTAATTAAATCTTTTTGACTTCAATTTTTTTTTTTTCATTTAATCTAATTAATTAAAATGATGCATGAACTCTATCGTTCTAAACTGTATTTTATCTCAAAACTCGTTGGTTAGATAACACTTTAAATGATAGTTACTTCACGATTAATTTAGAGATGGTAAATTGTTGTTAAATTAAATTTTTATCCCTCCGAAATTTTATGTATTAATAAAATATTATTTTGTTTTATTATTATTATTTAAGATAATTAATTTAAATATTTATTATTTGTTAGAACACTTTCACTTAGATTGAACACACGTATTTAATTATAACTTCATCACGCTAAATTATCACATCACTTCAGTTATTTATTGCACTAATATTAAACGCGAAATTTCTAAGTTTAAAAACACGATATTAAGTGATTATAAAATCCGAATTTTCCACTAAAACAAATTGTATTTATCACGAGCACTTTTATTTTTCACAAGTAAATAATGCGTTGGCTTTATTGTTATTTTTCACTGACTCTAACTGCAAAGTATTTTTTTTGTATATCACTGACTAGAATGTGAAATTTTTCTAAGTATCAAAATAATTATCACTTAGAATTTTTCCACTTTAAGTCACCCACCGTTTCGTCACGTTCCGCGAAGTTACAACCTTTTCGACCACGACGTAGACTGTCCTCAACTGGCATTTGTCTAGACTTTTATACCCCTCTCAGGTCCAAAAGATCGTATCTGAATCTCCTATAATAAACCAATCTAATTACTATCAACTCGTAATTTCTTGAAACCTCTCCATTATTGTCGAATGCGGTCTCTTAGTACCTTCCGCGTCTGATACTTTCAATTCTGTCTCGTACTCCCATACTTACAAGATCCGGATTTAGTAAGATCCATGTTTAATGGCCCAACTTCCTTTGTCCTGTTGTTCATACAAAATTAGCTTGAATTTAATAATTTTAAAGTTCTATTTTCATCTATTCCGTAACATGTCCGTGCGTACGGCATCTACCATATGTTCCAAATCTGTCCCCAAATTCGCCTATCAGAGATATCTTCATGTCGAAGTCTTTCTCGCAAATTGTTCATTTTTATTTTATTATTTTTCCACGAGTTTTTCTGTATTCTATATGAACCTTTCCATTTAAAACCGAATTTTCTCTATTTACGTCGTATATTTGAATTTTCCATTTTTTCTCGAATTTTCTTTTATTCACGACACTCTTTCCATGAATTTCCTTATTTATTCTTACGCTATTGTTCATATCTCTATAGATTTTTATATTTCAAGCCGTATTTATTTTATTCACTGTTAATCTAAGATTTCCTTTGTTTTTCTCTGTCGTATCTCCTTTCCCCTCACTTCCCCGTACTTCCCTGATATAACCATATCGTTTTTTGATGTTTGCTGCCTCTTGGAAAATTTCATTTTCTATTTGTTATTAATAAATATATCATTTTTTAACATCTTTATAGGAGATACCCCCACTTCGGCCCTTAAATTCCTGTCATTTTTATTGCTTCATAGAGATCGCCTCCCAAATTTTGTCCCGTTCTTACGCAAAATCCCATAAACCATATGCCTTGACAGTTGTATACATTAGTTCCTGTACCCACCTGGCAATAAATCCTTTTTTATTTCAGTGTCGTTAACTTTTACGAGAATTCTTTAATGTAAATATTTCATAAGACCCATGATAATTTTTATAGCTCTTTTAACGACTAATTGCCCTTATATAAACAATTTTCATGTTCGAATATTCCTTGTTTATCACAACAAAATACATCTGGGATCGACAACCATTGTAATGCCTCATTTTTTTCTGCAATCGCGTACTATGTTACTCTATAAACTCCATTTTAATTACGTAAAATGACTCCTTTTCCTGAGTTTTTCTATCGCAATGTTTTTCAGCATTTTCCACTCCCCTCCGTACTGCACTCTATTTCTTCTCTAACACTTGTTACTGCTCTAGACATCTGAAATATACTCTCGCCTATCCTTTAAAACTCTCATTTTTTTTTTGACGTTTCCTCCCTAAATCTTTCATCGTAATATTCTAGCTCCGTTTAGAATTGATAACAATAATTTTCCATTGTTTTTTCAACATTTCCATTTCCTTTAGCACGTTTTCCCTCGAATCGATCATCTCCGGTCGCCCCAAACAATCGTATTATAGATGAAATCTCCCTAACACCTTACAACACGTTTTCGTCACTTGCTATGCAATTTTTCACTTAAACTTTTCAAACGTTGTTTACGTGTATCCTTTTTTCCGCACCTGATATGCTTTAATGCGTTCGGGAACTAGGGTTTCTGATCCCTGGAACGTACCGGTTAATCATAACATTTCTTGGGGTCATCGTTCTTTTGTCCCTGAACAGATTATTTCTTCCCATGGAGTTTATTCACCTCTCGGTTTGGTGGGAACGTCAAACTCATTAATCACATTACTAATTGCCAAGTCCAAAGGTCGTTCCTTTGTTCTAAAAATGGGCTCGGCCCTCTTCCCGTTGATAGGCTGAATTGGTTTTTAATCGCTTTTGCTGCAATTCAATTGGCTGTCAATATATCACGGCCTAAAGTATATGGGGAGTCCCTGTCTTTGATTATTTGTTGATACCATCTGTGATTTTTTTATCAATACTCGTCTCACTTTGTCTAATTATAGATCCCTACCGTAAATATGAATTCACTTTACTCTAATCCGATAGATGTCGTAGACGTGTCCGTTTTATAAGTAATTGATATTTTCTTTTTAAATTAAAGTGGGAAGCTACGATATTTCCTAATTTTCACTGTTGATCAATGCAATTCATCACAGTTCCCTCCTCTGAACTCAATTTGCTGTGGCTAACGTTGTATTTTATTTTAATGTCCTCTTTTTTTTTTTTTTTTTTTTTTTTTTTTTTTTTTTTTTTTTTTTTTTTCGTTAGACACCGAAATTGTGTTCAAATTTAGACTAGCTATCTTCCCCTCCTCATTTGGTTATTCCCTATCTCTACTCCGTGTCATATTACTTCCTATCTCCCCCTCCTCATTTTGTTATCCCCTATCTTTTTTCCGTATCCTATTACTTCCTATCTCCCCCTCCTCATTCTGTTATCCCCTATCTCTTTTCCGTATCCTATTACTTCCTATCTCCCCCTCCTCATTTTGTTATCCCCTATCTTTTTTTCGTATCCTATTTTCCTATCTCCCTCTTCTCTTTTGCTCGGATTGTTAACAATCTTGAATTTGAATCTCATTGTATTCTTTATTTTCTTTTCGCGTAGATTTTACTTTATGAAATTTTCTTTAATTTTGATAGATTCAAAATTAATTTCTTTTTGCTGGAACACGCCCCTCGACTCGCGTGTTTTGGTGGTCCCCAACCAAATTGGACTAAGACCTCCCTTACAATGATTTAAGTAAAGATTGTTTACAATCTCGCGGCCTTTCGAACAACTGAAAAGCGGGTGGTCTCTTGGTGTGCAATTAATTGTTTTTTTTGTTTTGTAAGTATGAATAATTTTTGTGAAATGTGTGTTTTCGCACGACCTCACCCAATCCGACAATCAGTGGTATACATGTTTCATATAAATTTTCCAGCATTTTTTTTTTTTTTTTTTTCTTTATTTATTTAAACTTTATTTTATAATTCTTAATTTCTAATTGTAATTTCTTAATTCATCCAAAGTTGTTCTAGCCTAAGTGTTGTCCACTCTAATATTTAAATTTTTATAAATGTTCTTTATTATCCTCAAATTGGTTCAGCGTTCCCTTTTTTTTCCTTTTTTTTTTTTTTTGAAATCTAAACTATTTATACCTTAATTCAAATGTTACCTTTTTATCTCTATACTTAATGTCTACCCTATATCTATAGATAAACTTTCTTATTTCAATATTTCAAAAAAAATTCCTAGGCATTGTTTATTTTTCAAAATGTCCCTTTTGTGTGCCATATAATATCTCTAATTCTCTCCTTTTGAGTGTTCTTACTTATCTAACATTTTTTTTTTCTCACTAACACATAAAAAGGTCAATTTTTTTTTTCCACTAGAAAATCAAAATTAACGAATTTATTTGCCTTACTCTATTTCAATAATTGAATATGATTGTCGCTTATTAAGAACTTGTCCACTCACCCTCAAAGACTTAACGACGATCCGCCCCTCGCAAGCAATCTGATAATCTAATATTTTAGTAATTTTCTTTCTTCCCCCTCCCCAATTATAATGTATCCTAACATATTTTTATTTGTATTTCTCAATCGTTTATTTATTTATTAACATTTACAAATATTTGTAAACTTCGCACTCTATCCGTTGATTTCCACTAACTGTAAACCTGATTTTTGTTTCTTATTACTTGTGTAATATCTAGCTAAATGTAAAGCGCTATAATCTCCTTTTATCTCCCGAGTTACCGGATCAATTAGGGTATATGTGTTACTGTAAACTACTGAACCGATGACGTACGGTCCTTCGTAAATTAAACCGAATTTCTTGATCTGTTTGCGCAAAAAACTTGATTGTGTAATCTTTTTCAACTTGACCATGGTTCCGATTTCATAGGTAACTAGTCTTTTATTGAGATTATAATATTTTTGTCGATTTGTAGCGCTTTTCTCCAAATTCTTTTGAGCTGTTAACCTAATTTCATCTATTGTTTTCGTAGGTTTTCCACACCCTTGAGTATACTGGTCTAAACTATAAGTTGGCGATTTCCCGAAAGCTATTTCATTTGGTGAAAATCCTGTTGAACAATGTATTGAGTTATTGTAGGTCTGCTCTATTTCTTTAAGAAAAGCTGCCCATTTTGTATGTTTCTCGTGACAGTAAATACGAAAAATTCTTCCTAGTTCTTTATTTACGCGTTCAGTTATATTCGGTCCAGGATTTCGCACTGAAGTATGTACGATTCTTATGCCCATCCTATTCATGTGGCTTTCCCATTTTTTTGATGTAAATTGAGATCCGTTGTCAGTTAACAAAGCATCTATTTGTATGGTTTTATTAAAATCCTCTACACAATTTAACACGGTCTTAGTACTTGCTATCCTTAATTTATATAATTTTACAAATCTGCTGAAGGAATCTTGGATCACAAATATGTATTTCACGCCTCCCACTCCTCTCGGTAATGGTCCGTATAAGTCTGCCATAGCCAATTGTCCTACTTCTTTGGTCATAATTGATTTACTCGGCCCTACAGTTGGTCGAATTTCGCGCTTCGCCAGCTGACAAAGGTGACATTCTCTTACTATGCGCTTTATATCTTGATTCATACCCGGCCAGTAATACCTGTCTCCCATAGCTGATCCTGTTTTAAAAATTCCCCCATGCCCAATTTCTAAATGTATCATTTTTATTAGCTCTTCAGTCAACTCCTGGGGTACTGCTAACACCGTTTTGTTTAGTCCTGTGGTGTAATACAAAGTCTTACCTATTTTTTTGTAATTTTTTAAATACTTATTTACTCTTTTTGTTGGTGGTCCGAATTTTCCCTTGCGCAAATACCCGAAAATTTCTCCCAGAAATGTGTCCTGCTTCTGTAGCTCCGTTATATTTTCTAAGTGTTTTCGAATTTGTTGTCTACCTTTAACCGCAAAAGCTGCTATTTCTGGACATGTGTTTTTCTCCTCCTGAACGTTTTCCGCATCACAAGAGTAACGAGATAAAATGTCAGGTCCTATATTTTCTTTTCCTTTAACGTACTCTACAGTGAAGTTAAATTGATTTAAATACAAAATCCACCGAGTCAGGCGACCACTGTACATCTTCCAGCTCTTCAAAAACGTCAGTGCTTGATGATCTGTTCTAATTATCAAATGTACTCCTCTTAAATATGTCTCAAACTTATGTAAAGCATATATTATCGCCCACAACTCTTGTTCTGATGTGGTCCATTTCAACTCCGGTCCTCTTAAAGCTTTGCTAATAAATCCAATAACGTGGTGATTTCCTTCGGCATCTAGCTGGTATAGCTCCCCCCCTATTGCGAATCCCGAACTGTCTGTCTGTAGGTAGTATGTACTATTTGGATCATGATGGTGTAAAATAACTGTCTCTAAAAATAATGTTTTCACCTTCTCGAATGCACGCTGTTCTGAGTCACCCCACCTCCAAGTTCTATTTTTCTGAAGTAAATCACATAAAACTCGTGTTGATTCCCCATATTTATTCGCGAATCTACGGTAATAATTGCAAAGTCCAAGGAAAGCTCTAACTTGTTTGATTTTCTTGGGTACCGGAAAATTTTTAATCGCGTCTATTTTTTCCGGATCCATCTGAACTCCCAAAGGCGTTATAATGTGTCCTAACATACGCACTTCGGTGAATAAAAATTGACATTTTTCGAGTTTACAAGTCATGTTTGCTGCCTCTAACCTCTCAAGTACCGCGCCTACATGTTCAAAATGATCTTCTTGACTCCCACACGTATATATTATTAAATCATCCAAGTAATTAGCGCAGAATTCTCTCAGCCCTGGTCCTAGGATTTTGTCAATTCCCCTTGAAAAACTCCCAACTGATGTCTTTAACCCCTGCGGTAATACCTTGTATACATATGATTTTCCATTGTATACAAACCCTGTATATTTGCGACTTTCTGGACTGATAGGTATCTGAAAATAAGCTGAATTGAGATCTATCGTGGTGATGAATTTTACGCCATGAAAACGCTGTATTATCTCAGAAGTTAAAGGTGGTTTCTCTACTTCGGCAATCATTCTAGTATTTAAAAACCTAGCATCCAAAAGTATCCTGACTGTTCCGTCCTTTTTTAAAGTAAATGTTAGAGGACTAGAAAACTGTGTGGCCTCTCTACTGATGATTCCGAGTAACTCCAATTCTCTAATTTTTTCGTCAACTTTATCTCTATAAGCAAAAGGTACAGGATAAGATCGCTTAACGAAGGGCGTCTCGTCCGTCATCTTTATTTCGTGAGTGTATAAAGTTGTGAGACCCGGTCTGTCTCTAAATACATTTTTATGTTTGGTTAAAATCTTTTCCAACCCTTCTTTTCCTTTTAAATCTAAATCTAGCCCGGACACAAATGTCGTTATTCTACGCTCGAGACACGCCGTATTATTTTTTTCGGGGTTTACTTCAATGCTAATTAATTTTCCACTTGCGCAATTTTGACCGCTAATCTCTCCTTTAGATTTCCTATAAGTTATCGATGAATTTACCAACTCTATATCCTTTTTACCATTTTCTGTTTTTATTTTTAACTTTCTATTTTCGCCACACTTAAATTCAGCTATATATTCGTCTAACCAATTGATTCCTAATATAATGGGCCTGATCAACTTGGGTATTATTAAACATGGCGTATTTATCGTAACATTTTCAAATCGCAGTGGTACCAAAACCAATCTAGATATCCTCTGACTTTTGTGTCCTACGGCTACCCTGATCTGAATAGCTGTTACAGGCATAATCGGATAAAGTGTTTGATCATTTAAATGATTTTCGTAGAATTCTTGTGCTACACACGTGATCTGACTTCCGGTGTCTATTAAACAATGAACTTCCGTGTTATCTATATGTGCTTTGGCTTCCGGTAATGACGGTAAAGTGCTACCCTTTTCTACTTCCTCATAATCTCGGTCCTCAAAAATGTTGTTAAACCCCCTAACTTCCCTACCCACTTTTTCTTCAATCATTTCCAATTTATTCCATTCATCAGTTATTTGTTGTAGTAAATTGACGCATCCTTCCACACGCATTTCCTCCTCCGTTCTCGTTTCTTCCGCTCCATCCTTTCGTCTCCTTACATTCCGTTCAGCTTTTACTGGGGCAGTCATCCCTTGTTCACTCTTCCCCAATCCTTTCGTTGGATTCCATCCCCACTTCAGCATAATCTTCAATGCAGTGCTGTGTCTTGGTGCCGGCGTCCCTCTTCCTGTGTGAGTCGTATCCATCAGGACTAATGAATCAACCCCCGTCCGTTTCCCGAGTTGTCTGCGACCACTAGCTCCTTCCCGGTTGTAGTTATTGTAGAATTTTCTTTTGGTGAGCTGTTAACTTCGGTGCACTTGCTGCAACTAGCGTTTTCGCCCACACTTTCAATTGCGTGTATCCTCCTTTTTATGGCGTGGTAACGGTCACGGTATTTGTCCTTCTTGCTGGATTCCTCCCCACTCCTCTTCTTCATGTTCCGTTCTTCTGGTGTACATACCATTGTATCTAGTTTTCGTAGAAACTCAGCGGCGACAATCTCATCTCCTGATTGCCCCGAAAACCATAGCGATTGAATTTCCTTCGGATAATGTCTCATAATTTCGTCAACTATGCCCAACGGTGTGTCCGTAATCTTTAAAGCCTTCGCTAGCTCCCAATAGTTTGCGAAATGAGTGAGCATGGATATATTTTTCTTGGCATCATATACCCCTTCTGCAAGACGACGGCGAACTTCATTTTTCTTTATGTCTCCCCAATAGGTAGCTAAAAAATCTCGTTCGAAATCTAACATAGTCTCCCATCGTTTATTGTACAATTTTGCCCACGATTTAGCTTCCCCTTTCAAATTTTCCCGTACGACGACTAATGGATCCGTTCGTTTCACTTTTCTAGTGTATTCTTTTAAATCTTCCAGGAAACTAATGGGATTTTGATTTCCACCGGAGAATGATGGTCGTTCCTGCTGTGGTAACATTTCCACTACTTGGAGAACGCTTTTCGGCGCACTATCCTCTCCTATCACCGCCACTGTTGCTGGGCTTTCCAATTGTTTCTCGAGTTCTTGCATCTTATTGACGAGCGGTGCCAAAGCTGCCTGAATTATTGTAGTTATATCTCCTATGTTTATTGTTGAAGTCTCGGTTGTGACATTTTCCCCGATTGCTGTCACTAAAGCCTGGGCTCGCCTACTTGTTCCACGTTTCCCAACCATTTTCTTTATTTTCCGAGTGTCGCCCGGTTAATGTTTATATTTTATCTTATTAAGCGACAACCTTATAATCTCTATTTTAGTTTCCTAAATTACCTTATGTAAATTATGTTGCCTTCCTTATTCTATTTATTTACTTATTTTATTTTTTTTTTCCAATTTCCTCGTTTTTCTATATTTTTTTTATTTTATTTTTTTATTTTTCCTTTTACTTCGTTAACTTTTCTTGTTCCTTTTCCTCGGGTTTTTCCTGTAACATACCATGTGTGAGTCTCTCTTCACACTCTCGCTTATTTTCGCCCTGTTCCTCCGATTTTGTGTCGGTCTCCCCCTCTGGCTGAACGACTTCTATCATATCCTCGACTCGTAACTTAGACCTCTTTGAACGTCTAAATATCTCCCGTAATTCATCTCCCGACGGTATTTCTTTAGCTTCTAATTCCGTCGCATCCACTTTCCTTTTTTCCGCCATTTTCTGTTTAAAATTTTTAATGAATTTAACTCAATACCAACTATTTATTATAAATATACCTATATATATTTATAATTTATTTTATTTTTATTTTTATTTTTATTTTTATTTATTTATTTATTTTTTTTTTTTTTTTTGGAACCTGTCCCCCTATAAAACACAATATTTTTAATTATTTATATTTGTTTGCATGATGATTGTAACCCAAATTAGATCAACTCTACCATCACTCTTCATTTCAATTAAATGTAGGTAATTGCAAAAAAAACGGAATGAATATTGTTACTCCAATGTTAATGAATATCCCGTGATTTTCGTTCAACCAATAATTACTCATTGTTTAGAATGCCAACCATTCCTTCAAGTTCCGCAATATCTACGATATTTTCGCAAAATCTATTTAGAGTTCGCAATACCTATCTTGATGTTATTTCGTCAAATCCCCTCCTTTTTTTTTGGTCCGAATGATCAACTGTTCCCTTAAATAGGTATATACCTATAAAACATTCGCCTGTGATATTAAAGTTCTCAACTCGACACTATCCCCAATCAAATATTTTATGTTATTTTTATTTTATGTTCCTTATCTTTTATGTTATGACTTTTTATGTGATAATCCTCACATACAAACCCACAACATTAACTATAAACAAAGGGTCACTTTATGTAGGTAAGTTCCCCCGTTTTTATCTGTAAAGTCTGTTTATTTTTTCCGTAACCGAGTGTTGATATCATTTTCGAGTTTGTTTATTCTACAATCTCTTAAAGCGATGCGCGTTACCCCCGATGTCGCCTACTTCAAAATTTTTCGATGTTTTGTTATCACTTTCGATGCTTAGGTTATCAATCTTTCGATGCTTACAAACACCGCGGTATCTCGTATCAGATTGTTTACATTACGATCATTAACATTCTGGATTCAGGAATGTCAATACCATTATTCTGTCAATTTATGGCCTGCCTTGAATAAACTGTTTACGCTTGTATCTGACCTACATTCTTTGTTACGATATTTATAATCTCATAAGCAATCAACAAATTCATGGTCACTTGATTTAACTTTATATCGACACTTTTATAAATTATTTTAAAACATGTAGAGTTTATTCGTTAACACTTTTTTTTTATATTTAAATGTATTGTTTATATATTTATTTATATATTTTTTTCGTGTTTATTTAACGGCGCACTGTTCTGATTTTTATTTTATTTTTATTATCACTTCATTTAACATAACGTCCTACTTATTATTATTATTATTTTTTTTCTTCACTTTTTTTTTTTTTTTTTGCAATAGATTGACCAATAAAAGTTTTTTTTTTTTTTTTTTTTCTAAAACAACTTGTAAAACTCTGATCTCCTGTCACGGCTGTGCAGTTGTGATGTATGTCTTTTCTACTCTCTTATATTTGTCTGTATTTTATTTACTCCTGGGCACTTGGCACCAGTCGTAATGTTTCGTCTTTTCATACTTATTTAACTCTCCTTTCATCGGCAAGACAGTTGTAATATTCTCGCCTTTTCTCTTGGCTCTGATCGATATTTAAATTCTTAAGGCTTTGCATATGTGTGGTAGGGATGGAAAATTCCTCCCCTACGTCACACAAGCCTTTATAAAATTGGACCCTTATTTCCTCTGATAACTACAGAAAGCTACTTAAAGCTCCCTTGTACTACATACCTCTAGCGATATATGTACTTAACTAATAAATACGTTATTTACGACTTTGAACGTAGATATTCTCGTATTTAGGTTGTAATTAAACTCCATCAAACGTTGTGTAATTTTTTTGATTTATGATATAGGACTTTAATTACTTTAAATTTTGTGGTAACCCTCTTGATTCTAAACAGAGTGTTGAATTTCAAACTGTATTGGTCTCTCTCTTGCAAATTTAACCTTAAGTAATTTCTCTAAATGAACTAACTTCCCTTTGACGTTTATTATGATTCCCTACATCCTAATGAATTCATGAATAAGCAATACTAATCGAAACTACACATGACTAATTGAACAGATAATTAAATATAACTCAAATGGTTAAATGTTAGTAAATTTGATTATGATTGTATCTCGTATCTGCTGGGCGCCCCTCCGTTTAGATTCAGCTGCTATAAGGTACATATAAAGATGGATTTAGTAGGTTAATGTAATTAGTTAATTGCGTATTTGACGAACTCAGAATAACCCTTTTTCTGGCAAAATTTGGCTCCTGCCTCCATCAAGTAAGCAGGGTGATCAGGAGTCCTCCCAAAATTCGCACAGTCTTTTGGCACGGTTCAATTGATTGATACCTAAGTTATCGCGTCCCAATGAACCTTCCTTCGCCATCATGCACTGCCTTCAGGTCTTCCCCCGAGCCCAGATACCTCCAAATTCCTACTCCTCCAAAGTTTACTATTTACTTAGGGCGAACCGGTTTCGTCCTATATGCAATCATATACTCACGGGTTTGTGTGGAGTTACGGGTCGTGAATCCTCCCTCCACGTTCAAGAAATGAGACGAGAGTGACCCGACAGGCCTAAAGCACTAATTGTAAGTGAGTTCGTTTCATTCAATGAACAGTACATAAAAAGATATATATGTAAACATACGTTTTGGGAAGGTTTATAACTCGCAATACGAAACTACTTGCAACGCATCCCGAGCTCGGATCTCGCCCATCAAATTCTGCGAAATTTTCAGATTGATACCGAATAGATACATAAGAATAGTGGGTGATATAAATATATATTCGTACATTAAGATCTTATCTGGCGATGTGTTCTGGAGATTCGCCATAACTCCAAGCTTTTGTTTGGTTTTGTTGACGGTTTTGTTTGAGAGATCCGCCATCTCTATGGTTTGATTTTGTTATAGAAGCGACCACTGCCTTCTGTTGGTTGAACTGTATTTTTTTTTTCTTTCCCTCCCCTCCAATGTTCAACTTTTGATAAATTCTTGCTATCCCGTGATTCTCAATTGAAGCATGTAAATCCTCATTACCCCTTATTAAGCTATCCCGTGATTTTTCAACTGTTTCATGTAAGTCTTCAATACACCCTATTGAACTATCCCGTGCTTTATCAACTGTTTCATGTTAAATCTTCAATACACCTTTTTTTACTATCCCGTGATTTATCAGCTGTTTCATGTAAATCTTCAATACACCTTTTTTTACTGCTATAATAAATCTGTTAATTTTCAATTGCTTAGGTCTGTAGATACCTCTTTACGTTCAAATTAAAGATAGTGTTTAAATTTTTTTTTTTTCTTTTTGTTCCTAATAATTGCGCAATATAATAATTTTATCCCGTTCCTAGAAGTTAATACCTAAGTACGATATCCACTAATCAAGGTCATTTTTTTTTTTCTTTTTACTGTATTCGAACTAGTGCCCCAGTGACCGAATTATTTTGTAAACAATTTGAGCTTTGTAAACATTCTCTACGTCCTCGTGACCTAGATTCAAGCGTATGAGGTATGTTTACTTTAGACATTCCGGAGACGTGTGAGATGACTCTAAAATTTTCTTTGTTTGATAATGATGTACTTAGCGCAATTGTCTAGTCTGATACCCGATTACGTATACATATTTATTCATTTATATATACTTTGTCTCAATAAATAATTTATAATATTGATATGTATATACATAAATTTTATGATTGAAATAATTTCTAATATCATAACTTATTTCAAATGCTCTGGATTTTCTGAAATTATATTAATACATACATAACATTAAATATAAAATATTGATTTGTAAATTTATCACACATAACTACTTTTAATAGTTATTGATGAATTCAGAGGTAGGAATCGATACCCGTTTCCTCTTTTTATATAAGTGTTTTTCTTTTTTTTTTTTTTGATTATAATTTTTCTTGGGAACAAAAATTACATATATATATGTTTATATACTTACATATATAAATATATAAAATATACTTATTATACTTATAATATTTTAATATAGTTACATATCACATATTAAGCGAGTAATATCTTGGTCAAATAATTAATCCAAATACCAATGTTTGCTCCATTCCGCTTTCTCCTTGGAATCTGTAAAATTTTATAACGGAAAAGACTTACCCCTACCAAGGTTTTTTCCGACCGGGAAATACACGGTAACCTTGCTGCGATTTTCCTAAATTAATTTTTTATTTTCCTAAATTTAATTAAATCTTTTTGACTTCAATTTTTTTTTTTTCATTTAATCTAATTAATTAAAATGATGCATGAACTCTATCGTTCTAAACTGTATTTTATCTCAAAACTCGTTGGTTAGATAACACTTTAAATGATAGTTACTTCACGATTAATTTAGAGATGGTAAATTGTTGTTAAATTAAATTTTTATCCCTCCGAAATTTTATGTATTAATAAAATATTATTTTGTTTTATTATTATTATTTAAGATAATTAATTTAAATATTTATTATTTGTTAGAACACTTTCACTTAGATTGAACACACGTATTTAATTATAACTTCATCACGCTAAATTATCACATCACTTCAGTTATTTATTGCACTAATATTAAACGCGAAATTTCTAAGTTTAAAAACACGATATTAAGTGATTATAAAATCCGAATTTTCCACTAAAACAAATTGTATTTATCACGAGCACTTTTATTTTTCACAAGTAAATAATGCGTTGGCTTTATTGTTATTTTTCACTGACTCTAACTGCAAAGTATTTTTTTTGTATATCACTGACTAGAATGTGAAATTTTTCTAAGTATCAAAATAATTATCACTTAGAATTTTTCCACTTTAAGTCACCCACCGTTTCGTCACGTTCCGCGAAGTTACAACCTTTTCGACCACGACGTAGACTGTCCTCAACTGGCATTTGTCTAGACTTTTATACCCCTCTCAGGTCCAAAAGATCGTATCTGAATCTCCTATAATAAACCAATCTAATTACTATCAACTCGTAATTTCTTGAAACCTCTCCATTATTGTCGAATGCGGTCTCTTAGTACCTTCCGCGTCTGATACTTTCAATTCTGTCTCGTACTCCCATACTTACAAGATCCGGATTTAGTAAGATCCATGTTTAATGGCCCAACTTCCTTTGTCCTGTTGTTCATACAAAATTAGCTTGAATTTAATAATTTTAAAGTTCTATTTTCATCTATTCCGTAACATGTCCGTGCGTACGGCATCTACCATATGTTCCAAATCTGTCCCCAAATTCGCCTATCAGAGATATCTTCATGTCGAAGTCTTTCTCGCAAATTGTTCATTTTTATTTTATTATTTTTCCACGAGTTTTTCTGTATTCTATATGAACCTTTCCATTTAAAACCGAATTTTCTCTATTTACGTCGTATATTTGAATTTTCCATTTTTTCTCGAATTTTCTTTTATTCACGACACTCTTTCCATGAATTTCCTTATTTATTCTTACGCTATTGTTCATATCTCTATAGATTTTTATATTTCAAGCCGTATTTATTTTATTCACTGTTAATCTAAGATTTCCTTTGTTTTTCTCTGTCGTATCTCCTTTCCCCTCACTTCCCCGTACTTCCCTGATATAACCATATCGTTTTTTGATGTTTGCTGCCTCTTGGAAAATTTCATTTTCTATTTGTTATTAATAAATATATCATTTTTTAACATCTTTATAGGAGATACCCCCACTTCGGCCCTTAAATTCCTGTCATTTTTATTGCTTCATAGAGATCGCCTCCCAAATTTTGTCCCGTTCTTACGCAAAATCCCATAAACCATATGCCTTGACAGTTGTATACATTAGTTCCTGTACCCACCTGGCAATAAATCCTTTTTTATTTCAGTGTCGTTAACTTTTACGAGAATTCTTTAATGTAAATATTTCATAAGACCCATGATAATTTTTATAGCTCTTTTAACGACTAATTGCCCTTATATAAACAATTTTCATGTTCGAATATTCCTTGTTTATCACAACAAAATACATCTGGGATCGACAACCATTGTAATGCCTCATTTTTTTCTGCAATCGCGTACTATGTTACTCTATAAACTCCATTTTAATTACGTAAAATGACTCATTTTCCTGAGTTTTTCTATCGCAATGTTTTTCAGCATTTTCCACTCCCCTCCGTACTGCACTCTATTTCTTCTCTAACACTTGTTACTGCTCTAGACATCTGAAATATACTCTCGCCTATCCTTTAAAACTCTCATTTTTTTTTGACGTTTCCTCCCTAAATCTTTCATCGTAATATTCTAGCTCCGTTTAGAATTGATAACAATAATTTTCCATTGTTTTTTCAACATTTCCATTTCCTTTAGCACGTTTTCCCTCGAATCGATCATCTCCGGTCGCCCCAAACAATCGTATTATAGATGAAATCTCCCTAACACCTTACAACACGTTTTCGTCACTTGCTATGCAATTTTTCACTTAAACTTTTCAAACGTTGTTTACGTGTATCCTTTTTTCCGCACCTGATATGCTTTAATGCGTTCGGGAACTAGGGTTTCTGATCCCTGGAACGTACCGGTTAATCATAACATTTCTTGGGGTCATCGTTCTTTTGTCCCTGAACAGATTATTTCTTCCCATGGAGTTTATTCACCTCTCGGTTTGGTGGGAACGTCAAACTCATTAATCACATTACTAATTGCCAAGTCCAAAGGTCGTTCCTTTGTTCTAAAAATGGGCTCGGCCCTCTTCCCGTTGATAGGCTGAATTGGTTTTTAATCGCTTTTGCTGCAATTCAATTGGCTGTCAATATATCACGGCCTAAAGTATATGGGGAGTCCCTGTCTTTGATTATTTGTTGATACCATCTGTGATTTTTTTATCAATACTCGTCTCACTTTGTCTAATTATAGATCCCTACCGTAAATATGAATTCACTTTACTCTAATCCGATAGATGTCGTAGACGTGTCCGTTTTATAAGTAATTGATATTTTCTTTTTAAATTAAAGTGGGAAGCTACGATATTTCCTAATTTTCACTGTTGATCAATGCAATTCATCACACACCTCAACTCGCATCAGAAAGTTTCCCAACCGGGTAACGATAAAAAGCCGCTCTACCTAGTCCGTACAAATAGTTTGGCACGTGTTAGGTGGTAAATAAAAACACTTTTCAAGGGTAAAGTACCATGACGCAATTGTGAGGCGGTCTATCCTCTTAAGAATATTTTAATCTTTATAGAACGTACCGATACTAAATGGACCTGAACAATACGACAGACGCACATAGAACTTTTCATTTGCATTGCGCACAGTTCGCGGTCAAAACTTGGCAAATAAGAACGTACCTACAAGTACCTACTAAAAGGAGCAGAAAAGTTCGACAGACCGGCACCATCCATATATACATATATGGATCAACAAATAAAAACGTGTAAAATGTATATGACACCGAAAAATGGGCGTGGCTTACAGGTAAATCTCGATGACAAAAGTTGATCCACATGGATCAGGATATGTATCCCAGCCTCGGTAGCGGATCCACAAATCCGGATAGATCAACAAACTCAAACGGATCAACAAAAAACTGGTGTACCGTCGCGCAATATCAACAAAGTACGTGAGGAGATAAATATATATATATATATATATATATATATATATATATATATATATATATATATATATATATATATATAATATGTGGTGACCAGACAACTCAGAATGAAACCAACTCAGAAGCACCTCAGAAAGGTCATTAAGAGTGATGATAAAAAAAATATAAAAAATTGGTTAAGTTAGGTTAGGGGTACCGGCTATTTTTAAATTATTTTTTCGTAGCTTTTAATGACCTTTCTGAGGTGTTTCTGAGTTGGTTTCATTCTGAGTTACTATGGAACCAAAATTCAATTTACGAAACTTTTTTTTTTTAATATTAATCACATAATTTGAAATATTTTATGTTAATCACACCGGTATATTAAATTTAACTTCACGCACCGACAACCAAAATTAATATTTTATTGATACATCTTATGTATATTATGTTAATATACATAAGATGTTTCAATAAAATATTAAAATTTCACTTCACGCACCGACAACCAAAATTAATATTTTATTGATACATCTTTTGTATATTATGTTAATACATCTTTTGTATATTATTTACTTTTTACTATTACTTTTGTATATTATTTTTACATGACAATTAGGATACCGAAATCATTAAATCGAAAAAAATTTAAATAAATGAAGACAATATAAGCGAAACTCAATCGAAAATATTGACAGATATATATAACATATTGTCCCAGAGGTGTCAATATGTTTTTCTGATTTTTCTAATTTCCAGATTTTCGATTGAGTTTCGCTTATATTGTCTTCATTTATTTAAATATTACAATTTGAGGTTTTACTCATAAAGTTAAAAATAAAAAAAAACGAAAAAAATTTATATATTTGGTTTCTGCAACTCTTATCTTTTGGTTATAAGAATTCACGAGACATGCGTTTTGCCTTTTCGGATTTATAATACCCATTCTCCAGCGATAAGTCGATAAGGTTAAGTCCGAAGACGAATGGTTTTATGATTGAACATTATGACAGGCTATTAAAAGTTTATAGTGAAAAGATATCACAAAGAACATTTATGATTCCCCATAAATTGAACAAATGATAAAAGATTTGGTGGATCTAAATTCTTCCAATCTTCGAAGGGGCTGCTTTTTTTAAAATCTTTTTTAAACGGAAGTTATTGCTGACTGTCTTTAAATAATTATAAACTAGCGCACACCCGGGAAAAATTACGGGATATTATAATTGTAGGATTGAAATTGCATGTTAGTAAAAAATTACGAAATCTGGCTTTACCTGTCAAAATTAACAATTTTTTTGCAGTAAAAATTTCAGATATATTTTTTTGGGTTTTATTTTATTATCGGCTTCCCGCTTGATTTGTTTAAGTTAACTCTACCCTGGACGCCCTGAGGAAAACAATTTCCCTTCGGGCCAACGTCATTTTTGGGGATGCTGTGTGGAGGTCCTTTTTAGGGAAAGGAAGGAAAAAATATGGGGGGGGGAAGAATCTGGGGGTCAATGTGTCCGTTCGCAACTGAACTGTACATATTTTGTATCGTCGTCACCCCATAAAAGAGGGTGGGATAGACCCTGTCCGTACATACAGCCAGGCGAACACACACTGAAGCGGTTTTCCCGTGATCCTCCCGCGCCTCCCCCAATGACATGCGTAGGCCTGAGGAACAGCCGCGTGGGCTCGACGTCCCTCCGCCCCCCCTCCAACAACCTGACGCTCACCTTTTCCCCAGAGTTTCTAAACTTTCTCTTCTTTCCCACATATATTCGAGGCAAAATCGGGGAGCCGGCTAAAGGGCGTGGACTCCGGGTTTCGTCTGCGGTTGGGCCGAAAGCCATACACATTGTCATTAGGACTGCCTGGTGGTTTGTGAAATACCTTCTCTCTATATTTTCTTTTTATGCATTTTATTTTCTCTCTGTTATTATTGTAAATACTTGCGTTATATTATCACTGTTACTTTTTTGTTATTCTTATCCAAGCTTCCTTAACTAGGCGCAGCTCTTATTTTTCTTTTTATTTACTAACACTTGTATATAATTTCTCTATAAATTGATGTATGAATCCATCCCAACCACTGTAGTACAAGAAGACGAGTCGAGAGAGTCTGGATGGAGAGGTAAAAAGGTCTTCCTTCACCATTCTCTCCCAATCCGGCCCACCACGCAATAGGTGGCCATGGCGGGGCAAACGTAAGTGTTCGAGGCAAACGCATGTGCCGAAAAACCTACCTACCCATACCCGCCTCCCAAATTGATTGCATCACTATGTATATCAACAAAAACAAATAGCATTGAGGTATTAACCAATATACGTAAATGTACATTACATCTGTTTGTCTTCGATAGGGCTGTTTAGGCAGTCGCGTGACCTGCGTCCATATCTTATGTCCTACTGCACGCCTGTCTGCTATCTACTGTCTACGTGTCTAGTTCGGAACGTTTATTGGTGTTTGCCGCTCATGAATTATTGAGACCGCGTGCAAGGCGCTCCGTAACGACTATCCTCATTTAGCTGCTGCAGTTCTGCATCCCGGCTTCATAACTAGGCCACTGGGTATGAGGATGTACATATCCGCAAAACACTTGCCCATAGAAATTATTTTGGCAATATCAAAATCTTGCATTTGTTTGCTGAATTAGAAGTCTTTTTAAGTTTATGCGTTTTGCACTTATTCAACTTTTTGACAGCCTTGCAGTGCCCATCCTCAGGGCAGATGTATCCATAGAAACAGATTTAAAGCTTAGGACATTACCTTTACGTGAATACGTTAGAAGAGTCCCAAATGCTCCCGTCTGGAGCCAGTGAGAATATGGCATCCCCAATTGGGGCATTTTATGAGGCTGAAGGTAGAGGGGAGGGGAAGGAGATAGGAAGAGGAAGGTTGAGAAATACCTGGCCATTCAGGTCTGGTCATCAAACACGGCTAAAGCCAATTCTGAATGGTGGTCTTACACCAGGGCGATATTGAGAGTAAATTCCACTCTGGAACGTGCAGAAAATATGCTACATATTATTTTAAATTAATAAAATTGTGAAATAAAACTAAAATTATTTACGCACGCCGGAATTTGAACCACGTCCCGAAGAGCCTTACCCCTCAACCACGGAGGCAATCCTTGGTTGGTAGTATTTTCCAAATGACAACTTTAAACATTTATCGATCTTCCGAATCTACGTTGAAAACACATTCCGTTGTACGTTTAGTGTTTCTTAATACATCAATCACATTAAAAAAAAACAAAATAAATTGGCAAAAACATACCAAGTAATCAGGGTTCGTAGAAAATGCGTTAAAAAAGGTTAGCTCATCGAGGGGGTAGAGAGGTGATTTTTTTTTTTTTTACGTTAACTCCACGCAGGAGGCCCTGAGGAAAACAATTTCCCTCAGGGCCTATGTCATCTGGGATGCTGTGTGGAGGGTCTTTTTGAGGAGAGGAAGGAATGAACATTGGTCTTGAAGAGATCCATGTTGTAGGAAGGAGGAAACACAGAGGCCGGCAAATCATTCCACAGCCGAGCTGTTGAACACAAGAACGAGTCGAAGAAACGACCCGTTCTCATGTGGCTAATGTCAACCGTGTACAAATGTTGGGCACGCGTTTGGCGTGTTTCCCGACTATGCACCGGTGCCGAAGGGATCAATGATGCTAGTTCCTCGGAGCATCTTCCATTGTAATACCGGTAGAACAAGGATAGCATTCCCACACGACGCCTGTGCTCTAAAGATTGCAATCCGTCTGTTAAGATGGGACAATCTATCAAACGGACCGCCCGTTTCTGCACAGAGTCGAGGGTATTTTTCAGGTATTTTGGAGCTCCAGACCAGAGGTGGCTGCCAAATTCAACCGTGGGGCGCACTTGTGATTTGTACAGGGTTAGCAGTTGTGTACTATTAAAGTATCTGCGGGCCCTGTACAGTACGCCCAGGTGATTGGCTAAATCGTGACGTAGCTTGAAGACCATATTCCACTGGGGGATTAAAATTAACTGCAATACAAGTGTCGGTGTTTTACTTCAAGCTACGTCACGCGTTTGAAATTTCGAGAGCGGCCCGACGAATTTTTTTCGAAAAAGGCCCGTATGAGTTAACCTTGTTAAACTCATTTTCTACGAACCTTCCCTGGTAATCCAATAATAATGTGTTAAAATCCATTAGAAAAATAATGGAATTAAAAAAAATACAAACTCATGATGGTACACCAAACAAGGATAAACAAATTATTAAAAACTTGTAGGTCCCCGGCATGCGTTGCAATGCCATTCAAAAAAATTTATTGTTCATTGTTTCTCACGGAATCACCTTTCCGGTGCGTCCCCGTTCCCCTCCCGCGTCCCCTTCCCAGCTAGCAACATAAATTATATCCTATATGTTCCTATATGTTATTCTGATGTATGAGCTATATTATTGTAAAGTTTTATTAAAATGCATTCAGTAGTTTATGCGTGAAAGAGTAACAAACACACATATATCCATACGAATTTTCACGTTTATAATATTAGTAAGATTGTATTTTTCTTTTGGAAGGGTGCAGACATACGTTCACCGTTTGTCTCATTTGCGACTGTTGACATTTAGTATGTAAGAAAGAGGGGCAGCATTACATGCTAAAGAACAAAAATTAAACCAATCAGCACATTGACATTTGACGTTTTTGAAATTTTGAAATTCGCTCACTATTCAACATTATACTAATCACAATATTCCCGCAGCTCTTTCAAAATATGAGAATTCGTTCCATATAAAATGTACGAAGAAAATAAATTTCTTCACATTTTTTTCGTGATTTTTTCCAATGTTTTAATAGCTTTTCTGCTGTTCGGGGCGGAGACAAATCCAACATATCAAAGATCATAAAAATCGGTCCAGCCGTTCTTGAGTTATAAATGGTGTAACTAACCCGACTTTTTTATATATTATATATATTAATAAAGATAATATAAGTTTTTTTTGTTTTTATAGAAAAGAATTCTGTGCGATTTTCATTTGAAAAGTTTAAACATTCCATCTCTTTACAATTTCCATACAAAGAGAAAACAAACAATGCTATTACGGGCGGGGGAGGAAAGACGAAGAAATCGGTAACGTTCTCCAAAATAAAAGATGAATATTATATTTCTGCAAGGAGAATGGATTCAAAGGAGCGTGGCCTTTTATCCGCGGGGATGTGACGGAGGCTGTGGGAGGGCTTACAAGGGGCGGGGGTGGAGTCCTTCTGGGAATTCACATGGAAACAATATGGACAGTGTTTACTGCAGTGGAGATTTCAGGATTTAATTTATGGCACTTCGTGATGTGCAATATGTACATCGCACGGATTTTGGCCGTCAACTTTGATGAAGTGGTTAGGACTTTACTTTGGATAAGGAGGTTGCGTGCACGACTACGTGGGGTGTGCCTGCGCATCATAATGTACGGTCGTTCATTAATAAAATGGTGAAAAGATATACGATAAATCGAACGTTATTATTACCCCAGGATTTGCGTGGTTGAATTTCAGAACCCAGTTTCGAGTGCATGTTGACGCCACGACATACGCGTTGCGCCACAAATAACATCTGCGTACGTGGAATTTCAAACAAAACTACCGTTGGTATTCGGTTTTGAATTCAAGAAATCGTAACAAGATGTCGGCACTTACGTCAGCAGCTCGCATGTGGACGTTTCTTCCCTAGGTATAATCGTACTACGGATTAAAAGAATTTAAGTATCTTTCCGGATATGGAGAGATTACATATGGCGTCATTGCCTGTCACGGTTACTTTAACTCGGTGACTAGCTGTCATGGGATCACAGTGGATCCGAGGAACTGGCTATTTTTGGAACCAGTTCTTTTGGATTTACCAAAATGGTTACCTACACTCAAGCAGACCTAAAAGCCGCCCGCAGAGCGGGTTTTTAACTGCTAGTATGCATTTAATATGCTTAATGTGCTATGCTGTAATGGATTCCAATCAATTTTCACTTAAAATGTTGAAAACAAAAATTGTTCATAAAAATACCATCAAAAACAGATAATTATGAAGATGATCACCACATAACCTCTTCCGGAGACAGTGGGACTAAGGACTAAGGCACACACAGGCGGGTCAAATGGTAAAGCGAAAGGAAATTGGGTTACGAGAAAGGTTTTAGAATGTATACGATAGGCATGGTACAATTTAAGTCAATAGGAATTGTGAACTTAGCAGAGTGAGATATCGACCACTGGCGTGTCCGTACGATTTGCTTTTTTTCATAAGTTATTTCTTATAGGACCCTCCAAAAATCTTTAAAATTACCTGGTTTAAATTGGTTTGAACGCCATCAGTAACAAACCATACAATGTATTTTTTTAAAAGGGAAACATACAGACGATATTGAATATTTTCTTCGTTGGTAAAAAAATCTTAAAAATCACTCTAGTTTTGGAGAAAGAAAATGGAGAATAAATATGAAATCCCGATTTTGACGGTTTTGTTTAGGTACTAGCTTTTGCCCCCGGCTTCGCTCGCATAGTATTAGGAGGGGTTCCCACTCCGCCTCCTCCACATTCCCTATCCCCACTGCCCTCCCCCCTCTCACCCCCCTCTCACCCTTCCTCTCCCCCACCCCACACCCCCCCTCACTACTCAGCCATACCCGTTACATTAATTTTTCAAACAGCTCGCGTGCTACCGAAGCGTAACAATCAAGCACGCGCTATTTCGCATAATATATAATATTAGTATAGATAGTATAATTTTAACTATCAAAGGGATCTCGATAGTAACCTGTAAGAATGGTTTAGGTGGCAGCGCACTTCAAATAACTACTTACTTATAGGTAACAAGCAACGCTTTGCTTTTCGTCTGGACAATAAACGTATAATAAACCATTTCATACCGCCAGAGCTTATTCGTAACGCAGGAGCGTACCAATATATTATATAGCCTGTATTTTTCGCAAATAATGTAGCTTTCTATTAGTGAAAGAAGTCCATTTAGTATTTTTTGCGTGAAAGAGTAACAAATGTAACCCATACAAACTTTCGCCTTTATAATATTAATAGGATTATCTGCCCGAGGTGCAGTTGTCTCTTACGCTCAGTATTCAGTGTTCGGGGAGGGGGGAAGGGGGATAATAGCGTCAGTGACAGCAACAGTTTGGTAAAATAACTATAATTCAAATTTCTCGGCGACCATGCTCTTACTGCAATTATTCGATGTAATAAGATGTGAAAACAATGAAAACCTATTTAAACAGCGTCATATATGAGGGAAAACAGATTAAAAATGTTTTGGAAACCTTTGGTTAAACATCTTTGTGACACACAGATCTTTGTAATACAAGATATTTGCGGTAGGTGCAACCACTTTGAAGGCGAACTAGCCCGGACAGCTTGTTGCAAAGGAGGTACATACTCGTATTTACTGTTCCCGTACAAAATGCATGCCCGGCACGCTCCATGATGAAAGCGGGTTAGAATATAACGCCACCTAGCGACATGCCGGTGTGTGTGTGGGGGGGGGGGGGGGGGGGGGGAGATTATGTAGGGACAAAGAAGGCTCACACGGAAAAGCTTAGAAAGTATCAATTGTGAGAATAAATAGGAAAATATTCTAATATTTTTACCTACTCGTATTTCTCAGTTGCGGTTTTGAGCTGAAGTTGTCTTTAAAAGAAATCGCAAAAAGTTATTTTATTTTGTTGCTCCCAACCGCCTGGAGCCAGTGAGATCATGGCATCCCCAATTGGGGTATGTTGTGAAGCTGAAGGGAGGGAGGGGAAGGAGATTTTTTATTTTTTATTATTGTATAAAAATTGCATTCCATTGGAATTTATTACCCGCTAAGCTACTGCATGTAGCTTGTCAGCAGGAGATTAGTTCCACAGATTAGTTACAACCACAAATTGAATAATCATGGATTATTATTTTTTTTTACATTAACTCCACACAGGAGGCCCTGAGGAAAATAATTTCCCTCAGTGCCTATGTTATCTGGGATGCTGTGTGGAGGGGCTGCCAAATTCAACCGTGGGGCGTACTTGTGATTTGTACAAGGTTAGCAGTGGTGTACTATTAAAGTATCTGCGGGCCCTGTACAGTACGCCCAGCTTTTGGGAGGCTAACTTTACTCTGGCTTCGATGGAGCCCCCATACCTGAGCTGGTCACTTAGGGTTACACCAAGCATATCAATGGAGGGCCTGTTCGGAAGATTGCTTCCGTTGAAAGAGACTAGATTTTCATTTCGATCCCTTTTAGACGTAATCAGACAAGATTGTGTCTTTGAAAAATTAAATTCAACGAGATTATTTTTACCCCAAGAGAAAACACTCTCGAGGTAACCGTCCATTCTTTGCTTCAAAGCCCTACGAGCTGTTGGAGTTTGTGAGCCCTTTGGGGGCTTGTCAAACAAAAAGCTATCATGAACTGTACTGTCATCCGCGTAACAGTGAATTGGTGTACATGACAAAAGGTCGTTGATGTGCAACAAAAACAAAGTCGGAGACAGAACCGATCCCTGCGAGACGCCAACATTTATCGAGTGTGAGGAAGAGGTGAAACCATCGACTACCGTCTGAATCGACCTCTCCCTCAAGAAGTCGCCAATCCACGTACACAAGGATGCGGGAAGTCCGTAAGAATGCAGTTTGTTGACAAGTCCTCGGTGCCAAACCCGGTGAAAGGCCTTGGAGATGTCCAGTGCAACCGTTTGGGTCTCACCGAAACGTTCCAGGCATCGCCCCCAAACATGCGTCACATACGCGAGAAGATCACCGCAAGAGCGGTTCCGCCGGAATCCGTATTGACGGTCGTTAATAATTTTGTTCTTCTCGAGGTATGTGAGCAGTTTGTCGTTGATCACACGTTCCATCACCTGAGACAGAACTGATGTGATCGCTATGGGGCGGTAGTTGGCCGGGTTGGAGCGGTCACCCTTCTTTGGAATAGGATGGATAACCCCTTTTTTTCAACCAGAGGGCACAGAGCCAGTCTTCAGGGACATTTTAAAAAGCTTCGTCAAAATTGGAGCTATTTCTGCAGCGCACCTCTGCAGTACCAGGGCAGGTATTCCGTCAGGCCCACTAGCTTTATTAACATCAAGCCCTCGTAAAACATGGAGTACTTCCCGATGCCGGATCCTCAGCTTTTTCATACGAAAACCGCAGTGAGGAACCGACGTCGGGACAGCACCTTGGTCATCGAGGGTTGAGTTATCCGCAAACATTTTACCTAGTAAGTTAGCCTATTAATAATCTGATGGAGAAGAGGAAGATGGGGAAGTCCCTAAAAAGGGCTACAGCCATTTCAATTCTGAATACAGAGTATCAATGGACGTACTGGACTTATTTTAACATGTGATTCTTGACATTATTTGGTGCAAAAAATGATGATGAATGTTTAGTTTAAGAGTTGTTTTTTTTAAACTAAAAACATAAAATATACGTACGTATTGAACACTTATGGTCGAGGTAAGGGCTTGAGCGGTTACTCGGCTGAGTGATCAGTGATGTCATGTGGAAGAAAAAGTTAATTGTTCATTTAAAAAAAAAAGTTAAATTAAAAATAAACATTAAAAAAAGTCACGGAGATAAAAATTCACCCTGCATAAATAACTTGAGAAAAAAACCTTGGAGATATTACAAAGTTCGAGTTACATTGTGTTTCTCCTAACAAAAACTTTTTATTAAATTCATTAATTACAAACATCAACAAAGGAAAAAGTTTTAAAATAGAATTTTGAAGGATGATAGTTTTTGTACGCGTTCCTTTGAAAGGAATGATTTTAACACGAAAATTTAACTGGAAAAGGAAAACAAAAGAAATTCTTCTGACGTTCCAAAGACGTTTTTCATAGAATTAAACAGGCGCGTGAAGTTAGAAACTTTTACTTTGGCTAATGCTATTCGAAATATTTGTTTACCATTTCATTTCCACTCTCACTTTCGTCCCGCGATGATCACTTTGAAGTAAGGGCTCTTTGATCTTAGAAATATTGCAAGGGTAGTATTCTACATATTTTCGAGAAACTTTTTTAACTAAAATGTGATTTATTTCGTGAGGTTTTCGACACACCTTTCAAAAACCACGGGAAACAAGAGAACGGCAAGACCATAAAACTGTGAAGGACGTCACTAAAAAGCAACTGCCTACAATTGGTAACTTATTAAAACTTTTTACACGTAGGATTGCTTAAAAATAGTAGCTACGCAAGAGTACAAAATACAATAATTATTTGTTTCAATATTTTTTTTCAAGGAGAAAGGCAAAGTAATTTTAATATGTAAAACAAAGTCGGTTTAGTTACACCATTTATAACTCAAGAACGGCAGGACAGATTTTTATGATCTTTGATTTGTTGGATTTGCCTCCGCCCCAAATAGCAGAATAGCTATTAAAATTTAAAAAATTCACGAAAAAAAAATTAAGAAGAAAATTCTTTTCCTCACACATTTTGTATTGAACGATTTCTCATCTTTTGAAAGAGTTGCAGCAATATTGTGATAAATATAATATTGAATAGTGAGTGAATTTCAAAAATTCAAAAACGTCAAATGTCAATGCGCTGATTGTTTTGCCTTTATTCTTAAACATATAATGCTGCCCCTCTTTCTTGCATACTAAATGTCAATAGTCGAAAATGAGGCAACCGGTGAACGTACGTCTGCACTCCTCCAAAGGAAAAATACAATAATTATTATAAATCTCCCTCACACTGTTAGGAGCGGGCCCCCAAACATGTCCCAAGCTAGCTCTCAGGGGAGGCATGATTTACCCTCTATTCAGGTGGTGGGTCGCTCGAGGCTTCAGAAATTCCTTCGCATCTCAGTCGTCTGGCAGGATACTCCCCCTCTAGGAAACCCTCCTGCCGTAGCAGAATAATAACAGGATTGAGTTAAATAGATTCATGTATTGCAAATTTAAAACACAGTACATAGGTCATTACAGTACAATTCAACACAAGAAATACATACTACACAATCCTAGCTATCGTGTTTATAACCTCAAGATCCCTAAACGAAACTCTCTGAGTGATGGCTTTGCGCGGGAGTTTACAGTCTATCGTTAAAGGACACAATCAAATGAGGAAACAATTGTACAGCTTACATGATGTTGGGGGGTCTTCGTCTTCCGGCTTCCAGGGGCACCTCCCGAGTTTAGGACAGAACCGAAGTTTACACAGGCATGGTGAAATATCAGCGCTAAACCCGTAGGTTATTGAATTAACATTGCAGGTTATATTTGAGTACAATTCGAGCGATAGTACGCCGGGCGCGAACAGTGGGAATCAACGCGCGGGCTTAACGTGTGCCCGAGGCGGCTCGCAATTCTCAACTGGTGGAAGGGATCGCGTGCGGGTGGGCGGATGGGATAGGAAGTAGGAAGCAGGGAACAGGGGGGAGAGCAGGGTGTTGTGTAGTTTGCGGCGAATTAGGAGTTTGAATTCTTTGTCGTTTGGGCGTACCATAACACTTCCCCCCGCGCTTGGAAAAAAAGCGACGTGGCAATGGAGCTGTAGGGAAAAAAAATCCTCTTATGCTTCCATCGGGGTTTTGAGAGATTCGTTGCTTGAGAGATTTCCTAGCTAGAACATACAGTTTTATGCTATAGTTTGGGTCACAATGTTTGTAGGGAATGGGTGGGGGTACATACAATGTTTGGAAAAGACAAATTTGGGAAAAGTACATGGTGTAAAACAACATACAAGGTTATGCAATTGAAAATAACAATACACATGGTTAAGCAATTGAAAGAATGACAATACACATGGTTATGCAATTGAAAGAATGACAATACACATGGTTATGCAATTGAAAGAATGACAATACATTTGTGCAAGAGAAGAGAAAAAGTGTGTGATTCTAAGGTTTCATTGGTCTTGGAGCTAAGTTTGTGAAGCGTGGATTTGTTTGGTTTCGGAGAATTTCGAAGAAAAGGACGTGACTTCACGGATTCTAAGGATTACATTATCACTGTAATCAGACCCATTTGAGACAACGCTCAGGAGTACACTTGGGCCTTAGAAAACACTTGGTTTTGTCGAAGACGTCGAAGTTCACGAAGTGGAGACTGTGGTTGCTGTGCCGCGACTATGGTTACAGAGGTCATTGAAGAGAAGAATCCAGTATCTGCAGACATGCCAGTGCGAATCCTAAGTGTTATTATGGTAAACACGGATCGTATATAATGGTTATTGAAGCATAATGTAGCTCAAGATAACTTGTATTGGTGCGCATTCAGCGAATACTGGTGGGTCAAGGTAATGATGGTTTACACATGACGATATATGCGTCACTGCATGACAGAGCAAGAGACGACAAGGTTGGCATTGATAGCAAGAGTAAGAACAAACCTAAGAGCTAGCGTGCCCAAAAGGTAGTTTAGAGTGTCATAAAGTATAGTGGGACAACTCAGCTTGCTGTGGCACGACAAGACAACATACGTATGGGCGGTATGGTCTGTGCTTTCAGGAACAAATGCGTAGAAAATGGCAGCAGGAGAGACCTTGTAACCACAGCGCGTGCTGTCAGGAAGTGAAGCTCAGCTTGGCTGTTGGTGATGACATCCGCCTGGGCTTCTTTTTAAATCCGGGAGGAATTATTATTAGAGCAAAATTCTTGAAGTTTACCTGCCTAGGGACCAATGAAGAAAAGGTTTGGAGAGAAACAAAATGTGTCCAGATAATGAAATAACGAAATTTTAACCACCGACCCAGAGAGTGACGAAGAGAGATTCCTAACTAAATTGTGATTACATGAACATTTTCCTTTGCCAGGATGACTTGGCGTTTGCCTAGTGACAATATGTCTTGGTTAAAAAACAACCGGCCCTCTATGGCCTATGCTAACATGAGATGGTAACATTTTCGTAGAATTTCAAAGAACGAGACAAAGAATCGTGAACTAGTCACGGCAAAGGGAAACCAATTCATGAATAAAGGTTGTCAAAAGGAGACAGACGGTACGCCAAGTGCATATCGTACATATCCAACATTCATGAATGTGTTTCGTGGAATTGAGAAAAGAGAGAAAAAACTGGTGAGACATATGCAGAGATTGAGGGGGAAAACCTATAGATAACCGGACAGTTACCTATTCGAACTCCAAGTGAGGGCGAGATATGGTCAACGACAGATTTTTCACTTCATAACATAAGTCTGAAACATGGGGAATGGGAGGAGGAGGGGAGAAGGGAGACGAGTTGCGAAACTTGCTAGAGACTGGACCAATTTCCGATTCAAACTCTATGTGAAAATGAAACATAATCAACCAGCAGATTTCCTGACTCTTTACATTTATCAAAAAGGATGAGGAGACATTTGAATACACATTATATCAAAGAGGCTAATCTTTCGCGTGTATTGGGCAAAAGATTAGGGGTCATTTTAAAAACTTCTACATGATTGTGAGAAAAGACAGACCCTTGCTCCAATTTCACAAACCTGGGGGTTTTCTTGTTCGTTCTCCAGACAACGAGTTAGGTGGTTTTTGTGCTCAATCGATTAACTCCCACAGCACTATGCCCCATAATTGACAGTGAAGCTGAAAACTAGTCCTTTTGGGATAGTAGATATTCCTGGGCTTCTTTCCTTTTTGCAAAGAAGTAAAAAAACAGGAAGTCCACGGGCATTGGCGTTGAATGACAACAAAGGGTTGTGGACTACATTTCGTAGATCGCACACAAAGGGTTTGATATTATTTCGTTCGCACGACTCATGGTAAGTGTTTTAACGTCTCCACGTATAGTGTACAAAATATGTAAGTACATACAAGATATAACTCAATTATAGACAGAAGTCAAAGAGTTTATACAATGCATCCTAAAGAAGATAGCAAAGCCGATATTATGTCGTTCACACGAATCACGGTAAGTATTGTTATTACGTCTCCACGTCTCGTGTACAGAGTTTATACACAGTTATACATAAAAGCGGTACTCATGACAAATAAATGACACACGACCGGAACAGGTTATACGAAAAGGGTGGTACTCATGGCAAATGAATGGCACACGACCAAAATAGAACGTACAAAATGGTTCTCATGACAAATGAATGGCACACGACCAAAATAGAATGTACAAAATGGTTCTCATGACAAATGAATGGCACACGACCAAAATAGAATGTACAAAATGGTTCTCATGACAAATATGTCACACGACCAGCTCAATAACATTTAGCTATGAGAAAAAAGTGATTATGACGAACTTCTCGTATCGCGGCAGGTATTTTAAGGATCCCTCCTATAATGGTGGATGTTCTAAGGATCTCTCCTATAATGTAACAGGGTTACGTTTAAATACAACACAATAAACGTTAACTATGCTTGTTTTAACACAGTTTATAAAGATTTGTTAGATTAACTAACTCCGTAGCCCAGGAGCGTACGATAGGATAACAAGGAGGTAAACAATTTAATGTCACTTCGTATGTTATAAAGGCGGGGTGATGACAGAGTACATTTCTGTTTACACCATGTGACAAACAAAGACAGACCTACATGGTTTTACATACTGTCTATTGCAGCAAACTTCAGTGGGGACAAATAAAAGGGACCAATTGTGGTTTTACATACCCTTTGTGTGGTTACAACATACCAGGTTATGTGCAATTTAGGTTGCAAATACTTGGTTAAATGGCGAAACAGGAGTTGAATGCCTATGTTTGTAAAACGATGATCAAACAAAACATTGATGATTTACGTTAAACTGCGGTTATTTATGTACGGAAATCAGGGCTGCCGTTAGGTTTTATTAACCTTTTCCGTAAGGGTTGAAGCATGTAATACAAGACATACATGTTGTGAAGAGGGACAAATCGAGAACTTCTTATAACAACAAAAGACCGAGTATTTGGTTTTACGTACTTTAGTTGAAACGAGTCCATGAGGATTTGTACAAGGATGGAAAGACCAATTTAAAGGCTTTTCCTTTATTTATATACATATGATTTCAAAATGGATGTGTCAAAATCCAATTTGTTAGCAAAGAGCTCGGGTAGGACGCCATCAATTTTTTGACATTTGAGAAAAAATTGAAAACTACTATACACAAGGAATGTGATTATGTGAGTAACCACTTATCTTTACCATGATGGGTAGAATATGGAGCATGTTGAGATGGTTTACTAGTCCTGGGTCGTGATTTAACGCTTTGGAGTTTACCAAATCGATTTTAGAACGACGCTCCAGTATTTACAGAACATAAAAAGAAAAAAAATGAAGAGATTCCTTCCGATATGATGAAAAAAAAACAACAAACAAAAATGGTGAAAATTACAATATTGCATTACATGGCAAAGCGTGCCATGGCATGAACGTTGCGTAGTGTGAGGGGTTGAGAGGCAATGATTGGGTTCATGACTTCCCGAACACTGTCACTCGAGGGGTGTCTCTGCTCTAAAGTGATCAATTTTGGAACAGGTGAGAAAAAAGAAAGAAAAAAGAAAAAAAAATAAAAAAAACGTGTGAGACAAAAATTACGGTGGTTGCCAATTCACGAACATGAACGGGGCAAACTACACCGTGGATTGTACATAAATTTACAAAAATGATTTTTTTTAACAATATTCGTTTTATCAACGAAAGGGTGGGCATGTAATTGACACTTTACACGCCGGTCATTGTAAGACTTGGTGTGCTTACAAAAAGGTTGTGGTGATACACACTGGATCATTTTAAGTTTGCTGAGATAGTGGGGGCAGTTTTACTTGACTCCTCACTTCCAGATTTTGCGATATCCTTAATATGGTAATTACCAATGTGTTTTCCAGAGCAGTCAGACAAGGAGTACACTAGATCTGATAACTTTCTTAGAACTTTGGCCTTCACGAAACGTGGTGCCAGCTTGGCAGAGAAATACATGGCTCCTTGGGAAAGTGTGTTGTTCTTTCTCCAAACTATGTCTCCTGTATTGAAGGTGACATGTTTCCTACGTAGGTTGTATCTGTCCGCACTCTTTTGATGAGCCAGGAGCAAAGCATCAGTGACTTCACTGTAGATGGCCGACAGTTCTTCCAGACGATGGGCATAGTCCGCGGTAGGGTTGCTTGTGGTGGCAATTGACGTAGGAAAGTTTGTGTTCCTATGTAGAGAACCATGAACAACTTGTTCCATACCGTGTTTTAAGAAGAAAGGTGTGTAACCAGTGGCCAGATTAACAGTGTTGTTCATTGCAGCCTGAATTTTATCTAGGTTTTTACACCAAGTACGTTGATCTTTATCAACTAGAATAGCCAGAGCTGTGTTGATTGTTTGGTTATAACGTTCGACGGTGTTATTTTGTGGAGTATACAAGGTATTATAGTAAATATCCTTGATTCCGTATTTGGCAAGAAAATCTTTGAATTCTTGGGCAATAAATTGTTTTCCGTTATCAACAATTACGGTTCTGGGTGTTCCGTAAGGTATAAAAATGTGTTTTTCCAGAAGTTTGATGATGGCGGACGCGTTGGCTCTTTTTAAAGGAAAGATCCAACAGAATTTAGTGAAAACATCCACTACACTAAGTATGTGCATGTGTCCGGCATAACTTCGGGGAAAGGGTCCGACGAGGTCCATTGACAATGATTGTAGGGGTCTGTCGGCACGTTTGGGATTACCCATTAGGCCGGCAGGTGCTGCCGTGCTATGTTTATAGGCTTTACAAGTTTCACATTTAGAGATGTAATTGCGAATTTGCTTGAAGAGACCAGGCCAGTAATACTTCAAGGAGATCTTTTTATACGTCTTGAAATTTCCTGGGTGTATGGAGTCGGGAGCACTATGATTGTCAATAATTATTTGTTCTCTACCTTCGAGGGGAACGACAAGTTTCCACGAGTAATCTTCGAGGATGGATAGTGGTACCTTGCAATTACGGTATAGTTGTCCTTCTTTTATGATAAAATTAGGAAACTTTTGTTGGTTATTTTTACAACCTTCGAAGATTTTCAAGTACCATTCATCTTTTGTAGATGGAGGGGGGGCAATTGTGTCAACATTTAATGAAGCCAGTTCAATTCTTGAAAGGGCGTCGGGAACAATATTGTCCGCGCCTTTACGGTGAACAACATCAAAATTGTATTGAGACAAACGGGAGGACCAACGAGCGAGCCTACCGGAGGGATTACTTAAAGAGATCAACCATTTCAAACTACTATGGTCTGTAACTACAGTAAATTTGCTACCGTCTATGTAACCGCGGAAATGGTGAACAGAATCCAATACAGCCAATAACTCTTTCTCGGTAATTCCGTAGTTTTTCTCGTGTTTGTTTAATGTACGGGAAAAATACGCTACAGGTTGTTCGCCATCTGGGAATTCTTGAGTAAGGACTCCACCGATTCCTACATTGGAGGCATCCGTGTGGAGGGTAAAAGAGAGTGCAAAATCCGGGCAATTCAGAACGGGAGCTTTTTGAAGGGCATTTTTTAGAGTTGTAAACGCTTCTTCAGCTTCGACAGACCATCGGAAATTGCTGACACCTTTACGGATGCCGGTAATTTTATTTAAGGGGGCTGCGATAGTGGAAAAGTCTTTGATGAATCTCCTGTAGTAACCTGCAAGTCCAAGGAAACCTTTGACTTCCTTCGCGTTTTTGGGTCGGGGAAAATTTGCCATGGCTTCCACCTTAGCGGGGTCTGTTCTTAGACCTTTTTCGTCGATAATGAATCCCAAATAACGTAGACGGGACTTACAGAATTCAGACTTCTTCAAGTTGATGGTTAAACCAGCGAACTTGAGTTGTTGAAAAACTTTTTCCAGCATTAATAGGTGTTTTTCAAAGGTATCGCTGACGATGATGAGGTCGTCAAGGTAACAAAACAGGCTGTTATCGACTTCAGGACCGAAAAGTTTGTCCATCAGTCTTTGTAACTCGGCGGGGCTGTTTTTTAGACCAAAGGGTAATCTTTTAAAATGGAACATTCCCCTACCAGGTACAACGAAAGCAGTTTTTTCGCACGATTCTGCGTCCAAGGGTATTTGCCAAAACGCTTTGCTGAGATCGACAGAAGAGATGAACTTGGCGTTACGCAGCTTGTCTAAGGTTGCGTGAACGTGAGGTAAGGGATACGCATCAGCTTCCGTGCAAGAGTTTAAACGTCTACTGTCGAGACAGAAACGTGCAGAGCCGTCTTTTTTAGAAACCAAAAGAGTTGGGTTGGTCCATGCACTTCTGCTGGGAACCACCACACCCATTTTTAACATTTCATCAAGTTCGTTTTCTAAAAGTTTAAGTTTTTGGGGGGCTAAGTTGTAATAACGTTGCTTGAAGGGTGGGCCATTGGTTTTGATATGGTGTTCAACCAAATTTGTCAAACCTAATCCACATTTTTCGAAAGATATTGACTCGAATTTATTGACCATTTCTTTTAGTTGGAGAGCCTGGTCCGTGCTTAAATTTTCGTGAGGTATTATTGTGCGGATCTCACTAATTTGAGCAGCAGTGGAGGTTTTGCCAAGAGTATTAAATACTTGGGGAGCAACATTGAATGCCTTCCAGAAGTCAACGCCAAGGATGAAATTCTGGGATATAGAGGGCACTATTAGAAAATTGATTGTAACTATTTTATTGTTACAATTAATTGGCAGGGCAAGGGCACCGATGACCGGTTGAGAAACATTATCCGCAGTCGTCAGGTGTGTTGATTGGGGCGAAATTCTAAAATCACTGTTAACAAAAGGCAGGTGAGCATTGTTGCCAAGACAGCTGACAGATGCACCACTATCAAGTAATCCGGAAAAGGGCACATTGTTAACAGAGAAAAAAGCATAGGGTCTCCCATCTTTAGCTTGTTTGCAACAAACCGAAGAAACATTTAAGGTCTGGTTAAAATACTTAATGTGTGCTAACCAATCAGTCCATTCTTTAGACCTTGGTTCAGAATGGGTGCCTGAGAGGTTATTATTTAGTTTTTTGGCCTCTTCATGTAGAAATTTGGTGGGGGCTTGGAGAAATCCACCTGAGGTCTGACATCGCTTGGGTTTTGTAACCTTTCCATGTTGTGCCTTGATTTCTTGAAAATGTTGCGCAGTTCGTCGCTTGGAGGAGAGCGGTCCCTAGAGTGATGCCTCTTGAAAGTTCGGGGTTCCTTAGATTCCAGAAACCTTGCTTGCTTGAAACAAGTAGTGGCCAGATGGCCTACTTTTTTGCAAAAAGAGCACACTTTTTTGTTGTTGAATTCTGGTTTTAAACCAGACGAACGGCTTGGCACAACTACATTATTTGACACATTCTTTATGTTTTTCCT
The DNA here is from genome assembly GCA_929108145.2 of Limnephilus rhombicus. NCBI lineage: Eukaryota > Metazoa > Arthropoda > Insecta > Trichoptera > Limnephilidae > Limnephilus > Limnephilus rhombicus. The sequence goes on from OV815286.1 coordinate 23,665,372, forward strand.
ATCCTGGTACGATTCCAGAAGGAGACAGACTTCGTTTAGCTGGGCTAGGGATGCAATTTTCTGTGAGGTAATGATGTTCTCGTATTTGCTTAAAAGGCCATCAGTTATGACTGGTAATAGTTCAGCTTCCGAAACGGGATGTGAAAGCTTGATGTTAATGGATTCAGCCCTTTCTATGAATGTTGCTACAGGTTCATTTACTAGCTGTTTAATAGATAGTAAAGATAATTTGATCCGGTGCTGGGCTTCCGTTTTTCCGAAGCTCGAGATTAGGGCAGATCTGAGTTTATTCCAATCTTTGCATTTAGTTTTTTGAATGCGGTGCCAGGGTATCAATTCTGGGGAGATGAGTTCTATGAAGTTTTTTCGTAGAATCTCGAATGGGATATTTTTGATTGTAGCCGTTTCTTCAATACGGTCAATGAAATCCAGTACATCGGAGACGCCATTATATTTGATTTTCCACGAGGATAAATCGTAGGTTTTATCTTGTGTCAAGGTGGGTGCGATGTCCTGTTTTATCATTACTTGTGGCATAGGTTCTTCGTTAGGAACAAGATTATTCAAAACTTGCGTAGCCGAGCGTGAATTATTTTCGCTTGAGGGGGCGAGGTTTATTCTCTTAATGTACTTTTTGTTGAATAAAAGTGCATAAGCCTTTAATGTAGGTTTAGATTTGCTTGATGGCGAGAGTCCTCTATCCCTTAAAGCAGTTTGTAAGTGAGTTTTGGATAAGTTGTGCACGTTGGGAATGATGCCCAAATTGGATGATGCCATAGCTTGATTGTTTTCCATTGTGAGTTTCCCAGGTGGTGAAAAAAAAATTGCCAGGGGTCTTCTTTAGCAAACGCAAAATTAATTTTGTGAGGCACTTTTCACTTGGTAATCACTGGTTGGTATTTCTAAAATAGTTATAGAAAACTGTATTCCATACTACAATTTGGTATATATGACACCAGAATCTTTGTCAAAGGAAGGCACAAGAAAAAATTTTTGCGTGGAAAGACCTAAGTAGTAAAGGTTTTTGTGTTTCACTGACCACTTTGAGAAAACTTGTGAAATTCACAAGTATTTATTTTTTTTCCAAAAAAATTTTGCCAGGACTGACCTTTAGAAAACGGGTTTTTTATTTTTCACAAACCACTTTTGAGAAAACTGTGAAATTCACAAGTATTTATTTATTTCCAAAAAATTTTGCCAGGACTGACCTTTAGAAAACGGGTTTTTTATTTTTCACAAACCACTTTGCACTGAGAAAGGCACTAAAATTCACAAAAGGCACTCTTCTGGCAAATAAGGACAAACTTCCGGATGAAAATAACTGAATATGGGATTTGTTACGAAACCACATTAAAATTATTTTATTTTTTCATGGAACCAATCATTGGTTTTATTATTATTTCACTTTTTTTATGTAAGGAAAAAACACAATTCACTTTACACTTATGCTGAAAAAAAATGCGGTACCTATAACGTAGAATGTGGAAAGAAAGTCATTATTTTGTCCATTTGGTGAAATATACGTGGTACTAATTTGACAGACACAACAAGTGGGCCGATCGGTATATTGTGCAAGAAAAACGTGAGTGTGAGATTTTTTAATTAAAGAATCCACAAGGTAATTGGAATTCCAAAACCAAATTTACAATAGCGATCTCCATTGCTTCCGACCTTAGTGACAGAAGGGCGATTTTATTATTCAAAACACTGCATAGTGACAGGGAATTGTTCTGCCTGATTCAAACGGATTTTTGCCGTTGGAGTTTGGCGCGATAAACGCACTTTTGTGCTTCGATGCGCGTGGGTGCGCGCGCAACTCAGAGATTAGGTATGTATTTACCGCGTGAAACATCGGGCCGTTGATTTGGCGCGAATTACTGTTGCTCGTCCGCTGCTTTGTGAACAAAGGGGTCGGCGCGTGCGCAGTCAGGTTCGCGGTTTAAATGCTGCCGTCTTTCTGGTTAATACAAAATGGCCATGTTTTCAACTTTGACGCAATTTTTTTATAATTGCAATCAAATCTGCGTTATGGACTTAACTTGCACATGGATTTCTGTGGTTTCCCACAGAATTCATTATTCACTGGGTATAAAACACCAAGACACAGTACAATCAATGTTTACAAACAGTTCCTATGCGGGGAAGATTTCGACAGGGAGCACTCCGTAAGGCGACTGAGACAATGGCAAAAATGAAAAAAAAATTCTGGGCCCCACTATGGACGCCAGTGTTAGGAGCGGGCCCCCAAACATGTCCCAAGCTAGCTCTCAGGGGAGGCATGATTTACCCTCTATTCAGGTGGTGGGTCGCTCGAGGCTTCAGAAATTCCTTCGCATCTCAGTCGTCTGGCAGGATACTCCCCCTCTAGGAAACCCTCCTGCCGTAGCAGAATAATAACAGGATTGAGTTAAATAGATTCATGTATTGCAAATTTAAAACACAGTACATAGGTCATTACAGTACAATTCAACACAAGAAATACATACTACACAATCCTAGCTATCGTGTTTATAACCTCAAGATCCCTAAACGAAACTCTCTGAGTGATGGCTTTGCGCGGGAGTTTACAGTCTATCGTTAAAGGACACAATCAAATGAGGAAACAATTGTACAGCTTACATGATGTTGGGGGGTCTTCGTCTTCCGGCTTCCAGGGGCACCTCCCGAGTTTAGGACAGAACCGAAGTTTACACAGGCATGGTGAAATATCAGCGCTAAACCCGTAGGTTATTGAATTAACATTGCAGGTTATATTTGAGTACAATTCGAGCGATAGTACGCCGGGCGCGAACAGTGGGAATCAACGCGCGGGCTTAACGTGTGCCCGAGGCGGCTCGCAATTCTCAACTGGTGGAAGGGATCGCGTGCGGGTGGGCGGATGGGATAGGAAGTAGGAAGCAGGGAACAGGGGGGAGAGCAGGGTGTTGTGTAGTTTGCGGCGAATTAGGAGTTTGAATTCTTTGTCGTTTGGGCGTACCATAACAACACGTATAAAGAAAATGAAATGCAATTCCAGTAAGTGAAAAAGTAATAAAATCACAAAAAATATAAATCCGTACACAACGTCATCTCTGATACTGACAAAACAAAACACGGACAGTTGTGCATCAATATAATTGCTTCATTGTGTAATTTTTAACTTAATGAAATTTTTTTATTTAATTCAGCTAATTAGTTAACACGACAGTTATTAATTCCGATGCAGTACGAAGTTCGTCGGGTCACCTAGTACAATATATATTAGGAAATAAAGTAACACAGAAAAAGAGTAAAGTCCCAAAAATACTTTTAAGTGGTTTGTCAATGGGTGGTTTTAACTTTGAAAATAAAAATGAAACAATTTAACTTTGTTAGAACCACTTAAATATTTGAGTAAAGCCGACCGGTTTTGGAATGACCGTTCCTTCTTCAGGGCAAACGTATACTGATTTGACAGTTACAAAATATGGATGGGAACAATGTATTATTATGGTAGGGGTGGAGCCGTTGATAAGTATTATTGAGGTGTGGGTGGGTAGGGGAACATATCTATAATGGACAACCACAAAGTTTTAGCTACATACAAAAGTATAAAAATTAAAGTTACTTTACTTAGTTTAAGGGAAATATGTACAATATAACTTATATGTAAATGTACATATACATATTATGCAATTTATACAAATACGTAATTACTAATGACATACACATACATACATGCACATCATAAAATAATTAAAACATTAACACAGAGATAACAAAATAAATATTCAATATATATTTATAATTATACACATGACCCTAAAACAATTGTATATACAAAAGATATTCTAATTTGCGCATTCAAAAACCAGATAACTTCAGACAGACAAACTCTGGCCGATTCACAAGATCCACATTACAATATACATACATTCCATCAACCTACAACTAAAACCAACGACTTTTAGACAAAGAAATATGCAATATTTCTCTATAAAATTATTTAATATACACCCTCGAGCAATAAAAAAAGAAAAAATAACTGACTTCAAAAGCATTCAGATATGGATGACATAGGAAGGAAGAATATAGATACAATTTTGCACCTAACAAAGATTAATGTTTGTATCGTGTTTTCTTCTAGATATTACTTTATAATTTTTCTCTCGTAATATTTTAACATATCTTCTTACTTATAATTCAAACACATAACCACGCAAAATGTGGCCATAGAATGGGTTACCCCAGTAAGTCACTTTCTTTTCTAAAAAATTGTAAAAAAAAAAAAATAAAAAAATGTTTGTTTACGCCACAGTGCGGTGTGTAGTTGGAAGTGCATTTTTTTATTATTATTTCTAGCTTTTAATGTAGGTACATACATATAATATATATTTTTTACGTTCGCTCCACACCGAAAGCCCCGAGGAAAAAAGCCCCTTAAGGCCTATATTATCTTTGGGGTTGCGATTCTCTGGAGAGGAATTTCTGGGAAGGAAAAAAAATGAGGGGTGGGTAGAAATCTGGGGGTCAATGTGTCCAGGAGTGACCGGTGTATAAATCCATCTCTCCCACTGCGATGCAAGGCGATGGGTCGAGAGTGTCCGGCTAGAGAGGTTTAAGTTAGTTTTCTAAATCAGTCTCTCTCATCACATCAACCACGTAGTAGGTGGGCAAAAGCATTCGCCGCCAAGACCTGGCGACAAGAAGCGGCGATATCCCGTCTCCCAGTATTTCACAAAATTTACCATAGGGTGCATACATTAATTACGTGAGCAGTTTTTCTTCCAATCTACACCCCCCCCCCCACCCTTGGTGAGATAAATTTGGGCCACTTCGTATATTCTTTTCAAGAAACACCCACTGACCTCACCTAATTAGTGTATGCCCCCATATATAGTTAACCTGTTGTCCTTTTTCAAATGCACCATTTTATTCCATTCGAAAGCTAATTATTTTAATGGAAGATCAGTAAATCATAAAACACAAAATTGTAGGAAGTACCAAATAAAAGAAAATTAAAAAATAATACATATTCACAATTTGGGTGGCGGTTACGGCGCCCCGGGAACAATTTATTGTATAACCAACACCTTAGCCATATGTCACCCCAATGGTTCCCTACGTTTGTTAGGTTTTCCGGATCTTGGCGGCGGATTTGTCTGCCCACCAACAGCGTGGCAGGCCGGATCGGGAGAGACTGGTTCAGGGAGATCTTTTGACCTCGCCAGCAGGACTCTCACGGAGCATTGTCTTGCACCGCAGCGGGATGGATAGATTCATACGCACGTCACTTCTGGACACGCTGACCCCAGATTCCTCATACTTTTTTCCTTCCCAGAACTTCCTCTCCTTCCTCTCCCTGAAAAGACCCTCCACACGGCATCCCCAAAGATGGCATAGATCCTGAGGGGAATTATTTTCCTCAGGGCCTCCTGTGTGGATCAAATTTAAGAAACAACAAAAAATAATATACTGACCACCGTCGAGGTTTTGGTGCCCCTACTAACCCTCAATAGTTCAGTCTCAAAGCATGCAAAACCTCAATAGTTCAGTCTCGGCTCGTTTCGACCACGGAGGAAAGTGCGGTATTTTAGCGAGTGGGTATTTCAGGTAAAACATAATGTTTCCCGTGTTAGCGGTGACGGGAGATATTTCAGTTTCCGCGGCGCAGCGGACCCGGGAGCGGAGCGGGAGCGGGGCGGCGCGCGGCGGACCACGAGTTGAGGAGGGCGACACAGCAAATTGAAAGCGTGCAGAGGCAGTGCGGTTGCGAGGCAAGCGTGAAAGGGAAAAATACAAAACATACCTAAAAAGGTCGCACTTGTCCCAGGAGTGGACAAATGTCACGTTTGACCGTATTTTGTTATGAAACATTCCTAAGTTTTCACAATTCACACGTGGTAGAAGTATAACCTTCAGAAAAGTAAAATTTCAATTCAATTCAATTTTCAGTGCCGGCAACCCGGGCGTTTATTTATTATTAGTTATGTACAACATGATTTTTTTTCCTTACCCTCCTCACTAGACAAAGTCTGTTCTGAGGCTGGTAACTAACAATTTCTAATTACATAAAAAACAAATAAGTGGTAAAACAAAGAAAAAAAGAAACATATATATTATAGTAAAAATAATAATAAAAAATAAGAGGAAAATCAGAGAATTTAAAAACAGAGTAGAAAATAGAAAATATAAAATATTAGATATTAAGAATATTACTTATCTCTCTTCTTTCCTTGACATTCAACCAGTTTAAAAATCTTTTGAAAACCCAGTTCAAATTATTAGATGCGACGTAGGTCTTTGTTTGGGCTACAAACTTATTGAATATATATGGTGCCAAGTAAGATTCATGTTTTTTTGCAAAATTTGATTTGATATATGGTACTTGTAGTTGATTGTGTGTGTTTGCTCTTGTGTATTGCGAGTGAGTTATGAAGTGTGGTGATATTTTTATGCAGTTTTTGTAGATGATCTTCTTTATGAATAGTTTATTTATGTCTAATAGGTTATTGTTGATCATTATCTGTTCTGTCGGATGTTGATAAGGCTTTCTAAACATAATTCTGATTATTGTTTTATGATTACTTTTAAGTGATTTGAGGTGAGTCTCTGCAGCTGCTCCCCATACTGAAATACCATACATTAGAATACTTTGACAGAGTGCGTAATATATATTTTTTAGCTGAGGAAGTGACATAATGTTTCGAATTGTTTTGAAGATGTAAGAGAGTTTCCGTATTTTTTTTGTAATTAGGTTAATTTGGAGATCCCATTTTAAGTTATTGTCAACAGTTAAACCGAGATATTTAATATTTTGCGCATAATCAATCTTGTCACAAACACAGCGTGAGTTAGTTAATGAGGTAACTGTGCAGGGGTGAAGATGTAGTTGTGGGCGACTATCTGGCTGACCAGCTAATGTTTTACTGAAAGTTAAGTATTTTGTTTTAGAAATATTTAGTGTCAGTAGATTATTTCTTAGCCATTTATTTACTTCAGTCATCCCTGCTTCCGTGTTTTTGAAGACTTTTTCCCATGATTGGGCTTTGAATAAAATTACAGTGTCATCTGCATAACTGATAACTTTGTACTCTATGTTCCCTAGGCTTATCTCAGTTAGACTGTTAATGTAGATGAGAAACAGTATGGGACCTAAGACGCTGCCTTGGGGTACTCCATACCTGTTGCCTACTTTGTCACTTTCTTGATTATTGATTTTTACAATTTGTTGTCTATTTTCAATGTAGCTGATGAACCATTTTAGTGGTGGACCTATTATGCCAATGTTTTTGAGTTTTTGTTGGAGTAATTTGTGTGAGATGGTGTCGAAAGCTTTTGCTAGGTCTAAGAACACTCCTAACACCTTTGAACCGCCATCTAGGTTTTTTACTATGTAGGAGGTTAGTTCCGATAAGGCGTCTTCTGTTCCCATTTTCGCCCGAAACCCGAATTGACGGGTGGAGATCAGTTTGTGTTTGTCAAGGTATGCGAGCAGTCTTTTTTTCATAGTTTTTTCTAGTAGTTTCGATAGCGAATTTAGGAGAGTGATTGGTCTGTAATTTAAGATCAGCGTTTTGTCTCCCGATTTATGTATTGGAGTAATACAACCTATTTTTAGATGATCGGGGACAAAGCCGAGGCTGAAACTTTGGTTGAAAATATGTTGAAGTGGTATAAGTATATGTTCTCGGAGACTAATCAGTATATGATTGGAGAGGTTATCTGGGCCCACAGCGCAATTTGGTTTGAGAGAAATAATTAAATCCGATATTTCCTTTGTACCTATTTTGTGAGCATAAAACGAATGATTTGGTTGCATGGTAGAGGATAGTTTGGTTAAAGAGTCTTCTGTTGTGCCGTTTTTTAAAAGAATTTTTTCAGCCAAGTTAGATCCAACTTTTGCAAATTGGGAGTTAATAAAATTTGCTATTTTACCAGGTTCATTTTTTGTAAGGGTTTTGTTTCCATTTATTAACAGTACTTTGATCTTCGAGTCTTTTTTCGTATTGGAGAAAGTAATATCTTTGACGATTTTCCAGATTTTTTTGGGGTCATTTTTGGCGGATTTTATTTCTTTTTTGTAGTACTTGTATTTGGCTTGTTTGATTAATTTATTACAAAGGTTTCTATATAGCAGGTAATTATTTTTTAGTTTGTCATCATATGGGTTTTTGCGTACTTGCATGTGCATTGTGTCTCTTTTATGAATGCTGTTTACTAATCCTTTCGTGATCCAGGGTGTTATTTTTTTTTCTTTATGTGAGTAGTTTTTCGGGGTATTTTTTGTTGTATGTTTAGCAATATAGGTTCCAACTGTGGTCATAAATGTGTTCAGCGCGTTGTTTGGATCGGGTTCATTTATTACATTTGACCAAGATTCATTATGTATGTCCTCTATTAGGGACTTAAAATTGATTTTGTCTTGTACGGAGTTGTTTTTTTCATCTTTTTGTTTGTTGTTAAGATGTATGCTTAGTGTAGTAGTGAAATGATCTGTGACCGTTGATCGAATAATGGATGAAGATGTTTTTTTCCTAGTTTTAACAAAAATATGGTCAATACAGGATTCAGAGTTTGACGTAATTCTTGTTGGTGAGTTGATTGTCGAATTTAATCCATAGTGAGTAAGTAGACTTAAGTATTCTGTGGTTATTGGTTGCCCGTTAAGTAAGTTAATATTCATATCCCCTGCAATAATTAATTGTTGTGTTTTTTTTATTTTTATCGAGAAGTTTATTTAAGGAGTTGAAGAAAGGTGAGAGATTGTTATAGCATGGGGGTCTGTAGACGGCAAATATGGAGATGTCTGGTCCGAGGGAGATTTGGATACAGTTTGCTTCGATTAGGTTGATTTCGGTTATTGATGAGTTTAGTGAATCTTTGGCAAAGATTACTATACCGTCGTTTTGATTGAGATGTTTTGTGGAATGGAGAGTTGTATAGTCCTTTAAGTTTAGGTTTGTGTACGAGTCATCTAACCAGCATTCAGTCAAGATAATAATGTCGAAGTTTATGTTTATTTCGTTTAGGAGGATCGAGAAATTATCGAAGTTCTTTCGAATACTTCTAATGTTTTGGGATATTATGTTTAAGTTGTGTTTTTCTGTGAACAGAAAATTACAATCTGTCGCTTTGTCAAAAGTGTGTTCTGAGTTGTTAAATGTTTCTGTATCAATATTAAGTTGAGTGATCATGTTGCGGTTGCGAAGATACATAAGTTGATCCATACAAAGTTCACACATTTTGCTAGTGGTGGTAAATTAGGAGTAATATAGGAGTAAAAATTGAGAGTAAAATTATTCAAACACTTTGGATAATAAAAACCTTTAAAAACATAACATTTCATGGTAGAATAATTAGAATACTTTGGATAATAAAATAGAATCCTTTTAAACCATAAAATTTGATGGTAGACTAATTCAAAGAGTTTGGATAATAAATAATATATAAAACAGTAACATTTGATGGTAAAATAATAGCAGTATTTTGGATAATAGAAACCTTTAAAAACGTAAAATTGGATGGTAAAATAATGAAAATACTTAGGATAATAAAAACCTTGAGATGCACAAAATTTTAAAGGGAAATTATTTAAGTACTTTGAATAATAAAAACCTTTGAAACAATAAAATTTGACAGTAAAATTATTCAAATACTTTGGATAATAAAAACCTTTGGTACAATATAATTTGATGGAAAAATAAGTTGAGTAATATGGGTAATAAAAACTTTTAGAACAATAAAGTAATATGGTAATAATGATGGTAAAATAATTCAAATACTTAGGATAATTAAAACATTTAAAGCAATAGCATTTGATGGTATAATAATAAAAAAACATTGGATAATAAAAACCTTTAAAAATATAAAATTTCATGGTAAAATAAGTAGAATACTTTGGATAATAAAATATAATCCTTTTAAACCTTAAAATTTTATGGTAGAATAATTCAAAAACTTTGGATAATAAAAAATATTTAAAACAGTAACATTTGATGGTAAAATAATAACAGTACTTTGGATAATAGAAACCTTTAAACACATGAAATTTGATGGTAAAATAATGAAAATACTTTGGATAATAAAAACCTCGAAAAGCATAAAATTTTAAAGGAAAATCATTTAAGTACTTTGAATAATAAAAACCTTTAAAACAATAAAGTTTGACAGTAAAATTATTCAAATACTTTGGATAATAAAAACCTTCGGTACACTGTAATTTAATGGAAAAATTAGTTGGATAATTTGGGTAATAAAAACTTTTAGAGCAATAAAAATTGATGTTAAAAAAATTCAAGTACTTTGGATAATTAGAACATTTAAAACAATAGCATTTGATGGTATAATAATTAAAAAACCTTCGATAATGAAAACCTTTAAAAACATAGAATTTCATGCTAAAATAATTAGAATAATTTGGATAATAAAATCCTTTTAAACCATAAAATTTGATGGTAAAAAAATAAAGATACTTTGGATAATAAAAACCTTTAAATGTATAAAATTTTATGGTAAAATACTTTAAAAACTTTAGATAATAAAAACCTTTAGAGCAATAATATTTTTTGGTAAAGTGATTAAGATAATTAGAGTAATAAAAATATTTAGAATAATAGAATTTAATGAAAAAATAATTAGAAAAGTTTGGGTAGTAAAGACATTTAAAAAAATAAAATTTTATCGTAAAATAGTTAAAAAATTTTGGGTAATAAAAACCCTTGGAAAAATAGAAATTGAAGTAAAAATAATTAAAATACTTTGAAAGACCTTTAAAACAATAAAGTTTGAAGGTAAAAATGTAGAGATAATTTAGGTTATAATTTGGGTTATAATAGAAAATGATGGTAAAATAATTAGAATAATTTAGGTTATAATAGAAAATGATGGAAAAGTAATCTAAATAATTAGGGTTATAATAGAAAATGATGGAAAAATAATTAAAATAATTTGGGTTATAATTTGGGTTATAATAGAAAATGATGGTAAAATAATTAGAATAATTTAGGTTATAATAGAAAATGATGGAAAAGTAATTAAAATAATTATGGTTATAATAGAAGATGATGGAAAAATAATTAAAATAATTTGGGTTGTAATAAAAAATGATGGAAAAATAATTTAAAAAAATTGGGTAATAAAAACATTCAAAACAATCAATTTTTATGATAAGATAACTTAAATAATTTGGGTAAAAAAGACATTTAGAATAATAAGATTTGATGTTAAAATAATTAAAGTGGTTTTGGTAATAAAAACATTTAGAGGAGTAAAATTTGGTGTTAAAATAATTTGGATAATAGAAAGAATTAGAAAGATTTTTGTAAACAGAATCGGTAGAAATAATTAATGAAATGGGACTTGTAGGGGAATAATATAGTTGCAATGATTGCAATGTGTTAAATAATTCTGCCATTATGATTTATTGCAATACAGGAAGTTTGTAGTAGAATGCTTAGTTATCTACAGTTGAATCCCCATTTTTTTCAAATCATTTTCATGTTTTATTTCAATTATTTTTTCCCCAGTTTCCTTGCGGACAAGCAATTTATTAGATTTGAACCATACGAATTGATAAAGGGTTTCTTTGGCCCTTTGCTTCGTTTTCCACATCAGTTCCTTGAAGTAAGGAGAGAGTACTTCATTGATGAAGATAGGAGAGTTTGGGTTTAAGGTTTTGGCCTCTTTCTTTAGCGAGAGCAACGATTCCCTTGTTTTTTGGCTGTAGAAGGCAATGTGTAGTTTGACCGGGGTGTTCCGCCTGCGATCTTGTGTCCTGGTCACCAGGCGGATGTCATGTTGTTGGAGGGGCAGTCCCAGCGAGCCAGCTACCCGAAGAACGGCCTCCGCGGGTTGTTCTCCCGTCCGTAAGTCCACACCTGCCATTTCCACGCTGTCGGAGAGTTTGACTTGTTCTAAATCCGCGAGTCGACTTTCCAGGGAAGAGATTCTGTTGTTTTTTTTTTCGTTTTCCTCGCGTAGGAATTTTGCTTCTTTATGAATGTCCTCTACTTGTTTGAATTTTAATAGCAGGTCTTCATATTGTTTGCAGATGAATTCACTGCTTCTTTTGAGGTCATTAATTTCCTCCTCAAACATTTGTTTTATTTCAAAAATTTTGTCATCAAAATGTTTGGTGAGACGATTATATAAGGAGTCGGCTTCTGATCCGAGTGTCGCGGCCGACGTAGCAGGTGAGCTCGGTCTGCTTTTGCATTTAGGGCATTTCCAAATTTGTTTATTTTTTAATGACATTTTTTTGAAATTGATATCTGTGATATTTAAGCAATTGTTATGGAAACCGATGTTGCAAGTGGCACACGTGAGCGCATGGTCATTTTTGGTGATAAGGTTTAGGCAGGCTTCGCAATTCATTGTTGGTTCGGTTTTTTTTTTTTTCTTTTTTTTTTTAAATAAATATTCGGAAGAGTAGGATTCGGTGGATAGTGCGGCCTCTGTGTGGTGATCGAGCTAATAGATTTGTAATGTTTCTAATAATGTTCTCGTTATTGTTCGCAGACACAGATGGCGTTAAATAAAAAAGAAAAAAAAATAAAGGTTATAGTGAAATTTGCTTATTTAACTTATTTAACTGATCTGGTATGCACTGGACACAATAATTTAATTTATTTAATTTATATATTTTAATTTTCACTGTCTTGGTTCACTTGTTTTAACCGGTTAGTCAAAATTGAGTTTATTTTATAAACAGATGTTAATTAAAAAGATTGTTTATGAACTGTAGTGGCATCTGTTGACAAGTCTTATTTTGTGATAACAGTATGATAGGCGACTGTTAAAAGTTGACTATTAAAAGTTGATGTTTATCGCTAGATGGGGTATATTAATTTGTATGTAAATTATTTTATTTGTATAATTTAATATACTTTGTTTTTAAATTATTAATCAGATAATCACAATATTTTAAAGAAAAAAACACAATGATTTGTTCACTCAAATGTTTTGAAAGTCGCTAGTTTTATCACTTTAAACTAAAGATAAGATTTGTACACTCTTGTAAACTTTGCAAACAGAACACTAAGAAAAACACTTTCACTCTGTTTTTTCTCAAAGAGAAAATGGCAAAAGGTGTAGGATCTTTGTCCCTGTACAATAGTAACTAGTAGAGAGAGGTAATAGTTTATAAACTTTGTTTTTTAAATAATTTTGCGGGAGCAAAACAAAAACAAACAGCTGTCACTTTTTCAAATAGACAAGAGTGGGGAGGCTACGAAACACCGCACAAATAATAATAATAATAACGTAATATTTGCATAGCGCAGTTTTGTGTTAGGGTATAACCAGAGAAAACCAGAAATACGTCACTTTTAAATCAGATTTTAGAAGTTTTGACTCTTTTCCACAAAAAATTATTCGGTGTTGTTATGCCGTGTTGCGCTACCTCCTTCTTTAGCCAACGTTGCAGTGTCCATCATCAGGGCAGATCCGGCAGATCCGGTAGATGTGTAATTTTTAGTCGTGAAATGTGTGCTTATTTACTTCGAAGCGATACCGTGTCGCCAGCACCACTAACTTTCACCAGTACAAAATACTCGTGACAAGCAGTGGCGTAATCGCCGCGGAACGGAATTATTTGTCACGATTATTTTGTACTGGTGAAAGTTAACCATTGTAATCTTATTTTATTATTATTATTATTATTTTATTTTTTTCTTACCATTGTGATTTCTAATTTTAGATTTCATTAAGAGATGGAGCCACTTCCGTCGGCATCTCGCAAACGGACTTGCCCCTGGCTAGCATAAATACCACGTTTTAATGAACTTTCTATTCCGTTCCGCGGCGATGACGCCACTGCTTGTCACGAGTATTTTAATCAGATTTTAGAAGTTTTGACTCTTTTCCACAAAAAATTATAAATTGATTTCGAAATATTGTTCTTTTATCTAGTAAACGCATGATTTAAATTTTGAGAAAAAATGTTTATTTTTAGTATAATAAGGTTATACCATAGGTCGTTGACATATTTGATAAATTTTCAAAAAAGATTTTGTATATTACAAAACCCATTTCAAATCGTATAATCTGCAGTAAAATAAAACAATACTTTATCTGGGAAACGCATGTTTCAGAATTTTAATTTTAGTTTAAATAAATTCATTAAAAAATATAACATATGTGTTTCTTGACGAAAATTGGTCCGTTTGTGTATTTATTTGCGCACTTATAAAATAATATTTTACAGATTTTTTTACATTCTTATTTTGCTTAGACATCATTCAAAAATGATAAATACTTTTGATCAAAAAATAATAACAAAAAGTATATAATTTTCATAGTTTTACCATCACGCCTTTCAGCATTTTTGGATGTAGGTATAAATTAAAGCAAATTTGGAATGAAATAAAATCGATAATGAGTTATAATTTAAAAAAGCTGGTACGGAGAATAATTAATCTTTCTCATTGGAACCCTGTACGATCGTAAGAACATCTTTCGACGAAATGTGGATTTTCGGCCGCTGGCTGGTTAAGCGCCCAACCATAATAAACTTTAAAGTAATCCTATAGTGTTCCTTACGAGTCCTTACAAAATATTGATCAAATAATATGAAACAAAAAATATACAGTATGTGCAAAGCAATGCCAATAGGACAAAATTAACAATAACAGTGCTGCTTTGGCACAGGTGGGTAGCACAAATAATGATACACAAAATCTCAACCAAGAGCCTTGAAAAGTGAGCTCATAATAAAAGCGGCCAATGAGGTAAGGTTTAACCCTATTTCATTCTCTCGCAGGCTTAATCCTATATAGATGTATGTGTTTGTCTGTTTTAGTGTCGTTTCCGTTTCATCGTGTTTCAAATCACGAGGTGGTAAAGAAGTTTCACTTCAAAAACAGAGTGTGCAATTCACACGTGGTCGATGTGTAACCTTCAGAAAACTAAAGTAAACAAGAGTGGGGAGGCTACAAAGCACCGCACAAAGAGGAGACCGATTATACTATCCCATTCTCTCGCATGCTAAATCCAATAGATGTATTTTTTATGAATTAATTGAACGATAATATTAAAAAATAAGGAATATGTAAAAAAATAAATGAAACGGAGTGTTTTTTTTTACATAGTTACATATCTTTGGTTCCACACAGGAGGCCCGGAAGAAAACAATTTTCCTCGGGGCCTATGTCATTTTTGGGGATGCTATGTGGAGGGTTTTTTTAGGCAAAGGAATTAGAGGAAAGTTCTGGGAAGGAAAAAGGTGTGATGGGTGTGTCCAGGAGAGAAGGACGTATGAATCCATTCCTCGCGCTGCGGTGCAAGACGATGTTAAGGAAATAGGGTTTTTAAATATAAAATAGAAATAGACCTCTACAGCCGGACTCCTCAGGGAGGCTGTAGAGGTCAAAAGGTCCCCTTCAGCCAGCCTCTCCCGATCCGACTCGTCACGCACTAGGTGGGCAAAAGCATCCGCCGCCGAGACCTAGAAAATCTTCACCTCGTGAACCCGGACACCTCTGCCAAGTCACCAAACGTAGCAAACCACTTGGAGTGACCTAAATTTTGTACAATAAATGATTTTGATTTTGATTTTTGATTTTATAGCAAGGTGTTGGATATCCAATAAATGGTTACCGGGGTGGAGATGTTCAACGTCAGGTCTTCACACTTCACACTACATGTTTCGCTATTGCGACTTTAAAACCTCACGGGATACAAGAAGTTTTTAACTAATTAAATATCAAACTATCGCATCTCATCGAAAAAAAGGTTTAAATGAGGTACATAGACGAATGCTACGCTTAATTGTGTTTTATCATGAGGTTTTCAATGAAAACCGTTCACGCTTTATTGTAGGGATGGGTTGTTTCAAAAAATTTGAACAATTCATCAAAATTTTTAATTTTGTGATTATTTCAGTTTTGTAAAGCAACTGGCCTATAATCATATAATTACAAAACTTGAATAGATCTTACACAGAACTTGAAAAATAACATCAATAATTTGATGAATTGTTAATTTTTTTTTTAAACAACCCATCCTTTTTAATCTAATCCATTCCGTTAGAAAGTAAAAAACATGCTGTTAGCGCATGTTACCAGAATAAATAACTTTTATTATTGTCTGTGAATATTTATAAAAATTGTTTATGACAACATCATCAGAATGTTGGCTCTCTGTGGTACATAAAAAAATGCTCTAAGAAAACAAGCTTGTCATTGGAACAATACAAACAATTATGTCCAAATAGTAGTGCCAAATGTTTTGACAATATTTCTGGAAAGCGAATCAATACACATTGGTTGGTAAGTGGGTATTAAAACACATCAACCAGAATCTTCCAGAATTCCATCAACATATCGCTTTTATAATTTACGTGACGATTCACGGTTACGGCACCGTGACGGCAAAAAAGCAATAAACATACGTTCCTTATCGCTATAATACTGCAGCACGTTCTTACACACTGAATAATGGAGTGACAAAAGATGAGACACACAAAGTACGTGTGACTGTTTCCTCCAAAGTACTACTTTTTCCTTGCATTTCATTTTCTTTATACGTGTGAGGGAGATGTATGATAATTATTGTATGCTTCCTTTTGGGGGGTGCAAACGTACGTTCACCGCTTGTCTCATTTTCGACTGTTGTTATTTAGTGTGTAAGAAAGAACTGCAGCATTATACGTTTAAGAACAAAAGAAAACCCTCAGCGCTTGACTTTTTTGAATGCAGGAGATGGCAAGGTGGGATGAGTCAAAAATACATGGAAACATCGTAAGTAGAGGGGATTTACACGGTGCTATTATTTTATTAACAAAGTGCACAAAGTTTGTGCGCTTTAGAAACTTTAGAAATTAACAAAAAAATTAAATCTAAAATTAATTTAGTTAATAAAATAATAGCTCCATGTAAATCCCCTCTACTTACGATGTTCCCATGTAATTTTGACTCCTCCCACCGTTCTTCCCTCCACCAAATTTCCCCACTCCCACTACCCCCGCCTAATTAATTTTTGTACTTGTATTTTTAAGTTAGTTTTAAGTTTGCTCGTTAATGATACGGACGCGTCGAAACCGGTCGCAAAAATTTAAAATTAAAGTAACAAATGTAAATGGAAAATTAAAACTTTTCAAAACAAAAAATGTCTAGAAATTGTTACATAGTCAATGCTGAAGAAATACAAAAAACTAACCAAAGATATTGAAATACAAGAAATATGCTATTATGGCCGCCCGACCGTGCGTCGACGGAATACCGTCTAATGGGAATAGTTTGAATACGGAAGGAATTCGTTCATTTAGTTGACTTTTGAAGGTGTGCTGTAGTATTGGTTAAGAATATCGGCTACACGCCAGGAAACAGTCCCACCCAGTAAAAAGTGAGGATAGCACATCTGTTATATTTCAATATCTTTGGGGTGAATCTTGTAAACCTTGTAAAAGTTTTTTGGCGATGATTTTTTGATTTGTGTCCCAAATCGGTCATTTTTTGTAAATTAAATTTACGCCAATGTTTCTGTCATTTGACTGACCTAGAACGGGAGACCTTCCTAGTTGGACAGTCAAAGCTTCTTTGTACTGATGTATTCTTTATAACAAAAACAAACAACCAAATAAATAAATAAAATAAATAAATATTTTTCAATAAAATTATTTAATATCCTACCCCTTGCATTAAAAACCATTAAAAAGTAACCGACTACAAAAGAAGTAATAGGATATGGATTATGGACAAGGGAAGAGAGAATATTGAAACAATGTTGCAACCTAACAAAGGTTAACGCTTATGTTATGTTGTCTTCTAGATATTTGCTTTGCGGATGACACTGTTCTCGTTTTCACTTCTGACTCCTGGACAAATGTATATAAAAAAGCTGCCGAAGGAATCAACCGGATTTTACATTGGCTAGACAATAACCTGCTAACACTAAATATAGACAAAACAAAGTACATGACATTTCGCATAGATCCCAGACGTCAACCGAGACTTAATGAAAACTTAACCATACACGACTGCTCATCTAAAGAAAACTGCCTATGCAACCCGCTAAGACGGACTGAGATAATAAAATACTTAGGAATTTACGTTGACAACTACTTTAGGTGGACAGAACAAATAAATAAAACAGCGGGTAAAGTCAGAAAACTTGTATATTTTTTTAAGAACATACTAAACATAATGCCAGTGAAGACTTTAAAAACTATATACTACGCGTTAGGCCAATCAATCATCACCCACGGTATGATCGGTTGGGGTGGTGCTGCGAAATCTAATATGGACCCTCTCAACAAAGCGCAAAAGGGTTTAATTAAAGTTATTACAAAAAACCTTTTAGATTCTAGACAATACAGTTATTTAAAGACTTTGCTATATTGAACACACAGTAACTGTACATCAAAATTAAATCTATGCAATACCAAAAAGACAAACTAAACCATCATACGGCACAACACACTTACGACACAAGACATAAACATCAACACATGCTTCCGAAGACAAATACAACATATGAACAATACAAAAACACACTCAACGCCTGTATTTTTTCTCTTATCCTCACAATTATTTTTGTGTTTCTAATTTGTTTCTTTCACATTTTTTTCTATTTTTCCATTTCTCTTATCTTTTTCTTTTTCATTTCTTTTATTTTTCTTTTATTCTATTTTTAAACGCCTGGGGTCTCAAAAGCTGCGTATGATTTATAGCAATTAAAAATAAAGTAAAATAATTAAATTGGTGTTCACTATTGGCTCGCTAAAATGGCCGGAAGTACTGAAAAAAAAATTCGTACTTTGGGAAAAAATTAAACAAAGGGTCCATATTTTATATTTTGTAGCAAACTTAATTTTTATTCCATAACTGCAGTACAAAGAACGTTTTTTTTGTTTGATACAAATGTGATGTGATACGTTTTTAGATTTTCATGGCCAAAAGTATTTTCGTTATTTGTTTTTGGGGTGTTATGCCGTGTTGCGCTACCTCCTTCTTTGGCCAACGTTTCGATCCGACATATCACATCTGCCGGATCTGCCCTGATGATGATGCAACGTTGTCCGAAACGCTGGCTAAAGGAGGTAGCGCAACAACATTATGAAATATCATTTAAAAAAAAAAATAAACGCAGTTTTCATTTTCTTTGTAAGAATACAGAAACTTTTTGAAATTTTTTGAATACAGAAACGCCTGATATCATCAGATTTGAGATATCAGGCGTTTCTGTATTCAAAAGTTGAAATATTGACACACCCTAACAACCATGTACATGTACAATGTGACCTTAGCACGGAGTACCCCACTACGGTCACATTATTTTCACTTTAGTAAAAAAAATCTCAATGAAAATTCGAAACAGACGGACACAAAAAATTCAACCCCAGTTGCGACCGTTACCTTTTCATTTTCTGTGTCCGTCTGTTTCATATTATCACTGAGAGTTGTTGATACTATCTTCGTCAATGATTAAAAAAACTTTTACTGACCGACAGCATTGATGTACCCAAGTTCGCAAGAAAATATGAAAATGACCTTTTTTATTGACTCCTTACTACAATATGACGCCCTTGTGGTGCACCCTTTCTGCTTGTTTCTTATAGACGAACGTGGAATTGTGTACATTAAAGGGGCCCCAGTATTCGCGCAGCGCCCCGCAACAGCGACTAAACTATCCAACTTTAGCGCCCTAGAACATACAAAACAATAATAGACAGAACTGGGCAGAGTAGTCCGAGGATGAAAGAATCAAAAGGAGTGTGTCACATCGGTGACTAGGAGAAAATACGGCGTTAGTAACCAAGTTTGTTAAGGGGGGGCAGGTGTAGACAAAGCAAGAATATATGTAAGGTAAATGCTGCATGGGCAACGGGATAGGTTAGGATAAAATACCTACTGGGGGGGGGGGGGGGGGGGGGGCGAAAGAATTTCTGAAATAGGCTACGAAAATATAACATATTTAACACCGTATTCAATATTTTTGTGACAATTTCCTTAGTAGTGTCACCTCCGCGTCGGGTGGCACCCCGGGCGGTCTGCCCCCCCCCTCGCTAAGCTGCTACGTTCAAACGGTTTTCAGTCATCGTGAATCTCAGCCATGTTTTAACACGACACAGTTTAGAAAAGGACCTCTCTATGTTACTAAGTAACCATAGTGCAAGGTTGTGCCAAGTAAATTAGTACTGCTTTTTTTGTGTCGGGAAAGAAAATGTTTGCCTCCTTAAACACTTGTTTTTCTAGTTTTTCCTTGTCATACCCTTAGTTTGCCATTTTTTATACCATAGTTCGGCTTCTTGATAAAAATTAAGTAAATCGTAGTATAGGCAAAAACGTTGTGCTTTTTCTTTAAAATCAATTAACGAAATATTCAACATTGTACAGGGATGTAGCGATATTAATCCAAAAGCAGGCAAATTTTGGTCACCAAAACGCTGCTCCAATGCAGATATTAGGGAATCTAAATAAGGAATGATAATCGATCACTTCCAAAAATCGCATGGAGTCTCAGCAAGGTAATTGGACCGATGTTGTTGGCAAGATACAATGCGTGGGACTTGTATATCAGTTCCAAAGGCAGCTGCAGTTCTAATAGAAATATCTAAAATATTTTGACACTCTGTGTCTACGTTGCTTCGATGATCATTTATAACAGAAATTATACCTTTAATATGACTCATACATGCGTCCGATCGTAAAGCATTGGCAATAGGTTCCAATATGCCTGAGTACTTGGCTATCAGTTGAACACATATAATGAAAACTGATTTAATAACAGCGCAATGTAACTGATAGGCACATTTTCTTGATGCTTCATTAATCATGATCAACTAAAAAGATAATAATAAAAATTAAATTGATTCTCACAAACAATAGGCTACCGAAGTAAACTTTATGGTTTGTGAGCATTCCTGCACCTTCAAGGGGGGGGGGGGGGGGCAGCGCCCCCCCCCTGCCCGTACCTCGCTACGCCCTTGTAATAGTAACCGTTACAGCAAAAGCTGATATGTCACTTTTTTGACAAATTTGGTTTATTCTCACATTTCAGAACAGTCTTTGCGGTGTTGTGGAAAAACTTCAAATTTCTGTCAATTTCCATTCATGATATAAATCACTTTTTTTTTAGATATGATTTTTACTTTTTTTAAAAATTTAACTCCATGCAGAAAGCCCTGAGAAAAATAATTTCCTTGGGGGCCTGTATCATTTTTGGGGATGCTGTGTGGAGGGTCTTTTGAAAGACTTGAAAGACCAAACAAATAAAAATAGGGGAGGGGTAAAGAAAATCATATAAATAATCAGTCTCAATGTGACATAACCAATAACCACAGTCTGTTAATGGCTTTGAACGCAGAAACAGGTATCTCAAAATTAAAAATTAAAACACTCGCAGAACTTAATAATAACATTATAAAAAATGATTTAAAATAACTAAAAAAATAATTGAATGAAAATAAATTCTTCGAACTTAGCAAACACACTTTGCGGCGTCATTTTTAATAAAATGAAAACAAATTACTTTGTATTACACCACTATATAATCTATATTATCTACATGTTTCAAAAACAAAGTTTTTTTCGTCAGGAAAAGAGATTAAAATAAAAATAATTATTTATCTATATAAATAAAAATGAATCGCCGAAATGCATTCCCGAATTGCTTCCCGAAGGACTGCACCAAATTGGATAATTCTTTTTTTTTGTGTTCGTTATTGTCAGGACAAGGTTTGTATAAAACTACTGGTGAGCACAGGCATTATGAAATTTGTATAAAAAGTTGCAATAGATTGCACGCGAGCTGAACCTGGGAGGGGGGAGGGGAACTCGGGAGGGGGGTTCGCGCGACGGGGAAAGGAGGGGAGTGGAGTGGGGAGAGGGAAGGCGGAAGAGGCGGAGTGGGAACGCGAGAGGGGAAGGGGAAGCGGGAGAGGAAGGGGAGGCAGAAGGGAAACGGGACGAATTATGCAGGGAGAAACAATTTCTTTATTAAACGGCATAGCAATGCATGCCGGGTACCAGCTAGTTTATTAATATTATTTATTTTAGTTATTTTTATATTAATCTCTTATCCTGACGAAGAAAACTTTGTTTTTGGAACATGTCGATAATATTGGTGTTATACAAAGTAATTTATTTTCATTTGATTGAAAATAATTCTGTTTTTCGCATTTACATAATCGGATGAGTGGCCTTCCGCCCAGCGCAAGCGTTTAACATCTGTAGACTCTCACGCTGTAGGCGAGCGGCAAGTTTCGGCGTGGAACAATCATTGTAGCGGGCTGTCTGCTACGCCGTAGTGTTTGCATTATAATCCCTGTATTATTCCTGCCCGCCGAGCAACGAACGAGAAATGAGTGTTTGATATGTTCTGTGAGCAGAGAACGGGTCTTTGTGTTCACGGGATAATTAAAACGTTGTTAATACAGTTACGTATTGTGTTGTAATGTGTATGGTGATTTCGAAATGTGTTTTAAAGCCTTTGTGAACAAATATATGCCTAATTTGTCTGTATTCCTATTGTTTTATTTGAGAGGACTTTCGATTAAGCATACCTTCAAAGCTCATCTGAAAATATTTTTGTTAATAATATGAGTTCGCACCTGAATAATTTCCGGAATCCGTGGTCGAGGGGTAAGGCTCGCAACCACGATCCGGAGGTGATTTATTTATACTGACGTGAGAACAATCCGGTTATAAAAACTCAGTTTATGTTCCAGGGCGGCCGTATCTATACCCGTCTCCTGAATTGAAAATTGGTCATGCCATGGTCTCACTGGCTTCAAGCGGTTGGGAGCAGTTGGGTCACTTATGCCGCACTCGCATACCATATTTCCGGAATGCCATAGTTCTGCTGGCTCCGGGCATACAAATTATTATAACTAGGTACTAAGAAAAAACAACAGTTATATGTACACGATTTTTTTTAATAGTATTAAAAATTGTAGCGTTTATACATATATATTTATTAGATAGCAAATATTAGATACAAAATTGTATATATAATATTATATACCAAATTGTCATGATTAAATTATAGATAGAAGTGTATAAAGAATATTACAAGCAGTTCTATGCCAACTCAGAATGAAACTCAGAACCACTTCAGAAAATTCATTAAAAGATTTGAAAAAATAATCTAACTTAACCAATTTAACCAATTTTTATATATATTTTAATCATGACCTTTCTGAGGTGGTTCTGAGTTGGTTTCATTCTGAGTTGGCCGGTCACCATTGCAAGCAGCATGAATTAAAAATGTCAATCCTACAATGAAATGAAAGTCATAATATGTTAATAGAACATAAAGTTTATTGCAAAACGTGGTTATACATAAAATGTTGATTAGGTGGATTGACTAAGAGATGTGGTAAATAAAAAGGATATAAAAAAGGTCTACTACGCGTTATGCCATTCTCGAAATGAATACGGAATCACAGGATGGGGATCTACACATAAGTACATATACAACTTGAATACAATTCAAAAAGGAATAAAAAAAAAGAACCATAAAACCATACCGAGAGTACCCATTATAACACCTTCAATTGAAAATTTCAATGGCTTTGACGTACCAAATGTACAACAAATATATTATGCCAAAAATATATTATTGAAGCTATTCAAAAATACTGAATCCTCTAATAAAAAACCGTGTATGCATAACACTAGATCGAATAAAAATGACATAAAAAATATTCCAAGTTATAAAACCACTCTTCCAATATTTATTTATTTATTTACGCCCATTTAGGCTTTTACATACACATATATATAACAATATTTACGAAATTATACTAGTAAATAGTGCAGGAAATGACTGTTTACAACACTTACACAAAAAAAATATAAAGCAAAAATACTATTGAATTTGATCCACACAGTATGCAGGCACAAAATATTTAAAAAAAATACAAAATAGCTTCTCTCCTTCAGCCGACAAAACACCACCAATATGATAGTCAATTCAAACAGTTTCATCAACACATTCCCCCACTTGATGAAAAAAACTTCAATAAGGTAAGGTATATTTATATTATATATTCAATATTCCAAGTTTGATACCAGAAAACGGAGTAAAATGATACGTGTGACGAATTAAACGTTACAAAGTAGGAAAACGAAGGTACCCAAGTAATACCACCCACTTCAATCATATTCGAAAAATTCCCAGTGCTGAAAATTCAAAAATTATATTCAAAACAAATACTTACTTTCCTTTACAAGAACTTATCCACATTTAACACTTCGCAAAATTCTCGCAATACTAGAACAAGACATGCTCACCAACTACAAATAACAAAAACAAACACATCCTTTGGACAAAAACACTTCAAATACCAGGCTATAAAACTATACAATTCACTTCATACACAATATAAAACAACTAATATTATTGAATACAAAAAAAAAACATAAGAAACTGCCTACAGTATTTTTAACTTTTAATTTCTAATTTTTGTCGAATTGAAGTCGATTATATATTTTGATTTTATTGTTTCTCTTTTTATATTAGCTATTAACACTCTTTTGTTTTACTATTTACAATTTACAATTTATAATTTACAACTGAAAAATGTCCTCTACAACACAGGTGAACTCCTAGTGTTGAGGACAATATATTATACCTTTGTAATGTTAATGTACTAAGAATACTTATATTTTATTTTAAGCGACATAAGATATTCATAACGTGTTGACCTTGATTCATAGCCTCACAAAGGCGGTCAGTGGAGGAGTAGAGGCTAAAGGAAATATGTTCCATGTTAATCCGGAATAAAAGTATTTCAAGTTGCCTGTACTTGAGCGAATGTTTATTTAGGTTGGATTTAGCATAATAATGCAGGGGTGCTTTACATAACCCGGTGGAATGAAAGAAAACGGTAAATTCAGGTACATTATAAAGGGCCGAGGTCATATTTACCAAATTACGTAAAAGTAAGAAGGTACGGCAAGTGTGGAATCACGAATCGGGGTTTATATAAATATGTAGGACCTAGTACGTATTTAAGAATACCCTGTGCATCTTGGTCACACAATGGAGGGCGACCAGTACAAGACTACCCAGCAATATTAGTTCCATCAAATGGAAACCAAAATATTACAATTTAGACACCAATCTAATGTTTTAATGGTTCCATATAAACTCAGAATGAAACCAACTCAGAAGCACCTCAGAAAGGTCATTAAAAGCTATGAAAAATTAATTTTAAAATAGCCGGTTTCCCTAACCTAACTTAACCTACTTTTTATATTTTTTATCATCACTCTTAATGATGATCTTCTGAGTTGGTTTCATTCTGAGTTGACCGGTCACCGTTTCAATTATTGCAAAAATTTAAATGCTATGTCGCAAATCATGTTTAAATTGGATCAATGAACAATTATCATCAAAAAATATACTAATTTCGGCTGTGGGTCTCACTCCGTGAGTGATTGTAAGTTTGGTTCAATGAACTCAGGTTTCTTGTGAATTTAAGGGTCACTTTCAAAATCGGAAATGATTTCATTAAGAAATTCAGACAAACCATAATACAACAAAGTACCCGTAATACAACAATTTTTAAACAGATGTTTTTTCATTGTCATTTACTTAAGGGCCTGCAACCCGAATTTCAACCGATTTCTTACATATCTCCCTTAAACACGGTAAGTTTTAAAGCTCTTTAAAAATATATGTTATTCTTGAAGATAATATCTAGACATTGCCCGCGCTAAAACGCAAATTTTGTAAAATTCCCTCGATAGAAAAAAATTGCAAAGTGTGCTCCAAAAATTATTATAAACACGTTTGATTCTGTTATTTTACAAGCTATATGTACGAAAAAACTCACAGTGTTTCTTTAAATGGTGTTTAAGACAATGCCCGCGAGATTTTTGCTCTATTTTAAATGAGTCGTGTTTTATTAAACATTTTCGCATCGATTTTGTCGCTGTAAATGTTAGCACTCTCCTCTAACATTCGTAATTTCGTATCTCTCCATCTTCTTCTTTTCGAGCCCGGTTGCAGAGCCTTAATTAGAACTTAGAATTGTTATGTCGAGAATTCAGACAAGTGATAATGTACCTACCTATACCTATAATATTAAAAAAAATTTAAAGAAAAATATTTTAATTTACAATTTCAAAACTGGAAATGATTGTATCACGAAATTCAGACAAGCGGTAAAATACCTACGTACGTACAATTTTTTAAATATAAATTTATTATTGATCAATATTAGTGATTCCCAAAGTGGTCCAGGTGGACTCCCAGGGGTCCGGGGACGACTCGACGGGGTCTACGTTGGCGTGATAAAAAATTGGGGGTTTACAAGTTGTAAGTGGGGGTCCACGTAAATTTATCTGATACATCCATTCACAGTACATCTCTCCCATTAAAATTAAGACTATTTTTTTAGTTGTTGATTTGCATTGTTGAAGTTACGGCACGTTATGTTTAATTTTAATTGTATTAAGTCTGAAATCATATTATTTTAATAAATAGAATACAAGAAAATACTATTTTTCTTTTTATTTTACCACTCCGAATTTAGGGTTGGAACTCAGCCGCGACGCAAATATCCATCACATTTTTTGACGAGTTTTAGGAATATGGTAGAAATGTAGCAGCAGGGGGTCCACCGAAACCAGTAAAATTTTGAAAGTGGCCTACGAGAAAAAAAGTTTGGGAACCTCTGATATGTATATTATAAATGCATGTTTCTTTTGTTATTTCTTAAGGTTAATTATGTCAAATAAGGTAGTCATAGACCATAGACAATCGTAGATTGACTTATCAAGTGTCTATTCAATTTAGCTAAAACTCAATTATCAAACCTACAATATACCCTAATCCTGATCCCACAATGATTTTTCACGGGACTGCGCATTGTTTTAAATATTTTTAAAAGAGATTTATGCACCAAAAATTGAAAAATGTTAATGTATTCAATTGATAACAAAGTGTTTTAGAATAAAAGCATCAATTTTCATCACTGGAAAACACAAAGGCAAAAGCAGGCCACTGCGGATGAAGCTTTCAGGAAATGAAACTGAAATATGCAAATATTTCAGTGGGAGAACTGGGGGTGGGTGGGAGAGGGCGGGTCCAGCACATATTCCTTCTCTCGGAGGCTGTGTCCTCCTCAGGGATAGGGCATACAGCACACAGGATACAGCACATAGCCCGAAGGCTCTGAGGGTCGGTAGACAGCGGGGAGTGAAGACCCACATAGCCGTTGGACCTTTGACACTGTAAGGAATTTCGTTCCACATTCCTTGGAGTCTGGAAAGGAAGCAGCTATTTGATGATTTTTTTTCAGAAGAACTGTAGTATCCTTAAAATGGGTATTTCGTAAGGCCGTAGGAAGCGGAGCAGGGGATGGGGAAGGTTTGGTCATTTATAAAGAATCGTTTTTGAATGGTGGTCATTCACATCATCTTCCAGTTTGATTTATTTTTATTTTTATTACATAAATACGTATTTAACCCTGGCTCGCAGATTTTATAGAGTGAGGTCCAATTAAGTTTTAAGTATTACATTTTAATGTCAGAAATGAAAATACCAAAGTATTTTTGGTTCACACGGGTTTTGGAAGCTCCGCCACAGGATTGCCAAGACTTTTAACCCTATAAATAATGGATATGATTTGAGATTTTCGTAGCCAAAAGTATTTTCGTGATTTATTTTTGGGGTATTACGCCGTGTTGCTGAACCTCTTTCTTTAGCCAATGTTTCAATCAGCATTACAGTGTCCATCATCAGGGCAGTTGTATATTGTTTATAGCTAAAAAAAAATGTTAAAAAAATGAAAAATAATCTTTACTATAATATTATTACAGAAGTATAAAATAGAATTCCGTGAAAAATCAGGGGATTTTAAAATTCCAATTTCAGGACGTAAAAATAATTATTTGTAAAAATATTATATTTTAGGTAGGTGCTATTTGTATTCTTTATCACATGTCTGAATTATTTTTCACATAAGCAGTTCCAATTTAACAATTAAATTCACATCAGATCACAATAAACCGAAATTAGTGTGTTTGGTAATATATTTTTGGTATTTATTTATTTTGGTTAAAAGTTGCATATAAATATCTATCTTTTCGCGAGCTTTGTTAATAATGGCATTTGGGTGAACCTCTAACTAAAATGAACTAACAATAAATATTCTTCGCGATTTTTTTCAACAAAATTTATGACGAAAAACTTTTTTTCAAATATATACTTACTCGTAAATACGAAACATTTGTCCATTTCAACAAAGTACCATATCCTCTTCAGGTCTTTGATAATAGCAACATTCTTAACCGGAAACTTTGCCAAAATCCTTCGTCCAGGAATGTGATGAAAAATGGATGTAGCCAAAACTCTGGAACGAGGATCAACGTTTATTAGAGCAAAACCTTCGCGACCGTTGAAATGCAGTACGCAAGATGAGCCCTTACTAAAAGATCTCTTAAATGGTAAGAAATTGTACCCAACCATAAATATTAGTCTTGCCTATAATACACATTTACCAACTCTAAAACTGTTGAATTGCCCAAAATATGTTTTAATAGCTGGTTCCCGGCATGCGTTGCATTGCCATATTCAAAGAAATACATTATTGTTTCTACCTGAATCACCTTTCCCGTGCGTCCCCGTTCCCCTCCCGCGTCCCCTTCCTAGCTACCTTTATAAATTATAACCTATATGTTTAATTAAAATCCATTTAGTAGTTTTTGCGTGAAAGAGTAACAAACACACATACATCCATACAAACTTTCGCGTTTATAAATATTAGTAAGATTATCTAACTTTGAAAAGTGTCATTTAAAATGATACTCGATAAAACGGCATAAAGAGTAAGTACTCGTATTATACGCTACAATACATTACTATGAATAACAACTAATTGTGTGTAAGGAGGTATTTCACCATCCTCCTAATAGATTATCCAAACGATAAAGTACATTTTCGATTAATTAAACACGATTTATTTATTTAAAAAGTCTGAGTTTACTATTCGGTTCTTGGACCTATGAATATTGGCTATATATAGGATAAATTAACCGAGTTTTTTTACCTGTTGCGAGTAGTTATTTGTTTTATTATATTCATTATCGTATGGATAAGCTATCAGGAGGATGATGAAATACTTCTTAAGTCCTTAACCCACAAAAAACATTTTGGACAAAGAAGCTCTGAATTTTTAGTTGTAAAGAATTATAATAAATTCCCACCCAGTATCTAAAAAAATTGATCAATTAATAACTACATTAAGTCTGCCAATCATCGACTTTAGGAATTATCAGAAAAAGAGCTGACAAGTATTAAAAAAAACATTGTCATAGAAATTGTATCCAAACCTTGACTTTGAACCGCAGAAGTCGCTGAAAACCATCCATATCCGGAGAGATTCACGTAATTACAAATACAACAGTAGGTTACGCCTGCCAGGCTATGCTTGCCAGCGTAGCCAGCTGGTGACGTAAGTGGCGCCATCTTTTGGCATTGCTTTACTTCGGTTCTATTACAAAAGTAGATTTGTATACAAACTGCACGTATGAAAACTTTTCAACAGTAGTCACTAGGCTATTAATAATGTTTGCTGATGATACGCCGTTGTGTGCGTGTGATTTTGGAATCAGAACCCATCTAGAACATTCCCAATCGATGGCCTCAGCATTTTCAATTTGCATACACATTTTAAAATGCATACCACGTGTCTGCCGTCAGGTGCGGGGAAGAGTAGGGGGGGGGGTGGAATGATAAAGTGACATCCATCAGGCAACATTAATAATTTTATTACAGTGATGAATTTCGGAGTCATCCCCTTCCGTTTGTTTATTCTAAATGGAAGCTGGATGGATCAAAAAAGGGTTTGTTGAAAATAAATTCAATTGAATTGAGAATCTGGTGAATTTATATCAATGAATAAAAATGTGTGACTTTTGGCCAAGAGAGAAAATCGCTCTAGTAAAAATAATTACCTAAAACATTAAATGAGGCGCTCAGTAAAAGAGTGGCCTAACCCACAAAAATTCGTTATCAGCGAAAACATCATATTGTTATCTATTTTTGTCATATTTATGCAGTCGCAGTGGACTAGTTTTAGTTTTCACTGATTTAAAAGGATTTTGGAAATAGTGTAAACTAAAATTAGACTATTGTGGCTTCATACGAGTAGATACAATTTGGGAGGCGGGAATGGGTACCGCCGCCCCGGGAACCTTTATAGGATAACCAACACCTCTGCCATAGGTCACCCCAAGTGGTTCGCTACGTTTGGTGATTTAGCTCTATGGCCGCTGAGACTTGTCAGGCACCTTGCAAACTACGCTACGGAAAGCGAAATATTATATTTATTTTAACTCAATAATAAAAAATAAAATAAAAAAATAAAGGCACGAGCCGAGGTGCGAATTTATAGCATTATTTGTGTAGAACTGAGTTGTGACGCATTTCAGTTTCACTTCAAAAATATTCACTGAAAAGCAGAAATTTAATTATAGGTAGATACTTTATCGCTTATCTGAATTCTTGACATATCAGTTTCATTTAAAAAAAAGACAATTGAAATATTTTTTATTAAAATATTTTATCAGAGGTACCTATTTAATTCCTTAGAAAAGGCAATATGCAATATATATCTTAATATATAAAACAAAGTCGGGTTAGTTACACTATTTATAACTAGAGATCGGCTGGACCGATTTTGATGATCTTTGATTTTTTGGATTTATCTCCGCCCCGGAAAACAGAATAACTATTAAAATATCTCAAAAATTCACGAAAAATAAAGTTATGAAGAAAATTATTTTTTTCATACATTTTGTATGGAACGAATTCTCATATTTTGAAAGAATTGCAGCAATATTGGTTTAGGCATAATATTTAACTGCGCAAGAATTTCAAAAACTCAAAAACGTCAAATGTCAATGTGCTGATTGTTTTGCATTTGTTCTTAATCATTAAAATGGTGCCCCTTTTTCTTACACACTAAATGTCAATAGTCAAAAATGAGACGAGCGGTGAACGTATGTTTCTGCACCCTTCCAAAGGAAAAATATAATAATAATAAATCTCTGAAATGAAACGCATTTTTTTTACGTAAGCTCCACTCAGGACCTATGTCATCTCTAGCTTTGTGGAGGGTCTTTTTAAGGAAGGGTGGGATAGGAAGTTCTGGGAAGGAAAAAGGCATGAGGGGTGGGAAGGAATCTGGAGGTCAGTGTATCCGGGAGTGAATCCATCCCTCCAACTGCGGTGCAAAGCCATATTGACCTTTACCTTGACCTTTCCAGCCAGACTCTTTTTCTCCGGAGAGAATCCGGCTGGAAAGGTCAAAAGGCCTCCCTCAACCAGTCTCTCTCGATCCGGCCCGCCACGCAGCAGGTGGGCAGACGCATCCGCCTCCAAGATCCGCACAAAAGTCACCCCATAAACCCGGGCACCCCTGCTAAAAATCACCATACGTAGCGAACCACTTGAGGTGACCTATGGCAGAGGTGTTGGTTTTCCAATAAATGGTTCCCGGGGCGGCGGCACCCGTACCCACTTCCTTTCCAAAATTCCTGTAAGTAAGTGGAAAAGTAAGAAAACCACAAAAAATACAAACCCGTACACAACGCCATCTCTGATACTGACAAAACCAAAACACGGACAGTTGGACATCAATAATAAATAATTGCTTCATTGTATCTTTTAAACTTAATAAAAAAACATAATTTAATTCAACAGTTATTGTTTCTGAGGCGGTACGAAGTTCATCGGGTCAGCTAGTATATATATATACTAGCTGACCCGACATCGCTCTTGAGGCGATTTTTCGCAAAAACAGCGCTATATAAGTTGTCCAAATTTATTATTATACATAGTCCTGAAATTTCGAGAAAATTGTTCTACATCTTACACCCATGAAAACCTTAACCATATATTAGGAATTAGCATCGACCAGGCAAACAACACATACCTTAATACACGTTAATTGCAATGGCGACGGCCGGCGTGGTCGAGGGATAAGGCTCTTTAAACGCAATCCGAAGGATTCGGGATCGAATCCTGGCATAGGCAAATAAATTTTATTGATTAATTTGTGTTATTTCACAATTAAATAATTAAAAATAATATATAGTATACTTGCGGCACATTCCAGAGTAGAAGATACTCTCAATATCGCCCTGGTGTACGACCACCATTCAGAATTGAAACGTTGCTTGAAATGGCTTTAGCCGTGTTTGGTGACCAGATCTGGATAGCCAGGTATTTCACCACATTCCTCTTCCCCATTTCCTCCCTCTCCCCACTACCTTCAGCATCACAACATACTTCAATTGGGGATGCCATAGTCTCACTGGCTCCAGCAGTTGGGACTCTTGTGAGGTATTCTCATAAAAAAAGAAGTAAAATAAACAGATAGGTACTTTATTAAAAAAAAAAAAAACAATATTTCTTTTTTAAATTTTAATTTCTGTTTAATTTTATTTTGTTTTTAATTTTGTGATTAATTTTTATTATTATTATTTATGTTCCAATTTTATTTTCATTTTTTTGCTTTCGTTAGGTACCTAACCTAATACGCTACTATATTTTATTTCTCTTAGATTTTTATTTACTCTGTAAAATATATTATACTATAGTTTATGTAATATGGCAGACTGGGATTGCACTACCCTCCCAGCCCTGCTGGAATAAAAACTTAAATAAAAAATAAAAAAATTATCGCTTATCTGAATTCTTGACGTAATCATTTAAAATTTTGAAAATGACAATTACATTCAAAACAAAACCGAGTTTTGCACGGAATCAGATTTACATAGAACATACACACAACCGAAAACTTATTTCGATGATGAGTTAGTTATTCGACTGTGTTAAGTTAAAAAAATAATTAATAAGTTATAAAAACGCGAAACTTGTTTTGCTGCATGTTAACTCAAACCAAATTTACGAATTGATTATGCACAAATTATATGGCATAAAACCATCTATAAAACGCAATAAATTTTGATACAAAAATAGCATAAATCGAACACCATAACACGAATCTGTGACAAGAAGTGAAAGAAATCACGCCCCTAATGTCCTCGCAGAAAATGTAGTTCTTATTCCATATTGACGCACTTCACCAGAATCATATTGAAACTTTTCTGAACTTCGTTGTTATGACCAAAACGAAATAAAGTCAATAATATTACATCGGCTGTGTAAACACTGTGTATCCAGGAAAGAATGCATAAAAAGTGCAGTTTCATAAAACCTACTGCTAACGACAACATTTTTGTTTACATTGGGGACCTATTCTTTATTTTTAAAGAGAGGGCTGCCTTCAATATCATATCAAAATCGGGCCTATTCTACTACACAACAATTTTAAAGGAATAAATACACATACCTGTATAATAACACCGCGTGAAAGTGTTGCTACAATTTTTTTGTTTCTGTCTAAATTGAATGTAATTTAATTCAACTGCATTATGCATTGCGTTGTTCTCTGACCAATAAAACAAAGAATATATATTATGTGCTTCCAGTACATGAATAATTCATTTTATGCTGTGGTTATTTGTTATCGCCGGTTCTCATCTAGTTTAATTAACGCATTATTTAGTAAGAGCTCACCGCACATCTTCAAAGGGAAAATCTAATAAAGTAAGTTTTTTTCTTTGCAGTGCCTATGATTAACGTCTAACGCCCTGCGGCATTATTTTATTTTAAGCGAAAACATCTTTAACGCCTTTATGATTTGAAAGTCGATGAAACGGAAGAAAGCTACACAAAAAGAGAAGAACACATACATCTATAGGATTTAGCCTGCGAGAGAATGAGATAGCAATAAAATATTTAGTTATTTCACGGTTACTCGGTTCCAATATAATACTATAAACCCACGGTCCCATGCAGTCTACTTTAGTCTAGTGGTATAAAGCACCTGAAGAGTCTTAGCGGCCAGACATTCAGCTAACCAAGGGTCGAATCATACGAAATTTAAAATATATATATATATATATATATATATATAAAAAATCAATATCTACAAACCACTTCAAAATGAACACGCAAAGAAGACACAAAAGAAAGCGACGTCTAGCGGCTCTTAAGAAGAAAACACAAATACCAATAAGATGACCAACTGTATAGGAAAAGGTTCACTGGAATTCAACGACAAAAATATGGAAAAAATCATCCTTCACATTGATAAAAATGTGCTTCGTAGTCTCCCCAATGTGGTCCTGAATGTTTCACTTCTACCGCGTGTGAATCGCACACTCTGATTTTCTTCCATAACAAACACTTATTTAAAAAAAAAATTATAAGTAATACCAACACCTACAATCAAACATTATTTATTTTATAGGTACATAGTTATCTATGTTGGTTAGGCTTTACAATATGTTTATTTTGTTTATTCAAAAATTTAAATAAGTACCTATATTTATATCACAAGGATGACAGTTAGGTACTCTTTGGATTTAACAGAGACACTTGATGGTTTGAAAATAGAATTCAAACAAGTGAATAACTGACATCATCCGTTTTATGGAAAATTTTCTTGTCATTGTGAAAAACTTATGAGTTGTGTATTAATTGACAAATCTCATCTCTTGTGCAAGTTTTCAAGTCACAAAAGGATTGCACTGATTGAATTTAACTATTAATTGGATGAAATTACGGAGGCCTCCAAGCTATAAGAACTACAAAATAATGTTGGTGGATCTGTTATTTTCCCTGGAGTTTTTCTTTGTGCCATTCCTTGTGATGTTTTGTTCGCGCAAGTAGAGTTTTCACAATCATAATTCTTGGGTATTAAGCCCAAAGGGTCTGGGGTTATTTACACACCTCAGACTCGCATATTATAATGCATATGTCCTAATACAATCCTTATATATATACATACACTTAAAATAACAAATCTATACCAAATCAAAAACATATCTTTGCAATTTAATTTGAATGCCTTTATGCTCTCTTCCAATTTTATTTCTTCTGGTAATTCTCCAAATATCTACAATGCTCCGTACATCAATGACTTTTGACTCTGTGTTTTTTTCCTGAAAGGGAGTCTTAGTTCATTTCTTTTCCTCGTCTCATGTGTATGTTTGCTTTGTAGTTTATCAAATTTTAAAATGAGGAAATCAAATTGAGGTCCAATCAACAATGAACATGAGGTAACAATCTACTCGGAATAAGAATCCCCTGTTAGAAAGAATATAACTATCCTGATATAATGTGCAACAGCTTTAATAGTCATTAATTAAATTAATTTCAAAAAATAATAATAAAAATACCGTTGTCAAATTTTCAGAGCTAGAAGGTTTTCGCTAAAATATATATTTTTTTTACATTAGCTCCACACAGGAGGCCCTGCGGAAAATAATTCTCCTCAGGACCTTTGTCATCTTTGGGGAAGCTGGGTTAAGGGTCTTTTTAGGAAACGAAGGAGAGGAAGATAACTATAGAGGCGATCATATCGATAATAAAAAAACGCGTTGAGCGATCGAGATTCCTGAGTATTGGACTTCGAAATTTCCTGCTCACATTAAAAAAATCATACCTCCGAATTAAGCGCTAAAGAATTCATCTATATTTTACAGATATTAATATTTAAAACTCGTAAACTTTATAAAAGCGCGAATTATTGGTGTCAGCTCCTTGAAATTACCGTGAGAGTTACTTAACAGTCAATATTGCATATTTTATATTTCTGTATAGCCTACTTGATAATCACAGTTACAAATTTATATAACTAGTTCCCAGTATGCGTTGCTGTGCCACTTAATAAAGAAATTGTTTCTCCCTGCGTGCCATTTCCCATTCGTCCCGTTCCCCTTCCGCCACCTCTTCCTATCATTCTTTCCTATTCCCCTCACGCGTTCCCACTCCGTCTTTACCGCCTTCCCTCTCCCCATTCCCCTCTCCGACTTCCCGCATTCCACATTTTCAGTCCCGGTACATTCAGTTTTCAAACAGCTCGCATGCCACCTATTGCAATTTTTTTATACAAATTTCATAATGCCAGAGCTCACCAATATTATTAGAAATCTTCGCGGGCGTGCTCACAACGACTCACCAAAGTTTCATCGCAATCGGATGAATGGTTAGCATCGCATAATTTCATGACACCAGAGCTCACTATTGTATGTATAAACCATCATGGGCATGCGCACATCAAATCCCCAAAGTTTCATCGCAATCGGATGAATGGTTTGGCAACGCATAGACATCTCATATATATACACCCAAGCAAGAGTATTTTGATTTTTATATAAGATGTTTTACGAAAGGTAGGTAAATTTGGCATGTTGTGGCAACGAATCGCTCTAGACGTATTGCAAAAGTGCGACAATATGCCAAAAATCGCTAGAGTGATTAAGTTCAAACACAAATTACTATTAAAATAAATACAAATTACGTTTACTCGCATTTCTAAACAACAAAAAATGTTAGGTAGGTCCAAATGTGTATATCTATAACTTACATTATTAACTCACATTCTGCACCAATACAAGCCATCCATTGCACAAGCATCCATTGAGTAATAGCTATTGGCATTATTAATTTTTAGATCGTATTCGATGGTAATGCCATCTGCGATAGAAATCGGAGAAATGTGAGATTTACCCATCTGTTTTTCACAATCCATATCGTTTCAATCCGTAGCTATGGAATTCAATGCCGGACATTTCTTCTGAGATCACCGCCATTGAGTCGCATGGCCAGAAATTGGACCGAATCACCACAAAAGGAATCGGTAATAACTAATAACGAAAAGCATTAAGGAAAAAATATTTCGTTTTGTGTCACAGAATATGTGTGATCTATCGAGTAATATAGTAATATAATATTATTCAATAAGCTCTGGGATCTATCAAAATAAACTGTAACTAGTAAATACCCATTTACAATCCTATTCCTTTCATCCGAAGTGTCACCATGATGACAAAACATGTTGCTATTTATGGTATGCGGTTCTAACCAGTAAGACAAACGACGTACCGCGCATAGTCTGTGCACGTCGTTACTGAAATCACTAGACCCGCGTCGCCAACAATTATTGTTAAATGCTCGAAACGTCAAAACTAGAATTGTTTAATAACTTCACATACAACCAAAGAGATGCCGTAGCTGTCATTTTGTATATTGACCTAAAGGACACTCATTGTTACAAATATCTGAATGAAGTAAGTGGGAACAACCTCGCCCGATCGGTCGCGGAATACTGGCATCGACGACGAGTTTATAAAATGTCGGCGGTGTACGAATCGTCTAGAATCGGATACTTGCGTATCCCTGTGGAAGAAGGGCCGTACAGTCGCAGATATATTGACTGTGATTCAATGCTGTAATCAAAAATATGGTTTCTCAATGTGACACAACTATGGGATTAGCTTGGTATATTGAGAAGGAATCTGACTTACCTTAATTTTTACACTTAATTTTTGCAAGTTTTTGCGAGATTTGATACCGAGGGATTACTGGGTTGATATCTACTTAAGTTTCCGCAATAGATTCGAATAAAGCACTCAAGTTTCCATAAGAATCCATATTGAAGTCACAGAAATCACACCATAGGAGTGAATAATTGCACGGGCCCCTTTAATATGCTCCAAATAAAAACATTGAGAGATCAGTATGGAGTTGATCATTGCACAGACGTTTCTTTAACGTATACGATATTAAAGCACTGAGAGATCTATATGGAGTTGATCATTGCACAGAGGTTTCTTTAACATCATCGACATTAAAGCACTGAGATATTAATATAGGGGTTGATCATTGCGCGGGTTACTCCGACTTAGACTGATTGTTCCTTGAGTTATTGTTCCAAATATCACATTTAACACAGTGAGAGATCACTACGGAGCTGATCATTGCAAATAAGCTTCTCATAAACGATATTAAAGCACTGAGAGATCAAAGGGGTTGATCATTGCACGGGTTGCTTCAACTTAGACTGATTGTTCCTTGAGTTATTGTTCCAAATATCACATGTAACACACTGAGAGATCACTACGGAGCTGATCATTGCAAAGAAGCTTCTTTAACATAAACGATATTAAAGCACTGAGAGATTAATATACGGGTTGATCATTGCCCGGGTTCAAGGGCGGATCCAGCTTTGGCGCCAGGGGGGCGGGGGGGAGGGGGTCACATTGTCGTGGTCAAGTCACAAAAAGTTATATAGGTATTTTCGTTATTTGTTTTTGGGGTGTTATGCCGTGTTGCGCTATCTCCTTCTTTAGCCAACGTTTCGGACAGCGTTGCAGTGTGTATCATCACCCCAAAAACAAATAACGAAAATACTTTTGGCCGTGAAAATCTAAAAACATATCAAAAAGTAGTTAGATAATTTTGATAATAATAGATATAAAAAATTTATAAAAACATTATGTTAAACAATTTTAATTAGTGGTCCACCTAGGTCGGGGGGGGTGGTCATGACCCCCATGACCCCCCCCCCCCCCTGGATCCGCCCTTGCACGGGTTGCTTCATCTGATTGTTCCTCGAGTTATCGTTCCAAATATCACATTTAGCACACTAACTATGGAGTTGATCATTTCACATAGGCTTCTTTAACATAGTCGATATTAAAGCACTGAGAGATCAATATAGGTGTTGATCATTGCACGGGTTACTTCAACTTAGACTGATTGTTCCTTGAGTTATTGTTACAAATACCACATGTAACACACTGAGAGATTACTATGGAGTTGTGCATTGCTTCTTTAACATAGTCGACATTAAAGCACTGAAAGATCAATATATGGTTGATCATAGCACGGGTTACTTCAACTTAGACTGATTGTTTCTTGAGCTATTGTTCCAAATGTCACAAGTCACAAGTAGGTAATATTGGCCACATACCTTGTCAGAGGCTAGGTTCACGGATAATAGGTTGGATGGAGGGAGGGAGGTGTACATAATTGCGTAAACAGGCCGAAAACTCATATTATATTGTAAATAAATATACGAAATGGGGTGTATCAGGTGTAGAGCATTTAACAGCAATAGCTACCGGCTTCCTTTTTCCAGAACCTCGTTTACGAGTGATGAGGTTTAGTGCAATCAAAATACTTAACTTGTTAGAATATGCATGGCGAAGAACTGATTTGGTATGCAAATCGTTCTTCCTGTTATTTGATTGAGATATAGCACACATGCAAATGTAGGTAATAATTATTATAAAGTAGAATTGCCAGATTCGTACTAAATGCATTATTGTTAGCGCTTATGGAAATGAGCTAACTCGTGTCGGTGCTGTGGTATAATGTCGTAATACGAGCTGCATACTTCTACAATAAACTGATATAATACTTTAAGAATATGGATTAATGAAAGTGCACCAAGTTGCATTAAAATGGAAAATAGAAAAGCAAAATATCCTACAAAGAGTACTCATTTAATAGTTTTAATAGTAATAATTTACAAGTTATATGAGAACAGATAAAGAATATCTTTAATTACGATATTTCAATTATAATATTATAATAGTTCTGTATAAATTCGGGATGTCTGATGCAGGTAACTCCAAAAATTTATTTAAAAAAAATAATTGGTTATGTATCTGTGATTATAACTCTGGTTCAATTTACTCGGACTTATCAAGAATAGAGTACCTATTTTCACTGTTTTTTTATCCACGAAAAAACTTAATAAAAAAATTAAAATAATAAGGGTATTTTTATTTTACTTTAAGTTGACGAATAACTCTTCAATGAAGATTTTAAATGTCCCATTTTCGATTTGAAGCCAAAATGACATCTTCGTTTTTATTCATGAATTCGGCGGCGTTGACGTCACGCTGGGAAACCTTGGTGACGATTGTCTTATTGGAGTTTTCTGCACGACGTTGTAGTCTTTCATTATTTTTTTTAAACGGAAAATTATTTTAATTCTGTACTTTAAATGTGCATTTCATTTTTTACAATTTTTTGGTTAAAAATAAATTCAGATTTGTGATTTTTCAAGGGTCTGCGCTTTTAAGCAAACGCGCAATTATCAATCTAACAATTATAATATCCCGTGGTTTTTCACGGGTCTGCGGTGGAAATTTTATAAAATGTTAATAAAACTGCTGGTTTCATACGACTGGTGCCAGTGCAATAATTGTCCTTGACTGCCGCATGCAGGGCGTAAACTCTCCTGAAGACAGACAGAAATACGTGGATACACGTACCTGTCCCTATCTAACAGTATGTGGCCAATATACCTATTTGTGTGACGCTTTCAACAATACATTATAGTACAATCAATATATTATTGAAGCCTTTGCAATGAATAATATTTGATCCTATCAGTTAAGGGCGAGGATGACGGGTTTCGTGAAAGGTCATTCTGAAGCCCATGCACTTTCTCCCGGGGACTGCCAGCTGAATGGGTGAATACTCCGGATTATTACATATCAATTACTACTTTGTACATTTCTTATTTTGTTATTCTTTTTATCACTTATTTGCAGATGCTTGCAGCCCTACAGACAGCAATTATTTATTTTTCCTCTATTTTGTCCTTCTTTTTCTTCTTAAGGTCATCAAGTGGCTCTTAAGGAATTAAGACCAATGCCCAAAGGAGCGGCCATTTTTTTAATCTATAATGACTACTAACTGCTGTCCTGTAAGCACTTGCATACTGCTTCCTAATACTGTATGCGGAGACATTTGGAGGTCTGGCTTCGTTCATTTATATAGAATCATTCTTCCAAAAAAATTAGAGTCCTAGCGAGAGCCTTGAAGGAGTAACCTTAAGTTACTTATACCAAGGCGGGTAAGTGGTGCGGCCCTCAAAATGATCCTGTCAGTGCAATTTAATATAACAAAAAATTAAATTAGTTGAAAAAGCTTTTTTATATTAGAATAGGCCTCTTTTAGTACGTGCAAATAGTACAAAGAAAGGTATTCCAGTACCTATGGATATACTCGAACTCATACTCCGGAAGACCACTAGCGAGTGCAGCCGGTGGAAGTAGGGCAGTAGTTAAAGTTTTAGAGGGGGAGCATTCCCTGCAAGGCTCGCCAGCGAGGGGGGAATGTAGCCCGCCGAGGGAACTTCCCAAGGGAATTCGGAACTCTCCTGCTCGCATGATTTATAGGTTACTTTATATTACGTCAAAGAGTTGCAGGAATTTCAAATTCGAAAATGAAATATGTCGGAGAAAACAGAAGGTAGTCGTGAGTTTGTAATAAAGGGAAAACTTTCCAAAAACTAGGGCGGTCG
Source organism: Limnephilus rhombicus (assembly GCA_929108145.2). Lineage (NCBI taxonomy): Eukaryota > Metazoa > Arthropoda > Insecta > Trichoptera > Limnephilidae > Limnephilus > Limnephilus rhombicus. The sequence goes on from OV815286.1 coordinate 23,706,464, forward strand.
GCCTAAACAAATAATGCTGTTGTGCATATGTTCAGTTCATAATAATATTAAACATACTACCTATAGGATAGTAATGTGAATTATTCCAAGCGTAATATAATAATAATAATAATAATAATAAGCCTTTTTATTCTGGACTTCTGTTAGGTATGTATTAGACATGATCTTATTTGTTATAGTATATCCCGAAGCTCAGTTTGCCTCTTGGCATAGGCCTCCTCTAACATGTTCCATTGGGACCTGTCACGCGCTACTCTTCTCCATTGATGTCCAGCAGTGAGTTTTAGGTCATCTTCCCATCTTATGTGTTGACGTCCTCTACTTCTCTTGCCATCTCTGGGATACCAGTCAGTGACATTTTTGCACCAAGCGTAAAGCGTAACATTATCCAAGTTACATGTTATTTTAATTTTCAACATTGGAACTACCTTCCGAGTATCACAAATATCAGACTAGCGATAAAGTAGGTACCAAAAGTATTTTTTGAATTCACATTTTATTTTTTACTAGATGGTTCCCGGCATGCGTTGCTATGCCATTTAATAAAGAAATTGTTTCTCCCTGCGTGTCCTTTCCCATTCGTCCCGTTCCCCTTCCGCCTCCCCTTCCTCTCCTCGCGTTGCCACTACGATTCCTTCACCTTCTCTCTCACCACTCCATTTCCCCCCTTCCCCCGTCCCACGAACCCCCCTCCCCCCTCCCGTATTCGACTCCCCCCTCCCGCGAATTAACCTCCCGAGTTCCCCTCCCCCCTCTCAAGTTTTCCTCACCCCTCCCGGGTTACCCTACCCCCTCCCGCATTATGGAATGCGGGAGGGGGTAGGGGAACCGGGAATGAATGAATGTCCATACATTCATTCCCGGTACATTCAGTTTTCAAACAGCTTACAATTTTTTTATTAGCAAGATTGAATCTAGATATAACTTTGTGGTTATTAATAGGCCACTTGCATTGAATTCATAACGACTTGGAAAAAATCGTGTGGATAGATCTTTCTATTAAGATTGCGAAAATGTTAGTAAAATTTTATAGAAATGTACAGTTTTTTTTTTAAATAAATAAATCCATTATTTGGGCTCGTGACGTCACTACATGAAAATGTCCCGTCTCCGAAAATGTTCCTATTAATTTTGTAAAATTCCACACTGATTTATTTTTTTAATATGGCATCACTTTGATTTCAGGCGAATTTTTGAATTCGTTCACTAGATTTATTGTTTGTTCTCTGCGAACTTATCATTTGGTTCGACTTTTTGACAGATGTTCTGAAGAGAACCCCGTACAATTTAGAAGTCGGTACGTGTTTTAGAGATGTTTTTGGTTATGGTGCTGATTTTAAGAAAATCAAATTTTATAATATTCTTATTATGATTATAATTTACAAGTACAAGTATATTACAATGGATTAAGTAATATATAAGTTGTAAATTATAATGATTTATGATCAATAAGATGGATCAAGGAAAAAAATATTTATGAGATGTAATATTTTTGGTATGCCTCGTTATTGTCCTGTGCCATTCGTGTGGAAAACGTTCTTTTTTTTAAAATGATTTTCGGCTATGTAATTATCGTTTTTTCGCACCTATAAAATTATGTCCCGTCTTTCCGGTTTATAAAAAATGGTCTGATTTTTCGGATTGAAATTTTCAAAAAATCACCAGGGTTTCAAAAATACGATTAAAAAAAAAAAAATACGGAATGTCTTAGAAAATTTGTCTAAACCGGAAAAAAAATTTAAAAAATGTGATGCAAGTGGCCTATTATAATTTAATAAAACAATATCATTTTGTTTAAAACAACTATATTTTATTCGGAAAAACCATCTTTCCTCAGGGAAAAATATAAAGGGTGTTAAGGGAGGTACTTGACTTACTTTACCCAGTGGTTCCTGACATTGATATCCATTAAAATTTAAATCAAAACCCTAGAAAAATTTCATTCAACACATTTCGTAGATTTAAAAAAGAAGATATTATCAGAATTGTTTATATCAGGTATAGGTACCTATTGTTGTGTACTTTTGTATTATGGTTCTAAATTTCAATTTGTCGTTATTTTATTCGTCAATGACATTCATATTATTATCTCTGTCATTTATGAATTTATAAGGACTGTTTATAACGCTAATAAATAAAATAAATAAATTATTTGAAGTAAAAAATGTATCTGAAATTTCGGCTCCGGTGACTTTAAAAAAAAATTTCTTCGAAATCAAACAAAAAAATATATCAGATACGATTTTAGATTTTCACGGCCAAAAATATTTTTGTTATTAGTTTTTGGGGTATTATGCCGTGTTGCGCTACCTCCTTCTTTAGCCAACGTTTCGGACAGCGTTGCAGTGTCCATCCAGAGCAGATGTGTAATAGTTAGGGGTGATATTTGTACTTATCTACTTAGGAGCGAAACCGTGTCGCCAGCTCCACTCCTCTACGAGCTGGCGCTACAATATACTTCAAACATGTTCTTTGCGTTTAGCCTTGATGTAACCGTCAATTACCGGATACCAAGAACTATTGAGCTTAGCTCCGTCGTCTCTATTAATATTTATAGGATTTTTGTGAATTTCAATTGCCTCCGTAATCAGGCGTGCTCTATGAGTTTTGGGTCTTCCCAGGACCTCGGGGACAAATCCAAAGTAATGGCCGGTTTCGATTAAGTGCTCGGCGATTGCCGATTTGTCAGGGTGGCCAAGTTTACAGGCACGGAAGTGTTCTGATATCCTTTTGGAAATCGTCCGCTCTGTTTGGCCTACATAAACCTTGTCACATCCAGAACAGCTGAGTTTGTACACTCCATCTGTTTCCAGAGGAAACTTGGTCTTTGCAGGCCTCAAAAAATCTCGTATTTTTGTCGTGGTTCCGAAGACAGTCTTGATGCTTTCTTTTTTCAATATCCTGGCAATTCTGTATGTCACGTTGTGAACGTAGAAAGCGCAGCCCTTTGACTCTTGTTCAATTCTGTCTAATTTTATCTATGGTTTTTTATACATTTATAAAAAACAATAGATAAAATTGTGAGAAACAATTTACAAAAAATTCTGCCTCAATACAGGTTCACCTACTGAGGCAGGTTATTCACAACTAAAAATATTGTATAATTATGCTACTTCTGTGTAACCGATCTTACATTACTTTCTACTTGTTATTTTTTTGTACTGATGTAATCTATTTGTAACCTACATTGAACATGTACTTTTTTAGTTATAATGTTGCAAATTTCATTGAATAAATATATTTTTTTATTATTATTATCTGTTTCCTTAAAACGCCATGGGAAAGTGGTGGGCAACCTCCAATGACCGCCAGATTCATATCCAGCTCTCAAACTTTTTTAATTCCCAGAATTGCCTCTCTTTCATTTCCTTAAAAAGACACAGTATCTCCAAAGATGACAAAGGACCTGAGGGAAATTATTTTTCTCAGAACCTCCTGTGTGGAGAAAATAAAAAAAAGAGTATAAGCATCACACCTTAAGAATAAGCTGTCCTCTCATACGTCCTACATGCTACCACAACGCCAAAAATAATATTTTTTATTACTTCCACAACGCGAAAAAAGCGACATAATTTTATTCCTGTTGTAAAGAGAGTTGGTGAAGGAAATTGCTGCTGGGAAATAAGCCCACCTCTATAAGACCGCGAAGTGAAGTTGTGTGTATATAAAGTGTTAAATAAATAAATCAATAAAAATAAATGTGAGGGCTGTAGAAAAGTTAAAGCCTTATACCTTAGTTATACAATGCGCACTACTCTAACATGCTGCCTGGTACCTATCTACGGCTTTGTATGGGAATTTAAATTGGAGTGGATTTGAATTACTAAACTGACCTTGTTTGTACGCTAAAATGCCAAAAAATCACTTTATGACCTTCTAACGCTTTGACACTTCTAATTTTTTATATTTCTCCATAATTTATATTTGACTTATTTTGATACATATAGTATAGTTTATATAATGTTGGCCTCACTGGGTGGGTTACGCGTGCTGAGGTCCACATTTTATAGTACACAAATTTAACAAGATGAAGTACATGATATTTTTTTTATTTTTTATGTATATATATTTTTTTTATTTTTAATAAGGTTAACATGGTATTTACATGATAATTTTTTAATTTTTTTTAGTATTTTCATGATAATCTCAGGTTTTTTTTACTACCCTTCCATTAAAAGCACTTGCTTGTGTATGGAAGGGGAGTGTACATAAATGCTATTAGTTATTAGTTATAAGTTAGTATTTAAATAATTCATTGTACATGTGAGCTGCAGTATTTATTTTGATAATGGTGTGTATTTAAAAAAAAAAGAAAGAATGTTATGAAAAACTTAGGATATTTGTAAGATTACTTGACAGTAGTTTTTTTCTTAAGAATACGTTTAAAATGTCTGTTGACAGAGAGCAGTATTCGGGTTTTATCATTAATGCTTCTGATTTCTTCTGGTAGACGATTGAAAAACGTTCTTTCCTGGTAAGTGTAATGATGCTGTGCAAAAGACGTATTTAGTTTTGGGAATAGAAAAACTTGTTTAAGTCGAGTTCTGTTTTCTTTTAAAAATGGATATTTACCTTTTTCTTTTATAATTTGAATTGATGAATTTTTAATATATAAATCTTTAAATGTTGGTACTTGAAATTCTTCAAACAGGCGTTCTGTTGGGTATCTAAGGATTTTTTAAATATAATTTTAATAATTGTTCTTTGTATAATTTCTATTGGAAGAAGGTTACATTTATACGTGGATCCCCAACTAATAATAGCGTATTGTAAAGTTGATTGAACTAAGGCATAGTAGATTAAATATAGATTTCTTATCGACAGAAAATTTCTAATTCTTAAAAATATATATATTAATTTTCTGATTTTGTTTACTACCTGACATATTCGTTCCTTCCATTTCAGATTTTTATCGATAATTACTCCGAGATATTTAATTTTGTTTGTTGTTTTTAATATTGTACAGTTTGATTTCCAATAATTTTGACTATGAATTTTAGTATTATCGTGTATGACAATGTTAAAATTTTTGGGGGCATCGTTTGGATGGATTGCAAATGGAATTACAAATGTCTTTTCACTATTTAGTGAAAGTAAATTAGTGTCGAAAAAATTCTTAAGCGTGTTGATATCTTCTGCGGCCTTTCATTCTACATTTTTCCAAGTCTTTTCACTTATTATTAATACTGTATCGTCGGCGTATGATATAGTTTGACCATTTAAACATTGAAAAAAAATATCGTTTACATATATGGTAAAAAGGATTGGTCCAAGCACTGTACCTTGCGGGATTCCAAAGCTTGAAATCACTATTAACACGATTGATTTTTACCACTCGAGGGCGGTTTTTTAAGTAGTTGGTGATCCATTTAATCGCGTTGCCTTTTATGCCATTATTATTTAACTTTTTTAATAGCATCTCATGGGAAATGCTATCGAATGCCTTTCTGAGGTCAATAAATATACCCGCACATTTTTTAACCTTATCTAATGATTCGTAAATGTATGAAGTTACATTAGCAATGGCATCTTGTGTGCTGAGTGAAAGAAGTATCTAGGAAATTTACCAATTGTTTTTTTACTATTTTTTCAAAGATCTTTCCTATGTTAGAAATTAGACAAATTGGGCGATAATTCCTTATTTAGTGTGGATCACCAGATTTGTAAATAGGTGAGATTATTGTCTTTTTGTAGTTCATTGGAAATATTCCTTTCGTTAAACTCAAGTTTATTAAATGAGTGATGGGTTTTATTAAGTAATATTTCATAGATTTTAACATGTGTGTCGTAATAGAATCAAAACCGGGAGACGAACCTCCTTTCATATTTTCTATTATTTTTAAGATTTCACATCCTGTTATTATTTCAAATGTTGAAAGTATATTACGTTTCTGTAAATTTTTATTTTTATGTTTTTCCGAGTTAGAAGGCTTATGAATATTTTTCGCAAGATTTTTTCCAACATTTGCAAAGAAGGAATTAAATATGTTTGCACATTGTTGCAGGCTGTATATTGGCATCAATATTTTTTTATCATGTTCTATGTACTTAATGTTTTGTGTTTTTTTTTGTATTGTCTATGGCCAAATTCACAGTTTTCCACATTTGTTTATGGTGATTTTCTGAAGATAATATTTTACTTTTAAAAAACTCTTCCTTACTTTTTTTAATATAAGATGTTAATTTATTTTTATAATTTTTATAGAAAATATATGCTTTTTCATCATGGGGATTTTTTAAAGTTGTTTTATAAAGTTTTTCTTTGTTTCTGATAGATATTATAAGTCCTTTGGTAATCCAAGGTTTTAAACATCTGAATTTTGATTTTATGTGTATTATTATTTCAGTTGTCGAATTTTTAATGTGTTGTGACCTTCGATCAAGTATTGTCTAGATATGCCCTATCTTAGTAGCGAGCCAGTAAAATTGACGCCGTGTAAGTAAATGTTAACAATACAACTCTTGTACGTATTCCAGCGCCTCGCTTCGTAAATCCGATCACAAAGTTCATTCTCAAATCCCATTATGTAGTTTTATCATTCATCAACCAATCACATGTCGCGCGTGACGTATTATGGAGATGAATTTATCAATCCTACTTGGTATAAACTAGCCGTACACGCTCGTAAAGAAAATAACCCGAGAGCGTTCATTGTGTGACAAAAGGTGTTCTTTTAATTTTAAACAAACGTCGAGAAGATACGTCACGAAACCAAATATAGGGCTGAATTGGGAGAGGATTAATAAATAACATGAAACATTTTAGTTTTCATTTTTAGTTTTTACATTCTGAACAGGTCCTCTAGAACCAAAAACGGTAGGTAAACCTACATTTTTATTATTGGGCAAAGGTTTTATCTTAGTGAAAAATATTTGGTAAATAAATAGTAAATAACCACTTGGAAAGACCCATTGCAGGGATGTTAGTTATCCAATAAATGGTGGTTATGGGTTTCTCCCAACCGCCTGGAACCAGTTAGACTATGGCATCCCCAATTGGGGATGTGAGGCTGATTGTAGTGGGGAGGGGAAGGAGATGGGTTAGAGCAGCCGTATTTCTATTTAGTCCAGTCAAGGAAGGAGGTGTAGAGTGCGAGAGCAGAAACCTAAGCGATTCCTTCAGAAACTTGTTCAGGGTGCTTAGGGTGTGAACATATTAATAGTCCTGACGTCTAGGTGGTGAGCTAGGGGAGGGAGGAGGGGGGGGGGAGAAGGTCCCAATTTTCGGATGTGCGCTTATATCTCGAAAACGGTGCATCGCAGAGGACAATTTTCTTATAATAAGTAAAAGCTCATAAAATTATGTACAACTTTTATTCTATACGTAATTTTCTAAATCCAAGCTAAAAATAAATTAAATCCAAGTCTAAGTCCCACAATCTGTTACAAACAAAAGTGATGTGTCAGTAATAAGATAAAAACAGCTTTTTCTGAAAATGACGACATTTTACTAAAAAACTTAAAATTGCTGTAAATATTTACTGGTTAGAGATTAATTTGCATATGTATATTCTAAAAGGGAATTAAATTCTTAACAACTTCTTTCAAATAAATTTCTTTCATTGATGAATATTTTAGACGATATGAAGGAATGTTTGATTCAAAATGTGAGGTAAAATGATTTTTTTCGAAAATATCTACATTTGTGGAGCGTGAAGTTTCTGTAGTAATCGCTTAGGTTCCTGCTCACGCACTCTACAACACCTTTTGGGCCTTTCATTGACTGGACTAATTGTGGGATATTCCTTCGAAACTTCGAGGCAGAAATCTACCAGAAACGTTTTTTTTTTTCAAAGTAAGTTTTCAGCTAAAAAATAGTTGATACTTAGTTTTCTCCCACTGGCTCAATCGGAGAGTTATTTGCGGTGTTTTCAGTTTGTTGATGATCGATTTGGGAAACCACCAAACAAGGTTAGAAAATGAAAAGATTGGTACATAAAATAAAGAAATGTTTATTAATAAAACCATTTCTTTTGATATACAAATGCCCCTTTAGAGACATTGCAGCAAATGATTTTCTGACGCTTCTAGGAAAAGTTTTAATCTCTTTATGGACGGATCTGAAAGCTTATTTACTGATTTTAAAATTTATTTTATCGGAAGCAGATTTTTGAACAAACCAAAGCTTGTAACAAGAATTAAATTTACGTTACCCATCGCGTTGTTGCATCGCAGCCTGGACAAGGGACGGTGAAATTTGACTTTGATCCTTTTTTAAAATACATACTTACTAATATAATTTTTTTTAATCTACACGAATCAATCATAATATTATTTCATAACCTTTTTTTTAATTAAGTAAACGCTGAGGAAGTGAGCATTGCTCAGGAAATATGTCGGTTTTTTATAAACAATAAACGTGGTTAAAACTAAGAAAATTATTAATTGTGAAAAAGAAATTCATTCAGCAAATAATACGTAATAGGCTATTAAATTTTGTGCTTAAAATACGAAACAAAACTGAGAAACGTTTTTTAATTAAAAATAAATTAATTAATGAGCCCATTACCAGTTCGGCCCTTCCCTGTAAAGCGCTCACCCTCCCCCCGCTCGCTGAGCGGTAACCCCGACCACTCCCCGCCGCGTGAACGAGTCGAAGCGTGAATCACGTCAGAAATATTGCTTGACAAATTTTAAAAACTATAATTTTATTCACTTATATGAATGCGGTGTGTAAATGCGATCTGTAACACATATATTTTCTTCTGTATTCTGATAACTGACTACGTTTTCAAAAATAAAGTCCGCGGCGTGTACCTTGTAAAATATTCGGTAGTGGTATTTTTTTGTGTTTGAAAAAATTTACCCCCGTCTGGACGGCTGGCAATGCAAATTAGTTTCAGTGTAGACCTTACAGTTCGATAAAAATACAACACTAAGAACTGTGCGATCTAAACGATGCAATACGATGCATATACTTTTTCATAAATGGGCCGTGAGCCAATTTTATTCTGGTTTCGGGAGTTTGAGGTGCCATGATGAATTTTGTAGGGCCTGTCTAGATATCATAGGTCAATGGTTGTGACAGGATATTTTCAAAGTTACTCGAACATATTTCGGTATCATCACTCTTTAAAACATTGTTCCAATCTTCCTTTTTTAGTTTTTCAGAGAGAATAGTCATGTCTATTGTTGATTTTTTGGGAATTAAATTATGTTTTTTTATGTTTAATATTATTATTATACAGAAGTAAGCATAAATGATGATCAGTTATGTTAGTTTTCCAAACAATTGATTTTAATTTGTGAAGATCTTTAATGTTTACGTTTGTCCAAATGTGATCTAAACAAGATGGAGTATGTTCTTTTTTTCTCTAGTATTTTTATTTATGCAAGATATGAAATTTTGTTCAGTCATTCAATTGATGTATTCAGTTTTGTTATTATTTTCTATTTTTTCATTAATGTTCACATTAAAATCACCCACGACGAAGCAGAGTTTATTTTTTAATTTTAATAATATGTATTTGAGATCATTAATAAACGTAATACTCGAGCCATGCGTTCTATAGATAGCTATTAGATGGTATATTGATTTGCCGAGTTTGAAATGTACTTCGATACAGTTTACCAAATGTATTGGGTGTTCTATTATGTTAACAATACTAAATTTATTGTTTGCAAATATTATTATTCCCGAATTTTTGTTGATATCTACTTTGGTAGAAATATAATTGTACTCAGGTAAGTGATAAGACGGTGACTCAGCGTTCGTAAACGTTTCGGATAACACTATGAAGTCCGGTTTTTTAATTAAATTATTTATTTTTAGAATTAGTTCATCTAAATTTTTCTGAATGCTACGGATGTTTATGTGCATAATAATTATATCATTGATGTTTTTAGAAATAATTTTGTTACATGAATCAGTACAAATACATTCATATTCTTCAATTTTAATATTCAATTCTAATTCGCTATTTAAGAAATCATCCATTTAATTAATGCATTTTTGGTTGTATTTTGGAAAATTATATATAAAATTTTTATTCAATGTCGTAGTTTATTCTTTCTTTGGCTAATTTAAGCATGTAAGATCGGAACTTACATGTTTTGCTGTTTGTTCGGTGGTCTATTTCATTCATTTTGCTGTTGAAGGAGTTTATTTCTTTCTTCTTGTTAGCTGAATGACAATTAGCGCATTTGGGCGGCAGTTCCAGGAATTTACACTCGGAGATGGGATGATCTTCTGAACAGTGCTTGCATGTTGGTTTATTCATTTTATTGTAGCATTTTTGTGCTGTGTGTCCAAATCTTTGACAATGGAAACATTGGGTAATAAGATTACAATCGGTTACATAGATTCTCATGAATCCTAGATGGATTTTTTTTCTAATTATAAGATGTAGTCTCTATTCGGGATTTGTTTGGAGAATTAAGTTTTTGCTGTTAGTTTTTTTGTTTGTAATGATGACTTTAACTTGTAATATTTTTTTTTGTCTTGGTATTTTTCACATATCATTTTGATGTCGTTGTTTTGTTCAATGATGCCTTCTAAGAATTCTTTTTCGGTATAGTCTTTGTCAAGACCTTTGAATATTACGCATGGATCCGTTTTCACAAGTACCTCCGCTATTATGGTTTTGTCGACTTCATTTATTTTATATTTTAATTTTTTTGCCTCTTCCTTTTCTGGGCATGTTATTATAATATTTTTTTGTTTTTTTTTTTAATTTCACTCACTCGAATTCCCAACTGCGATATTTTAATTTTTTGTATTTTCTCTTTTATTTTTTCAGTGTCTTCTTCTTTTAAGCTTATTATTATTATAGGAATATGTTTTTCTTGCGTTTGTGGTATTAAGTTTTTTACTGCCGAAGAGTATGAAAATGAGTTTTTTTGTATTTGGTTTTTTTCTTGAATTTCACATTTTTCTTGTAATTTAGCTAATTCTATTGCCATGCGGGATATCATTTCCATGATGTTATTTATTTCTTTCATCATTTTTGATTTGGTTTCTTTGGTGAGTTTATTTTCTTCTATGATTGTATGTAAATCACTTATGTTTTGTTTCGCCTTAGTAATGAAGCCATGCGGATCAACCGCTTCCTCCATTTTCACAGGTTATGAATTATTTTATTTTCGGTTAATTTATATATTTTTTAAATTTGACTGGGTTTGAAAGTGTTATTTTATTTGATCGCCGCTCACTCGCGTCAGACGCCGTTAAGAGCTTTAGGCGACACTGATAAAATATATAAAGTTGGTATTGAAAAAAAAAAAAATTAAATTAATAAATTTAAAATCGGCATATATTATGAGTTATGTGTTTGTGAATGATGTGTGTTTTGTAATGGATTTGTGTTTTACGTGTACATGTTTTATTCTTTTATTTTATAAAATTTTGGTAATATTGTTTTTTTTTGTTCTTTAATCCATTTTTTAAATTTTGTATATGAATTTATTTTTGTTTTCCTCAATTTTCGTTCGAAGCGAAAGACTTTTGAATGCTTTTAGAGCATGTTATTTATGGTGTCTTTGTCCAAAGTTTGTGTTTACCGTCAGTTTATATGTTTTATTTGTACGCTTGCCTAACTGGTCTGTTTTTTTTTTTAAATATTTTGTGTTTGTTGAAATTTGTTTACAACATAATATTACTTGTTTACAATATAATAATATTGAAGTTGAATAAAAAACGTAGATAATTTTGGATTTTCCCTCGTACATTAACACACATTTTTTTTGTGTGAATACCACAAGATGCCATAGTCTCACTGGCTCCAGACTGGAGCAGTTCGGTTTCTTGTGCGGTATTCACACAAAAAAATGTATGTTAATGTACGAGGGCAAATCCAAAATTATCTACGTGTTTTATTCTACTTCAATACTTCAATTGTAAGTTGTGAGGCTAAAAGTGGTGCAAAGAGGAAGGCAATGGGGAAAGGAAGGTGGCGATGTATCTGGCTATTCAAATCTGGTCATTAAACACGGCCAAAGTTATTTCAAGTAACGTTTCAATTCTGAATGGTTGTCTTACACAACGGCGATACTTGGAGTATCTTCCACTCTGGAACATACAGCAAATATACTTTATATTATTTTTAATTAATAAATTTTGATATAACATAAATTAATCAAATAAAATTTATTAGCGCATTCTTCGGGTTGCTAGTCGAGAACCTTAGTCATCGACCACGGAGGTAATAACACTAATATATATCGAATTCCCTTGTTAAAATTTAAAATTGGATGCCAATCACGTTAAGTAGAAAATTGAAAACATCCCAAGCAGAGCGAGCATTTTTTCGCTCACTCAAGTGAGACCCAACGATCGGAATAAGCTGCGCATAATGTACGGGGATATTTCACGCCACATTTAGTTAGACCGCAATAAGGTTTAGCCTCGGGGGATTGTTGCCCGAGGAAGGTTGTTCGTTTCACCCCTTCGCACAGTGCTGCGGTCCCATACAAGGTTAGGTCGATAGCCTCCATTCTCGAAATAAACACAAATAACTAGATATTTACTCAAATGTATCACACATTTACTTAAATGGGATACCTTTCATTAATTTTCAACTTTAAGCGCTACTAATCAGCGGCCGAGAATTTAAATTTCGTCAAACGATGATCTGTCGATCGTACCCTTGCAACTGTACAGGGCGGTTCCAATGAGAAAGATTAATTATTCTCCATACCAGCATTTTAACATAATAACTAAATATCGATTTTATTTCATTCAAAATTGGCTTTGATAAATACCTACATTCAAAAATGCTCAAACTCGTGATGATAAACTATTAAAATTACATACTTTTTATAATTATTTTTTATCATAAGTATTTCTAATTTTTCAATAATGTCTAAGCAAAATAAGAATGTAATTTTTTTTATATATTAGTTTGTAAGATCGTAATTAAATAGACAAACTGAAGTATTTTTGTCACAAAACAAGGGCGTGGATCATTTTTTATGCTTTTATTTGATCTCAAATTAAAATTCTGAAAAGAAGCTTTCACAAATATATAATTTTTTCATTTATTTTTCTGCATATGATTTGAAATGTATGTTGAATAATAGAAAATTTTATTTGAAAATTTAACAAATCTACCAACGACCTACGTTAAAATCTTATTGTACTAAAAATAAACATATTTTCTCAAAATTTAAAACATACTAGATAAGAAAACAGTCTTTCGAAATCAATTTATACTATTTTGTGGAAAAGAGTCAATACGGCTAGAATTTTATTCAAAAATGACATACTTCCGGTTCACATTTTTCTACTATCCGAAAATATCTTAAAAAAATCAACTTCAGAATTCAGCCATATGTTTGAATATAGCAATGTAATATCGAAGTTTCATTTCTTTTTTCTTTTTTTCCCAATAAGTTTACAACATTAGTGCATACATTTAGAAAGCGATTACACTGGTATAAATTATAAAACAAATGGAAATGGGAACCCACTGTGTGTGCGTAATACAAGAAAAATATTTTTATATTAAATGAAAAAACACACTTTGTAAAACACCACTTTTCATTGGATAAACACCAATAAAAAGTGGTGTTTTACAAAGTGTGATTTTTCATTTAATATATAATGTCACACCACAAAGTGTTTGCTTCCTTCGATAAAAAAATATTTTTATAACAAGAAAAATACAAATAAAATAAAAATACACTTTTTAAATAAATTAAATTACTAAAATACAACATCAAGCAAGTTTGAAGGTAAATTGGTATATAAATAAGTATAAATAAGTATGTAATGTTAGTTTTGTTAAGTGAAAAGTGAAAGATGAAGGTTTACAAATAGTTTATAAGAAAAGTGTTTCTACATCATTCAGTCGTTGTTTTAATTATTTTATGTGATTTGATATTTTATTTCTTAAATATTCGCAATCATTTATATATTTTGATATTTTATTTGTCATTTGATTTTGTTTTGGTAGAAGATAAAATTTTCAAAGACAATACAACTGCTAAGTGTTTGCATTCATTTGGTATTGGTTTAGGGGTGTAAAATACATCTCCAATCTTTTGCTATGTCTATTTTATTTTTTTCGAAATTGTTGTTGTTTTTAAATATTATATATTTCATAGTTTGCAATATAAATAATTTACTGATATTAAATATTTTAGTTTCTTTGTACTTGTATTATTATTAAATTAATAAAAACAGTATTTTTTTACAAGTTCTGCTGGGTAATTATTATTACGAGTGACAGCTGTTTCGCCTTCAGAACTTAAAAAAAAAACCAACTGTTTGTAGTAATTTAAAACACTCTGTCATTGAATGCACGTTGCCCGAAAAAAAGGATTATAAAGAATCGAGTAATTTCTGAGTGGTAGCGAGAATTATGCAGATATCCGCGATGTCAAAGTGACCCCCGTTTCATTAATTTTCTATTTCAATGTTACCTGCGATTATTTCTGAGGCACATTTCTAACTCTCGACGCAAGGAGCGGTGTACCTATCTGTCTGTGGCATCGTAGCTCCTAAACGAATGGATTGATTATGATGCGTTTTTTTTTGTTTTTGAAAGCTAACGTGATCGAGATGGTTCTTAGCTATAATTCGTGAAAATCTTTTCAGGCGTTTCAAGGTCATTAGCTCTTTTTTGTGTCGGGGGTTGCTTAAAATTTTGAAAATTTTGGTAATTAGTGCCCTACATTAGTCACCCGCCCTGTATGAATATAAATTATTTAGGCTCCTATTTTTTTTAAATTTTCTAATTTTGCCTTGACTGGGATTGCTGCACTGTGCATCGCTGTGTACATAGACAGTACCTACACAGCCTGCGAGGGAGGTTCTACCGCTGCAGATAAGCAAAACAATCATTGGTATGATTTATGCCTTGCGGATAACAGGGCGTTTGGCGACGAGCCGCGCACTAGATTTAGTTATTGACTGAGCGTAGCGAAATCCTATTGTAACTAAACCGTTTTGCATTTCGTACGTTTCAATTGTGTTTCAAGAAGGTGGCCGTTTTCACGGTTTAGTAAAGATTAATTTTAAAAATTTATTTTTTATTTTTTTATATGAATACCTGGAGTCTGGAGCCAGTGAGTCTATTGCATCCCCAATCGGGGTATTTTGTGAGGCTGAAGGTAGCGGGGAAGGGAAGGAGATGGGGAAGAGGAAGGTAGGGAAGTACCTGGTTATTCAGATCTGGTCACCAAACACGGGTAGAGCAATTTTAAGCAACGTTTCAATTCTGAATGGTGGTTTTACACCAGGGCGATACTAAGAGTATCTTCCACTCTGGAACGTGCCGCAATTATACGCTATATTATTTTTAATTAATTAATTATGAAAAATACAAACTGATCAAATAAAATTTATTTGCCCAGGCCGGGATTCGATCCTGCGACCTTCGGATTGAGAGTCGAAAGCCTTACCGCTAGACCACGCCTGCCGTCAAATGCTAAATCGTCGCGTTTAATATTCAAATTATTTTCAATATTATGTGTCGTAAGTAACGTGATTATTAAGTGCGTGGGCTCCTTCAGTAAAATCAATAATTAATCATTTTAAAGTTCACTGTAAGTGGTTACCCAAAGGTACCATAAAAATGATATTCGGATTTACTAAATTGGTAACATCTATTTTTTTCCATGCACAGTTGGTTAGGCTGTCCATCTTAGCAGAGGTAGGCAAGATTGGCCTTGAGCTTCTCATTATTTGACCAGCCACGGGTGACTCCGGCCACCGTCCCCGCGGCTGATCGACGCATCACATCACCATCAACAGCTTTATTTTATTTCATCATATAAGCGTTAAAATCCGCGTCCATCAGAAACGTCGGAGGCTGAAAACTTTTATTCCTGATATCAAAACCCTGAATTAGCATTGGACTACCATAGAAGTTTAGTATCTGTGAGATACGTGAAAAATTCTCCTCCCCTCCCTCCGCATAAAAAATTAAGACAGAATACACGGAATAAGGGTCGGAGACGAAAAAAACCGTGAAAATTAGAAGTTTTTAAATGTTACGATCCACTAGTTAGTAGCGTGGTAGTTGAATCCCTCAGAAATCCAACCTTCTGCTCCTTTCCTATGTTAATCAATCTCACATCGAATACGGAATTCTAGCCTGGGGTAATGCATATTCCAATGCCCTTGATCCCATCATGAAAGCACAAAAACTAATCATAAAAATAATTATTTTTGAATGTAGCTATTACTTTGTGGTTATCCATTATAATAAAATGAAACAATGCAACTTTGTATAAACCACTTATAAAATGTGCAAATCCGACCGGTTTCGGAACAAACGTTCCTTCGTCAGGGAAAGCTTATACTAATTTGACAGTTTAGAACAATGTTTTATTGTGGTAGGGGTGGAGCCGTTGTTAGTTAATAATGTAGATTGGGTGGGTAGGTATTAGTGTAGAGTGGTGTGATGAATTGCATTGATCAACAGTGAAAATTAGGAAATATCGTAGCTTCCCACTTTAATTTAAAAAGAAAATATCAATTACTTATAAAACGGACACGTCTACGACATCTATCGGATTAGAGTAAAGTGAATTCATATTTACGGTAGGGATCTATAATTAGACAAGGTGAGACGAGTATTGATAGAAAAATCACAGATGGTATCAACAAATAATCAAAGACAGGGACTCCCCAGTATGCTTTAGGCCGTGATATATTGACAGCCAATTGAATTACAGCAAAAACGATTAAAAACCGAGTTAGCCTATCAACAAGAAGAGGGCCGAGCCCATTTTTAGAACAAAGGAACGACCTTTGGACTTAGCAATTAGGAATGTAATTAATGAGTTTGACGTTCCCACCAAACCGAGAGGTGAATAAACTCCATGGGAAGAAATAATCTGTTCAGGGACAAAAGTACGGTGACCCCAAGAAATGTTGTGATTAACCGGTACATTCCAGGGATCAGAAACCCTAGTTCTCGAACGCATTAAAACATATCAGGTGCGGAAAAAAAGGATACACGTAAACACGATGCAAAAGTTTAAGTGAAAAATTGCAAAGCAAGTGACGAAAACGTATTGTAAGGCGTTAGGGAGATTTCCATCTATAATACAATTGTTTGTGACGACCGGAGATGATCGATTCGAGGGAAAAAGTGCTAAAGGAAATGGAAATGTTGAAAAAACAATGGAAAATTATTGTTATCAATTTTAGACGGAGCTAGGATATTACGATGAAAGATTTAGGGAGGAAACGTCAAAAAAAAATGAGAGTTTTAAAGAATAGGCGAGGGTACATTTCAGATGTCTAGAGCAGTAACAAGTGTTAGAGAAGAAGATAGAGTGCAGTACGGAGGGGAGTGGAAAATGCTGAAAACATTGCGATAGAAAAACTCAGGAAAAGGAGTCATTTTACGTAATTAAAATGGAGGTTATAGAGTAACATAGTACGCGATTGCAGATAAAAAAATGAGGCATTACAATGGTTGTCGATTTCAGATGTATTTTGTTGTGATAAACAAGGAATATTCGAACATGAAAATTGTTTAGATAAGGACGATTAGCCGTTAAAAAGGTAATAAAAATTATCATGGGTCTTATGAAATATTTACATTAAAGAATTCTCGTAAAAGTTAACGACACTGAAATAAAAAAGGATTTATTGCCAGGTGGGTACAAGAACTAATGTATACAACTGTCAAGGCATATGGTTTATGGGATTTTGCGTAAGAACGGGACAAAATTTGGGAGGCGATCTCTATGAAGCAATAAAAATGACAGGAATTTAAGGGCCGAAGTGGGGGTATCTCCTATAAAGATGTTAAAAAATGATATATTTATTAATAACAAATAGAAAATGAAATTTTCCAAGAGGCAGCAAACATCAAAAAACGATATGGTTATATCAGGGAAGTACGGGGAAGTGAGGGGAAAGGAGATACGACAGAGAAAAACAAAGGAAATCTTAGATTAACAGTGAATAAAATAAATACGGCTTGAAATATAAAAATCTATAGAGATATGAACAATAGCGTAAGAATAAATAAGGAAATTCATGGAAAGAGTGTCGTGAATAAAAGAAAATTCGAGAAAAAAATGGAAAATTCAAATATACGACGTAAATAGAGAAAATTCGGTTTTAAATGGAAAGGTTCATATAGAATACAGAAAAACTCGAGGAAAAATAATAAAATAAAAATGAACAATTTGCGAGAAAGGCTTCGACATGAAGATATCTCTGATAGGCGAATTTGGGGACAGATTTGGAACATATGGTAGATGCCGTACGCACGGACATGTTACGGAATAGATGAAAATAGAACTTTAAAATTATTAAATTCAAGCTAATTTTGTATGAACAACAGGACAAAGGAAGTTGGGCCATTAAACATGGATCTTACTAAATCCGGATCTTGTAAGTATGGAAGTACGAGACAGAATTTAATGTATCAAACGCAAAACGTACAAAGAGACCGCATTCGACAATAATGGAGAGGTTTCAAGAAATTACGAGTTGATAGTAATTAGATTGGTTTATTATAGGAGATTCAGATACGATCTTTTGGACCTGAGAGGGGTATAAAAGTCTAGACAAATGCCAGTTGAGGACAGTCTACGTCGTGGTCGAAAAGGTTGTAACTTCGCGGAACGTGACGAAACGGTGGGTGACTTAAAGTGGAAAAATTCTAAGTGATAATTATTTTGATACTTAGAAAAATTTCACATTCTAGTCAGTGATATACAAAAAAAATACTTTGCAGTTAGAGTCAGTGAAAAATAAAAATTAAAGCCAACGCATTAATTACTTGTGAAAAATAAAAGTGCTCGTGATAAATACAATTTGTTTTAGTGGAAAATTCGGATTTTATAATCACTTAATATCGTATTTTTAAACTTAGAAATTTCGCGTTTAATATTAGTGCAATAAATAACTGAAGTGATGTGATAATTTAGCGTGATGAAGTTATAATTAAATACGTGTGTTCAATCTAAGTGA
This sequence comes from Limnephilus rhombicus, assembly GCA_929108145.2. Classification (NCBI taxonomy): domain Eukaryota; kingdom Metazoa; phylum Arthropoda; class Insecta; order Trichoptera; family Limnephilidae; genus Limnephilus; species Limnephilus rhombicus. Next base: position 23,725,344 of record OV815286.1, read on the forward strand.
AAGTGTTCTAACAAATAATAAATATTTAAATTAATTATCTTAAATAATAATAATAAAACAAAATAATATTTTATTAATACATAAAAATTTCGGAGGGATAAAAATTTAATTTAACAACAATTTACCACCTCTAAATTAATCGTGAAGTAACTATCATTTAAAGTGTTATCTAACCAACGAGTTTTGAGATAAAATACAGTTTAGAACGATAGAGTTCATACATCATTTTAATTAATTAGATTAAATGAAAAAAAAAAAAAATTGAAGTCAAAAAGATTTAATTAAATTTAGGAAAATAAAAAATTAATTTAGGAAAATCGCAGCAAGGTTACCGTGTATTTCCCGGTCGGAAAAAAACCTTGGTAGGGGTAAGTCTTTTCCGTTATAAAATTTTACAGATTCCAAGGAGAAAGCGGAATGGAGCAAACATTGGTATTTGGATTAATTATTTGACCAAGATATTACTCGCTTAATATGTGATATGTAACTATATTAAAATATTATAAGTATAATAAGTATATTTTATATATTTATATATGTATGTATATCAACATATATATGTAATTTATTGTTCCCAAGAAAAATCTTAATCAAAAAAAAAAAAAAAATAAACACTTATATAAAAAGAGGAAAAGGGTATCGATTCCTACCTCTGAATTCATCAATAACTATTAAAAGTAGTTATGTGTGATAAATTTACAAATCAATATTTTATATTTAATGTTATGTATGTATTAATATAATTTCAGAAAAACCAGAGCATTTGAAATAAGTTATGATATTAGAAATTATTTCAATCATAAAATTTATGTATGTACATATCCATATTATAAATTATTTATTGAGACAAAGTATATATAAATGAATAAATATGTATACGTAATCGGGTATCAGACTAGACAATTGCGCTAAGTACATCATTATCAAACAAAGAAAAATTTAGAGTCATCTCACACGTCTCCGGAATGTCTAAAGTAAACATACCTCATACGCTTGAATCTAGGTCACGAGGCCGTAGAGAATGTTTACAAAGCTCAAATTGTTTACAAAATAATTCGGTCACTGGGGCACTAGTTCGAATACAGTAAAAAGAAAAAAAAAAAAAATGACCTTGATTAGTGGATATCGTACTTAGGTATTAACTTCTAGGAACGGGATAAAATTATTATATTGCGCAATTATTAGGAACAAAAGAAAAAAAAATTAAACACTATTTTTAATTTGAACGTAAAGAGGTATCTACAGATCTAAGCAATTGAAAATTAACAGATTTATTATAGCAGTTCAAAAGGGTGTATTGAAGATTTACATGAAACAGTTGAAAAATCACGGGATAGCTTAATAAGGGGTAATGAGGATTTACATGATTCAATTGAGAATCACGGGATAGCAAGAGTTTATCAAAAGTTGAACATTGGAGGGGAGGGAAAGAAAAAAAAAAATACAGTTCAACCAACAGAAGGCAGTGTTCGCTTCTGTAACAAGGACCATTAATCAAACCATAGAGATGGCGGATCTCTCAAACAAAACCGTCAACAAAACCAAACAAAAGCTTGGAGTTATGGCGAATCTCCAGAACACATCGCCAGATAAGATCTTATTGTACTAGTATATATTTATATTTCACACTATTCTTACGTATATATTCGGTATCAATCTGAGGATTGTGCAGAATCCGATGGGCGAGATCCGAGCTCGGGATGCGTTGCAAGTAGTTTCGCATTGCGAGTTATAAACCTTCCCAAAACGTATGTTTACATATATATCTTTTTATGTACTGTTCATTGAATGAAACGAACTCACTTACAATTAGTGCTTTAGGCCTGTCGGGTCACTCTCGTCTCATTTCTTGAACGTGGAGGGAGGATTCACGACCCGTAACTCCACACAAACCCGTGAGTATATGATTGCATATAGGACGAAACCGGTTCGCCCTAAGTAAATAGTAAACTTTGGAGGAGTAGGAATTTGGAGGTATCTGGGCTTGGAGGAAGACCTGAAGGCAGTGCATGATGGCGAAAGGAAGGTTCATTGGGATGCGATAACTTAGGTATCAATCAATTGAACCGTGCCAAAAGACTGTGCGAATTTTGGGTTGACTTCTGATCACCCTGCTTACTTGATGGAGGCAGGAGCCAAATTTTGCCAGAAAAAGGGTTATTCTGAGTTCGTCAAATATGCAATTAACTAATTACATTAACCTACTAAATCCATCTTTATATGTACCTTATAGCAGCTGAATCTAAACGTAGGGGCGCCCAGCAGATACGAGATACAATCATAATCAAATTTACTAACATTTAACCATTTGAGTTATATTTAATTATCTGTTCAATTAGTCATGTGTAGTTTCGATTAGTATTGCTTATTCATGAATTCATTAGGATGTAGGGAATCATAATAAACGTCAAAGGGAAGTTAGTTCATTTAGAGAAATTACTTAAGGTTAAATTTGCAAGAGAAAGACCAATACAGTTTGAAATTCAACACTCTGTTTAGAATCAAGAGGGTTACCACAAAAATTTAAAGTAATTAAAGTCCTATATCATAAATCAAAAAAATTACACAACGTTTGATGGAGTTTAATTACAACCTAAATACGAAAATAATTACGTTCAAAGTCGTAAATAACGTATTTATTAGTTAAGTACATATATCGCTAAAGGTATGTAGTACAAGGGAGCTTTAAGTAGCTTTCTGTAGTTATCAGAGGAAATAAGGGTCCAATTTTATAAAGGCTTGTGTGACGTAGGGGAGGAATTTTCCATCCCTACCACACATATGCAAAGCCTTAAGAATTTAAATATCGATCAGAGCCAAGAGAAAAGAAGAATATTACGACTGGTGCCAAGTGCCCAGGAGTAAATAAAATACAGACAAATATAAGAGGGTAGAAAAGACAAACATCACAGTGGGTGGGTAGGGGAACAAATCCATGATTGGGCTATATGACAATATTTTTTGTTTGTTGATAATAGATTCATTATTTTTAAGGGATTTTTTAATTTCCAAAGCTTCTAAGTTATCTAAACGTTTTCCTTTATGATTAATATGAAGAATTATTAATTCTATTACAATACACAATACCCGAGCCAAAAACAACGAACTTCTCCAAACTCCTTTTTTCAAAACCACCTACGGGCAAAGACACTCTAAATACATAGCTTGCAAACTATACAATACACTACCAACTACGATCAGACAAAGTGACTCTTTTTTACAAAATTCAAACAAGATATTAAAAAATGTATTATAAGTATTGGACGCCACACTATCACAAATATCTGTAAAATAAATCACACATAGACAGAAATAACTATTCACATACAACCTAACCCATATAAAAAAATGAAAATAATGGAATCCTGTCAAATTTAACCTATAAATAGATTACGCAGAATTTATTTCATTACTCCATCTCCAACATTTATAAAATTAATCTCTTTAAAAGATTTACCACCCTTCCAATCACCCTTCTGTTCTAATTCTATTCATAATATTATTTTACCTGAAATATCCTTGTAACTACTATATTCATTTATATACCTGTACGCTTGTCTCGACACAGGTGTACCCTAGTGAGACAGGCATACAAATAAAACCATTGTAAATATATTTTATTATAGATAAATAAATAAAAAATAAAAATGTACGTTATTATATCAAAACCTAGTTTCCCTCGGCACAGGATCGCCTAGTGATAAGGATCAAGGAAATATTCCATATCTTTTTTACATTTATATTTCAAATATATATTAACGTCAAAATTGCAATATAGTAATTAAATAAATTTAAAAAATTGAAGTGCTAAAGAGCAGTCCCGTGAAATAAATACTAAAGCTGTGACAAACATGAAAAATACGAACCAAATTCATAATAAGAGTCTCTATTTATCTCTGCAAATATTACAAAAAAAATAAAGGTAGTATTTCAAAGACAAAACAAAGAATTTTTTCTTTTGCTTTTAAAAAGTTGCAAATAAATAATCTTCTTAGACCTACTAGGTATGGGCATGAACGATAAAACCCAAAATTAAAACGATATTGATCAAATCCGTCATCTATAAACAGTTATCAACATTTTCGAGCACGGTTAACGATTTATACAAAATATTCCGACGGTTGTAACCGTTGATAAATTTATCAATCGAAACATATGAGTATCAGATATATTTCGGTTAACTGTCAATATACACATTAACTAAAATGCGGACTACCAATGCATATTTAGATTAGTATTTCAATTCTACACTGCCAATTTATTAATATTTTTACGTAATTGTTCGGTGTTTGACATTTCGTAGTGTGAATTCAAGGAAAATACCTCCAGTGTTGCAAGCGTACATCGATTTCTAATTTATTCCCTATCAATATCGGTTAAGCTGTGAACTATGCAACCGTGCTAGGGACATTGATATAAAGCCATCGAAAATTACACCTATCGATCCGAAATTCTAAAGTTATCAATTTCACTCTGCTAGGGCTCCTGAGGTCTACTTAATACAATTATACGGTGATTTGAACCTGAATATATAATAAAAAAAACCAAAGATCTTAGTGTGTAGCTTCGATTATTTGTTTTATGTTTATGGTTCTTGCATACATTATTCTTTATTTACCAGCTTGTCTTTCATGTTATCTGTACCCGTTGATTTATCCAGTTATAATTAATTATAATTATTTATTTGTTATTTTATTAATCGACCATCTTAATTTATTTATCTTGTTACATATTTATCTGTTTAGTTCCGCTAACGAATGAAGCCATTATAATCCAGTCCTCGGATAATTCGGATTGGTCCACACTAGAGACTGGATACTGGAGAACCAGAGACGGAGATAGCATCTCTCCGTAACGTTAAATTGCGATACAATCTCATGTTACTCTCGTTACAGGAGGCTTCCAGCCTGAGAGCTCTTTCATTTAAAAGATTTCTATTGGATTGCTAGATGGATAAAACTCCACAGAGTTAAATTATGTGTAACGGATTTACAATTTCGTGAATGTATCAAAATAAATAAGGATTCACTGGGGAGATTTTTCATTAAACATATTATAGAATTTCATTTCTTTAACACATTTCTTCGTGCTTCGGTGGTTACATATTTTAGGAAGAATTCTTTCATTTTGAAAAATAATCTCCACGACTAAAGCTTTCGTAAGGATTTTCGTAGAAGTGATGTAATACGTCTGTTTTCTTTTACAAGAATATAAATAAGCCAAGGATCATCCAAATGCGCACAATTTCATTTTTAATTTAAAATATTTTAAAAAAGACATGGAGCGATGGTGAATAGATTTAATGTTAATTGCACATTTTTAAGTGCTAAGATTTAGGGGAGATTATACTTGAAAGAGAAAAACCACACTTAATTTCAAATTGTTTTATTTTTTTATTATTATGACGTAAGTAAGCAGAAACCAAACAACAATATCACAAAATGTGTTGACTGATTCAGTATTATTATTATCACTTAGGCAGCAAATTAATTGTTGATAAGCATATAGAAACAATGTAAAGTTTTCAAAAGTGCTAAGACGTTGTTTTGTTCGTTGGTCAGAAGTCCACTGGAGTATGCGTCCACGGTATGGAATCCTCAATATAAGGTATATAGATGTAGTAGAAATTATACAGAATAAATTCTCAAAATATTTACTCAAGAGATACAACAAAACTACAAATAACATGTTAAGTTTACAAAAAGACGCACATTATCAGATCTGTTGTTTCTACATAACCTGCTAAATAATAAAATAGATAGTCCTGAATTGATATCCGTCATTGGTTTAAATGTCCCAATGAGTCATACCAGTCACACTTCTCTACATCATGTATAATCCAATAACACTAATGCGGCAAGTAACTCACCAATTACTCGCGCAATCAAAACTTATACCCACTACGATAAATTACTACACTTAGACATTTTTCATGATTCCTTCCAAACATACAAAATTAATTTATTAAATTTCTTGGCGTGATATAAATTGTTTTAAAACTACTTACATTAAACTTTCCATTAAACTTTAATAGCCAATTACAATTAGTGAGCATACAAAATCAATGTCTCTTCCACCCCCCCCCCCCTACCCCCCCCACCCCCCCCCCCCTTTCTTCGTGTTTTATTATTATTACTCGTTCATTCGTTAAATAAGTTTTAAGACCCGTTCATATCTCAGGCGCAACTACCAAATGGACTTACGTAATAGGTACATAATCATGTAATAATTTAATTTAACATATCTTATAACTTGTATTATAGTGTACAGTGTATGTCTTAATAAACAAATAAACAAATAAAGCACGTAAAGAAAGAAACACTCATTTTTCAAGGAATCAGACAATTCCTTGATTTTTCACCGGTCTGCGCTTGTTTTGGATTATTCCCCATTTTTTCCTACCCACAACCATTGGCAAAAAAACTGTAATGTCAAAAAATCTATTGCAATGACAGAATTCAATTGGGTGGCAACCATGTGTGAGATCATTTTTATTATTCTTTGGTTTTACTACGATGTGATGTATGTTTAATTGAAAACTAGCTAGCCGAATGTAAGGTGCCTCCATAATCCTGCTGAGATTTGTAACTTTGACGGGAGTAACTTTGTTTTGTGCCATCAATGATCGAAATCTTAAACTACCTCTAAAAGCGCTAGTTTCGTAAAAGTAGAATAAAATTTAAAATATTACCTTGATGATCCACGATTACGGTGCCGTGACGGCTTAAAAATTATAAATCGTATGTTCTTTACATTACACATTAAATAATGATGAGACAAAAGATGAGACATTAAATTCTTACACATTAAATAATGATGAGACAAAAGATGAGACATACAATATACGTGTCTGTTTCCTCCAAAGTACTACTTTTCTCTTTTGGAGGAGACTGATATATTTTATTACGACTCGGCCACGGCGACGGGAATTGCGTTTCATTTTCTTTATACGTGTGAGGGAGATGTATGATAATGAATGTATGTTTTCCTTTGGGGGGTGCAGACATACGTTCACGTTGTTAATTAGTGTGTAAGAAAGAGCTGCAGCAATATATATACTCTTAAGATGAATATACACGTGAAATCCTATTTAGATACTATTTTGATTAATCTTTACGACAAATTGGCTTACAGTATGAACATCATAAAATATGTTACGGATAAATCGAAGCTTTTACTAGCTTTTCTATGTATTGGAATTACAATAAAATTATTATTTACATAACAAAATATATAAGCGTAAACCACCAAAAAACATGTTTTTTCATGACTTAACTATGAAGTAAAACAAGAAACAATTTTTTAAAAATACCCCTTTATGGCTAAGACTATTTTTGAGGTTTTCCATGTTCTAACTTTTTTTCGTTCTTATAAAATTATGTACAAAATAAATAAAAACCCCTTTTTCGCTTACTAGCCTCGTGCAAAAAGACGCTCGATTTTAAAATTTTGCAGGCATGAGATTCGAAATATTTCTAGCGTTTATATTCCTCTTAAGAACAAAAGCAAAACCATCAGAGCATTTACGTTTGACGTTTTTTGAATTTTTGGAATTCACTCACACAATTATTATGCTTGCAACTATATTTCATACTTATATGTAAGGGTGTATTGAGACGTCCTACGACAGACTTACGTACATGTTTATCTCATCTTTTAAAAGAGCTGCAGCATTTTTGATCAATATCTTAAGTGGAATACACATTACCTACTTATCACAAATAAACTTAGAAAACTTTTTTTTTTATTGGTGCCCTTTTTTACTCATTTAAAGTACGCTCTAGCGTGTTTAAATCGCACTTTATGGAACGCGCATTTTTTTAAGTTACCATGGCAACATCAACAAATCAACAAAATGTGAAGTCTAAATGTCAACTTTTAACTATAAATCTGACAGGAATATTTTAACGCCTTCTTAGCAACGTCATCCTTGCTAATTGCCTTCATGAATGCATGCACTTTCACAAATGATTTTAAATCAACCCCTTTATTTATCCTCAACAGACATTGCAATTTCGAATGTATGGCCCACATAGTCGATGCTTTGTACTGTTCCGACATTTTCTGAAGGTAAGCAAGCACAACTCGTTCATCTACATCTACTACGTTTTGCTCCTCCATCCATGTTATGAACCTTACATATTCTTTTTTATAAACGTCTTTGGATTTTTCAGGTATTAACCGCGATTCTGCTTTGGTATTTAAATTATCAGTGTTAGAACTCATTTTACAACACACAATAACTAGTAAAAACTGTGATGTCAACTACTCGTATTTATCTTATGTGACAGATTGCAAATTAATGTTTGTGTTTTTCATTTCCATGACAACAAGATATTGTGATGTCACATCACGAATTCATTAATAGTTCTTATTTCCAAATTTTTAATAATAATATCAATATTTATGTTTTCAAAGTGTACCAATAAAAAAAATAGCGTAAAGTATTCGTGGATAACTGGTCTTTAAAACACTTGCTTTTTACTGGTCTTTAAAACGCGTGTTTTAAAGACCTGTTTATCCACTTATATTTTAATATACTAATTTCTTCAAAAACATTAGAAACATTCTAGATTCCAAATCTATGAAAATTGTTTATTACTCTTTTTGTCAATCAATTATTGAATATGGAATAATCGCTTGAGGAGGTGCAACACTATCAGCTATAGATTCATTATCGAAGGCACAAAAATTAATTATGAAATTTATTCTTAACGTTCCCATAATAACAATTACTGTAGATATAGTCAACAAATTCCATTATTAGAAATTCACAAAAATAATCTTAACTCATCTGTTTAAAAATAAAACACACACATTTTATGAAAATACCCAAAATATTGTAAACACGCGGCACAAAACCAAAGAACTCATACAAACACCTAAAACAAACACAACATTTGGCCAACGAAATTTCATTAATTTTTGGGGATCGCTGGCAACGGTTAGTATGCACTTTTTTTGAAAAAACCTTTTGATTAACCTTAATTACATTAAAAGGCAACTATTTGCATTGGGGGAAGTGGAAAATATTTCATTCAAAATTTCATTACGTAAAATTAAAATTAGCTTTCGTCTTGTGAGATTGTACGCCAGAATCACAAACCATGTTACACAAACCTAGCGTAGCCGCTAAACTACTTGAAAACTGGGATGTTTTTCTTGCCTTGACGCGAGTAGGCGTTATAAAGGGGCACTTTCTTTTGTATCACAAACCATGTTACACAAAAATATTTTCCACTTCCCCCAATGCAAATAGTTGTCTTTTAATGTAATTAAGGTGAATCAAAAGATTTTTTCAAAAAAAAGTGCGTATTAACCGTTGCCAGCGATCCCCAAAATTTACCGAAATTTCAAATACATTGCGCCTAAAATATACAATAACCTACCTGACAAAACAAGACAATCAAATAATATTAACAAATACAAAATCCTGATCAAACAATGGATCATCGAAAAAGGTCGTGCAATAATTAGTCACCTCACCCAAATATAATCCTCTACCTCATTATTGTTACCACTACCTACCAACCTGAAAATTTTTGCCAAATATTTTTGCTTTATTGAAAAATTTACTTTATTTAATATTTATAAAATATTTGCAAACTAGTCTGTCTCGACACAGGATTTCCTAGTGAAACAGGCATGGCCAAAAAAAATGTAAACCTTTTTATATGGATGCACATAATAAATAAATAAATAAAATAAAATTATTGTGACAAAGAATGTATGTTATTGCCTTTTTGATGCCGTGACGGTACCGTAATCGTGGATCATCACGGTAATAATAAAAGAGATCATAGGATTCTTATTAAGTAGAGACGTGGAAAAGCACTCGACTGAAAAATTATAGTTCAAATACAACTATTTATTCGTAAACAAATCATTGAAATGTGGCCTAGAGGCGAATCAATCGGTTACTGAAAGCAGTCGTCAAACAAAACATCAAACCAAAGGCAGGCTGACTTCAGAGCTTTTGACGTTATAATGGAAAGGCTCAATCACTTGAATAAATCATATGAAATATATGTCGCGTATATTATATCCCATTGAATGAGCAACTTGCATGCGTTTTTAATTGGATTAGAAAAACGTCAGTTTTCTTAAAAATATAATATGACGTTTTGATGACACAACTTAATAATCAATTAAATATGCCCAATACTAGATATATTTCCCATAAACTCATAAAATTCCCAATATCCCTTGATCACCTCTTCAGTTTGAGCTTTGTCAACCCCATTATGTGTTAACCCCATTATATAAAAAAAATATCTATCTCTTTCTCTCCGTTAATATGTTATTTTTTTTCATGTCTCCATAAAACAGCCATAATACACCAAATTATTACGGAGAAGATTACAAAATTTAAAAGAAGAAAAAAAAGTCCAAAGGGGGCAGTTTCACTATGTTGTGACGTTTGTCAAAAGATAGTTACTGAACTCTCTATCTCTATAGGTAACATTGAAGATGTCGATGCTCAATGCAGAATTGTTAAGCAGTTGAATTGCTCTGTTTAATGGCGCATTCTGACAGGAAGAAGTTCACGCTTTCGGAGCATAAAAAAGTGCGTGGGATCTCTCATGAGTATACGCGTTAGGGACATATAGGTTAATCTCATTCTCCTTATATTTTAATTTCATGTTTTCTTACTGTTAATTTAATTCATTTTTTATTTTCTCACTCTATGTGCATATACAAGGACACACAATGCATTTCTTTAATTGGTTTAATTTTGAAATGGCAATTTGGAAGGCGGGTATGGGTAGGTACTGCCGCCCCGGGAACCATTTATTGTATAACCAGCACCCCTGCCATAGGTCTCCCCAAGTGGTTCGCTACGTTTGGTGACTTAGTAAAGGTGCCCGGGTTCATGGGTTGAGGTTTGTCTAGATCTTGGCGGCGGATGCGTTTGCCCACCTACTGCGTCGTGGGTCGAATCTGGGAGGCTGGTTGAAGGAGACCATTTAACTCCAAACTCTCTCGGCCCATTGCTTTACAACGCAGTGGGAGGAATCGATTCATACATCCGTCATTCCTGGACACATCGACCCCATATTTTTACCCACCCCTCGGACATTTTTTCCATTCCAGAACTTGCCATAGGTCTCCCCAAGTGGTTCGCTACGTTTGGTGACTTAGCAAAGGTGCCCGGGTTCATGGGTTGAGGTTTGTCTAGATCTTGGAGGGGGATGGGTTTGCCCACCTATTGCGTCGTCGGTCAGATCAGGGAGGCTGGTTAACACTCTCGGCCCATCGCTTTGCACCGCAGTGGGAGGAATTGATTCATTCATCCGTTATTCGTGGACATATCGACCTCATATTTTTACCCACCCTTCGGAATTTTTTTCATCCCGGAACTTCTTCTCTTTCCTTTCCATAAAAAGATTCCACACAGCATTTCCAAAGATGGCATAGGACTTGAGGAATTTTTTCCTTAGGGCCTCCTGTGTGAATCTGAGGTAAACAAAAATTGTACCCTAATGATGCTTGTGTTAAGCGAAACCAGTCGGTCTTAAATTAAATTAATTTCTTGGTTATAAACAAAGTTATTGTTTTATTTCATATCTTTACTTATTTTTATAAAACTCAACAATGATTTTTTTAATTGTGCCATTGGGTCGGCCTTTAAAATTTAACGTTTATTTGTAAAACTGGCAGTGATAATGACGATACTATCTTGTGCAAGTTGATTTTACGTAATTATGTATGCTACTTTTTAATTAATTCATTTCTTTCTATTGCGGTAAACACTATGGTACGTCAATAAATATAACTTTTCGGATTTGTAAAATATGCTTCAATTTCGAAAGTATATATAACACATTTTTTAACCTTTGTAATCTTTAAGTAGTATAAACCTTTCTTAACCAACCAAAATCACAAAACAAGTGGCTTATTATTATTTTAAAGGTTTCCCATCTTTGTTACTGTAGGAATAAATGTTTCTCCGTATGTTAATTGTACAGTTGTATGGGAATAATGTAATTTTGAACAAGATGTCAGAACTACTCCCGAACAATTCGCATTGTACTGAAATGTAGCTGAACGTATTCGAAATACAAATCAAGTATTTTGTATACAAAATTACACTAAATTGAAATAACAAACCTTCGATGGATGGTGACGAATTGTGATCAACGTAATTAATATCTAGTATTGATAATGATTTCTTCTCGATTAATGTTCCTTTGAAAAATTATGATAAAAAAAACATATTTACTATTCACTAACGAGTTACCGGAAGGCGTTGCTATGCCACTTAATAAAGAAATTGTTTCTTCCTGCGTGTCCTTTCCCATTCGTCCCGTTCCCCTTCCGCCTCGCCTTCCTCTCCCGTGTCCCCTTCTCCTCACGCGTTCCCACTCCGCCATCCCTCTCCCCACTCCTCTCTCCCGCTTCGGCCGTCCCGCGAACTCCCCTCCCTCATCCCGCATTCCATATATTAAGTCCAGGTCTTCGACCAAGTTTCAAACAGCTCGCATACCACCTATCTCAATTTTTTATACAAATTTCATAAAGCCAGAGTTCACTATTATATATAGAAATCATCGCGGGCATGCACACATCAAATTCTTTAAGTTTCTTCGCAATTGGATGAATCATTAGCCCGCATAATATCACGATGCCAGAACTAACTATTAAATACAGAAACCATCGCGGGCATGCGCACATCAAATCCTCAAAGTTTCATCGCATTCGGATGAATGGTTTGCCACGCATAATTTCATGACACGAGAGCTCACTATTATATATAGAAACACTATGTTAAGTGTGTGACAACGTTTAGTCTATAATATCCCAGTATTTAATTAGAAGATAGAAAATAGTAGTTCATGGCTATTTTTACCAGAAGCTGCGATTTCAATTTATCGAGAATATAAAACAATATTTATTATAAAGGTTTAAAAATGTTCAATGACCTACCTTTAAATACGACATAGGTTACATCTCAATGTTGTGAAGTCCAAATTTAAGCACGTGTGTAATGGAATATTATTACAACAGTTTTAGAATATATATATACACTAGATATAAAAGTTTTAAAAAATAATATAGCTAAATAAAACATAGTTAAAAAAATAATAACACAATAAGACAAATTTTGAACTGCCATAAATATAATAATAGAGAACATGCTTACTGAATTAGTACGTGTTGAACAAATAATTTTCCATAAAGTTTAAATTTTTATCTAAAGTTTTTAACAATTTACTACCAAGTTACATGGGAGACAAACTACATTACAATAAACCACACACACCAAACAAGAAGTTAACAAATCGAAAACACAGAATTCTTTACTTTATAAAGGCATTTCAAAGTGTAGCTTAGATCCCAGCAAAATTAAAAACTTACTTAGATTAAAATTATTTGAAGAGAAATGTAAAAATTATGTACATAATAGGTATTAGAAACAAGCAAAGCGTACAGTATATTATGGAAATATTTTAAGTTTAATAAATAAAAAATATTCACAAAAGTGTTTAGTCGGGTCATCACAATGTCTACTTCATTATTAGAGCGGTGTATTGTGTATACTAATTTCAGAATGATCGCAGAACAGAAGAGAAATATTCTGCATTGGTATGGTAGACTTTAATATAGAAAATGTGTTTTATCCTCCTTGTTGATTTATTTGATGGTGTGGTATATTCAGGGTTAGCAATGAGATTTATTTATTAAGTTTAGCCAAAACATGCGCACCTACAAATTATCATGTGTACCACGTGTTTGTACGGAGTTAACCTTCACATAAATAACGTTTTTTTAGTGTATTTTTTTTCAACTTCACTTAGTTTGTTCTATACTTTTCTGACAAAACAAAAACAAAACTTGGGAAACTTTTTACGAGCTTCAACACGACTACCCTAAAGTGAGTACACCTAGACCGTCTTCGAAGATCTTACGTCACGTTTTCCTCTTAAGAAAATATGAGCTTAAATTTTGTAAAAGCCGTCAAACCCGCCAAAGCCAAAGTGACTTTGAATCCCGGATCCGGAACTAAGGCTGTATAATGTAGCATAAGGCGACTTCCGCTATTGGGAATAGGAAATTCGACTGCATTAAAGTTACCCAGCAAGTACCTAACTGAATTATAAAATGAAAACTGCATAAATATTTAAGCCAAATTCAAACTGTGCGCGTTTAATATATATTATTCATGTTGAAGTTGGGAATATTTTTGGTTGGTAAGTTACTCTTTTCGTTTAAGTATCGAAAAAACGCTTCATTTTCTGACCCACAAATCTACGTTTTCCTTCATAGTCTTCGACCAAACAAAGGTCGAAGTTCATAGTGCAATCATTTCATTTGAAATGAACTGCCCACTTAAATATGGGATGCCCCCTCAAACGCCAACTAAGAAAAAGACTTCATGTTCCGCTAATTATTTCCCATTTTCTATCCTACCCGCGACGGCCTTCGTGGTTGAGTAGTTACGACCCTTAGCTACGAATCCGGGGGACGTGGGTTCAAATCCCGGCATAAATAATAAATAATTTTTTGTTATTAATTTGTGTTTATTAATTAAAAATAATATTATAATAAATTTGCGGAACCTTCCAGACTGGTAAATACTTACTTTCAGTATCGCCCTGGTGAAAGATGACCATTCAGAATTGAAACGTTGGTTGTAATTGTTTTATCCGTGTTTGTTAACCAGATCTATTTGGTCAGGTACTTCACCACCTTTCTCTACCCCATCTTATTTCCCCTCCCAATACATTCAGCATCACAACATACTACAATTGGGCATGTTTTAGTCTAACTGGCTTTAGTCGGTTGGGAGCATTTAGGATTCATAGGCGGTACATTAAAAAAAAACCTGTAGACACGAAGAATAAGGTACTCCAAATAAAAAATTATGCACCAGATTTAAATTTCCGGGTTAAATTTTCCCCACAGGAAAAACTAAACCTTTTCACACACTTCCTTAAATGATCATCTAGTCAATTCACGGTATGCAATTGCACTATATAAGTATAATAAATACAAAACAATACAAGAACAACATGCCAACCTACCAGAGACCAAATGGGAAAATAATTCACCGACTCCAGATATTTTCATATCAGAGGGTTCGGCACCGTGGAACTCCTAATTAGACCTATAAATCATACTAATCCCTCAATATAAATATTTAAAAAATCTTTTGTAATCCTACATGTATTTAAAATGACCTATTTTGCATTTTTATTTATAAATTCTTTGACAAATCTAATATGCCTAAATATTGAATGAGAGAGCTAGGTATAATGCCAGTAGCCGAAATAAATGGTAATATTTTTATAGTCTGAGAATGCCAAATTCTTTTAATCTCATTTAGTAAATCTGTATATTTTCTTATTTTTTTTCCATAGGAAAGCTAATAGCTCAGAAATGCACAAAATAATTCGCAAGGCAGATAGAAACACCTTTAAATTTATATGACGAGAATGCCAACATTCTTATAAATACTAACCAGGAATTATTAGTTTCCTGGTCAATAAAATTATTCACCCAAAACACTTCAATTATCTCATCCAATCGTTTGTTGACAAACTTTCGTCAAACAAATGGTTGAGTATTGGAGAGTGAGCGCATTATTATTATTATTTCATTAAATATATTATAGCTTGCTGGTTCAGAATATACGTTTTATTGTTATGCGCAAAATTTATAAATCGTTATTTGAAAACGAATAAAACACCACAACATTAAAACATACTGTTTGGTTGGTACAACAGAGTCTGCTGATTCTGACGTCACGGGTTTTGGAACAATTTCACAAAGAAAAACCTCAGGTTTTATTTTTATTCAAAATATTTCATTATTGTTGTTTCACAGGAATTGGATCATTATTTAGACGGCTATAATAATTTATATTTTAGAAAATTAATGATAAGTGGTAGATGTATAATCGATGGGATAGGTGTATTAATTATAAAGGAAATTTTTTAGTTACGTTCAAATTCATAACACAATAATATGTATATGGTATAAAATGAAAACTGCATAAATATTTAAGCCAAATTCAAACTGTGCGCGTTTAATATATATTATTCATGTTGAAGTTGGGAATATTTTTGGTTGGTAAATTACTCTTTTCGTTTAAGTTTCGAAAAAACGCTTCATTTTATGACCCACAAATCTACGTTTTAAAACGTCCGGGTTAAATTTTCCCCACAGGAAAAACTAAACCCTTTCACACACTTCCTAAAATGATCATCTAGTCAAGTCACGCTATGCAATTGCACTATATAAGTATAATAAATACAAAACAATACAAGAACAACATGCCAACCTACCAGAGACCAAACGGGAAAATAATTCACCGACTCCAGATATTTTCATATCAGAGGGTTCGGCACCGTGGAACTCCTAATTAGACCTATAAATCATACTAATCCCTCAATATAAATATTTAAAAAATCTTTTGTAATCCTACATGTATTTAAAATGACCTATTTTGCATTTTTATTTATAAATTCTTTGACAAATCTAATATGCCTAAATATTGAATGAGAGAGCTAGGTATAATGCCAGTAGCCGAAATAAATGGTAATATTTTTATAGTCTGAGAATGCCAAATTCTTTTAATCTCATTCAGTAAATCTGTATATTTTCTTATTTTTTCCATAGGAAAGCTAATAGCTCAGAAATGCACAAAATAATTTGCAAGGCAGATAGAAACACCTTTAAATTTATATGACGAGAATGCCAACATTCTTATAAATACTAACCAGGAATTATTAGTTTCCTGGTCAATAAAATTATTCACGCAAAACACTTCAATTATCTCATCCAATCGTTTGTTGACAAACTTTCGTCAAACAAATGGTTGAGTATTGGAGAGTTGAGCGCATTATTATTATTATTTCATTAAATATATCATAGCTTGCTGGTTCTGAATATACGTTTTATTGTTATGCGCAAAATTTATAAATCGTCATTTGAAAACGAATAAAACACCACAACATTAAAACATACTGGTTGGTTGGTACAACAGAGTCTGCTGATTCTGACGTCACGGATTTTGGAACAATTTCACAAAGAAAAACCTCAGGTTTTATTTTTATTAAAAATATTTCATTATTGTTGTTTCACAGGAATTGGATCATTATTTAGACGGCTATAATAATTATAATTTTAGAAAATTAATGATAAGTGGTAGATGGTGATAGTGGTAGATGGTGATAGGTGTATTAATTATAAAGGAAATTTTTAAGTAACGTTCAAATTCATAACACAATAATATGTATATGGTAATCTACTTACGATATGATATTGTCATTGTTGATTATAATAATTCCAACATAATAACATCAGAAAATTTTCTAGACAATATCATCCAATAAAGAAAATATGCAGTTGTCCACCAAAGCGTAATCAAATTTTAAATACAATAAAGGTTAAATTTGTAGCAAAATTGCATATTTAGTTCATAATATTCTTAACAAAGTAATGGTTTCGTTCAAGATATCACAGGAATGAGATTCTGTCAAGACAACTTTTGAGAAGATTAATAATTGCATTCGGAACGAAGGGATGGTTTCTTTATGTCCTTGAAAGAATCGAAAAGATTTATTTTGTTTTTTTGAAGAGTTTTATTAAATGTACAATTTGTTACTTAAATTAAATTTTTCCGCGACCAGTTTCGATACAACCGTATCATTCACAAGCAGAATTAAAACTAACTTAAAAAATAAATGCAAGTACCAAAGATTAATTAGGTGGGAGTAGTGGGAGGGATGATTTTGGGGGGAGGGGGAAAGCGGTGGAAGGAGTCAATATTATACGGAAACATGGTTAGTAAAGGAGATTTGCAAGGCGCTATTATTTTATTCACTAAATTAATTTTAGATTTAATTTTTTTGTTTATTTCGAGCGTTTCTAAAGCGCAAAGATTAAAGTATGAATTTATATTGCAATGTTTAAATTTTGTTTTTTCTTTATTAAAGCTATGGCCTGACTCTATTAAATGATTCGCAAATTCGGAATAATTATTATTTCTTAAACAAAGTTCATGTTCCCTGATTCTAGTTTTGAAATTTCTAGTTGTCATACCTACATACTGTGCGTCACAATCGTTACATTCTAAAATTTTACTCTTCAAAAAAAAAAAAAATGTCTAGAAATTGTTACATAGTTAATGCCCAAGAAATACAAAAAATCGAAAAGATTTAATTTTTCAAGGTCATTTTGGAGAACATAATAATTGCATTCAGAACAAATGAACGGTTTCTTTCGAGAGATCGGAAGTATGAGATTCTTTCCAGGTCATTTTGGAAAACATTTACAATTACATAATTAGAATAAACACATTTATAAACTTCCAATGCAGTTGACCTAATTGATAAAGAAGCATTTTTCATTTGGTTGGTTTGATGGCGTCACACCATTTTTTCGTAGTAAATCAGGTTTTTGAACAGCGGTAAATTGTTAATTAGGTGTGGTCATACTATTAACGAGATGTTGGCATTTTACCCAATGTTCTACAATATTAAAAGCGATTAAACTTAATAGAAAAAAACGTCTTGACTCTCGACGCCGCCGTAAAAAATACAGTGCCTGTTGCAATAAAACGCAGACTTTTAAGACTGGTGACGTCACACAGACAACCACAGGTTTGGTAGGACTTCGGGAGACCCAAAAATTAAAACTTTGAAAATTACTTTTACTGTTAAAACTAACTAAACATAACAATAAAAAAATAAACTGGAGTTTAGTGAAGGTCTTGTGAAGGTCATTATTGATAAAAAATATGAAAAAAAGGGACTGAACAATGAATACTTTTTTTTAACGATGATTTTTAGGTCTCCATTTTTGTTTTAAAAAATCACCTCAATCTGTCTCTTACCGAGGGATGAATCAGATAGGAAAATAAATATTCTAATAAATGCTTGTACCAGAATTAAATAAGAGCATTTCCAATATTCCCAATTATGTCCTCTGCGTGCAAACTTTATCTAAAATTCTGCAATAAACAAGTTAACTACGGTCCTGTATTTTTCTAAATTTTGACGCAGCATACGTTAATAATAGGTCCAATGCCTTGTACATATAGTTTTGTATTATCGATCAACGAACCGGTGCATGCAATCTGTTAGTCATAAGTTGTTATAATGGTTTTTCTAGTCTGTAGTTAGTAAGGTAAAACACCATATTTCTGACCCTGCTCCAATTTCTGACATATGTAACACTAATTACGATTTTACCAACTGAAGTAACATTCCTACGCACTTTGATATTAGCGCATTGAGAAAGTTGTTCCTCTCTCCCTCTAACCAGCGCGTAGTCTAAGGATTATTTGAAACCCACTTCTACCAAAATATTATTTAGTATATGATTTTGGTGATTTTGTGCTATTGCACATTTTTTCACCTTTTTCGGCGAGTAAACCAAATTTTACCAAATGTGATGACACAGTTCACCAATGTTTTATGTATTGTTTTTGTATGTTTTTTAATAGAGCATTGACCATATTTATACATTTAAAACGGAAAATAATGTATTTCAATAGATTTATGATAGTTTTTGAGCGGTTAGAAATAGGTACCTGTTTTAAGAGGGTGACCATAATTCTGACATGTATGTCAGAAAATGATACGCCTCCGAAAATTCATGTTCATATTTCTGACCGGTATGTCAGAAATTTATACTTATCATAAATTGAGGGTTTTAAATCTTGACATAACAAGAATGGCTGCGCGACCTCTTTTATAATAAACTATAATAAAAATAATTAAAAACATCATTATTCAATGAAAGTGTAAAATCAGTGACTCCAGAGAGCACTGCAGTGGAAGAAACAATAAATTTTGTAGAAAATAATCTATCACCAGTTACATCCCCTCTCCAAAATCTTGAGCACTTAATCGATTTTGCTATTTTGAAAGAATGGGCCTTACGGAGTACAAGGCATTATTAAATATTTGGAAAAGTATGACCGCAACTATAGACGGCTTTTTGGCAAATGTAGATATTTCGAATATATATCATTGGAAATGATTTCTGACAGTATTAATGGGAATAGACTCTCAGTGGATTGCTGATATGAATGACGAAACTATTTTGAATATCCCTATTGTTTTTGAAGACGTGAAAATATTATGGAAATACTAAACAAGAAAACAAAACATAAATCGAAAATGAATCTTGTCAGAAGGATGATAAATAAAATAACCTTATTCCATTTAAAAATAGTTTTTTTCTGGCCTGTTATTGATCAACCTTTTACTTCTTCCACTGAACGTGCAACGACAGAAATACCAACAGTAGCTAGTTCTGGTGAGTGGTTCGAATTTTATAAACGAAAACAACAGGCCAGAGAATGTTTAGAGCGAGAAAAGAGTGCTAAAAAAGATAAATTAAGGCAAAATAAAGAACATGCAGCTGCCACTAAAAATTCAAAAAACTACTTAAAACGAAAAAAATCCTCAAACGATAAAAGGATTTGTTTCCTACGTCAATTGATTTATAAATTGGAAACTACGTTATATTTTTACAGGAAGGTGCATATTTTTCAGGACAAATAAGTGCCGTAAAGAACAGAAAAAGGCACAAATAAATTCTATGTCATTATGTGGAAGAATACATTTTTGAAAATGGCCAGAGAGAGTAGATCAAGTGTGCTACATTATCGAGGATGTTATTGAAATAATTTATGATCCTATATCCAGAAACAATCGAGGACAGTATGAGGTAACTGAAGTGAAGAAATATGAAAAAATAAACTAACAATTTTTAATAACTTTGTGATAATAAATCTAATAAATGATACAGTATTATTTGCTTACTTGGTATAAACTTGCTCAATGCAAAGTACTTATACTTTTTTTTCTTCTTTATTTGTTACTATACCTATTTTAATTTAGATGCCTGAAGAAGGTAAGAAGATACGGTTAAGTTCCTTATTGGCGAAAAACAAATAAAATAATGTGAACGATGTTTTATACAAAATAGCAATGTTTAAATTAATTTTCATCCCTGTATAAAAAAGGTTATTCTTTTAAATTTTATGTTTAATAATTAATAAATTTTTTCCAAAATATCGATTTTTGTTTTAAATGTTGTCCGCATAGCTTTGCATTTTATTTGCAGGTATGATCGAAACATCAACATGTATGTCGGATACTGGATTCACATTAATAATAATAATAATAATAATATTTGGCTAATTTATAAAGCGCGGTTTTTGTTAAAAATCACCTCAAGGGCGCTGTACAAATAAGTATTTAAAGGAATTAATATTACTGGCTTACAACTAAGATTCACAATTATAACTATTGACTTACATCTAAGACCTATAGCTAGAGACTTATTTTACTGGCTTACAATTAGGATTTAAGACTTATAGCTAGAGACTTATTTTGCAGGCTTACAATTAAGATTTACAATTATAACTACTGACTTACACCTAAGACTTATAGCTAGTGACTTATGACTAAGACATATAAATGCTGACCTAAAGCAAGTGACTTAATAACATACATATTTACAATTAGATTAAGATTAGCGCCAGAAGAAGTAAGAAGAAAGAATGTTTTGCAATGAGCACACTTTGAAAACAAAAGTAAAATTTTATGATACTCTCAGATAAGTATTTTTATTTAAGGGTATGAGAGCCCGAAAAGGTAGGTTTTTAATTTGGATGGATTTTGGAATGTCAGAAATACGAACAGCCATGTCAATCAATAGGAACATATTGATTTTTCTATGTCAGAAGTAGGTGTTTTGTTAGCATGTTACATATTAAATGATTTTAAATATTTAACGGTAATAAGTTTACCAAAAAGTGAGATTTCATTATTCGAAATTGAACAAAGTTTCAATAATACAAGGTTGATTTTAGAAAAAAATATTGAAATTCATGAGAAAAAATGATAGCTTAACGTGTCAGAAATAGGGTGTTTTACCTTAATTAGATAAAGCATTGTAGAAACATATGGTAAATTTGTACAGCGCCCTTGAGGTGTTTTTCACATAAATGGCGCTATACAAATCATCCATAATTATTAATATTGTGATCCGCCAGGAAGGCATCGCGGGATCTTTTTTTACATGAATACCGCACAAGAGTCCCAACTGCTCCCGTCTGGAGCCAGTGAGACTATGGCATCCCCAAAATGGGGTATGTTGTGAGGCTGAAGGTAGTGAGGAGGGAAGGAGATAGGAAAGAATAAGGTGGGGAAGTACCTGGCTATTTAGATCTAGTCACCAAACACGGCTAAAGCCATTTCAGGCAACGTTTCAATTCTGAATGGTGGTCTTACACCAGGGCGATACTGAGAGTATCTTCCACTCTGGAACGTGCCGCAAATATACTATATATTATTTTAAATGAGTAAATTGTGAAATACACAAATTAATCAAATAAAATTTATTCGCCACGCCGGGATTCGATCCCGCGACCTTCGGAATGCGAATCAAGCGCCTTACTGCTGCACTACGCCGGCCGTCAATGTCACATTGTAAGATGATCAATTTGGGAGGCGGATATGAGTACCGCCGTTCTGGGAACCATTTGTTGGATAACCAACACCCCTGCCCAAGTGGTCCGCTACGTTTGGTGACTTAGCAAGGGTGCCTGGGTTTATGGGGTGTATTTTCTAGGTCTTGGTCGCGGATGCATTTGCCCACCTACTGCGTGGCGGGCCGAATCGAGAGAGACTGCCAGAGGGAGACCTTTTGATTTCTCCAGCCGGACTCTCTCGACCAATCGCCTTGCACTTGCACGGTGGAAGGAATGAATTCATACGTCCATCACTCCTGGACATATTGACCTTCAGATTCCTTCCCACCCTTCATATCTTTTTCCTTCCCAAAGTTTCCTCTCCTTCCTTTCACTAAAAATACCCTCCACACAACATTCCCAAAGATGACATAGGCTCAGAGGGAAATTGTTTTCCTCAGGGCCTCCTGTGTAAAGCTATTTAAAAAATATATAGTAGATATATTATTAGTTAAAACAAATTATTATTTCACTATTATTTTATAACGACTTATTGCCTTTGTCTCGATTTTCTTTCCAATCATATTTTATTCAAAAGCAAACGAGCGTCCACCAGTGAAAAATCAATAATGTTAATGTACTAAGGTTATGGGTTATCTCAAAATAAAACAATGCGGTTTCTCGTCATGTTTCACTAATCGTCGGGCAAAAAAAATAAGGAAAAAAACAAAGGCATTAATTACAAAATGAAATAAGCCTGCCAAAAGTTACCCGGATCAAGACACAAAAAGTCCAAACGAGATCCGAAAGCAAGAAAAAATAACGGAAGACTCATTAATCATTCCATCGACGCGATGAACCAGTGGCCGCAATTTCCCACGAGACTCTAAATTTGAAGGTTAAACCGGCACACACTACACCTAGTAAACTGACAAAATTCAACTTGTCGTCCAACCGTCCAACACATCTGTCAAACCAATTATAATAAAAAAATCAGAGTTTGCAATTCACACACAGTGAAACCTTGAGAAAACTAAAGTAGACAAAAGTGGGGAGACTACGAAGCACTTTTCTTTAACAATGTGATGGAAGATTTTTTCCATATTTTTGTCGTCGAATTCCAGTGCACCTTTTCCTATACATTTGGTCATCTAATTAGTATTTGTGTTTTCTTCTTCGGAGTCGCTAGGTGTCGCTTTCTTTTGTGTTTTCTTTGACTGTTCATTTTGGAGTGGTTTGAAGATTGAAGATAATTTTTTTTGTATTTAATAGGATTCTATCCTGGGTCCACTGGACTAAAGGAGATCTGCGTGGGACCGTGGATTTATCGTATTATATTGTAACCGAATACCCGTGCAATAAATAAATATGTTTAATTAAAGGAAGACAATGTTAGCAAAACTCCATCGAAAAACTGGAAACAAAAAGACCAGAAAAAGATTTGCACCTCTGGGACTCGAACTCAGGACCTTTCGCTTTCCGGGAAAATGCGCTGAGTGAATGATAACTCCCAGAGGTGCAAATATCTTTTTCTGATTTTTCTGTTTCCAGATTTTCGATTGAGTTTCGCTAATATTGTCTTCATTTAATTAAATATAACAATTTAAGGTTTTACTCATAAAGTTAAAAAAATAAATAATATATGTGATTTCTATCGCATTCTCTCGCAGACTAAATCTTATAGATGTAAATTTAAAGTAGAAATAAAAGTAATTTATCTGTGTAATAAAGATTACTGGTGGGGGGGGGGTTACGGAGGGACATGCTGCTTATATCATTACATGAGCACGATGAACACAGTTGTAGACGGTTCACCACCATCCTCTTCCCTATCTCCTTCCCCTCCTCACTGCCTTCAGCCTCACAACATACCCCAATTGGGGATGCCACTTAGTCGGGAGCAGTTGGGACTCTTGTGCGGTATTCATGAAAAAAATATATATACATGTATATATAAAATATTTCATTTTATTTGCTCGTTTTTACAACAAAACTAATTGATTTAATTTTTTTTTGTTATCTATCAGCATGGATATCCGAAGAAGTTGTGAGACCATAGTTATAGAAAAAAATATTTTTTGACCCTCCTGAACATTTACCTTTTGGGACTTGCATCCGTATGCTTCTCGGGTACAGATATTTTTTTTTATTTACGGAAGTTTTTCTAGATCTTGGCGGTGGATGCGTCCTTCCGTCCAGATAGACCCTTTGACATAATCATACTCTCTCGACCCATCGCCTTGCACCGCAGTGGGAGGAATGGATTTGAATGCCCGACACTCCTGGATATACTGTCCTCAAGATTTCTACCCACCCGTCACATATTTTTCCTTCCCAGAATTTCCTCTCCTATTTTTTCTTTAAAAAAAACTCCCCACGGCATCCCAAAAGATGACAGGCCCTGAGAGAGATTATTTTCCTCGGGACCCGCTGGGTGGAGTTGATGTAAAAAAAAACGGTCTGATAATCAGATTCATTTAGTAGATGAGACACAGCGTATAGCTAATGAAATAGGTATATGGATTGTTTTAGTCTTAAAGCCGATGTTTCGTTCGTTAGCGATAGTTACTTCGCCTTATTACAGATGTTCTTGTCGTAGAGCAGTCTCGCCGTAGACCAATCCCCTCGTAGCAGAGTCCGTCGTAGCAAGGATATCGATTTCATAAATTCATTAACGATGCTCTCTGTCCTGGTAATTCCAAACAAAGTTAAGTTAATAGTTGGAAGGCTGTTGGCCAATGCACATTGCGGGTTACTATAATTTATGAACCCGTGATAAATTTTTGGGGTACTGAATCGTTTTGCGCTTCCTCCTCCTTTAGCCAACGGACAGTGTCCATCATCAGAGCAGATTCGATATATGTACCTATATGTTACAGTTAAAACTAGCTTTTAGTTATAACGCGTTTTCTCTAGTTAAAACTAGTTTTTACTAACTGCTTTTGTTAAAACTGAAATTGGGATTGAAAATACAGATACCGTGTATTAAAATTTTTAATAACTGTTAATTAAAAACCTAACCTAACCTAACATAACCTAACCTGACCTGATGTCACTCGACCAATCAGAATAAAGCACGATGAACTTTGACATCGGTTAAAACAGTTTTAAATTAATCATTTCGAGAAAACGCGTTTTGTCTACATAGTTAAAACTAGTTTTCACTAGTTATTAGATATTCAGCAGTTACATAATTCTAGTTATAACAAAGGCATTTTGTTAAAACTAGTTTGTACTAACTGCTTTTGTTAAAACTGAAATTGGGATTAAAAATACAGATACTGTTTATTAAAATTTTTAATAACTGTTAAGTAAAAACCTAACCTAACCTGACCTGACCTGATGTCACTCGACCAATCATAATAAAGCACGATGAACTTTAAACCAAAGATATTCAAATACAAAAGAGATATGCTATGGTGTCCGCGCAACTGTCGGCGGACTACGCCCTAATTAGAGTAATTTGCATACAAAAATAATTGTTCATTTCGTTGATTTTTTGAAGATGTGCATTAGTATTGGTTAACAATATTGTTTGAATACGGAAAGAATTCGTTCATTTAGTTTAACGTTCGTTTGGTTTATTCGTTAATTATTCGTTCATTTAGTTTATTTGTTAAATGGTAAACAATATCGGCGACACATAGTAAAAACTGCAGATAGCACATCTACTTATATTTCAATATCTTTGGTTTAAACAGTTTTAACTGAATCATTTCGAGAAAACGCGTTTTGTCTAGTTAGAACTAGTTTTCACTGATATTCAGCAGTTAATTCTAGTTGTAACAGACATTTAGTGAAAACTAGTTTGTACTAGAGATAACGCGTTGTAACTAAGAACGGGTTTTAACTGTAACATATATACATCGGAGGCCGCGAAAACTCAAAACATATCTTGTGATCAGTTACTTAAATTTTGTCAATGAATTTACATACATAAAGGGGAATATCCTGGAACAATATGAGTTCTTCTTACCTCATCGTTTATGGCTATAAATACAGATTGTGATGAAAAACATTTAACCAGGCATTTAACAGCGCTGAGTCTGAGATGTGAAGTCAACGCTTTAGCCGCTCGGCCATCAAAAGTTCGATCAATTAAAAAGTAAAGGGGGTATAAATGCTTATTCACGAAAGACATCGACATTATAACGAAGTCGATTTTTTTCGACATTATAACAAAATATTATGATTAATAACAAATAAGTTAATGATAATATTATTAATAACTTTTTTAGTAGTCAAGGGAAAAAATTCAATTTTAATTACTTTTTCAAAGGCTACTACTTGCTACTCGACGGATTTCGTTTTCTCTGAATAAATACAAATAAATGAGAAATTTCTAAAATAGTGACGATCCAAAGTTAGCGTATATAACAAGATTAAAAGAAATAAGACATCATGATTGTACCGGACAGCGGATAGATTTAGATATGTCTAAAAATAATTTATATAATTAAGGAAATTAATGATTATCTGATATCAAGTATTTTACGATGACGAATCCTTTATATGGTTGTTATCACCGAACACGTATCATGTGTCATACAGGATAAAACCGTAGTAATTAAATTTGGGCTTTTTGTATTTGTTCCTCAATGCTCTCATGCATCCTGTTGAGTGATAAGAATAATAACAGTTTATCAAATAAGAGTAGAAAGAATAGGAGGGCGCCACTGTTGTTCAAATGGCAATACTAAAAATATAAATATGTTGGTAATCTAAAGCTGTGTAACCTATATTTTTATTATAAAATAAAAAGGCATAAAAGAGTTTTTTTTTTCATTGCAATATAGATACCAACTGATCTCAAAATTAGGTATCTATAGGTTATACGTTTGCAATTTTGTGTTAACGTAATGAAGAATAATGATATTGTAATAAAATATAAAGCACACTTTAGAAATTGCTCACATTTATTTAATATTAGTTTAAGTACCTAGCGTTGCCCGGGCTTCAGATCATGTCTCTAATTTAAGATCTGAATAATATTTAACTCATTCAGATCTAAAAATAATGTAACTAAACTCAACATTAGTGATTCTGCCTTTCTACCTACTGTTAAATTCAAATTTATGTTAAACTAGCTGGTCCCAGCATGCGTTGCTATGCCAGTCCACTCCTCCCCCCCTTCCCCTGTCCCGCGAACCCCCCTCCCGAGTTCCCCTCCCTCCTCACACGTTCCCTTCCCTTCCCGCGTTCCCCTTCCACCTTCCCCGCCTTCCCTCTTCCCTTTCCCGCTCCCTCGTTCCGCCAACCCTCCTCCCGCGTTCCATATATTCAATCCCAGTACATTCAGTTTTTTAACAGCCCGCGTGCCACAATTTTTATTCAAATTTCCATTTTTCATGTACCTATATTAAATTTGGTACCTAACATAGGTACCTATTTAAAATATCTAAAATTCTTGATTCGATTCAAACTATTAGGGGAGTACCTACTTTAAATAAATTTATCAACTTAAAGATTTTCAAAAATAGAATCCTGATTTAACAATCGTTGTTTTGCAAAATGTAATTTTCAAACACGCGAAATGTCAAACATGCGATAGTCGTTAGGTTTTCTGAAATTATCCAATTTTCTGCGCAATTTCCTTAATTTTTCTCTCCGTATGAACCATCCTCGTACTTCAAGGAATATTCTAAAAAAAGAATTAGAGAAATTGGTTCAGCTGCTCTCGAGATTTACGCTTAGCAACAAATTCAGCGATTAATTTTTATATATAAGATTAAATGAAAGCCAATCACTTTGTAAAACACAACTTAATCAAAATTATGTCATTAAGTAGGTACCTTAACAACATCGTATCTTCGATTTATTATTATTTTTTTTTAAGAACAAAAAAAGGTTTTTTTAAATGTGAATACAGTGTTCTGTATTTTCAGTGTCATTGCACTTTAAAAGAATATTTGACAGTAAATTGGTATTGCCAGCCTACAAATTTTGTAGTTCCATTTTTTATATTTTCTTCTCTTATTTGACAGACTATACTCCACATCAACACATGTAGAAACTGTAAATTTAAAAATACTCTTCATGTATTTATTTACTTTGAAAAAAAATGAATACTCTACTTTTGGTCGGTATTTCCTGGGAGCTCCATACAGAAACGAGTTCCGTGATTTTAATACCTTTCAAAATGGAGGTTTTATAATTATGTATACTTTTGTACGTATTTTTATATGGGTTTTTAATATATTGTTTTTCTATTTTCTTTGAAATATCTTAAGTTTAATTTTTCTCATGATTTATATGTTTTTTAAATGTTGTTTCCATTTTTGTTTCTACATTATCATTCTTTTTTTTACATTGCTATTTGGCAAAAAAAAATTAAAAAGTAAGGTCGTGTTAAAAAAATATATAAATAAAAAGGAATACGGATCACTCAGTGTTACAGGGCAGATCTGTGTGGAATTCTACCCTCTATACCTACCCCGGTGTAAAATGGTGTCAGTTAATCATTTCAAGAAATATTTAAATAAAAAGGAATACGGATCACTCAGTGTTACAGGGCAGATCTGTGTGGAATTCTACCCTCTATACCTACCCCGGTGTAAAATGGTGTCAGTTAATCATTTCAAGAAATAATTTCATATTTTGTTAGTGGAATAAATTTTATTTAATTTTACTTTAAATGCCAAAATTTTTACAAGACTTAAAACAAAACGGGAAAAAAAAACATAAATTTTATATCTGCCCGATATCTACCAAATCAACGTTAATATTAATAAAAATGTTTAAATTAACAATAATTTATAAACTAGGTAGACAGAATTCAACAGGAGCTTTGCTCAAAAAAAGGTGTAAGACATATTAAATAATACATATTTTTTAGAAAAAACTTCATGGAATACATAATAACATGAACTTTTAATAACGTTTATTAAATAAATAAAAAAAAAAAAATAAAATACGACTTTTGAAGTTTTAATTATTGTCATATACCCATTTCGTTTAAATATTTGTTACCAAGATTCTACGTAAATGTCGTAAATGCAAACCACAGTTGGAACCAGATAAAAATATTTTGTAAAAATTGAATGTACGCAATTTTAAGTTAAGTGTATATTGATTAAATTATGACCGGAAAACTCAGAATGAAATTAACTCCGAACCTTCTTTTAAAAGTCATCAAAAGTGATGAAAAAAAAAATCTTTTTTTTAAAAATAGGTTACGTTAGGTTAGGATTAAGGGCTATTTAAATATATTTTTTTCATATCTTTTAATGACTTTTCAAAGAAGTGTCGAGTTTACTGGATTTTGAGTTGATATAATAGAACCTCATTAAATGCAGGAGTTCAGAACAATCGAATTTAGACATTAACAATTTGAATAAAAAGGTTATTCATTTATTTTTCGTCAACTTTTCAAAGTTGTGCTCTAAAGGGATGTAAAGTTTAAAATTTACGAATAATTAATAAATAATTGATCACTTGTAAAGGGATTCGCTTAAGACTCAAGGTCAAGCGTCATAAATAATAATTACAGTGTATTGTATAATTCGTCCATAATTCACATCAGCCTCGGGTCAGTCCTGAATATTGAAGAGAGCTATAACAGCGCATTAGTTAATCCAGATTTGAAAACAGGCTGTGTCGGTGAAGTAATGGTACTCTGCGACTTCACCTGAATTACAATGGGCCTTCGGGGAAGCGGGGAAGTGGGGAACCAACGGAGCAACGAAGCAACGAAGCGGTGAAGCCGACCCTCGCGAACAAACCTATTGTAGGACGAAATCACATGTCATTTTCACATGTCGACCTTTGTCTTGGAGCTGTATTAACTTCGCCCGGGGGGGTATTTATATACGAGTACGAGGCGGAGCGGTGATGAAAGCTTTACGGAGGGCTACCAACTTGTTGGATAGTTAATCAGTGGTTCCTTTAATTAATTTTATCTCAGAGTTCGGCAAATAAGCGCATTTAATAAAGACTATCATGATGTGTTGGTTGGTGCTAATAACTGATTAATTTTCGTCAGAGATCAAGAATGATCTTCGGGTTCGATCTGAGGGTTAAATCTAGAAGTGACTATGTCAGTTCTTGGTAATTTGATTTAGGTACCAGAAAGTAACGTCTCCCGTTTGAATGCTGCGAATACCCTGTAAGGTGTCCTATCTAGTAGAGAAGTCAAAATATTGGATAAGCTTCTTTTAAGCTGGGAAATCGATAAACAGTATTAATCCTAGAGCGATTTACCAATTTGACATAGGCACATCTGGCATTACCAAAAGCAAACAAAACAATTTTCCAAAAAGGACCCTTTTACATGGCCATTAAAGTATACAACAATCTTACACATGATATTAAACAAATACAAGATACACTCAGATTTAAGTCATCACTAAAAACATTCCTTCTGAAGTGAATACCTCACACGGGTACAACTGTTTTTATATTTATGTTTATATAATAAATTAAAACAAATTCACTTTGTATTACACCACTTTTATATTTATATTTCATTTGTGTTCATATCTGTATAACATGTTAGGTTAACTGGAAGAAATAGGATATAGGTGCCTATAAGTTATACCTTTTGTACTAAATGAAAATTTTGTACAATAAATGATTTTGATTTTGATTTGATTTTGATTATAATCACACTAGTTGGAATCTCGTCATCAAAGAGGGATACAAATAAAAATGGGAAACCTCAAAACAGATTTATTTTATAATTATTAGCACAGACTCGTGAATAATCACTTCTTTTTGTGTTTGGACGTGTTGTTTCACATAATTTTAACAATTTATATGATAATTATACGTTATACCACCTCTGTTAGAGGTAGGTACTTTATAGATTACCTGAATTCCTCAAATTTCACCAGTTCCAGTTTTGGAAATGAAACTTAAATTCAAAACAAATCAATTACAATTACAATAACTTGCAGACAGACTCACAACCGAAATGAGAGTCTATGTTTGATGAGTCTTTTTTTCTGAAAGCGAATGAGTTTTATTTAACCTACATGGTAACATTTATACACGGTTGACATTTGTCACACGAGAAAGAGTTATTTCTACAACTCACTTTAGAATTCAATAGCTCGGTAGTGGAACGATTTGCCGGCCTGTGTGTTTTCTGCCTCCCACAACATGGGTCCCTTGAAGACCCATGTTCACTCCTTCCTCTCTCCAAAAGGGGCCTTCGTTTTTTACATTAACTCAACACAGGAGGCCCTGAGGAAAAAAAATCCTCAGGGCATATGTCATCTTTGAAGATGCTGTGTGGAGGGTCTTTTTAAGGAGAGGAAGGAGTGAAAATGGGTCTTGAATAGACCCATGTTGTACGAGGGAGGAAACACAGAGGCCGGAAAATACAGTCGTACAAACGACCCGTTCTCAGATGACTAAT
Organism: Limnephilus rhombicus; assembly: GCA_929108145.2. Lineage (NCBI taxonomy): Eukaryota > Metazoa > Arthropoda > Insecta > Trichoptera > Limnephilidae > Limnephilus > Limnephilus rhombicus. The sequence continues at coordinate 23,757,137 of OV815286.1, forward strand.
GTCAACCGTGTACATATATTGGGCGCGCATTTGGCATGTTTGCCGGTGCCGAGGGGATCAATGACGCTAGTTCCCACCTGTAAAGATTGTAATCCGTTTGTCAAGTTTGGAGAATCTATCAAATGGACCGCCCGTTTCTGCACAGGGTCAAGGGTTTTTTTAGGTATTTTGGGGCTCCAGACCAGATGTGGCTGCCAAATTCAACCGTGGGGCGCACTTGCGATTTGTACAGGGTTATCAGTTGTGCACTATTGAAATATCTGCGGGCCCTGTACAGTAAGCGGTTCCGCCGGAATCCGTATTGACGGTCGTTAATAATTTTGTTCTTATCGAGGTATGTGAGCAGTTTGTCGTTGACCACACGTTCCTGTGTGAATTGATGCAAAAAAATAGGCATTATCATATCATTAAATTATCTTCACAAAATAAAATACGCTTTTTCATGTATTTTCGCATCAAGCAATCCACGACCAGGCAATTTAACATTATCGCGAGCAGCAAACGTGACGAATCCAAAAATTAGTGTAGATTAATTTTAGAAGAAAAACACTTAGTCCTGAAAACATGCTAATCAGATTGCCTACTCTACAATTCTATAATCTGCGGAATAAAGTGTTTCAATTATAGAATGGAAACGTCGAAAAAAGGGCGAATCCAGGGAAAATGTTCTGTTGATGACCTGCTAAAGGTAGGCCGGCCTGCTGCGGCCCGGACGGGCGAATAAAGGAGATGTTAGTGGGCCCGTGTCACCGAGTTGACCTAAAAAGGGTTATTTCAGGATGTTACTTTTAGATCATATTTACACGCCCTTTGTTGCCTGTTGGTTTAGAATGGAAAGAGGCACGCGGGTGTTCATAAAAAAGACGCAGCTTTACCATAAAAATGAACGGTTTACACACAAATAGTTTGAATGGTTGTGAATCTAGGATATCCTGGGTGGAAATGCTTATAGTATAGGATCCCGATATAAAACGACCATCACCGGGATGTTTATTTGATGAAACGTATTTTATATTTAATTTAATATGTCAATAAGTATATTGCGTATGGGTTGCCTAACAAATTTTAGTCCAGGGTATGATTAATTAATAATTTAAAAAATTTTTTTTTTTAAACAGGAGATACTAGCATTTTTCACCGGTCTGATTATTGAATTAAAATTAAATGAAATTAAAGATTATTTCATTATGAACACGGTGGTATCAAAATATACACATATAAATAATTAATTGGTAAATGTTTTTTTTAATAACTTCCTCTATTTTAATAATAAACTACTCCAAAATGATGCACAGCGTATACGAGTCTATCGCTATCCTTTTAATTTTCAAGAACAAATAGCATGCGCACTCTCTTTCTTTAAATGGGAGGACTTCAAACAGCTGCTATGCTGTGTCCTCTTCTAATGGGATGGTTGGTTGGGACCTCTCAGTCGCACACATTCACTCAAACCAGAGAAATGTTAAAAATATATATATATATATTTAAATTATTAATTAATCATACCCTGGACTAAAATTTGTTAGGCAACCCATATGCAATATATTTATTGACATATTAAATTAAATATCAAATACGTTTCATCAAATAAACATCTCGGTGATGGTCGTTTTATATCGGGATCTTAGACTATTATAGTTGAAATATCGATAGCTATATTTTTAGATTTCCGAAGAAACTTACTTACGTCTAGATGAACATGAGAAACTACAATAAAATTAAAGTAGATGTTGAAATTCATGCTCAAAAAGGACACCGTTTCGAAGCCTCCACGAGAAATTATCTAATTTTATACTTAGGGTATTTTAAGGAGTGTAAGGCCGAACCCGATTCTTTAAGAAATCTATGTCATTGGAGTAAGAAAACTAAAAACTGTTCTACAGGCAATTTGTCGATCTCAAAATCGAATGTTGTATTTGCGTTGGAAGCGTTTCCCATCTGACCATAATAGGCAGCTTGCAAAACATTTTTACAAAAATCGGTTCATACAAATAATTATAAAAGATTTCGTATCATGTTTTGAAGTGAAACTTCTACAGCACAGCTGGGATTTGGATTTCGGATGAAACAGAAATGACGATTAGTGCACCTGCGACGCATCAACTGCGCTCATCGGACGCTTTGATATTGATGTCACTTTTAAAGGCTCCTATTGGTTGAGATATGAAACGGAAATCACGTGAGATCTGCGCTCTTTGGTCGCTTTGATTTGATTTTTCCAAGTATTGGTTGAGATTATTTTGGTAAAGTTTCGCTTCTACCGCGTGTAAACTGCACTCGAATATATATATTTGTAATTGTTTGTTTTCTTGCTTCGGCAATTCTGATGAGTCACACAACTCATTTTGAGTCGGGAGGAACTTATAATTCATAGGTCGGAGGATAGGTACAATTTTAAAAAGATATTTTGATATAAAAAATATAAGTTTCACATGCAGTACGGCATAAAAATTAAAATAAAAGACAGGTTAGGGAACGTACCCATACTACGCAACCAACTTTTTGCAATTTTTAACCCCCCCCCGGTGACTGAAAACCTAAGCCCCCCGCCGATCATTTGTACCAAGCGTGGTATTTTGAAGATCCCCCCCCCCTGAACGGGTCACATAGTATGGGTACGTTCCCTGACTAGAGTAAACAACAAGTGAACACAAGTAAAGAAAAAAAAGCATAAACTACCGTAGGGTCAGAGATCGTAAAAAAAAACTATTTAAGTTGTTCCTTTATACAAAAATACTTCTGCTGCAATACTAATGCGTAATATAATTTTACTTGTTTTATGTAAAAGCACTGAGAGCATAAACAAACAAATATAAGACCGGTCAGTGGTTGAGTGGGCATAGCGCGGTTCACGACGAGTTCATCAAAAACGAATTCATCGAAAATCAATTCATCGAAAATCAATTCATCGAAAGCAAATTCATCGAAAACAAATTCATCGGAAATCAATTCATCGAAAACCAATTCATCAAATGATCAATTCATCGAATCGCCAATTCATCAAAAAAAAATATTTTGTTGATATTTGAGAGAAATGCCGAGCGTACCGAGAAGTATTGGTCAACCTAAACTAACCTAACCTAACTTAACCTATTTAATCAATTTTTAAATATTTTTTATCATCACTCTTAATGACCTTTCTGAGTTTTTTTTTTATTTTTTTTTTTATATTAACTCCACACAGGAGGCCCTGAGGAAAATAATTTCCCTCAGGGCCTATGTCATCTGGGATGCTGTGTGGAGGGTCTTTTTGAGGAGAGGAAGGAATGAACATTGGTCTTGAAGAGACCCATGTTGTAGGAAGGAGGAAACACAGAGGCCGGCAAATCATTCCACAGCCGAGATGTTGAACACAAGAACGAGTCGAAGAAACGACCCGTTCTCATGTGACAAATGTCAACCGTGTACAAATGTTGGGCACGCGTTTGGCGTGTTTCCCGACTATGCACCGGTGCCGAAGGGATCAATGATGCTAGTTCCTCGGAGCATCTTCCATTGTAATACCGGTAGAACAAGGATAGCATTCCCACCCGACGCCTGTGCTCTAAAGATTGCAATCCGTCTGTTAAGATGGGAGAATCTATCAAACGGACCGCCCGTTTCTGCACAGAGTCGAGGGTATTTTTCAGGTATTTTGAAGCTCCAGACCAGAGATGGCTGCCAAATTCAACCGTGGGGCGTACTTGTGATTTGTACAAGGTTAGCAGTTGTGTACTATTAAAGTATCTGTACTATTAAGTTGTTCATGAGTTGGTTTCATTATGAGTTGTCTGGTCACCGTTCCTTAGATATCCCTTTTTTGCAGTATCAGACAATCGGAAATCGAAGAGATAACCTGTAAATTTTACTTTGTCACTACGAAACTGACAGTTGCTAAACACATTTAACTCAGTTAAACAGACCTTTTTGGGTATTTAATTTTGACAGCTCTAATATCTACAAAAAAAATGTTTTAAATGAATTTTTCAATGAATTGGCGATTCGATGAATTGACCATTCGATGAATATGTTTTTCGATGAATTGATTTTCGATGAACTCGTTTTCGATGAATTTGCTTTCCATGAATTGATTTTCGATGAACTCGTTTTCGATGAATTTGCTTTCGATGAATTGATTTTCGATGAACTCGTCGGTTACCGCATAGCGCTTGGGTCCCACCCGAGCGTCGTGCGTTCGATTCCTCGTCTGGTAATTCCTCCATCGCAACACAAGCAACATTTTCGGCCTTCTGTGGTGGGGTAGTAGGAGATTTTCAAACATCGTTGTGTTATTCGTAATCCGGGAATGTTTCTCTTTCTTTTTAAAAAAATAAAAAATAAAGAAGCACATCAGCCCTGATGATGGACACTGCAACGCTGTCTGAAACGTTGGCTAAAGAAGGAGGTAGCGCAACACGGCATAATATCCCAAAAACTAATAACAAAAATACTTTTGGCCGTGAAAATCTAAAATCGTATCTGAAATATAAAAAAATACAACAGATAAAGCTTTTTCGTTAAAAATATTTTGAATGGTATTCGACTATTAGCCATCATGAATGAATCTAATATTTGCAAACCATTTTTCAAAATCATAAGATTTTTTGATAATTTCATAAAAGATAAAAGCTAGACTACACAAGCATGATGTTCAATGCAAAACGTCAAAGTCAAGGGAAATCCCAGTGTGGCTGTTTAAAAAAAAATATATAGTGATTGGTTGGATTTATTTATTTTTATTATTATTATTAAAGAATCCGCGCACCTAGTGAATTCACGAGCTAAAAATCGAAATTGTTTGTTTTATTATTAAAGAAACTATACTTTTTAATATTTTTTATCATATTTGAAGTTTTAGTAGAAAGATCTATCCACACGATTTTTCCCAAGACATTATAAAATGCATGCAAGTGGCCTGTTGCATGGTTGCCAAGGTAACAATAGTTCAATTTTTTTCTAATGAATCTAAAATGGAAAATTATTATTTTTTGGTTCTCAAAATAGGGTGCTTAGTATATAAAGTGTTTTTGTAATGATCAAATGTTTTTGTCGCCAAATGGTCACATGTTTTTTTTCATTATTGCCACCCAGGAGGCCCTGAAGAATAAAAATCCTTCAGGGCCTATGTTATCTTTGGGGATGCTGTCTGGAGGGTCTTTTTAGGGAAAGGAAGGAGAGGAAATTCAGGGAAGGAAAAGGTTAGGAATTTGCTGGTCACTGTGTTCAGGAGTGACGAATGTATGAATCTATCCCTCCCACTAGGCGATGGGTTGAGAGAATGCGGTCGGAGAGGTCAAAAGATCTCCCTCAGCCAGTCTAGCCAATCTAGTCTCCTTCAACGGAAGCAATCTTCCGAACAGGCCCTCCATTGATATGCTTGGTGTAACCCTAAGTGACCAGCTCAGATATGGGGGCTCCATCGAAGCCAGAGTAAAGTTAGCCTTCCAAAAACTGGGCGCAGTGTACAGGGCCCGCAGATACTTTAATAGTACACAACTGCTAACCTTGTACAAATCACAAGTGCGCCCCACGGCTGAATTTGGCAGCCACCTCTGGTCTGGAGCTCCAAAATGCTGAGAGAAGTGCGGAGTTAATGTAAAAAAAAGTCTCTCCCGATCCGACCCGCCACGCAGTAGGTGGGCAAAAACATCTGTCGCCAAGACCTAGACAAACCTCACCCCCTGAACCCGGGCACTAGGGGTGACCTAGACCTAGTGCAGAGGTGTTGGTTAACCGATAAACGGTTCCCGGGGCGGCAGTACCCACACACGCCTCCCAAATTTTGTTGGATCATCATACCAAATAAACGCAGAGGTTTTTTGTCAAATCCCAAAAGCTATCAGCAGAAAACCCGCAATGAATAAATACGTTCATTTAATGATTCCCTGAGCGCTAAGAATTTCACACCGCACATTGGCACAGTGGCACAGTGGCACCAGGCAGTACAAGTTGAACAAACAAGTCAAGTAGGTAATGTCAAGTATTCTGCTCAGAACTGCGCCAGGCTTTTACTTGCAGCTTTAGCTCCGGCCTCAATAGCACTCTGAAACGCCAACAACTTTACTGCTGGGACCACTCAAAGGAAATAACCACGGAACAAAAAAACTCTAGTTAGAGATCTTTTAAACCTTGCTCAGCGTTGACTTTAAAAAGCAAATTGATTTTCATTACAAGTAATCTTATATATATAACAGCCTTACTAAAAAACCCAGTGAAAATTTTATTCAATTGACAAACGGCCGCGGATGTAAAAACATTACTAATTAAAAATTTGTTCTTTGAAAGAAATACACATGGTTTCCACGGCCTGAGAGGGTAGTTTATCTCTGTTTTAACCATTGATGTCCGAACGATATTTGTAATTTTTCCATAGTATTTTGAATGTTCTATATATTTCTTATTTTTGAAGGTGTCGTAAAAACAAATACCATTTATGAAATCTAGATAAAATTACCTTTTAGATTTGAGTATTTGAAATACACTTTAGCTTTCAAAAACTGCCATATTTTATGATTCAAACTCGGAAAAACATGGAAAAAAAATTTCCTCCCACAACATTTTTGACCAAAATGTAGAGAAATTTAAATAAAATCAAAATTTAAAAAACACAGTCCTTTTATGTAATAAATTTGGAAGGAAACTATCACCTCACTTTTTTATCGTGTATACAATAAAAAAATAATAAAAAATTTCATAGTTTTTTTTATTGCCAAAAAAATAACTTAGAAATAATACCGAAATTTAAAACAGATTTCTTGCATCTCTAAAGACGTTAATTTTTTTGATACGTTTACGAACACATGTATTAGATTTTAATATTATAAAATATTATCACTTTTAACAAATTCTCTTAAAATAAAGATCTTAAAATAAAAATTTTATCTTAAGTAACCTATAAAAAACAATATTCTGACAGTTCAACTTTGAAAGTACGGCGTTTGTACAATAACTTGATTAAACTGATGTAAACCACACAAATAATATGGTAAATATATCAATTATGTGAACAGAAGAGTAAATTCGTCACTACAATAGAAATTATTTAGTAAAATCACAACATTTAGGCAGTAACAAAATTTTCCATATCCCGCCATAAACACACCGAACTGTTTTGTCATCGCGGGCCGATATGCACAGGTGCACCAATAATGCCCCTAGCGGAGAAGAATTAAAACAACATTGTTTCCTAGTAAATTAAAACCATATACAACGTTGTCACATCTTCAATGCGTTTTAACAGCGTGACCACGAAAGAAACGTTATTGGTAATAAAACGTCTTTTAGTGTATACGAGCTCTATTTATGTTATTGCAATAACACAGTTAATCGGTCGCGCTGTGGTTTTTTTTTAGTAAGGCTGATATATATAAAACAAAGTCGGGTTAGTTACACTATTTATAACTCGAGAACGGCTGGGCTGATTTTGATGATCTTTGATTTGTTGGATTTTTCTCCGCCCCGGATAGGATAATAACTATTAAAACATCACAAAAGTTAACGAAATAAATAGTTATAAAGAAAATTGTTTTCCCCATACATTTTGTATGGAACGAATTCTCCTATTTTGAAAGAACTGCAGCAATATTGTGAGGGGTATAATATTGAACTGTGCATGAATTCCAAACATTCAAAAACGTCAAATGTCAATGCGTTGATTGTTGTGCATTTGTTTTTAATCATATAATGCTGCCCTTCTTTCTTACACACTCAATGTCAATAGTCGAAAATGAGACAAATGGTGAACGTATGTCTGCACACCTCCAAAGGAAAAATACAATAATTATAATAAATCTCTGAAATGAAACGCATTTTTTTACATAAGCTCCACACGAGGGGTGGCTAGGAATCTGGGGGTCAGTGTGTCCGGGAGTGACGGACGTATGAATCCATCCCTCTAACTGTGGTGCAAGGCAATGGGTCGAGAGAGTCCGGCTGGAAAGGTCAAAAGGCCTCCCTCAACCAGTCTCTCTCGATCCGGCCCGCCACGCAGCAGGTGGGCAGGCGCATCAACTGCCAAGACCCGGACATAAGTCAGTGGGTAGAAATCTGGGGGTCAGTGTGTCCGGGAGAGACGGACGTATGAATCCATCCCTCCAACTGTGGTGCAAGGCAATGGGTCGAGAGAGTCCGGCTGGAAAGGTCAAAAGGCCTCCCTCAACCAGTCTCTCTCGATCCGGCCCGCCACGCAGCAGGTGGGCAGGCGCATCAACTGCCAAGACCCGGACATAAGTCAGTGGGTAGAAATCTGGGGGTCAGTGTGTCCGGGAGAGACGGACGTATGAATCCATCCCTCCAACTGTGGTGCAAGGCAATGGGTCGAGAGATTCCGGCTGGAAAGGTCAAAAGGCCTCCCTCAACCAGTCTCTCTCGATCCGGCCCGCCACGCAGCAGGTGGACAGGCGCATCACCTGCCAAGACCCGGACATAAGTTACCTCATGAACCCGGGCACCCCTGCTAAATCACCAAACGTAGCGAACCACTTGGGGTGATCTATGGCAGAGGTGTTGGTTATTCAATAAATGGTTCCCCGGGCGGCGGCACCCGTATTCGCCTCCCGAATTCCCGTAAGTAATTGTAAAAGTAAGAAAATCACAAAAATATAAATCCGTACACAACGCCATCTCTGATACTGACAAAACAAAACACGGACAGTTGCGCATTGATAATTGCTTCATTGCGTAATTTGTAACTTAATAAAAAAAAAGAATTTAATTCAACAGCTATTGATTCTGAGGCGGTACGAAGTTCGTCGGGTCAGCTAGTCTTAATATATAAAACAAAGTCGGGTTAGTTACACTATTTATAACTCGAGAACGGCTGGACCGATTTTGATGATCTTTGATTTGTTGGATTTTTCTCCGCCCCGGATAACAGAATAACTACTAAAACGTAGCAAAAATTCACGAAAAAGAAAGTTATGAAGAAAATTCATTTCCTCATACATTTTGTATGGAAAGAATTTTCATCTTTTGAAAGAGCTGTAACAATTTTGTGTTAGTTGAAGTTTGCGTGAATTCCAAAAATTCAAAAACGTCAAATGTCAATGCGCTAATTGTTTTGTTTTGTTCTTTAACATATAATGCTTAGTCTCTTTCCTACACACTAAATGTCAACAGTCGAAAATGAGACAAACGGTTAACGTGTGTCTTCACCCTTCCAAAGGAAAAGTACAATAATTATGATAAATTTCCCACACACGTATAAAGAAAATGAAACGCAATTCCCGTAAGGGGCCATCCATAAATTACGTCACACATTAAGGGGGGGGGGGGGGAGGGGAGTAGAAAGTGTGACTAGGGGTACGGGGTGGTCATCAGCTCTGTAACATCACATGTAAAAAAAAATTTAACTACTGATTTGATTATTTTTAGATGTCACACTAGGGGGGGGGGGTCTCATAAATGTGACGATGTGTGACAGGGACGGCGGGGGGGGTAAAAAATATCACGAAATTTCTTGTGACGTAATTTATGGATGGCCCCTAAGTAAGTGGAAAATTAAGAAAATCACAAAAATATAAATTCGTACACAAGGTCATCACTGATACTAAACACGGACAGTTGCGGATCGATAATTGCTTCTTTGTGTAATTTTTAACTTAATAAAAAACAGAATTTAATTCAGCTAATAAATTAACACAACAGTTACTTATTCTGAGGGGGTACGAAATTTTCCGGGTCAGCTAGTTATATATAATTATCTTATGGTTCGGATGAATAAAGAAAAATAAATTATTAAAACTATAAAAATCCGAAAACTTCAATATCTTGGACATGTGGTGAGACATTCAGAGAAGTATGAGATCTTGTATCTCATAATGCAGGGAAAGATTGCCGGAAGACGGGGCCCTGGAGAAGGAGAACCTCATGGCTGAAAAACCTGAGACAGTGGTTTGGCCAGTCTATTGTAGAGCTGTTCCGGGGTGCAGTAAACAAAGTCCGCATAGCCAACATGCTAGCCAACGCCCGTTGAACGGACAGGGCACAAGAAGAAGAATATATATAATTAATATGAATAGTGGCCTCATCACAATTTGATGATGCCTTCAGAAAGTGAAACGGCTGTCACGCGTAATAATAATTACACTGCAGAACTTATGTATAAATTAACAGTTTTTTTGTTTGACGGTCTCTGGTATCGAGAGGCAGGGCTCTCGAACAACCCAATTCAATTCAAATCCCGGCGTGCGCAAGTAAATTTTATTGCACAATTTATGCAATTAAAATACTGTAAGATGTTTTTGCGGCACCTTCCAGATTAGAAGGTATTTTCAGTATCGCCCTAGCTTAAAATGGCTTTAGCCATGTTTGGTGACGAGATCTGAATAGCAAGGTACTTTCCCACCATCCTCTTCCTCATCTCAATTCCCTCCCCACTTCAGCCTACCTACACACCTCAATTGGGGATGCCATGTTTCACTGGCTCCAGGCGGTTGGGACTCTTCTACGATAAGCAAATAAAAAATACTAAAAAATTAAATGTATAATAGAACTTGAAATGAAAAATTTCATTCATTTGTGTTTGATAATTAATTAATTTTAAAATAATATACAGTATGTTTAGGGACATACTTGACTTACTTTGTTTGACCAGTGATTCCTGACATTATTTGGAGTAAAAAAATGTTAATAAAATTTATGTTTTCTATCTCCGGTGACATTTTTGATGTTTTTTTTCTACAAAAACAGAAAAAAATAGTAGGTGTTGGACAGTTGGAGGCGGGATAAGGAGTTGGTCGGTTACTTGGTTGTGTGAACAGTGACGACATGCGGAAAAAAATTGTTTGATTTCGAAGAAAAAAAAATTCAAAAAAAAAGTTACCGAAAAAGTCACCGCAAACGAAAATTAAAATTATTTTTTTACTTCAAATATTGTTAGGATTCACTGGTTAAAATAAGTCTTCCGTAAAACACTCTTTTAGGGTGAATTGCCTATTTAAAAAAAAATAGTCTTCGTAGTACAAAATGGTAAAACAATTTTTACAGATTAACGCATTTTTTATACTAAAAACCAAATTAATGCGTAATTTTTTTCATGTTATTTCGAAAAAAACATAGACGAAATTACTCAACCCTCAAATTAATGTTTCATAATTATAAATAGAATTGCAATATTTTACATCAAAATTTTAAAAAACAACAACCACTTTCAAATAAACAAAAAATACATTAATAAGATTAATGAATTTGTAAATAATAGTTTTTATCGTCTCCTGTAAAGTTTTCATTTTGTAGCTTGAAGGGTTTTACCAAACCGCAGTCGATATAATACATACATATCAGTATATACAATAAATTAATACAATGTAACAAACATAAAACAGAAACACAAATCAGTTTCTTTCACAAACTAATTATTTTTGCTTTGATGCAGGACGGGGAGGTTTTGAATATCGAAAAGGTCTGTAGGCATTGACGTATGATGTACAATACTTGATCGAAGTCTGTAGGTATATGTTCTGGCAGTTCGGTGAAATCGCACTAGTGGTAAATGTGTGAATCAGGGTTGTTGCGGATTATTAAAGGTTCACATCCACGGATGCGGATGCAGATGTCTGAATTAATGCGAATAATCCGCATTTGCGGATGCGCATGCAAATATACGTAACATCCCGCTTTCTACCATAATGACACTTGTACTGATGATCAAAACGGTTGAAATCGTGACAAGATGGAAACGCTGTTTTTTCCCCTTCTATTTCAACAGCGTGTAACTTCGTGAAATATATATATATATATATATATATTTTTTTTTAATTTTTTGAAATTTGAAAACACAAATAAATAAATCATAAAAATTGTGTAATTAAAATATAAATGTTTTTTTAAAAAACCTAGAATAGATTCCTCCTTAAATTAAATCAATTTTTAGAAAAAAATGTAGCACAGAAAAAATAAATAAAAAAAATAAAAATATATAAATATCCAACCGTAACCACGTTTATAAAACACAATTGTATATCCGATACATACCTGCATCATCTTTGTTTTTCTTCCACTGGTTTTCATAAATCGCGCTTTCGAACAAATGAAACTCCTCTGGGTGCATTGATTTAAGGAGATTTTTCAAAGTAGTATACGTCCCTTCCGCAAGTAACTTTTAATACATATTTTACAATAGAACTTCTTCGGAACATTTTTGTCTAATATAAAGTAAGTCCAGATACTTCTTTGTATTGATGGCGACATTTTTATTTAGATCGAACCACGCAAAAAACTTGGATAAACACAGTAAACAAATAGGTACTGTAATTGATTCACAACGGGAATCAGGTCGATAACTAAACGAAAACAAACAAAACCTGCAGGATCTTGTCACCAACGTGTGTCTTCCCATTGGTCAGTTAGCGAATGAAGATAGCAACACACGCGAGGCACGCGCCACCCAATTGATGCGGATGCGGAATATCCGCAACACCCCTGGTATGAGTAGTAAGTGATGTGGTCGTCACAGTGAAAAAGATGGTGGAGTCGAGTAGATTTAACAAGTAAAGGGATATTTAGATAGTTAAGAAGTTATTCAGTAATCTAAGAGTATAAGAATATCATTAATAGTTCTCCAGGTAGAAGGTACCGGTAGTTTTATATTTGACATTACTGTTTTGTAACAGAAATCAATCACAGATTGTCTTAAATACACTGAACGTATTTAAAAACTTCATGTGTCCTTTCGCCTAGCGGTGTAGGTTACAAGTATAAATAGGAGACTAAATATGAAGGCGTATTATAGCTTCGATCTCACAAGAGGGTAGAAAGTATTTTCATTGCCTCAAAATGAATGCTTATAATGCTTATAAATTTGTATGGCCTTATTGGAAATTGTGTTGCAGTGACGATCAAAGGTAAGTTTTCTGTTTATTTTATTACAATAATGATTAATTTGTGTAGTGCAATGATTCGTTGTGTGTATCATAAAAATCCATAATAAATCCAATTGTTTAAAATCAATTGTATTTTCAAAACATCAGCAATAAATATTTCATCAAAGTACGACAAGCAACATTAAAAAAATCAATAAAATATCATTGAAATTTTAGTGTTTTAATAATATCTTTTGTGTAGTGTAGGCTAACATGTATGTGACTTCAACGGGTGTCTTAGCGTAGGTAGTTATATATAGTTTTAACGTGTCTCAACAGAGGTCAGTAAAGTTGTGCTATATGAGAGAGTTAAAAGAGATAACTTTTTTTATATGAATACCGCACAAGAATCTCAACTGCTCCCGTCTGAAGCCAGTGAGACTATGGCATCCCCAATTGGGGTATGTTGTGAGGCTGAAGGTATTGGAGAGGGGAAGGGGATAGGGAAGAGGAAGGTGGGGAAGTACCTGGCTATTCAGATCTGGTCACCAAACACGGCTAATGCCATTTCAAGCAACGTTTCAATTCTGAATGGTCGTCTTACACCAGGGCGATACTGAGAGTAACTTCCACTCTGGAACGTGCCGCAAATAAACTATATATTATTTTTAATGAATAAATTGTGAAATAACACAAATTAATCAAATAAAATTTATTTGCCACGCCGGGATTCGATCCTGCGACCTTCGGTGTGCGAGTCAAGAGCCTTACCGCTGGACTATGCCGGCCGTCAAACTGTTGCCCGTTTGGGTGTAATACACGAACGGTTACGAAGAGAGCCGATGACATCCGATCGACGGGTGGGCACCTTCAGTGATCATTTTCTCTTGCGGCAGATCTACTCAGAGCATCCTTTAGAACGGACAGAAAATTTTCATTGTAAACAAGGCGTAACTTGGTAAACCGAAGTACCGTTGAAACTCCCCATCATCCGACTTATATTGTTCACAAGAGAAAACAACAGTGCACCACATTTTGTGAACTTATAATTATTTTGTTACGAGTTAACGGAGTATAACTTTTGTAGTGGGTTGGAGAATAATGTAAAGATGGCATTTTAATGGCTCGTACGTGCATAACGCGTCAGGATTTTATTATGTAATGTACTATTATATTCAATTGACGCAATTGAAAAATTGCTCAGGTTTAATTAATTATACTTCGTAAATAATACCTTGCGGACACTTTAAAAGTGATTACGAGAATTGCAAACCGTGGATAATAAATAATTTTAGAAGCATCACTTGTCATAAATTTTTTTTTTTTGTTAGTGGCATTATATTAATTGATAAACTCGATAAATTTACAATTCAAACACAATAACAAATAATTAATTACAAATAATATTATTAGGACACACATTTGAAATCAATTTTCTTAAATTTGACTTAGAACGAAGGTTTCACAGAATTTGAACAATTCACCAAATTTCAAAATTAATATTCAAGTTCTGTGAAAGTCCTATTCAAGTTCAGTTACTATCCACATACCGTGAAACAACCAGTCCAGCCTAGAATAGAACTTTCACAAAACATGAATTTTAACGATGAAATTTAATGAATTGTTCAAATCCCGTGAAACAACCTGTCAACAAAATACAAACACGTAACAAAATGACACGAGGTATGGAGCTGTTAAATAACGCTTCCAAGAGTGTTGACATTTTTAACAGTAGCCTTGAAGGGCTCAAGGGGTGCGTAAATGCCAAAAAATACCCACTATACCTACTATAGATGATATGTTTCTATTATCTTTTTTAAAGAGTATATCCAACAACATGTAGTTTACGTTGGATGTGTACAGTAAATTAACACAGTCTGAAATTTAAAATTATTTAAAAAAAAATTACATTCTCACTTCACTCAACCGAGGGGTCGCAAATACCAGCGTTTCGGGAAGCCTTGTCCCTCGACCACGGCCTCCGCGGTCGAGCGGCAAGGCTTGACTATCCGGAGGTCACGAGTTCAAAAACCGGCGTGCGGAGATAAATTTTAATTGACATTTTCACAATTTAATCATTTAAAATTATACAAGGTATATTTTCAGCACGTTCCAGAATGGAATATATTCTAGTACTGTCCTGGTATAAGGTCACCATTCAGAACTGAAACGTTGCCTGAAATGGCTTTAGCCGTGTTTGGTGACTGGATCTAAATATCCAGGTACTTCCCCACCTTCCTCTTCCCCATCTCCTTCCCCTTCCCACTTATCTTCAGCCTCACAACATACCTCAATTGGGGATGCTCTAGAAGGGAGCAGTTAAGACCCTTGTGAGGTTTTAGCGTAAAAAAATTTCACAAAAATCAATCCACATAAAATTATGCACGGATCGTGAGAATCTTTGTTAGCGATTAGAAAGTGGTAAGCTTATTGCTTATCGAATAAAGGCGGTTGAATTACACAACGACTTCCCAAACTACGCCATCCTTAGTTTATTAATAATACTATTTTTTAATGATGTGCAAGGCGTCGCGCGTCGTGGTCGTTTTTAATAATTGTACAAACTTTAAGAGATTTAAAACAATATAGATTAACATTCGTCACAAACTAACTTGGCCTTGAGACATAATAACACGTGAAATTAATTTGAATCGGGTATTTACCTTGACATTATTTAAAAACGAACATGAAAGTTTAATTCACGAATCTACTGAGCGTGTCCTAAATAACAGGGTGAGTACTGCCTTTGATGGGGATAATAACGTCTAGAACTACAGATATCTATATAATTGAAAGCTCTACCCTCTACTTACATTATTGAACTGGATAAAATGTAGCACACCGATGGAAGATATCTTTGTGGGCATTACTGCTGCCTTAATACAGCTATAATTAAATAAAATCAATCAAGACTGCTTCCTTATGCTCAAGGATGTGGGGTTGACCTCCACACTTTCCAGCCATCTAATTTTAGATATACTAACTTCCTTTTTGCTATCTAAAAATACTGTATTTTTAATTATTTATTTAATTAATTAGAAGCGCTCTTTTCAGAGACTTTTCATACACAGGAAAACATAGTAAAAATTAAACAGTACTAACGAGTTCCCGGCATGCGTTAGAATGCCACCAATAAAGAAATTGTTTCTCCCTGTGTGGCTTTTCCCATTCGTTCCATTCCCCTTCCGCCTCCCCTTCCTTCACCTTCCCCGCCTTGCCTTTCCCTTTTCCCCTCTCCCGCGAACCTCCCTCCCGCGTACTTCTCCCTTCTCCCGCGTTCAATTTATTCAGTCCCGGTACATTCAGATTTTCGAACAGCTCGCGTGCCCCAATTGCAATGTTTTTTTTAACATATTTTCATTTTTCATATATTACAAACATTCATTTTGCATATTATAAGAACAATCGATCAAATTTATTACCTAACATAGGTACAAATGTAAAGTAAATATATTTTTTGATTAGATTCACAGTATTCGATTTTGGTTAGTACCATAGGTGAGTACTTCTATTAAATTCAACATTTTAAAGACTTAATTCGAAAATTGGACTTTGAATGAACAATCGATGGCTCGCAAAATTTCATTCTCAAATTGTGACATTTTGACAGTTTCGTAAGAGTTTTTGTAATGATTAAAAAACTTTTCAGATATATTTACATGTGGTTGTAGTAATACAGAAACCTTCGCGAGGGTGGAAAGAAGGTATTTTGAAAGTTTCAAACATTTTATATGCTTAATAATATATAGCAAAGCATAGACAACTCACATACATAAGCAAATATATATTGATTTATATATATATAAGATTATATATATATATATATAATAAGTTGATAGGTTTAATTCCTTTTTATTAATTTCTAAATAAAACACTTGTGTTGCAAAGTTTTTTTTTAACTAAGAAACGACATTTATGTTTATTTATATCACTTTGAATGTTTTTTTCTAACAATCAAATAATAGAATAACAAAACAAATGACAATCGATGATTGCATTCTAATTGACATTATAGGATTCAAATTTAAAGGGAATATATTTCCTTTACATATATATAAGATAATATATATATATATATAAGATTAAACATAACTGATCTGCCTCAGGAACAGTATATTGTATTTGAGCAGTGATAAATTGAAGAAGAAGAAGGTATCATTATTTCCATCAATTAGTATTATTATGGGCAATGAGGAATACATAATATGGTAGTTATGTAGTCACGGGATTTCTGCACTGAAATAAATCCCGATTTCTAGTATTACGTAGTGGATTCGAAAGCTTATGAATGAAAGCAATTCTGGACTATCAAATGCATCATTTAGAATTTTATGTACAAACGCTAAGTCAGTGAATTCAAACATAATACTGATTATTGTCACTATATTACATAAATGAAATGGAATTATTTATAAACAGAAACAAACAGTACATTAGTTACATAGGTGATTTTTTTTAACAATTAATAGTAATAATTACCGGGTGAAGTGTGGAGTGGGAAGGTGTGTGTGTGTGTGAGTATGTGTGTATGTATGTATGTATACGCATTGAACAACTTATATTATTGACATAATGCTCTTTTTAAATTTGGCAGTGTTAGAATTTAGACCAATATTAATTAATTTCAAAACTCTATAATATTAATATTAAAAAATATATTGAATGTTGAAAATATATACATGTATTATATATGATATATTAAGTACATTACAGTGCGAAAGTAGAAAACAATATATTGTAAGTTGTTAGGTGTCGTATAATTATAAGTATTATACTACTAGTATGTAAAGAGGATATACGGCCGTACAACTAAAGTCGATGTACTTACATCTGAAGGCATCTTGAGTGAAAATCCGCTGTAAAAATATTTTTACTAACAATAATTTTTCGACTCTCCGAAGAAGTATGCGGCAATACGAAATACGACATACTTATAAGTGCAGCCACAATTTTAACCCCCCCCCCCCCCCCCCGGTGACTAAAAAACCTTAAGTAAAGCTTATTTTTAAATTTTACAATAGCTCCACGCATGAGGCCCTGAGGAAAAAAATCACTCAGGGTCTATGTCATCTTTGGGGACATTGTGTGGAGGGCCTTTTTAATAAAAGGAAGGAGAGGAAGTTCTGAGAAACAAAAATTTATTAGGGGTGGGTAGGAATCTTAGGCTCAATGAGTCCAGGAGTGAGAAACGTATGAATCCACCTCCCCCACTCCGGTGCAAGGTGATGGGTCGAGAGAGTCCGGCTGGAGAGATCTAGATTATGTCTGCCTCAGGCAATCTCTCCCGATCCGGACCGCCACGCAGTAGGTGAGAAAAAGCACTCCAAGAACCCGGGCAACCCTTATAATTCACCAAACGTAGCGAACCACTTGGGATGACCTATGGCAGGAATGTTGGTTATCCTGTAGGGAATTATGCTCAACAGCCTAATAATTGATTTTTATGCACGGGCAACTCAATCACCGCGCCTGCGCGAATTCCGTTCCGGCCAAACGAACGGAATTCATTCGTTTCCCGGCTACCTGACGCGCTAGCTTGTTTGCTTGAGTATCTTCCCTATAAACCTTCCAAGTTAATACTTGTAGTATTTCGTAATTTAAATAAATGTAACTTCAGTATTCAGAAACATTCCTTTCATTTTTGGTATATTTGGTAACCCTTGGAGTCAGATCAGAGAAGTGTGAGGTAAGTATAACCACGCGGATCGCTGAACGGAAATAGCAGATGACATTATTGGATCTACCCACATTCATCTCAACAAACCACCAAATAATCTACCAAACTGGTGACCCGACTCACACAAGAAGAAATGGGAAACTCGCATACAGCAGCCGTCAGGAGTCGGGAAGCGAATCCTGAGAAATCACGCACCCGGTGAGTCGCATTTTATTCTTTTAATATTTAAAAGCATTTCTTAATTTAGCTTCAATTACGTTCAATGACCACCGGGGGGGACCTCAGTATTTTACAAATATAATATGCTTCGTTTATGCTATCAAATAATGACAGTGATAAACGAGCATAAGGTTTAAAATGAGTTTTAACTTCTATTAAAATTAACAACGTGCTTTGTTTTTCAGCTAAAACATAATGTTTTTTTCATATACCCACAAATTTCAAGTTAATAATTCTAATTGTGAAATGTAAATTGAATTAGTCGCGGATTGTGAAACCCGCCATTTTTATCACAACATTTTGAAGTAAAACGGTATAAAACCGTTGCTAACCATTTTTGTCTGATATCATCTAGCTGTCTCATGAATCCCTGTCAAAGATTATGTATATTTCCTTGTTTTGTGCATTAAAAAGGACTAAATTCGCTGGCCTTCCATTTCAGCTAGTTTCACAAAGGCGAGCGGTTAAAGGCGGAGACACACATCACCGCTTGGAATCTTCCGGATAAAGGCAGAGCCACACCGGCGAGTTTCGCGGACCAGTTTTGCCGAGAGAAAGGCAGCCAACCGATCTCACGAAAAAGATGACTCATCAGACACGTGAAAGTTTTTAAAAAAGTTTTACATTAATCTAATTATTTTTTCCAGCATTTTAGAAAATTGTTACATTAATTGATGCGTGTACAATATGTTACAACTTAAATGTGTTGCCTTTGAAAAATCTGCAGAGCTCTTGTAATCTAATTGCATCTCGAAAACATAACTACCTACCAATAAATTTATCATCATTTAATATATTTCAATAATATTATTAAAGTTTAGCACTTTTCATTTTAATGATAATATTAAATTTCATGAGTTTTGGAGATTTTTATACATATTTTTAGCCAAGTAATAAATTTTAATAATAGTATTACAATATTAATCGTACGGATGATTTTGTCTTCTTACTTTCTGGCATTAAATTAAAAAAAATTATTTCATACATTCACTTCCTTTGAAATTTTGCCATATCTGCTGCTAATTGTTCTGACCAAATTGGGAGATGTTTACTATCGAAAAGGAAAATAAAGAAGAAAACTCCAACGAATCAAACTCAAGTAATCACATCGTAACCAACGAAGGAAACGCCAGCAGTTCAAGCGTTTCTCATCCTCCCACAATCCCAAGCGGCAATCACAGCAAAAACAACATGGAAGGAGACAGCAGACCAGCATCGGACGTACACCCAGTTTCAGTACGCTTACCGAGCTGTTGGAAGTCTAATATTGCTCTCTGGTTGGCCCAGGCCGAGGCACAGTTCGTGAATTCTCGGATAAAAGATGACTTCACCAAGTACAACATCGTAATTGCCGCTCTTGATCCTGACACCCTGCAGATAATAAGCGACATAATAATTAATCCACCAGCTCAAGAAAAATATGTACGCGTCAAGACAGCCCTCATCGAGCGTCTTCAGGACTCGGAGGAGAAGCGACTAACTCGACTTCTCACCGGCATCCAGTTGGAGGACCGAAAACCAACTGGTCTACTAAGGCACATGCAGGAGTTAGCGGGACCCGCTTTGGCAAAGAGCGCCATCGTCAGAACACTATGGTTGCAGAGACTCCCACAGCATGTCCAGGCGATACTGTCCGCACTGTCAGACAACGATCTCGAACAACTTGCTTCAGCGGCGGATAAAATTATTGATGTGTACCAGGCAACCGAATGTACCGCGGTTGACCGTAACAAGCGACCAAGCACATCGCGAGCCGAAGAACCTGAGAATTCCATACTTCTAGAACTTCAAAAACAAGTGCTCACACTTACAAGAGAAATCAAACAATTGAAGTTAGACCAAAACAACGCCAATCGACAATCCGATTATAAAGGACGAAATAGACAAAACTTTCGCCGAAATTCGCACGACCAGTCCCCATCTAGACAAAACCCCGCTAGAAGACCAAGGTCAGGGTCTCGTGGGAGATCTCCGAACAGGAACCCTGAGGGATATTGTAAATGGCATAACATTTATGGTGAAAAGGCATACAAGTGCTACCAACCGTGTTCTTTTCCAAAAAAAACACCAGGGAAACGACAGAGGAAGACCACAGTAGAGACATGTGAGCTTCCTGCTAATACTTGTCGTCTCTTTCTATTTGATCGCGAAACACGTCAGAAGTTCCTCGTGGACACGGGAGCTGACGTCTCCATAATCCCTAGAGATTTTAACCACAATAAAAAATGCATTACCTCGGATAGCTGCACACCAGCTTTGTACAGCGCCAGTGGTAATTGCATTAAAACCTACGGCACAAGAATACTGGAACTCAACTTGGGTCTACGTAGGACAATGAAGTGGAAATTTATAGTGGCAGATGTATCAAGAGCTATTTTGGGAGCCGATTTTCTGCACAACTTCAACCTTACCGTAAATTTAAAAAAGGCAGCGATCACGGACTCGTCTACAGGATTGCTGATTCGAGGCACGAAATACAAAGGAATCTCTTCAGGCATTTCAACAATATCTAACACCCTGAAGTATCGAGATATCCTCTGTAAATACCCAAGCTTGACGCGGCCTAACATGGAGACAACAGGAATTAAACATACAGTGACCCATTGTATCGAAACTAAAGGCCCTCCTGTAACCGAACGTGCGCGCAGGTTAGCACCAGCACTTCTAGAAGCGGCCAAACGCGAATTTAAATTTATGATGGAACAGGGAATATGCCGACCTTCCAAGAGCAACTGGGCCAGTCCGTTGCATATGGTAAAAAAGCCTAACGGTGAGTGGCGTCCCTGTGGAGACTATAGGCGTTTAAACGCAAAGACCGTTCCGGACAAATATCCGATCCCTCAGCTCCACGACTTCACTCACAAACTGTCATCAGCAAAAGTATTCTCGACCATTGACTTAGCGCGGGCATATCACCAGATACCTGTAGAACCTGAAGACATACCGAAAACGGCTATCATCACACCGTTCGGATTGTATGAGTTTACCACCATGCAATTCGGGTTATCCAACGCGGCACAAAGTTTCCAACGCTTTATGCACGCCATCACCAGGGATCTGGACTTTTGTTTTGTATATCTTGATGACATACTAATTGCATCCTCAAGTGAAGAAGAACACCAAAGACACTTAGACATTTTATTCAAACGCCTAGCTGAAAATGGTCTTATCATAAACATCCAAAAATGTCAATTTGGTGCCTCTACCGTAAATTTTCTGGGGCATACAATTACACCAAAGGGGATGACCCCTATTAAAGAAAAAGTGAAAGCGATAACAGAATTTCCACTACCTAAAACCGCGAAAGGTCTGCGCCGTTTTTTAGGTATGCTTAATTACTACCGAAAGTTCCTACCTAATGCTATCCACACCCAGGCGAAATTATTTGACTGTATAGCCGGATGGAAAAAGAATGACAAACGAGAACTTACATGGAGCTCGGAATTAACCGCAGCGTTCGAGGATTGCAAAAATCATCTTGCAAATGCAGCGTTACTAGCTCATACGAATCCCAACTCCAAAATCGCTATCATGGTAGACGCTAGCGATACGGCGATCGGAGCCTCTTTACAGCAGTTAAACGGCGACACATGGGAGCCACTTGGATTTTTCTCTAAAAAATTCACTCCAGCTCAGCGGAAATATAGCACATTCGACCGCGAGCTAACAGGTGTCTACGAAGCCGTAAAATACTTCCGCAATAGCGTTGAAGGACGTAATTTTAGTATATATACTGACCATAAGCCAATCACCTATGCCTTTCACAAGAAACGAGCCTCCAGCTCTCCACGGCAGGAAAGACAGCTGGACTTCATCGCACAATTTTCGACTGATATTAGGCATATCTCCGGACTGGAGAATGTAGTAGCGGATACCCTGTCTCGAATCGAGGAGATAAACTGTCCCTCTACAATTGACTATGGGAGAATGGCAGAAGAGCAGTGTCAAACTGACGATCTAATTAAGGCAAAAGATGACACCAGCCTCTCCCTACGTCAAATGGTGATACCTGGCACAGATAAATCGTTATGGTGCGATATATCAACTGGTCATGTCCGACCTTTCGTTCCAGAGTCTATGCGAACCGAGGTCATAGAAAGCGTACACAATGTCTGTCATCCAGGCATACTCGGAACAACAAACTCAGTGAAATTGAGGTTTGTGTGGCCCAAGATGGCGAAAGACATAAAAATTTTCGTTAAAAACTGTATCCCTTGCCAAAAAGCGAAAGTCTCAAAACATACAGTAGCTCCACCATCAGCTTATATCTTACCAGAAGACCGCTTTCGCAACGTACATATCGATTTAGTTGGACCTCTTCCAGCATGCAATGGATACCAATACCTGTTGACAATGATCGACAGATTCACACGTTGGCCTGAAGCAGTACCATTGAAAGACATGTCTGCAGAAACCGTCGCAAATGCACTGATGGACCACTGGATAGCTCGTCACGGGACCCCGGAGACGATAACCACAGACCAGGGCCGTCAATTCGAAAGTTTTCTTTTTAAGAAACTGGCGGAAAAATTGGGAATTAAACATACAAGGACTACGGCATACCACCCACAAGCCAATGGCTTAATAGAGAGATGGCACCGTACTCTGAAAGCCGCTCTTAGTGCGAGCGGTGACCCGAACTGGTTGGAGACTCTTCCGCTCATACTACTCGGATTGAGATCCACTGTTCGTGAAGATCTAAAATGTTCCCCAGCTGAACTCACATATGGTAGAACATTAAGATTGCCATGTGATTTCTTCACCGAAACACCTAAAGAAGAACCCGACACTTACGTAGGTCGACTTCAAAGAAAATTTGAAAATATCAAGCTAACACCTACCACCGCCCATGGATCAAGGAAATGCTTTGTACATAAGGACTTATCTCTAACTACC
The DNA here is from genome assembly GCA_929108145.2 of Limnephilus rhombicus. Lineage (NCBI taxonomy): Eukaryota > Metazoa > Arthropoda > Insecta > Trichoptera > Limnephilidae > Limnephilus > Limnephilus rhombicus. The sequence continues at coordinate 23,780,708 of OV815286.1, forward strand.
CATGTCTTTCTTAGAACAGACAGTGGAAGAAGGCCCCTTCAAAATTCATACGAAGGACCTTATAAAGTGGAGGAACGCGACGATAAAACGTTTGTAATCAACGTAAAGGGCAAAAATAAACGTGTTTCCATAGATAGGTTAAAACCAGCCTTCCTACCTGTAGAGGAAAAGGTATCAGTAGAAGAAAATATTCCTGTTGCTACAACTGTCCAGGAACCACTCCCAGAAATAAAAAGAACAAGATCTGGTCGTAGAGTCCATTTTGGCGACCGTTACCGGTCGGAAAGCAAATAATTGGCAAAATTAGAGATAATTAATTCTTTTCCTTCCTACAGATCCCATATCAAATTAAAAATGACTACCAAAAAATAATATTAAAAAAGCATATACAAAGCTTGTATTATCTTAAACCGTATATCTGTAAAATTACTGATAACTAAAGACTTCAATTTTGAAAGAAATTTTGAACTCTAGTACTATTATTTGTTGTATACAATACATATCGGTCATCAAAGTGATGAACCATTTAACCAATGAAATTTTTCATTTTTTAAAATCATGTAAACCATGTAACTAGTTTTAAGAAAAATTTAACACTTGAAAGTGTGTAAAAAACGATGTACTCAGACAATAGTCATTTTTTTAAACTTAATATTAACAAAGCGTAATATGTCTTGTATTGACCACATACTCAATATAACACATATTAACGTAAATAATAACCTTGTTTTAAAAATAAAACATTCCGCAGCTTGCGATGAATATATAAATAGTAAATCTAGCCACTCCGCTTTATGCGTTGAAGTTTTTATAAATTTTATATAACTCTTCTTTAAATAACTTGTATAAAATGTTAGAATGAAATTTTTACATGTATCTATCTATTTTTAAGCAAACAAAAAACATTGTATATCAATCAATGAAACCTTCTTATCCAGCAATAATCGCTAATCAATAATGTATAATTATTGTGTAATACAATCTTAATATATTCTATATTGAACATGTTCCCAATATGGAATATATTAACATATACATATAAACCTAGTATCTAACATTGTTAAATAACTTTTAACTAACATAAATGTCATATATATAAAACAATTCTTGATTCAACTTAAACATTAAGACTTTTATCAATTCATGTATAGTGAAAATGTTTTTACCTTTGGTAATTTTAACCATGGTCACTCAGATGTGTTTTAAAATGATACTCACCATCTGACTGAACACTTGTTGAATCTTTATATAAATAATATGTACTAATTCTTTTCAATTGTTTACGGTAGCGACTAAATGCTATTAGTCAATTAATAATTAATTGCCATAATTTTAGAAAATAACAGATCTACTCTGGACGATCCATACCCAGTCTAGTTCCTTTTGATAATAATAAACTCCATTTGTATGTCGAGTTGATAAATGCGCTCCAGTAAACAATTGAAGATAATTTTTATTCGTTTTTTAAAAAAAAAAGGAAAACAAAAACAATTCTTGTATGTGCATTTAAGTATAATAAAATATAAAATCGTAAAAAATGATCAAGTAGTTGATCAACTTCTATGTACACATGACAGTTGTTTTGTTGTATCAAATTTTAAATTATGTAACAGTACATTAAAAATTAGTGTAATTTATTATAAGTACTTACTTTATTATAAATAATAGATAAAAATTTTACTGAAAATTTTCCACATTCAGAGTGATGTGAGGTATTCTTTTGTATCACAAAAGTGATGTAACATATTTATTATAATATAGAAATACGAAGTACTACATTGGTACCTACAATGACTTCACTATATAATCATTTCAACATATTTCTAGGCTATATTAAATACATGGCTAATCGTATAATGTACACATATATGTTACTTTTGTTTTTTTTAATAACTTAATATATTAATTAACTTATAGGAAACATAGATATTTTGGTTTCATAACTACCATTTTTATAAATTCAAACAAAAAACTTTTGTAAACAAAAATGTATACTCACCTATTAACAACTAGTTGAAGCGTTATCCTAGTTAGTAATCCTTTATTGCTTTCGTTGAGTCATTTCAAATATTTAGGTTTTAATAAAACTTTTATGTATATTTAAGTTCATATTTCTTGTATAAATATTTAATAAACCTGCTATCGTTTTCAACTGGCACCGCATGAACATGTTGTTCAAATTTTAATACTTATGTTATCATAATTCTTTCCAACTGTTTACTGAAGCATGTAAAAGCTACTAATCACTTAATAACTATTTGCAATAGCTTTAAAATAAAAGTAATAATAGGTCCACTCTGGATGATAACTATACCCTGTCTAGTTTTCTTTAATTACAATAAAACTCCATAAACATGTTGAGTTAATAAATAAGTGCTCCAGTAAACAATTGAAGATAATTAATTTTTTTTTTTCGTTTTAAACAATTTAAAAACCATACTGGTTTATACATTTAAGCATTGCTCTTATATGTCTTATTTAGGTTTATTTCATTTTTTATCGCTAAAAAACTGGGCGGGAGGTATGTAGGGAATTATGCTCAACAGCCTAATAATTGATTTTTATGCACGGGCAACTCAATCACCGCGCCTGCGCGAATTCCGTTCCGGCCAAACGAACGGAATTCATTCGTTTCCCGGCTACCTGACGCGCTAGCTTGTTTGCTTGAGTATCTTCCCTATAAACCTTCCAAGTTAATACTTGTAGTATTTCGTAATTTAAATAAATGTAACTTCAGTATTCAGAAACATTCCTTTCATTTTTGGTATATTTGGTAACCCTTGGAGTCAGATCAGAGAAGTGTGAGGTAAGTATAACCACGCGGATCGCTGAACGGAAATAGCAGATGACATTATTGGATCTACCCACATTCATCTCAACAAACCACTAAATATTACACCAAAATCCAATAAATGGTTCCCGGGGCGACGGTAAACATATCTGCCTCCTAAATCTTAAGTAGATGTTGCACATATAAGAATGTCGTACTTTGCTATTCGTCAGTATTCATTCAGAATTGAAACTTTACTTGAAATGGCTCTAGGTGTGTTTGGTGACTAGATCTGAATAGCCAGGAAAATTTTTCACATATCCTTCTCCTCCCCACTATCTTCAGCCTCACAACATATCAAAATTAGGAATGCCAGTCTCACTGGCTCCAGACGGTTGGGACCAGTTGGGACTCTTGTGTTTTGATAAAAGTTCTAAAAAATAAAAATATAAAAAAATTTATATCATATGATTTTTGTAATTTATTCGCTGGTGTACAGTGTATGTAGGTTTAATCGGATTACTTGAAATGACGTGACTAGATCTGAATAGCCAGGTACGTTTTCCACATCTCCTTCCCCTCCCCACTACCCTCAGTATCACACCATACTAAAATTGGGGATGCCATTGGCACTCACTGGCTCGAGACGGTTGAGAGCAGTTGGGACTCTAGTGAAATTTTCAGATAAAAAAGTTATGCGCAAGTAGGAATCTTTTACGGTTTTTTTGTTAAACTGACTGCACATATAAGTATGTCGTATTTTGTAGTCGAAATTATTGTTAGTAAAAATATTTTTACAGCGGATTTTCACCCAAGATGCCTTCAGATGTAAGTACATCGACTTTGGTTGTACGGCCGTATATCCTCTTTACATACTTACTTGAAGAAAAAATCTTCTAAAGGATCAGGCCGGATCAATTGTCGCCGGATCAAATGTCCGCCGGATCAACTGTCCGCCGGACCAACTGTCGCCGGACCAAATGTCGCCGGATCAACTGTCATGGAACCATATTTACTACATAGAATGAGAATAACCGGTCTCCACTTTTTGTGTGGTGCTTCGTACCCTCCCCACTCTTGTCTACTTTAGTTTTATGAAGGTTTCACTTCTATCGCGTGTGAATTGCACAATTGTTTTTTTGTGCTTTATAATCAAGTTCTAGCAGATTCCACAAATGGTAGGTTGGTTAGGTCATATCGTTCCCGGGTGGGAAGTGTGTAAAGGAGACAGCTGTGCGCTGTGCATCGCGGCGTAATTTATGAATATGAATATTGAAGAAGCGTGGGAAGCTGTTCGAAGGAAACCGGTGGCGTTGCTGGGAAATCGTTACTGCACAGTGCACGGTGATATGACGTTTTGTATGTTGGGTAGCAAAATCTATAATGTAAAAATGAAACGCTGAATGTGTTGCTAAGCGCATAACTTTCGAACGATTGCACCAAATTGGATAATTCTTTTTTTTGTCTGTTTGTTATTGTCAGGATAAGGTTTTTGTAAAACTTCCGGTGAGCTCTGGCATAATGAAATTTGTATAAAAAAATAGCTATTGGTGGCACGCGAGGTTTGAAAACTGAATGTATGGAAAGCGGGAGGGAGGGAGAGATGGGGGAGGGGGGGAGGGTAGGGGGGAGGGGGGAGGGAGGGCCGTGAGAGGAGGGGGGAGGGGGGGGAGGGGGGGGAGGTGGAGGAGGCGGAGTGGGAACCCGCCTTACACAGTGCGAGCGCAGCCGCGGAAAAAAGCTAGTAAAGTATAAAACTAACATATTTACTAGAGTTCTTCGAACAACAGAACTCAAGTCAAACAAAACGTTTCTAATTTTCTCTTATATCCTTTATATACAAAAAAATCGAGTTCAGTTCACACGCGGTAGAAGCGAAACTTTACGAAAACAATCTCAACCAATAGGAGCCTTGAAAAATTGATAATTGATGTCATAATCAAAGCGGCCAATGAGCGCGGTTTGACGCTGCGTAAGTACTGTAATGCGTCATTTCCGTTTCTCATAACTCAACCAATAGGAGCCTTGAAAAGTGATATCATAATAAAAGCGGCCAATGAGCGCAGTTTGACGCTTCGTAGGTACTGTAATGCGTCATTTCCGTTTCATAACTCAACCAATAGGAGCCTTGAAAAGTCATATCATAATCAAAGCGGCCAATGAGCGCAGTTTGACGCGTTATAGGTACTGTAATGCGTCATTTCCGTTTCATCCTGATTTCAAAACACAACGCGGCAAAAGAAGTTATACTTCGAAAAGAGAGTGTGCAATTCACACGCCGTAGAAGTGAAACCTTCTTAAAACTAAAGTAAACAAGAGCGGGGAGGCTACGAAGCACCGCACAAAGAGGAGACCCATTATACTTATTCATTCAAGAAAATTATCAAAATATGTATACTAACTGAGAGTGATGGTTTTGGATTACCTATGTTGTCGCTTATATCATAAATCACTCTGGAATTAAGCTATATTTCATACAATCCATATTTAATATCTGTGTATGTACTTAATTTATATATTATTATGTACTTTTTAATTTGCTTATTGTTATAAATATTTACTTATTATTATTATTCTTTCGTATCATAATTTACTTACTGTACTATATAATTGTTTATTAGTATTTACTCATAATTATTATGTACTTAATTTACTTATGTTTATTTACTTATTATTAATAAATTGTTTATTTTTGTTTACTCATAATTATATTACATATTATCTACTTAATTTATTTATATTTATTTACTTAATATATTATATGTATTGCATAGACTATATAAATTTATTACATAATTATTATTATTTTTAATATACATAATTGTTTATTATTATTTACCTGATATTATTTAGCTGTTGTTATTTATCAATCTTTATTTTTTGTTAATAATTAAATGCTACTGTGGTATGGTCACCCTATGAATGCATCTGGTAAGCCACAATTAACAGACACCTTGTATTTTTAGTTTACAGGATAATGTTATTGTTGCCAACGATGAGCATACTGCCCAGCTATAATTAAATTATTAATAATCCATGTCTGAATAATTGTTCTCAGTGCTTCTTTTGTAGGTTTATAATTATATTTTTATTAAGTTTATATGTATGTTTTTTTTTTAAATTACATTGTAAAACTGCATATCTCGATACAAGAATGCCCTAGTGAGATATGCAGCTTTGTTTTTCATGTATTTCTTATGTTTCAATGAATAAATACTATCTCATTCCCTCGCATGATAAATCTTATAGATGTATGTGTGCGTATGAGGACGGACCGCCAAACAACTCAATCTTGGCACACACTCCTTGCCTCGTTCATATTCATACATCGTCTCATACATGCTCTTCTAATATTCCGACTCAAGAATGTGATTCACTCGGTCGTGCCATGTCTTCCTCGGGCGTCCCCGACTTCTTCTATCATTCACATTTGCGTGATATATTCTCCTTACACTCTTTTTCTCGTTCATTCGCTCTACATGATAAATTTTATTTGATTAATTTGTGTTATTTCACAATTAATTCATTTAAAATAATATATAGTATATTTGCGGCATGTTCCAGAGTGGAAGATACTATCAGTATCGCCCTGGTGTAAGACCACCATTCAGAATTGAAACGTTGCTTGAAAATGGCTTTAGCCGTGTTTAGTGACCAGATCTGAATAGCCAGGTACTTTCCAACCATCCTCTTCCCCACCTCCTTCCCCTCCCCACTACCTTCAGCCTCACAACATACCCCAATTGGGGATGCCATAGTCTCACTGGCTCCAGACGGGAGCAGTTGAGATTCTTGTGCGGTATTCACTGTAAAAAAAAAAATACATGCCCAAACTATCTGAGCGTCCCTTTCTTAATCTTACTAATTACGCTTACATCAGCCTTGCATTCTTCGCGGATCTCCACATTTCTCACATGATCGTACATGGTTTTACCACACATACGCCTCAGGGATCTCATTTATACAGCATTCAGTCTACTTTTATCCTTCCTCTGCCAGTTCCATGCCTCACTGCCATACATCGGGGTAGGTACCAGCACTCCATTACGGACGGCTGACTTCGCTTCTTTGGACAGTTTTTTGTTGGCGCCAACGGCGTTTAATCCTATTAATAGAGATGCCTGCATTTACCCCTTCTTTCGATATCTGTATCACCCTTCCCATCTCTCGTAAACATACTTCCCAAGTACACAAACTCGTCCACCTGCTCCAAATACTCATCATTCACAACTACGTTGCATATTGGACCTCTATTGTTCATACTCTATACTAATAACATGGTGAAATTTTCAAAATGCAAAGTACGACTGTTTGCGGATGATACACTAATATAATTAATTGGAGATAACTATGAAGGACTAATAAATATTTTAAATAAAGACCTAAATAATGTATTAAGATGGCTAAAAATCAACACGCTTAAATTAAATAAATAAAATAAAATTTAAAAAAATGTATGGTGATTGGATTCAAGAAGACATCCAGTGAAAGCAAAATTAAAATTGATGGTGAGATTATTGAAAATTGATTGTGAGATTATTGATTATTGAAATGAAATACTTGGAGTTATATTCGATTCCAAACTAACATTCAGCAAACATGCAGAATTTACGCAAAAGAAAATTGGGAAAAAAATCTTTTTTGGGAAGAATTCGGCCAAAACTATCTAGTAAAACTGCAATCACTATCTACAAATCAATTATTGCTCCACATTTTAACTATTGCTCAAATATCCTTTTCCTATGTAACGAACGAGAACAAAATAAGATTCAAATTCTCCAAAACAGGGCAATGAGAATAATACTTGGGCGAAATAGATTTTCAAAAGTAAACAAAATTTTAAAGGAATTGAATTGGCTAACCGTGAAACAGATGCTGACCTTGAATACGACGATATTTATATATAAAATAATAAACAACATTTTACCAAAATACTTCTCAAATAAAATTATATTCAACAAGGACATTCACAGACATAGCACAAGGACGTGCAAGGAAATCAGGCTTTAAAAAAAGACAAGGCGGATACGCAGAACAGTTTACTGTACAAAGGAATGAAGTTATATAACACGCTAACAGAAACATTAAAGTCCACACCAATTGGAAAGTTCAAGATGTATTGTAGGAGCTACATAAAACTACATAAAATTTAGTTTGCAATATGAAATATTATAATTAATTAGAAATTTTGTAAACTTAAATGTACAAATTACTAAAATAAAAATTCATAAATAAAAATTAAAAAAAAAAAAACAATTGTTTTCATACTCTCTCTTTCAAATACAATGACTTTAGATTTACTTAATTTCATCATTAACTCATTCTTCATACATACTTCGTTCATCCTTTGTCTCTTTTTAGTTAGTATCTCTTTTTCATTTCATTGGGTTTCAAATCACAATACATTTCAGTGAAAAAGAAGTATTCACCCCAAAATTAATGCTTCTTTGTTTGTCCCGCAAGCGTTCCTATATCATTCATCCGATCGCGATGAAATTTTGTTGAGTTGTTGTGCGTCGTCCACGACGGTTTCTATATATAATGGTGAGCTCTGGCGTTATGAAATGTGTATAAAAAATTACAATAGGTGGCGCGTGAGTTGTATGAAAAATGTGTGTATTTCATGTGGTTTAGCATCAGGGAGAAAAGGCGGGAGTGGGCGGCGGGGAGGGGAACGAAGAAGGGGGGCGATGGCGGGAGGGGCGACGAGGGAGGGGTCGCGGGAAGGTAACGGGGGGCGGGAACGAGGACGCGCGGGAAAGGAAAAGCAGAAAAAACAATTTCTTTCTTTGAATGGCATGCAAAACAATCGAGCAAGTATTATAATCCATAAACATTTTTTTGATAATAATACTAACCGATTTCAATCAACATCAAAAATAATTCAACAGAATTTTACTATCAATATTTATAACATTGTTGATATACAAAATAGTTAATTTAGCTTACAACAGTCCAGTATTTGTCAAACAGTGATATTGTTATGCACATTCTTGAATGAAACCGAATTGTTATTAAAAAAAAAAAACAAAGCACTCAAGATTAATAATAATTCCGATAAAGTATGTTATTTTACAACAAATTAATTCATACAGAGACATATTTATCATTAAACACACACAAAGTCATCATAAAAAAATGTTTTTATTTTTAAATGAACCGGAAATTAATTAAAAAATTTTAGTTTTTCTTTTACACAGGATTAACAGTGCCCAATCCCAAAGGATTTCAATCAGCGATTACTGAGCCTTCTGAAGGCATTATCAAGCTGTGGCTAGGGCATGGAGCGCGTTTAATGATTTCGCGGACAAAAAAGGCAATAACGTTCCGTTCCTTAAACAACGTGTGTGTGTGTGTCTGCTTAGCAGGGGTGCCGGGTTTAAGGGCTGAGATTTGCCCAGGTCTTGGCGGCGGATGCGTCTGCCTACCTGCTGCGTGGGGGGATGGATCGAGAGCGACTGGTTGAGGGAGACGTTTTAACTTTTCCAGCCGGTTTCTCGCACCGCAGTTGGAGGGATGGATTCATATGTCCGTCATTTCTATACACACTAACCCCCAAATTCCTACCCACCCTTCGTACCTTTTTCCTTCCCAGAACTTTCTATCCTTCCCTTCCTTAAAAAGACCCTCCACCTAGCATCCCCTAAGATGACGTAGGCCGCGAGGGAAATTATTTTCCTCAGGAAAAAAAAAGAAAAAAGTAATCATTTTCTCGTAACTACGTCACTCGTATCAAAGAATTGAGATGCCACAAGCCATTGCCGTCGCCGTAGCAATTATAAAAGTAGCCATTGATAATTAAAAAATCCATTATTTCATTAAATTTGTAGCGGTCACTTAACCCGCTCTGACAAAACCATCGCAGCGGCCGATACTACATCTACCTACAGCGGAATAATAATTCCGCCACTTACGCGAAAGGCCTAGAACGTGTGGCTGTACCATACAAGTGCCCACAGAAGGTTCGAGCGATTTCTCAGCTTTGCGTAAATTCACCCAGCATTGCCTACCGTGAGAGTAATTACTCGCCGCGAGTATATAAGCAAGCGCTCGCTCGCTGAGCTCAGTTCAGTCTTCATTCATGGTTCGACATTTACACATCAGTGATACAACTAAGTGCAGTGTAGTAACTCTTTACCTGCCCTCGCGGGGCAACAGCCCGCGCAATCAACCGCAAGTGAACAACATTTGTCCAGTGTGACACCAGGAACGTTTCCAGCACCTTCGAGGAACTTCACCAACCAACAACCGGCAACGAGCCAGCAACCGGCAACAAGCCAGCAACCACAACCAGCAACCAGCAACCGGCAACGAGCCAGCAACTGGCAACGAGCCAGCAACCAGCAACCGGCAACGAGCCAGCACCAGCAACCGGCAACGAGCCAGCAACCACAACCGGCAACGAGCCAGTACCAGCAACCGGCAACGAGCCAGCAACCGGAAACAAGCCAGCAACCACAACCAGCAACCACAACCGGCAACGAGCCAGCAACCAGCATCCACATCGCCTCTCAAGGTTCCTTCCTGCGTCACGTGTGTGTGTCGACTCAAAGGCCACACAGCCGCCATACCTCGTCAACACGACGACGGTCGACCGCCTGGACCAAGGTCACTTCTACACCGCCATGGTGTAGAGCAACACGCCGGCTCCCTGAAGACGAGTGATCTTCACCGCCGTAGTCTCCTGACCTTCTTCACTCATCATCACGCAGCAGCAACACTATCGGCACCACTGTCACTCCGCTCCGCTTCGACTTCGCTGCGTAGCGTAACAATAAAGTCTGACTCACTTCACTGACTGACGCCTTTTATTCCTCGCCCCGTCTCTGCCGATACGGCCCGCTCCCTCAAATTTCTCATTATATGTAAGTACCTATAAAGAAATAATATAAATATATCATCTATAAGCGGCTTCACCGCAGTGATAACGCCTTCAGAAGGCGAAACAGATGTCACGCTCAATAATAATTACACAGCAGAACTTGTTAATAAATAAAAATATGATTGGAGAAGAAGATAACACTAATAATCTAAAAGAAAATATGAAAGAAAACAAGACACAGAAAAATAAATAGAACGACAATGGTCGTAACTGGGACTCGAACCCAGAACCTCTCGTCTAACCGTGACGTGCGCTTTTACCAATTCAGCCATTCAACCTCATATTTTTAAATATTTAGAGTTAACAATAATTAACTTCGACTAATTTTTCCATACCATAAGCAACTACCCTTTCCATTGGAAACAATCGTTCTAAGAACTGGTTTTGCTATTTTTCTGTGTCTTGTTCCCTTTCATATTTTCGTTTAGATTATTATTGTTACCTTCTTCTTCAATGATATATTACTTTGATGGGAATTACCTTTAAATGTAATAAAAAGAGAGTTGTTCTTACAAAAAACAAAAAAATTTGAATAATAACGTTATTAAATACATAACTAATGACTTGAAATTAAAATGGAGTTCAACAAATTAAACTTATTAACAATAAGTGAATTACAATTTAATGAAGATTGGGTACCTACACTGCATACAATCGGTACTAAACACGATCCGCTAGACTCTAGACGCGCTGCTACGAGAGAACACGGGTGTATTGTGTTTTCCCACTAGAATGCACATTTGTGTGGAGTGCTTCGTGCATGCATATTATACGATGCAGAATAATGAAGTGGCAAAACGTTCTGATAGGCAACAATAGTGCAGCTTTCAAAAGCGATGGATTTAATATTAAATATTACAGAAAGAGAGTAGAAGATAGAAATTTCAAAGGTGTTTATATATTTCCCGCTAACGTACGAGGCATGTTCAGAAAGTGTACTGATTTTTCTTTTGAAAAAGTGTATTAGAAAAAAAAAATTACAGTTTATCGTTGATTATACTTGTTGATTATTTTTCCAAATAAACGCCATTCCGTTCAATGCACGTGAGCCGTGGCACAAGTTTCTGTATGCCCTCCTTGAAGAATTCTCCCGCCAGCTCCTTCCGCAACTTCAGAAACACTTTCCGCACCTGCTCGCCGGTTGAAAATTTATATGTGCCTTAAGGAAAGTGAAAATATGATAATCTAAAGACGCCAAGTCAGGAGAATATGGGGGAGTGGTTGAAAACATCCCAACCAAATGAGTCCAAGAGCGTATTGGTGGCTAACGTTGTGCGAGGACGGACGTTCTCGTGAAACAAGCACACTTCTCTTGTCAGCATTCAACTCGTTTTGTTTTGAATACTCCTTTTGAGTTTTTTTAGGGTATCGCAATATTGTTATTTATTTATTTATTTTTTTTTTTTATTTAAAAAAAAGTAAATGTTCTCAATAATAATAAGGCACATATCACTCATCAGTTTTTTGGTTACCCAATTAGTAGAGAAATTTTCTCGGGTCTAACTGGGGAGTTAGTCTATGTACTTAAGCTATACAGGGTGTCCGGGGGTAAAGTGCATTAACTTCGGAAGGTGATTCTACATGATGGTAGGAGTAAAAAAGTTTAACAACTTTTTTCTGAAATTCCAACTTTTTTCCCACACAAAAAGACGTACCTACTAAAAATCCAGTGTGAGGTACGATCTTACTTGATGAGCGCCCGCCGGGCTTGTGGCAAGGCGAAGGTCCTGGGTTTGAGTCCCAGAGGCGACCGTAAGTTTTTCTAATTTTTCTGTTTTCAGATTTTCGATTGAGTTTCTCTAATATTGTCTTCTTTTAATTAAATATTACAATTTGAGGTTTTACTTATTAAGTTAAAAATAAAAATTAAATTAAATACTTTAAATTAATCAACATGTTTCGAAACCAATAGTCTCTTCGTTGGGAAAAACGTATATAAAACTTATTTTATTTATTTATTATATATATATATATATATATATATTTTTAAACTTTATGAGTAAAATCTCAAATTATAATATTCAATTAAATGAAGACAATATTAGCGAAACTCGATTTGAAAATCTGGAGACATTAAAATCAGAAAAAGATATAAGCGCCTCTGGGACTCGAACCCAGGACCCTTTGCTTACACGGCAAGTGCTCTACCAACTGAGCTAAGGTCTATATTCAATTCGGTCACTTAAAAATAAAATGGATAAAAAATTATCCAGACACTATCTAGATAGCATTTAGTTAGAGTTGAATCTTGCAATCATATATAAAGATAGCAGCCATTAATATGTGCGTTAAGAAAATAAAGATAATGTTGGTAGTTCTATACAGTTAAAAGTGACCGAATTGAAAGTATACACCTTGCACTTGCATTAGAGCACTTGCCTTGTAAGCACTGGGTTCGAGTCCCAGAGGTGCCAATATCTTTTTCTGATTTTTCTGTCTCCAGATTTTCGATTGATTTTCGCTAATATTGTCTTCATTTAATTAAACTTATTTTACATTTAAAAATTATTTTTGTATATTTAAAGTTATTTCTAGGTTTAGAAAACCTTTCTCCATATTTAATAGCTAAAATGACTAACGTTTTATATTACATACTTTATCAACATTTAAAAAAATGTACCGAAATTTGAAACATTATTCCAAAAGAAAACAAACAACATATGTAATTTCTAACTAGAAACTGAAAACTGGAGTCCTGAGTTGTAACTGACCTCATATTTGAGGGTGCAAATTTTAATTAGTAGAACTCGAAGCTCAAATACAGTCCCAAATTAATTTTCCCTCGGAGCTACCCGCAGACCGAACCCCCCGGGGTAGGGATGGATAGTCCGAGACCCCCCGGGTAACTCGGGCCAAGCTCCGGGACTCACTCAACTTGCGGGGGCGGTATTGTTTATTTTTAATTCAACTCAGGCGGTCTGCTAACTTGGGGTGAGAAAAATGCTTCACTGCTACACTAGTTTTAGATTGGTAACGTTTTTGTGAACCCGATTAAGATTGTAATAATATTTTAGGGAGAAAAAATAGGATCAATGGTGTAAATTTGAAAAACAATAGAAAATTACATAAACAATAAACTTCTAAATATAATTCAAGATTTCTCCCAATCTTGATAAAAAAAATCAATGTCAAAATTACACGAAAATCAAATAAATTTCCACGTTTCATAACACGAATCGAAAAAATAGAAACATTCCGGGATGGAATCACGTGGTTGCAGCCAAATACGCAGAATCCAGGCAAGTCTTTCTTTGATGACTCGAGGCCGGAAAGCCACTCTCGGAGCCGGTTGCCGAGGACAGGAAGAAATACCGAACGATTTACAAAGTAGCTCTGAAAAATTGTTAACAGACAGAAATTCAACAGCGAATGGGTGGTATTGCCAATCGCCGTATTGCCAATTGTCACTAATAAATAAAATTTCAATAAATATAGGCAAAAAACCTCTTCAGAATTAAAAACATCTCTCTGTGTAAATAAGAGGAAAGAAAAATATGGAGAATGAAGAGAATTTGAAAATTTGAATCTGAATATAAATTTTAGTTTGAAAATCGAAGATTGAGTATAAAAAAGTGAAGAAAAATTTATATCCTAATTTAAAAAATAATAACAATATAGCTAGGGTAGTTTAACTCACTATCACAGGGCAGTCCCATCGTGATTATGCGTTATAATTGACCTGGTAGAAAACAAATCAAAGGCATACCCCCTAAAACCAGATCACAGAGAATGAAGAAATGAAATGAATTTCATGAAGAAATCTGAATTGAAGAATACGGGTGAAGCTTCCGAAGACCCTGAGGAATGTAGTGATTATATTATTATTGGGGTGAATTGTGTTTTTTTAATGTAATGATAAATCCATCTAACACAGTACGTAAAGCAAAAACATGGAACGCGAATGTACATAAAGTGAAACAATGCCAGCGATCGGATGTAAAAAACTAACACAGAGTCTTGGGGGAATATAGTGTGCCATAAGGAAATTAAAAATTCCAAACTCGAGTGAAATAAAACTCAAAAACTGTATTTTACATCACTATATGTTTTATGGCAACCGGGTCTCGCTTTGACTCGGGTCTCACAGGGACTAATTATTGACAATTTTTTTGCATTCGTAGTCACAAAAGTAATAATATCTAAATATATGTATACCTATCTCTAAAAAACTAATTAATTTATTTCTCATCATTAACACCTTTTGGCTTTAACGTACTATACATAACTTATAGTATAATGTATATACTATACTATGATAAATTAGAATTGCAACAGAAATAAAGAGCCCATGTGCATATAAAATAGCAAAGGATAGAAGTTATGAACATGTGTAAATAACAAAGCAAAATGAGATCCTTTAAAAAAAAGTTAATAAATATATAAGTAATATATATTTTTGAATGTAGCTACAATATAAGTAATAAGTAATACATTACTGGAGTATCTAATACACATATTGAATGCCCGTACTTAAAACTTAAATATACGTAAGAAACTTTAAATGAAAATGAGGTACACAGTAAATGCAAATGGGTAGATAATGAGTAGTTCAAGTTGAAAAGATGTCTGAATAAGAATTGTGTTGTAACCTTCACACTACGTCAAAAGCTTTTTGGAGCTATTGTAAAAAAAGAAAGGATGTCTGGTACAGTTATTTAACTATACGATAAACCTAAATGAAGAAAAAATAGTTGAAGATAATATTGTTAATTCTAAAATTTGAAATATGAGATTGACAAATATGACGGTTTAAAAGAAGGTGGCAATGGCGAAATTGGTTACCGCGCACGTCCCGGTTAGACGAAAGGTCTGGGTTTGCGTCCCAGTTGCGACCATTATCTGTTTCTATTTTTCTGTGTCTTGTTCTCTTTCATATTTTCGTTTAGGTTATTATTGTTATCTTCTTCTTCAATGATAAATAACATAACTTGTAATCTCAACAAACCTCGATCTCGTTTGAAAGTTTCACAATACAATTCAAGTAATCTTATTCACTGCAATAAACGCAACAAATGCGTTCATGCAAATTGTTAGTTTTAGTCAAGTTTTAGTAAAACATTTTCATATGTATGTATTTAACCTTTTTTGTAAAGTAACACGTTCATTTCCATACGGAGCTTATTATGAATGCACCAATATATAAATGCAACTCCCTAGGAAGGTCGCGTTGCTGGCACCTTTAAATACAACGCAAAAAGTTTAGCAGAACCATGGAACTGGAATAAGCGCTGAGTCTTTTTTGTATTTCACGAGATTTGCATTATTAAAAGGTTAAGAAAACTATGTACGACTCTGCATTGTCTTTGCAAGCTTCAGCACACGGAAAACTGGCATTACCTTGAAAATAGGGGAGAAATAACGAGACTGTATTATGTCAAACACGTTGGGGATACAGGGTGTAAAGAAACTAGTTTGGGAATAAAGTTTTTTTTGCTTTAATTATTGGATCATTTCTAAGGCGCCTTCTCGTGAGGAAATCACATCAAGGCTTCATTACACTTTAATTTGTATATATAAATATATCCTACCACTCTGAGTTATCACAAATAACTTAAAGTTAAGATTTATTGATGTGGCTTACAACCAAGATTAATAACTAGTGACTTAAGCTGTTAACTGCCGAGACTTATAACAAGCGACTTACATCTTAGACTTATAACTAGTGACCTAAAACTATATGTATCAGAATTGAGTAGGTATTAATAGACAATACTGCTGCATGACTTTAAAACTAGAAACTTACAACTAACAAACATATACAATTACAAATACTTGTTACAATTCGTTTTTTTGGAAAAATACACAGGTATGCAGAAGCGGAGATCCAGAATTGTTTTTATGGTGCAATTTGTATTAAGCAAAAATACCGAAGTTTCAGATTGATGCCAAAAAAATGGATGATGCCTGTTAATCGAAAGAGAGAAGAGAAAATGGTAGAGGAAGGTCAAAGCGTACATAGGTGCATATTGCATAACTATTCAAAACAGATCACTAACAGGACTAAAGCCAACGAACTATTCGACTCTGAAAGGGGAACTCTCAATAGGACGATACGGTAAACATGTTTCAGGGGAACTCCCTTTATAAAGTCTGATTTAATACAGTCTTCTCTGGGCCGAGAGCCAAGGATTTAATGCTCTACCACGGAGCTTGTCAATGTTCAAGCCCGTCATCATAATATGCTGTTTCAAACCACATGCATCCCTTCATACAAACTTCTCTGGATCCAGATCCAAAAATCGTTAACATTTAATAAACCAACTATTTCTGAATGAATCAGTACATTCCTGTAGCAGACAAAAATTCCTGTAAAATATATGTATATTTTTAAACCCGCCTAGTATATTCGAGAAACTGGATAACAAAGGATATCATTTGTACCTTTATTTCGTTGTATCGTTGCAGCAGCGGAAATGTATTAAAATAACGAGAATAATGTTAATATTATTGCAAAACAGTTGCCTTTGTTTCTTGTTAATTGCTGAATGCGAGTATTACCATCAGACATAGAGAATTACATATTAATATTCTGGATGTCTGGGCTGAACCGGGAATATTTGCATAAACATATTAATGCGAACGGGGCATTTGTTGTTTGTGGTAGACTTGTTCCAACATTTTCACCGATTTTGAATGAAAGCAAACCCGCTTTTGTGCGAAGCAGAATAAACAGTATTCGCAGAATTACGTGAATCAAATTTCAAGTATTTACTATATTTCATTTAAATATCTATGATTGAGTTTTGTTTGCACAATAATGAAAATTGAGATAACAAAATAAATTATAAGTTAATCTTATTAATATTATTTAATCAGTTCATCACATTTAGACACTGCTACTTTTAGAGATTTAGTGGGGGTGCCAGGGTTCACGGAGTGAGGTTTGTTGAGGTCTTACATGGCGGGCCGGATTGGGAGAGGTCGGTTGAGGGAGATCTTTGTACTTCTTCAGTTGGGCTCTCCACACACGGTCTTGCACCGAAGTGAGAGGGATGGATTAATACGTAGAATATTCATACTCTTGGACACACTGACTCTCGGTTTCCATCGCACTCCGTATACCTTTTTTCTTCCCAGATCTTCCTCTCATTTATTTCCTTTAAAAAAACCTTCTACAAAGCATCCCCAAATGATGAAAAAATAAAAAAAAGTTTACTTTCACAGAAGCCAATCACATTTTTTAAACACAAATATTGCAAAGGCCACTTCAGGCTCCGCAACCGGGCCCGAAAAGAATAAGATGGAGAGATACGAAATTACGAATGTTAGAGGAGAGCGCTAACATTTACAGCGACAAAATCGATGCGAAAATTGCGAAAATGTTTAATAAAACACGACTCGTTTAAACTAGAGCAAAAATCTCTCGGGCATTGTCTTAAACAGCATTTAAAGAAACATTGTGAATTTTTTCATACATATAACTTGTAAAATAACTGAAACAAACGTGTTTATAATAATTTTTGGAGCATACTTTGGATTTTTTTCTATCGAGGTAATTTTATATAATTTGCGTTTCGGCGCAGGCAATGCCTAGATATTATCTTCAAGAGAAGCATATATTTTTTAAGAGCTTTAAAACTTAACGTGTTTAAGGGATATATGTAAGAAATCTATAGAAATTCGGGTTGCGGGCCCTTCAACAATTTAATTTTGATGGTGTTCAACCAGAGTGGTCATCACATTAGACAATATTTTTCGACCCTCATATTTGTCGTTATTTTCAAATTTGAACTCTTATCTTATACAGTTAAATAAAAAGTAAAAACGAGGCAAGCGAATCTAAAGTAATTAATTACTTACTTGAAAAGTATGCAGTGCGGTTGAATTGAGTGGTCCTTTACCGATAATTTGCAAGTCTTACGCAGCGGCGTAACCGAAGGCAATACTCGTGTGCTGAAACTTCCTCAAAGATCCTAAATAAGTAAAGCCTTAACATCCTTCGGCTAAAGCTAATAGTAAAGTTTATTGGTTGTCTGTATTTCGGGAAACGGGCTTTCAAACTGGGTAAAGGTACTGTGATATACGCTCATTAGAACCCCAATAATTTGGTCTTTCATTACATCGATATCAGTCGCTTCCAGCCAAACTAATAATGATAAAGACAAACTTTTGGAGGAAAAAGAGACTGACACAAGGAAAGAGGGAGATAATATAGGATCACTCACCTCCGTCTCGGTACACGTCCCTCACGACTTTTCTTCCCCGATAAAATATCCTACAGACAAAACATCCCCCAACAAAATATCTGCTAAAACCTAACCTAACCTAACAAAAAACGAGTGTCCTTTAGACCACACGACTGAAGTAAAACTCAACTAACTTATATCTCCATCCCAACTTCCGTTCGCCTCGCCCGATCACACTTTGTATAACGCTCTCGTCACGCATTCCCCAGCTTACTCCCCAATTCAAGCGTGCGTAAAGGCCCGACCGTTCGCCTCGCCCGATCACACTTTTCGTAACGCTCTCGTCACGCATTCACCAGCTTACTCCCCAAGTCGAGCGTGCATAAAGAAGTTTTACTTCAAAGATGGAACAAAAATAATACAGACATCCAGTAAAGACAAAAAATTATTGTTGTATGTTTTGTTTTTTTTTTTTACATGAATACCGCACAAGAGTCCCAGCTGCTCCCGTCTGGAGCAGCTGGGACTCTTGTGCGGTATTCTGGAGGACTATGGCATCCCCAATTGGGGTATGTTGTGAGGCTGAAGGCAGTGGGGAGGGGAAGGAGATAGGGAAGAGGAAGGTGGGGCAGTACCTGGCTATTCAGATCCGGTCACCAAACACGGCAGAAGCCATTTCAAGCAACGTTTCAATTCTGAATGGTGGTCTTACACCAGGGCGATACTGAGAGTATCTTCCACTCTGGAACGTGCCGCAAATATACTATACATATATTATTTTAAATGAATAAATTGTGAAAAACACAAATTAATCAAAAAAAATTATTTGCCACGCCGGGATTCGATCCCGCCGTATGTATTATTTATATCCCATTTTTTTGGTAGGTTAGGTTCAGTTTTAGTAGACATTTTATTGGTGGGTGTTGTACGTAGGATATTTTGACGGAGGATATTTTGTCGGGGATATTTTGTCGCGGGATGAAAACACGTATTACCGCCCCCGTGTATTTTATCATATCACTTTCGTAAATTAATCCGACTCTCCTACAAGGCGTTTAATTATTTTATTGACTCGGTCGTGCTAGGAAGTAGATTTCCCAGTGCATCGCAGATACATAATAAAAAGACGAAAGTTTTGACGGAACTAAACAAAATAATGCAGCGTGCAGCGAAAACAATATTAAACTCGTTATTGAAGGCACAGAAATCTATTTTACGTGTTATAATGAAGAAACCTTTCAGATATTCGAGCGACGCTCTCTTCAGGGAATTTAATGTACTAGATGTTCAACAGTGTTATATTAAAAAGATAATAATTTATGCTCATAAAAATAAATATAAAATGAAAAAATTCAAACACAAACATCAAACCAGAAGTAAGGGCAGAAATGACCTTTCCATTCCAACAAGCAACACAGCAGCTTATCAAATGATATTCTCATACCTGGGACCGAAATTATATAACAAAATCCCTTCACAACTAAAACTGTGTGAAGTGTCATCCTTCGTAAAAAAAATAACAAAATGGTTACAAGAGTTAGGCAGGACAGAGTCAGAAATATTACAAAAAATGTTATTTGATAATTATGTATTACTAGCACCTTATATATTTTTTTCGTTTCCAAAATTTTTCTGTTCTTTTATTTTTCTTTTACTTAAAGTTTTTCGAATACATTTTTCTTGTTAATTAATTGATTCTAGAACCTATTACTCCACTGTATAATTATGTTGTAAATGCAAATTGTGCAGCTTAACTTTACTGAATACTTTATGAATGATAATGTACCTACCAACCTAATATGAATATGTCAGTTTGAATGTCCTAGAACGGGAGACCTTCCTAGTTGGACAGTCGCTTCCTTATACTGAATGTATTTTATAACAAATAAAAGAAAAATAAAAAAATAAATAAAAAAGATGCCGTAATATACTCATTATTTTACTGTAAGCGTAACGAGAGACACCGAAAATAGCTCAAAAGGAAGAAAATGGAGAGATATGTAAATACTAATGTTAGAGATAGCGCGCCAATATTAAAAGCGATAATATTTAAGCGAAAATTGTGAAAATGTTTAATAAAACACGACTAGGGAATGCAAATCTCGCGAGATTGGGGCTCAAGCGAGATCTCGCGAGTTTATGAATAACAATACAGCGAGATCTCGCCAATTTCGAGATCTCGCGAGATTGGCAGTTTTGTGTGTTTTTTTGCAAATAGTCACAATATTTGAATAAATTAGGAAAAAATAATAAAAATTATAAGTACCTATTATAAGATAAACTTTTATTTTCACGAATTTTTCAATAGACTTTTATGCATCTAACATGGTTTGACGTATTTGTCTATAATTTTTTAATAAACTTCTAAGTAGTAAACTTTGACGAACGTATCTATGTATCAAATAGCAAATGAAAGAAACAACCAGTCTTCTCTTCTAATATCGAACAAAAGTCTTTTAGTAATAAAACAGTTCTTTTAAAACAAACAAAACAACGAGAAGTCAAAAAAAAAAAAACATATTATCTAAGTTTAGTTGACTATTTAACTGAGATATTGATATAATCTAACTAACTAACTAACCATCACGCCGTTTCCCCGCAGGGGTAGGCAGAGAGGACGAACCACCAAACAACTCGATCTTGGCACATACTCCTTGCCTCGTTCACATTCATACATCGTCTCATACATGCTCTTCTTTTATTCCCACTTTTCAAATGGCCCGACTCAAGTATCTGATTCACTTGGTCGTGCCACGTCTTCCTCGGGCGTCCCCGACTTCTTCTAATTAAATCAATTAAATAAAACTATATCTACTCCGTAGATCCATTAGATATTATAGATTAATTAACAAAATGTACCAATTAGTCAGACTATTAGAAATTACAGATTAATTAACAAAATATACCAATCAAATAAAAGATTTGTTCAGTTCAAATCATAAGCCATTATTACGAATTATTTTGAAAAATAGCTCCTTAAGAAGCACAAAATGTCTAAAGAATCGTCTGCTAAACGGCTTCTTATATTGTTGACCAGATAACCAGCCGCTGAGAAGGCCCTTTCGGATTCAACGCTAGTTGGAACCATAGATCTCAGGCTACCTCAGTAGTGTTGGGTAGGACACGATATCAGGATGAGTTTGAATGAGGTACTCGAATATTGAAATGAGGTGAGGTGATATTTTCGCTTACGGGGGGGGGGGGGGTGGCTGGTTTTTTTTTTCCTTCAGCTTGATTTTCTTGGTTCAGAGGTGTTGGTTTTCTAATAAATACCGGGGTGGCGGTACCCATACCCGCCTCCCGTGTCTGTTATTTTTGTAATACGAAAAATGGATATAAAAAAGGCCTACCCCCCCCCCCCTTAACAAATAATAATAATAATTTACAATAAAAAAATATTTCAAAATAAAAAATTTTTTGGAGCAGTTGGGATTCTTGTGCTCACAAATTATTGTTATGTGTATTCAAATAACAATAATTTTCATTAAAAAAAAATTTTTTTGGAGCAGTTGGGACTCTTGTGCTCATACATTATTATTTTGTGTATTCACATAACAATAATTTACAATTAAAAAAATTTCAAAAAAAAATTTTTTTTCGAGCAGTTGGGACTCTTGTGCTCATAAATTATTGTTATGTGTATTCACATAACAATAATTTACAATAAAAAATATTTTAAAAAAAATTAAATTGGAGCAGTTGGTACTCTTGTGCGGTATTCACTTAACAATAATTTATGCTCGAGTGCAATCTCGTTAAACTCGCGAGATCTCGCCCTTTTTTCGTCCGAGATCAATCTCGCTAAAAAAGGCCGAGATCTCGCGAGAACGAGATTGCATTCCCTAAACACGACTCGTTTAAAATAGAGCAAAAATCCCTTGTGGATGTGAAAAATAGCATTTAAAAAAACACTGTGAATTTTTTCGTCCATGTAAGTTGTAAAATAACTGAAAAAATGTGTTTATAATAATTTTCGGAGCAAACTTTGGATGTTTTTCTATCGAGGAAATTTCACATAATTGCCGTTTCGGTGTGGGGAATGTATAGATATTATCTTTTAAAACTTTAAGTATTTAAGGAAAATATGTAATAAATCGGTAGAAGTGCGGGAAGCTGGGCCTTAACTATAACTAAAACTACAAAATCTGTACACCGAAGTAAAAATTATTTAATGATGAGTCTGGCATCATAAAATTTGCAGAGTTTTTCTATAAATGTATTCAGAATATTTAAGTTATATTTTAAGGGGACAACGTCATTTATTTATTTAATATTATACTTATAAACGTATAATAATTACATGTCACAGTTAAACAAAAGCTAGAAAATACTGGATATAATATATATTTTTTAAATAACAATTAAGTGTGGCATTTGATCTTAAATTTACATCAAGAGTCGTGAAGTATTAGATAAGACTTAATATTATTACTTTTTAATATGGATACTGCACTAGAGTACCAACTGTTCCCATCTGAAGCCAGTGAGAGGCTGAAGGTAATGGGGAGGGGAAGGAGATTGGAAAAAGGAAGGAAGGGAAGTACCTGACTGTTCAGAATTGGTTACCAAACACGGCCAAAGCCATTTCAAGCAGCGTTTCAATTCTGAATGATGGTTTACGGCAGGGCCGTACTGAGAGTATCTTCCACTCCGAAACATGCCGCAAATACATATACTATATATTACTTTTAAATAATTAGTTGTGAAATAACACAAATTAATCGAAAAACATGTATTTGTTGACCCCGGTATTTGAACCCGCGAACTTCCTTCGGATTGCTAGTCGAAAGCCTCATCACTTGACCACAGAGTGACCTCGTTTGTTACTTATGCGTTCCTAAACCATTCATACGATTGTCATGCGCTTTGGGATTTGATGTGCACATGCCCGGGATGGTTTCTATATATATTAGTGAGCTCTGGAGTTATGAATTTTTTCCTATACTATTCATTTGGCGAGTTCACGCTAGCAAAGGTTTTTATATATACCTATACTGGTGAGCTCTGGCGTTATGAAATTTGTATAAATTTTTTGCTATGAGTAGCGCGCGAATTTTAAAATTGGGTGTATTTCATATAGTTAAGCGGCAGGGAGGGAAGGAGGAAGGAGAGGTGGAAAGGGGAAGGCGAAAGGGGAACGGGGACAAATGGGAAAGGACAGGCAGGGAGAAAAGATTTTTTTATTTAAGTGGAATTGCAACGCATGCCGGGAACTTGTTAGTAATAAATAAATAATTTTCAACTCTTCAATAAGAAAACCAAGTGTAGAAAAGTGTTGAAATCTACTAATATTAAAATCTAGTCTTAGTAATCGCAATTTTTTACGAAAATAGCCATTATTTTTGTGTCCGACCGAAAGAGGATTTTCAACCGAAACCGAAACTTTTTTATACATGTTAAAAATCTAATGTTTATTGAAATTTGACTTATTTTTTACACTTGTACAGACAGTTAACACGTGTTAAATGAAATAAAAAAACAATAATTGAAATATGGAAAAAATATTTTTTCAATATTTTTTTATATTTCTGCTATAAAACAAACAAAAATTATTAAAATTAATAAAACATGTTAACTACTTCTTGGAACATAAAATTTATAAATAATAATCAACACTTAATAAAATATAAAGGAAGAGCCTCATTAATTGTTTTAATTTTTATTGCCTTTACAATCACAACATTCTTATTACCCGTGTAAATGAAATAAAAAACTATAAATGAAGTAGCTGCAGTGTTCTGTTATTTTAGTGGACACACTAACAGACTCTCCAAATACTTGGATGGAGATTACTTTGTTGGAATGAATAGATTCTTGTTGTTTTCTGGATTTATTTATACTTCGCGTATACAATTGGGACTGCGGTAGTTTACCTAACTAGAAGCTAGCTATAATGGTTCGCAAATTGAAGACATATTCGGAATAAAATTCCTATAGAAATAATGTAAAAAAAAAAAATGGTATTACTGCTATAAAACAACCCCATCCACACAGCATCCCCAAAGATGACATAGGCCCTGAGAGAAATCATTTTCCTCTGGGCCTCCTGTGTGGAGCTCATGTAAAAAAAAACAAAAATTAACGCATAAACTCACAAAACAATCACACCGGACCGGACGGCGAACTCAGCTGACGATGTTGGGTGACACATGAACCACGAACTCACCCGAATAATTCACGAAGGTTCGGCAGATTTTATGCCGAAACTAGATTTTTTTGCCGAAACCAAACATTCGGTCGGTCACTAATTATTTTCACGTGCCAAACTACAAGTTCCAATTAGATCTGCTTGTTAAATAATTTTAATCACGAGCTTTTTATCAGACGTGACATAAGCTTGGCCCCTCGACTAACTGCATGTTTGCTCAAGCTACAGTTGACAAGGTGAAGAGGGACTGCATTACTGCATAATACAGAAACGAAGTCAAATAGCTTCCTGCGTTCGCCCTCTTTTACCAAGGGCTATTCAGAGTGTTCAGTATGTTCTCTTTAGTCTGCCCTACATACTGGACAAGTGCTTGTACTTGACTCATATACGATTATTTACATATGACGGCAGTGTTTGTACTTCAAAATGACCTCTAAAGGTATGATTTGAGATTTTCACGGCCGAGAGCATTGTAGTGATTTATTTTTGGGATATAATACCGTGTTGCGCTACCTCCTTCTTTAGTCAACGTTGTCGACAACATTTGGGAGGCGGGTATGGGTACTGCCGCGCCGGGAACCATTTATTGGAGAACCAACACCTCTGCCACAAGTCACCCCAAGTAGTTCGCTACGTTTGGTGATTTAGCAGGGTTCATGGGGTGAGGTTTGTCCGGGTTTTGGCGGCGCGGTGGATGCTTCTGCAGGCAGCTGCATGGCAGGCCGGATCGGGAGAGAATGGTTGAGGAGTCCTTTTGACTTCTCCAGTCAGAGGGATGGATTCATACGTTCGTCATTCCTGGATTTAATGTTTACGTGCGCGTATCTCTTCGAGCGACCTCGAGTACTCCTGGTAGTACGCGTACCACAAATTGGGAAACACGGTGGTGGTGGTACGTAAAAAAAATAAAAAACACTGCAATGTCAGATATGATTTGAGATTTTACACATCTACCCTGGTGTGGACACTGTAACGCTGTCCGACAGATCGGCTAAAGAAGGCGGTAGAGCAACACGGCGTACTACCTCAAAAATAAATGACGATAATACTACACTTTTTGTCAAATACAACCTATAAATATTACGTTATTTATTAAAATTCTGTCAATATTTGTTATTCGTTATTTCATAATAAACTTTGTTTATTTAATAGAAATGACATATTTCATACGGCAAACACGAATATTAAAGTACCTGTTTATTCTGATTTGAAAACAACAATTTTAAATCATTTCATGTAACCTTCGAGTGCTTCATTGAGCGCTTGAGGAAAAATTTCACAAAATTATGGAATGATCAAATTTTTCTTATTTATTCTTATGACATAGACCAAATCTTTGTAATGTGACATTATAATTTAAAATAATGTAATAAAATTGGTGTTCATAAACTCATTGTTTTATTTTATATGCAACACTAATGTAAAAAACATTTTTTGTGTAAAAAAAATTATAGTTAAAAACATTTAAAAAAAACGCTATTGAAGAAGCATCATATATTGAAAATTTGTTTGTACAATGCCGTAGAACATGACGATGTGGACATCTTTATAAGTAAGCTTGTATATTTAAAAAAAGTGCTAATTTTATTAGCTGAAAGCTAATATGACGTCATGGCAAATAGAAGTATTTGAACTACAAATTATGTAATTTTTTATAAGAAAAACTCTCTTTTTATAACTTTTGAAGGTTATTCCCGTCAACGTATTATATCATTGAAGAAGAAGAAACGATGATAATCTAAACGAAACCATGAAAGAGAACAAGACACAGAAAATAGAAAAAGGCAATGGTCGCAACTGGGACTCGAACCCAGACCTCTCGTCTAATCGTCTATTTCCACCTTCTGTCAAACCGTTACAGACACTATCCAGGTAACAAACCGATTCTTAGAATGATTGTTTCCAATAAAAAGGTTAATTGCCCGTAATATGAAAAAATAATTAGTTGAAGATAATATTGTTCATTCTAAAATTTGAAATATGAGATTGACAAAAATGACGCTTTGACGGAAGATGGCAATAGCGAAATTGGTTAACGCTCACGTTCCGGTTAGACGAGAGGTCTAGGTTCGAGTCGCAGTTGCGACTATTGTCTTTTTCTATTTTTCTGTGGCTCATTTTCTTCCATATTTTCGTTTAGATTATTATTGTTATCTTGTTCTTCAATGATATAAAAAAAAATGTAATTGTGTTATTATTATTTCTTTTCTTTCTTTATTTATTTCTTCTCTTTCTCTGTACAAAATTCTTACTATGATTATATTTTATTTTCCTTATCATTGATACTGTTATTTCACCTTGATTTATGCATTCTTTGAACTTTTTAATTGGAGTGTTAATATCTATGCACATCGCAATGGCACTGTCATTAATGTAATATTTATTAAGACTGTAAGTGTTTCAAACAATAAATAAATAAAGAAACTACGATAAATCGGATGGAAAGGTGAAACACGATTGCATTGAAAACGTAACAAATCAATAAAACATTTTATTGCACCATTGCAACATTATTCTACAGCGAGACAATCATTCACCTGTGACAAATGGTTGTCTTTCAAGGTGCATTTACCGCTGCAGAAACTGTACTTTATCAAGGAAATCAATCGTCACAATACAGAATATAAAAAAGCCAAATTTTGTACCGACAATATAAATTTACCACTGATTTATTTATTTATTTATTAAAGCCTTTTCGGGGCTTTTACACATTTTTTTTTTTTTTACAGTTAATACCGCACAAGAATCTCAACTGCTCCCGTCTGGAGCCAGTGAGACTATGGCATCCCCAATTGGGGTATGTTGTGAGGCTGAAGGTAGTGGGGAGGGGAAAGAGGTGGGGAAGAGGAAGATTGGGAAGTACCTGGCTATTCAGATCTGGTCGCCAAACACGGCTAAAGCCATTTTCAAGCAACGTTTCAATTCTGAATGGTGGTCTTAGACCAGGGCGATACTGATAGTATCTTCCACTCTGGAACATGCCGCAAATATACTATATATTATTTTAAATGAATTAATTGTGAAATAACACAAATTAATCAAATAAAATTTATTTGCGCATGCCGGGTTCGAACCCGCGACCTCCGGATTGTGAGTCAAGAGTCTTACCCACTGGACTACGGAGGTCGTCATATGAATAGTAAGAAATATACAGTATTTATTGTACATAACTGAGCTGCCTTCGTAACAATATTTTATATTTGTTTAAAGATAAATTGAAGATGTCCACTGACTTGGTATAATTTTTTCCCTCCATTAGTATTCTGGGTAAAGAGGAATACATATGGTAGTCAGTTCCAGAATTATTGCACTGAAATAAATCCTGACTTCTAGTATTACGTAGTGGAATCCGGAAGCTTATCAATTCGAGCAATACCGGACTGTCAACTAAATCATTTAGAATTTTATACAGAAATACCTAGTCAGTGAAAGTTCTTCTGTCTGACAATTTGAGCATATTCATATCATTCAAAATAGTATTGTAGTTCAACATAATTGCTGGAATACCCATTTTAAAATTAAGAAAACGTAAGAATTTGCTTTGTATTCTTTCAACAGCTTGTACATGTATATTGTAATATGGGTTCCAGGCGGGAGAATTGTATTCAAGTTGACTTCTAACATATGCAAAATATAACAGTTTTATATATTATTGTTAAAATTTCTAGTTAGCCTAGTTATAAATCCCAACATTTTTAAGGCCTTATTAGAGATTTCTGTTATGTGGTTAACAAATGAAAGATTAGATTGAAAAGTGATGCCCAAGTCTTTAATTTGTGTTAATGTCTCCAGAGTATTGTTATCAATGTTGTAATTGAAGATCACTGGATTTTTTATTCGAGAAAATTTAACTATATGACATTTTGAGATATTTAAGTAAAGTCTATTTTCATTACACCAAATTAACAATTTGTTCATATAATCTTGAAGAATGTTGCAATGGTAAATATTTTGAATTATTCTAAAAATTTTGAGGTCATCAGCAAAAAGTAAGATAAATACATCATGAAATATTTTTGAAAGATCATTTATAAACAAGATAAATAATATTGGGCCAAGCCAAGACATTATTTGGAGTAAAAATTCCCTACCCCATCCTATTATACCATATCCTATTATACCATATTGGATTATGGATTGACAGAAAGCGAAGTACGTCATTCTCAGTAGTTCTTTATTTAGAATGTGTCTCAAACAGCTAAAAATATAGGTCAATTTTCGTACTCTGTTTTTAAGAATGGTTATATGCGGTATCTATTTTAGACATTGGTCAATAGTGATTCCTAGATATTTGTACTTACTTTTAAGTATTTCTTAATTTTTATTTATCTGTTTTAATAAAATAGTACTTATTAAATCCTATTTAAAATATTAAATGTACTACTACCACAACACAAGCATCTACTTTTAAAATTCTTTTTGAAGTAAAACTTCTTTACGCACGCTTGACTTGGGGAGTAAGCTGGCGAATGCGGGACGAGAACGTTACGAAAAGCGAGGCGAAGGCTTCGTATATTACTGTAGGGGCAAGAGAGAAAGGTGCGAGCACACATTTTCTTTCTCTCTTTCTCTCATAGCCAGTTACGTTTCATATAGCTAAGACACAGTGCAGGCCTATTGTCTGTATCACACTGTAGGAGCAAGAGAGAGCAGTACGCGCGCACATTTTCTTTCTCTCTTCCTGTCATATAGAATATAGATTATAGATGGACCAGAAGTTTTATTTCAGTTGTGTGGTCTAAAGCACACTAGTTTTTTTTTAATATATTGGTGTACATAACATTTAAGAACATCAAAAAAAATTTCGATTTGGGAGGCGGGAATGGATGTATGTGGAAACATTTGTTGGATAACCAACACCTCTGCCATAGGTCACCCCACGTTTAGCGACTTAGCAGGGGTTCCCCCCTTCATGGGGTGAGGTTTGTCTAGATCTTGGCAACGGGTGACCTGGACACATTGAACCCCAGATTTCTACCCACCCCTCATACCATTTTCCTTCCCAGAACCTTCTTTCCTTAAGAAGACCATGCACACAGCATCCGCAAAGATGACACAGGCCCTGAGGGAAATTATTTATCTTTATGTGTAATGTTTTACGTAACGTCGGTGACGATTTTCCATAAAAACCGAAAATGCGGACGTCATCGCGACGTCACGGAGGCGAGAAAAGTTTAAAAAGACCACTTTTAAAAAATAAGCTTGTTTTCGCAGTTTTCAACTGGGATGCACGAGCACAGCCTGTTTCAGGCAACTAAATAACGTTAGCATAAAGTCCCAGTGCCAAGTTTTTCCAGTGATAAACGACGCTTTGCATAAAAACTAGTATCGTCATGAATACCATCTATCACACCAGTTTCCACAAAACTTTGCAGAGACAACTGAACACAGCAATATTTTTCCACACATTTTCTGATCTATCGTTTTTCTTTCCTCACCCATTTGTAACTGGCGTTAACTATAAATTTATTTATTTACTGGATAGTTCCCGGCACGCGTTGCAACGCCATATTAAAAGAAATAAATTGTTTCTCCCTGCATGTCCTTTCCCGTGCTTTCCCGTTCCCCTCCCGCGTTCCCCTTCCACCTTCCCTCTCCCCTCTCCCCGGTCCAACCAACCCCCCTCCCGCGCTAAATACATCAAGTTCAGGGAACAATCAGTTTTTAAATAGCTCGCGTGCCACCTATTACAATTTCTTTTATTAAAATTTTAATTTTTCATTTAATACTCATAATATTACTTTTTGTATATTATAAGAACAATCAATCAAATTTGATACCTAACATAGGTACCCATTTAAAATATCTGTAATATTCTTGATTCGATTCAAAGTACGAGTATTAGGCTAGTACTACAAAATGAATTTCGATTTAACAATCATTGTTTTGCTAAATGTCATTCTCAATTTTTTACATTTTTGACAGTTTAACAAGAGTTTTTGTAATGATTAAAAAACTTTTCAGATGTACTGTCATGTGGTTGTAATAAACCAAAAACCTTCGCGGGCGTTTTAAGAAGGTATTTTGAAAGTTTCAAACATTTCCTATGCTTACTTACAGAAATACACAGACGTCCCATATACTCATATATTCCCAAGCAAACATATTTTAATTTTTATATGTAGATTATTTTTTTTTTTTACAATTCTTTAGGAAAGAATGTGACCTTACTAGGGTACCCCGTTCTAAGGTCACATTGTAGATGGTTATGTGTTTGAATTGTAAGTAAGTACATACGTTAAAATATTACTACAGGAAAATTATAAAGTAGTACCTGGAAGAAAACACAATAAAAGTATTAATCTTTGTTAGGTTGCAAAATTGTATTTATAATCTTCCTTCATATATAAATTAATGTTTCTTTGTTTGTCCCTTATTATTTCCTATACCATTAATCCAATTGCTATTAAACTTTGATAAGTTGACGTTCGCACGCCCGCAAAGGTTTCTATATATAATTGTTAGCTCTTTATCTATTTTATTAAAATAATTATTTATGTTTCATAACGCTGATGAATTTCATACGTATTTGTGTTCCAATTTACCATGCAGATCGGAGGAACCCAGATTTTGGACTTCCGCACGTTAAGTGTACTTACCTATACGGTGGACTAAGTCAAGTACCACAATATCGTCAGTCTATCAACAACCATCTTAACAAATAGTAACGTGACATTTCGCTCGACGTTGAAATGTTGTTTTCTATCAATCGGAAGCGTGTAATGTGAAGTATTATCTCGCCGTCTTTATCGAATGCTTTGTGTGAACCGCTTCATCATATCGTGACTCAAACTCCATCGTGGTTCTAATAACCGAACAATCTTATCGTACGCCTTGGATATACCTATGACCGTCGCCGAATAAAGATCAAGCTACGAGACACAACAGTGAGTATTGCTTAATTGTGTATACCGGATCTTGTTTGGTGATTGGACATAATTCTTATCGAAATCCATAAGCGTTTTATTTAGCAAGGAATAACCACAGGTTATTCTAAACCCCCGTGCCCTGTGCATGATTCAATTTATTATTAGCTATTTTATTAAAATAAATACATGGCTGCAAGAACCAGCGAAGTTTCCGCATTAAATTCATATTATATACAGAAAAACATAGATGATTAAAGGAAACATAAAATGGAGTTGGTTTGAATTTGGACATTTATTTTTAGGTGACGTGGCAGTATTTGCGGCAGGGAGGGAAGGAGGGAGGAAGAGAGGAATCCGAGAGAGGTGAGGTGAACGAAGGAGAGAGAGGGGGGAAGAAGGAAAGGGGAATCCTAGTACTCTATCCTAACTTCACATAGTTTGTATGCATGTGACCCGATATTAGAGTAGAGAGCAACTACAGACAAAACACGGTTTAGGACCAGCTTTTTCTACAGAACTTGAACAATTCATAAAATTTTAAAGTTAATATTCAAGTCCTGTGAAAGTTCTGCCATTATTCAAGTTCTGTGAAACAAATTACCCATAACGAAATGATAACAGAACTTAAAATTATCTTTGAAATTTGATGAATTGTTCAAGTTCTAAGAGACAACTGGCCCTTAGACTTATTTTATCATCAGATTCTAGTATTTATTACTCGCTTTTTTTTTTTTTTTTTTTACAGTGAATACCGCACAAGAATCTCAACTGCTCCCTCTGGAGCCAGTGAGACTATGGCATCCCCAATTGGGGTATGTTGTGAGGCTGAAGGTAGTGGGGAGGGGAAGGAGGTGGGGAAGAGGAAGGTTGGGAAGTACCTGGCCATTCAGATCTGGTCACCAAACACGGCTAAAGCCATTTTTAAGCAACGTTTCAATTCTGAATGGTGGTCTTACACCAGGGCGATACTGATAGTATCTTCCACTCTGGAACATGCCGCAAATATACTATATATTATTTTAAATGAATTAATTGTGAAATAACACAAATTAATCAAATACAATTTATTTGCGCATGCCGGGTTCGAACCCGCGACCTCCGGATTGTGAGTCAAGAGTCTTATCCACTGGACTACGGAGGTCGTCAATATTCTTTGAATATTGTCAATCTTATTTCTTCCAAATTTATTACTAGCTGAAAATAGTTACGTTTATCTATAAGTTCTAGACTGTACAAATTACATGACGCCGTTAAATACAGTTCAAGAGATTTTCGTAGTTAAGATTAATAAAGAACTGATTTTTACCTTCATAGTAGCGATTTTTTAATTTCCTCTTCAAGAAACCATTTATCTGCGTGCTAGGATTTTTCTCGATGTATTGATTTTTCATGGTGTGAGTACCGCCCAACACTCCCAACTGCTTCCAATTTGCAGCCAGTGTGACTATGGCAACCTCAATCGGAGTACGTTGAGAGCTATTGAAATCTGGTCACCAAGCACGTCTAAAGCCATTTCAGAGAACGTTTCGATTCTGAATGGTGGTCTTTCACCAGGGCGATACTAAGAGAATCTTCCTGTCTCAGAGAGTGAGTATTTTTTATTAATTTTATCCCATTTATTTATCTCCTTTTTTCGCATTAAAATTGTTTTTAGAAAATGCATTATACTTCCATGAGAATATGAATCAAATGTATAAAATTACTTTAAATATCACAACTCATCCAATGCAGTTTTATACACGTCGGGTAATTACGCTGCGCAAGAAATATATAGGCCAAAACCTGGTTAGTTAAGTTATCGCGGTCAATTATACAGATAGGCAGAGGTGCTCAAACACGGACCGTGTCCCATTGTTCTCGGTCGACTTTTCCGGCAGTTTCCCGGGTCACGGGGCGGACTGTAAAAGTCACCTGGTCCTAAGCCTCTCCTGCCAAAAGGTAAGCGAGCCATAAAACAGGGTCATCAATCCGTTTGCCTCGGTGTTTTGTTTGTTCGGGTTAGTTTTTGTTTTTTGCAGAGTTTTTTGGGAAATTTGTTCGCGGGTCAAGTTTGTTGTATGCGTGTTCTACCCTAATTTTTCAAGCTGGGTATGTTTTTGTCATCACCTGCGTACACTTTAATGTATTATTTTTTTTTAATTTGAGACCTCTCCTTTCATTTTATTACGTGGTACAATTTTACGCTTTTCTGCCAGTCCATTTTTAGATAAAATTAATTTGTTTATTTGTTTATTAAGACATACACAATACGTTATAATACAAGTTATTAGGTATGTTAAATCAAATTATTACATGGTTATGTACCTATTACGTAAGTCCATAGAATGTCATTTGGTAGTTGCGCCTGTGATATAAACGGGTCTTAAAACTTAATTAATTAATGAATGAGTAATAATAATAAAAAGGAAGAAAGAGGGGGGGGGGGGATAAACAGATATTTTAAAATCAAGAATTAGATGCTCACTAATTGTAATTGGACAGGACAGGACACATTATCCGCGCAAATGGTGCAAAAATGTCCCTGACTGGTATCTCAGAGATGGCAAGAGAAGTAGAGGACGTCAACACATAAGATGGGAAGATGACCTAAAACTCACGGCTGGACATCAATGGAGAAGAGTAGCGCGTGACAGGTCCCAATGGAAAATGTTAGAGGAGGCCTATGCCAAGAGGCAAACTGAGCTTCGGGATATATTATAACAAACAAGAACATGTCTAGTATTTACCTAACAGAAGTCCAGAATAAAAAGGCTATTATTATTATTATTATTATTAATCGTAATTGACTGATTAAAATTTAATGAAAAGTTAAGTGTAAGTAGTTTTAAACATTTTATTTTTATTTTAACTTTATGAGTAGATGTCGCATATTAAATAAAATGGATAAAGATTTATCCAGACACTATCTAGAGAGCATTTAGTTCGGGTTTGAATCTTGCAATCATACATAAAGATAGTAGCCAATAATATATGCGTTAAGAAAATGAAGATAATATGGGTGGTTCTTAATAGAAGTATGATACAGTTAAAAATTACCGAATTTCATACCGACACCGTGGTGCAGCATTTAGCGCGTTTGCCCGGAAAGCAAGAGGTCCTGGGTTCGACTCCCAGAGGTGTCAATATCTTTTTCTGATTTTTCTGTTTCCAGATTTTCGCTTATATTGAATCATTTAATTAAAAAAAGTTTTAAAACAATTTATATCACGCCAACAAATTTAATAAATTAGTTTTGTATGTTTGCAAGGAATCACGAAAAATGTCTAAATGTGGTAATTTTTCGTAGTGGGTATAAGTTGTGATTGCGCGAGTAATTGGTGAGTTACTTGTTGAATAAGTGTTATTGGATTCTATATGAAAAAGAGAAGTGTGCCTGGTACGCCTCATTGGGACATTTAAACCAAAGAGGGATAGCAATTAATGTCTTAACTGTAGTAGAAATGCTACACTAATAATATCTGACAGTTGTCACACAAAGAAATCTCGTACGGAGGGGTCTGGCGATGAAGATTGCAATCTGTTTGAAATATCTAGGTAAACTGTTTTATTAGTTGGCACCATCATTGAACCGTCAGCAATGAAGCTTTAAAATATTCATTAACTGTGAATAGTGAAACAAGAAATTCACAGTTACATTTTTTTGATTCCATAAGAAGATGTGTCGAATTTCGACCTATTTCTTTAAAATTAAACAATTTTAACCAATAATAATGTAACCAAACTGTAAGAATAATGAATAACACAAGAAACGTTTTGTGGGCGTGTTTTGAGACCTAATTTCGTCCTATATTTCCATACAAAACTGTGTTCCACCATAATCCGATATTAAAATGGTATGTGTTGTGTTCGCAAGTAGTTCTATTCACACAATCAGGTTCTCCAACTCGTCGTGGAAGGAGATTACTTCTTTGGAATAGTGACTGCGAGTTTTCAACCTAACTAAAAGCTAGCTGGAATAGATCTGAATTATGTGAGCTCCTGCAAACTGCACCCCGGCCCTCGCCCCCCCTTGTGCACAAATTCCGAACTAAACTAAACGCCATCTTGCGGACTTTCGAGACAACTTTAGCACTGCCCTCTATGTGACAAACTCGGAAGCTTTTAGACATACAACAGAATAGCTATATACAATTTAAGACGAGAGCCGAAGAACTGTAAGAGAGAGATCGCGTGCTAAAGGGTCTATAACCAAAAGGTACTAAGTGAGTGGTACACCAACAATTGTACATAGTAGCACTTGCATACTGATATGTAACAACGTATGCGAGGGCAATGGAGGTCTAATATCGTTTATTAAATGTAGAGTCGTTTTTACACAAAAAAATTAGAGTCCTTGCAAGCGCCTTGAAGGGGTAACCATCTGTTACCTATACAGGGCGGGTAAGTCGTCACTTCATTTGTATAGGGTTCTAACTTCGCTTAACCTTGTTCTGAGATATGAGGTGTCAAAGTTTGCAAAGACGATTTCTCATAATCTGTTTACAAATTTCCGATTTTGATGTTGAACCTTGTGTAAAGCATTTTAAATGAACATATTTTAAATGAAAGTATTTAAACAAGACGTAAACTTACCCTTTTAGAACATACCTAAACATACAAATAGAACCCTGTGCAACCAGCTAGAGCATAATAATTCATTGCACAAGGTTCTAATTACATTACCCTAATGCTATTCCTAGCTAGGGCCAAGCCCTATTAAAATATTTTCCAGTAAAATATGATAAACTAAAATACATAAACTAAAATTCTTACATAGATTTCGAAAATTCGTCTTTGGAAACTTAGAAACCTTAAAGGCGTAGTTAGAACCCTATCCAAATGAAATGACGGACCATAATGCGCCTCGTATTTAAGATCAACTGTCAGATACAAACAAAATAGAGAGCGTAAGTAATGTTAGAACCTTGTGAAATGAATTATTATTGAAAAAGCTTGAAGTTAGAACTTTGTCATACTTATATCTACGAAAATATAACATGGATGGTTCTGAAAATTATTTTGGTTACAGAAATAAGCAAAAGAAATGCTTTGGCATTCAAAGGTCATTTTTGAAAAAAATGTCAGTTAGAACCCTATCCAATTGAAGTGACGAAGTGGTGAGTCCTCCAATGGTACACTTGTTTTTTATTTAAATTTGAACGGTAGGAACTTCTAGTGTCATTCTCTTTATTATACGATTTGGATTCCAAGTAAATGTTTTAGGAATACGTACATATAAGTTATTTCATGAAAGTAAAATATTTTCAAAAGCGTGAATTTCTACCGTATGGCATTTAATCTTGCACACTTGAGTCATTTTGCTCATTAAATTAGAATTCCAGACAAATAATTACTAACCCCTCCCTAATATCACCTCTCCTCTACCCCTCAGGAATCTTGCACCCCTACCCCCTGCCCCCTGCCCCCTGCCCCCTAGCCGCGGGACCACTGGACACTCGGACAATCCCAGAAGAGTGCAGATTGCAAGTGAATACTGCACAATGCTCACTGGCAGTAATCCGATTGCACCGCATGCAAACTCCGAACTTGTGCTGACGCAAGCTCTATGCAAAACCATCCCAGAAATAATAAAGGCAATGAATTGAATTAAGTGCACTATTTTGGCGAAGCTGAAACACTCGAGTAGAAATGCAATATACCCTAATAAAGCTGGCAGAACCGCCTCATCTGAAATGGATAGGTCATAATATATTTACAGGATGTTAAAGGATGTACTAGAGTTACTTTAATCAGCGATTCCTGACATTGTTTGGGGTAAAAAATGTTAATGAAATATTGGTTTGGGGTAGCGTATTGAGTAGTTTTTTTAAATTTATTTTTAACTAGCAAGTTCCCGGCGTGCGTTGCTATGCCACTTAATAAAGAAATTGTTTCACTCTGCGTATCCTTTCTCATTCGTCCTGTTCCCCTTCCGCTTCCCCTTCCTCTCCCGCGTCCCCTTCCCCTCACGCGTTCCCACTTTCCCCACTCCCCTCTCCCGCTTCCCCCGTCCGCAAACCACCCTTCCCAGTTCCCTGCCCCTCCCGCGTCCCATACATTCAGTCCCGGTACATTCAGTTTTCAAACAGCTCGCGTGCCACCTATTGCAATTTTGTATTCAAATTTCATAATGCTCACCAGTATACATAGAAATTTTGCGGGCGTGCCCACAATAACTCACTAAGGTTTGATCGCAATCGATTAAACGGTTTAGCAACGCATAATTTCATTACGACATAGCTCACTATTCTATATAGAAACCATCGCGGGCACGCACACATTAAATCCCCAAGTTTCATCGCAATCAGATGAATGGTTAGCAACGCATAATTTCAAGACACCAGAGCTCATAATTGTATATAGAAACCATCGCGGGCATGGGCCCATCAAATCCCCAAAGTTTCATCGCAATCGGATGAATGGTTAGCAACGCATAATTTCATGACACCAGAGCTCACTATTGTATATGGAAACCATCGCGGGCATGCGCCCATCAAACCCCTAAAGCTTCATCGCAAGCGGATGAATGGTTTAGCAACGCATAATAAAAATGAATTGCTGATTATCTTGGTCACGCCATAACTTCAGAACGACTTTATTCATCTTTTTTTTTTAAGTTTTCCAATACTTTGTATAAGGTTTTTACGGAAAGAAAAATTAAGAAAATTGCGAAGAAAATTAGATAATTCCAGAAAATTTAACGACTTTTTTAACTTCGCACGTTTGACAGTTCGTGAATATGATATATATGTGAATTTAGCAAGTAGCTGTTTTTTTTTGTAACAAAAGAATTGTCCATGGATTTTAAATTGTAGATATTTTAAATAGGTACCTGTATGTTAGGTACCAAATTAGATTGATTGTTCTTTTAATATACAAAAATGAATATTTGTAATATATGAAAAATGAATAAAAAAATTGTAATAGGTGGCTCGCGAGCTGTTTGGAAACTGAATGTACCGGGAGTGAATATATGGAACGCGGGAGGGGGGTTGGCGGGACGGAGAAACGGGAGAGGGGAGAGGGGAACGCGGGAGGGGAAGGGAATGCGGGAGGGGAACGGGGACACACGGGAAAGGACATGCAGGGAGAAACAATTTATTTATTTGAAT
Organism: Limnephilus rhombicus; assembly: GCA_929108145.2. Taxonomy (NCBI): domain Eukaryota; kingdom Metazoa; phylum Arthropoda; class Insecta; order Trichoptera; family Limnephilidae; genus Limnephilus; species Limnephilus rhombicus. Next base: position 23,819,594 of record OV815286.1, read on the forward strand.
ATGGCATATGGGAACCAGCTAGTACTCATATAAATATCTACACCCAAGCAAGCATATTCTAATTTTTATATATTTTTAATAATAAATTTTTTTTTTTTTTCACGTCCATCTGGGCTTTTACATACCACCATTAAGAATCAAGTCGTTTTTTCTAATGGCTTTATCCATGTTTAATTGCCAGTTCTGGATAGCCAAGTATAAGATTCCAAACATCACTTTCAAAGGATTTAACTACATTTAGTGTTCAGATCTAAACAGCCAAATACTGCATAAACTCACTCTTTCCGTTTTTCATTAACTCTCCTGCTTTTTTCAGCTTCACAAAATTCTATAAAAATAAAGGTCACAATTGACACAGGACATGCAAAAAACGAGTGTGCTAAAGAAAAGTGTGTGAAGTAAAACTTGGGGTGACCTACGACCCTGGGGACACCTACGACCGTGGGGTGACCTACAACCTTGGGGGACCTACGACCTTGGGGTGACTTACAATCTTGGGATGACCTACGACCTTGGGGTGACCATCCTTATCTTTATCACTCCCCAAGTCAAGCGTGCATAAAGGCCCGACCGTTCGCCTCGCCATCGATCACCGTTCGCATCGATTCCCGTTCGAATCACACTTTTCGTAACATCACACTTATCGTAACATCACACTTATCGTAACATCACACTTTTCGTAACACATCACCACTTTTGTAACACATCACCACTTTTCGTAACGCATTCACCAGCTTATCCCCCAAGTCGAGCGTGCGTGTTATACTTTAAAAAAATGTCACAGACATACAAAATAATGTCACAGACATGATTGTCACAGGCATAATTACCATATATCACAGACATATCCACATCAAAAAATTGGGAACGTAAAAATGATTTAAATCTGTGATATAATAATTTCAGATGGGTAATGATAATATTTTTTATCTTCAATTGGGGTCGCCGAAGGAAATATTTGAAGACCGGTATTGATAAAGCATTTTTCTTGGAATAGAAATACTCGTGTACCTAACCTTTTTATTTTAGTCGTGAAAAATCTTACCTATATCAGAGAGTGATTTTGTTCGTCACGTAAGACCTTTTAACAATCACATTATTGAGAGAATTTACACGAATATAGAAGACGAATCGAATTGCTATGAAGGTGATAATTTTCGAGACAATGGGCAATTAACTATGGTGATTTATTAACGAAGCGCGGGATAATTCAATTAAGAGAGGACTTAGTTAAATTTCCTTTTTTCAAATATAGCCTCAAGGCTTTCGGGGCGTTAGAAACTCAGTGACAACAAATAAATGGTAATTTCACTGTGTTTATATGATTACACGGTTAATTAAAACAATATCTCCAAAGGAAAATAATAATACAAAAAACATTATTTTAACGTACCACAACATCACTTTTTCATTAAAAAAATAAACATAAAAAATGGATGTTTTTTTCGAATAACTTAATGAGAAAACCTGAAATTACAAAGTTTAAACATTGAAGACAATATTAGCGACTAACGGAGCCCTGGCAATGCTAAAGTCCTGGGTTCAATTCCTAGATGTGACCGAATATTTTTCTGATTTTTCTGTTTAAAATTTTCGTGAGAGAATCGCTTATATTGTCTCGAATGATTAAAGAGTTTTACCTTGTAATACGACAGTAAATTTTATATTTGAAAACTCCATAGTTCACGGTGGAAATGCAGTTTTTTTACCTAGACATTCCGTAACGAAAGGGAATTTACGCATTATATTCCGACGACCAGTAAAAAAACAAAGCGGCCAATGTGCGCAGACCTATCGTCATTTCCGTTTTATATCTCAACCAATAGGAGCCTTGACCGCAGTTTGATGCTTCGCGGGTGCCGTTTCATCCGAATTTCAAATCACTCTAACGGGTCTGAAGCAAATGTAGTGAACGTATGTCTTGCAGTATGAAAGAGACATGCGTGTATGAGTGAGACAGCATGCGGAACGTATAAAAGGCGTGAATGTTGTCTACTCGTCCTCTCTTTGCTTTTAGGCTTCCTACGAAGCACCTCTGTACGACCTCGGAATAAACAGTAATAGTCTACCCACTTCTTATTATTGCCATCCCACTGAGGTCATCATCAAGAGGAATCTGGATCCACCACAAGGAGTCCAGAGTAATGTAGATAACCGGCCACGGTCATCACAGCAAATTCTGTGATTCAAGAGCTCATTGCTCAGCAGTTTACAACTTCAGATATCGGTGAATGCCTACTTGAATTATCATTACGCGAAAATTGCTACCTTGAAAGAGGTTTTCGGACACTTGAAATAAATAAAAAATTAGCAGAACAATCAGTCATCCGGTAAGGTAAATTATTAAATTGGTTAATACATAATTATTTAATATTGGCGCGGTTTTAACTCAATGAATTATGACATTGACATGAATTTAAAGTGCGTTGTTTTGGATCATTATTTCCGATAGATTATGAATAACCAGTTCATTGATAAATAACACTTTCAGTTTCTTCAACCGGTAAGTCTAAAAACCACCTTTAAAATGGCTTGTTTTTTTATAGAGCATTGAAATAATGGTGATTTGATTATTAAAATGTTTTGATTTTTTTTTTTTTTTACAGTTAATACCGCACAAGAATCTCAACTGCTCACGTCTGGAGCCAGTGAGACTATGGCATCCCCAATTGGGGTATGTTGTGAGGCTGAAGGTAGTGGGGAGGGGAAGGAGGTGTGGAAGAGGAAGGTTGGGAAGTACCTGGCTATTCAGATCTGGTCGCCAAACACGGCTAAAGCCATTTTCAAGCAACGTTTCAATTCTGAATGGTGGTCTTACACCAGGGCGATACTGATAGTATCTTCCACTCTGGAACATGCCGCAAATATACTATATATTATTTTAAATGAATTAATTGTGAAATAACACAAATTAATCAAATAAAATTTATTTGCGCATGCCGGGTTCGAACCCGCGACCTCCGGATTGTGAGTCGAGAGTCTTACCCACTGGACTACGGAGGTCATCAAATTGATCCGTTCCGGTGCTCATCTATTTATTTGTTATCCTATAAATCAGTGGTTCCCAATCGGTGGTCCACGAGATCTAAAATGTGGTCCACGAAACATTTATTCATTTACTACAAAAATCGAATCTAAAGGTATCCAAAAGCTGATTCGTAACCCTTTTGGTATTAATGATGGAGAGTTAGCTGAAGAAGTCCAAAAAGAGCACATTGAATTGCAAGGACGCTTTTAATTACGCCATTAAGGGCCCGCAACCCGCATTTCTACCGATTTATTACATATTTCCCTTAAACACGGTAAGTTTTAAAGCTCTTAAAAAATATATGTTATTCTTGAAGATAATATCTAGACTTTGCCCGCGCCGAAACGCAAATTATATAAAATTCCCTCGATAGAAAAAAATCGCAAAGTATGCTCCAAAAATTATTATAAATACGTTTATTTCAGTTATTTTACAAGTTATATGTATGAAAAAATTCACAGTGTTTCTTTGAATGCTGTTTAAGATAATGCCCGCGAGATTTTTGCTCTATTTTAAACGAGTCGTGTTTTATTAAATATTTTCGCATCGATTTTGTCGCTGTAAATGTTAGCGCTCTCCTCTAACATTCGTAATTTCGTATCTCTCCATCTTATTCTTTCGATCCCGGTTGCAGAGCCTTAACATTTTATCATTATTGTACCTTGTGGTCCAATAAAAAGAATGAATAAATATAATAGTAGTCCCTGGTCAAAAAAAGGTTGAGAGCCACTGCTATAAATAATACAGCCGACCGATTAATTTTACAAAGCAGCCTAATTTGGGAGGCGGGAATGGGTAACGCCGCCCCGGGAACCTTTATTGGATAACCAACACCTCTGCCATAGGTCACCCCAAGTGGTTCACTACGTTTGGTGATTTAGCAGGGGTGCCCGGGTTCATGGGGTGAGGTTTGTCTAGTTCTTGGAGGCGGATGACCAGGACATACTGAACCCCAGATTCCTACCCCTCAAACCCTTTTCCTTCCCAGAACTCTCCTCTCCTTCTTTTCCTTAAAAAACCCTACCCACAGCATCCCCAAAGATGACATAGGCCCCGAGGGAATTTATTTTCCTCAGGGCCTCCTGTGTGGAGCTCATGTAAAAAAAAGCCTAAAAATACCAGGGAAACCATTACTTAATCGATATTTGTTAGGTTTGAGAAACTATCTGAAAATATATCTAGGAATATTCCAGCCGGTTCCAAAACAAACAAGGCAGTTTGCATGACGAGGGTAGTTATTAAAGTGCCTTTTTTTTCACCCGTAGGGGGTTACTAGGGTCCCTATTTTTCGTGAAGCGTTCGTGTCTCTTAATACTAATTTTTCCCTTTCCATGAACACTCAGATATTAGTTACTGTTTTTTTATTCCTACCGTTTTAAACGGACAGCGCCAATCTTCGCACAGCATTAAACCATTAAATCTAATAAGAAATCGTAGCGATAAATCGGGTATAATTCAAATGCATATTATTTTTGTAGCCTTTTCCAGTAAAATATAATTTTTACGTGCGCACTCGCGGGTCGTTTGCGACGAGGATTTTTTAATTCGAGGGGGGACTAATTTCTTCGGAATTGGATAGATATTATTTAAATTTCAAAATAGAGTAGAAATTTTTTAAGAGCAGATTGATTACCAAATACTTTTTCTAGGATTACCTAAAATACAAAGTACCTAAGTGATGTAAAAAACGATTAGATTTCGCACTAAACTCTTGTTTGGGGTATGTGTATTACCCACTTCTGTTGCGGGAGGGTTAAATAAATCTATTTATTAAAAAAATGCAGTATGGTCCTTCAATAAGGTCCTTCTAAAAACTAGAAATCAGAAAATGATAGAATTCTGCGTCGAAAAATTTGATTCGATGTCGATAAAAAAACATGTTAAAAAACCAAATAAAATAAAAAAAAAACATCGTTTAGTAAATACTTAAACTTCTAAGGGAAGGTTTTCAAAGAAAATTTGTTAATTCATTCAAAGAAATGACATAAAAAACACAATTAAGTTTGGAGTGGCATGGAATGGGTGTCATAAATTTGTAAAGGGCACCTTCATTTTATTAAAATCACTTAAGATGATTTAGATTGTAAATTGAATCTTTATTGAATACATTTTTTTTAATCTTACTTTAACATTTTCGATAAGCATGTCAGAAGTTTGATACGAAAGTTAATTTCGAACCTAACTAAAGCCCACAAGAGTCTTCAAGTTTTCTTCTTTATGTGACATCTGTAAACAATAAATCGGCTGCAAAATACCATAAGCTCATACGTCTTCTCGAGGCAGCAAGGGAAAATGTAGCTTAAGGAGAGAAGTGAAGGGCGGAATTTCCCTACCAGCGGACAACAATACATTAGGTCTTGCATATTTATGATACGCCAGGAGTTGGCAGACAAAAAAGGGTCAAAGGGATGTAGGGTTGGAGGTTGGAGACGGTCAAAGTGTTCTTACAAGGCCTTTCTGAAGTTCCGCTAAAGCTTTTAAATAAGGACAGTACAAACTGCGAAACAATTCCATTTCTGTGCCAACAACTTGCTAGAAAGATACTAAATGTGTTATATGACCTTAACACATAAATTAGTCATCAGAATAAAACATAAGACTTGATAATGTTTTAGACAAAAAAACATTCCACGAGATTCATTTCATATCCCAATAATAACAAGGTGCTGATCTGATTCGAATAGACAACTCCAGTCCAATTTTTTTTTTTTTAATGAATAATGACCTTCTAACTTAAATAACTGCACATTTTTATTTTTATTTTTAGAGTTAGTTTTAATAGTTAAAATAATTGTCAAAGTTTTAATTTTTCAAGATCCCCCGAAAACCACCATATGTATTCAATGTATACATGGACGAATTATCAAATCGCCTAGACACCAGAGCGGGCCGTCGTATCAATAATCTGTGCCTAAATCACATTAGCTATGCGGACGACATGATTCTCCTAGCTCCGTCGATCAAGGGGTTGAGAATATTACTAAAAATCAGTGAGGAATACGCAAATAACCACAACATGATGTACAACCCATTCCACCATGGAAAAAATCCCGAGAAGATGCTTCCCGTACAACTTAACGAGGAAACCATAAGCAAATCCACGAATGTAAAATACTTGGGGCACATCACTGAAGACCTCTTGGATGATGGTGATATTGAACGACAGAGGAGAAGTATCAGTGTTTTGTCAAATATGATTGCCCGAAGATTCTTCCGATGCAGTAATAATGTTAAAAAAACATTATTTTATGCATTCTGCACTAGCCTGTACACGTGTGAAACATGGTGTCAATACGGAGTAAGCTCAATGGAACGTCTCCGGATCAAATATAATGATGCGTGCAGAATCATATTTGGATTCAGAAGGTATAGCAGCGCTTCAACAATGTTCACAGAATTAGGACTCCATGGATTCGCCAGTCTGATGAGACACCGGGTCACTGGAGCCAGGATGCGGCTAATGGCCTCCGACAACACGTTGGTGACCGCAGCCTTCCAGCACCAAGTTCCACTCCTGAGTGAGCGATGGGCCCGAGCGCACTTAAGATCACGCCCTGCATAATAATTGAATATTTACTTTTGTTATTATTAATTCTTATTACTATTATTTTTATTTTCTATTTACGTTCTTATTTCTTTACTGTGTAAATATATAAATATGTATAACTGTATGGTACGTGTGGGATTGCACTATCCTCCCCACATCCTGGAATAAAGATTATTATTATTATTATTTTAGTGAATCGTATGACGTCGTCACTCCTGAAAAGTTGCTATAGGATAGGGCAATCAGCTGATCAACTGCCGCCATTTTGAATTCTGTGTTCGAAGTATTCTCCCTAGAAGTAGCATTATTATTATTTTTTTGTGCAGTAGTTTTTGAATATTTTCAATAATAGAGATAAACTAATAAGAGATACCTTTATTTTTGAAACATTATTTAGGCCGAAATAATGTTTCAATAAACACAATAACTAAATCTCTATAAACAGTATGTAAATAAACGAATAAATTAATACAATGGCTTGTGTCATACTGACATTTTCATACATTTCCCATACAATGACTTTACGGTGACGTCACGACACGAGGAATAGTGACGTCACCACTAAACATTTCAATAATGCCAACTTGACGGCGTGTTTCTACGACCCGATTAAAAATGGACTTTTTAATAATTTTTTAAAAACTCTGCGTTTAATATTATTAAATAAAACTTATATATTCCGAATCAGCGTTTAATGGTCTATATGAACATATTTTTAAAGCCATAATATTTTTCACTGGAGTTCCTTATTCTCGAGGAAAATATACCAAAAAAGACTAGTGAAAATTTAATTCAGCGCGACAATTTGGCAAATATATTTTTCATCTTTGATCGAATACGAGCGAAGGTATGATGCGAAATTTCGCGACAAATTTCCATAATGAGCACGTATAAATTTCTTGGAAAAGGGCGAAAAGGAAGCGAGCATCAAACATTTAGACTACAGATGAAAATCACAAAGAAAGTCACAAAATCTTGACACTATTATTATTCTATGGGAACAAAAGAATAATTCAAATATACGAGACGGAGTCCCATAATGAACCAGGGAGGTTTGGTAGGGAGAAGGGGAGATAAAAAGCATAAACAGAATGAAAGAGGGGCTACTGAATAATGATATAGATTTGTCATGGCAATCAAAATGATGGGAATAACTAGAAATGGTAATAGTCACAAGGAACGCGGGAAATGACATATTCTTCTTGGTGTCCGACCCTCCCAGCCTCTCAGGCTAACAGTATTTTATGCGAAATAATTTGTCTCAGATAAAAGCCTGAATAAAGTGGGATGCCTTCGTAGGCTGTCATAAGGAGAGGAAGCTGATGAATTGGGGGACTAATTTGTTACTTGTTCTCCCAAATCGAATGGGAGGTTTATCAAATTATGGAGAAACGTTATTTGTTCGGCTTTAACTAATGAAAAAACGTGTCACGGAATATTGAAAACATCATTTTGTCATGTCCCCGACAATGAAAGGCTAAAAGAGGGGAACAGGATAATAACACTTGCACAATAGAAAATCGCTTTATTGTAAGTCGATATACTTATATACATTTTCGTTTAACGTTATCGACTTTAGCTTCCAAGACTCCAAAATGTGTCGACCATTAAAAGAGGAATAACCAGACAAAACCGTAAACATGTCGTTTTTAAATCAAATTTTCTTCTTCTTCTTCTATTAAGTTCTTTATCTAGTAAAACTGTGTTTTAAATTTTGAGAAAATATGTTTAATTTTAGTACAATAAGGTTTTACCGTAGGTCGTTGGCAGATTTGTTAAATTTTCAAACAAAATTTTGTATTATACAACACACATTTCAAATCATATAAACATGCAGTAAAATAAATCAACAAATTTTCTGGGAAAAATATGTTTCAGAATTTTAATTTTAGTTTAAATAAAATCATTTAACAAAAGATCCGCACACGTGTTTTGTGACGAAAATTCTTCAGTTTGTCTATTTATTTACGGTCTTACAAACTAATATATTTAAGAATTTTTTACATTCTTATTTTGCTTAGACATAATTGAAACATTATAAATACTCATGATCAAAAATTAATTACAAAAAGTACATAATTTTAATACTTTTATCATTACGCTTTTCAGCATTTTTGAATGTAGGTATAAATTAAAGCAAATTTTGAATGAAATCAAATCGATATTGAGTTATTATTTTAAAAAGCTGGTGCGGAGAATAGTCAATCTTTCTCATTGGAACCGCCCTGTGTGATCGTAAGAACAACTTCCGACGAAATTTGAATTCTCAGCCGCTGGCTGGTTAACGGCCCTTAAACCAAATATTTATTAACGAAAAAAACATTGCTTTCGAACTGTGAATATAATAGGAAGTCTTATATTCTTTCACTAATCAGTTTTAGTTAGAAGAGAATTCTCGCTACGGAAAAGTTTTTCTGTAGAAAGAAAATATAAATTATAATCGGCGGAAAGAATGCTAATAAGAAAATTTGATGAAGAAAAACGTACAAATTGAAATTTTCATTAACATTTTTAATATTCTTTTCTAGTTGGTGAGAGCACAGAGGTGTCAATTGCAATTTTTATCAATAAGGAGAGAAAGGAGACAACTTTATTCTAAAAGATGGAAATAAGATACAAGAATATCATTCCTCAGAGCCAGTGGGACTAAAGCACCACCTATTGGGGCATGTTAAGGGATGAAAATTAATGAGGGAGGGAAAGGAGTAACCTGGGATATGGTATCAATGAGGAAATACAAAGGCCGATAAGTATTTGGACAGCGGACGCATTCGCTTGATTTAGTGAATGATTTGAATTAATAAAATGTGTTATTGAACTTACTTTTGCAGGCGAAAAAACTCAAGGAAATTGATTTTGTACGCTAGGACTCCGGGGTGACTTACCTGTAAAAAAAAATCGTTAGTATTATTTAATAAAAACATAATAAATAGATACACAATTCAAAACATTTGCAAAGTAATACACCCATAAAACGCATTCACGGAGTCATTGCGTTTTATCGGTAGGTACATACCTACAGCACAATTAAAATACACGAAACAAACAATATTATGTTTATCCTAGTACGGGTTGTTTTACAGAATTTTAACAATTTTTCAAATTTTAAATGTTAAATTCAAGTTCTGTGAAAGTTCTATTTAAGTTCTGAAATAGTTACATTATTTCGCAGTACTTTGCAATTAACAGAACTTGAAGATGACAATTGATCAAAGTTAATCGTAAAGTTATGTTATTATATCATTATTGGCCAGTTGCTTCACATAACTAAAAAAAATAACAGAACTTGAAAAGAACTTTCACAGAACTTGCAAATTATCTTTGAAATTTGATGAATTGTTCAAATTCTGTGACGACGAATGCATAATTCAAAGCTTCACAAGCAAGAATATTTAAGTAACTTCCAAATTCAGTTAAGACGACACTATACCTACCCTAAAATATATTCAGAATCTTAACGACGTAAGTAAAGAAGCCGTGTATACAAATTGCGAATCGCGACCCGTGTGTATTGGATGGACCTACTGTTGAATTTGCCCTATCAAAGAAATGAAGAAGAAGTAAAATAATGTGTGAATCTTAACGACGTAAGTGAAGAAAGCGTGTAAATAAATATGCGCCGCGGCACGGCGTATTGGACGGATGTACGATCAAACTCACCCTAGAAGGCCTGGAGATTCGACCTTTCCGCCGGGTTAATTTTAATTCATTCTGAAGAACGTGTTACTAATATTTAAGAAGTTTCTAAATGATTACCTCCCGAAGTTATTAATTCATAGTCTAGAAAAATAAAATCTGTTGCTCACCGCTAACTTTAGTTGTACAACGTATTACAATTTTTTAAAAGCGTTGTACGTTATAAAACATTATGGCAACGTAATGTTTTTATTAATCTAAAATATAAATAGCTTGTATCCCTTGTGAGGCAAGGAAATTAAAATGATAATTCAATTACGAATTCGGCGAAATAAATTAAAATGTGATCCTCGGTAAACCCCCGATAAACGTGTGATTTTTATATACATGTATGTCACGCTAATCATATCACTGTATGATGGTACTGTGTAAACGATCCCTTTAGCGCTATTTGAGTATCGCGCAAGAAAATTATCCAAGTTTGCACTCAATGACAACTTTCGAATTGTACACCGAGCACACTTGTTTTCTGTCGTGCTATAAAAATATTAATATATTTTTTAAATTAACTTAATAAAATCCATACAGCTACTTATATTTTAAGAATCGTGTTACGTATTTTACTGAACAGTGCCATGATCAGAAAATCGACTTGTAAATTTATACCTAAGCATTTCCAAACACAAACCGTAAAATAAGCCACCATTTTCTCTTGGGTTCGTGCCCGCAGAGGCAGATGCAGGTAGCGTATTAGCACTATGCAATAATCGAATAAAGTTTCTTGTATTGGTATCACAGTAAATATTGGAGTTAAGCAGGAATTTACGTGATTGTAACGTGAGATTTATACAGCCGATTGCTTGCGAAGGCACGTCCGCCAGGGGAAGAAAACGAGGCCCGGGCAAACATCTCATCCACTGAACAGATAATACAATAGAAATGTGTTATAGGCATGTCGAAAGTAAGAGCAATTTTTCACGTTGCCACGACACGTTCACACGTTGTAGAGAGCAGCGGACACCTGTCTAAAGGTGGATCAATTGCTCATTCTAGTCTGCTCGTGCAGATTATTTTAATGTAATTAGTTACAGAATAAGACAACTCCATGCCAAATCTTACAGAATAAGATAACTCTATGCCAAATCTGAACTAATATATTTCTTTCAACATGAACTCCACACTCCAATACAACCTCAAATAGCGATTAAAACCAGGCCTCTACAAAAAAACCATAAATATTCCAATAACTCATACCTCACACGGGCAGAGAAACTTTAAGTACTACGCAACCAAACTTTATAACTGCATGCCCACCTCACTGAAGCAACTATTAACTTCAAATACATCAACAATTCATCACAAAAAACTAATCAAAGACTGGATCAAACATCAAGGTATTCTATTTACTCAAAAGATTATAACACCTAACCAAACATGACCCAACCCAAACTTTTAAAAAATAAAAAATAAAATTGTTTTATTTATACCAGTGGCGGGTGGTCCGTAGAAAAATTATACCTATTTGTATATCAAGAATTTTTTTGACCTTATACATAATCTAGATAACCTAGAATAACCTGTATATAGATCCTTACTAATATTTCATTTATGTGATACTGCCGCCATGGGTCGACCTACGGTGCCCTTCTTGACAAAATCAAGGAGGATAGTGTGCTTCGACTCTTGCCGACAGAATAGCACCTAATCCTAAAAATGGGAACACCTCAGCACAGGTTCGCCTAGTGAGGTGTTCACAAAACACTACTTATAACCAATTTACATACAGTTACAGATCATTAACATTTTTCTTATTTTTTATTACTGAAACTTATTATTTATCTACTTAAACCAATGTAATAGCCGCATCCAATTTTAAAATGGTTTATTACGATATCATAACATGGTTGCTTAAACTGACATGGGTCTCTCTCTCCCAAGGCGATCACAAGAATTTACAGAATGTGGCACAAACTTGGTTAGGAATGTGAGCTTACTGCGTGTGCATGCTTCCAAAATTATAACAGTTTTGGTAGCAGGTAAGTGGCGAACAGAGAAGCAAATATATGTCACAGAGCGAGAAGGACATACGTTGTGATGACTTCAGATACTAATATCTACAGCCTGTATGTCGGACGAGTATCTACAGCTCATATGTTGAACTAATATCTATGAACTTCAGAGTGAGGACTAATATCACGGCGCTAAGGTCGGACGAATATCTATGACGGTCCCAGTGGTGACTAATAACTATGGAGCGTAGGTTGGACTAATATCTACAGAGGGCAGCTGAGCAAGAGGTTGTACGGAAAAACATAAATTACCATAATTACGTAATAACTAACCTAACCTAACCTAAACTAACCTAACCTAACCTAACCTAACCTAAGCTAACCTAACCTAACCTAACCTAACCTAACCTCTGCCAGTGCTCTAGATATTCGTCCACACTTTGGTTCTCATAGATATTATTAGTCAGCAGTTTGAGCTGTAGATATTCGTCCTGACTTTGGTTCTCATAGATATTAGTCCGATTTGTTCAGTTTTTGGAATTCCTGTATATATTAGTAGACGCCTCCCGTTTGGCCAGTCAATATCACAATATCGATAACCGAGCGATCTCACCAGCACGATAATAAAACAATCTTTATTTTTACATTAACTCCTCGTAGAAGGCCCTAAGTGAAAAAAATCCCTCAGGGCCTATGTCATATTTAGGGATGCTGTGTGGAGGATATATTTTTGAGGAAAGGAAGGAATGAAACTGGGTCTTGAAGAGACCCATGTTGTAGGAGAGAGGCAGGGCAACACAGAGGCCGACAAATCGTTCCACAGCTGAGCTATTAGGAAAAATGACTCGTTCTCTTGTGATCAATTTCAACTGCGTTTATTTATGCGTTCAAAATGGCTGTCAACAAACAGCTGATTTCGACTGTCAAACATCTGACAGAATTAACACGTAAGTTCACGCAGGCGTCGGTATGGGTACCGCCACCCCGAAAACCATTTATTGGATGACCAATACCTCTGCCATAGGTCATTCCAAGTGGCTCGCAATATTTTGTGACTTAGCAAGGATGCCCATGTTCATGGGGTTGAGGTTTGCTCGGGTCTTCGCAGTGTATGCATCTGCCCACCAGCTGCGTGGCAGGCCGGATCGAGAGAGAGCGGGACTATCTCGGATACAATAGTTGGGCGCGCGTTTGGATTATTTTCCTACTGTGCATCGGTGCAGAAGGAATCAAAGACACTAGGTTCCTCGAAACATCTTCCATTGCAATACCGGTAAAACAAAGAGAGCATACCCACCCGATGCTGTGTTTTAAAGAATGAAATCTGTGTGTTCTTCCAGAATGGAGATATTCCTTAGTTTTGATGAAATTTACCAAACATTTTCAAAATCAACGAATAAATTTTTTCAACATATAAACAATTTCTCTAGCCTAGGACCCTTACTAAAAAAAATCGTGAAAATTTTATTCAATTGATAAACGACCGTGGATGTAAAAACATTACTATTAAAAAATAACAAAAAATTGTCATGGAAAGATAGATATATTCATTGCTTACCCAGCCAGAGGGGGTTGTTTATCTGTTGTATATGCTTATTAATAATTTCTGAACTAATTTTAGAATTTTTCCAACGTATTTTAAATGCCTTGTATATTTCTTATTACTGAAGATGCCGTAAAACAAATACCTTTATAGAAACTAGATAAAATTACCTTTTAGAGTTCATACGTTCATTATTAAAAATTACAGTATTTTAAGCTTCAAACATAAAAAAAGTTGAAAAAAAACCTTACCGTAAACATATTCTATTAAAACTTCGAAAAAATTCGGAAAATTCAAAATTAAAAAAACAGTCCTTTTATTTCATGAATTTGGAAGAAAACTGTAACTTCATCTTTTCTCGTTCAATTAAAAATTATAACTGAAATATCTTACATTTTGAATTAATTTTTTTGGAATTTAAACGGGGATAACTCGAATTTAGTATTTATTTATACACGCACAAGTCATTTATGTTATTAAGTAACATTACTTTTATGGAAGTATTAATAAACTCAAGCGGATAAAAAATAATTTATCCGAAATAACCTTATTTTTATGTTAACAAAATTAAAGTAGGTACTCGTAATAATATGACATGAATTATGAAAGCACTAAAACTGACAAAATTAACACAAAAAATATTAATTATGTTCAATTACACTAATATAATAGTAAATTGATCATTTAAACGGAAATCATGTTTAAAAACATTAAATAAACTGCGCATTAAATAAAATCCTACACGTCAAAATTAACACAAAAAATATTAATTATGTTCAATTACACTAATATAATAGTAAATTGATCATTTAAACGGAAATCATGTTAAAATCCCACACGTCACAAAAGAAATTTTGCCACGAAATTGAAAAAATATGACCACCGCGCATGCGCAAATCAAGAAAAAGTCAATGCAGCCAACCAGTGGCGGACTAAGCCCGTCAGAGGCCTGGGGCGGCAAAGCTGAATAAGCCCCCCCCCCCCCTTTAGTTTAAAAAGTTGATGTAATTTTAAGATTTTTATTCAGTTCACACGGGCCTCTGGTCCTGGGGGACCTCCAAGCGCCTCCGTGTTCGCTTGATCAAATCCTAAACAAGGCTTGAAGTCACCAGGGCACTGTAAAAAAAAATTATCATTTTTTTTTTTCATTTTCTAAAAGATGCAATTGTTAATAATGCTAATCACCTAAAGTTTCAAGGAAATTCTAAGAAAATTTTAAGAAAGTTTTAAACAGTTTGTATGATGAATTGTCCTTCAGGAAAACCTTCATCGCGTTTTTCTCGAAACTGCGTTTTTCAATCTGGTTGATAATATATTAGAAAAACTATACCTACATCTGGTTTGCATGCACCAAGTCTTAAGCTGTTAGAAAATCCAGTCACTATGGCACCACATAGGATTTTTTTTATAAAGGGCCCCCTTCTATATTTTTTAAGAACGCTGAAAATTTTCCATAAAAAATCAAGTATTATATAAAATTCACTGGTCGGCCATTTTTACTTTTTTTAAGATATCAAAATTCCTCTACGTGGTGCCATAGACACTGGATTTTCGAACAGTTTAAGACTTACCGCCGCCCCGGGAACCATTTATTGGACAACCAACACCCCTGCCACAGGTCACCCCAAGTGGTTCGCTACGTTTGGTGACTTAGCAGGGGTGCCCGGGTTCAAGGGATGAGGTTTGTCTAGGTCTTGGTGGCGGATACGTTTGCCTAACCACTGCGTGGCGGGCTGGATCGGAGGAGACTGATTGAAGGAGGCCTTTCGACCTGCTTGTGAGGAATAGATTCATACGTCCATCACTCCTCCTGGCCACACTGACCCCCAGATTCCTACCCACTCCTTTACCTATACTTTTTTCCTTCCCATATCTTCTTCTCCTTTCTTTCCCTTAAAAAACCCTCCACACAGCATCCTCAAAGATGACATAGGCCCCTAGGGAAATTGTTATCCTCGGTGCCTCCTGTGTGGAGCTAATGTAAAAAAAAAACTTGGTAGATGCAAAAGTAAATGCAAATGGAATAAAATGCATACAGGCGGATGTATAGTTTTTTTTATATGTTGTCAACCAGGTTGAAAATCGAGTTAAAAAAGTATCGGGAAAAACGCATTCAAAGTTTTGCTGAAGGATAATTCAACATACACACTATTTCAAACGGTTTCACATAAAATGCTATAAAAACATTTCGTGAGAGCATTGTTAACTTCAGAAAATGAAATGAAAAAAAAATTACCAACATTTTTTTACAGTGTCCTGGTGCTTTAAATTATTATTTAAGATTTGATCAAGGAAACATGGAAGCGTTCGGAGGCGCCCCCGGGGACCAGAGGCCGCCTCTTCCGCCCCACTTCCCCCCGTTAGTCCATAACTGAATCTTTTTAATTACTTATTTTATTGCTATGTTTATTATCTGTAACGATAAGTTGGCCTTCAGTAAAGGGCCTAAGATAGTAAAAAAATATGAAGTGCAATACATAAGTGAAACTGGACTAAAACTGTACAGACAATTACAAGGATTAGTAGTAGTAATTTTATTTTAAAAATTGTAAAATACCGGTTCAGGCTGTATTTATTTATTCCTATTTTATATGAAGGATGATGTTTGTATGGGTCCTCCCAACTCCACACCACCTCTTAGATAGGTACAAAGCATATTTTAAAGGCATCAGGATATATGAAACCGTTTTAAACAGTTTGTATGTTGAATTATCCTTCAGCAAAACTTTGAACGCGTTTTTCTCAAAACTTTGTTCTTCAACCTGGTTGACAGCATATTGGAAAAACTATACATCTTATTTGCATGCACCATGCACCAAGTTCGATAATCCAACTGTTCGATAATCCAGTCACTATAGCCATTGGGATCGTCCATTAATCACGTGAGGCTCGAAAGGGGGGGGGGGGGGGTCGGAAAAAATCACGAGGGGGGGGGGGGGGGTATAATGAGATATCACGTGTATTTATTTTTCGTGATAATGTTCTGAAAATTTAAAAAAAATACACGTTATTTTGGGGGGGGGTTAGTCTAAAACCTTGCCACATGTCACCAGGGGGGGAGGGGGAGGGGGGTTAAAAAGTTGCTAAAAAACATTACGTGATTAATGGAAGACCCCATTATCCATAAGACATGTAGGCAACTGCCTAGGGGCCCCGCATTGGGTAGGGGATTCTAGAGTAAAGAGCCCCGAGACGTGCATGGCCTAGGGGCCCCGCATTGGATATGGGATTCTAGGGTAAAGGGCCCCGAGACGTACATTGCCTAGGGCCCCGACATGTTTAAGCAAGCCCTGGCAGGGCCGTATTGTTCACAAGGCAGTGTAGGCCACTGCCTAGGGGCCACACATCGGCTAGGGCCCCCTATGGTAAAGGGACCCCGAGACGTGCATTGAGTTGGGGCCCCGACATGTTTAATCCGGTCCTGACTATGATACCAGACGAGGAAAATTTACCATTAAAATAGAAAATAAAATTCATTCAAAAATAAAACGCATTCAAAATTTGCTGAAGGATAATTCAACATACAAACTGTTCTAAACGGTTTCACATAAAATGCTGTATCTCCGTCAATTTTTCGAATTTCCTTTAAAAAAATTGGTGAAAGCATTCTTAACAAGTGCATCTATCAAAAAATGAAATAAAAATTTAAAAAAATTACAGTGGTGTCTTAAAGCCTTGTTTAGGGTTTCATCAAGGGAACATGGAGGCGTTTGCCCCCCCCCCCCCCCCAAGACTGGGGCCCGGGCGGACCGCCCCCCCCCCCTTAGTCCGCCACTGCAGCCAACATAAAAACGTCATCATGCCGTTTAACGTTCACCCAACAGATATACCGTTTAACGGTCGTTTTTCTATAAGTAAGGCTGTAGGAGTCCAAAAATTGTATGTAAATTGGCAACAAAATCGGTGTAGGTCTCACTTCTAGAAATTATCAGGTCGGTGATCCCGGCGCAGTCAGCCCGTCTATACAACACGAAGCGACGCGACGCCGACGCCGACGCGCGACGGTGAGCTGTTATATTCCCTGTTCCTACTTCGTTGTTGCCGCCGAGTTTTGCCAGGAGACGTAAAGTATAACTTTGCCCAGGAGCAGAAATGTTGAGTGCTATTTACGACATTAAGATATCGCACAGGGATGATTTTTACCCCTCACTATAAGAAAGAACTAGAAAAATACATTTTAATTAATAACTTCACGACTTTTAAATCATCACAGGCTATTCTCGAAATAAAAAATAAAAACAAATAAGCAATACGGTATCTTATTTTGTTTTTACCGCAAATTAAAATTAATTTCCCTCTGGGCCTATTTCATCTTTGAGAACGCTGAGTGGAGGGTTTTTTGGGGCCCCTGTAGTAGAAGAGGGGGAAACACAGAGGCGGGTAAATTGAGTCATAGAAACTACCCGTTCTCGTACAAATATTAACACATATACCTGACTGTACGAGTAGGTACTTGAGTTGATCTAGAAATTCTTGGTCGAAAAAGTTGGAGCAAATTTTGAGAAGTCAAAACCCAACGCTAGAGGTTTGTATCTACTATTTTAGATGAATTTAGTTATTTTCCGGCTCGGCTTCTTATTCCATTTACTAATTGAATAGTATAGTAGTAGTTATGGAGTTGCAATGTCGTGTTTCACAACTGAATTATCAATTGTTTGGTTATTACCAGCTTTAAGTCATATAATTAAATTATTCAAGATTCGGACAATTTTACATTTGACTTCTTTTTTTGCCAGTAACATACTTCACTGCTATTCATTAGGATTGTTATCAAAACTGCCTACGTCAAAACGTCCTCGCATATGGATTTATTATCATAAGCGTAATATATGTACCGCGTTCCACGCCCATACCGCGATACTTTAGGTGGTGGTTATTCACGATTTTTTTTACATTAGTTCCACACAGGAGGCGCTGAGGAAAATAATTCTCCTCGGGTCCTGTGTCATCTTTGGTAATGCTGCGTGGAGGGTCTTTTTAGGGAAGGAAGAATAAGTTTTGGGTAGGCAAAAAATATGAAGTGTGGGTAGGAATCTGGAGGTCAGTACGTTCACATGAATCCATCCCTCCCAATGCGGTTCCAAAGGACTCCCTAATCCATTCACTCCCGATCCGGCGCGCCATGTAGCTGGTGGGCAGACGCATCCTCGGCCAAGACCCGGACAAACCTCACACCGTGAACCCGGGCACTCCTGCCAAGTCACCATACATAGCAAACCGCTTTGGGTGACTTATGGCAGAGGTGTTGGTTACCCAATAAAAGGTCCCGGGATGGTGGTACCCATACACTAAGAATCCTATTATTTTTTTTAACAAATCAATTCATATTTTTTTAAATTTCTAGTGTAACCGTAGTTTAACTTTTGCTTGTAATACACATCTACCACGATGATGGACACTACAATAATGTACGAAACGTTGACTAAAGAAGGAGGTAGCGAATACATTTTTTAATAAAATAAAATACTTTTTGTTTAAAACCACGAGATTTATTAATTTATGAACCGACCGGTTTCGCTTTATTAAAGCTTCATCAGGGTACAAATTAATACTAAACAAGAAGTACATAATGTGTGCTTATATATAAGAAAATATAGAGGGAGACAACATGATACAAATATTACTAACACATAGACGGCCATAAAATACATTAACATAAGTACTCAAGTACTGGGAAAAACCGACAGATAATTTATTATTATAACCCATTAGTGTACACAATTAACTGTCGGTTTTTTCCAGTACTTGAGTACTTATGTTAATGTATTTTATGGACGTCTATGTGTTAGTAATATTTGTATCATGTTGTCTCACTTTTATTATTATAACCCATTAGTCTACATAATTATCTGTCGGTTTTTCCCAGTACTTGAGTACTTATGTTAATGTATTTTATGGCCGCCTATGTGTTAGTAATATTTGTATCATGTTGTCTCCCTCTATATTTTGTTATGTATAAGCACACATTATGTACTTCTTGTTTAGTATTAATTTGTACCCTGATGAAGCTTTAATAAAGCGAAACCGGTCGGTTCATAAATTAATAAATCTCGTGGTTTTAAACAAAAAAGTATTTTATTTTATTAAATATGTCAAACCACAAAGTGATTGCTTTCTACAATAATAATACATTTTTTGTTTTTTTATAAATATCACCCCAAAGTTCGCGGTATGAGTATGGAACAAGAGGTTAAGAGATAGATAATATAATATAAACGCAGTTATTGAAAAAAAAATAATAGAGAAAAAAGATAAATAAATCATCGGGGGTTGTTTTATGATGCCGGGAGAGCATAAGCCTCCAGAGATTTCAATAATACATAATAAAGTACCCAACTTATCAATCCATTGTAAACCGAAAATCGAGAATGATCCCATTTATCTGGTTCGTCCTCCCTAATACATCATCGGTATGGCTTGCGAAAATACTGAATATATCTAAAAGATAAATAATATTCAACAAAAACTAGGTCAGGATGATCCAAAAAATGAAACACAGGAGGCCCTGAGGAAAACAAATCCCTCAAGGCCTACGTTTTCTTAAGGGATGCCGCATGGAGTGTCTTTTTAGGAAAAGAAAGAAGACCAATTTATGGGAAGGAAAAGGGTATAAGGGATGGGCAGGAATCTGGGGGTCAGTGAAACACGCCAAAAGCGCTCCCATTGGCGGAATCCATAATAAGATATGGAATAACCACATGGGGACATTCAACAAAAACAAATCTTCTTTCAGTGCAAAACGTACAATATTCTTTGGTAAAATTATTATTAAAAAAAACTGAATACGAACAAAGACATGATATACCAAAATCATTATTATACAACTCTGTAAATGTATTATCTGTTCGTGCTATATTGTGGCTTAAAATTGCGAGTCAGCATACATCTCAATCTGAATATAATAAACTAGTGGTTCATGTTCATAATACAAGACTAACTGCAAATGATGGACTTATAATTCCCAGATACCTAAATAAATACGGTCAAAGAACTCTAGAATACCTTGTTCCAATAATTTACAACATGTTACCCAACGCAATAAAAAACTGTGAATTGAGTTTCAGAAGGAAATGTGCTCTAAAAAAATGGTTAAGTGAAAGAACTTTTTTGTACTAATTTCTGATATTTTCCGCTTTTCGTTTTAATGTTTTTTCCATTATTATTTTCTCTTGTCTTTTCTTTTATTTCTTTCATCTTCTCTGTTCTGTATTTCTTATAAATTTTATTAACAATATTTTTTTTTCATGTACCTGTATATTTTATGTACCTGTCTCTTCGACTTGGTCGAAGACCTGTCGCAATTTAAAAAAAAGTAATTGTCAAAAGAACCCGTTGACAAACTGATATCAATCAGTTTAACGGGACTTAATTTAAAAATGTAAAAAACTGTAAATAAATAATAAAGGAATTTTATTAAAAAAAAAAAACCAATGTACACGGTTGACATTTGTCACATCGGGTCGCATCTACGACTCATCCTTAAGTTCAACTGCTAGGCTGTGGAACAATTTGCCGGGACTCCTTGTTTCCACCCACATACTACACGGATCGTCTCAAGACACATGGTTCACTCCTTTCTCTCCTCAAAAAGACCCTTCACACAGCACCCCCAAAGATGACAGAGACCCCGAGGGATATTTTTTGCTCGGGTGCGGAATCCTTGAAAAAAACTATATGTTAGCTCGCAAAATCATTTCCGTCATGATAATAATAATAATAGTTGAATAATTTGTAGAACGCCGTTTTTGTGAAAAATCACCTCAAGGGCGCTGTACAATTCATTAAGAATTCTTAGGTTCTATCTAATTCTACTGTTTACAAATGGATACAGAAACATATTTACCTGGCAGGTCACTTCCGATAAACACACTTTAATTAGAAAGTTTATTAATTGGAGAAGATACGGCTGTGCACGCGGAGGACATTATATTTAAAACAATGGACATTTGCTTCCCCATCACTATTAGTATTACATTTATGAAAAGATTAGTGGCAAAAGTAGAGTTGATATTTATTTTGAAAGACTGGAGAATTTAGGACTCTTTAGGGCTGGAGAATGTTCATGAAATAACCTTTATAAACACTTACAAATAGGTTATTTCTACATTTTTACAAATTAGTTATTTACAGTGTCACGGGCATTGAATGTGAAGGTGAAAGATTTTTGATTTTATGTCATGAGATATAAAGCTTTAAAAGGAAATAACCAGACAAAACCGGAAATATGTATTTCTATGGACAACTTGAATAGAGCTGTGCAGCATGATTCACTATCGACCTTTTACTTTTTGTTTTAGGGATGTCACTAAAACAATAACGATTTCTATGGAGACACACGCGTTGAAGTATAAACACGCTTATTATACTTGACTGCTATCGTCATTTTAACGCATATATCTGTTTACGTTGCTGACCGGTTAAATAAAATTTTAGCCGTTTGTACTCTTTTCCACAAAAAGTATAAATTTATTTCGAAAGATTGTTCTTTTATCTGATAAAGTTATGTTTTAATTATGAGAAAATATGTTTATACATAGCATAATAAGCTTATACCGTAGGTCGTTGGCAGATTTGTTAAATTTTCAAACAAAATTTTGTATTACAATACACAGTTCAGCAGTAAAATAATCATCGTGCAGTAAAATAAATCAGTTAATTATTTTACTATTTTTCAGAATTTTAATTTTAGTTTAAATAAAATTATTAAAAAAAAGATCCGCGCACGTGTTTTGTGACGAAAATACTTCAGCTTGTCTATTTATTTACGGTCTTACAAACTAATATATTTAAGATTTTTTTTACATTCTTCGATATTATTGAAAAATTATAAATATTTATGCTCAAAAAATAAATACAAAAAGTACATAATGTTAATAGTTTTATCATCACGCCTTTCAGCATTTTTGAATGTAGGTATAAATTAAAGCAAATTTTGAATGAAATAAAATCGATATTGAGTTATTTATTTATAAGTACATGTTACATGATTAATACATTTACTTGAGAAGATACATTGGGTCACCATACTAGGCGGCTGCCTGTAACATGGTGACCAATGGAGGATAGTTATTTTGAAATGAAGCCTAGTAAGCGTAAACATATTTAAGTAAAATTAGAAAAAAAAATTGAAAATTAGTAGAAATGTTTCCAGTAACTCACAAATTGCCAAAGTTGCCTGGAAAATAAACACAAATAAGTAAGGTAGCTGTTATTTATGTATATAAATACACATACATACATACATGCACACATACATACAAATATATACTTACATAAACATGTATTTATGCATACCCATACATACTTATATACACTTACATAAACATGTATTTACGCATACCCACACATACACGTTTTTTTTATTTTTTTTTATTAATAATTTTTTTTTGTTACATACATAAAAATATTACAAAAAACATTTCTTTTGATAAGAAGTAAAAAAAGGAACTATAAAATTAAATATGTAGCTTAAAGATAAACAATATTACAATTTAACAAAAAAAAAGATATTACAATAGTATACATATATGTATGATAACAAAAAAAAAAATCCCACATAGGCATCGCCAGTTCGTGGGTATATTTAAGTTTTTTTTAATGCAGTTAAGTTACAACATGGCAAATTAAACTTTAAATTAGTAAATTAAAACATAATTATGGTTTAACATATTTATAGAACAAATAATTCCGTATTTACAAAACTAAAGTTAAGAAAAGAAGAAAAAAAAATATATATATATGAAAAACAAAAAAGGTTAAATAAAAATTAGGATTTGTAAAGTTATAACAGGTATGATGTTATAGCAGGTATGTATTTGTGTCATTTGTAGTTACCCAAGTCTTTATTAATTTTTTGTATATGCTGTAAGAGGATATGTTTTTAGATTTAATTTCTATAGTCTGATACAGTGCATTATAGATTTATTCATATATATACACATACATATACATACACATACATATATACACCTAAATTTGATGGCAGAAACGAGCCGTCATCAAATAGTGACAAAAACAAGAACATCTAAAGGAGGCTGGATACTACTGCATGATATATATACATGCGTGTATTATAAAGTTATAATATACGCATGCTATGTTTGCACGTCTCGGTTTTAAATATAATTTTATACTTTTGAATGTAGCTATTACTTTTTGGTTATCCATTATAGAAAAATGAAACAATATAACTTTGTATAAACCACTTATATGATGTGCAAATCCGACCGGTTTCGGAACAAACGTTCCTTCGTCAGGGAAAGCTTATACTACTTTGACAGTTTAGAACAATGTTTTATTGTGGTAGGGATGGAGCCATTGTTAGTTAATAATGTAGATTGGGTGGGTAGGTATTAGTGTAGAGTGGGTGGGTAGGGGAACAAATCCATGATTGGGCTATATGACAATATTTTTTGTTTATTGATAATAGATTCATTATTTTTAAGGGATTTTTTAATTTCCAAAGCTTCTAAGTTATCTAAACGTTTTCCTTTATGATTAATATGAAGTATTAATTCTTATTAATACTTCATATTACTTCATATTAATAAATCTGAAGTATTAATTCTTCATATTAATCATAAAGGAAAACGTTTAGATAACTTAGAAGCTTTGGAAATTAAAAAATCCCTTAAAAATAATGAATCTATTATCAACAAACAAAAAATATTGTCATATAGCCCAATCATGGATTTGTTCCCCTACCCACCCACTCTACACTAATACCTACCCACCCAATCTACATTATTAACTAACAATGGCTCCATCCCTACCACAATAAAACATTGTTCTAAACTGTCAAATTAGTATAAGCTTTCCCTGACGAAGGAACGTTTGTTCCGAAACCGGTCGGATTTGCACATCATATAAGTGGTTTATACAAAGTTATATTGTTTCATTTTTCTATAATTTTATACATTTTTTTTTTTAAACTGGAGAATAATTAATCTTTCTCTTTGGAACCGCCCTGTACGATCGTAAGAACATCTTTCGACAAATTTGGAGTCTCAGCCGCTGGCCCATAAATATGTGGTAAAACATGTGGCCCTGAAAGAAATTATTTTACAGTGTTTTTTTGTTTAAGGTTAGTAAACAACACGAATGGTAAAAAACATTAATTATGTCATTATTTTGTTAACGTTTTGAAGTGACCTTATAAGTTACAAGGGAACTACTTTGGAAAACGAAAGTATGTAGGTTACTGTTTTTACCTTGAGAATTCCCTTGAAATTCGAAAGATAAACTCCGTTTCTGAAATAAGTTGCTTATGAAAATAATCAAATAAGAAGTGTCCACTCCAACGCTCTTTGAGGACTTTCGCTACAGAAAATGGTAATATTTAAGACATCAAGAAAAAGATTTGATTATGAAAAACTGAATAAAATTATTAGTAGATGTGAAATAAAGTGATTATTATAAAAGGTTACAGAAATAGAATGGTGCCCGGGTTCAAGGGGTGAGGTTTGTCCGACTTTTGGTGATGGATACATCTGCCCACCAGCTGCAAGCCAGAACGGGAGAGACTGGTTGAGGGAGACCTTTTGACATCTCCAGCAGGGGTCTAGGTAAATTGATCGAATTGCAATTTTTCGAAATCAATTGTTCGAAATGCAATTTTTCGAATATCAATTTATCTAAAACATATTTTTCAAACATCAATTGACCGAAACACTAGTTTTTCGAATTGATATAAGTATATATACAGTACGTACAAGAGTATTTTATTATAGGATGGACAATATCAGCTAACCTAACCTAACAGTATCTCGTTAGTCGTAAGCAAGTGAAATATATATTTTTTTAAAGTTGATTAACAAATTCCAAAAATATATATTTCAGCCAATTGCTGTTCGAAAAATTAGTCTTTCGAAAAACTGAAAAACGAACAATTGATTTTGAACAATTGATTTTGAAAAACATGTCTGCTCTCCTCCAACAGGACATCGCCTTGCACCGCAATGGGAGGGATGGATTCATACGTCCGTCACTCCTGGAAACTCTGTTCCGCAGATTCCCACCCACCACTGATACCTTTTGAACTTCATCTTATCCCTTTCCTCAAAAGACTCTCCACACAGCATCCCCAAAGATGACATAGGCCCTGAGGGTAATTATTTTACATGGGGCCTCCTGCGTGAAGATAATATAAAAAGGGGGAAGTTCTGGGAACGAAAAAGACATGAGGGGTGGGTAGAAACCGGAGGTAAATGTGTTCAGGAGTAACGAACGTATTAATCCATCCCTTCCACTGCGATGCAAGGCGATGTTTCGAGAGAGTCCTGCTGGAGAGGCTAAAAGGTCTCCCACAACCAGTCTATCCGGCCCGCCACGTAGTAGGTGGGCAAAAGCATCCGCCGCCAAGACCTAAACAAACCTCACCCCATGAACCCGGGCACCCCTGCTTAATCACCAAACACATGGCATGACCTTTTTCAGGGGTGTTAGTTAATAGGTTTTACGTTGAATTTAATTACGATTGGAATGGAATCAATAGCGATTTCATGCAGATTTTCGAAGCGTTTCTTGTTTTATAAACACGTTTCAATAACTAAACTAAAGTTAACCTGAACGAAAAAGCGACGACAGACTTTGCCCCCTGTTTTTGCGTCGTATGATATAAATCATTTCCTTTTTACTTTAATGGACGCTCCTTGCATGTTAATTGATGGAAATGTTCCTAAAGCTTCCACAAGAACTCATACTAATACAAAAACCAACGCTAAAATAAGCCACATTGTCAAAAATTCTTACATAAACTACAACGCTGAAAATCTGGCTATTGCAAATACTAGGAACTCTTCAAGTAAATTGATTACTTCAGTAAATTTCTTGAAGTCGCGACGTGAAAAACATCTCCTGATTTAATATCCAGGCGTCAACAAAATATAACATATAGTAAAAAGTGTCTTAAAATGCTTTGTTCAGATTCAAAAATTCAACGAAAAATAGGTCCTTTGCGACTCACTGACGTATTTTAGTACCATTTCCAAGTGGGGACTTGGAAAATATTTCCTGAATAAATGTCAAGATGTGAAAATTAACCACGTTTTCAAAAGAGAGAAATATTTCTAGGAAAATGATGCTTGTCTGTATTACAATACGGTGCTTTTTTACGTGGTGGCGAAAATCAGTACGGTTTCCCGGTGGGGTCGGGGAAAATATCTCTTCGCTCGCTTGTCTCCCTGGCAGGCTCGGTTCACTCAGTATTGCCGTGTCCGTCCCCGTGTGAACACATAACAGCGAATTTCCCGCGATAAATTATTCTGACAGTTACCCCCCGCGTGTTCTAAATTCAAAAAATATTATTTGGAATACGGATTGTGTGTGACTGTGGGATTTTCTTTTGACAGACAGGTATGCATATTTTTATATAACTGTTTTATGGATAAGAATATTGTAATGATTTGGTTTAAAAAATATATTAATTACAGCTTGAAATTAAATTTTATATAATAATCAACTATGATTACGTATTTTTCATTGCAATAAATTTCACAAAAATGAATATTTTGATTTAGTTAAAATAAATAAAATAAAAATTATTAATTTATGAAGAATGAATTAAAAATGTAATGCATTGATTTACAAGAACTTGTACATACAATGTATTTATACACACCGATAGTATCAAAAGTTTCGAAAAATATTTATGAATTAGATCACCCGCAGTCCCCCTTTACCCCGCAAATTCCCAAAGATACTAGGTGCGTAATGATGTTAAGCAATTTCGTTTAAATTTAGACTCAAATTAAATCGACCATTTTCTTTAGTTTCATCCATCTTAAACATTTTTTATCCATCTTAAGTGTGATTTTAATGAAGTATTTTTCCTTTGATAAAAACCTCTTTCGTTTAATTAAAAAAATTCAAAACCAAGGCCAAGTTAAGCTTGTGAGTTTTAATGAACCTAATTTATTTTATTCTACGAGTTTCTACTTCAAAATTATGCAAAAAATATTATATTCAACTTTGAAAAATGTTGAGTTGCGGGGAATCCATTTTGCTTAGCATGAAAAAAGTATCTTCGGGTTTGACCAAGTCACAACTCTTCTGTTGTCTTACAAAGGAAGGGACTTAATCCCGGACAATAAATCATAATAAAACGTCTACGGGAAGAAGCAACTTTTCAAACGGATACAAAACATCCCCTATTTTAAGTCGTAAAGTTTTCTTCATACATTTTCCAGGCAGAAACAATAATCGGGCCACGTGACAAACTGCCTAACTTTTCCGATGAACGATAGGGGAAGGGTAGCTGAAATACAACCCCCGACCACTCGAAATGTTAAACAGGGGTAAAAAATATCAAGTTTTCCCCATCGTTAAACACCCTTATTTTGTAAGATATCTGATACCTGCTTCACGTTGTTTCCATAGCTACTTTGCTGCAAAAATACGTCTCTGAAATATACAAAAGCGAGCTGATTTTGGTTGTAAGTATTTTTTTTTGTTAAAACGCAATAAAATTCCTTTGATCTTGCAAATTTCCTCGTTCTAAAGGGAAACAAACAGTCTAAAAATACACAAAGGTGCACTTTTTAAATAAGAATAACTCTCAAAAAATGAGAAAAAATTCTTGTTTTTTCCATCATTTATTAAGTTCGCATAGGGAGAGTGTGGCATACAGAATACTCCCAAAGAACGCTTTTACTCTCTCTTCTGCGTACCCACGTTATTCCGTTAATCATGAACCGTACAAAAACCTTTTAAATAGCTTTTTGTGCTATAATCTGGCAGACATACGCCTTAACTTAATGTTAGTACTGTTTACACATTCATGGCAAAACATGCTATTAGGGCGAACATCCGCTTCTTATAACAATGCGACCTTTAACGCGAAATCCTGCAAAAACTATGTAGGTGCTTTACGCATTTGTTATGGAATATCGCCGGCGATGATGGTACGTCCGGCATAGAAGCTACTCGTTAGAGTTATCCTTGCAATATTATATTCTGAGTGGTGAGGGCGATGCAAAGGAAAATAAACTTCCCGCTTTGGGAAAATTCACTTTGAAAGCATCGCTTTATGTAAGGTATTAAACTGCACGGGTTCGGCAGCAATGATGAAGGGAAATGGAAGGGGTGTTTAAGGTTTGCTAACTTGCAGAAAACACGTACAAATTGTACTTATACGATTCTTTTAAATGCTAATTACACCGTTGGAAGTTCTATACAAGTTACAGGCAAATCATTTTAAAGAGCTCACGTTTCAATGTATTTGTGCGCAGTGATAGTATCGAAAAAAAATAATTTATGAACTAGTTTGGAACATCAGGCCCTCTTACCCCACAAATTCCCAAATATAATGGGTGCGTAATGGCGTTTAGCAATTCGTTTAAGTGTATACTAGCAAATTAAATTCTACAATGTTCCTTTTATATTTTTTTTTTAGTTTCATTCTTCAGCTTTCTACGAAAAACATTTTTTATCCAACCTGTACAGCGCTACATAAGCAAAGGGTCACTTTGAAAAGTTTAACCTGTAAATAACTACAAATTTCTCGAAAGAATCAATTTGCAACTGTAAAACTTCATCAAAATTGTCATAAAATAATTACGGAAATATAATAGTTTTTCCTGAGTGCCACTAAAATCAAATATGAGAAAGTTTGTCGTGTCTCCCAAATTTTGTATTAAAAAAAGAGCATCTTCCATTTAAAACCCAGGAAAACAGAATCGGAATTCCCACCAAAGTGAGTGAGTCAACCAAAAATTATTCAATAATTCACAATTACATAGCTTTATTGAGTTTTCCTAGTCCCCATAGAAATTTAGTTTACAGTTTTTATG
The DNA here is from genome assembly GCA_929108145.2 of Limnephilus rhombicus. Lineage (NCBI taxonomy): Eukaryota > Metazoa > Arthropoda > Insecta > Trichoptera > Limnephilidae > Limnephilus > Limnephilus rhombicus. The sequence continues at coordinate 23,849,145 of OV815286.1, forward strand.
AAGATGGATCCTTACATCCGTTGATTTAATAGTCATTTTTAAATGTTTTCAGAGGTCACGATGTCTGAAGTTGTTTATCATAACCAGCCATTTATTTCAATTTCGCTCACTTGTCAAGACAAGGAGTTCCTACGTATAAATCAGTTCACGAGTAATAAAAGATGATGTCATTCAATCAGATTTTTGCCAAGTCATAATACTTAGGATCAAGCAAACACCTACCGCATTTGATAAACAAACATATTAAATCATGAAACCAATGCAATTTGTAGTAAGCAAATAAAACAAAAACAACTAATAAAAACAAGAGTGTGTATTTTTATTTATTGTTTATTAACGCCCTGGTGGGCTTTTACATGAAAATTTTACAATTAAAATTGTAATAAAACAGCACATGTGCCATCATTAATAAAATGTAGTGCAAATGAGCAAAATACTATATACCTACGATGATTAAAATTTTAAATATACCTTATGGAAGTCTTTCTTTCTTTTTCAAACATATTTTATCAATTTCAAAATCAGGAATAACAGAACGAGAAACTGTCATAAAAATAAATCGCAAACGTAAGACTTTATTTTATAATAGTTTCACACAGGAGACCTCGAGGAAAATAATTTCCCTCGGGGCCTACGACTTCTATGGAGATGCTGTGTGGAGGGTCTTTTAACGCAAAGGTAGGAGAAGATGTTATGGGAAGGAAAAGATATGAGGAGTGGGTAGTAATCTGGGTCCAGGAGTGACGGATGTATGAATCCATCCCTCCTACTGCGGTGCAAGGCGATCGAGAGAATCCTGCAGGAGAAACCAAACGGTCTCCCTCAACCAGTCCCATAATCTGCCGCACAAAACATAGAGAAACCTCACCCCTTCCTGCTAAGTCAGCAAACGTAACGAACCACTTGGGGTGATTTATGGCAGAGGTGTTGGTTATCCAATAAATGGTTTCCGGGGCGGCGGTACCTATACCCTCCAACATAATTGAAACAAACTTCACCCCATTAACTTGAGTACCTTTTCTAAGTCAGCAAACGTAACCAACACCTCTGCCATAGGTCACCCCAAGTGGTTCGCTACGTTTGGTGATTTAGCAGGGGTGCCCGGGTTCATGGGGTGAGGTTTGTCTAGGTCTTGGAGGCGGATGGCCAGGACATACTGAACCCCAGATTCCTACCCACTCCTTAAACCCTTTTCCTTCCCAGAATTCTCCTCTCCTTCCTTCCTTAAAAAAAACCCTCCACACAACATCCCCAAAGATGACATAGGCCCTGAGGGAAATTATTTTCCTCAGGGCCTCCAGTGTGGAGCTCATGTAAAAAAAAAAAAAAGACTGTTAATCGATTATAAGTTTACCCCTAAAATCCTTCACGCAACAGGAAACTACGATAATTTAGTTACGATTTAATATATTGTTTTAGTTGCAACCTAATTTAGTGAGCTGCGCTTCTTCAGCCAACGCAACGTTTCGGATAGCATTTCACTGGCCTTCATCTGTGCAGATGTCTAACGCTTTTTTTACACTATCGTCGAATAAATCAAGCGATTTTTTTTACACTATCGTCGAATAAATAAATTACAACTGCAAAAACTCTCGAATGATAAACTTGGAAACTCGACGACAAATTTTAACCATGAACAGCTATCAAACGAACCGCCCGTTTCTGCACAGAATCGAGGGTATTGAAAAAGGAAAGGTGTGTAAGGAGAATATATGACACAAATGTGAATGGTAGAAGAAGTCGGGGATGCCCGGGGAAGGCACGACAAGTGAATCAGATACTCGAGTCGGGCCACGTCAGGAGTCAAATTAATAGAAGATATAAGATAATCTCATATATGAGACGATAAATTAATGTGAATGAGGCAAGGAGTGAGCCAAGATCGAGTTGTTTGACGGTCCGTCCTCTATGCCTACCCCTGCGGAGAAACGGCGTGATAGTTAGTTAGTTAGAAAATTGAATTCATTTTGAATTTTTCGGATTGTGCAAAAAAAAGCCAAAAAGAACAAAGTGTTCTCAAGAGCTGCGCTGTATATTTATCGTATTATACAAAACAAAAAGGTTATCTTTCAATTTTCTACGTGACGTCTTCTAGAAGTCGTGTCTGCTATTTTCCATTATGTTTTGTACTTCTACGACTTTTTTCAACATTTTCGGGTGAAAGAGAAATCAATTTAATCCGTCTCGGGATAGAAAGATAGATTATTTGTTTTCGTCACGCGATCTTTAAGACCAATAAACTCGCAGTATCTGCAGGCTGCACCTTGGACAAATCAACTAATGCATATTTAATAGATAAGTTAAACGCAAAGTTAATGTGACTTTTCTTTGAATTATTTCCCGCGCTCGAATTAAAATAGATGTGTTCTTGGAAAGCACTCAATTCAAACTACAGGTACCAACACGAATATTTGAATAAAATATTATGGAAAACTAACCGAAGTATAACGTCTGCAGGGGGAAAATATTTAAAAAAAAAATGTATTTAATTAAATAAAAATTAACGATAAGCAGATTTATTTTTCTTCTTCAATAATTAGTAGGAAGTTTTTTATGACCATCAGGCACACGCTTCTCGCTTCAACCACATTCAAACATCATTTCATCACCATTTTTACACATAAATTTTATAAAATTCCATTATCAAAAAAATTTGATTTTCAAATAAATGTTAAATTTGAAAATTTGTCATTTTCAGTTTGAAGTAAAACTCACTTTGTATTACGATTATAAATATTAACACTTAGCAAAACTAAAAACGGTTTTCGATTAGTTTCTTATTATTTAAAAAAAAGACTTAACTGCCCGAAGTCAGTGGGTCGACGAAATCGCTTTTTTTTTAACATTAGCTCCACACAGGAGGCTTTGAGGCAAAAATATCCCTCAGGACCTATGTCCTCTTTGAATATGCTGCGTGGAGGGTCTTTTTATGGAAAGGAAGAAGAAAAAATTTGAGGGGTGGGTAGGAATCTGGGCTCAATATGTCGAAAAGAGACGGAAGTATTAATCCATCTCTCCCACTGCGTTGCAAGGCGATGGGTTGAGGAGTCCGGTTGGAGAGGTCAAAAAGTCTTCCTAAACCGCCTCTCCCGATCCGGCCCGCAAGGCTGTAGGTGGGAAAACGCTTCCGCAGCCTAGACCTACACAAACCTCATTTCATGAGACACTCGGACACTCCTGCCAAGTCACCAAACGTAGCGAACCACTTGGGGCGACCTATGGCAGGGGTGTTGGTTATCCAATAAATTGTTCCCGGTACCCATACCCGCCCCCAAGTTGAATGTCCGCTTTGTAGAAGAAGTCGGGTAATACATGGCACGATCATGTTTAATGAACTAAATACTTAAGTCGGGTCATGTCTCATGTCAAGAGTCAGAAAATAGAAAGGGTGTGTATGAGACGATGTATCAATGTAAATGAAGCAATAAGTATGTATCAAGGCCGAATGGTTAGGCGGTCAGTCCTGTATGCCTACCCCAGCTATGAGACAATGTATCAATGGTTATCGGCATTACGGTTATCGGCATTACGGTTTGTTAGTTACCTACCTGGCTATTCAGTTCTGACCTCCAAATACGGTGTAAACTATTTCAAGTAACGTTTGGTTCAAGGTTCACACTGAAAATATTTACGGATTTGTAACGAGGTGCAAATATTAGCACCTGGGGTCCTAGCATGGTCGATCGATATAGGTTTTATCGAAAATGTCGGTAACTTGTCATCGCTCCCGAGCTCGACTGCAGGCCGCTAACGAACAAACAATAGTTCACAACGACTAAGGGTTCCTAATTTATTTGACGTGAACTGTTATTTCTTCGTTAGTGGCCTGCAGTCGTGCTCGGGGGCGATTTCAAGTTACCGACATATTCGATAAAATCTATATCGATAGACCATGCTAGGGGGGCTGGTAGCTTATCCATACGATAACGAATATTAATAAATTAACATATAAATACTCGCAACAGGTTAAAACAACTCGGTTAACTTATCCCATAAATAGCCACTACTCATAGGTTCAAGCACTAAATAGTAAACTAAGACTTTTTAAATAAATAAATCGTGTTTAATAAATCTAAAATGATAATCTAGGAGGAGGATGGTGAAATACCTCCTAATTAATTTCCTTGGTTACGTCATAATTAATAAGCATTGAGTGAATTTTCGAAGCCGTACTGCAGTGAACAAAATGAACAAACGAAAATTGGCATTTCCACCCCACCAATGATTGTGGGGAGTTCGTACGAATTAATTGATTTACCGACCAATTTCCATTTTGCCTAGCCACCGTGTGAATTCAAATGCAGCCCGGATGGATTCAAGTTTTAATTAAAACCAAACAAATAACACGACAAAGGAGAATTGAGTATTCAATACGCGACCGAAACTGATACTTGTGATGATGTATATATTATTATTTCGCTAACTATTGGGATATTCATACCAAGAATGTTCATAAGTTTCTAACTAAACAATCAAATCAGCAGATAATTAATTACTGAACGAGCTTGAAATAATTGTGAAACTTTGTTTTATCAATTTGATAATTTGTTCTAAAAGTGATAAATAGCTGAAAATGGATTTGCGAAAAGTTTTACAGATTTTTATTATCAATATTTTCTTATTTTTAAAAACGTTTATACTGTAGTTTGTACGGTGCATATTTTGATTGATTGAGGTGCAATTTACGCTTAAAAGTTTGGACATATTCAGCAAATGGACAAAAAAAGAGAACGCGTGACGCGTAAGGACGCAAGCTAATAAAAAAAATGAGTGTGCTTTACACCACACAATTGAAGAAAAACTTCTGCTCCATCTATATGATAGGAAGAGAGAAAGAAAATGTGCGCGCGCACTGCTCTCTCTTGCTCCTACAGTGTGATACAGACAATAGGCCTGCACTGTGTAACGTAACTGGCTATGGATTTCTCTCTTGCCCCTGCAGTAATATACGAAGCGTACTCCCTCTCAACTACCTTTCGCCTCACTTTTCGTAACGCTCTCGTCACGCATTCGCCAGCTTACTCCCCAAGTCAAGCGTGTGTAAAGAAGTTTTACTTCAAAAAGAAATCTGGGAGGTCCAGAGAAGATATGGCACGACCAAGTGAATCAAATATTCGATTCGAGTCATGTAAAGAGTGTGTAAAACTGAAGAATCCGACAAAGATTGTGGTATACAGGAGTCACCAAATAATTATCGAAAATACCAACATTTGTCAGGAATGTAAATTTTGACCGAAGTTATGACATTATGATAATCTAGTCGACCTTTTTCTTAGGACCTTTCGATAAGCTGAAAAAAGTCTCCAACAACTGCTGTTAGAGGGAAAACAAAGTTATTTGTAGGGAGGTTTTACGGGGCTTCAATATGTGGTCAATGATATATGGGGGAAAAGTTTAACAGAAAGAAACTTGAAAAATTACAGTCAGAATATTAAAGTTGTGTAATTTTTTTGTCATCGGAATATAAAAAAGCATTCGTATAGCTTTCGTGTAATTTACTGGTTACATTTTAAGTGTCCTTGGAGTCCATATTTCACAAAAATTGAGAACCAGTTATTTCACAGAATTTGAACAATTTATCAAATTTAAGTTAATATTAAAGTTCTGTGAAAGTTCTTTTCAATTTCTATTTTTATTTCAGTTCTGTGGAACAACTTTTTTTAAGTTTGCTACAAAGAGAAAAAAAATCCTTCAGGGCTCGTGTCGTCTGTGCGGAGGGTCTTTTTGCGAAAGGAAGAGGAGGAAGTTCTGGGAAAGAAAAGGTTGGGTAGGAATTGGGGGGTCAGTGTATCCAAGAGTGACGGACTTATGAATCCATCCCTCCCACTGTGGTGCAAACCGACGGGTTGAGAGATAGTCTGGCTGGAGAGGTCTAGGTTATGTCCTTCCCAGCCACATCCGGCCCGCCAAGCAAAAGGTGAGCAACTGTATATAACGTTTACTGTATTTACTGTATATAACGTTCACCGCCAAGACCTATACAAACCTCATCGCATGAACCATGAGATGTTGGTTATCCAATAAATAAAGTTCCCGGGTCAGCGGTACTCATGCCCGCCTCCTAAATTGCTCATAATGGAATAATAACAGAACTTGAATAGAACTAACACGGAAATTGAAACATTGAAACAACTGGCCCGAAAAGTGTTATTACACAGGTTATATTTTGAGTGATGGTTCACAGACATTATGAAAACATCATAAATCAGAAAATTAATATTAAAAAATGGTATTTAAAGAAAAACGCCATAAATTTGGCTTGGTAATTAATATTTGTTTACTTTGATTTTTTTTATATTGAAGAACATTTTGAATAAATGTTGTTCAATATAAAAAAAATAAACCAAGAATTGTTTTTTTGACATTTTTCAACAGAACTGATTGATCGTTCCATTCAAAGAGGCCATATATTGCATTCTGTAACAATAGCTAATAGTTCAAACGATAAATAAATTTTGAAGTAAGAAGGAAAGGCACATACTTTAAATTATTAACTGAAAACAAAGACATATAACATTTTAATAGTCGATGAAGCCGAGTCCGTAAAAAATAAACAGTATTCTTCAAGATATTACAGATCTTCAATAAAACTATTCATTATTTAATGCTGCGTAGAAATCCGTATAATTACAAATCTAATAAATGTATTAGACTCCCGGAAGACGCGAATTCTGAGAAAACGTATTTAAACCTTCGCAATCGTCACTTTAAATTTTATAAATGTCCTATTTCGACAAAATAATTTCCAATGCCAAATTTAAAACGGAAATTGTGTTTTTGACAGTCAAATTTATTAATATATTCAGTAAAACTCATCATTGACAATTCAATTATTGCCACCGCACAGGGGACTTTTTTAAAAAAAAAATTTACATGAGCTCCACACAGGAGGCCCTGAGGAAAATAATTTCCCTCAGGGCCTATGTCATCTTTGGGGATGCTATGTGGAGGGGTTTTTTTTAAGGAAAAGAAGGAGAGGAGAGTTCTGGGAAGGAAAAGGGTTTAAGGGGTGGGTAGGAATCTATGGTTCAGTATGTCCTGGTCATCCGCCACCAACACCTAGACAAACCTCACCCCATGAACCCGGGCACCCCTGCTAAATCCCCAAACGTAGCGAACAACTTGGGGTGACCTATGGCAGAAGTGTTGGTTATCCAATAAAGGTTCCCGGGGCGGCGGTACCCATTCCCGCCTCCCAAATTGATCCTCCCAAATACTGGAGGCATATATGATGTCGACCACACTGATGGTGGAATGAGATATAAAAAATAAAGTATAAAAAAATCGGCATTGTATTTACAATAATTCATTGACATGCTTAACTAGTCCAGCGGTAAGGCTCTTGACTCGTACTCCGAAGGTCGCGGGATCGAATCCCGGCGTGGTAAACAATTTTTTTTTTATTAATTTGTGTTATTTCACAATTTATTCACTTAAAATAATATGTAGCGATTTGGGAACCTTTATTGGATAACCAACACCTCTGCCATAGGTCACCTCAAGTGATTCGCCACGTTTGGTGATTAAGCAGGGGTGCCCGGGTTCATGGGGTGAGGTTTGTCTAGGTCTTGGAGGCGGATGACCAGGATACACTGAACCCCAGATTCCTACCCACCCCTTAAACCCTTTTCCTTCACAGAACTCTCCTCTCCTACCTTTCCCTAAAAAAATCCTCCACACAGCATCCCCAAATATGACATAAGTCCTGAGGAAAATAATTTTCCTCAGGGTCTCCTGTGTTGAGCTCATGAAAAAATATATATATATATATATATATATATTTTTTTTTTTTATATTTTTATATACAAATATATACATATAGTATATTTGCGGCACGTTCCAGAGTGGAAGATACTCTCAGTATCGCCCTGGTGTAAGACCACCATTCAGAATTGAAACGTTGCTTGAAATGGCATTAGCCGTGTTTGGTGACCAGATCTGAATAGCCAGATACTTCCCCACCTTCCTATTCCCTATCTCCTTTCCTTCCCCATTACCTTCAGCCTCACAACATACCCCAATTGGGGATGCCATAGCAGTTGGGACTCTTGTGCGGTATTCATAAAAAAAAAACTGAAAACACAACAATGCACTCCAATGATTTTACTAGTGCACAAATTTTTTTTTTAAAAGAAGTTGTTTTTTCTAATTTGAAAAGAAGCTAATATCATTATTTATAAGATCCCACGACTCCTAGGAAAGAAGATGAAGAAGACTCCTACGATAAAGTAATAGATGTAGCCCTGGTGGCATACCACCACATAGAATGGAAACGTTGCTTGAAATGGATTCAGGCGTGTTTGGTGACTAGATCTTAAGGCATTACTAGGCAAGTAATGCCTCTCCTTCCTCTTCCCTGACTTCTTACCCTCCCCATTACCCTCAGCCTTACAACTTACTCGTACATTGGGGATTCTATAGTCTTATTGGCGCTGGACGGTTGGAAGCAGTTGGGACTCTTTTGCGTTGCTCACATAAAAAATATATGTTTGATAAATTTTGATCACTTTACACTAAAAGCCAGTGCAAATTGATGAGTGAGAAACGCCCGCGACATATTTCAGTTAAACTCGTTAGTGTAGTTTTAAATACGACCATATTTATATTATAATAACTGTCGATGTTACCATGTGTCGATGGTACCATAAAAAAATATAAATAAGCATCAAAAAGAATCGCCAACACTGTCGACTTAAACAAATATATAATATATAATTTAAATGTAAAACGCAATCATTACAAAAAATATTTATCTTTTAGTATTTATTTTTCAATTCTTCCTCCGCTCTTCAAAATATCATGAAATAAAATTTCGTAGAACGATGGCAAAAAAACATTTTATTAATAACACCTAAATGCTAACATAAAATTTATATTTTCGAACAAAGAATAATGTGTTCTTTATCTTCCAAAGAAACCTGTCGATATGGCATCCATCAAACGCAGAAAACTCCAACAAAAACACATTTTCCCTAGAATTTAATCTAGCTGTTCTCCCAAGTGTAAGATTATCAATATAAATTTGTTTGTTTTCTGACGTTTCCAACTATCTATCTATCTTGATCATTGGTAAATTCACTTCGTCCCTTTGGGAGCCTTCCCAAACTTTATTATGTACGTCTGCGGGTTTTCCCAGGTTTTCCAGGTTTTCACATTGGAAATTTACACACGACTGCATATCAATACACGAAGGAATCGACGGGGCATTTAGGACTATGTGTTTATTTCCACGTGGAACAGCCGCACTCAAAAGTTCTCGCCTTGAATCTCGAATACTGAAGGCTACTGATGTATTTTATGTTTCAGGGTGAAAGATTTTTATATAAATCAAATTCAAATCTAGCCCGTAAGGTTAGCAACAAAAATAATTCAGATATAATAAAATCTAAAATCAAAGTGAACCATTTAAATCACTAACTACTTGTGTTTTTCTTTTTTTTTCTTATAAAGTTTATTTTTCTCCGTAAAAAAGGCACGAAAAGTCATCAGGAGAATAAATCGCCAAATTTCACATTCAATTTGGCGTCTTAAAAACTGAACAGGTTTTCTTACAAGAATGTTTTGTTTAACATAAGTATTTTGAAGTGATTTGAAACTCGATGACGGCCGGCGTAGTACAGCGGTAAGGCTCTTGACTCGCATTCCGAAGGTCGCGGGATCGAATCCCGGCGTGGCAAATAAATTTTATTTGATTAATTTGTGTTATTTCACAATTTATTCACTTAAAATAACATATAGTATATTTTCGGCACGTTGCAGAGTGGAAGATACTCTCAGTATTGCCATGGTGTAAGACCACCATTCAGAATTGAAACGTTGCTTGAAATGGCATCAGCCGTGTTTGGTGACTAGATCTGAATAGCCAGGTACTTCCCCACCTTCCTCTTCCCTATCTCCTTCCCCTCCCAACTACCTTCAGCCTCACAACATACCCCAATTGGAGATGCCATAGTCTCACTGTCTCCAGACAGGAGTATCTAGTGAGGTATCACTGTTAAAAAAAAAACGAAAAAGCGACACTAAAAAGAGACAAATACATACATCTATGGGATTTAGAGTACGAGAGAATGAGATAGAATAATTAGTCTACCGATTATTATCGGTCTTCTCGTTGTGCGGTACTTCGTATCCTCCCCACTCTTGTCTACTTTAGTTTTCCGAAGTTTTCACTTTTACTGCGTGTGAACTGAACACAGCATATTTTTTAGGTCAGGAGTTATGGAGCATTGAAATATCTATTTAACTGCAAAAAAAAGAACAACTTGAGCGATAGTTATCTAAATTTAGGCAGGTGATTTTTACAAATTAAAATGAATTATAAATTTCAAGAATTATAAAATATCATTAAACTATAATTAACCTAAAAATATGGAATAAATGATTCATTGGCTTTACATCCATCTCAGTAAGCAGTTATATCGTTATACTCACATTTTTTCAATGTACAAAAGAGAGCAAAATAGTCTTCAAACCTCGGACGAAGTCAGGTAATAAAACTAATTTCATCGTGTCATTTTGAGCAAACACCTTTTCTTGGTGTCATTTCAAAATAGAAACGCACAACGTTTTCATTCCGCACCTAGTTTTCAAGAGTTTTCACAAAATCTCATTGAACAATTAATAAAGTAATATTCAGCAGCCGAACGTCGTCAAACAAGGCATTCTTTCGGGAATTTTCAAAAAAATTGTCACAGGCTGTTATGAAAATATAATGCGCAACGGTCTGAACTAACGCTTTTTCTTTGTAGGCAAATTTGAAAAGAAAATGATACAAATGAACTAGGAAAGAGTGTCAACTTCATGCGAAATACGAAGAAGCTCGACACGCTACCTTTTGGTTGGGTAAATTTAAAAATAGAGAGTTCAAATTTTATCATTATTTTGCAAGCAAATTTGCCCCTTGTTCATAGGCTATTTTGAGGCGGAACCTTTCACGATTAATGTATCGTTTAAAAAGATATATCCGTGCTTATTTTTTTCTTTATAATGTGAGTATTACAATATCTAATCGCCCTTCAGGTCATTTTTCACAAAAAGGCAATATGGCATCAATAAAATATCATTATTGAAACAATTTCCAGCATAATAAAATACTCCCAGTGAGATATATAAAACTCATACTGGGAAGGACAAAAAATAACAAAAAGTATTTTGAATTAAAATAGAAATATTAATGAATTTTAAGGTTAAAATATATGATAAAAATAGATAATTTGATAGGCATGGGTACCATAGACCTAGGAACCATTTATTGGATAATCAATATCTCTGCAGAGGTCACCCCAAGTGGTTCACAACGTTTGGTGACCAGATGATCATTCATTGGGTTAGGTTAGGTTAGGTATGTTCATGTCTTGATGGCTGCCCATTCCTGACGGGTCGAACCAGGTGATGCCCTTTTTGACTTTTTCAGCCGGACTTTCTCAACCCATCGCCTTGCATCGTACTGGGGGGGATGGATTCATAAGTCACTCCTAGAACCGCTAACCTTCAGGTACCTACCCACCCCTTATAACCTTTTCCTTTCCAGAACTTCCTATACTCCAGACCCCTACATACAGCATCCCCAAAGATGACGTAGGCCCTGAGGGAAATTAATTTTCTCAGGGTCTCCTGTCATGGTGTTTTAAAAGATACGAACCGTCCAATAATATTTGAATGATTTGTGAAGCGCTATTAATGTGAAAAATTACCCCAAAGGGGCTGTACAAATTTATGATATACTATATTTTTGAATGTAGCTATTACTTTGTGGTTATCCATTATAGAAAAATGAAACAATATAACTTTGTATAAACCACTTATATGATGTACAAATCCGACCGGTTTCGGAACAAACGTTCCTTCGTCAGGGAAAGCTTATACTAATTTGACAGTTTAGAACAATGTTTTATTGTGGTAGGGATGGAGCCATTGTTAGTTAATAATATAGATTGGGTGGGTAGGTATTAGTGTAGAGTGGGTGGGTAGGGGAACGAATCCATGATTGGGCTATATGACAATATTTTTTGTTTGTTGATAATAGATTCATTATTTTTAAGGGATTTTTTAATTTCCAAAGCTTCTAAGTTATCTAAACGTTTTCCTTTATGATTAATATGAAGAATATTTATCCCTGTGTTTTTTTTCAAAACTGTGGTTATTTTCAATGATATGGTTAGCGAACTCAGAAAAATTATTATTATTAAGACACCTTAAATGTTCTTTGATTCTGATTTCAAAATTACGAGTTGTTTTTCCTACCCACCCACTCTACACTATACCTACCCACCCAATCTACATTATTAACTAACAATGGCTCCATCCCTACCACAATAAAACATTGTTCTAAACTGTCAAATTAGTATAAGCTTTCCCTGACGAAGGAACGTTTGTTCCGAAACCGGTCGGATTTGAACATCATATAAGTGGTTTATACAAAGTTATATTGTTTCATTTTTTTATGATATACTTCTTCAATGCTCTATCTTACTAGTAACTACAGACTAGACAAAATAATTATAACACCTTATGGCTAACAGATTGCATTCACCGCTTCATCAACAAATAATGAAAAACTATATGTACAATGCATTTGACCAATGAATGTGTTGCTGCGTTAAAACGTAGAAAATATATACGTCCAAAACCAATGAATAAATAAATATGCCTGCCGAAATATTTATGAACAAACAACCTAACAATATTTGGACAATTTAACTGCTAATATAAAGTATTAAATTGCGTAAGAAGTCAACTAAATCAACTAATGCCTCCTCAGAAAGAAAATTCGTGTCTTTATAAAAATATTTACGTTTGAAGAACTTCAATCTCGTTTGATTAAAAAAATAATGAAAACATTTGCTTATCTCATGTTTATTTCTTTTTCAAGTGTGTTTCTGCAGAATTCGGACGGGGCAATTTACATTTCCTCGGCTTCATTTGAATTTTGAATAATATGCCGAAATTATTTTTTAGGTTCAAAAGATAGCATTGAAACACTCTGTGCAAAAATACACTCAGTTCCCTTTGACGGAGTAGCAAAAACGCTTCCCCCGCTTGTGGCCCATAAAAAGAGGAAAACCAAAAAAATGTTATCTAGAACGGACGCAATATGCCGACAAAATTAGGAGCCGCAGATATGAGACGGCACGGGCCACGCCACTTTTCAAACTTATATTAAAAATTCTAAGAAATATGTTTAAAAAACTAAACAAACTCGGAAGAATAATCGTGTTTGAGGCGTATGTGATCTAAAAAATGCATGAAACTTTCAAATTAATATTTTTTTATCGTATTTGAAATGTCAAATCCTATGGAATAGCGGTAAATTCTTTGCCAAAACTGCCACTAAGGCTAGAGATCAATGATGTTTAGCTGGTTCCCATATGCCATATTCAAAGAAACAAATTGTTTGACCTTTCCCGTGCGTCCCCGTTCCCCTCCCGCGTCCCCTTCCTAGCTAGCTTTATAAATTATAGCCAATATATTATTCTGATGTATTTCATTAAAATTCATTCAGTAGTTTTTGCGTGAAAGAGTAACAAACACACGTACAATCCATACAAACTTTCGCCTTTATAATATTACGAGTAGTAAGATTCATCCTATGCTTGCAAAACGGCAAAAAATGTCGCATATTAATTTTTTTAAAATATGTATTTATAGAAGATTCTATCTAGATTGCAAATTAATGAGGGTAGAATCTTGAATAAAGAGATATCATAAATAAAGATAGCAGCCAAAAAAATGGGTTAATAAAATGAAGATAATATTGGTAGTTCTTAGTCAAAGTATGATGTTCAAAATGACGGAATTCGATATGGTCGAATTAGATCAGTAGTCAGAGCGATCGATACCCAGCAATCAGAGGTCCTGGATACAATTATCACTGAATATTTTTCTGTAACTTTTTGTTTAAAATTTTTAGTTTGAGAGTTGATTTATGAGAGAGTCATTTATTCCATAAAAATAATTTTATTATCTCCGTATGGGTTACTTCACATATGCAAATTTAGGATATATAGGGATATATTTGCTAGTCGTTTTTGAATGGAAGATACTCTATCTAGACGAGACACCACCATTTAGAATCGAAGTTTGCTTCAAATGACTTCATCTATGTTCCGTGACCAGTCATGAATAGACGCTTACTTTCAAACCTTCCTCTTCGCATCTCCGTCCCCTCCCAACTTCATTCAGAATTTCAAAATCAGGAATACCACGTACCACAATCACACCCAGGCATTTGCATGTATATGATTAAATTTCTTATAAATCGATTGCAGAGGAAAGTGTGTTGTTTTTTCTGCATGTTTATTTAAAAATATATATATTCATCATTTAAAGTAAATTGTTACAATGTAAATAGTAAATATTTCATATACATTGTAATATACAATATGGACGACCATAAAAAAGCTAGGCTTGTGTGTATGGGGGATGTGTTATCACGTTATGAGTTTTTCTTTTTTTATATGTTAATAGTAGTTAGTATCCAGTGTACATTTTCAGATGAAATATAAAATCTTATAAATTGTTATTTACTTTTATGGTACTTTCTGATAATGTAAAAAAAACAATTACTTCGAGATCTTTATAATTGACTTGTCCTCTTGTCTTTTTTATATTTTAGAGTTGGGAGAGTTAACGTTTGTCTGAGATTTCTATTATTTTAAGGCCCGCCGCTAGTGGAGAAACTAGAAAAACCTGTTGGCTACTCAATCGCTATCCACAGGAAAGGAACTTGCGAATTTCATTGGCGGTCCGCACAGGCGACCCGTTGTCAAAGGCGACGTGAATGAAGACGTCAATGACAACGTCATGAAGACGACGTCAATCTTACCAATTTTATCTAAAATTTTTGAACGTGGAATTTACGATAGATTAAACAATTTTCTGCTAAAAAAAAAAAATTCTTATATAAAAAACAATACGGCTTTAGGAAAAAATCGAACACACTAGGAGCAATAAACGACTTAATCAGTAAACTTAGAAGTGGCATTGATGGTGGAAATTATATTTTATCTATATTAGTTGACCTTCAAAAAGCCTTTGATACAGTTAGTCATGACATACTTCTCAAGAAACTCGAGAAAATTGGTGTAGTTGGTCCTGCTCTCAATATACTCAAATCATATCTTAGCAATAGAAAGCAATTCGTTAGCATTAACAATCAAAATAGCAACTACGTTCCAATAAACTATGGAGTTCCGCAGGGGTCCATACTAGGTCCACTACTGTTCCAAATCTATATCAATAATATATCGAAATTAATTTTAAACGGTGAAATCTTTTTATACGCAGATGATACAGCAATTTTCTACTGGGGTAAAGATTTAGATATCTTACTAGAAAATGCACAAACAGATCTAGAAAAAATCAATAGTTGGCTCCAATCAAATGTTTTAACAATGAATGTTAAAAAAACAGGATACATGATCTTAAGCTCAACCCGTAAAATAGTTCCTCCTCATGTACCCTTAAAAATTGAAAACAACGACTTGCGAAACCTGATCCAGGAAAAATATCTTGGGTTGTGCATTGATCAGCATTTGACATTTAAACAACACATACAAGGTATTAAAGATAAAATCATCCCCTTAATTAGCGTATTTAGCCGGCTATCATATCTGTTGCCAAATAAATTAAAAATAGGTTTATATTATAGTCTCGTACAATCACATTTAAATTATTTGATTGAAATCTGGGGAAACGCATGTGAAACACACATAAATGAATTACAGGTAATACAAAACAAGGTGATCAAAAAACTATTTAATTACAAGCCCAGAACATCCACAAAAAAATTATATATGGAAACAAAACTATTAACATTAAGAAATTTATATGAATACAATATGTCTCCTTATATAAAAAATACAAAATAATCTCGTACACACAAACACAGAATTCATTAAAACGTCCCAAATACACAAACACTTTACACGACAACGCGATAACATACATTTAAATACCATCCACACTAACTATGGTAAACAATCCATTGGTTACGAGGGGGGCAACTTATATAATTGCCTCACAAATGACATTAAAAACGAAAAGAAGCTGGGTAAATTTAAAAAACAATTATTTATATTTATTCTTGATAAACAAAATAATGAAATAGAATAGCGCTGTATTGAAATATTTATTTTATCTTAATGTGTATAATTATTTCTAGTTAAATGAGTGTAAATGTAATTTTCTTTTAACTGGAATAATAAAAATAAAAAAAAACTTGCTGTTAATTGCCGCGGCCAGCGCGTTGCAGTTGCCAGGTTGACATGTTGCCATGGTAGCGCCTTACGACCTGTCAAGTTTTTGAGTAATTTGCGGAATGTAAGAGGAGGAAAATATCGATTTTGTTCAGAAAGTTGATAAATTATTATTATACACCCACCCTATAATTCCATATTTTATTACTGATTGGGAGAAGGCAAAGTACGTCATTCTGAACAAATCTTTGTCTAGGATACGTCTTAGACATCTGACGATTCATTTTGATTTATGAAATAAGAGAAATTTTTTAACAAACTTTTCAGATGCGAAGTCTACTTGTTCACAGAATTACTAATAAAAATAACTAATATTATTAAATAAACAGCTAATGTTATGCGACATATCGAATTGTTACAGAATACCAGTATCGCTAAAAACAACACGAGTGAGTGATAACATTAAACATTATCAATAAAACATATTTCTTTTACCGATCAATTACAAAATTCCAGAGACAAGGCATAAACTATCACGACTATCTAATGCAGGAATGCCCAACCCAAATAGTATGATAGGCTTAAATTTATGAGCTTAGGTGGGGCACTCGGGGGGGGGGATGTATATAACGGATATTACCGTTAATTTTTACCATTAATTCGGTGTCCAAAAATACTATAAACCACGACCTTCAATGCTACAAGGCATAAACTGAGAACCAACGTGCATATTGGTGTCCTTTGCACTCACCCTCCACTTATCATTAAATCAGGTCAGTTGCATTCGATCTTCAGAGAGATGGGCGGAAAAAATTTACCGGTTGGAATTGATTGCGAAAATAAATTTCTAGTGCGGTCATGCGCCTGGTACTTTTCAAGCATCAAAACTCCCATCGAGAGTCCGAGGTCTAATAACAAGAAAGTTCTAATTTCACAAAATACAATACAAACGTGATAAATTTAGGAGAACGATTTTTTTTCTTTTTTTATATGAATATCAAAATTCAAAACATAGAAGGCTGAAAACTTAATTTTGGGCCGCAAAAAATCTTCAATTGGGCCGCATGTTGGGCATGTCTGATCTAATGCTTTGTTTTTGACTCGCCCCCGAGGTGATATTTTGCAAAAACGGGGCCAAAAAAATAATCCAATTGTTATTCGTGGACACCTATGGAAATTCCGGAATGCCTTATCCGCTGAAATAAATTAAACTAAAAAAATAATGTGAACAAACATCTTTAAAATCTTGATTTTATTCTAAAAAGTTAGATACTAAACATGTAAACAGTAAACACACGGTGCTATTAAATCAATGTTGGAACTTTCAACTAACGTTAATTACTTAACGTTTGTTGAACGTTGGTGAAATAAATCTCTGAAATAAAAAACTGATGTCAGATAGATCGACTGCAAAAATTTTGGTCTCAAAACATTAGTGGATGTTGTGGACTAATTCAAAAGAGAGGAAAAATAAGGACAAAGATAGAAAAGGCTATGAAAACTTAAAAATTCAGATAAGGTCGCAAATCACAGCCCAAACCATTTTAAAAATGTTTCAATTCTAAATGTTGGTTTTTCATATCTTATATATATAAAAATCGTGAAAATGTGAGTTATCTGCGCATTGCTATATTAACCTAGGAAATGTTTGAAACTTTCAAAATACCTGCCTTCCACCTTCGCGGAGGTTTCTGGATTATTACAACCACATGACAATACATCTGAAAAATTTTGTAATCATTACAAAAACTCTTACGAAACTATCAAAAATGTTAAAATTTGAGAACGACGTTTTGCAAACCATCGATTGATAAATCAAAATTCAATTTTCGAATAAACTCTTTAAATTAATGAATTTAATCGAAGTACTTACCTATAGTACTAACCAAAATCGAATACTTTGAATCTAACCAAAAACCATATATTTGTAAAAAGGATTAACTTTGTGGCTCGCCATAATTTACAATTAAAACACATATGAATTTGTTGTAGACCACTTTTGTTTTATAAACACTCTACCGGTTTCAGAAGCACCCTTCCTTCGTCAAGAGAATATTATATCTAAATATTTATAATATTCTCCTGGCCAAGGAAGGGTGCTTCTGAAACCGGTAGAGTGTTTATAAGACAAAAGTGGTCTACAACGAATTTATATGTGTTTTAATTGCAAAAACTATATATTTATTTTAAATAGGTACCTATGTTAGCTACCAAATTTGATGGATTGTTCTTATAATATACAAAAATGAATGTTTGTAATATTTGAAAAAAGAAAATTTATAAAAAAAATATTCAATAGGTGGCACGCGAGCTGTTTGAAAATCTGAATGTACCGGTACTAAATATAATGAAAGCAGAAGAGGGTAGGGGATCGCAGGAGTGGGGTTTGCGGTAGAGGGGTGAGGGAAGGAGGAGAAGGTGGATAGGTAACACGTGAGAGGAAGGGGACATGGGAGAGGAAGGGGAAAGGGTCGAAAGGGAAAAGACACGCAGGGAGAAACAATTTCTTTATTAGTGGCATTGCAACGCATTCCAGGAAATCGCTAGTAGATAATAAATTCTTAGAGAGATTTGAATAAAGACTCGATATTTTTTTTAATAATTTGACACTAATGCAATATGTTTATATCTTAAAGCGATCACACACTATAAAGTAAAATTCACAACGAATTAAGTATCTTCGATCGCTTTTCCAATTCAAATCCTAAACGCCATTAAGTAGGTAATTGTCCGAGCTTAATAAAAATAATTATGCTGGTTAGCCAAAACCGCTAATTACCGGATAGTGACCCCATCGTAATGTTTATTGTGTTTCTGCACAGAGCCGAGGTTGCCGCAATTGCCGGCCAGCAGAGCGGCCAATTATAAAGTTGTAATTGCCCGAAAGCCGATGTGAATTTAGGAAATAAGTAAATTGTAATGCGTAGGATTCGGTGAATACTAATACTCGTATGTCAGGGTGGCCAGGTTTCAAATTCCCGTTAAATTTCCAGGCTTTCCGGGTATTTTTAAACAATTTTTCCTGAAAATCTTGACTTTCAGGAATTTTCGGAAAACAGTCGGTTACGACGTTGAAAATTATATGTAAATAAACAATCAATTATTGCGGAAACTTGACCACACTGTATACTTTTCAAGTAAATTTATTCCTTTTGTTTAATTTCGTGGTTATTCATTCATAGTCTTGCAAGAAACGTGAAAAACTAATTGTATTGTTTACGTTTAGCCAACTAAATGCACATCACAGCTCTTTGATAGCGGTTCGCTATTGGGCGTAAACAAATGCAGGGTGTCCAGGGGTAAAATGTATTAACTTCGCGAGGTGATTCTACATGATATTATAAGTAAAAAAGAAATATAACTTCTTTCGAAATTCCAACTTTAAAGGGTAGTTTTGTGGTAAAAAAAAAAAATTAGACCGGTGTGTGCGGCCAGCTTTATTATTTTCCGCTGGTACGATACGGGCCAATCACAACCATGCAATGTTGCCACAATCGTGCCCGGCAGGCTCTCAGGAAGTAAGATCGTACCTCACACTAAGGATTTTTAGTAGGTACGTCTTTTTGTATGGGAAAAAATGTTGGAATTTCGGAAAAAGTTGTTAATCTTTTTTACTCCTACCATCATGTAGAATCACCTCCCGAAGTTAATGCACTTTACCCCTGGACACCCTGTATATTAAATTGTACGGTCAGCGGCTAAGTTGGCATCACGTTTGGGTGTCACCCGGGCGTCGAGGGTTCGATTCCTCGGTTGGCTAAGTCCTCCATCACGACACAAACAACGTTTTCCGCTTATTGTGGTGGTTGTTGGAGATTTTCAAATATTGTCGGGTTATTTGTAACCAAGGAATGTTTATCTTTCTTTAAAACAAAAATTCATGCTTATTTTCACATAAAATAATATTGTAAAAATAAATTTAAATAGTATTATTTGTACCTCGTTGGAGACTGGAAGATATATTATGTACTCTCAGCGAAAAGGCGTTTACTTTGTGGTCTGTCATGATGACAAAATAAAAACAAACATTTGTTTGATACCTGATTATTTTAATACATAAGTGCCTCCGTTTACGGAGATACTTACAAGATACTCGATCCTCGTGCGCGTATTATACGCGCCGATCGTGAGTACCCCCCGTACGATTTTGCTGGTGCCCGTTCATGGCGCTACGCGGTGGCTGTCGGTTTCCAATCAGTATCACGATACCGACATTGCTGATCGCGCGCGACGCTCGCATCATTTGTGTCTGATACTTATTCGTTTGACGTTTGACAGAAATGGCGTCGGAACATGAAAGTAATGTTAGATTTGTTCTGAGAGTTCAAAAAATGCATGTTTATATAACTATACGTAAGAAAAGATTTAGTGGAGAAGGCATGGATTGATGTTGAAAAAAAAGTCATATGACATCGCTTGACTGCGTGTTAACTCCACGGCTGCACGTGAAACATGATCAAGTTCAGTATATTTCGGATAGCGCCGTGTACGGAGACTAGCATTAAAAATTGGTATATCAGCAGGGTACTTGTGGTTTCGTCACAATTACGTAGATTGTAAGTATCTCTATGAACGGAGGGCCTAACTCTGAAAAATATATTAAAATAAAAACGTACCAAACAAATTTATGTATCTTTATTGAAAAAAAAAATTGTTCAGTGCACAACGTTTCTCAACGCAGCTCCTTCTACTGCTAACTTTTTTCAGTCTTTTAAAATTACCCTAAAATAAATGACTGGTTCGAAACCTTAATATAATCAAAACAACACAATATTATAAATAATTCAGTCAGTAGCCGGAGAAACAATAAGGTTAACAAATGGCCACGTTTTTTAAGAAATCGTAAGTATCGTTGTTCTGATTAGCTGATACAAATGAAAAAAATAATATAAAAATAGAATTGGCCCGATCACCCTGATAATTGCGGGTCAGTGAAACTTCGTGAAAACTCCCGGTTTTCCAGGTCAGAGGCCACCCTGTTTATACACGAAATAGGTTACTTATATGCTTTAGCTTCAGGCTTTAAGAGAATAATGATTTAGGATTTAACCGCAGATACGTTTGTTCGCTAAGTAAAGAAAAAATAAATGAAATGATTATGTGCGGTCTCCTCGAGTGCCTCGGCTCGGTGGACCAATTAATGTGCGGTTTCACGAGGGCTCGGATACCGTGCTCGTTAATCACTTACTTCCTTTCTCGTAGGAGAATTCTTGATTGATTGATTTTCCCTTTTTTACACGATTCCACGCGTTAGCGTCAACTTTCCGAAGCTAGAGGAACTATCGCATACTCATTTGAATATCACAAATTGGGAGGCAGGTATGGGTACCGCACCCCGTGAATCATTTATTGGATAACCAATATGCCTGCCATAAGTCACCCCAAGTGGTAAGCTATGTTTGGTGACTTAAGAGGGGTGCCCGGATTCATGGGGTGAGGTTTGTCTACGTATTGGCGGCGGGCGCGTTTGCCACCTTCTACGTGGCGGGCCGGATCGGGAGATACTGGTTAAGATACCTTAAGAGACCTTTTGATTTCTCCAGACGCACTCCTTGACCCATCGCTTTGCACCATAGTGGGAGGAATAGATTCATACGTCCGTCACTCTTGGACACAATGAGCCCAGATTCCTATCCACCCTCATATATGTTTCCTTCCCAGAACTTCCTCTCCTTCCTTTCCCTTAAAAGACCCTCCACACAGCATCCCTATATAACATAAGCCCCGAGGGAAATTGTTTTCCTCAGGGCCTCCTATGTGGAGTAATATAAAAAATAAAAATAATAATCACGAGATTGGCGGGAGTTGTCCAGATAAATTCGTAAGAAATTTAAAAGATTGGAAACTACCAAGTCTTTTATATGTAGTCATTAAACAAATCTAAATTTTATAAAAACAGAGCTTTTTATTCTGATTGAAGTTTTCTTGTTTAAGACCAGTACCTGACGTGGAATTAGATTACATAAGAATTGTGCTTACCAACTCATCAACTGCTATAAAATATGTTTGCACGCATATCCTCGCCTGTGCACCGCTTGGGGGAAGACAGAGATTACAGAAACCCACTGCTGTCATCACAGTCCTGATCTAGACTAAAACTCCCACACACTTATATAATATATTAAATTTTTTTTTTTTTACAGTGAATACCGCACAAGAATCTCAACTGCTCCCGTCTGGAGCCAGTGAGACTATGGCATCCCCAATTGGGGTATGTTGTGAGGCTGAAGGTAGTGGGGAGGGGAAGGAGGTGGGGGAGAGGAAGGTTGGGAAGTACCTGGCTATTCAGATCTGGTCACCAAACACGGCTAAAGCCATTTTCAAGCATCATTGATCCCTTCGGCACCGGTGCATAGTCGGTAAACACGCCAAACGCGTGCCCAACATTTGTACACAGTTGACATTTGTCACATGAGAACGGGTCGTTTCTTCGACTCGTTCTTGTGTTCAACAGCTCGGCTGTGGAATGATTTGCCGGCCTCTGTGTTTCCTCCTTCCTACAACATGGGTCTCTTCCAAACCAATGTTCATTCCTTCCTCTCCTCAAAAAGACCCTCCACACAGCATCCCAGATGACATAGGCCCTGAGGGAAATTATTTTCCTCAGGGCCTCCTGTGTGGAGTTAATGTAAAAAAAAAAAAAAAGCAACGTTTCAATTCTGAATGGTGGTCTTACACCAGGGCGATACTAATAGTATCTTCCACTCTGGAACATGCCGCAAATATACTATATACTATTTTAAATGAATTAATTGTGAAAAAACACAAATTAATCAAATAAAATTTATTTGCGCATGCCGGGTTCGAACCCGCGACCTCCGGATTGTGAGTCTAGAGTCTTACCCACTGGACTACGGAGTATGCTCTGTTACATCGTAACAGAGGCATTCCACGACTTTTACGAGTTTTATGTGACTACCAAAGAAAATTCCTGCATGGATGAGTGGTCATTAGCCTTGGCCACTATCCTTGGATACGATTTTTTTTTATTATTAATATGTTCTTTTTCACAATATATTCATTAGATTGGAAGATGCTCTCAGTATCGTGCTGGTGAGAATACCACCATTGAGGATCTAAACGTTGCTTGAAATTGTTGACTTCAGCAGTGTTTGGTGACAGGATCTGAATAGCCAGATACTTTCCTACTTTTATTTTTCCCGCATCTCCTTCCCTTCCCCACGACCTTCAGCCTCACAATATGAGCATACCCCAATTCGAGATGCCACAGTCCCATTCCCGGCTTCCGACGATTGGGACCAGTTGGGACTCTTGTGCAGCATTCACGTAAAAATAAAAATAAAAGTTTTTCCACGGCACACATGGAGAAATGTTGTGAATGCTGTTCAAATGTGGTTACTAAAAGTAGCTTAAATCAGTGCAAATAATGTTTCAATTCTGAATTGTTTAAAGCAGGGTGTAAATAAGGCCATTGTTCTCAACTTTTCTCACTAATGTGAGTCTCCGATCACCTAAGTGATTTTTTTATTAACGCTCAATTCGCTGTCGATGTTGCTCGGAGAATTATGTTTGAAAGATCATATTTATGCATTTGAGGAGTGTTGAGCCAAAATGTTGGCTCAATAGTGTATCAGACGACCTCCGTAGTCCAGTGGGTAAGACTCTTGACTCACAATCCGGAGGTCGCGGGTTCGAACCCGGCATGCGCAAATAAATTTTATTTGATTAATTTGTGTTATTTCACAATTAATTCATTTAAAATAATATATAGTATATTTGCGACATGTTCCAGAGTGGAAGATACTATCAGTATCGCCCTGGTGTAAGACCACCATTCAGAATTGAAACGTTGCTTGAAAATGGCTTTAGCCGTGTTTAGTGACCAGATCTGAATAGCCAGGTACTTCCCAAACTTCCTCTTCCCCACCTCTTTCCCCTCCCCACTACCTTCAGCCACACAACATACCCCAATTGGGGATGCCATAGTCTCACTGGCTCCAGACGGGAGCAGTTGAGATTCTTGTGCGGTATTCACTGTAAAAAAAAAAAAAATCAGTAGGATTGGGAACAACGGCCGTTAGAGTATGTTTTATTCTAATAATGTGTTGTTATGATAATTTAAAATGGTTTCCTGAAAAACTCGATCGTTTGATTAAATTCGTGTGCATGTCATTCCCTCAAACTTTGATTAAAAACACGAATAATTTTTCATGCAAAAATTCACTCGCAAGATAAGTTTCATAAAACGTCGAGATGAAAACTCTAACGAGCCATGAGAATGGGTAGTCCAGACGCTCTCAAGTTAGATTGTGCAAAATAAAAGTTTAAAACTTGCAGCTGAGTACTGCTGGAGAGCTTAATACGAGGGCTAGAGTACTTTAAGGAAGTTTCCCTTACCTTTTTAATCTTAGATAACATAAAACCGGTCATGTGAATATCAACGACGCTAAAAGTTCTTGCTGGAAACTTATGTCGTCAAAGCTTACAAGAAAAACAATCTTAAATTAGAAGAACGTGTGAGGCCTATCACAACCTTCCGTCAGAGAATACGTAGTAGGGATAGTAAACAAAAGATTATATTATTTTGCCTATTTAAATTTTCAAAATAAGAAGCCAATTGGTTTGAACTGTAAAAATTATTTTTTACAATAAAACACACCACTTTAATTTATTTTATTCACACTATACCGGTTTCGGAAGAACCCTTCCTTTGGTAAGAATGCTGTTCTTGTTTTACCGGTATTACAACGGAACATGCTCCGAATAACTAGCGTCATTGATCCCCTTGACACCGGTGCATAGTCGGAACAACACCAGCTATTTGTACACGGTTGACATTAGTCACATGAGAACTGGTCGTTTCTACTTTTTTCCATTTGCCGGCCTCTGTGTTTCCTCCCTCCTATAACATCCCTTCCTCCTTCCTCTCCTCAAAAAGACCCTCCACACAGCATCTTCAAAGATGACATAGGCCCTGAGGGAAATGATTTTTAATTTTTTAAACTTTATGAGTAAAATCTCAAATTATAATATTTAATTAAATGAAGACAATATTAGCGAAACTCAATCGAAAATCTGGATACAGAAAAATTAGAAAAGATATTGGCTCCGCTGGGACTCGAACCCAGGACCCCTTGCTTACATGGCAAGAGCTCTACCGATTGAGCTACGGAACCCATATCAATTCGGTCACTTTTAACTGTATCATAATTCGACTAAGAACTAGCAACATTATCTTCATTTTCTTAACGCACATATTATTGGCTGCTATTTTTATATATGATTGCAAGATTCAACTCGAACTAAATGCAATCTAGATAGTGTCTGGATAAATTTTTATCCATTTTATTTTTAATACGCGACATATTGACTTTTTTTGTAATTTGTAAGTATTTTTAAATAGCTGCCAACTTCTGTCGTCACCTGAGCTTAATAAATTATCCGATATATTGAATCAATGTGTTATTTGGATTGTACATAAGTTTTGCGACGGTGAATGGTTGCTACATGTACGTAGATCGTGATTTTCTATGTATTTTAATGTGTTATGTTTCATTTTTATTTATTTTAAGTCTATGTCAGCGACTAGTAATGAATGTGTTGACCGAATATTGCGCATGTTTACATGCTGTGTGTATTTTGAATAATTTGTACATCGGTGAATCATTGTAAGTATGATTGCCTAGTGTCTATTACCCACAATGAAATCTCTATATTATTTTATGTTATGGCATGAAGGGTACTTATCCATAGACCTGTAGTAGCTAATAATTTTAATTAGTTCTTCAAGCCTGTTTGTTGTTTCTAGGGTAGTTTTAGACCCTACTCCGCAGCCAAGAATTGAGATGGCAAGTAGGGAATGAAATAGTGAGGAATAAATTAAACCCAGTCGTTGACATCTTTGATTCCCTAAATAGGAATATAAGTTTTCAGAGCCATTAATCCAGTAGTATGGTACCTAGAAGATCAATGCCAAACTATTCTACGGTCGATCTCTCCGTTATGACGGCCATCACTTCAACATTTAACACTATGGTAATTAAACTTGTAGACCTAGTTTAACTACTGCGTCTCGTGCAAAATTCTATCGGCTATTCCAGAGGGAACGTGTCCAATTTGAAGGCCCAAAATAAACCGGGGAAAACAAGTACGGTTCCATGACAGTTGAGGAGAAGTATGGTACACAATGGACCGAGGTCATTGAAGGTTTTTATTTATTATTTTAGCGACTATATAAAACGCTGGACATTCAAAATATTGTGGTGAATTTAAGTATAGTAATGTTATTTTTAGTCCTTCTTTCTAGGGGGTGCTGTGCTGAGGCGGACTAAAGTTTTCATTTAATTGTCTTCTATGTCATTTTTAGTGCGGTTTAAGCATCGCTTCTCTCATTCAAATTTCTGCAACTAAAAAGCACGTGCAAATCAAAACAACGTGTTTTGGTGTAATATTTGTATTTTTTCAATCCAGCAAATCTGGCATATGAAAATCCCGCATGTTTTTTTAATTTTTTTATATAGCAGAACAGTTCCAACAGCTCCCAATTGCCTGAAGCCAGTTAGACTGTTGTATCCCCGATTAGGGTATGTTGTGAGGCTACAGGTAGTGGGGGAGGAAAGGAAATGGGAAGAAGAAGGTTGAAAAGTACCCAACTATTCAAATCTAGTCACCAACATAATACATTTCAAATAACGTTTTATTTCTGAATGGTATCTTCCGTTCTGGAACTTGCCGCAAATCTCTCTCTCTGGTTTCATTCGTGGGATTGGTTTGCAGCAATTTCATCTATTCGTTTCTTCCACTCTTCCCTGTCTTGTGCGGCTCTTTTGAAGTCTGCATATGATGAGCAGCGCACGTCCACCAGCAGGTCCTCCAGGTACTCTCGGCGTGGGCGTCCCCTAGCTTTGTCTTTAGTTTAGTCTGTCTCCTCGGTCATACCCTCCATTATGGCATGCAAGAGGCCTTCTTGTCTTATTACATGGCCGATCAATCTTGCGCGCCTTTCGGACAAGGTCCTGAGCAGGTGCCTTCATCCTTCGATTTTTTGGAGAACCTCCTCATTTGTAATGTGGTCTCTCCAGGAAATTCCTAATAGTCTTCTATAGGACCACATCTCAAAAGCCTCTAGTCTCCGTTTATCTCTTTCGGATAGATATAAATATACCTTACATTATTTTTAAATGATTAAATTGTAAAATAACACAAATCAATCAAATAAAATGTATTTATGCACGCCGGGATTTGAACCCGCGACCCCCGTATCACTAGTCGAGAACCTTACTCCTCGACCCGGTGGCCGTAAATTTGTGCATATCAGTGGGATCGATTCAATTAGATTTCGAGATGCGGGACTGCGGGAATGCGGGATTGTGGGATTGCGGGATTACGAGATTGCGGGATTGCGTGTTTGCGGGATTGCGGGATTGCAGGATTGCAAACCCTAATACGAGTATCAGATTGGATTGTGAAAATGACCTGTAATGGACTTGGGATAAGATGGGAACGCACCTTATCAAAGCGACAGGTTGCAGCCTTGCTATTAAAAGGGAAGAGAATGCAAATGAACTTCCAGAATAAATATAGATAAAGGCGGCCAAATATAATACAAACGTTTACACAGGGCCTTAAACCCCTACATGAGCATAATTAATTACGTTTTCTCGTACCTACTCAAGCTAACACTCTACCTTTATTAATTAAAACGCTAAATTAAACCGTACTTTATGAAAAGCAGAATTAGGGATATTGATTAATATTTATCACGGTAATGTTTATAATGTACGGATATTCTCGTACAGGATTAAATATGGTGGCAATTTCAAAGGGTTGGAAGGGTTACTGAATATCAAAATACAATATGGCAATATGACGAGTAATAGTACTTGTAGTTCTGTGAACAGTAGTAGACGACCAACAAAGTATGTTTCCATTTATCTCTTTTTTAATTAGAATTTTCTCTGAAATCATAAAATGAGTAAGGGTGTAATATGTCGGCCATGCAATTAAATTCAAATAAATGGAATAATTTTCAACGCATCCGAAAACTAAAAACTGTTTTTCGAAGGTGATGAAATACAATTTCAAATTTTATAATTCGAAATAAACTTATAATTTTTTTAATAATTTTTTTTCACTGCAAACATAAAAAAGTTTTAAAAATGGCTCACCTTATTTTTTTCTAACTAAAATTACTAATAACGAAAAAAAAACACATACAGATTTTGTTAGGCAAATAAATTATAAACGTTATCCTCAACTCACTTTTCTACTCGCAGTCGGAAACTTTGGTTTCGTAAAGGTATACATTTTAATTATTTTGGGTTAAGTTTTAGATTTGAAAATAAAGCATGGTGTTTTCTCTTTCTAAATATCATATTTATAACCATGATAGTGAGGGAGACGCAACGATTTCTACGAGACCTATATGAGTTGTCCGAAAAGCAAACAAATTTACCTGAGGGGTTAAATACCTACCTGTTTAATTATAAACCGATGTACAACGCTTTGCCCTACATTAACGGTAGTTTATCAGTTGTGCATTAAAAAATATATATATATTAGTAAGGTCCTAAATACTTTACGTAACATTTTTTAATTTCAAATAATGAATTTTGTTCAAAGAACTGTCACCATTCCAAAGACAATTCTTATATAAAACTATCTACAAGCAGGTAGAAACCATAATATTAAAAAAAAATCGAATAAGAAAGTTCGAATAAACGCGACGATTTCACATTTGAAAAAATAATCTTTACTGAACCATTAAAACGGCCACCATTTTAAACCGGAAACGGAACGTAAAAACAAATGAAATGCAAACGGTCCAGCCAACAAACTAATGCATATGAATACAACGAAACAAGAGGACCTACGCAATACTTCAAAAGCAAGAAAACGTATTTTGGAAGTTTACATAAGCAAGGATAAATTGCCTCATGCTGTGTGACTGTGCCTTTAAGATTTTTTTTTCATAAATTATCACATTAAATAAAAAAATAACATTTAAAGTAAATAAAATACAAAAATGACAATTTATTGCGAAAAATTAATTATTCAAAATTTTATAAGTATTTTATAGGGGCGTAGTAATAAATAATAAAGCATACGTACAATAAATATTGTTGTAATAAAAAAAACATAACTTACCGCAATTGTAAACATACAAAGCGTATAATAATGTATTTTTTTACAATTTAGTGTAAATGTAATAATTTTTGCCGCTCTCAAGCCGCTTTGCAGCGTACGGCATATAAATTAGACAAAGAACACTTTAGTGATCCTTTGAGATGAATAATTCATAAAGCAGAATTGAATTCGGGAAGCGTCCCAAAAATTAAAACACTTAAATAAAGTTCGCGTATAATAATTATACTTCCAATATATTTTTTGGCAAAGTTTGTAAGGAAGAAAGCTTTTCGTCTTTTTATATTCTTCTTTAGAAATAACCCTAAACGTGGAAAGTTGATTAATTATTACAAGAGTAATAATTAATAATAAATTAATAGTCTAAGTTAAATTATTATGTTGTGTTAAATATAAGGACCGCTACGATAACATCTACAAAACTTATTTACAAATTTTTGGAGAAATTATTAATATTTTAAAAGGTTGTGTATTTTTTTCTTATTTTTTTCCCAATTTTTACATTTCATATATACGAGTACATACAATGAAATAATATGAGTAATGGGAACTCACTAAGGCGCAGCCTGTGCGTGGGTAATATAGTTATATACACATTTTATTTTTGTATCTACAAAGAAACAGTGAGCATATAAAGCAAAAACAGTACCTAAGCTTATAATTAAAATTTGTCTGATTATGGCTTAAAAATTAGATCGCTTAGATGAACTCTGGTTTTAGATGTTTTAATTAAATTAAGCGAGAAGGACACATATTTGCCTGAGAAATAATCGATATATTTTTTTATTTGTCTATTTATAAGCTCATTAAAAAAATAAAGTGTAAGGCCTATAAAAACTGGTTTAAAATTCAAAATCCCCCATTTACGAACCCCTTTTGGGTTACGGTTTTATTGTACAATATCTGTGTTTCACCACGACGGTATTGGGAGCATCTACTCGTTCTGTTAAAGTATATGTTATTTTTTTAAATCACTCATTCAACCTCATTGAGAAAAACCATTTACTGACATGAATTATTTATTGACAAAATTATACAGCTCAGTCACATTAAAATCACCTCGAGGGCGCTTTAGGTTGTTATTATTGTAACCGTTTGAATAAATGTGTTTTTAAACGCCTTTTAAAATCTCTCAATGTCAGTTGCATTTAGACAGCATCGCAGTTCATCCAGAGATTGCGGTCTCAATGCACTAAATGCGTGTAGGCACAATCAGTCTGGAATTTAAACCAGCCTTGACGACCTTAATGTAAGTTCCTTTGACTAAATACTGTCCATCACGCGGAGATCAGCCAAGTAGGTGGTTTCAATCCGTTGAGTATGTTTATTGTAACTGTTTGTATGATTCGCTAAATCTCTAGGATTAACGTTAAGGATTGGTGTCTCAAGAATTACACAGCTGTTTTGTCTGGAATTTGTCGGTTGACACCACTGTGTTTCTTTCGCAAAGCATTCATTAATTGAAAAAAAAACTATCGATCGCTTGATACCGGGTACTTAAACTTGTGATAAGATAAATTTAAAACTGTTATCTTGATTTAAACCAAGATTTGTAAGAAAACTAAACAATGCACTTCCACTGGCCATAAATTACAACAGAACACAAATTACGCTAAATATAAATTGGATACCAACGGCCGTTGTTCCCAACTTTCCGATCAATCGATCTGAGTCTCCGATCAGGTAAGTGATTTGTTTAGTAACGCTCGATTCCCTATTGGTCGGAGAGTAGCATTGAAGATTTTGCGGAAGAGAGTATTTGTGCATTTGAGGAATGATGAGCCAAAATTTCAGTGGATCAGTGATTTTTGGGAACAACGGCCATTATCATTTATTAAACCTCTTTGTAGTCCAGTCAAGTTAAACATGAAAAGGGGGTTGTGCTTGCAAAAGGTCCGGTCATTTTGAATTTTTAATATGTTGTTAGGACCTAAACCAGTATTAAAAAAAAATATATCAACATCGAAAGTGCTGTGCGAGCGGCGGTGGACCCAAAAAAACAAGAAATTTTCGGATTTTTTTCAGTTTTTACTCAATATCTCAGTGAAGGAAGGGTCTGACTGGTATAGTTAGTATACGTACTTTTAAAGTAGACAAAATTTTCCACAATTTGAAACCAAATCAAGCTATATACAGCCATTGGTTTTCAAGATACAGTTCTTCGAAAATAGGCCATTTTTTCCAAAAAGTGAAATTTTTTCGAAATGGTCACTTATTTTGTAAAATATTTTCTAAAACACGTATCCCACGTCAAATATTATATGAAATAAAAATTGTAGTAAATTTAAGCTTTCATTTAAAACTAGATTGATCGTAGACCTAACGGTTCTCTCAAAAACGCCAGATAACCAAAAACAGTCATAGGCGGGTTTTGGGGGGAAATGCAAATAAACTGTTCTCACGTCTTTTTATGGTTTTATTTATCAAACAGTTACAATTTTTTGTTATTGTTAACACATTTTTGATGAAAAAAAGAAAATATAATACATCTATCGGGAATTACGTCATCTTCAAACATTGTTTTATATACCTACATACTAAAATGCTTGTACAAACATCATAGTACCTACTGTAAGGACAAGTTATATGTACGCAAAAAATAAAACTAATATAAATCATGTAGGTATTGTGTCTTGGTTGCCAAATCATGTCTTTCTTTTTATCTTAGATGGCCCGGGCTTAGGCTCGCACGAAGAAGGTGTCTCGATATCTGTGATGGACGCTGCAATGGGAGAGGCGCCCAGTCTGTAGTCGGGTCATCTTCATCGTTCGAGAATTTCAGCTCCACATCCGGGACGTTATTGCACAATTTTCCACCGCATGACTGACAGAGGACTGAGCAGTGGAGCCCAGCCTTTCTGCACGAGCAGCTCCCAGAGCATCCTTTCTTGCATTTACATGAAATTTTTCGCAGAAGGGCAGGAGGTGCGGGATCCATCGTGGTGGGGATGGGGGTGAGTCCTTGAGAAGACAGCTTCCACCCCCATTCAGTGGGATTCAAGTTGATTCCTCCCACTTCTGTACTTGGAGGTAGCACCTTGCTGCATGGTGGCCTGCGGCATCTTCCGTCGGTGGCAAACGGGCGAGGTTTATGCTTGTTGAAGTGACAAACGTCTTATACCTCAGGAAATCCAAAGTATCCCTCGCGATGTCACCCCCATATAGAGCCACAAAGCACTTGATGCCTGCTTCACTTATGGCTTGTGGGGTGGAGTTTGGCCGAAGGAAGACCTCCACTTGCTCAGCAAGTGGTTCACCCTTGCTCAGAAGTGTGGTGATTTTGGTCTTTCCTTGGCCAAACGGTACTGAGGTGGTATCGCACCCGGTAAACGCGTGGGTGAATAGTACCGTTCCTGGTAATCGCCGGGAGCCCTGGTGATTGTAGGAGGTCGTAGAGAAGTGACAGCAACCAGCTTCACCCTTGGTGCTCTTCTGAAGATAGACGTTTGTCTCTTCAGCACCTAAACCATTGAGAAGAACGAGCAGGTCGACGTCTTCTCCCACTATGATGACCCGATCGGCTACTGCTCTTTTTGAAAGCGCCATCGTGACGATCTCTCGATCCGCAGAGGCCACGCTTGTTTTTGCGAACAACAGTCTCAAAAAATAGCGGTACTGACTCAGGGATGACAGAATCGACGTTGTTGAAGAAATCGTCCGAGGGGGGATACTGACTGGTGTCATACACTTGTGTGCGGATATCTTCCACGATGATTTCTGCTGCTGCCTTCACAACTCTCAACCGCTCTTGCTGCGCATCGCCTTTTTGTTCCTTGTACCAATGATCATACAAAATTTTATTTTCACTTCAATTAGTGCTCGAATTCCTCGTTCTTTGATGATCACAACAGGACCTGTGTCGAGGTCCTCACGACACACGAAACACACGCCCGAACGGATAGACATTTCGCAACATACTGAGAGCTGCCCTGAAAGGGCCGGGTGCGGGTAAGGAGGTCAAGGGGGGGGGGGGACAATGAAAACATTTTGCTAAAATATTAATGGTTCTTTTAAATTTGAGTTAAGTAAGTTTCCCAATTATTGTATTGTTTAAATTTGACTTAAGGTCGTTATACTGGTCGATAATTATGCCATAAAATAAACCCATGACTCATGGGTATAGGTATGGGTACTTGAAATTTGAAATGGTCGTAATTATGTTATTACCCTAGTATAAACCCACGATGACTAATGGAATTACTTCACAGCACAATAAAACCATAAAAAGACGTGAGAACAGTTTATTTGCATTTCCCCCCAAAACCCACCTATGACTGTTTTTGGTTATCTGGCGTTCTTGAGAGAACCGTTAGGTCTACGGATATCAATCTAGTTTTAAATGAAAGCTAATTAAATTTACTATAATTTTATTTTACATAATATTTGACGTGGGATACGTGTTTTAGAAAATATTTTACAAAATAAGTGACCATTTCGAAAAAATTTCACTTTTTGGAAAAATGGCCTATTTTCGAAGAACTGTATCTTGGAAACCAATTGCTGCATATAGCTCGCTTTGATCTCAAATTGTAGCAAATTTAGTGTTCTTTAAAAGTATGTTTACTAACTATACCGGTCAGACTGAGATATTGAGCAAAAACTGAAAAAAATTCGAAAATT
Source organism: Limnephilus rhombicus (assembly GCA_929108145.2). Taxonomy (NCBI): domain Eukaryota; kingdom Metazoa; phylum Arthropoda; class Insecta; order Trichoptera; family Limnephilidae; genus Limnephilus; species Limnephilus rhombicus. The sequence goes on from OV815286.1 coordinate 23,883,065, forward strand.
TCTTGTTTTTTTGGGTCCACCGCCGCTCGCACAGCACTTTCGAAGTTTTTTTTTTTTATTGCTGGTTTAGATCCTAACAATATATAAAAAATTCAGAATGACCGGACCTTTTGCAAGCACGGATCTTGACTGGGCTATTGATTAGATTTTCAAGGTCAAAAGTATTATCGTGATTTATTTTTGAGGTATAATGCTGTGTTGCGCTACCTCTTTCTTTAGCAAAGGTTTAGGAAAGCACTACAGTGTCCATCATCAGGGCAGATGCATAACGGAAAATATGTTGGCAAAAGAAAGATGTAGCGCAACACAGCATAATACCCCAAAAACAAATCACGATAACTCTTTATAAGTAGAATAAGTAACCATTGATGCTTTATTAACTCTTTAACCAATGGAAAAATGTTAATTGACTTTTAGTTTTAATTATAAATATTATATTGTAAATTATGCCTACTCTCAACACAGGATTTCTTATCGAGACAGACATAATACATTTCTTAAAGATGAATTAATACATAAAAATAAATAATGCAGGAGAAAAGTGAATAGACATAATCTGAGGGCACCGTGTGAGTTTTGAGCAACACTAACTATTGTTGTTGTTATATCATGATGTCTTCTGAAAAGGGAGTAAAAATGCGGACATGATCATCAAATACAGTATTGCATACCAAATGCCACTAATAACATGCCATAAAGGGAATAATCCTGTCTACCCTGTAATATGCAATATGCATGGCCCCGCTGGAACGTGCACGGCCGAATGTACCAGTTGAAAGTTGCCCGCTGAAATGCCCGTACAGCCCGTGTCTTTATGAGTGCCCATCCCGCGGAATGATGGCGGCATTAAATTTTCCATGTTCAACACGGTAGCGGACTACTTTGCGCGCCAATTTGCGATCGCGCGGGAAAACATGTTGACAGAAGCTTTGTGGCTGGCACATCGCGGGCCAATACTTTTGAATGTGTCCAGCGTCCTAGGTGCAATGGTGAAAGAACAACATAAAATATATTTTAAAAATCAGCAACCTGGTAGTTTATTCATTTTGCATAATTTGGCAAAATCGTTGTTCGTTCGTTGTATTACTGATTCAATACAAGGAAATTGACAAAGTCTGCAATAAAATGAGATTACCATAGGTAAAATTATGATAAGCTAGGTGTGAGAGGGACAATTTTCGGGTGATTCATGGCTTTTTGGAAAGAAAATTAACAGTAAAGATTGCTCATTTGCAGTTTTGAGCAGTGTACCGCAGGGATTTTGTTTAGGACTAATGTTATTTAATTTATGTATCAAAGGCTTTAATCCTAAATAAAATAATATGGGTACCTAAGTTTTTTAATTATTTATAATGTACCACCAAATAGTAAGTGGTCTCAGGTTACTTTATTTTTAAAAAGTCCTAATATAATTCTCGTCGTTACACTGTAACCTCCATTATTCTACAATCTTATGTGGGTCGTGTCGGGATCATTTCGTTTAGTGTATTCTTGCTACTTCTGAGCAATGAACAGAGCAATATTGTTTTGGATACATACGTACACACATACAGCATACGTATACAAATGTACAAATGCACACATACAATAAACATAGTCAAACGTACAACATACAACATCCAGCTTCAACTGATCAGTCGGACATATAACGGATAAGTTCATAGGCAATTTCGGGGCCGTTGACCCGCGAATAATAGTTCAACTAAAACTACGACTGTTCATTTTGAAGCCATGTATAATATTTAAGGGCGTAATAGAGTAGGCAGTGGATTTCATTCGAAAATATCGTGAATTCATAACCAATACACAGCTGGAAAGGGGGGGTTAAAAATAAAAGAAATTAGAACCGAAACCATCTAAAGGGGAATAATGTGCAATAAGCGATGTCGAACGAGTTGGGGTGTCGCTATATATTTAAATAATCGGCTTTACTTAATTTATACATTACAGAATTCGCAGAGTCAAAGTCACCGCAACAACGACCTAATTTACAGCAACTCAACATGGAATATTTTGTTATTTACCTCTTCAGGATCCTATGTTTTCGGGATGGGTATATTGCAAAAAATTCGAATGGACACTATCTGCAAATGTTTTTTTTCGCAGATTCGCCAGTGTACTCGCATTTTCAAATAGTTATTTAATATATCGCTTCAAGTATCAGTCAACCGTGACGTAGAATTTTTATAATATTACAACTTCGATCAGGTGGTTGAGTCATTAGGTTATCTGTACAAATCATTTTAGTTTGTACAATAAAAAATTTTAAACGTGTTTACTTGAAATTGCTTCAATTTTCACATTTAAATTTCTTGGAAAAGGATGATAATTTAAAGAAAAATGAGAATAAATAAATATATATGTTATAAACTGGAGCAAATGATAACTTATTTTCGACAAAAACTCAAAAACAAATTATTAGTATTCGTCAATCGGTTAATAAATATTTTCGATTAGTTTCAAAGTAAATATTTACAGAGATCTCCAATTTGAAAGTTAGATAGTTGATTAATCAACATTTGGACCTACTCGTAAATATTATACAGGATTCGAATTTAAAATAGAATGGGTATACTTCAATCAAAGGTAAAGTTTGGTAGTTAAAGAAGTTCACGACAGTCTCGTTAAATTTGACATGCTGAAGAGACCGTCACCCAAAACTATTGACATACCTTCAAATGTAAGAAGTTTATAAGAAACAATAATAAGCAACGCGGTATAATACAAGTTTCCTCCCACGGGAACACGGCGTGGTACACTGTGATGGGAGCATCCACATTTGATATGAAAATAGATAAATAAACGTCTGCAATAAGAGAAGATTGTTTTGATTGGTGATTATAAATCTGGCAAGTATCTCAGACGAGCGGTCATCCCGGCTGATGACAAACAAACCATGTACGAATTTGCATAAACCGAAACGTCATTATAAATTGGATCGTCCATATGATTAGTCAAGCAGAGTTGTGCTGTACGCCACTTATGGGTTAGGTGTCTCACTGCGAGGGTACCAGTTCCACGCTCCGTATGGAGAACAGATTGAGCCAGGACATGGCATAAGTGAAAAATTAAGGACGAATGAGCCGCCGAGGTCACATAGACATAGGTCACAGGACACGGGACACATCTCCACAACGTATTCATATTATACTTCTTACACTCGTGTTCTATTAGGCGCAGAATCAGGAGAGCGCACAGAAGACCGTACAGAATAATCCAGCTGGACAAAAGTCATGTACGATTTAAACAAATCCATTTTAACACTTTAAGGGATGGATGAATAGAAAAATTTAAATATTACATAATTAGTTACAACCCAGGCGGAACGGTGAGTCTCCACAGTTGAAGTAATGAGATTATATTCCAATTTCCGCCTGCCTTCTAGTTCTGGAATGCACCCCAGTCTCACTTGTTTCAATTTTCAGAAAAGATTTTTGTAAAGTAAATTACGTAGCTAGGTACCTTAAATTTTAAGTAGGGGAGGATGTGAGAATGGTTTTGGTGGCACGCCTGCCTTTTCAAATATGCAAGAGCGAGACGGCAGAACTAGTGTATAAAAGGTGATGGATGTTCCTGCTTGCTCTCCTTACTTACAGACAGCTCCGATAGCTAGCACGTAGCTTATAGACTTATATTGTGCAAATAAATGTTCACCTAGTCCACGCGCGTATTATTTAAGATCTGCAAGATCACCTATCACGCCTACACACAAAGTCTAAATAACATAAAGGTTATAGAATTTTTTTAACCCCCGACGAAGGAGCGGTTTTATAAGTTTGACTTTCTGTGTGTCTGTCTAACTGTGTGTCTGTGGCATCGTAGCTCCTAAACGAATGGACCGAATATGATGCGGTTTTTTGTGTTTGAAAGCTGACGTGATCGAGGTGGTTCTTAGCTACAATTCATCAAAATCTGTTCAGGCGTTTCAAGGTCATCAGCTCTTTTTATGTCGGGGGTTGCTTAAAATTTTGAAAATTTTACTTATTTAATATTTGAAGTGTTCTTATTCTCTCTTTTTTATGTTTTAAGTAGTTCCAAATAATTTATAAATGTTAATTTGGGAAATCTATAACGGGTTTTCATATTTTGAAATACTTATAGTTGCGACCGTTATCTTTTTATATTTTTCTGTGTCTTGTTCTCTTTCATATTTTAGTTTAGATTATTGGTGTTATCTTTTTCTTCAACAAAAATAATAAATTATTATTGAACATTTCAGTTGGATATTGTTACAAATTAATTAAAACAGTGCGTGTGCATGTTGCTTCACAAGTACCCTTATTTCAATTGATATTTTATTGCGAAAACTTTTAAAATTATGATTTTATACAAAATAAAAAAATACTTTTATTAAAATTTTTTCAACACATCTATATCTGCCTAGTCATACAGGTACAAACATCAACTTGGAATCATTTCAATTACATAATTATAATAATACCCCATTCAAAATGCACAGAAAATGTATTCTACGTTAACTGAAATTTCGACGCCTTCAAAAATCATAAATAACGCCATATATCATTGTAAAAACTAGTAAATGTAGTATTAACATATGTTTAATTATTTCTCTAAATGACCACATAATAACGCTGTAAAGGAAAGTAAAATAATTTTGTCAAGTTGGTTTGTTTTAGACGATCCACTGTGAAGCGCGTAGATTACAAGAGATGTGTGGGGAATCTGTGATTGCGAACTGATTGGATTCTGAATTCTGAATTCAACCCTATAATACTCAGGCGGTTCAGCCCACACACAAAATGGGAAAAGATAATTGATGTTCTCAGATAATAACTAATGTTTAGCCTATCATGTTATTGCCGTTAAGAGGAAGCCTCAAGCCAAAAATGTGTATATTCTAAGCTTGCCTTAAATCGCCACGAATATAGAGCAAAGGCGGTTTTCATTTATTTTGCGAATAATTTAATAAGAAAGAAAAAAAGTTAATCACAGATAATCTTTAAGTTATAAAACTTAATTTTTGAAAGTTGTTTCTTATGTGCGTTCATACATTTCTAATAAAAAAAAAACTTTTTTAGTAGTTTTTGGTATTTTTTTTTAAAAAAGAAAGTTTTTTTTATTATTCTATTCAAGCGAAACGATAGAAAAAGCTTCAATTTGTACAAAACATGTTATTTTATATTCATAATGTAAACCGATTCGTAGTAAAGATTAATCTCAATACTGATTTCACGTTAATTTAGCCTTAATAACAAAAATGAATAAAACAGGCAATATTGTGAATTATTATGCCAATAGCACAGAACACAAAAGCATCAATGTTATTTTTGTATAATTACAAAGAAAAACGTATTTAACTCACTTATCTTGACGAAGAAAACGTTGTTTTTGAAACAGGTAGCTAAAGTTAATAATATAGTGGTGTATACTAAGTTATTTGTTTTTATTATATTAAAAACGTATTTAATTGGTTTTAACTGCAAGCAAATGTTTTCATTAAAATCAAGGGCATAAGATATCATACACTTTTTCGAGATCATTTAATATGGGATACAATTAAATTAATTTGTATTATTGGACCTCGGCTTAGAGTGTTTACAATAAGGAACTCCAGTGAAAAATATGATGGCTTTAAAAAAAATATGTTCATATAGACATTATAGACCAATAAACGCTGCTTCTGAATATATAAGTTTAATTAAATAATATTAAACGCAGAGTTTTTAAAAAAATATCAAAAAGTCAATTTTTAATCGGGTCCTAGAAACACACCGTCAAGTTGGTAGTATTAAAATGTTTAGTGGTGACGTCACTGATCGTCGTGTCGTGACGTCACCGTAAAGTCATTGTATGGGAATGTAGGTATGACACAAGCCATCGTATTAATTTATTCGTTTATTTACATACGGTTTATAGAGTTTTAGTTGTTGTGTTTATTGAAACATTATTTAGGCCTAAATATTTCAGTTCCAAAATTAAAGGCATATCTTATTAGTTTATCTCTATTATTGAAAATATTCAAAAACTTCTGCACAAAAAAAAGTAATGCTGCTCTAGGAAGAATACTTCGAACACCGAATTTCAAAATGGCGCCAGTTGATCAGCTGATTGCCCGATCTTAGAGTAACTTTTCAGGAGTAATGACGTCACACGATTCACTACACATACGGTGGTTTTCGGGTGATCTTGAAAATTTAAAACTTTGACAATTATTTTAACTATTAAAACTAACTCTAAAAATATATATATGCAGTTATTTAAGTAAGAAGCTCATTATTCATTAAAAAAATTTTAAAAAATTGGACTGGAGTTCTCTATTATAAAGAACTTCGGCCTAGAACGTAGTTTGAGTAGTTTTGTCAATTAGTTGCTAGTAATTAACATTTTTTAAGCGTCCTTGAGATGACGTTCCACAAAAAACGGTACTCCGTAGATTAGACAATTACTATGATGAAATATTAAGTGAGATAGATTGGTTTCCCGGAAAAAAAAGTAAGGTAGAAATCGTCCGTCATCGCAGATATGAGATATCGACACGAAATGTTGGGTGGTTTTAACCTCGTAAAAAAAACGATACGATTCACCCTTCACCCCTCTCGTTGGGGGGTTAATAATCATCTGCCCGGCGAGGCCAGAGGATAGAGCCAGAATACTAACGAGGAATATTAATACAAATGATACAACCTCGAGTAATGTGACTTTGCACGAACAAAGGTTGAAAAATGTGGAGGAAGAAAAACATAACAACGTCGCTACTCTCAGCTGCAAAATAATGATAACGTTTAGAGAGAAGAAAGAAGTTTAAGTTTTATACAAAACAAATAAACTATATTTAAATAACTTTAGTCCGCCTCGACACAGGACCCCCTAGTGAGGAGGACTAAGAAATACAATATTTTAATAATTTCACCATTACATTTTGTATGTACAATTATTTTATATAGTCGCTAAAAATAAAAATTTATAAAAAATCAGCAACTCTCTAGTAAAGCTGTGATGTTTACAAATCTTTTTTTTACATTAGCTCCACATAAACCAAATCCGTCAGAGCCTATGACATCTTTGGGGTTGCTGTATGGAGGGTATTTTTAGGGAAAGGATAGATAGTAAGTTCTGGGAAAAGACAAGAGGGGTGGGTAGGAATCAGGGGGTTAATGTGTCGAACTTATGAATCCATCCCCTCCACAGCGGTACAAGGCAATGGGTCGAGAGTCTCCCGATCCAGCCCGCCACGCAGGAGGTGGGAAAACGTGTTCGCAGCTAACACCCAGACCAACTCACCCCATAAACCCGGTCACAAACGTATCACTTTGGGTGACCTATGGCAGGGTGTTGATCATCCGATAAATGATTGGAATATTCGTATACAACGAAGCGATAAACACAAAATTTCAATGTATCATTAAGAAATCTCTAATAGATAAGAAAATATAACATAAATCATGAAGGCCGCTTATTGAGGTGTTCGAGGCCGCCTTTTGAGGTGTTCGACATTTTAGACAGTCTTGCAGTGCTTCCATTTTCAGAGTAGTTGAATTAATTTCCAGCCAGGCATCCAAGGTTCAATCCCCTGCGAGCGAAGTCCTCCGTCATTGAACAAGCACCGTTTTCCGCTTATAATGACGGTAGTAGGGAGCGTTTAGAAGATGTGAGGCCATTGGTAACCTGAGAATGGTTGTCTTTGTTTTAAAAAAAAAAATTATAATGTGTACTAAAGCGGTTGCTTCTGGAAAATGCCCCTTAAGGCCGGGTACCAAGAAGTATTGGATGCTAATCGGGGCGATCCTTGTGCACATTAATTGGGTGATAACCAAGTTCAATCACCTATTAATTAGATGAGTTCGATGAGATTTACGGGTTCCTCGTACTACAAATCCAAAGTGGGAAGCATTTAGTAAATGAGGAGCGATTTTACAAATACCTACAAAAACTTTTTTTTCGTGAGACGGTTTCAAGAAAATAATCTCTCTAATTTCAATTATTCAATAAATAATAAGAAAATTTAATTCATTTGTAAACTTAATTTTGCGAAACTCGTTTTTAAATCGCTGCTATTAAAAAAGTCAATTATTATTATTAGTAATTTTCCTTTTTTTTTTTCCGAATTTTTCCGTTTTTCAATAACATCCAATTAAATGTAATATTTATATATTCTATAAAAAACCTTCAAATATTAAAATTCGAAATAAACATATAATTTTAAAATGTGAAAATATTGAATGCAAACATTAAATAGTTGGCAACACAAAAAAATGGCTCACTCACGTTTTATATAACTCAAATTACCGATAACGGAAAAAAACACACACAATTTACTAGGCAAATGCATTAAAAACGTTATCTTCAGCTTACTTTTTTGTTGTTTCATATGAAAGTGTCGTTTAATAAAAAAAAATACTGGTTCATTTTTTGTTTCAAATTGCGGTCGGAAACTTTGGTTTCGTAAACATGTACATTTTAATTACATATTTTGCGGTTAACTGTTATATTTGAATATAAATCGTGGTGTTTTCTCTTTCTAACACCGTTTAGATCAGATTTCTAACCGTAATAGTAAGGGAGAACCAACGATTTCTATGAGACCTATACGAGTTGTTCCGAAAACCTAACAAATTAGCCTAAGGGGGGTTAACAAACGAATTGCAATCTTTACATGATAGGCGTCAGGTGGGAATGCTGTCTTTGTTCTACCGGCATTTCAATGGAAGGTGCTTCGGAGCATCATTGATCCCTTTTGGCACCGGCAAGGAGTGAAGGAGTGAATATGAGTTTTGAAGATACCTTTGTTCACTCCTTCATCTCCTTAGACCTTAGAACCACGAAGATGGCATAGGCCCTGAAGGAAATTATTTTCATCGGTGCCTTCTGTGTGAAGTAAATTTAAAAAAAAAACCTCTCAATTTTTGTACTGAAAATGGAAAATTAAAAACTGTTCGAAACTGGGCTAAATACATTTTTTTTCTTAACTACGGGTGTAAGGAACAAAATATTTTTTCTGAAGCATCATAAATAAAGTTTCAAACGGTGTGCTCCGGCATCATGAAATTTACACAACGTTTTGCTAAGTAGATGTTAAGATAATTCTACCATTTTATACGTGTATGTATAAACGATTATAAGTATCTCGAAAAGGTATTATTCAAACCTGAAACCTATGAAAGCCGGGTAGTATATTGTATGAATTGTTTAGTTCACATCGTGTTTTTGAAAGTTTTATGAACGTTACAACATTCTTGAATCCTACTGTATTTAACAAGTACGGGCAAGAACTTTATGGACCAGCTGGGCTACTTGAGTTACTCAAATTATCCGCAAGTAGTCCAACAACTAACCGTAATGATCCCCCCACATCGCCAAGATAAATAAATACTAAACATGGAGAAAATTGTCCGAACAGTTTGTGCGGGAAATAAGAATAAGGAAAATGTATCAAGGAAGATTAACATTTTGTAATAAGAATTAACTGGAATAAGGAAAATGTATCAAGGAAGATTAACATTTTATAATAATAATTAACTGGAATAAGGAAAATGTATCAAGGAAGATTAACATTTTATAAAAAGAATTATTTGGAATAAGGAAAATGTATCATGGAAGATTAACATTTTATACTAATAATTAACTGGAATAAGGAAAATGTATCAAGAAAGATTAACATTTTATAAAAAGAATTATTTGGAATAAGGAAAATTTATCATGGAAGATTAAGATTTTTTATTAATAATTAACTGGAATAAGGAAAATGTATCAAGGAAGATTAACATTTTGTAACAAGAATTATTTGGAATAAGGAAAATGTATCAAGGAAGATTAACATTTTATAATAAGAATTAACTGGAATAAGGAAAATGTATCAAGGAAGATTAACATTTTGCAACAAGAATTATTTGAAATAAGGAAAATGTATCAAGGAATATTAACATTTTATAATAATAATTAACTGGAATAAGGAAAATGTATCAAGGAAGATTAACATTTTGCAACAAGAATTATTTGAAATAAGGAAAATGTATCAAGGAATATTAACATTTTATAATAATAATTAACTGGAATAAGGAAAATGTATGTAGGAACATTAATATTTCGTATGGATACTAAGGGGAAAGGCTGCGCGGCCTTTTTCATATGAAACTTATATTTAGATTAGAGACTAAAATATTAGACCAAATTTTTAATCAAAAAGTATAGCAACTACTTTATTTATTTGCGATTTAAATCATAATATATAGGCCATTAAAGGATTCCAATTTTCTTGTTTATAGAGGCTACTTTGGCAATTATTGGTGAGTTAACAGTTATTTGAAAAAATATTTTTATCCAGCCTTCCATATGAATATAATGCAATATAAAATTAAAATACATAAATTATTAAAAAAGCATTTGGATGGTCTTAAATTTAAAATTAAAAACGACCGATTTACGTTGCAACTCGGCCCTTACAGTTGGTTATATGAAAAAATGTTATTTTTTCCTAGCAAAACAAATACACCACGCAAGAGATTCGATGGGTAATTGAATTACGAAATTACTTATAGGTGGTTTACTTATTGTATTAATTACTTTTGGATTGAAATTAGGTATGGGGGGCTTATCCATAGTTACTAAATCGACGATATTTTTAATATATATAAGTATACGTGTATAGTGTATATCTCTTCAAAGATGGATATTAATGAGAGTAATTAATAAATCACGACTTATTCAAGACTTAACATTTCAACTCCACAAGAATATAAAGGGGGTGATTTTATTAGATACAAAAGGTAAGCCTGCAAAAGTGTTGAAGGGAATGTGATATTTTCGTATTTTTATTATATCTTACATCTAGAACAATTTTATGGCGGTTATATAAATAATACGTTATATCATAGCAGGGTTTACGATCTCAACACGTCGCGCGTCGTGAGTTTATGGGGAATATTTTACTCCAAAACACCAAAAGACATTAACTATTAGACGGTGTTTAACAATATTTTCATCTATTGTTTAATTTTATTTTGATAGAATGAATATCTTTAAATGAGTGAAGCCAAATTTAGTGTTTATATTGCATTTAAAATTACACTATCCAAATCACTTTTTCCCACAGGATCGGCACTGTGATTTCTACTGTGGCATTTATTACTGTTTTAAGCATTTACTAAAAATAAATAATCATTATTTTGAATAAGTTATTGATTTTTTTTTAATTGATTAATTATTGACTTTATGATTTATTGATTTCATGATTTATTTTTAGGGTAGATACTACACCGTGATGCGCTTCTTCCTTTTTTAGTAAACATTTCAAACAATTTTACCATGTCAGTGAAGCTTAACAAAGCATAATACCCCAAAAATAAATCACGATAATACTTTTGGCCGTGAAAATCCAAATCGATTATCGTTGTTTAGATTTCTTGACTTAATCAACACCATCGTAGGCTTTTGTCAAATACTGCTAAGGGAAATGAAGGTAGGAGATTGGAAGCCAATTAAAAACTTTTTAAACTTTTGAATCACTTGAAGCATATAATTTGAGAGGCGGGTTTGGATATCGCCGCTCCGGGAACCATTTATTAGATAACTTCTGCCATAGGTCACCCCAAGTGGTTCACTACGTTTAGTGACTTAGCAGGGGTGCAAGGGTTCGTGGGGTGAAATTTTACTAGGTCTTGGCGACGGATGCATTTGCTCACTTACTGCATGGCAGGTCAGATCAAGATAGGCTGGTTGAAGGAAACAATTTGACCTCTCCACCAGTACTCTCTCAACCCATCGCCTTTCACCGCAGTGGGAGGGATGGTTTCATACGTCTGTCACTCTTGGACCCACTGACCCCCAGATTCCTACCCACCCCTCAAACCTTTATCTTTCCCGGAAATTCCTCTCCTTCGTTTCCTTTAAAAGACCCTGCAGACATCATTCCTAAAGTGGATATAGGACCTGAGAGAAATTATTGAGGGGAAAACTTCTTTAGCACCGTTGTGATTTGAAACTCGAAGAAACGAAAAATAGCGACACTAAAAAGAGACAAACACATACATCCATAGGATTTAGCCTGCGGGAGAATGAGATAGTATAATCGGTCTACTTTCCACTCTCGACTACTTTAGTACCTATTCTGAAGGTTTCACTTCCACCGCGTGTGAATTGCATACTTATTTTTTCCTCAGGGCATTAAACACATTCTCAGTGTCTTAACTAGTCCAGGTAACATACCTATACATCTTTTGTTCCGGTCTTGTATGTAATACATCAATATCAATTTATTAGTTCTTTGGGTTGAATCGGAAACATGAGAAATCACTCCAACTCTATTTTCCAAAAGGCATACCTTGATAGAATTTGAAGTCCAACAATTATTCCATAAATCAATTTTTATTTATAAAGTACCCAACCTACCTACTCACACATTTCTACTTTTAGGGGCTTTGTCATTTATTGATGATTTTAATTGGCAATTTTTACCATGACAATCATAAGTGTGTTTTCTACAGTGATAAAATTTATTCTATTTTTATATAAAAGCTAGTAAAATTATGCGTATTCACTTTGTGATAACTTTATTATCAAATACAATGCAATTTTACCGCATTATTTGGACTCGCGTCCTTCGGATTGCTAGTCGAGAGTCTTGCCCCTCGACTACAGAGGCCGTCAATGATGAATAACTTAATTAATATTGAATATCTAATGATACGACCAATTTTAAAGGAGAAGTTCTAAAAGAAAGTTTCTGCAAATAACACCTTTTTTGTACCTATACCTACATGTATATTAGCGCATAATTTTAATAAAAATCTCACATATTAAGACTAAGCAGATTGTTTTTTGGTGAATACCACACAAGAGTCCCAGCTGCTCCAGTCTGGAGCTGGTGAGACTATGGCATCCCCATATAGGTATGTAGTGAGGCTGAAGGTAATGGGGATAGGAAGGAGATGGGGATTGGGAAGGTGGGGAAGTATCTGACTATTCAGATCTGATCGCCAAACACGGCTAAATCCATTCCAAGCAACGTTTCAATTCTGAATGGTGGTCTCACACCTGGGCGATACTGAGAGTATGTTCCACAATGGAACGTGCCGCAAAAATTTTTTTTTCCTTTACTTTTTCCCATAATACATTTTAAAAGTAATTTTTACACATTTTAAATAATGTAAAAAAGTTAAAAATATATATAAGACAAAAGTAGATACTGGGAACCCACTAAGGCACTGCCTGTGCGTGGGTAACATTAACTAAAGTGCTAAATTACACCAAAGTTGGCGGTACAAGTAAAAAATGTAATTTTGAAAGATTAAAAATATAGATAATGTATCATTGAAAATATAGTAGTAACAAAGTGACACATACAAGTTAATTGATTTTTTGTTACGCTTCCAAGAAGATAAGTTAAGTTAGTCTTGAAGTTACAATAGAATTGTAAAAGTGAAGCATGAAGGTTTACATAGAGTTTATAAAAAAAGTGTTTCAACATCTGCATCATTTAACCATAATTATTACATATAATATATTATACATAATATTATTATACATAATATATTTATTATATATAACATATTATATATATATATATATATATAATAATTATGCCAATATATTATATATTATTTTTAATTAATTAATGGATTCGATCCCCCTACCTTAGGATTGCGAGTCAAAAGCTTTACCCCTCGACCACGGAGGCCGATATTTATTACCACAAAATAATAACTATTTAACTAATAAAAGAGTGACTTTTAGCAAACACCATGAATGGTAAGGGCATTTTGTAACTTTTATGTAATTTGTAACACAAAAATGATATTATAGTGCTGTGTAATTATTATTGTTTCGCTTTCTGAGTACATAACCGACTCCAAAAGAACCATTAAGATATGGATTATGGACACGGGAAGGAAGAATATAGATACCTACGTATTATGTTTTCTTCTAGATATTGCTTTATAATTTCCCTCTCGTAATATTTTAACAAAGGTACTTATTTATAATTCAAACACGTAACCATGTACAAAACGACCTTAGAACGGGGTACCTCAGAAAGCATACATTCCTTAAAAAAAAAAAAAAATTAATAAATAAAATTATCTAACTATGGTTAGGCCTTACAGACTTACATAAGCTATTTTTATATTTTTTCTACATGGGTAGGTACTTATAATGAAAACAAATTGCTTTTATTTTTATTACCTACGCCTTTATTGATTTCCGAGTAAATTGTTGGAAATTATTTAATGGTTATTAATTATCCTTTAAAGTTTCTCCAATTACTGAATTGTATAAATTTTACTAAAGATCGTTATGTGAGGTGTTTCCAAATGATGAATCAGGGGTTTCTTTTTCCTGCATAATTAAGTATTTTGTATTCTGTAATACATACATATATTTTTTTTTTCTTGATTCATTGCTTTGATGGTAACATAATTAGTGGATTTTTCGACACGGTTTTATGGGAGTGGCAAGCGAAATATAGACTTTTAGTTCATTTATCCACAATAACTTCCGGATTTAAAATTAATTCTAAAATAAAGGCCCAAAACTCAATCTTTTAGAGCAGTTGAAAATTAATAAAAATTGGATTTAAGATTTTTCATTAATTTCCAACTGCCCTAAAGGATTGAGTTTAGGGCCTTTATTTTGTATATGTAACAGAGTTGGCTTATTATTATCATTGGGTGAGTACATATTATTTAGAAAATATTTGGCAAATTGTAACTGTACTTTGAATCTAATATTAAATAACCGGACAGTTTGTCCAACATAAACAGCGTTGCATTCGTCACACTGGAGTTTATAAATGCCGCTATTTTTTTAAATTTCGGTGCACTACTTTTTGAGTTTTTAAGAGATGAACCTTAATCATTTATTACTGAAGTATTTTTGTTTTCTCTAATAATTACTTTATTAACCTAACTCAACTGTCACATCTCTCAAAAACTTATCACGAACACTTTGCTATTCTGAAAGCTTTAAACTATTGTTCCTGAAATGACGTTTTCAGCGCTCACTCTACATGTTAAACGGGTTTAATACCGCTCCGTGTGCAGTCACCGGAACACTTGCGAGTTTCACGACTTGAGTATGGGAACAGTACCTTTAAGTGTTGACGGCAGGTTTTAACTTAAGAAATGAATTCAAAATTACACCCGTTCATTGCCGAGAGGAAACGGTGAGTAGTAAACTTTCCGGGTAAGCATTGATATAGAAGACAAAAGATTGGCTTTCGTACAAAAAGTATCACAATCCGATAAAGAATTTGAGCACGGCTTCATCAATTTTTTTTTTAAATCTTATTTTTAACCTCCGACGCAAGGAGCGGTTTTATAAGTTTGACATTATGAGTGTCTGTGTGTGTCTATATGTGGCATCGTTGCTCCTAAATGAATGGACCGATTATGATGCGGATTTTTTTTTGTTGAAAGCTGACGTGATCGAGATGATTCTTAGGTACAATTCATGAAAATCTGTTCAGGCGTTTCAAGGTTATCAGCTCTTTTTTTAGTCAGGGGTTGCTTAAAATTTTGAAAATTTTTCTTATTTTAAACTTGAAGATGTTCGACATTTAAAAGCTCCGTTACTTATGCTACAAAATTATTTTGAGAGCTGAAAAGAGTTGCGTTGATCTAAAAGAAGGAAGTGGGGTTAGAAAGACGCCAAGGCTTATAAATTGTTGTGTTCACTCTACACTATGTAAAATAACTTAAAAACTAAAATACAACTGATAGTTCTGGGGAAAATATATGAAATACGTAGAGAACGACGACGCACCGTATGGCTGTCACCACGTAACTGCACATGCTGGCTGAAAATTGTCCAGATTTTAGTCAACTCCCAATAGGAGAGGGCAGTAAGTAAAGAAAAAGCGTTTGATGGATAATCCCTGAGAGATCACAAAATATCTAGTGTCTTGTATATCAATGCACGTAGGTTATAAACTGGCGATATTGCGAGCTTTCTGTCATAAAATTGCTAGCGCAGTTTCCACTGAATCCCCGTAGAACTGGAAGGAAACTGTAAAGTAAAATTCCTCCCGTGGCGAAGAGTCTCGGAGATGAACCACCTCATCATATTATTAGGTGTGTTATTCACATTGGACGGCATTTGAAGACATGGGCGCAAAGAGAGCTTACTGTATTATATGCTTTTTGTAAAATTAAATGGCTCATTATGTTCTACGGTTCCTTCTTAATCATAATAGTTGAAAAAAGTTTAAAAAACTATCAAAGTATGTCCCGATACAGGCGAACCCTAGTGGGGTTAATTATTACATCCTAAAAATATATGTACATAAATTGTGAAGAAGCAATAAATAAATAAATGTCTATGTGAGACTTTTTTCGTGTTCAGTTAATACACTGTTCTTGCATAGAATGTTTAATGTCATTAAAAATGGCGTTGAATTTCGGAGACAGTTCAGGAAGAGATGATAAATCTTCATTAGACAATGAATTTTATGGTGTGATTCCAAAAGTACATCTTCAAAAACATAAACAGAAGCGAAGTTTTCATAACATATGTTACATAAGATTTGATTTTAGATTTTCACGGCCAAAAGTATTTTTGTTGTTTGTTTCATAAAATTATTATTGTGGAGTGCTTTATTACATAGTATAAAATGAAGTCGCTCAAAATCTATGTGCGCGTTAATCTTTTAAACTACGCAACAGATTTTCATGCGGTTTTCACCAATAGATAGAGTGATTGAAGAGGAATGTTTATATGTATAATACATGTAAATTATATTAGAGAAAAGCCGAGAAATTCAAAGAAAACATATTTTTGTGCGATTTAAAATGGCTGGCGGGCCGTACTATAGCCACTTTTGAAATTCGTTCTACGGAAGAAATTGGAAAATAGATCTCTTAGAGTAAGTAGGTATTTGATTTTCCCTTTTCAAATATCCAGTGTTGCATTGCAAGCATTGTATAATTAGTGGCGAGTTAATTAGTTTATATGTATAATACATGCTTATTATAGTAGAGAAAAGCCGAGAAATTCAAATATTCAATTTAGGCAGCAGACAGCGGGCAGCTGGCAAGCGGGTGGTGTGGATTTTATAAAGGTTGGGTAATGGCGATGTGTTTCGTTAGCCACAGAAACGTGTGGCCGGGTCTGCTAGTATAATTATAAAAATGGTTTAAAAGCTGTCATAAATGTGGCCATTATTGAAAGATTTCAGGAATATGGTGCAGCAACACCAGAAAATCAAAAAGTCTTGAAAGTACCTACCTACAAAAATATAAATATTTACATTTTTTTAATTTTTCAACATTTAGATTACATTATGGTATGGGTGTGACGTATCCGTTGTGGCTCTTTTCTAGGAAACCCTGCGTTGAAATTAGGCATGTATGCGTTGAAATTAGTATGCGACACAATCATTTCACATCAAAAATAAAAAGTAAAAGTAAATCAAGTTGACTCAGCTACATAATCGAAGTGTATACCGAAATATTACAATCAAAATAAAACCGTCGTAACATCGGAACCTAACAGATTCTTTTAACCACTGGAGCGCTTTTTGCCACAATATGGCAATATTTAAAATACCACGGATTGCTTTACTGCCAATTTTGGCACAGTTTCCCTTATTTGTAAGTAATTAAGTAGATGTTACGATTTTATAATATTTTTTTTATATAAATCGTATGAATATGTGATATTCGATAGGTAAATTTGGGAAGCGGGAATGGGTACCGCCGCGCCGCTCCGGGAACCTTTATTGGAAAACCAACCCTTCTGCCATAGGTCACCCCAAGTGGTTCGCTACGTTTGGTGATTTAGCAGGGGTGCCCGGGTTCATGGGGTGAGGTTTTTCTAGGTCTTGGAGCCGGATGACCAGGATACACTGAACCCCAGATTACTACCCACCCCTTACACCCTTTTCCTTCCCAGAACTCCTCTCCTTCCTTTCCTTAAAAAAACCCTCTACAAAGCATCCCCAAAGATAGTTGGAGCTCATGTAAAAAAAAAATCATTGGCTATATAGAACTATAAATAATCAGTTTGTAGGCCACCATATTAAAATTCAGAGGTATGATTTTTTTGTGGGCTGAAAATATTCCCAATGATCACCAAAAAATCTCGAGCAATCGGAGAAAAAAGTTTTAAATTGCGCTGTCGCTCTAATGGATAAACAAGTTTAAGAAATCGTTGATTTCTGTTTTGGCTTGGCTGGTGATCCAAGAATTGGTATCGGATTTATATTTAGCATAATTTGTTTTCTGTCTGTTGAAGAGTATTGTATAATATTGTAAAATTTATTTAAAAAAATTGGCTGAACGCTGTTTTAGCGGAAGGGATGAGTAAAAGATTAGGCCCATTGGATCTAACATACGAGCAGTTTAAACATTGTCAACTGGAGTTCTGTGTTTGAAGATGTATTTTATACATTTTTTTTCTTTCCCTCACCACGAAAGATATGTTTAAGCCTATTTCAAATATCAGACCATAAAAATACCTAATTATACTGGGAAAAAGAAACCCCCGAGTCATTTGGGAATATTTCACTTAACGAGCTTTAGTCAAATTTAAACAGAGCAGTAATTGGGGAAACTTTCAAGGGTAATAATATACAATTTACTCGGAAATCAATAAGGCCATAGGTACTAAAAATAAAATAATTTTCATGACCGGTCAGTGGCTGAGTTGA
The DNA here is from genome assembly GCA_929108145.2 of Limnephilus rhombicus. Taxonomy (NCBI): domain Eukaryota; kingdom Metazoa; phylum Arthropoda; class Insecta; order Trichoptera; family Limnephilidae; genus Limnephilus; species Limnephilus rhombicus. The sequence continues at coordinate 23,901,663 of OV815286.1, forward strand.
CATCGCATTTGGGTCCTCCATCGCGACACAAGCATTATCTTTCGCTTACTGTGGTTGAAATTTTGTCAGGCATCGTAACCCGGGAATGCATAAAAAAAATTAAAATTTCAAAATCCAAAATTAACATATTTATATGCGTCATAGGATACTATCAATAGATGTTTTCAATTTTATACATAACTAACTGGTTCCCGGCATGCGGTGCTATGCCATTTAATAAAGAAATTCTTTCTCCCAATTGAGTGTCCTTTCCCAATCGTCCCGTTCCCCTTCCGCCTCCCCTTCTTCTCCTGCATCCTCTTCCCCTCTGGCGTTCCCACTCCGTCAACTCCACCTTCCCTCTCCCCACTCCACTCCCCCTCCCTTCCCCCGTCCCGCGAACCCCCTTCCGAGTTCCCCTCCCAGGTCCCCCTCCCCCCTCCCAGGTTCCCCTCCCCCTCCCTTCCTCCCGCTTTCCATACATTCAGTTTTCAAACCTCGCGTGCCACCAATAGCAATTTTTTAATATAAATTTCATAATGCCAGAGCTCAACGGAAGTTTTATAAAAACCTTGTCCTGACAATAACGAACACACAAAAAAAAGAATTATCCAATTTGGTGCAGTCATTCGAAAGTTATGCGCTTAGCAACAGATTCAGCGATTCATTTTTATATTATAGATATATATTCATAAAATTATCAATGTTTGATTTTGAAAAGCAATGATCCTGAAACTCTGATCGGCCAGATTTAGTTGCTATTCGAATTAGAGTCGCTGCCTCGTTTTTTCTCAAATACGGATCAAATAGAATTCACGTCATTACAAAACGAAAGTATATCGTCCGTAAGTGGCCTAACCGCAGTTTGACAATGCCTTGAGAAGGCGAAACAACTGTCACGCCTAGTAATAATTACATAGCAGAACTTGTAAAATGGAGTTAAACAAATTAAAATTGATAACAATACCTAAATAAGATATTTTATAAGAATAAAGGCGTGTCATAATATTCATTTCGTCCCGCAAATAAGTTTTTTTCATTTAAATCAAAAAATGTTAATTTCTGGCGACGTTAAAAGCTTACTTGACAGTGGTCGTAACACAAATTGCCGAAACTATTTGCCGCTAACTGCCGCAGGATGTGGAGGAGATAAATAGTGGCGGGTTAATGTAGCCGACACATCCCACGGAGCAGAGAGGGAGCAAGGAATAATAATTAGTTCGGTACATCAGCCCGCTCGTGCGCCCACGTGGAACGAGACCCCGTGCCACGCTTTGATTGACGGCAGTTCATAAACATAATTACACAACGCTGTACAAATAATAATACTAAATTCTGTATATTTTGATGTATTACTTGTGAACCATAATGTATTCTATTTGCTCTAAAACAAGGGTCGTCAACAGATGGCTCTATGGGGCGTATACATAGCCACAAACTAGCGGGCATTCTACCCTAAAAAATAATGATGTGTGAATTTACTTAGCGGATAAAATATCTTAAAAATGGTAATCCGAAATTGCCTTAATGCATAAAAAGATGCACCAACCTGTAAGCGAAAGTCTTACTGCAAAAGCGGTGTTTTAAACTTCCAGATGACATTCACACAACCCGACTTCCCGCATTTCTACCGATTTATTATAAATTTTCCTTAAATACTTTAGGTTTTAAAGCTCTTAAAAAAATATATGTTATTCTTGAATCTATATCTATCTATACATTTCCTATGCCGAAACGGCAATAGGCCACTTGCATAACACTTTTTAAGTTTTTTTTCCGGTTTAGACAAATATTCTAAGACATTCTCTATTTTTTTTTAATCGTATTTTTGAAACCCTGGCGATTTTTTGAAAATTTCAATCCAAAAAATCTGACCATTTTTTATTAACCGGAAAGACGGGAGATAATTTTATAGGTGCAATAAAACGATAATTACATAGCCGAAAATCATTTTTAAAAAAGAACGTTTTCCACAAGAAAGGTCACAGAAGAATAACGAGGCATACCAAAAATATTACATTTCATAAATATTTTTTTCCTTGATCCATCTTATTGATCATAAATCATTAAAATGTTCAACGTCTACGTTACTATATCCAATGTAATATACTTGTACTTGTAAATTATAATAATAATAAGAATATTATAAAATTTTATTTTGTTAAAATCAGCACCACTACCATTATACCTCTAAAACACGTACACACAGCGTAAAATGGCGTAAAATGTACGGGGTTCTCATCATAATATCTGTCGAAAAGTCAAACTAAATGATAAGTTCGCAGAGAACAAACAATAAATCTAGTGAACGTTAAATGTCAAATTCAAAAATTCGCCTGAAATCAAAGTGTTGCCATATAAAAAAAAAAAATCAGTGTGGAATTTTACAAAATTAATAGGAACATTTTCGGAGACGGGACATTTCCGTGTAGTGACGGGCCCAAATAATAGATTTATTTATTTAAAAATAAATAAAAAACTGTACGTTTCTAAAAATTTTTACTCACATTTTCGTAATCTTAGTAAAACAATCTATCCACAGGATTTCAGCCAAGTCGTTATGAAATCCATGCAGGCCTATTATGAAATCCCCTCGATAGAAAAAAATCGCAAAGCATGCTCCGAAAATTATTATAAACTCTAAATTAATGAGGACAATATAAGCGAAACTCAATCGAAAATCTGGAAACAGAAAAATCAGAAAAACATATTGACACCTCTGGGACTCGAACCCAGGACCTCTTGCTTTCCGGGCAAACGCGCTAACCACTGCGCCACGGTGTCGATATGAAATTCGGTCATGTTTAACTGTACCATACTTCGACTAAGAACCACCTACATTATCTTCATTTTCTTTAACGCATATATTATTGGCAACTATCTTTATGTATGATTGCAAGATTCAAACCCGAAATAAATGCTCTCTAGATAGTGTCTGGATAAATCTTTATCCATTTTATTTAATATGCGACATCTTTCGACTTTTCTGCAAGTCTAGGATGAATATTTAATTTTTTAAATAAAATGGATAAAGATTTATCCAGACACTATCTAGAGAGCATTTAGTTCGGGTTTGAATCTTGCAATCATACATAAAGATAGTTGCCAATAATATATGCGTTAAAGAAAATGAAGATAATGTAGGTGGTTCTTAGTCGAAGTATGGTACAGTTAAACATGACCGAATTTCATATCGACACCGTGGCGCAGTGGTTAGCGCGTTTGCCCGGAAAGCAAGAGGTCCTGGGTTAATATGTTTTTCTGATTTTTCTGTTTCCAGATTTTCGATTGAGTTTCGCTTATATTGTCTTCATTAATTTAAATATTACAATTTGAGGTTTTACTCATAAAGTTAAAAATAAAAAATTAAATATTATAAACTCGTTTTATTCAGTTATTTTACAAGAAATAGGGAAAAAATTCACAGATGCTATTTTGGACAAACCCCACGAGTTTTTGCTCTGTTTTAAATGAGTCGTGTTTTATTAAACATTTTCACAATTTTCGATTAAATGTTATCGTTTTTAATATTAGCGCGCTCTCTCTAAAATTCGTATTTACATATCTCTACATCTTCTTTTTGAGCGGATACAGCACGCTTTAAAGAGCACCTCACACAATTATAATACTATATTTCGTGACAAATAATTTAGGACTTTCAAGTTGACCAGACGAAAGCAATAGCTAAAATATTCGAAATTTTTTATTGTTTTTCAAACAGACACCAGCACAGGCGTTTTAACATGAACAATACATTTGTTGCAGCTTAAAATACAAAGAGACAAGAAAACCATCTTTGATAATATAAAATAAATTTATTTATAATTACTTCGAGACCTAGAGGGAAGTACCTACATATTATGCTGCTTAACAAGCACACTTGAGGCGAACTATCACAACACTGCGCTTTTTAATTTAACGTATCTATCAATTATTGCGTTTATAAATATGTAGTTATTATTGAAAATTGTCATCTTCCGTTTTTGGAGGGTCAATGTCTCAATGACCCCGAGGGCAAGCCGCCACTGCTCAACCGTTATTTCAGAGAGTGTGTAAATGTGTGCGAATGCGTAAAAGACCAACAGATGAATATATGACGAATGCTTGCTTCACGCATTCCAAAATTAAGGAGGTCCACAAGGTGACGCGAGAGATTTAATGGTTCATATATCTTGATGTTCAAATTTGACACCCATCACACTAAATAAGAAGAATGTAACATTTCCTCTACTTATGAGATGGATTACCTGTTCAGTTGATGTATACTTGAATATACAACATTACAATTAATGTATATTTATGTAGAATAAAACATTACAGGAAGAATGGTAAAGGTATGAGGGGTGGGTAAGTGGCTAGGGTTTAGTGTATCCAGGCGTGACTTATTTATTTATTGAAGAAACAAACAGTACATTTTTTACAGTTATTAAGTATATTTCAAGGTGGGTACCTACGTATGATATGTTTCATTGAAGTATCTTATTTATATTAAGTGATTACCGGGTGATGTGCGTAGTGGGTAGGTGTGTGTGTGTGTGAGTACGTCTGTAGATGTGAGAAGTGGTGATGTATGTATGTATACGCCTTGAACAATTAACATTATTGACATGATGCTCTTTTTAAATTTGGGAAATGAATCGGAGAAAATGTCGATGTTAGAATTTAGACAAACATTATTGAACATATGAAGAGCACGGTTAATTCTGAATCCATCCTTCCTACTGCAGTGCAAGACGATGGGTTGAGAGAGTTCTCCTTAACCGGCCCGCCATATTATTGGTGGACAGATGCATCCAAGACATCGAAAGTCCTCACCCAATGAGGCCGGACACCACTGCTAAGTCAGCATGTAGCTAACTACTTGGTGACTTATGGCAGAGGTGCTGGTTACCCAATTAAAGAATCCCGGATTGATTCTATCAGCAGTTTGCTTGTAGTAATAATGTTATACTACCTGATGACGAAATCGTGAATTCTGAAATTGGTTACCGGAGGATTACGTTACCATTTAACATTTTCTAATAAGTTCAAAAGAGACTACTTTGAGGATTATCATAATATTATAGAATCGGATGGTCCACCATGATTAAAAACCATAAGAAACGCCTAGAATATTTCAAATTAGAAACATTAAATAAACGACGACGTGATAAAAATGATATCAAATTTATTTTCAAAATCTTACTTTTTGGCTACAACCAAAATCAATATCAATCACCGTCTACTAAAAAACCCCCAAACTTTCCATATTCCTATCTAAATAATGAACTTAATCTTATCCTTAACTCTCTTGTGCGAAAGTGTTAACTATATAAAATCCACCGCAGTGGCATATTTAGTAATAGTTAACAGAACTTTGCAACATTTCTTGAATATCTTGTATAAACCTGTCTTCACTTGACTCCTTTTCTGTTTTTTGTTTTTCTTCGTTGTTTTCCACACTTATTATTTTTTGTTTACATATTGTTGTACACCGTTATATTAAAAAATGGTATTTATTCTTTGTACTTCGTGTTAACCCTTTTCTTTTACATTAGCTCTATCAGGAGGCCCTGAGGAAAATAATTTCCCTCAGGGACTGTGTCATCTTAGGGGATGCTTTGTGGAGGATTTTTTTAAGGAAAAGAAGAAGATGAAGTTCTGGAAAAAAATGAATATGAGGGGTGGGTAGGAATCTGAGGGTCAGTGTGTCCAGGAGGCCACTCCTATGTATGAATCCATCCCTTCAACTGCGGTCCAAGGCGATGCGATGGGTCGAGGGATTCTGGCTGGAGATGTCAAAAAACCTCCTCAACCAGTCTCTCTCGATCCGGCCCGCCACGCAGCACGTGGGCAGATACATCGGCCGCCAAAACCTTGACAAACCTAACCCCATGAACCCGGGCACCCTGCTAAGTCACCAAACGTAGCGAACCACTTGGGTGCCATTTTTATTTATTTATTTGTTATAAAAATACATTTACGAGTACAGTTTAAGGAAGCTTTGACTGTCAAACTAGGTAGGTCTCCCGTTCTAGGACAATCGAATTGACAGGTTTCGTACATATTAGGTAGGTACATGATGATTTATATAGTATTAAATAAACATATAGCAGAGGTGTTGGTTATCCAATAAATGGTTCCCGTACTCGTACCCGCCTCCCAAAATGAAAACCCGCTGTTGTGTACATAAATAAAATTAAATTAAATTCAAAAAATATTCTTGCAAAAAAGTCTTCAGCATTCATCTGGCTTTCAAATGAGTCGATAGAACAGAGAAGGTTAAGAATCCCTGCTCCTCGCACTGGGACGAAGGCATTATTCATTACGTCGATGAATGCCATTTTAATGAATTTCCTCGTTCGAAGAGCACTTTCTATATTTCTACATTTACCGAACACATAATTTAAAGATCGCCCATAAATTTCAATGAAGCAACCCTTTCGATAGATGTAGCGTTGCGAGATTTGTGTTTTCTTAGTGCTATTAGGAAATTGACGATGATTAAAATACGAAATTTAATTTATATTGACTTGACGAAGAAGCTTCCTGAGTTTTCCCGTTAATATATGGGTTTAATTAAGGAGATCTGGAACAGCGTTCTTATTTTCGTTTCCAATAAATAGAGAGATAATTACTTTTCTCGTACTCGCAGATACAGACAAAATATTGCGAAATTAGAACTATTTATAATTCTCCATTTTATTGGAACAACTTTTTTAAATAACTTTTGCAATCAACGTAATCTTTATCATCATCATCATCATCATTACATAGTATAAAATGAAGTCGCTCAAAATGTATGTGCGCGTTAATCTTTTAAACTACGCAACGGATGCGGTGCACCAATAGATAGAGTGATTGAAGAGGAATGTTTATATGTATAATACATGTAAATTATATTAGAGAAAAGCCAATAAATTCAAAGAAAAGGGGGGGAGGGGAACTACAGTTCCAGAACATCCAGTAGATGGCGTTGTGTATCGTTAGCCACAGCAACACGTGGCCGGGTCAGCTAGTACACAATATGTAATTCGGGGGTAAAGTGCACAAACTTCGGGAGGTGATTGATTCTACATGATGGTAGAAGTAAAAAATATAAATAACTTTTTTTAATTTCCAACTTTTTATTTCACATACAAAAATATTTTTCCACAGAAGAATATTATTTTTTCAATACAAAAAATTCAACTTCTTTACCCTAAAACTACCTTAAAAAGTTGGAATTTATAAAAAAAGTTATTTATCTTTTTTTACTTGTAATATCGTGTAGAATCGCCTCCCGAAGTTTGTGTACTTTACCCCCGGACATCCTGTATAACATTGAAAAAGAAGATAATACTTATGAATCTAACTGAAACACGAAAGTGAACAAGGCACAGCAAAATAAAAAGGTAATGGTTGCAACTAGTTGTAAATAATATTGCTAATTCTGAATTTGAAATATGAGATCGACAAAAATTAATTTAAAAAATATATATATAATATATAGTAAGGTAAAAAAAAATATTTTTCAGTTACTTGTTCTCATGTGTTCTCATTTGACGACCGGCGTAGTCTAGCGGTAAGGATTTGACTCGCAATCCAAAGATCGCGGGATCGAATTGCGGCGTGGGCAAATAAATTTTATTTGATTAATATGTGTTATCTTACGATTAATTCATTTAAAATAATATATAGTTTATTTGCGGCACGTTCCAGAGTGGAAGAAACTCTTAGTATCGCCCAGGTGTAAGACCACCATTTAGAATTGAAACTTCGCTTGAAATGGCTTTATCCGTGTTTGGTGACCAGATCTGAATAGCCAGGTACTTCCTTACCTTCCTCTTCCCCATCTCCTTCCTTCCCCAGTACCTTCAGCCTCACAACATACCCCAATTGGGGATGCAATAGACCCACTGGCTCCAGACGGGAGCAGCGGGGACTCTTGTGAAGTATTCATTTTAAAAAATATACCTATATGTGATGTATGTATTCATTATGTGATATATGTATTCATATAAAAAAATGTGTCTTGTTTCATGGTTGGTTTAGATTTAGTTTAAGTATTATCTTCTTCATTGAGAAAATAAATGCTTTTTGAACAATCGCTATTTAGCTTTGTGGCATCATTTTAATTTAAGGACGAAAAAAATTCTTTATGTTTTAAAATTTTTTTATTTTATTATTAATAAAAAGGTACATTTTTTAGTATTATTTCACCCGCCATACTAGGGATGTCCCTGCGTTATGGAAGGTGAAGTTAACGGATTGAAATCATACATAATCAGCCTTAAGTACTAAAAAACCTCGTGAAAATTTTATTCAATTGATAAACGACCGCGGATATGAAAACATTACTAATTAAAAAATCACGAAAAATTGTTCATGGAAAGATATATACACTGCTTACACAGCCAGGGGAGGTGTGATGTGTCGGATCGTTAAAAATGTATATCCGCTGATACGGATCCGAATACGGATATTTGGTGTCAAGATATACGAATACGAATCTTTATTTTCTTATTCAATCGGTGTAGGCGCGCGAGACCTTGAAACAATAGTTGACGTTACGCCCGCCGCATACGATAAAATATTTGATTTCAAGAAATAAAAAATACTCTGAATGGAATTTAATAGTTTTTTTTATTCTACCTAACCACCTATATATAGCATTTCATCCTATCAATTGAAAATTAATAAGGTAAAAGATCCGTACAAGATCCGCGAGAAAAGTAAGGGATACGGATCTTTCTTCTACCGCAGATATCCGCGGATATGGAAACGGTTATTCGGAACATCACTACTGTGTATACGCCTGTTATATTAATAATTTCTGAACGACTTTTGGAATTTTTTCAACATATTTTAAATGTCTTGTATATTTCTTATTTCTGAAGACGTCGTAAAAACAAATACCATTTTAGAAACGTAATAAAATTGCCTTTCAGACTTTTGTATATGGAATATACTTTAGCGTTTATAAATTGCAGTATTTTAAGCTATCAACATGAAAAAAGTTGAAAAAAAACCTAACATTTTCAAATCAAAACGTCGAAAAATTTCGGAAACTTAAAAATAAAAATAAATAAAAAGTCCTTTTCTTTAACGAATTTGAAGAAAACTGTCACTTCACTTTTTCTCGTTCACACAATTAAAATTATTTAAAAAATTTACAACATAAATTTATAAAATATTAATAATTAATTTTAATAAAAGGGCATCCATAAATGTCTTGAAATGGAGAAGCGATGGGGAAATAGAAGTTATATTGCGAAAAAATAAAATATTTTATGCGCTTTCAGTACATCAAGGCTTTCGGAGTAATAAATGAAGTACCGGGTGCCCATTAAATGTAAGAGGTCGCATCATTCACGGAGCGGGGATATATCCAGCGCGGCACAGGGTCCCGTAAATCTGTTCGCCCCATCCCCCTCCCACCTGCGGTAAACAGGTAATCAATAACGGGGTATTTGCGTTATTAAAAAAAACGCAGACAGTCTTGTCGCAATGAGCTTCCCCATTATTTATCTACTCTACTGTTGGTGCCGCGACCAGGAGACACTCGTTTCGTTGAAAAGCTTAGCGAAATTAATTTACCTACAAACCATAATAAATTAATGATAAATAAATCACTCGAATTATTCGAAATTTAAAAACAAATATATGAATAATTAAAACAAAGTTATTTATTTATCCATAGCTTCAGTCCCCGACATTACCCAGGCTTTAAACACAATTTTTCGAAATCAGATACAGGCGGTAATTTTTCTCGCATATTAAACGTCAAAATTATTATTATTAACATATTATAATTAGGGTGGCGGGTACGGATACAGTCGCTTCGGGAACCATTTATTGGATAACCAACAACTCTGTCTTAGGTCACCCCAAGTCGTTCGTTACGTTTAGTGACTTATCAGGGATGCCCGGATTCATGAGGATTTGTCCGGATTTTGGCGGCCGATTTGTCTGCCCACCAACTGCGTGGCTAGCCGGATCTGGAGAGACTGATTGAGGGAGACATTTTGACTTCTCCAGCAGGACTCTCTCGGAACATCGCACATTCGTCACTCCTGTTCACATTGACTCTCAGGTTCCTACCCACTTCTCATACTCTTTTCCTTCCCAGAACATCCTCTCTTTAATATACATGAAAATACCTACACAGCATCCCCAAAGATGATGTAAGATTTTTTTCCTCAGGGTCTCCTGTGTGGAACTAATGTAAAAAAATATTTTCATCAATCTTCGAAAAAAAAGTAGATTTGTATAAAAACAAAGCCACGCCGCCTTTTCTAATTAAATGAAAAGTGTCTGCGAAGAAGTAAACTTTTCTTTATATTTATAATAATATAATGCCGTTCAGTTATTTATTTCCCTGCCTTTTGTCATTAAAAATCGCAAACCAAAAGAAAAATCATGAAATCAATTTAATTAAAAAATATTTTTGTCATTTTCAATTAAAATAACACAACTTTATTAGTACAGATATTAAGTGGTGTTATTTAAATAAATGAATACAATATAAGCGAAACTCAATCGAAAATCTGGAAACAAAAAAATCAGAAAAACATATTGACACCTCTGGGACCAGAGGTGTCAATATGTTTTTCTGATTTTTTTTTCGCTTATATTTTTTCGCTTATATTGTCTTCATTTATTTAAATATTACAATTTGAGGTTTTACTCATAAAGTTAAAAATTAAAAATATTTTTTTTATTTTCATTTAATTAATGTATTAATCATGACCTCCAATTAACTTGTCTATTATTAATATTTTAAACATTAACTCCTGACAATATCTGGAGTAATAAATGTAAATGAAATTATGGTCTCCGGTGACAAGTTGATGTTGTTTTTTCTAGAGATTGCCTCCGAGATAAAGATTGTAACAAAAGTCTTTGCAAAAATCTAGAAACCAGCAAAAACGTGCGCTTGTTTAATTAATAACTGGCTATAATTTTAGTCTCTACTAATCTTACGAGAATAATATGATAGATTATTGTCAAATTGTCAATATCTATTTCTTCTGAATCAAACAAAACTTCAGCGCAGAAAACTTTTCCGTCCACGTTCGAGTAGCATTTCCAATCTTGAATAATCCTCATACACACATTTGTACCAAAAAGAGATAAACAGTTTGAAAGTTTTGATTGATTCGGTATTACTGGATGCCCAAGAGGACGTACATAGGAAAGTAGTTTTGGAAATTTCGTTCTGTCTGCTAATGAATTCCTCGATAAAATATTTCGATTTGCGAGAAAGAAGGTCCGGCGATCGCGACAGGATGGTTGCAGGTCACAGTTCACAGGTCCCAGGTCCCTGTTAGTCGCAGGTCTCTGGTCCCAGTTATCCCAGGTCTCTCGGCCCCCTGCTAGACCGGCCAAATCAAGTTTGCTACCGACGAACTCAATTATTCATTTTCATTTCAGCACACAGCGCTCCGGCCGGGATAGGGATTGCAATATAGCTAAATGTGTAATAAAGTCATTTTACATTACTTTTTACCGGTGATTCGGTTAATTACATAAAGTACATTGGTTTGATACCCAGGTGCTCTGTAATAACAACGAAAAGCAACGATAGGATTTTTTTCTTGTATTTCAAAGGGAATTGACACTTTGTAATATTCCATTCAAAAGAGCTAAATATTGGCAAATAAATAAAATCTTACCACCTATTTCCCATTGGGTTAAATATATTATATACTAGCAAGTTTCCAGCATACGTTGCAATTTGCAATGCCTTTTAATAAATAAATTGTTTCTCCATTCATGACCTTTCCCATCCGTCCCGTTCCCCCTCCGCCTCCCCTTTCCCTCCCGCGTCCCTTCCGTCATGCGTCCCCCCCCACCTTCCCTCAACCCTCACCCGCTTCCCCGTCTCGTGAACCCCCTCCCGCTTTCCCCACCCCTCTCCCACGTTCCATACATTCAATTTGGGAGGCGGGAATGGGTACCGCCGCCCCGGGAACCTTTATTGGATAACCAACACCTCTGCCATAGATCACCCCAAGTGGTTCGCTACGTTTGGCGATTTAGCAGGGGTGCCCGGGTTCATGGGGTGAAGTTTGTCTAGGTCTTGGAGGTGAATGACTAGGACACACTGAACCCCAGATTCCTACCCACCCCTTAAACCCTTTTCCTTCCTAGAACTCTCCTCTCCTTCCTTTCATTATGACATAGGCCCTGAAGGAAATTATTTTCCTCAAGGCCTCCTGTGTGGAGCTCGTGTAAAAAAAAATTCAGTCCCGGTACATTCAGTTTTCAAACAACTCGCGTGCCACCTATTGCAATTTTTTTATACAAATTTCATAATGCCAGACCTCACCAGTATATATAGAAACACTGGCGGGCGTGCGCACAACAACACACCTAAGTTTCATCGCAATCGGGTGAATGGTTTAGAGTTTTAGAGACTGCATAAGGGACAACAAGGAAACTTTCATTTTTACAAATTAAAATAATTCGTATGCGATTGGTTCTGGTACTGTGAAAAATGGCGGAAAAATTTTCCCTTCTCCAATAGTAAAAATCGAATAAAATTATAAAACAGTCAGAAAGATAGATGATAGATATACTTATCATGCTTTTACAACGAAGAAAAAATGTTAAATATTTAAATTATTACATCATGTACGAATTTAAATTGCCAAAGTAATTTAACTAATTTTAAAATGGGCATTCCTAGTGAATGCCTAAATTACGATAACGTACTTTGTTCATTAAATTTAATAAAATTATCTGATCGTAGAATCATTTCCGATCTAACCTGTTTGTATAAAATCATTAATTCGATGTTTGATACCTCTGATTTGATGCTTTTAAAACGAAGAAAAAATTTTAATTATTTAAATTATTACATCATGTACGAATTTAAATTGCCAAAGTAATTTAACTAATTTTAAAATGGGCATTCCTAGTGAATGCCTAAATTACGATAACGTACTTTGTTCATTAAATTTAATAAAATTATCTGATCGTAGAATCATTTCCGATCTAACCTGTTTGTATAAAATCATTAATTCGATGTTTGATACCTCTGATTTATTATATGTAATCTCTTTTCATACTCCAGGCAGGTCAGTCACAAGACAGTACCTACCATATTATTGTAGCAATTCTAAGTCAACAAGCCAATATTACACTCCTATGCGACGGATTCAACAGCTTGGAAACAAATACTCCGATGTTTTTGATATATTTAGTACATCAATTTTATTATACAATGTGTTAAGGGACGTACTTGACTTACTTTAACCAGTGATTCCTGACATTATTTGGAGTAAAAAATGTAAATGAAATTTTGGTCTCCGGTGTCTTTTTTTGGTGACTTTTTTTTCAATTTTTTTTCTTCAAATTCAAACAAAAAAAAATTCATCCACACTGGTCACTCAGCCGAGTAGCCGACCAAACCCTCACCCCGCCTCCAAATATCCAACATCAATAATTTTTTTATGTTTTTGTAGAAAAAAAAAATAAAACATCAAAAGTGTCACCGGAGACCAAAATTTCATTTACATTTTTTACTCCAAATAATGTCAGGAATCACTGGTTAAAGTAAGTCAAGTACGTCCCTTAATAACCTGTATAAGCATACCTTATTGAAGTTTTTTTCATCAAATAGGGGAATATTTTGATAAGGCTATTAAAATTAACTAACACATTGACAGTATTTTGTCGGCTGAAAGAAAAAAACTATTTCGGATTTTTTATATTTTGTACCTACATTCTGTGTGGTTTAAATTCAATACCAAATATTTTTACTTTGTATTTATTTTTGTGCAAGTGTTTTAAACAGTAGTTTCCTGCACTATTTACAAGTATAATTTTGAGAGTGACATAAAAATTGACAGTGATATTTTTTTTACTTTTCTCGTAAAAAAATACCAGGAGTTTTTTATTTGACATTTTTCGCAAAAAACAATTTTACATGATATATTTTAACTTACAATACGGGCACATGCTCAATTTGGAATTCGAGAGCAGAAAAAACTGCGTAACATGTAAAATACGCAATGAATTAATAAAACTTTCAAAATACACAAAACATATTTTTTTGTAGCTTTGGTAAAAGAAGTGGGTTTAATTTAATTATCAGCAAAATATGTAGCTTGGGGTACAAAATAAATCACCACCGTATATTCAACAATCGTGCGGTCCGTTTGTTAGATACAAAGACAGCATACGTCAGGTAGGTACGCTGTCTTTGTTCCACCGGCGTTACAATGGAAGATGCTCCGAGGAACTAGCGTCATTGATACCTTAGGCACCGGTGCATAGTTGAGAAACACGCAAAACCCGCGGACAACATTTATACACGGTTGACATTTGCCACACGAGAACAGTCAATAGGTCACTTTTACGGCTCGTTCTTCAGTTCAACAACTCGGCTGCGGAACGATTTGCCGGCCTCTGTGTTTCCTCCCTCCTACTCCTCCCTCTCCTCAAAAAAAGACCACCCGCAGTAAAAAGTGTGCAGTTCACACGCAGTAGAAGTGAAACCTTCAGAAAACTAAAGTAGATAATAGTGGAGAGCCTACAAACCACGCACAAAGAGGAGACCGATTATTCTTTCTCTTGCAGGCTAAATCCTATAAATGTATGTGTTTGTCTCTTTCAGTGTGGCTACTTTTTTTATCGAGTTTCATATAACAACGGTGCTAAAGAAGCTTTCACTTCAAAAATAAGAAAATCTATATAAAAATGAATCCCTATTTCCCTTGGGCACGCCATAACTTCAGAACGACTTTACCTATTTCATTCAAACTTTGGGGATTTGATGAGTGCATGCCCGCTATAGTTTTTATATACAATAGTGAGTTCTGGCATCATGAAATTACGAATTGCTAACCGTTCATCCGATTGCGATGAAACTTTGAGTTGTTGTGCGCATACTCGCGAAGGTTTCTATATATACTGGTGAGCTCTTTCATTATAAAATTGGTATTAAAAAAATGCAATAGATGGCACGCGAGCTGTTTGAAAACTGAATGTACCGGGAATGAATGTATGAAATGCGGGGGGGAGGGGGAAAGCGGGCGAGGGGAGTGAGGAGAGGGAAGGCGGAATGGAAAATTAAAAAATTAAAATTAAAAATTAAATCTAAAAACATATCCTCTTACAGCATATACAAAAAATTAATAAAGACTTGGGTAACTACAAATGACACAAATACATACCTGCTATAACATCATACCTGTTATAACTTTACAAATCCTAATTTTTATTTAACCTTTTTTGTTTTTCATATATATATATTTTTTTTTTCTTCTTTTCTTAACTTTAGTTTTGTAAATACGGAATTATTTGTTCTATAAATATGTTAAACCATAATTATGTTTTAATTTACTAATTTAAAGTTTAATTTGCCATGTTGTAACTTAACTGCATTAAAAAAAAACTTAAATATACCCACGAACTGGCGATGCCTATGTGGGATTTTTTTTTTTTTGTTATCATACAAGTATGTATACTATTGTAATATCTTTTGTTTTTGTTAAATTGTAATATTGTTTATCTTTAAGCTACACATTTAATTTTATAGTTCCTTTTTTTTTACTTCTTATCAAAAGAAATGTTTTTTGTAATATTTTTATGTATGTAACAAAAAAAAATTATTAATAAAAAAAAAAAAATAAAAAAAAAAAAAACGCAAGAGAGGAAGGGGACGCGGGAGTGGAAGGGGAGGCGGAAGGGGAACTTGAAGAATGGGAAAGGACACACAGGGAGAATCAATTGTATCAAAAAGCATTACAATAAACAATATGTTTTGAAATAATATTTTATTTATCATTATTTATTCCAGTTCGAATTGAATATTCATAACTAAGACAGGACAACGTCTGTAGGGTCAGCTAGTAAATAAATAAAAATAGGTGTTGATTGATTAAAAAATTTACCGAATTCGTAAAATTGATTAAAAAAAGCATCGTAAATTTGCAATCCCTACACGGGCGCGGGTGGATCGTAACGCGGGAAGAGGTTACACTATGTCTGCGCTCAAAAACAAATATATTTGCCTAATGGAGGTACGAGGTACCTGTCTCTTTGAAATATTACATAGGTAAATTTGGAACTTCAGGACTCAGAACTACGACTCTGCTTTTAAATCATGAAATGCTTTCATTTTTGAAATCTAATATACGTTGCTGGTGAATTACACGTGGAAATGAAAGTAGATTGTACTAACCAACTCAAAATCGCGAACTTTCCACGCAGGGTTGGGATTGAACACCAAAAAAAATTTTCGGAACACACTCTGTAGAATAAACAATGGGGTCAGTCAAAAACTAATGCTTCCTTTTTTTCTCCTTTAATTTTCAAGAAATAAAAAATGCAATTACATGGGTTGAAAACCACACTATTGACGATTAATTTGTTACTTTTCAATATAATCTCCGTCTATTTCCACAGCTTTGGTCCATCTTTTAACAAGGACATGTGTATCACCGTGTTGTAAAAAGCACGGACACATCAAGAACACCGTCGCCATTACTTTCCCCGCCGATCACACAGTTTTGTTTTTTTTTTGTCCTTGGTGAGTTTGTGTGATGCCATTTCATTTACTGCCTCTTTGATTCAGGTTCAAAAAAAATTAACCCATATTTCGTCTCCGGTCACAATTTTTTCCAGAAACTAAGCGCTGCATAGGTTTTTCTTGTTTATTTATTCTGGCCGGTTAACTTTCTTGGTAACCCACCTTGCACAAACTTTTGTTGAATAATCAGTTGTCGAATAATCGTCATCACACTGCTTTTACTGAGGGAGAGAATGCGATATCTGTAGTTAGGGAACGTACCCATACTACGTGACACGTTTAGGGGGGGGGGTCTTCAAAATGTCACGCTCCATACAAATAAGCGGCGGGTTGCTTAGGTTTTTGGTCACCGGGGGGGGGGGTTAAAAATTGCAAAAAATTGGTCACGTAGTATGGGTACGTTCCCTATCTGGGGTCACCATGAATGATGTCATCAACTCGCTCAATGTTGCGTGCAGTCACTGCAATCAACGGCCCACCGTTCCGCTTTTCGTCAGTCAGCGGTGTTTATACCCATCGTCTAGAAGTGCTGACATCCACTTTGCATCATGGTACACATTTTTAGTATTATGAATACGAATGGGCGTTTCACATTCTAAAGTCAATAATCAATCACAGACGCTGTCTAATATGAACATCGATGTCAGCCATTTTTGTCGGCCACCTGTTGTAGCAAAAAGTTATTACTGGAGCAGATTGTAGAAGAAGGTTTTTCACCTAATTAACTTGAATTAAGTAGAAAAAAATAGGAGACATTACTTTTTCACTGACCATCGTATTATTACAATTCTTTACATGACTCGTCATGTAAAGAATTGGTAATCTTTAATGAAAAGTTAAGTGTAAGTCTTTTAAAAAATTTATAATATGTATTTATATCAAGCAAAGAAATTTAATAAATTAGTTTTGTATGTTTGCACGGAATCAAAAAATCGTAATAATTTTTCACAGTGGATATAAGTTGTGATTGCGCGAGTAATTGATGAGTTATTTGCTGCATTAGTGTTGGTAGCTTCGATGTGAAAAAGGGGTGTACCTGGTACGTCTCATTGGGGCATTAGTATATGGTATTTTTAGAAAAGGAAATAGAGGAAGTTCTGGGAAGGAAAAAGGTACATAGGGTGGGTAAGAATTTGGGGTCCTCGAGTAAAATCGGAATCCAACTCTCCTACTGTGGAGCAAGGCAATGTCCCGACAGAGTCCTGCTGGAGAGATCAAAGGGGCTCCCTCAACCAGTCTCTCGTGATCCGGCCTGCCACGCAGTTGATAGGCAGACGCATCCGCTACCAAGACCCGGACAAACCTCACGCCATGAACCCGGCTAAGTCGCCAAACATAGGGAATCACTTATTAGAGTGACTTATGGCAGAAGGGTTGATTATCCAATAAATGGTTCGCGGCGACGCGACGGTACCCATACCCGCCTTCCAAATTTTATACCAATTCGTACGTTTGTTTTCTTGATTGGAGCAAAAAAGTGGGGTGTAAAATGTTAAGCACACACGAATGCTTTTATTGATCTGTCATTAAAATTACATACATCACCTTTACTTCATTACATAACAAATCCCGTTGCAATCCCCCACATAAAGTGTTACCAAGCGTACGCCAAGGGATCGCATTTAAACTGCATTCGGTGTAGGTACCTACTTTCTTTTGTCGCGTCTTAGAGCAATTCCAGACTAGAAAGCCTTATGCAAGTAATTTGAAAATTTATCTTAAGACAAAGAGCTTTTTTCAACAACACTCTAGGAAAAAAATATCAGCCAGAAAGAACATTTTTTGCTGGTATTTTTTTAAGGTAAAAAAATACTTAGGTATTTGTTTATCTCTAGGTATTGCTGATTTAATAATATTGTGTAGTTTGAAAATTTAACTAACAAAAAATCACGGCGCTTCTCCACAGGGGTAAGCAGAGACGACCGCCAAACGTCTCGCTCTTAGCACACACTCCTTGCCTCATTCATATTCATATTACATCAGCCTTGCATTCGTGGAAAGACTCAACTAAATTGTAAGAAAAAAAACTATTTTTCAAGCGTTATTTTAAATATCTATTTAAGAACCTCTATGACGGCCTCCGTGGTTGAGGAGTAAGGCTCTTGACCCGCAAATCCGACGTTCGCGGGATGGAATTTGTGTTATTTCATAATTAATTTATTGAAAATAATAAATACTATATTTGCGGCTCGTTTCAGGGAGGAAGATACTCTCAGTATCGTTTAAGACCACCACTTAAAATTCAAACGCTGCATAAAATAGGTTAAGTCCTGTTTGGTGACCAAATCTGGAAAGGAGGTACTTCACCACTTTCCTCTTGCTCATCTTCTTCCCTTCTCGATAACTTCCAATCTCAAAACATACTATATTTAAAATTGTCACCATCCTCTTTCCTATCTTCTTCCCCTCCCCACTTCCTTCAGCCTCACAACACAACCCAATTTGGGACGCCATTGACTCACCGGCTCCAGACGGGAGCAGCTGGGACTCTTGTGAGGTATTCACATATAAAAAAAGAACCAATTTGGTGCCAATATCAATATTTGTCATTTTAAAAATATATACCTACAGACACACCTACTTTAAAAAGGCATAATTAATTATAGATTTAATTAAAATAATTCTGAGCAGAGCTCACTATATTTTTTTTTTATATTACTCGTCTACGAAAATAGAAAATGTTTTTCAGTCTGACGAACATCATTCGTGCGAGAGTGTTCCATGAGATTTATTATTTATTTGCCGCCTTTCTTAACTTTCGTTTATAGCTGGAGATTATTAATAAAGTAGGAATTTCCCGAGAAATATGGAGGATTATTGTGATCTGTCAGTGTGGAGCTGGCACTGCAGACGTCTCGAGCAAACAGAGACTTGTTCAATGTCACTCCGGGTAGATTCCCCGTGCGACTGTTTGAATTCTCTCAATAAGGGTAAACTCATGTGAATACGGCAGACTAGATAATAATATGTAAAATACAGGGTTTATATGAGATATTGAAAAATATAATTTTTTTAATAATTCAGGTATCAAGAAACATTCACGCGTAACTTTAACTCCTTTTAGGCCAGGGGTGTACTGTGATTTGGGTTGATATTCAATTCAGTTGGTATTCATTCGACAATAACATCAAATGGAAAAGTCAAATAAACTCAATGAAAAAAACTCACCTAGGTATATATTTTTTAGACTTAGAAACACTGTATCGTTAAAAATACTAAAATATATTTATTTTTGCACTTGCGCATTCTGTACTTCAATATGGAATCGTGGCTTGGGGGGTGCACATAAATCATCCCTACTTTCACTTGTGACAATTCAAAAAATATTAATAAAAATCATCTTAAAAAAGCCTTACTACTACCCAACAATAAATGTTTTCAAAGTTTTCCCGGTTCCCCACTCACAAAAATTTATGACAAAATTGCACCACTTCAATTACATAAAGATTTCTCTGATAAAAATAATATCCCATAATTAAATATTAGCAAAAGAATTATATCTGTTGTAGGACTAAACGTACCACTAGGACGAATTACAACAGCATATATATTTAAGGGTTTAAAATTATTCAATAAATTACCCCTAGATGTAAAATTAGAGGAAAACTATGACAACTACAAAAAAAAATAACTAAAATTCTCTAGTACCACCTCATAACTTTTCTTACGATTTTGCTTATTAATTACAACTGACCTATATTTTTATTGTATTTTTTAATTTTATTACTTACCTTCTTGGTAAAATTATTACTTTGTATTACTAAATTTTACTAGATGTAAAAATATATAGTTGTCCTCTCCTAAACACAAGCATCTGCTTTATTAGGAGAGTGTTTTTTTTAAATATTTATGTTATATGTATTATATTGTAATCTGTTCTGACGAGCTATTGTATATCTTTTGTGGGAATGAAATAGTTCTCGGCCGAGATCTGCTGTCAGATTTGTGTGATTTTACATGGCTGTTATTTGCTTTTTCTATGGGCTGATGTCAGAATTTCAGCTGTGAGCAGTCACGTATTTTAGTTTAGGTCGTTTTAAACACGAATTCAAATAAGTATGCATGATTATTTATTCATTTAACAGCCTTAGAAAATCACACAAATAGAGATCTGTCACGTATTTTAGTTTAGGTCGTTTTAAACATAAATTCATGCAAGTATGCATGATTATTTATTCATTTAACAGCCTTAGAAAATCACACAAATCTGACAAGAGATCATATTACCATGTTTGATGATCCTTTTTTGATTACTAGTATGCATTGCCTGTGACATTGTATAAGTATTTGCCGACCCTACGCTCCTTTGCAGTCACCATGTAGCTAAGATCGGTCTTAATTCGATAAACAAACTTGCTCTTCCCTCGGGACCACCCTGTATTATAGGACTACCTATACACTTACACTACCTTCTGCTTTTCGCTACTGTGACGTAACATGGGGCGGCTCACAGACAGGCAACAGAGAAGCATTCATAATTTAATAAGTTAAATAATAATGCCTACGTCTGGCTCCTTAACGACACGCCGGTGTACCGTGCCGGCCCAAAAGCAACGGACAACTGGAAAATGTATGAAAATTCCATCGCGAAATTGGAAAGCGCGAAACGAGTCTCACAGCTTCAAGTCAGGAAGTGAATCATTGATCAATGCCTCCAAGAACTGAGAACTGAGTAACAGCAAAACGAAAACGATTCTAAGGCTTCTTTTAAATTCCTTTTTTTAATATGATTTATTCATTTTCTGGAAAAATGATGAATATATATATATATATATATACAGAGTGTAACAGCAAGTACCGACGGATTTTAACCAGCGATTTCTGAGCATATTTGGAGTAAAAAATGTATAGTCATTTTGCTGTCGGATGATACTTTTTTTGCAATTAATTTGCAAAGTCTGCATTTAATAGAAATTTTCAAAGTCTGAATTTATTTTGTCGACAATAATGTGAGTTCATATTGATTTAACCCCTCAGGCCTTGTGCATATGTTTTCAGAATATTTATTAATATAAAGGTCTGAATAGTTCTGGTTTGCAATAAAATTCAAATAAATGGAATATTTCTGAACGTATCCGAAAATAAAAACTGCCTTTGAAAGATGATAAAATGCACTTTTTAATTTTATTATTAGAAATAAACATGTAATTTTTTTTTAAATAAAATTTTTAATGCAAATATAAAAAAGTTTTTTTACGATTTTCTAACCAAAATTGGCGATATTGAATAAAAATAAAAACCCGAACATATTTGATTAGACAAATGTATTATAAACGTTTGCATCATCTCTCTTTTTCGTAGTTTTATCCAAGAATAATTAATTTGAAAATTCATAAAATTTCATAATTATTTTTAAAATTGCGGTCGGAAACTTTGGTTTCATAAAGGTGAACATTTTTATAACGCGTGGTGCTTTCTCTTTCTAACGCCGTTTAAATCATATTTCTTACTATGATAGTAGAAGACAAAACGATTTCTAAGAGACCTATATGAGTTGTTCCTAAAAGCGAATAAATTAGCTTGACGGGTTAAATTCTATGACTATTCATATATTTTTCAAAAGCTGAATTTTTTATTTATTATCTGTGTAATGCGGTATGTTTACAATGAATATTTAACTGAACCTGACGTCCTTTCTAAATGAAACTCTAAGTTATTCTGCGGCTGCGGACCCGCGACACTGATGACGTCTACCATCTACCAGACGCTTTCACCATTATCTTAACCGTTCCTACATAAGACACGAACGACGACAGATGACACTCTTTTAAAATAATATTTAACTGACATCTGTTGAGATACCACAAAACTACGTATGTATAACTAAGTATACTAACGACATTTATTGAATGTTGAAACTACTATGTTGACAAACCTAACACCACAGATTTTATTAAGGATCGTACACCTTAAAAACAAAAACATGACATGCATAACTCCTTCATCATATATTATCAATTATCAATTATAGGCACTTTAAAAAACGTAAAATATAGTGATTATTTATTTGCCAATAAATAAAATCATTCTTAATTTTATTTACCGTTTCACTGGTCTCAGAATTCACTCCACATGTTGTGTATGGTTTATTTCACGTAAAAGAGAAAATTCGCAGTGAAAAGTAGAGCAATAAAGCATCTCTAATTTCAATTTGCTTCACACGGGGCACTTCGATAAATTCCTCGCAGTGCGCCGCGGCCGTCGGCAAAAAAATGAAGGTTTCAATTTCATCTGTCTGCGGATATTCCGTTATTTTATTGTGTGACCAGACCAGCTCGTGTTTCTGTTTACAGCGGGTTGGTTGTTAACAAAACAAAAAACACACAAAAACAGGGATTCAGTGTATCGGAAAAGCTTGAATTTAATCTGTATGTATATTGCAATGATGAAAGAAACGTGGAAAAATTCTCGTTATTATTTGAAACTAGGGTTATTATTTGAAACCAGGGCACATCTGCATGTTAGATGTGCGCTGATTTGATCAAGATTATTTTTTTCAAGCCAGAGTCCTAATTGCTCCCAACCGCCTGGAGTTAGTAAGACAGTGGCAATCCCAGTTGGGGCATGTTGTGAGGAAGAGGAAAGTGGTCAAGTACCTAGCTATTCAAATCTAGTTACCAAACACTTCATTTCAAATAACTTTTCAATTCTGAAACGTTTTTTTTATTTTTTTAAATCCTTTATTTATCCCAAATTTACATTTTATAATTACATATTTTGGAAATAATAAACATAATGGGAACCCACTAAGGCGCAGCCTGTGCGTGGGTAATATAGTTAAATATATTTTATTTTAGTACTTAGAAAAAAAAAAGAACAGTGGTATATAAAGCAAAAACATTATTAAAATTTGTTTAAACAGTTTGTACAAAAAGTGTGTACAATAGTGTACAGGGTACAGGTACGTAGTCTCACGGCTCGATTACTGTAACGGCATCTACGCTAGCCTTCCAAAATATCAAACTTCAATCCGTGTTTAATGCAGCGGCACGGCTCATAACCGGAGTCTCTAAATATTCACACATTTCAGAACACATTCGTAACCTTCACTGGCTGTGAAGTGCCCTGAAAGAATCCAGTACAAGTTGTGCTGGATGGTGTTTAAATCGATCAATGAAATGGCCCCACCTTACATCTCTGAACTATGTGTCCCGGAAAATACTGGTCAGAGGCAGTCAACCCTTAGATCAGCAACCTCATCAGCTATAGACAAACTAATGGAACCTAAACGCAAGCCAAATACTAAATTTACTAAATTGTAAATTTAGTATCTTGCTTGAAAAGAAGTGTTTGTGGTCTTACCTCAGGGCGATACTGAGAGTATCTTCCACTTTGGAACTAATATTATAGAGTGACAATAGATTCTGTATTCTGTAGGGTACTTTGAAATCTGTTTTCACCGCAATAATGGCAATGTTTTCTTAATTGATTAATAATGACGTGATTGCGTAATATTTTTTTGGTCTTGTGAGCATGCTGAGAAGTGGAGAATAAATATTTTTTCTTACTTTATTAATTAATGTTATATTATGACCATTTGTTCGTTTATAGATTTCCAATTGTTCAATTAAACTTAATCTAATACCCTTTCTTTGTGCATGTAAGGGATTATAAATCATTTTAGATACCATAAATTTTTTAATTGAGCGGGAGCACTTAAATAGAATCTTGTAAACAGGTCGTCTCAACGTGGCTTGAACGCTGAAACAGCTGTCACAATACTTAAATACTTTCACAACTTATAAAATTTGATTAACATTAAATATATATAGATACAAATCAATATATATATATATATATATATATATATATATATATATATATATATATATATATATATATATATATATATATATATTTTTATTTTTATTTTTTTTTTGAATGTAGCTATTACTTTGTGGTCATTGTTTCATTTTACAATATATATTTGCTTATATGTATGTAAGTTGTCCATGTATTGCTAACCATAGGAAATGTTTGAAATATTCAAAATATCTTCTTTCTACACTCGCGAAAGGTTTGGAAATGGAACGACAGTTGAGATGGTATGGGCACATAAGGCGGAGACCATCAGACCACACAGTGAGGCAGGCAATGCCTATGGAGCTTCATCGACAGTCATCCACAGGAAGACCGAAGAACTCTTGGATGACTCAATGCTCCAAAATTCTTCAGAGAAACGGCCTGGATGAAGGCGATACTCAGAACAGAAGAAATTACAACCTGAGAATGAGAAGAGCCGGCCCCAACAGCCTACCTAGGCAATGAGTTGGGACAGCGCAAGGAAGAAGAAGACCCTCGTGAAAGGTTTCTGGATTATTAAAACCACATGACAATACATCTGAAACGTTTTTTAATCATTACAAAAACTCTTAAGAAATTGTCAAAAATTTCACAATTTTAGAATGACATTTTGCAAAACCATCGATTGTTCAATCAAAATTCAATTTTCGAATAAACTCTTAATGAACTTAATCGAAGTACTAACCAAAGAATACCTTGAATTTAATAAAAATTATATTTATTTTAAATACGTACCTATTTTGTAACAAATTTAATTGATTGTTCTTATAATATACAAAAATAAATGTTTGTAATGCATGAAAAATGAAAATTTGTAAAAAAAATATTGCAATAGGTAGCACGCGAGCTGTTTGAAAATCTAAATGTACCGGGACTGAATATATTGAACACGGGAGAGGGGAGGGGATCGCGGGAGAGGGGTTTGCGGGATTGGAGAGGGGGAAGGCGGGGAAGGTGTAGGGGGAACGCGTGAGGGGAAGAGGAGGCGGAAGAGGAACGGGACGAATGGGAAAAGACACGCAGGGAGAAACAATTTCTTTATTAGTGGCATTGCAACGTATGCCGGGAACTCGCTAGTTTAAAATAAATGTATTATTTTGACAGAATTATTTAATTTACCCGTATCTTCTACAGCTCCATGATCTGCTTTAGGTATTTTGTATGAAAGCTCGGTTCGAGCGTAAAGGCGGAAAATTATGAAGCAAATATCACGTTGTTAATAAGATTACGAGTAATTTATTACACGGAGGCTAATGTTTAAACATGTTGTTAGATCATGAGTGGAGGGCGAACAACATACGGTTATGAGATTTTTTATTCCCCAAATTTAAGTTTATTGTTTACATTACGCGTTCGTAAAAGCAGCACCGCGTGAGATATGGACCATGTGCGTGGTGATCATTAAAAAAATATATATTCAAATAAATAATTTTATTAATAGAAAAATGTAACAATACAACTTTGTATAAACCAATTATATAATGCGTAAATCAGACCGGTTTCGGAACAAACGTTCCTTCTTCAGGGAAAGCTTATACTAATTTGACAATTTTATTAATAATTAAAATAAAACGTTTACCAATTTTGAAAACACTTAGTGAAGAAATCTTGAGCCTCGGAGGGATGATTAATTAAACAACAATATGTGACTTTTTCAAAGAATAATATAACTTTCTTCCACTTTTTTATTAATAACTGAACCGGTTTCACCTTACAACGGACCCCTTCAGGCTGATACAATTCGAACTAAATCTAAGGTTTTTGTTTTGTGAATACCTCACAAGAGTCCCAACTGTACCCGTCTGGAGCCAGAGAGAATATGGAATCTATAATTGGGGTATGCTGTGAAATATGCTATATACTATTTTAAATGACTAAATTGTGAAATAACAAAATTCAATCAAATAAAATTTACTTTCGCACGCCGGAATTTGAGCCCGCGAAAGCCTTACTCCTCGACGACGCAAGTCATCGGAAGCTTTGTCAGTATTACCATCTAATTATTAAGAGGGAATAACCAGAGAAAACCGGAAATATGTCATTTTTAAATCAAATTTTAGACGTATTGACTATTTTCCACAAAAAATATTAATGAATTTCGAAAGATTTTTCTTTTATCCTAGTAAAGACATGTTTTAAATTTTTAGAAAAAAATGTTTATTTTTAGTATTATAAGATTATTCCGTAGGTCGTTGGCAGATTTGTTAAATTTTCAAACAATTTTTTTTATTATAATACAACACACATTTCAAATCATAATAATGTAATCATGCGGTAAAATAAATCAATAAATTATCCGGGAAAGCTATGTTTCAGAATTTTAATTTTAGTTTAAATAAAATCTTTAAAAAAAACATCCGCGCACGTGTTTTGTGACGAAAATACTTCAGTTTGTCTATTTATTTTCGGTCTTACAAACTAATATATTTAAGTTTTTTTACGTTCTTATTTTGCTTAGACATTATTGAAAAATTATGATATTAATATTATGATCAAAAAATAATTACGAAAAGTACATAATTTTAATAGTTTTATCATCACGCCTTTCAGCATTTTTGGATGTAGGTATAAATTAAAGCAAATTTTTAATGAAATAAAATCGATATTGAGTTATATATAAAGTTGTCTCATTGTTCTACATATAAAGCAAATATAGAAAGAGTTCAGAAAAAGTTTATGAAATATGTCTCTTATCGCGTGCGAAATGATGAAAACTATGTCCCCGTAAACCTTAAATCTCTTGATCAACGCCGAGATATCAGAGACCTATTAATGCTCTATAAAATTATTCATAACTTCATTGATAGCCCGTACTTACTACAAAATATTCATTTCAGATGTCCATTAAGAGTTACTCGATCTCCAGACACCTTTTATATCCCTAAGAGCAAGACAAATTATCTTCAAAGTGTATTTGTAAGAAGAAGCTGTAGAACATTTAACAGATTATGCCCAAATATCGATGTGTTTAATACAAACCTTGATAAATTCACAGCATGCATAAAAAAATAACACTATTGAATGCCACATGTTTAACTAATAACTTAATATTTCAATGATTTCTGTATTTCTCTTTTTTATTTTTAGTATCACCACATTTTCCCTCCTACTTTTGGCAGTTCGAATTCAAATAAAATCACTTCCTGAAATATATTATTGATATCCATCTAAATTTAAATGTAAACCCTTGAAAATTTTCAGTTAATTACTTTTTGTAGATTTAAGTAAGAAGATGCACTTAATTCAGAATTGTTTATATCAGCCCCCCTAGCATGGTCCATCGACATAGGTTTTATCGAAAATGTCGGTAACTTGAAATCGCTCCCGAGCACGACTGCAGGACGCTAACGAAGAAATAACAGTTTACGTCAAATAAATTAGGAACCCTTAGTCGATGTGAACTGTTGTTTGTTCGTTAGCGGCCTGCAGTCGTGCTTGGGAGCGATGTCAAGTTACCGACATTTTCGATAAAACCTATATCGACCAACTATGCTAGGACCCCTGGTATAGGTATTGTGGATTTTTGTAATATGGTTCTAAATTTCAATTTGTCGCTATTTTATTGGTCTATGACATACATATTATTATCACTGTCATTTATGAATTTTGTACCGACTGTTTATAAAGCTAATAAATAAAATAAAATAAAATACTTTTAAAAAGCTGGTACGGAGAATAATAATAATTAATAATAATTGGCTAATTTATATAGCGCCGTTTTCGTGGAAAATCACCTCAAGGGCGCTGCATAATTCATCTTTCTCATTGGAACCGCCCTGTACGATCGTAAGAACATCTTTAAACGAAATTTAAATTCTCGGCCGCTGGCTGCTTAAAGGCCCTTAAGGTTTTACATAACAGGTCGCAAGAATCAAGAAACGTAAAATTATCTAATTCAAAATTAATTGTTTCAGCTATTAAGCCATTTGCCAGCAGTAAAGCTTTAGAACTGTAGAGAGATTCATCTCAACAATAGCCGAGGTAAAACAAAGCTCCGAGAATTAAAGTTTGCCATTTAGCAGACATTCAATGATTCAAATCATTCAAAAGGTCACTAACTTGGAACACAAGCAGCACGAACATTATTTAAATTATTTTACGCGTAATGAATAAATAGATCATGGAGGCGAGTAAAAGCGTTATTTCTACTAGAAAATGCAATTATTTCTTATTCAAGCTGAGGTATTGTAGAGACGACGACGCAAGTGAAGTAATACAATTTTTTAAACTTTCGCAATCTTTCAACAAAAGATGATTTGATGAAATTTTAGAATAAACAATATTATCTTCAACTAATTCTTTTTCCATAATACGGGCAACTACCGTTTTTATTGGATACAATCATTCTAAGAATTGATTTAAGATGTATCCGATGTTATTCACATGGAACAATTGACTTTTTATAAAAGTATAAATGAATATTCAATTTTTATAAGAAAAATTCTCTTTTTATAACTTTTGAAGGTTATTCCCATCAATGTAATATATCATTGAAGAAGAAGATAACAATAATAAGCTGAACGAAAATACGAAAGAGAACAAGACACAGAAAACAAAAAAAGACAATGGTCGCAACTGGGACTCGAACCCAGACCTCTCGTCAAACCGGTACTTAATATGGAAAAAGAATTAGTTGAACATAATATTGTTAATTCTAAAATTTTAATTTAAAATAAAACAATAACTTTGTAGACACTACTTTTATTTTTATACTTTATGCCGACCGGGTTTCGCTACAACCGTAGCTTCATCAGGGCAGTATAATACTCTACTAACATTAGGTTACATTTGTGTTATAATATATATTTTACCAAAAATGGGCTGGGCTGGACTCGTCAAGTGGAGGAGGAAGAGGGAGGCATAGATGGAGAATTGGGAAGGGAACGGACGTGTTCTTTATCAATAGGGAACAATCTTAGTATGGGACTTTTATTTAAATTAAGTTGGTTATTTAATACCTTACTATTAGTGTTTATGGCTTTCCTAAGTTCAAGTGCCTCTAAATTATCCAATCTTATACCGATGTCGTTTTTATGAATAAGTTTGGCGCCAGGGTTTTTGTAAAATTTATGATCGTTTTCAATCAAGTGGTTTGCAAATTCTGAAAATCCAGAGCTGTGTAAACATCGAAGATGTTCTTTGACACGGGTGTTTATGTTGCGCGCTGTTTTACCAATATAAAAAAATGCGCAATCGCTGCATTGAAGTGAGTAAATTCCCGAGTGTGATAGACTGTCTTCCTTATCCTTACCGTTCATTAAAAGTTTTCCTATATTATTATTATTGTAAAATGCTGGTTTGATTTCTGATGGGAGATTTTTAACACTTTTTTGAGAGAAATTATTGATGTACAGGATTCTACGCCATTGATGAGGTTGATTATTATTACTTGAAAATTATTACTCTAAAATTTTAAATATGAGTTTGATAAATATGACGGTTTGACAGAAGGTGGCAATAGCGAAATTGGTTAACGCGCACGTCCCGGTTAGATGACAGTTGCCACCATTGTCCTTTTCTGTTTTTTTTTCAGATTATTATGGTTATCTTCTTCTTCAATGATTTATTACATTTTTACCTTCAAAAGTTATAAAAAGAGAGTTTTTCTTATAAAAATGAATCGTCAAAAATCCACGAGAAAACTCTGGAAAATTTAATTAATTTTAGACCATCATCCAGAATCAACATAATATAAGAGACTT
Organism: Limnephilus rhombicus; assembly: GCA_929108145.2. Taxonomy (NCBI): domain Eukaryota; kingdom Metazoa; phylum Arthropoda; class Insecta; order Trichoptera; family Limnephilidae; genus Limnephilus; species Limnephilus rhombicus. The sequence continues at coordinate 23,931,648 of OV815286.1, forward strand.
TAGGAACACACGCAATCAATATATCAGGACAAATAAAACATTCGTCCTGAACTCGGATATCGTCGACAGAAAATGGAGAGAGATCCAATCTCTCATTTTAATATTCCAAGTAAATGAATTTCTACTGCTTCTCGTATTGTAGTGCATGGGTACACAGTATACACACAGGGTTTTTAAATCAAAGCGCTGCTTTTCTAGAAGGCTTCTATTCTATGGCAACCGATATAAAATAAAAATCTGCAGCCCTTCACGTTCAGACATTTTTCTTTATACTGTCAACTATTTATTTATTTATTAACTCCCTTTTTCGGGGCTTTTACATAAGATTAGTAAGAAATACACAGTATTTATTGTATATAACTGAACTGCCTCCGTAACAGTATTTTAAATTTGTTTAAAGATAAATTGAAGATGTCCACTGACTTGGAATAATTGTTTCCTTCCATTAATATTCTGGGCAAAGACGAATACATATGGTGGTTAGTTCCAGAATTATTGCACTGAAATAAATCCTGACTTCTAGACATACTTATACGTGCAGTCGGCTTAGCAAAAAAACGCTAAAGATTCCTACTTGCATATAATATAACTTTTATATCTGAATAGAACACAAGAGTCCCAACAGCTCCCAACCGCCTCGAGCCAGTGAGACTATGGCATCCCCAATTTTGGTATGGTGTGATGCTGAAGATAGTGGGGAGAGGAAGGGGGAAGGAGATGTGGAAAATGTACCTGGCTATTCAGATATAGTCATCAAGCACGGCTAAAGCCATTTCAAGTAACGTTACAATTCTTTATTTATTTATTTATTTACGCCCTTTTACGGGGCTTTTACATAAGTGTGAAATTTACAAATTACAACATGATTAAATAATACATAAATACTGTATATTTCATTAACAAAGAAATAAGGTATTTTGCAACGAAATATATAGTATTTATTGTACATAACTGAACTGCCTTAGTAACAGTATTTTGTATTTGTTTAAAGATAAATTGAAGATGTCCGCTGACTTGGTATAATTATTTCCCTCCATTAGTATTCTGGTCAAAGAGGAATACATATGGTAGTTAGTTCCAGAATTTCTGCACTGAAATAAATCCTGGCTTCAGGTATTACGTAGTGGAATCCGGAAGCTTATCAATTCGAGCAATACCGGACTGTCAACTAAATCATTTAGAATTTTATACAGAAATACCAAGTCAGTGAAAATTCTTCTGTCTGACAATTTGAGCGTATTCATTTCATTTAAAATAGTGTTGTAGTCAACATAATTGCTGGAATACCCATTTTAAAATTAATAAAAAGTAAGAATTTGTTTTGTATTCTTTCAACAGCTTGTACATGTATATTATAATATGGGTTCCAGACGGAAAAATTGTACTCAAGTTGACTTCTAACATATGCAAAATTAATATACTTTATATTGTTAAAATTTCTATTTAGCCTAGTTATAAATCCCAACATTTTTAAGCCCTTATTAGAGATTTCTGTTGTATAGTTAACAAATGAACTAGTAGCAAACGCAAACGTGCAATTTGCAATCTTGTCAAAAAGTATTGATCGTGGTGCAATAACAGGTTTAAATAATCGCCTACGATTGAGTCTCTTTGAAGAACCACATAGGAAGCCAAACTACAATGTGCGATTTATAAGGTAAAATACAATACCCCACAAATGCTCAGTGGTCCCAAAATACGTGTCTTCATCAACGCTGCCAGCGAGAGACTAAAAGGCGACAAATAAATCTGCAAGAAATAATGAAAGCTTAAAAAATGTACAAATAAAACAAAAAAATATTCCTAATTCGGTTATAATCTATTTCAAAAATGTTCGCATAAGCTTCCATCGTGTACATTGCGAAATCAGAAATTCTCCAAGTACATTTAACCGCACTCGGAACAATGCGCCTCCACTTGCACATGCGGCCTTTGACAGAACCTCATTGTTTCAATTCTACAAAAGAACATCGGACGGGGAAACAAAGCTTTCAGTTTTTTTCAGTTTTTTCAGCTTTTTTCAGCTCTTTTTCAGTTTTTTTTTGTTCTACCATTCCTTGTTAGAGGGAATCTCTTGTTTCAGGAAAAATTACTATATTAAATTTTTCGAGCTGAAGGGGTAATGAAAACAGGATCAATTTATGCATAAAACGCTCTCGAAGATAATTATGGTGCACGTTTTTGCAGGAATTAGGAAAATAACTGCAGTTTTTTAAAACAATTATACGGTGCGATATAAGTCAAAATCAAAGGGTTATAAAACACGGATCGTTTAAAATTTAAATGTTAAGATATTTAATGTACTATTCCTGTAATGTTTGTTCACTACGTTTGGTGACTTAGCAGTGTTGCCCGGGTTCGTGACGTAAGGTTTGTCTAGGTCTCGGCGGCGGATGCTTTTGCCCACCTACTACATGGCATGTCAGATCGGGAGACTGGTTGAGGGAGATCTTTTGAACTTTCCAGTCGGACTCTCTCGACTCATCGCCTTGCACCGCAGTGGGGGGGATGGATTCATACATACGTCACTCCTTTACGCATTGACTCCCAGATTCCTACCACCCCTCATACCTTTTTCCTTCCCAGAACTTCCCGGAACTGAACTTCCCAGAACGGCCTGAGAGATTTTTTCCACAGGGCTTCCTGTGTGGAGATAATGTAAATTTAAAAAAAACACACAGACAAGAGTCGAATTTCCTAAAAATAGAAGAAGGGAGGAACCTGGAAAAGTAAAGGATGGCTTGGCAGTGCCTGGCTATTCATATCTAGAAAAAACGACATGGAAGACGCACCTAATTAAATGGAATTAAATAACATTAGTCCGCCTCAGCACAACTAGTGAGGAGGTCTAAGAAAAAATCATTTTTTTACTTATATCGATCGTCCAGTTGATTAATTAAACATTTCCGAAAAATTTAAATTTGAGTTAAGTACGCAGTTATTTGTAAAAGTGTACCCTCTATCTAGTAAAATACTCGGATTACTTATAAACACCACCAAATCAATTATAATGCAGAATAAATTACAGCTAATTGAACCAAATGTTGATGTTTTCATAGTCACTAGTAGGATATTCCAATACGTCCTACTAATGGACCGAACCCTTATGCCTACCTTTTCTAGGTTACTAGTAAGATATTTCAATATGTGTAATACTATTGCACCGGACCGTTATACCTCCCTAATTTATAGCATATTTAATATAATTACACATAATATTTAATTTATGGTGAGCATTCCAATATTACTTTCCTTATTATCTTAAAACTTAGTATTTGGAGATGTCTGACCAATCAACTGGACGGTCATGTTCAAATGTTTTATACAGTCGCTAATAAAATAAAACTTACCAAACAAAATTTTGTAAAGTTATTTGAAGTAATGGTAATTTGACGGCCGGCGTAGTGCAGCAGTAAGGCGCTTGACTAGCATTCCGAAGGTCGCGGGATCGAATCCCGGCGTGGCAAATAAATTTTATTTGATTAATTTGTGTATTTCACAATTTATTCATTTAAAATAATGTATAGTATATTTGCGGCACGTTCCAGAGTGGAAGATACTCTCAGTATCGCCCTGGTGTAAGACCACCATTCAAAATTGAAACATTGCTTGAAATATCTTCTGCCATGTTTGGTGACCAGATCTGAATAGCCAGGTACTCCCCACCTTCCTCTTCCCTATCTCCTTCCCCTCCCCACTACCTTCAGGCCTCACAACATACCCCAATTGGGGATGTCATAGTCCCACTGGCTCCAGACGGGAGCAGTTGAGACTCTTGTGCGGTATACATGTAAAAAAAAATAAAAAATCTTTAAAACCAGTCTGCTTGGTTCAATATATTCGCACCTCACAATCGGGAAGCCTCAGTTTCGCTCATAAATTCTGAAACCGTCACTTTGGATCGAGATTGTAAAATATCTATGCAAGATAGCTTTCATAATTCAAAGACCAAAGAAGCATTATTTCGTTCTCTTTCTGGTTAAAAGAAAAAAATACCTCTGTTTGCATGAGAGGGAGAGAGATATATAGCTTTTAAAAGTAAGGTCGCTCGGGACGTTTTTGGTCTTATGAAAGTATAACGCGACTAAGTGTTTTGGGATATATTTATTCCTAAACAAGCAGACGGTTTAAACCAGTGAGATATTAAATTAAGATCATTTTTCACTCTGTTTTTTTCCCGCCAACACAATACGAGTACACAATATTTTAAATTAACGCTTATTTTCTTCTTTTCAGATATGCACTTATGAAATAAGCTGAAGCACAGAGAAAAAACACAGTGACGCGCTGCATTAAGGCTTAAGGCTTTTAAAATTAACAGGAACTAGGCGCGGAGACACCTTGCTGTACTGCGAGAGCTGCCGGCGGAAACGGAAGCTACCTGAAAAAGCTTTCAAAATGGCGTCCTTCCGGACAGCGTGTTCAATTAACGTATTAGCTAATACCAGATCACGGCTGGCAGTCGGCCTCTTAGCCACGTGGGTCGTTCTTATTAATGGTGAGTCTTCTTCTGTTATTTATCTATTTTAGGCAAAGTTTTTTATAAGTTATGGACTGTTTTCAAAGTTTCAGTTGGCCAAGTACCCAAATACAAATTGCACAGAAGATATTCGATTCCCAGTTAATGTTTAAAGAAGATCTGTAATATTTTCAATAAAAATTAGTCTAAAGTCCAAAAATCCTCTTTTTTTTTTTTTGATCCAAATTTAAAAATCCAAATTTCTGACCAAACCAAATTTTATATAGATAATTATTTTTAAAGAGTTATAATATTTCAACTTTATTATTTCAAAGCAAACATTTGCGTTTTATCTTATAGGACCAAATTTTGCGTAAATTATCATTGTATTAAGATTTCGAAAAATGCTGTACACAACCATTCAGAAAATTTGATGTAACCTAACCCGTCTATACGCTCATATAAGGTATTGTATAGCGTAAATTTTGATCTAATCATGCTACACGACCGTACTTCGATCGATTTTAATAGGAAAAACAATAAATTAATATTTCGGTAGAAAACAGTCACTTGGTGATTTGACATAAAAAAAATGACAAAAATACATTGTGTGATCTCATATATACATTCAGAAAGAGACACATAATATAAAGGAACACTGAGAAAGTGAAATTAAAATCTTACATAGTAATAGAAAGAAAGAGACGGATGATATCTAATGAGTTACCATATTATATATTTAAAATCTAGTTAGATGTTGAAGAATGGTATGGTATCTAACTAGATTATAAAGATATAAAATGGTAACTAATGGTATGGTATCTACTAGATTATAAAGATATAATATGGTAACTCATTAGATATCATCCGTCTCTTTCTCTTTATTACTATGCAAGATTTTAATTTCACTTTCTCACTGTTCCTTAAATTATGTTTTGTCTATTTCTGAATGTATATATAAAGAATATCACACAATGTATTTTGGATCAGTTTAATTTTATACCCTGAAGATGCGAAACTGGTCGGTATCAAAAAATTAAATAAATAAATCGTGGTTACAAACAAAGTTATTGTTTTATTTCAGTTAATAAATTTATGCATTGGAATAGTTTTATTAATTACGACATCGACACAACAAATCGTTTACGAGTATTAAAGAAATTAGGTATAGAAAATCGGTTTATTGAGATTGAGAAAACTTCAGGTCTTTGACCAATCGGTACATTAATTAAATCAAATTTCATTGTTCCATTCCATCGGTCCTTGCTTTGAACCGTAACTTGACCATAACTTATCTGACCTCACTAAATTGAAATTTGGAATTATTTTATTTAAATATTCAAGTTGTCGAACATAATTGATTTTAACCTGACCTTAAAATAATCGTAACCGTTATTCCAATTTAATGGCTATTCGTAGCCGTTACTAAAACGGTTATTACAGACTTATTAGTACCATTTCAGCAATTTATTTAACAGCAGTCTTCTTATCTAAAATTTCAATATGAATGTGTTAAGAAGTTCAATTTAATTTACTTCGCCAAGCTCTTTAATGTCGAAAACAAACTATAAAGTGCAATGCACTTAACTTTAAGAGTGCACTTGCTTTTAAGAGCGGGACATCAAGAAAATTTGATAGTGCAGAAATGAAGCTAGAAAGAGCAGATCTAATGCGAATAATATACCCGCCCACCACTCCCCATACCCTTTGAATACAATGGTGATTTTAAAATTGCACATCTTGCAGGCCCACCCTTGAAAGTAAAAAACAGGTTGGAGTATTTGGTTTTACGAAAAGATTTACAAAATTCAATGAAAAATATTTAATTTTTAATAGTGGATTTGTTTTTTTTTTTACTTAATCCTATTTTAATACGAGGGTTGACCAAGAATTAAATACCTTTATTATTTAAAAACTCAGTATGTTCACACCCTAAGCACCCCAAACAAGTTTCTGAAGGAATCGCTTAGGTTCCTGCTCACGCACTCTACACCTCCTTTTGGGCCATTCATTGACTGGACTAATAGTCGTCGTTACGGTTGATGCAGGTTGTGAGTTATGCCACTAGGTCGTTGATTCCTTGTCGTACAACTCCATCGCCAAAAATTTTCTCATGTCATCCTCCGCGTCCTCGTCTCTGTCCGTTTTCCAAAACGTTTTCCGGCCAAATGTAGTTTCAGATGAAGAATAAGATGGAAATCATGGCATTGATTGCCTTTTCGATTCCGGGGTTGGGTGGTGAACCCATGTTTCAACCCATAAAATTCTCGCTTTAGTTGAAAAAACGGATCAAAACGACCCGAGCGCTTTCCATACGATTTTGTTCGTCAGAATTTGGGCACCCAACGAGCACGCACTTTGCACACGCCAAATTTTCCCACAAAATCGTTTGTGTGGTAAACTTACGGACGTCAGGGATCAGAAGATCGTCAGGGATCGAGCTTACGAACTTCAACAGAACAGAACAGGTTGAGAAAGCAAACAATTGAACGCACCTCGCAGGCAGCTGAATTCAACAGAGGAGCGTTCAATTCTAACGGAAGCAAAGATCGCACTGAAGCAGCTACCAAGCCGGATCACCGTTGGTTTGATAGGAGAAAGTCTGAGCTACACGAAATGACGTCACAATATTGACGTTGACGTCACAATATTGACAACGTCCCCGTTATTGAAAATGAGTAAACGTTTCTAATTCTTGGACAACCCTCGTATTTAATCATTCAAGACAATATTCTCTATTCGGTCGAGATGAAGATAATGTTGGTAGTTCTTAATCGAAGTATATGATATATATATTTTTTACATGAGCTCCACACAGAAGGCCCTAAGGAAAATAATTTCCGAGGGCCTATGTCATCCATGGGGATGCCGTGTGGAGGGTTTTTTAGGGAAAGCAAGGAGAGGAGAGTTCTGGGGTTTAAGGGGTGGGTAGGAATCTGTGGTTCAGTGTGTCCTGGTAATCCACCTCCAAGACCTAGACAAACCTCATCCCATGAACCCGGACACCCCTTCTAAATCACCAAACGTAGCGAACCACTTGGGGTGACCTTTGGCAGGGGTGTTGGTTATCCAATAAAGGTTTGACTAATATAGTTAAAGATGACGGAAGTTGAAACGATCGAATTAGCTCAGTTGTTAGAGCAATGCCCCGGTAACGCAGAAGTTCTAGGTTCAATTCCCAGATGCGACCGAAAAAAATTTCTGTCTTTTCTGTTTCACATTTATCGTTTAGTAGTATTAGGTCCTCCGTTCATGGAGATACTTACAATCTACGTAATCGTGACGAAACCACAAGTACCCTGCTGATATACCACTTTTTAATGCTAGTCTCCGTACACGGCGCTATCCGAAATGTAATGAACTTGGTCATTTTTCACATGCAGCCGTGGAGTGAACACGCTGTCATGCGATGTCATGACTTTTTTTCCAACATCAATCCATGCCTTCTCCACTAAATCGTTTCTTACGTATTCTGGTAAAGTATAGTTATGTAAACATGCATTTTTTCCACTTCCAGAACAAATCTAACATTACTTTCATGTTCCGACGCCATTTCTGTCAAACGTCAAACGAATAAGTATCGGACACAAATGATGCGAGCGTCGCGTGCGATCAGCACTGTCGGTATCGTGATACTGATTGGAATCCGACAGCCACCGCGTAGCGCAGTGAACGGGCACCAGCAAAATCGTACGGGGGGTACTTACGATCGGCGCGTATGATACGCGCACGAGGATCGAGTATCTTGTAAGTATCTCCGTGAACGGAGGCACTTAGTGTGTTTAGTAGTATTTATCGTTTAGTAGTATTAAGAGTTAGTATTAGAATTGTCTTCCTGAGCACTGGGTCTCTTGAGAGATATTCACGTAAAAAGGAGGAATGGTTTCATTAAGTCCGTCACTCCTGGATGCACCGACTCTCAGATTCCTACCTACCTCTCACATCTGTTTTCTTCCCAGAACTTCCTCTCCTTCCTTTCCCTAAAAATACCCTCCACACAGCATCTCCAAAGATGATGTAGGCCCCGAGGAAAATTGTTTTTCTCAGGGCCTTCTGTGTTGAGCTAATGTTAAAAAAACTCTGAAGATTCAAGCCGTTGAAATATTCAGAATCGGTGTTGTCGACCTTCAGGAATATGAGAAATATATTTTTAAATTCACATTTTTTTCTATTTTTTCTCCTTTTTGGAATAATCTTAAAATAAATTATAATTCTACGTACTCCATTCATTTCACTTTCGCCCGAGAGCATTTGATTAGATTACAAATGAGTTATGGTGCAGTAAAAATCGTCGGTCCACTTCGCTGTCGGTTCGGTTTTGATTTGATGGTATCGGAAAATTGTCCGTTTGGGACAAATGCCCCGGGGTTCCCGCTGGACCCCTTATCTCTAGTCTGCAGATGCTGCGAACAAATTTAATGTGTCCGAATAAATTGTTTTTACGATTCAATAAACGGCGTTAGAACGTTGTAAAATTAACATCAGCATCGTCGAAAATTGAATCCAATTTTCAAGAGTGATTTTAACGTGTCCAAGCATGATTAATCATTTTTTCCTCTAGAACCAAAATCACTATGTTTGGTACTATTTTTAAAATGCTTCAACCTCGTTATTGAATCAAGGTTTCAAGATTAAAAATAAATATTTAATTACGTTATTCATCTAAATTCTAGATATACATATTTTTTAGCTCTACAGAGGACGCCCATCTTGTACATATTTTTTTTTACATTAGCTCTACAGAGGACGCCCATCATGTACATATTTTTTTACATTAGCTCTATAGAGGAGGCCCTGAGAAAAATAATTCCTCTCAGGGCTAATTTCATCTTAAGGGATGCCGTGAGGGGGGTCTTTTTAGGAAAGGACAGAGAGGAAGTTCTGGGAAGGAAAAATTTATGAAGAATGGGTAGGGATGATGATCAGACAACTCTAAATGAAATCAATTCAGGACCTCCTTTAAAAAGTCATTAAAGTGATGAAAAAGTTAGGTTACGTTTATGGGCTATTTTAAAATTATTTTTTTTCGTAGCTTTTAATGACTTTTCAAAGAGGTGTTGCGTTGACTTGATTCTGAGATGGCATGGAACCGGTAGGAATATATATTTTTTTTTTACATGAGCTCCTGACAGGAGGCCCTGAGGAAAATAATTTCCCTCAGAACCTATGTCATTTTTGGGGATGCTGTGTGGAGGGTTTATTTTTAAGGAAAGGAAGGAGAGGAGAGTTCTGGGAAGTAAAAGGGTTTAAGGGGTGGGTAGGAATCTGGGGTTCAGTATGTCCTGGTCATCCGCCTCCAAGACCTAGACAAACCTCACCCCATGAACCCGGGCACCCCTGCTAAATCACCAAACGTAGCGAACCACTTGGGGTGACCTATGGCAGAGGTGTTGGTTATCCAATAAAGGTTCCCGGGGCGGCGGTACCCATTCCCGCCTCCCAAATTGAATATAATAATAAGAAAACACTTCCTTGCAAATAAATTAGTGGAAACCGGAATAACTCCCACAACATATTATCAAATCTACAAATAATCGTTGCCTTAGTTCTTAATTGTCCAAACGACCATTAAACATTTTTACAGGAGGAGAAGGTTTTCTTTCATTACTTCGATGAAAAATGATTAAAACAGGTCTTTAAGATAAAGCTATTTCCGTAAAGGTAAAGGTCTCATTAATTTAAATAATTCTTAGTTAAGTGATTAATTATCATTTTTTATAATTTTTTTAAATTTTAAAGTGGAGATTGAACAAAAACTAAAATGGTCATTTGGACAATTAAGAACTAAGGTAACGAAATATTACTTTAAAAAAACAATAAATTTCATTTTGGAGAGAAGAGGATCGACGTATTAAGAAATGGGGTATAAGCATCAGCAAAATACTAATAATAATAATGTAATGGGCTCTCCACACGACACTGCATTTAGTGACTGCGGCAGTAACTGCAGAGAGCGTGGAGTTGAGCAAACTAGCGCCGTCTCGTTTGTTAAAGGGCCGCTAGAACGAGACAGCGCTAGTTCGCTCAACTCCACCCTCTTTGCAGTCACTGCCGCAGTCACTACATGCAGTGTCGTGTGTAGGCCGCTTAAAGTCTCGCCATGTTGTGACGAAAGCTCAGGTACCTCGGCTGGGTAACCGAGAGAAATCGACAAACCGAATGTCAACCCTGGTAACTGGTAACGTCGGCTACAATCAAAGAAACAATGTAAGATATGGGAGATAGCGTAAGCTTATTCCCTGACAGGAGGTTGCCCACCACTTTCCCACGGCGTTCTAAGGAAACAGATGGTTTCCTCCTTCACCGTACACGTCAGGACTCTAATTTTTGTTTATACAGAAGCTATTTTTGTATTAAAATGACTCTAGACCTCCAATGTCCCGGCATACATTGTTAGCAGGCAGTATGCGAGTGCGTACATGTTGTTAGTTATTTATTTCACAGTATCACGCCTCGTCTCCGCCACTGGATATAGCTGAAATAAAAGTTTATTAATATAAAAGAGGAAAAGTTAATAGAATAAAAAAATATTACATATTACGATGAGATTGTATGACTTAACGAAAGCAACTGAGGATAAGCGGAGCCATCAGTCCAGTCGCAAGCGGGACTCGGTGTCCGCGCCCCTAAGCCGGCTTCCCGGTACGCCCTCGAAGAAAGTGTTGGAATTAAAGGGGAAAGACCTGAAGACCCTAGGGATAAAAGTCAGCATCGGGTCACCGGAGGCAGGGCGGAAGCTTATTCCCTGGCTGTTTATGGGAGCCATGCAGACCACCTCTGTAACAAAAAATGAGAGAAGAAAAACAACAAATAACTAACCCACTATCGGAATAAGAGCCATTGCAGCACAGTCTAGTTTTTTTGTCACATCCATGGCACGAAATGATCACAGACATTTCGATAGCCAATAGCTTTGATAAGAGACAGTTGAAAATCTCTAACATGTTCCTAAGATGTGCCGCTATGCGCTCAATGTGAATTTTATTTAACCCACTATCTAAAAAAGAATATTTGACTCCACAGATTGCGTAAAACCACACGTAAAATTTTTAACACAAAATTTGCTAAATAATAAATTTTAAAGTTTTTTGGTAGGCGAATGCTTTCATTTGATAAGCCATTTGTCAAGCCAGATTATGTAATATAGAAAACTACGTGATAAAATCATAACCTGTGATGAATGCTCTGGCCACGGTTCGCGCAGAATTATATTAATACATAATTTTTCATCCTCATGTTTTACAAAATTTCGTACAGAAATTAAAGCCGCTTTCTGTACTCATAATAACCTAGGTAAACTTGTTAAATTTAATGATTGCTCAACATTTTACGTAGGTAAAACTGCAAGAAATGTTCAAACGAGGGTGGTAGAACACTTGAGGTACAACCTACCTACACATTGTAGGTTTTTCAAAATTTGCAACACATTTAATAGAAAAAGATCTTTAAAGATGAAAAGAAAAAATTCTTCAAGGGTATATAGATGTACTACTTACAAATGGGACAGGTCTACGTCTTAACAATCTAGAAGCTCTTGAAATTAAAAAAAAATTAAAATAAAATAACAACAATTTTTTTTTTTAAATTAGATTTGTCAAATAGCCCTGCTTTAAACATATTTCCCTTTCCGACACCTACTTCTACCCCCTGTCTATTACGTACCTCCCCCTCGTTTCTCACCAAAGTTGATGTTCTCTCTCCCTTCCATTTTACCTTTAAATACTGTGTAACTCTGTAATTTATAATGTTTTTATATACACCTGATGAAGGTTCAGGTTCAGATTAATATATAAAATAAAGTGGCATGCAAACAAAATCATTTCATTGTAATTATTATAATAATTTATTGTTTTTAATTTATTTATTTAAGTCTAAACGAAACAAACTGCTCGCAAAAGGCCTATTTTCTAAAATAATTCAATTATTGCCATCTATGAACGAGCAGTTTATGAATAATTTTTATGTTTTCCCCTAATCCACAAAACTAAAAGCACGTGATTAAATAACACCGCGTTACCTTAGACAAACAGTTTTTTTAAGTACAGCAGAAGAGCTATGTTTATTAGATTGTGGCATTCATTACGATCCAGTGGCGAGCAGGATGTGATCTCTTCCTCTGGCTAGTCATGCAATATTGGCCCAGTGACCGCCAATTGTCCAATTGCCGCTGGTAATAAGGCGCACTTTAGTGTCGGAGGCAAACTTGCCCCTTAATGCGGCTGACTGCACCGATACATCGGTCACTGAGCGGCACTCGGAATCAGCACTCACTCAGTAAGCCGCCAACGCGACTGTGATTGCTTAGATTCGGGGACGGATTTAGTAATAAACTAATTAAAATTTTGCTTCTGGGCGCGTGATCTTGGAAAGTACCCACAAATTCAATCAAAAAAATATCTATTTTAAATTAATTCGCTAATCATAAATCATCGAAAATACTAATTTCGTGTGTGTGTGTCTATGTTCAATGAATTCTACGACTGGGAATTGCTTTAAATTTAAGTGTCATTTTCAAAATTGATATATTTGGATTTCGACCACCGCGAGTCTAGTCAATTTAAGAGCACCTACTCGGACTGTTAGTTATGTTGCAGAAATTCAACAAGCGATAAATTACCTAGGTACCTACACATTAGAATTTTTAACAAAAAATTAGTATAAATGCCATTTTAAAATTTGGAACGGTTTTGTCGAAAATTCAGACTATCCCTTGATCTTTCGCGGATCTGCACTAGTACTATGATAAAACTGCTGGTAAATTGTTACTATTTTTGCATTATTTTTGCATAATTGTTAACTTTTTGTTTTTATTTTTTTATTTAAAAGTATTAAAAATCACTATCGGCTAATTCATATAAGCCTCCATTTTTAATAGGTAGCAAACATACCGTTTTTCTTAATTTTATTAATTATTTTTTGCTTGAATGAATGTTGGGTTTAGTTATATGTTCTCTTAAAAACTATTAATTTTGCTGTGAACAGAAAAAATATAAAGTGGTTTGATCAATTATTTATTTACATATTCTCCGTAAAACGGTTACATATATATATATATATATATATATATATATATATATATATATATATATATATATATATATATATCACGTAGAACATTACAAATTTGAGGTACATGTAAGTATAAAAAGGTTTGGGACAGTTTTACTATTTTGTAAGGTGCTTCAAAAGATAGTTGCTGAATCATCTGTAAATGACGTTATAATGTCGATTGTCATAAATAGGGGTTAAGCGGTTGATTCGCTCTGTTGATCGACGCACTCTCATAGGCAGAATTCCTCGCTTTCGAAGCATAAAAAGTGCATGTGATTCTCCCACGAGTATACTTGTTAGGGACATATAAGTTCACCTCTTTCAACGTAGGTGGATTGAGTATAGTTTCAGAGGTTTTAACTTACCTTAACATAAAAAAATGTTTATCTAAAAATATTTTTCGGTCGGCTTCTAAAGTCGGTTAAAATTGGGCATTCCTTTTAAAAACAAGTATGGATACAGAAATGGATAGTATGAACATTTTCTCATTTACAGGTAACGCATACACCTATTTTGTACTTTTCTATTTCTAGGATATGGTTTTATTCAGAAGGGGCTTTATCATGGTATTTAATATGATTGGTGGTCCGCATATAACAACTCCCTTACTTTATGTTGACGGTGGTTTCTGATGTGTTGTCGTGATGCGTCTTATATGTTAACTAAACAATTCCCTTTAGTTAGATTTATTTAGTGGCTTTGACGTGTGGCATATCCAGTAGAGCAATTTTAATCAAAATCTAAAGGGTCTCAATCGAGTATCAGCCTCCCAAACATGTAGGTCCGCCTCTGTTTAGGCAATCGTATTGTCAAAGCAATGCAAATAAGATGTAATCAATCCCAATCTCCCATCACTTCGTCAGAACCTAGACTAATCAAAGCCTCGTATGGGATACAGAAACAGGCAATATGTTCAATCAAATACTAATTTAATTTTTATTGAAAAAAAATTTGAAGGTTATAATCACCCATGAATGTAATATATCATTGAAGAAGAAGATAATACTAATAAATCAAAACGAAACAAGAAACCAAACACGATAAAGAAAAATAAAAATGCAACGGTCGCAATTGGGACTCAAACCCAAGATCTCTTGTCTTACCGGGACACAGCGCCTTAACTAACTCGACCTTTGGGACCTATGATTTTTTCTCTCTCATTTTTGTCGATCTCATATTTCAAATTCAGAATTAATAATATATTATCCTCAACTAATTTTCCACATACAGGTATTCGAAAATTACACCTTTTTGAAAAATTACAAAGTTCTTTTAACGAATTTATTTATAACTTTATTTATAACTTAGATAGTGTCTCGGATAAACATATCCAATTTTATTTATATGGGAAACCTGTTGACTATTTCTAAAAGTTGAATATTCAATTTTAATGGGAATAACTTTTTAGATACTTGTGAAGGTTATACCCATCAACGTAATATATCACGAAGAAAATAATACTAATAAATCAAAACGAAACATGAAATACAAAAAGACACAGAAAAATAAAAAGGTAACGGCCACAAATGAACTTTAAAATTCAGAATTAACAACATTATCCTCAAATAATTTTCCCCACATTGACTTTTTTGTCCCATTTGAACGAAGGGTAAATGCAAGAAACCTCGCGAAAAAACGCGGTTAGCTCTAACAAAAAATTGTCCAAAGTGACGTCGATAACAGTCTACATTGGAGTGCTGATACCAATCCTGATGTATGGTAGTGAAAAATGGAACTGGCAGAGGAAGGATGAAAGTAGACTGAATGCTGTAGAAATGAGAACCTTGAGGCGTACGTGCGCTAAAACCATGTATGATCGGGAGAAAAACGTGGGGATACATAAAGAATGGAAGGCTGATGTGAGTGCTATGAGTAAGATTAAGAATGAATTCTTAGATGGTTTGGGCAATGATGGATGTAAAACGAATGAACGAAGAAAGGAGTGTAATGAGAATGGTAGAAGAAGTCGGGGACGCCCCAAGAAAGAGAGTCCGAAATACAAGCCACGATTAAGCGAACCAAATACTTGAGTCGAGTCATTTAAAGAGTCTGAGTAACAGAAGGGCACGTATGAGACGGTTTGAATGCGACTGAAGCGAGGAGGGTGCGCCAAGACCAAGTTGTTTAGCGGTCCGTCCTCTTTGCCTACCCCTGCGCTAAGCGGCAGAGGAAATACCAGCGGCGTTTTTTCCATACAAACGTATTCCACATTTATCTCTCTGGATTTTGACCGTAGAGCAAAATTTTTTTCACATAATATAGATATTGACCATTAGCGTGTCGGTACGTTTTGCTTTTTTTGATAATTTACTTCCTATAGAAGTTAGGACCTTACAAAAGTGAATAAAATTGCCAAGTTTAAACGCCATCAAAAGACGTTCAGTATACAAACTAAACAATGTATTTTGAAAAAAAGCAAAAGGTACCGACATAAAATGTTTTCTTCTAATACAGTTATGCCCAATATGCAGTTGTCCCTTTCGCTCAGTTCCCCTGAGGGGAGCGCGGAGTGGAACAGAAGACATTGGTTACAAACCTATCGACGATATTTTTAAATGACCGGCATAGCTCTTAAGTGATATTTAGTAACTAAATATGTATTACTGAACACCTACAACATAACATCCCTCACCTTCGTATCCGTTTCATTATATAACAATCCTTCATAAAATTTTTAATCTGTTTTTTTTTTCACGTTAACATTATGCACTAAAATTGTTTTATTACATTTTTAACGGTTCACGAAAATATTTAAAAAATTGGGCGAAAAAGGAACAAAGTTTAACATTAGAGTTTAACAGGAGTAAGAGACGTCCTATTCTACGAGGTACCGCTCAAGAACCTACCGGTCTGGTTGCCGTCGTAAGGCTGAAGTACATTCATGCTTGGCAATTCGACGCCAGCACCTCAACCGATGACATTGAAAATTCCTGCGCAATACTGACAACACTTTAAAGTGTGAAGTTGCCAGACTACCGTCTCGGTCTGAGTACGCTTCATTCGGAATCGGGATCCCGGAATCAAAATTCGCCACATTTATGGATTCAAACTTATGGCCAAACCATATTTCGTTCAACGAGTGGTTTTTTCGCAGATCTAACCATACCAACAAACCATAGCCCTTCACGCACAAGAAAGGAACGGAAAGTAACATCTACTCTATCCGTTTACTATCAGAACTTGTGATTGAATTCAATGAGTTTGTAAGGTTTTTGGCGCTACATTCTCACTGTGAAAATGGTACTACTACAATGAATTAGATAAAATATCTGTAATG
This sequence comes from Limnephilus rhombicus, assembly GCA_929108145.2. Taxonomy (NCBI): domain Eukaryota; kingdom Metazoa; phylum Arthropoda; class Insecta; order Trichoptera; family Limnephilidae; genus Limnephilus; species Limnephilus rhombicus. The sequence continues at coordinate 23,948,435 of OV815286.1, forward strand.
TTGTAAATTTTTTGTACACAAATAAATAAAATAAAAATTTAATAAAAGTATCATAATATATTTACGAGAGTCTTAAATATCGCAAAATGGTAAATAACAATAACAACATATTACATTTGATTTGCAATTATTACAAGCAATAATTGTCAGCCTGAAACACTCATTTACATTGAAAAATCTCCCGAGAAAAGATACTTGCCGCCAACGGGACTTGAACCCGTGTCCTTCCGATTGCCGGTCGAATCTTGTCTAAACGTTAGTTTATAAATTAAAAAATAATAATTAATATTTGATTTGATTACAAGGTAATAAAATAATGGAGAATCGTTGTTCAGAACCTTGAGTTTACCTGTTTGTGTGGGTGCTCGCACGACGAATTAATGAAGCCAGAAAAAAATTGTATTTACGATGAATTACAAAAATTTACCAAAAAAATATAACGCTTTTTAAAACTCATGAATCGGGAAAAATAATATGAATTATTTGTTGTGGCAAACCTAACTAATATTATAAATGCGAAAGTTTGCATGGATGCGTGTTTGTTACTCTTTCACGCAAAAACTACTGAATGGATTTTAATGAAACTTTGCAATAATATAGCTCATACATCTGAATAACGTATAGGAGTTTTTACATTATTAATTTTGAACAAAAAATTAGGTGGCACACGAGCTGTTTGAAAACTGAATGTACCGGGAATTAATGTATGGAATACGGGAGGGGGGAGGGGAACTCGGGAGGGGGATTCCCGGAAGGAGGGAGGCAAATACGGAAGGAGGGAGGGGAACCTGGGAGGTGGGAGGGGAACTTGGGAGGTGGGAGGGGAACTTGGGAGGTGGGAGGGGAACTTGGGAGGTGGGTTCGCGGGACGGGGGAAGGGGAGGAGTGGAGTGGGGAGAGGGAAGGTGGAGGAATCGGAGTGGGAACGGGAGAGGGAAAGGGGACGCGGGAGAGGAGGGGAGGCGGAAGGGGAACGGGACAAATGAAAAAGGACACTCCGGAGGAAAAATTGCATGCCGGGAACCAGGTAGTCCATACTAATATTATAAATGCGAAAGTGCGTGTTTGTTTGTTACGCTTTCACGTCTAAACCACTAAACCGATTTTAAAAATTCTTTCACCAACAGAAAGCTACATTATCAGCGAGTAACATAGGCTGTATGTAATGGAAGCTATGGCGTTACGAAATTTGTATAAATGAAAATGTGTGTATTTCATATATTTTAGCGGCAGGAAGGAAAGGCAGGGGGAAGGTGGGGTTCGCGGAGACGGAAGAGACGAGGGACGGGGTGGGCGGGGAAGGTGGAAGGGAACGGGGACGCACGGGAAAGCACATGCAGGGAGAATCAATTTATTTGTTTGAATGGCGTTGCAACGCATGCCGGGTACCAGGTAGATAATAATATTTATTTTTAATTTATCTTTATCCAGTGGAATTTTTCCCGATATATGGAAAACTAGTTATTTGACTCCAATTTTCAAAAAGGGCGATAAAAGTGATATTTGTAATTATAGACCAATATGCATTCAATCCACCATACCAAAACTATTTGAAAGCCTAATACTTGACAAACTTTTTGCCCAAATAAAACCTGTAATATCACCTTACCAGTTTGGATTTATGCCAGGTAGAAGTACACTTTCTAACTTGATTATTTATGAAAATTTTATAACCAATGCTTTTAAAGAAAAAAAACAAGTAGACTCTGTCTATACTGATTTTAGTAAAGCCTTTGATTCAGTTTCCCATAAAATTCTCATTTGGAAATTAGAAAAGCTTGGTATATATGGCAGTATATTAGCCTGGTTTGAAAGCTATCTTACTGGAAGACAACAAATTGTTAGAATAAAATCCTCTTTGTCGGAAAAAATTTATGCAACAAGTGGAGTTCCACAGGGTTCACACCTTGGCCCAATATTATTTATCTTGTTTATAAATGATCTTTCAAAAATATTTCATGATGTATTTATCTTACTTTTTGCTGATGACCTCAAAATTTTTAGAATAATTCAAAATATTTACCATTGCAACATTCTTCAAGATAATATAAACAAATTGTTAATTTGGTGTAATGAAAATAGACTTTACTTAAATATCTCAAAATGTCATATAGTTAGATTTTCTCGAATAAAAAATCCAGTGATCTTCAATTACAACATTGATAACAATATTCTGGAGACCTTAACACAAATTAAAGACTTGGGCATCACTTTTCAATCTAATCTTTCATTTGTTAACCACATAACAGAAATCTCTAATAAGGCCTTAAAAATGTTGGGATTTATAACTAGGCTAACTAGAAATTTTAACAATATTAAGTGTATAAAACTGTTATATTTTGCATATGTTAGAAGTCAACTTGAATACAATTCTCCCGTCTGGAACCCATATTACAATATACATGTACAAGCTGTTGAAAGAATACAAAATAAATTCTTACGTTTTCTTAATTTTAAAATGGGTATTCCAGCAATTATGTTGAACTACAATACTATTTTGAATGATATGAATATGCTTAAATTGTCAGACAGAAGAACTTTCACTGACTTGGTATTTCTGTATAAAATTCTAAATGATTTAGTTGACAGTCCGGTATTGCTCGAATTGATAAGCTTCCGGATTCCACTACGTAATACTAGAAGTCAGGATTTATTTCAGTGCAGTAATTCTGGAACTAACTACCATATGTATTCCTCTTTACCCCGAATACTAATGGAGGGAAACAATTATACCAAGTCAGTGGACATATTCAATTTATCTTTAAACAAATATAAAATATTGTTACGAAGGCAGTTCAGTTATGTACAATAAATACTGTATATTTCTTACTATTCATGTGTAAAAGCCCCGAAAAAGGGCGTTAATAAATAAATAAATAAAAAAAAAATAAAAAAATATAAAGTCGGTTTGTTGTACAGATCCTTCAACCCCTCTGAAATTGGGTAGTTCCTAGAACCGCCCGTATTAATGAAGCCAAAAAAATAATTTATACCCGAAATTACGTTCTATTTATTCGTGAAAGAAAATAAAAGTTTTATCCTAAACAGAAAGCCATTAGAATCCGCTTTTCAGAAGTTAAACTTGGCTTCCGGGAAGTGGAAGAGTTAATTAAAACTTTTAAATTAGGCGGATAGAACTTTTCTCAAGGTGAATGAGACATTAAGCTAATAAACAAATACTTTACAATATTTGAAAGTATCAGCGTGATAACTGCAACGTCACAAATCATTATTTACATGAGAGCATAAAAACTCAATAACATGCTTCTATCCAAGTTTTACAATTATGATAATCATACTTTTTATAGCGTCGCTTTGTTAAGGCGCCGTATCCCCGCCCAAAAAGAAGAAGATGGAGAGATATGTAATTACCAATGTTGAAGAGAGTGCGCTAATAAAATAGAAGCAAAAATTTTGAAAATGTTTAATAAAACACGACTCGTTTAAATTAGATCAAAAATCTCTTGGGGGCCGTCTAAAATAGCATTTAAAGAAACACGGTGAATTTTTTTATACATATAACTTGTAAAATAACTGAAACAAACGTGAAAATAATAATTTTCGGAGCATACTTTGCGACTTTTTTCTATCGACGAAATTTCATATAATTTGCGTTTCGGCGAGGAGAATGTATACATATTATCTTCAAAAATAACATATATTTTTTGAGAGCTTAAAAACATCAAATGTTTAGTAAAAAATCGGTAGAAATTGTGAGGCGAAAGTAGCGCTTATTAGTTGAACAGTATATATAGTTGAACTTTATATTCATAAACTAAATATTAACAAAAAAATTTAAGCAGACAAGAAAACTCAAATTTAACAAAAGCACTTTTTGTAGTTTTTCAAGGAAATTTTCCATCGTTCAGATTGATAAAAAGATAGCTCTTTCTAATTACAGTAAAAATGGCAGTCTATTTGAAAGAGTTAAGTTTTAGGTAGTAAGAGTTAAGTTTAGTTTAGTAAGATTAGTTTAGTAAGAGTTTAGCTTAGTAAGAGTTAAGTTTAGTTTAGTTTAGTAAGTAAGTTTAGTTTAGAGTAAGTTTAGTTTAGTTTGAGTTAAGTTTAGCATATAAAAAGGCTTATAAAAAATGTTGCAAAAAGTTTACATTTGCTGTTTTCATGCCAAGTTTTTCAATTTGAAGTACAGAACAACGCCGCCGTTACCTCGTACCTGGATAAATTTAACCGGGAATATTGTTTAGGCTGGGAAGTTACTTAAGCTCCGTTCTAGTTATGAAGGTTACTTACCAATATAATGATAGAGATAAACGCGGCTACGAGTTCTTCTCACTTAAATAATATTGTGGTGTAAATTATTATCGTTTTCTCTAGCAAGTTTCTAACAAAACCCTTACAGGATAATTTATAGTATTTTACCTTCGAAATTTAATTAAATTTGAAGGAAGGTTGAAGGGGGATTTTTGTGTCTTGTGTTATAGGCCAATAGAGGAATTATAATGAAATACATAGGTTGTTAGGGGTTTTAATGATTCTCAAGAAATATGCCAAACACCTGCACAACGAGGGGAATGAATATACATATAAAGGGTGTATTCGGGAACGGTTGCGCGACCTTTTCATACAGAGCTTAATTTTTAATTACAGGCAAAAAGAGGGAATAACCAGACAAAAACGTAAATATGTCATTTTTAAATCAAATTTTAGACGTATTGACTCTTTGACACAAAAAATTATAAATTGATTTCGAAAGGCTGTTCTTTTATCTAGTAAAGGTATGTTTTAAATTTTGAGAAAATATGTTTATTTTTAGTACAATTAGGTTACAAACTAATATATTTAAGATTTTTTATTACATTTTTATTTTGCTTAGACATTACTGAAAAATTATAAATACTTATGATCAAAAAATAATTACAAAAAGTACATAATTTTAATAGTTTCATCATCAAGCCTTTCAGCATTTTTGAATGTAGGTGTAAATTAAAGCAAATTTAGAATGAAATAAAATCGACATTCAGTTATTATTTAAAAAAAACTGGTACTGAGAATAATAGATCTTTCTCATTGGAACCGCCCTGTACTATCGTAAGAACATCTTTCGATGAAATGTGAATTCTCGGCCGCTGGCTGGTTAATGGCCCTTAAACAAAACTCTTTTTTTTTTAAATCAAAAAGAATAGCAAATATTTCGTATGGATGTGAGCTATTTTAATTATTAGTATCTTAAATTAGAAAACAAAGGTCATTAAAGCATTCGATTTTTCATGGTTTTAGAGGCAACTTTGGCATTTGATTAATAAATCGATATTTAAAAACTATTAAAACCATAGGATACATAAACGCCCTGCGATTGCTCCTCGGGTTCTGCTAGAATTTAGATCGCTCCATCACGGGACGGTCGGCACCGAATTTTGCACTGTGTCGATCTTCGATGACCTCGTTTTTTTTCCATAGCCGCCTCCCAAATTGAAATTATGATTAATATATCTACCACTCTATTTGACTACCTTAAGTTTTGACTATGCTAGGTTAGATCATTCTCGTGTAGGTAAATGTTGTTGATTTCATATGAAACTTTTTCATTTAGGTTCTTTTTTCTTGTTCGTCGTTTCCACAGTCTTGCTCCTCGCTAAATAAATTAATAAGCTAGCGTCACAAAGCTAATGGGCATATTAGACGTTTCAATTCTGCCTCGCAATTAGGTTGTAGATACCAAATTGCACCGTGTAAACAAGACATTGAATGTTTCCATGTCATTGCGCGTCATCTTTCCACCGCATGGAAAATATTCAACTTGTTTAATATTTTCATTGCGATTGGTTCTGTTGTCCTTCGTGCGCATGCGCGAATGCGGCGTTGCATGCGCGCGCAGCACTGTGCGCGCGTATTGAATTGTCAAACTGTGACTGTTTATTTTGTAGTGAGTTGTCAACATAGAAAATGGTTTTTAAATGGAGGGAAGAGCATACGCCTCTGCTCTTAGAGCACTTTAAGAACTATCCAAGCCTGTGGAACATTAAATCAGAGGGATATAATTCCCGCGCGCACGACCTGTTTCGAAGACATTCTAAACTCTATGACAGCAATGTGATTGTATGGTCCACTTCTGTCAAGTACGTCTAAACAGCACACCCTTTCAATTATACGCCGTTCAACCAAATCGCATCAATGTGGTTGACGTGTGTAATATCGCCATAACTGTATTTGTCCCGAGGAGTTGGGAACCTATCCCACGTGTACACCGCACAGCGACCTTTGCCAATTCTTACCCAGACCAATAAAGGGACCTCTAGAACAACAGTCGCTATTTGTCGGGCATATAAAGTCTAACCCATAGGTACTAAACCTTATTTTTCCCACCGCTCTTTTTGAAAATATTTTTTTTCAGGAGCCCCGCAATTTAGTTTACTTCTGTCACGGAATCAATCATTGTATAAAAAATATATTAAATTATTTGTAATACCTTTTTGTTTGACAAGTTAAAAGGGCAATTCTTTTGTATTTTAAGTACCGGGTTGCTACCTCCTTCCTTCTTGTATTTATGATATAGTGTCAATTCTTAATAATAATAATACAAGTAAGATGATATCATAAACAACTAATGATAAAACATGATAAGTTTTGCTATTATAAAAATAATTTATTTTGTCGTGTCATCCAATTTAATGTAGATCTGAATGTAATGAAATCTTTCAGTTCAATTTTCAGCCACTTCCCGAACTACCGAAATATGTGAATTTTCGCACAGGTGATAAAAATGGTTACATTACAAACTTCAACATAAATTAACCAATATTAAAGTTGACTTTGCATTACTAGTACATGATTAGCGTGTTTTTTTTTTATCTTTTTGAGACCATTTTTTTTACAATCCTACGCCCTCGCTGTGTCATCTCAACGCTCTCTAATTTTTTCTGGGTCTTCTACTGCCCTACTGAAAGTCTCAAACGCCCACAAAGGGCCGTTATATCGCCCACGTTGTAAACCTATGATGACCTAATGAAACGATTCATGGTACCGGGATTGAATTCGAGTCGTAATGATTTATTCAATATTCACGAATTTCAGTCACCAATCAAATAAACAATCATAGCCACCCTAATCATAATATAATAATATGAACGTTAAATTTATAAGGATATGCTGTGTTTACTTCTAGTGGTTGCCCTTGTGGGGTTTATTGTAAATTAAATGTACTACAATGTATAGATAAATAAATGTTCAAAAGATGATGTAAAAAAACTAATAAAAAAATCAAATAAGAGTGTGCAATTCACACACGGTAGAAGTGGAACCTGCAGAAAACTAAAGTAGATAAGAATGGAGAGGCTACGAAGCACCGCACAAAGGGGAGACCGATTATACTATCTCATTCTCTCGCAGGCTAAATCCTATAGATGTATGTGTTTATCTTTTTTTACATTAACTCCACACAGGAGGCCTTGAGGAAAATAATTTCCCTCAGATCATATCATGTCATATGTCATCTGAGATGCTGTGTGGGGGAAAGGGTGTCTCTTTTTAGTGTTGCGTTTTTTTTGTTTCAGGGGTGGCCAAAAGAATTTTAATCAATTATATTAATTACATTTGTTACGGAGTCGTCTTTGACTGTCGAATTTCTAATTATTTTAATTATTCCCAGTAGGTTTAATTACGTCGGGTTTGTAGCTACTTTGATATTGTTTGGGGAATTGAACCCTACAAGTAATATTAATTATTATTAATGATCTAATTTTATTGTTAATAATTGATTAAAATCCTTGTAGACCACACCCCTCTCCCACCGTAGGTTAAGAATAATTTGTACCAGTCTGAATATGTCTTTAACAAGCTGAAATCTAAATTAACTTGGAAATAAGTTTCATATTTGTTTTATTATAATAATACAATGGAATTTCACCACGAACTTTCAGTTTCAAAAATAGAAATATCACAAAAATAAATTCTAAAAACGTTCTAATTTACAGATGCTTTTTATTTCATAATAATAACAAATTAATTACGTATGATTTTAAAATAATAAGTCGGATAAATAAATAAACAAACCTGCAAAACAAAATAATGTTGAAATACAGAATCCTATATTTTTTTAATTAACAAGAAAAGGTAATCATTCACAGAAAATACTACGTTTGATAAAATATTTCATTTAAATATCTACTAAAAAACTTTTTTTCTTGTAAAAAGATTAAACTATGGCTTTGGAAAACAGAAGTAATCAGCAAGCGTTTTTCATGAAGGTATTCAGACTTCAACTATTTTCAAAAGAATTTTATTTCCAATCATCAATGGCCTGATATTCTATTCAACCTAAAATGTATGAATTTCCGATCAAAAAATCCTGGGATCAGAGCGATAGTAAAAAAGCAATAAGAGTAAAAAAGGGAATATTACATTGTAGTATATTTTATTTTCATGTGAAACTGCGTGTACATACATGCATGTGACAAAACGCGAACCGAACCACGAATTTATTGCTTCATTCCTTTCTCATAATTCGTGGTTCGTTTCGCGTTTTGTCACATGGGTGTAAACGCAGCCTAAGATTACTTACTGCCCAGGATTAGTCCGAATTCGGCTTACCTAATTGGGGTAATATTGTAAGTAAGCGGAGAGGAGTTCATTAGGTACCTGAATATTCAGATTAGTAACTTCTTTTGGAGAAAATATAGACTATAGACAATAATTACCAAAACAATATAAAAACATTAAATTTAAATTTATTTATTAATCTATTTGAACAATAAAATACAAATACATCATAAGAAATCTTTGACTGTCCAACTAGGAGATTTCCCATTTTAGGACAGTCAAATTGCCTGGTTTAACATTAGGTAGGTACATGCTGTCATCTGTAGAAGTTAATACTAAATAAATGAGGGCACAAGTACCGTTTACATTTGTAATTGTTAAATGGCTAACTATTTCTGCCATCTATTTCTATTTATCCTAACTATTTCTTCCAGACATGAGAAGCCCATTAATAAATGTTTACATAAATTTTAACGTAGATAAAAAATAAATAAAAATGTTACCGAGAAAAAATGCATATTGTCTAAACGAAGTAGCAGTAGATAATAATGGTCGACCGAGACAGATTTTTCGTTCTCGGCCGAGACCGAGATCGAGAATAAATTAAAATCTCGGCCGAGATAAATCTCGAGAATAGATAAATTGAGAAAAAAATTAAAATGCGCTATTTTCGCATAATATAGTATATTTAATAATGTTATAATAATTTGTTTTAAATAGTTTTAATAATCAAAGTTGAACAACATGATTTTGTAGCACACAAAAAGCAATTTTTCCGCGTTTTCACCCTTCAAAGAGTGTCGCCTCATGTCGTATAATTGACCAGCTCTGCTAAAGAGCTGTTCGCTTGCTACACTAGTAGGCGGTGCTGATAAAAACTTTTTTGCTGCAGGCCTACGTACTTGATATGGTGACGAATACCAATACTCAAAAATATTTGCATTTCTTCGCAATCTTGGCTCTCTAAGAAAGCTATCAAGCGCTATTTCTATCACAGCACTTAAACTGCTTTCGTCACTGGTCATTGGCTCATCTCCCAAGTCTATGAAATCATGAGCTCATTTAACTCATCAAACTCATTTAACTCATTTAGCTTAAATTATTACCACATTGACATTTTTAACGAGACTTTACGTGACTTCAAACCAAAACTCACTAAGCCACATGACTCAAACTAGAAAGTTTAATCCCTGTAAATTCCCATCCTTTGAATCTTAATCCTAATTCTATATTCCTCCTCCCCACTCCCCTTTCATATGTTGTAAAAAAAAATTAATTTAAGAAAACACCCTTACAATGTCACACTTCATTATTTATTATTCATTGGGGAAGGTGGAAGGGAACGGGTACGCACGGGAAAGGACATGCAGGGAGAATCAATTTATTTCTTTGAATGGCATTGCAACAAATGCCGGATACCAGCTAGTATTGTATATTTTTGTTTTATTTTAATCTGAAATAACCAAAATATGGGATTCTAACCCGCGAACTATGGAACGGGAGCCAAGAAACTTACATATCTGCCACAGAAGTCTCCATGACTTAATTACAAAAGTAATAAAGGTAATTTACAACATAACTCTATTTATTAATTGCGTGATAGCACTCAGTGTAATCAGCCCTGGTATGTGTAATGGCGGTTTGTTCTCAAGGGTAATTTTATAAAAGCAATTTCACAATGCATGTGATAAATCGTCCATGCCGGTCGCCTTGTTGGGGACAAATGCACTGAAAATAAAATCCCTAGACTGATCTTGAATTAACCTGATGTCACCAGTTTACGTAAGACTTTCCAATTCTTGACTCCAGATAAGCTATCGAAACTGATTGTCTGTTGATGAAACAATTTCAATATCGAAATGTTCAATATCAATTTCACCAGAAGTAAGGAAAAACATATCATAAGGAAAAACATATGACCTTGCTCAGACACTTAATATCACTGATACACCGTGTCCGGAAACTCATAGTATAAGCGGGATACTGGTGAATCTACATCACATTTGAAGTTTCAGCATATATTTACCCCGCAGCATAAAGAAAAATTAGAACCTAAATACAGCACTAGAATCACGCGCAACGACGGGTTAATAGTTCCGAAATTTAATAATAAGTACGGACAGAGAACGTTTGAATACAACATACCGAAGATATTTAATTTATTACCTGACACTATAAAACAATATAATTCTATGAATAAGGTTAAATATGTGATTAAAAATTGGCTATCGGAAAAAAATATTTATATTGATATGTATGAAAAAATGTTGAATCTGTAGATATAATATGTAAATTATAACTTTTAAAATGTATGTGTAACTTAACTATAAGCACCTGTTGACAAGTTAATTAAATTGGCTTAGCAGGACTTTGTTGATATTTATGTATTAACTCTACTTTTCATAAAAAAATAAATAAATAAAAAAGTCGATTTTGTGGTTTAATTTTTTAGAAATAAAAAAATAACTTATTAAACTCTACGTATTTATAACACTTAATGCCGACCGGATTTCGTTACAACTGTAGCTTCTTCGGGGTAGTATATTGTACGGAAACCCGGTCGTTATCTTATATATTCGACGACCTCCGTAGTCCAGTGAGTAAGACTCTTGACTCACAGTCCGGAGGTCGCGGGTTCGAACCCGGCATGCGCAAATAAATTTTATTTGATTAATTTGTGTTATTTCACAATTAATTCATTTAAAATAATATATAGTATATTTGCGGCATGTTCCAGAGTGGAAGATACTATCAGTATCGCCCTGGTGTAAGACCACCGTTCAGAATTGAAACGTTGCTTGAAAATGGCTTTAGCCGTCTTTAGTGACCAGATCTGAATAGCCAGGTACTTCCCAACCTTCCTCTTCCCCACCTCCTTCCCCTCACCACTACCTTCAGCCTCACAACATACCCCGATTGGGGATGCCATAGTCTCACTGGCTCCAGACGGGAGCAGTTGAGATTCTTGTGCGGTATTCACTGTAAAAAAAAAAAAAAAAAAAAAAATATAAAAATGAATCGCTGAATGTGTTGCTAAGCGCAAATCTCGAGAGCAGCTGAACCGATTTCGCTAATTCTTTTTTTAGAATATTTTTTCAAGTACGAGGATGGTTCTTACGGAGAGAAAAATTAAGAAAATTGCGCAGAAAATTGGATAATTTCAGAAAACCTAACGACTATCGCACGTGTGACAGTTCGCGTGTTTGAGAATGACATTTTGCAAAACAATTCTATTTTTGAAAATCTTTAAGTTGATAAATTTATTTAAAGTAGGTACTCCCCTAATAGTTTGAATCGAATCAAGAATTTTAGATGTTTTAAATAGGTACCTATGTTAGGTACCAAATTTAAAATACATGAAAAATGGAAATTTGAATAAAAATTGTAAAAGGTGGCACGCGGGCTGTTTAAAAGCTGAATGTACTGGGATTGAATATATGGAACGCGGGAGGAGGGTTGGCGGGACGAGGGAGCGGGAAAGGGAAGAGGGAAGGCGAGGAAGGTGGAAGGGGAACGCTGGAGGGGAAGGGGAGGGGGGTTCGGCGGACGGGTGAAGGGGGGGAGTGGAGTGGGGAGAGGGAAGGTGGAGGTGACGGAGTGGGAATGCGAGAGGGGAAGAGGACGCAGGAGAAGAAGGGGAGGCGGAAGGGGAACGGGACGAATGGGAAAGGACACTCAGGGAAAAACAATTTATTTATTAAATTGCATAACAACGCATGCCGGTACCAGCTAGTTAAGTAATAAAAAAGTGGTGTTGACTAAGTTATTGTTTTATTTTAAATTATAATGTCACATTACAAAGTACTGATTCGAATGAACAAAAAAAAATTACATGAACCTTCGTTTTCGAGTAAATAGAGTCTAAAATTGAAATTTTTTAAGATAAATTTTTAAAAAGTCGGTCGCAATAGGTTAAAATCAGATGTTTAATGTAATTGAAAATGCGTCGTAGCTAGACCCGGATCCAAAATATTTTTAACACTTTTTATTATCATGTGATGTAGTTTCATCAGTTTCCGCTTATATGTACTACAAGTCTCCGGACACCGTGTATAATTGTGTTTTGGGCATGTCCGTGTGCCCGAATAACACTCAATTTCCCTTACTTGTGGTGAAATTGATAAAACATTTTCAAATACCGAAAATCTTTCGTTCTTTAACGGCCTCCGTGGTCGAGGGGTAAGGCTCTCGACTGGCAATCCGAAGGTCGCGGGTTCAAATCCCAGCGTGGGAAAATAAATTTTATTTTATTGATTTGTTTTATTTCACAAACACTTAATTAAACATAATACATAGTATTCCACCTTCCACAGTGGAAGATACTTTCTGTATAGCCGTGGTATAAGACCACCATTCAGAATTAAAAACCTAGCTTGAAATGCCTTTAGCCGTGTTTAATGACAACATCTGAATGGCCACCCTTCCCCATCTCCTTTCCCTCCCCACTTCCTTCAGCCTCAAAACATACCCCAATTGGGGATGCCATAGTCTCACTGGCTGCAGACGGGAGCAGTGGTGATTCTTGTGCGGTATTCACGTTAAAAAAAATTCTAGGGATTATATGTTCAGTGCCTAAAGTCATCCATGAAAAGTACGGCTGCATTATTACAGCCGAAGATAAATCAAAGTACTTATAGAAACTTTGCGGTAGTTATTCGGTTTCTTGGAAGAATTATTTATCACAAGACGAAGACAATAAATTGAATTATTTATTTGGTAATATATTTTACGGTAGGTCTCCAAATGATTTACGGTTTTTGTGGTTGTTTCGGTTGGAAATATTTGCGGTATTTAGCATTAGGGGATTTATTAAATCTGATAAACGGTATTTTCGCCAATTAGTCAAATAATCAATTCTCTCTATAAATAAAAATGAATGTACACGCACACTTCCGAACGACAGCACCAAATTGGATAATTCTTTTTTTTTGTGTTCGTTATTGTCAGGACAAGGTTTGTATAAGACTACTGGTGAACTCTGGCATTATGAAATTTGTATAAAAAATTGCAATAGGTTGCACGCGAGCTGTTTGAAAACTGAATGTACCGGGACTGAATGTATGGAATGCGGGAGAAGGCGCAGTGGGAATGCGTAAAGGGAAGGGGAGGCGGAAGGGGAACAGGACGAATTGGAGAGGACACGCAAGGAGAAACAATTTCTTTATTAAGTGGCATAGCAACGCTTGCCGGGAACTCGCTAGTTCTACAATAAATAAGCTTAGATTCATAATATGTACATAATATATAATATCGCCAGCTTTTTGTCAATTTGTGAGTGTGGGTACCGCCGCCCCGTGAACCACTTATTGGATAACCAATACCCCTGCCATACGTCACCCCAAGTGATTCGCTACGTTTGGTGACATAGGGGTGCCCGGGTTTATAGGGTAAGGTTTGTCTAGGTCTTGGCGGCGAATGCGTTTGCCCACCTAGTGGGTGGTGGACTGGATCGAGAGAGACTAGTTGAGGGAGACCTAACCTAGACCTCTCCAGCCGGACTCTCTCGACCCATCGCCTTGCGCTGCAGTAGGAAGATGGATTCATGCATCCGTCATTCCTGGACACATTGACTCCCAGATTCCTACCCAACCCTCATACCGTTTTCCTTCCCAGAACATCGTCTCCTTCTTTTCCCTAAAAGGACCCTCCGCACAACGTCCATATGGATAACATAGAACCTGCGGGAATTTTTTTCAGAGCCTCCCAAAATAAAAAAAGAGATCGCTTAAACCTCGTTTCACCGCTTTTTTTAATGAACATTGGTATTTTTTCACAACAAATAAAAAATATGTAATTATGTGAATACCGCACAAGAGTCGTAACTTCTCCCAACCGTCTGGAGCCAGTGAGACTACAGCATCCCCAATTGGGGTATGTTGTGAGACTGTAGGTAGCGGAGACGGGAAGGAGGTGGTAAGATAAAGGGAAGAATTATCTGGCTATTCAGATCTGGTCACCAAACATGGCTAAAGCCATTTCAAGAAAGTCAAGTCACCAAACGTATCGAAGAACTGGGGGTGACCTATGGAAAGGATGTTGGTTGGTGTTGATAGATAGATTTAGTAAATTTTAGTTAATTTAAATCAATATTAATATGTTAACACTGTATAATTGTTCTGTAATACACTTTTGTGTAAAAAATGTTTTAATAAATGATAATATTAGCGAAACTCAATCAAAAATCTGGAGATTGAGTTTTGTGTTAATATTGTCTTCATTTAAGACGCCGTTACCCGAATTTCTACCGATTTCTTGCAAACCTCCCTTAAACATTTGAAGTTTTTAAGCTCTTAAAAAAAATATATGTTATTTTTGAAGATATATCTAGACATTCGTCGCGCCGAAATGCAAATCATATACAATTCCCTCGATAGAAAAAAATCGCAAAGTATGCTCTAAAAATTATTGTAAACACGTTTGTTTCAGTTATTTTACAAGTTATATGCATGAAAAAATTCACAGTGTTTCTTCAAATGCTGTTTAAGACAACCCTCGCGAGATTTTTGCTCTATTTCATACGAGTCGTGTCTTATTAAACATTTTCACAATTTTCGCATCGATTTTGTCACTTTTTAATACTAGCGCTCTCCTCTAACATTCGTTATTTCATATCTCTCCATCTTCTTTTGTGCGCGGAAGCGGGGCCTTAATTAAATATTACAATTGAAGGTTTTACTCATAAAGTTAAAAATAAAAATAAAAGAAAAATGTTTTACATATATTTAAAGATAAATAAATATTATACATATATACCTAAGTTTTCAGAATAAGAGAGTTGAATTGATTGATTTATTATATTTACTCATAGATAGAATATAACTTAAGCACGTCGCGCGAGGCACGTTATGCCTTGTGACATTTACCGACGTGTAAATAAATACGTAACCTTTACGTACTTCTAAATATATCTTCCGTATGAAATGAATATTCGCGAACCGTATTTTAATGGCCTCTAAAATTGTTTTCACTCCCGTAACGACTTTATTATTGCTCCTGTATCGCTCTTTACATTCACTAATTGGAAGAAATGAGCTCTGGCACTATTAAAATAGTGGATTATAGATATTATAATATTTTATAGCGCAGCTCTATTCTTTGATTCATGTTTTTTTTTTTGATATTTTTTAAATAGATTAAATTTCGGGTGAAGCCGAGTAATAAATGTTAATTATCTAGAACTAGTGGTACTATGGCATTCCTAGTTGGAGTATGTTGCAAGGCTGTTGAAGTAGGGAGGGGAATTATATTTGGAAGAGGAAGGTTAGGGTTGGGAAGTATCTGGCTATTTATATCTAGTCAGTAAACTCATTTAACTGAAGCTATTTTAGGCAAATAGTGTTTTTTTTTTTTTTTACTTATTTTCAGAGGCGGGTATGGGTACCGCCGCTACGGAAACAATTTTTGGCCAACCAAAACCTCTGCCATAGGTTTTTGACTTAGCAAAGTTCATGGGGTGAGGATTATCTAGGTGTTTACCTCTCAAGCAGGTCTCTCTCGACCTTTCACCGTGCACCGTAGTGAGGGTCACCGTGCACCGTTATGTGTCCGTCACCCCTGGACACACTGATAGTCCTACCCCATAGTCCCCCATAGTCCCGCCCCTCATACCTTTTCCCCTCCCAAATCTTCCCATCCTTCCTTTCCTTAAAAAACCCTCTATACAGCACCCCCAAATAAGCTTTGAGGGATATTATTTTCTTGCGGCCTTCTGCGTGGAGTTAATGTTAATAAAAATGGCGTTGCTGAGAGATTCTACCATTCTCACGCTATTATGATTTTGTATGATAGAAAGATGCAAGATATAAAAATGCTTGCGACGATCCATGGTTAGTTATTTCGCGCTCCCTGTGTTATTCGGCTTCCGACACACAATAAACAGCAATAGGTACTCTCTCTTTGAATAATATTGGGTCCTTACATATGAAATTGGCGTTTTGTATGGGAGGAACATAAAGTCGATTTTTTTTTTAAATTATATATTTATTTAATCAAAGTATGTATCATTGCTATCTACGCACTTTTGCCATCTCATAGGTAGTTCATCGATCCCTTTTTTTAAAAAACCTTTCGGACGGGAATCAATAAAATCTTTGAAGGCGGTTTGGACTGCCCCATCGGAGTTGATTTTTTTCCCTTGCAAGAAGTTATCCAAATTTCAAAAATATGGTAATCTGTTGGGGCAAGGTCCGGAGAGTACGGTGGATGTCTTAGACATTCCAATTGAAGCTCCTCTAATTTGGTGGCCGTCTGTTGTGCAGTGTGTGGTCTAGCGGTCAACGCGCGTTTGTTGATTTGCTTCACTCAATTCGTGAGGTACCACTCACCTTTCAAGTTTTTCACCTTCCCAATTTGCTTCAAGTGGATTAAAACAGTTTTATCACTAACACCGCAGTCTGCAGCTAACTCGGACGTGGTTTGCGATGGATCCGCTTCCACAGTAGCATTCAATTCTTCATTATCAACTTTGGTCTCCGGCCGTCCACGGGGCTTGTTCTGCAGGTCGCAATTTCCAGAACGAAAACGTTGGAACCAAAAACACACTGTGTTTTCTTTTGCGGCACCGTCACCATACACATCATTAGTCCTTCAAGCCGTTTCTGCAGCACTGGTGCCACGGTGGAACTCGTACTCGTAAATAACGCGATATTTCAAGTTTTCCATTTTGTAAACTAAGTGACGCAAAGAAAAAAAACAATTAAGGAAAAAACAAATGAATTATAATTTTCGAAACACAAATGCATGAGTAAATAGCTGTATAAATTTGAATTTGGAATTCCTAACCAAAGAGAAGATATTTGAGATCAAAGTTGCCAGTACGGCAAAACGCCAATTTCATATGTAAGAACCTAATATTATACGAACATCACATTAGCACAGCCGGTAATGAAGATAAAAATTCGTGTACCATATTTTAATAGCCAGTAAAATTGTTTTCACACGTGAAATGACATGATGATTGCTTCGTTATCACTGATTACCTCCCCCGTTCGGGGCGTATCGCGACAATAAAAACACACAAAACCTCGACAAATGCCAGTCACTCTGACTAGGTAATACGTGTACGTGGAACCTTCTAGGGACCTCCATGCTACGCAGGGACCTCACAGCTAAGTCGCTACCTCCTGGTAGATACCTCTCGGCTACGTAGGTACGAGGCACACATTTGCATTTTAAATTTCGAGACCTTACAAAAGGCGATTTTGCATATAGGTCACTCCGGCGGGAAAACCTTTGAGAAAGTTTTCCTCCTAAGCAGTCATGTTTAATGATTCAACCTAAGTGTTTGAGAATTCAATTTCCGCTTTGAATATTTAGCAAGGAATCTGCGAGAATTGTCTGCGTGGCTGGGCAAAGGTCAAAGGACAAAGTGGAAATAGTCCTGATGTATGGAAAAAGAAAAAGCTCACAGCAACTGCTTACACCTATAATTAACAATATATTTTCGTTTATTAATTGACAATGCTCAAAATGAAGTTACACTGTGGCGGAAGCAAGACGTATTTCGCGAGATCTCATATATAAATGTAGAATATAAATTTTATTATTTATTATATTCAAGAAAACAACAGGACAGACATTACGTATTATATTTTCAAGAAGGCAACAACATGACAACTTGCTTTTGTTTTAAGAGGGCATTACCAGAGAAAGCCTGAAATACGTCATTTTCAAAAAAGTTTTTAGACGTATTGACTCTTTTCCACAAAAAATTATAAATGGATTTCGAAAGATTGTTCTTTTATCTAGCATTCGTATGTAATAAATTTTTAGAATTTTTTTTAATTTTTAGTATAATAAGGTTATTCCATAGGTCGTTGGCAGATTTGTTAAATTTTCAAAAAAGTTTTTGTATTATACCACGCCCATTTCAAATAATGTAATCATGCAGTAAAATAAATCAATACATTATCTAGCAAAGTTATGTATTAGAATTTTAATTTTGGTTTCAATAAAATCATTAAAAAATATGTACGTACATGTGTTTCTTGACGAAAATTGGTCCATTTGTGTATTTATTTGCGCACTTACAAACTAATATATTTCAGATTTTTTTAACATTCTTATTAAATTTAGACATTATTGAAAAATGATAAATACTTTTAATCAAAAAATAACTACAAAAAGTACACTATTTTAATAGTTTTATCATCACGCCTTTCAGCATTTTTGGATGAAGGTATAAATTAAAGCTAATTTGGATTGAAATAAATTCGATATTGAGTTATAATTTTAAAAAGCTGGTACGCAGAATAATTAATCTTTCTCATTGTAACCGTCCTGCACGATCGGAAGAACAACTTTCGACGAAATGTGGATTTTCGTCCGCTGGCTGGTTAAACGCTCTTAACAATCTAAATCTATGTAGTTCTAAGTTTGAAAAAAGCTTAACTACCTATTCTTAACTAGCTCAGCTTAGCTACTTCCCCAAGTAGGTACCCAACTTTATTACTTTATTTTTGCCTCAACATAAATGAAAATAATGATCTTTGGAATTCCAGTATCATCAGAAACACTTTGGTTGAGAAAACAAAACAGAGGACGGATGCCCACAGCTAAGACAGGTCGATAACCTTAAAAGAACTCTCAATTGTTATGGCCGGTACCGGTATGCACATTAATATAAAAAAATTACGCTGCACAGCGAAGAAGTCCATTTGAACTCTTTCAATAAAATTGCTTTCGAATAAACATAAGTTTCTCATGTTCGTACGTGTATGTAGATACAAATATTTCATGAATAATAAGTGCTCATACATAAAGTAAATTACTGTGACATTTTTGATATCACAAACGTAGAGGAAAATTTAAATTTTACAGCATACAATTCATCTATTTTATAATTAAATATGAAACATGTCAGAGGAGCATTTTGTTTGCATCGTACAATGCAGGTCTTTGAATATTAAAAATGTTGAAAATAAACATAATTCTCCTATACTTTTGTTCGTTTTCGAATACTTGAACTAGCTCAAATATGTTTCTGACGTACCTAAGAATAATTACGTTCCTAGCTTAAGATCAAGCAATTTCAGCGTTATTGTAAAAAATGTGTACGGAGCTAAATCTATTTAAAATAAACTCAGTTTTCGTGAGAACATTAACTCCAGACGTAACAAAACGATGGCCATTAAGGTTTCGCGTCTTTTCTACAAGCAAGACTTACTGTACATTATGCATTATACAATAGTCTACTACGGCGCGGCGTACGTAACTTTCCCGACAAGAGTTTAGTCGCCGGGAAGTTTAAGGGAATTAATACATTTAACCTGGAAGATTGATTTAACTTTCCAGTTCAAAGCAAACAGGTTAAATAACTTATCTAGTTCCGCCGGGCCGGATTTTGTAGACATTCTTGTACCTACTTGTTGGGTACGTGTCAATCCGTGAGCAAGAATGTTAAGAGAGTAAAGTCATTAGTGGGAAACTTCTCCGAAACAAAACTCCAAGTTAATGTTTTGGCAGGAAGAGCTGATCAAGGTATCAAACCAGCCCTATTTTCTGCTAATTATGTTTGCTACTACGCACAGAAGTCTTCATAATAGAATACCGTTTATGGTAATGCCTACATTATGTTAGAATATGATGGAAGCAAGGAGTATGTGTCAGAACAGATAAACATCTGGCGTTTTGACTCTTCTATTAACATATTACAAACATAAGTTATGGTTGTGAGTGATTATGATTGTACTCGTACAAGATGTTTTTATGATTGTAATTTAGAGGTCATAAAGCATTCTATAAAAGTTTAAAATACTATGTTTAGAATCGCACTATTTTTTAAATAATCACAAAAGCCAGTACACAGGGTGTAACAGCACTACCCGAAGAATTTTAACCTACGATCCTGAGTATATTTGGAGTAAAATTTAGATGTCTTTTGTTACATTAGCTCCACCCAGGAGACCCCGAGGAAAATAAAATTCCCTCAGGTCCTATGTCAACTTTGGGGATGCTGCATGGAGGGTCTTTTTAGGGAAAGGAATGACAGGAAGTTGTGGGAAAGAAAAGGGCGTGAGGGGTGGGTAGGAATCTGGGGGGAAGGAAGAAATTATAATTTCCCTTTCTAATTAAATAAAAAATACGTATTTCCACACGATAGAATTTATTTTTTTATTTTTACTATTTTTTTATTTATTTTATTGTTCTTTATTCATAAAGTAATTTGTATTCAGTTTTTTACAGGTTTTTTGACTACCAAACTAGTACTAGGCACATGTCTGTATTATGGTAGTCGAAGTATGTATATACAATTTATATAAATTTAATAATTGTTAGTTCGTTTTAATGTTCATTTATTTATTTTCCCTATTTATTTTAGCTAATATTCAGCGCCCTGGTCATAGAGATATGTATATTATATCAGGGGCCTTATTAAAATTCTTTTATAATAATGGACGAAAGTAATAACTAATAATAATAATAATAATAAGGCTATGTTATTATATAAGTACATATATAAAGGGTTTTAAGTAACGTACTTGTTTTACATTCACCAGTGATTTCTTACATTATTCGGAGTAAAAAATGTAAATAAAATTATCTCCGTTAACATGTTTGACATTTTAAAATAGTAAAACAGTACATAGTATAAAAAGTAGTACGTATTGGACAGTTGGGGGCTGGGTAAGAGATTGGGCAGGGTTAGAGGTTTATGATTTGGAATAAAAAAAAAAGTTGAAAAAAGAAGTCACCGTAGGCGAAAATTTTATTTATATTTTTGCTATCTTTTGCCCCCGGCTTCGCTCGCATAGTATTATGGGGGTTCCCACTCCGCCTCCTCCACCTTCCCTATCCCCACTCCACTCCCCCCCCCCCCGCCCCTCTCCCCCTCTCACCCACCCACATCCCCCCTCCATACCCGTTACATTCATTTTTCAAACAGCTCGCGTGCCACCTATTAAAGCGTAACAATCAAACACGCGCAGATTCGAATTTATAATATTAGATAGATTAGTATTTTACACATATTTGAATTTTAACTATCAAAGGGATCTCCATAGTAACATAAACAAAATGACAGCGCACGTCAAATAATATTTATAGTTACCAAGCAACAATTTGTTTTGCTTTTCGCCTGGACAATAAACATATAATAAATAATTTCATAACGCCAGAGCTTAAAAATATATACAGCCTGTATTACTCACAAATAATGTAGATTTCTACTAGTGAAAGAATTTTTCATGTCCATTCAGTATTTTTTGCATGAAAAAGTAACAAGCACACATCATACATCCATACAAGCTTTCACCTTTATAATATTAAGTAGGATTCCAAATAATTCAGTAATCACTGGTCAAAAAAAGTCTTCTCTCCCTTAACAACCTGTATACATAAATATTTCGGCCATTCCATCCCCGGCCTATAACAAATCACTTCGAATTTAAAATTTATAACTCGTAACCAGAAATGACCATGGTGTAAACAAATAATCACTATTCAATCAACAATAGACAATAAGTAATGAATACATCCAATTGATTTCAAAGTCGGTGAGAATTTTCAATCACAAATAGTTTTATTGAATAGAAGCCTTCAACCATTGTGCGAGCCTTTAATTAAAACTGAATAAAGTCGTAAAATATCACGCCGAATATGAGTGCTTCCGACAAAGTGAATTTTCATGGTGGATTTATTTGTGAGGAAATTGCCGCGATAGGAGGAAGGTCGGAGCGTCACTCAGGGAAATACCTTTGTCATTGTAATTCACTCAAAGCCACGTTATACTTTATAAAGAATAATTGAATTTAACGACGTGATTACTTAGTGGGAATACAATCTAGACATTCTCAATTCGATTACTAAATCCTTTTCCATTATTTAGGGACCCCTAAGCGCGAAATAATGGGAATGGTGGTATTTTATTTCGAAAATTCCCTGGACATTAATTTAGCGAGTTGATAAATTGAATGCAAATAAATATACTTTATTTATTTACGAAATATATTTCTGTACTTCTTAACCTTTCAAACTTACTTCAATACAAATATGAATACTTATATGCCCAGTTGTTTCATCTCTGGCTTGCCATTCAAGTAAAATCATGTTTTCATAGTGCTTTCACGCAAACGAAGTATTGAATAGAGAACTCCAGTCCATTTTTTTATTTTTTTTTATGAATAAAGACCTTCAAACTTAAATAACTGCATTTTTGTTTTTATTTTTATAGTTAGTTTTAATAGTTAAAATAATTTTCAAAGTTTTAATTTTTAAAGACTCCCAGAAACGCACCGTATCTATGGTGGTCTTCACCCACCGATAGTTTTTTTACTTTTTAAGTTGTCATTTTGAATCAGTGATGTTATGTCGAGGGAAATTTCCCTAGATCTAGGGGAGAAAAGTATTTTTTAGGGATAAGGGAAATCAGGACGAAATCTAGGGAAATTTCGAACTCTGGCAAAATTTTTATTACATATGACAATATTACTGGTATTATTTATATATGGGGGGGTCTTCAAAATACCACGCTTGGTACAAATGAGCGGCGGGTTGCTTATGATTTTTATTTTGCAAAGTGTTTTTTTTTATATTTGGAATTCAGTTTCTAATTCAGTGGTGAGTGTATTCGTACTTTTAAATTATTACTTCACGTAGCAAAAAGTGTTTTATTTGGAAAATCACGGTATTATTAGTATATTTACCAAGTTCCGATATCTTTCCCATTAATTATCATATTAATTAACATATAACAGGATTAGTGTTACACAATCGGGTGGCTACGTAGGTAATTGCGTAAATGTGAAATTCTAGGGAAATTTCACTTCGAAATCTAGGGAAATAATTTTTTTGGGCAGAACATCCTTGTTTGAATGAAGAATCCAGAAGAATAATGGCGGTCATGGCGGAATGCTTTGTAATGACTTTTAGGTGTGAGGTGTGTTTTTTATTCAAGATTAACTGCTTTTAATATAGAAAAACATTGGTAAAATGTCCACATTTTACCGCTACTGTTATTGTATTTAATCAAAGTGCAATATAAAAACAATAAATCATCTCTTTCATTGCAAATACATGTGACATCGTGTTTTGTGACAGGCGTTACTTTGTAGGTACATTGTTTTATGTATAATACATACAGAAACACTGGTATTTATAATACAGTGATCATGACGAGTGTGTAACAACTTGTATAAAAAGCCCTAGGTTGAAATGCAGATCCCGCCAATGTGGGGGATTTTAATAAAAATGCACTTTCTAGATGAGAAAAGTGTGGAAAAGTTGAATAAAAAAGAAATTAAGGTGCGCTTGGCAAAATATATAATAAGGCGCGTAATTATGAAAAACAGAATTAATAATGGTCACAAACCATGTTACACAAACCTGGCGTAGCCGCTAAACTACTTGAAAACTGGGATGTTTTTCTTGCGTTGACGCGAGTAGGCGTTATAAAGGGGCACAAACCATGTTACATAAACCATGTTACACAAACCTAGCGTAGCCGCTAAACTATTTGAAAACTGGGATGTTTTTCTTGCGTTGACGCGAGTAGGCGTTATAAAGGGGCACAAACCATGTTACACAAACCATGTTTAGCGTAGTCTTAGGTTAGGTTACTTTAATTTGGAAGGTGATAAACAGTTTAAAAAATCGTTTAAAATAAGTCCGCTAGAAAAATTTCATAATTACGCGTCTCATCTATCACATGAAGTCGGCTACAATCGTATCAACCGGTTCTATAGTCGGCTAAATCATCAATGATGTTGGCGCAAGCGATTCTGACCTTGTTTTCATACAAATTCTGTACATAGAAGGGTCAAAATCGCAGACAAACTTTTTTATTACGAAATATTTTTTCGCGCATGCGCAAAAGCTGCGCGCAAATGAGCGTGTCCGGCCGATTACAGGTTAATAGCAAGTCTGAGATACCAACATAATAGTAACAAAATGGCGTAGTTTAAGCTCACGAAGTGTCATTTTATTCATTCTTTAAACGGCTGTATCTCCCTCAATTTTGCCAAGCGCACCTTAATTTCTTTTTTATTCAACTTTTCCACACTTTTCTCATCTATAAAGTGCATTTTTATTAAAATCCCCCACATTGGCGGGATCTGCATTCCTCCCAAGCCCTATACTAAAAACAATTTGAAAATGCATAACTAAATGTCAAAATATGACACGACTTTAACCTCAAATAGACAAAATTTATTGCAGATTGTCCGCAAATATAGCCCTTTTCGTAAATTGTTGAGGGCCTAAATTATGTTTCAATAAACACAATAACTATTAATTATCTAAATCTCTATAAACAGTATGAAAATAAACCAAAAACACGAAATGTTGAATTGCATAGGTACGTGTGCACTTCAAGTCATTTCAAATGTCAATACAATACAATACACACTATCACCAGGTGACAGGTTAACAGTGACGTCACCGTTAACCATTTCAGTAATGCCAACTTAACGCTGTGTTTAGAGAAGAGGTTTAAAAATGCACTTTTTAATAATTTTTTAAAAACTCTGCGTTTAATATTATGAAATAAAACTTATATATTCAGAATCAGCGTTTCTTGGTCTATATGAACATATTTTTTTAAAGTCATAATATTTTTCACTGGAGTTCCTTATTCCGTAAATCTAAACTTAAACTTTAGGTTTCTCAGAAATTCAAAGGTAACATTGTTATCAACTGGCCATTCAGAGCCATTTTGTTTTTCTGACTTTTGAAAGGTATATAAATCAGTGGAGTCCGTTTATAATGACATCGAAGGGAAATGATAAACACGTCATACTAAGCGGACGTCATACAAAGCAATTTGTAGAAAATAAGCAACCTCCTGTACATGTATGTATTTATTTTAATAGAGAGAAACACAGCATATTAAGACTCGTGACATGCCACACACGCGCCGAACGTCCGTCGTCGAGCGTCATGTGACCCTCCCGAACACTGCCGTCACATGTCGAATCATGTCGGTCACCGACATAATTTTCCATGAAATTAGGACATAATTTATTTAAAATGTGTCGTAATAAGCGACATGTCACTATAAGCGAAGTCATTATATCGGACTTTGTTATAAAGAATTTTATATGAAAACCAAACTTCGCTGTGTAATTACTTCATATTAAGCGGTTGGTCAATATAGGCGGAGTCATAATAAACGGATTCTACTGTGTATCAAATTGGGGGCTATAGCCTATAACAAAATATCATTTTCGAAATATGCAATAAATCAATTTATCAATTTATTTATTAATTTATAAATCAATTTATTGCGCAGTTCAAAATAAATTAAACCTCATAGTTTTCATTTTCAAATTTTATAAAAAAAGACAGAATTTTGCATGCACGTGATTTTAACAATTATTCCAATAATGTGTATTATTTTGTATGGAGGTCGATTTTGTACTATTTTTCATATTGATTTATCGTTGAGATAATGAAGTGTATGATTTTAAAAATTTGAGAAATAACGTAGTTTTGTTCAGACCGAGAACCTGGAGATAACAAATTACTTCTAAATCCTCCGTTCACATATTATACAAGTCACATTCAACACACGCGACACATTCTACATATCCCAATTTAATTTATTAAAACTTTTCTCATTTGGGTACAGAGTGATTCAAAGCTCATTCCCAAACCTAAATTTTCCTCTTGAGGCTTCTCGTCTGATTAAAATCAACAATCAATAAAAGACACGTTTTACATAACCTAACAAAGAATGTGTAGTAACCTAACCTAGTTTTCAATCTGTTAGGATTTAATTGCGCATTAAAAAGGCGACTTGAGGCATTCGAGGTCAGAAAAGGGGGAGAGGAAAAATCAGAAAAAGATTCGGTCACATCTAGGAATCGAACCCAGGATCTTCGCCTTGCCAACTGAGCTAATATGTCCCTATCCGATTCGGTCACATGGGGGTCATTTTTAGTTAGAGTATTTAAACTACGAGTATCAATACATTATATTATGATTTCACAAAAAGAATTGATTTAGAAAAGTATATTGCTTACAAAATTTCACCTGAATTTTATCAAAGTTCATATCATAAGAGGGTAGATCCGAGTGAATTGATATATCCAGCGAGGGGATGATAGTACAATTCGGCCTACATGTCTGGCAACCGGAGTTGTCAGTAATTGGTTTCACGTCCCGCAAATATCAAATTTAATCAAGCACGACAGATGAAACTTAATTCCACTCGAAGGCTGTACTCAGGGGGAACGCCCTGAGCATGGTACCACTCGACACAGCCACCCGCCTAGAAATTGCACTCTGGACAATCCGGATTTCTAAAAATCCGGAATTCAGGATTATTCACACTGGAATCAAAATCCGGATTTTCAAATTAAAGATTATTTGTATTATAGAAAATTAATTGATTATTTGAAATATACGCGTCCACAGTCTAAAATGTATACAATATTTTATTTAGACATATCTAAGATACGGATAAATCAATTAAAAATAATTGGGTCAGAAAGGTGTATTTTTATTACAAGTTTGATAAGGTTTCTGTGGTGAACTATCCTGTACAGTTACCAAGATTTCTTCTGATGTAGACACAATAATACGATGTGGATATTCTTATCTACGTTTATTGCGAGAGCTGTACATGTGCTTCTAGGAAGTCTGCATAATAAGAGAGGACGAATGGACCACAGACACGCCCTTTTATTCGTTACTGGTTATTCGTTATATGTTACTCGTTACACTCATATACGCATGTCTTTTTCATACCTTAAGGGCCATTAACCAGCCAGCGGCCGAGAATTCATATTTCTTCGAAAGATATTCTTACGATCGTACGGGTTGGTTCCAATGAGAAAGATTAATTATTCTCCGTACCAGCTTTTTTAAATAATAACTCAATATCGATTTTATTTCATTCAAAATTTGCTTTAATTTATACCTACATTCAAAAATGCTGAAAGGCGTGATGATAAAACCAATAAAATTATGTTTTTATAATTTTTCAATAATGTCTAAGCAAAATATGAATGTAAAAAAAGTCTTAAATATATTAGTTTACGTATTTCGTAAGATTAGGAGATTATGTACAGATTATGTACTGATATGACCATTTTTATTTCTATTTGTATTTCAATCAAAGAAATGAAATCGGTTTTTATTATATCTATGTTTGAAACTGACAAAAACAAACATAAAACTTATTTCCACTTATTTTATTTGACCGTAACCGGTTTCATCTTGTTAAAGCCATCTTCGGTTTTTATTACTTTATAGCTTGACGAAAGTATTCACTGAAATTTGTCTAAAGATTGAATAGTTTTCAAAAATTAGAATTTAATCCGGATATCCGGATTTTGTGGGTGGTTGGGTAGTACCCCTCAGCAGCGCTAAGGGGTATTTTATACAAAAAAGCTTGACAAATGCAAGCATAATTGGAAGGAATGTGGAAGAAGATAGAAATTTTAGGGTGGTTTACTCGTGGCAGGTAAGAAACGGATTTTGATATTATTTGAGAATTAATTTTGAAGGAAAGGTTTTTTTATTATTTTTAATTGATAAACTAACATTTAAGACATGATTTTTATGCATAGCACAAAGGGTAACAATTATTATAAGTAATAATTTATTAGCCTGAAACACTCATCTACATTGAAAAAATCTCCCGAGAAAAGATACATGCCGCCGACGGGACTCGAACCCGCGTCCTTGTGATTTCCGGTCAACTGCTCTGTCCACTGAGCTACGTCGGCTTTACCTACTGATTTCTTTTTACTGTTATTAAAAATGCTATAAATGTGTTTCTCACTACGCCATAATTAAACAAAACTTTAAATTGATACAGATTGTTAATAAATTTATCAGATGGGTTTATCGGGTCTAAAATAGCTCAGTGGTTAAAGCAGCCGCTCGGAGAGCGGATTGTTCTCACATTCAAATACCGATTGCAATACTTAAGGCATAATAATTATTAATTATTATTTTTAATTGTTAAACTAACATTTAAGACAAGATTTTTATGCATAGCACAAAGGGTAACAATTATTATAAGCAATAATTATCAGCCTGAAACACTCATCCACATTGAAAAATCTTCCGAGAAAAGATACATGACGCCAACGGGACTTGAACCCGTGCCCTTCTGATTGCCGGTCAGCTGCTCTCCCAATTGAGCTATGGCGGCTTATCTTATACCCGCCAAATGATTCAATATATACTACTGTTTCATTCAACAATTACAGCTTATTATATTTTTTCCACCTGAAAACAACCAACTTTATTTTTTGCGAGAGAGACACTGTTAGTGTTAAATCCCTCGCTAGGTGGCGTCGAGACAAATTATGTCTTCATTTATTGGGGAATAATATATTGATTATTCAAATTGTTTGTATATTTCACACACTTTAAAAGACTAAGAACTCCTCCTGCCTTGTGATTTTCTAGTAAATCCACAAATCAACTGTTGATTATAACAGTCACCTCTGGTTTAGAGCTCTAAAATATTTTTAAAAAACCCTCGACTATGTGCAAAAGGGGGCGATCCGTTTCATATATTTCCCTACTTATCAGATGGATTGTAATCTTTAGAGCACAGGTGTCAGGTGGGAATGCTGTCATTCAATATTGCCAACAAGAGTTCTACAGGTATTTCAGTGGAAGACGTTCAGAGCAACTAGCTTCATTGGTCCTTTCAACACCGGTGCATAATCGGAAAAATGACAAAAGCGCGCTCAACATTTGTAGATAACATTTCACATGAAAATTTCACACGTTCTGAGCTCATGAAGCTGAGGTCTCTTTAATACCCATGTTCTCTCCTTCCTCCGTCAAAAATTCTCTCCACACAGCATCTCCAACTATCTAATAAATGTTAACTTCCCAATAGTCATGCCGGTGGGGAGAGCAATCTTGCTGTTAAACAAAATCAATTCGGATATCGACATATTTAGCATCAAAGCCTTTAAAAGGCAAGCTCTGTTACTACTAAGTACTAGTATACTCGCACTTAACCCAAGGTTTATTAAGTGTTTATTGAAAACCGCATCCAAATTAACCATTTTTAATGTTATTAAAATAATAAACTGTATTCAATTCAATTAAATCCCCAAAAAATAGACGACGTCGACCCTGGGGAAAATAATTTACTGTGTGGAGTTAAATACACATCATAAAAAAAAATTTAAATAAATTTGATCACATCAAAATCAAAACAGAAAAATTATTTTTTTAGGATACCTAATTATTTAATTTTTATCAATTATGATGTCTCTGTTCTGTAAAATGACAATAATAGAAAAATGCCATCGAGCTTTCGAAATATCTATAACTATGCACTTAAAAAAGTCTGCTCATTGTCATTAAATAAAGTCACAAGTGACCAAATGCCTGAGATTTGGGTAATTTCACTTCTGCCAACACCAAACTTATCTTTCGGGGGTTCTTATTCGAGATAGCAAAATATTAAATCACATCCACTGGACCCGTTCACGACTCTCCCACATGGCGAGGGTTCACGTCCGAAGATCACAGCACACACAGGAAGTGACCACAGCATCCCCGGGGTGCTATTTTCAAATAAAGACCAATTCACGAAAGGGAAGCAATTCTTTAAACCGATTCTTTAAAGTGAAATTGCTCTAAAATTGAATTCTTTCTCAAACAGATTAGCTTTAATTTGGGAGGCGGGTATGGGTACCGCCACACAGTTAATAATTTGAGGTATCTACCGTGACTTAATATAAAACCCAAGGTTTCTTTCTTGATTGTCTAATCTTTTAGAATTAAAAAAAAAAACTTTTTAGCTGCTTGCGATGTATGACATGACCATCTCAAATACTCACTACCTCGAACTACCATAACTCTTTAACTTGTGTTTTAGTGTGATAAAAAATATTGAAGTTACGATTTTTCGAAACGTATTTTTTATTTAGTTTGGAAATCATCGATACTTTTAAAAATGTATCCGGCAAAATTTAACGTTTTCTGTGTTTAATGGATATTAATGTGTCAAATTAACTTTAGTTTTGTGATGTATTCAGGGTTTACTTTAACAACTTAAAATTTTTTCAGCACCAAGGCGATTTTTGATATATTTCATATATTTGATATATTGAGCTTACCATTATATATAGAAACAATCTTCTGTTAAAATACAATGTTCTAAAATTTTGAGTCAATCTATAGATTACTTTCCGAGATTTGCGAACACAAACATACGGAACTAATTTATATATATATATATATATAACAATTTTTTCAATTAAAGATAATTTGTATTGTCCCAAAAACATACTAAAATAATAAAGTTACGCTAGATACTCAAAATTACTAACTGTGCGCCGCCCCGAGAATCATTTATTGATAATACGGGATAACCATTACCCCTGCAATAGGTCGCCCCAAGTGGTTGGTTACGTTTGATGACTTAGCATGGGTGCCCGGGTTCGTGGGGTGAGGTTTGTCTAGGTCTGGGCGGCGGATGCGTTTGCCTACCTATAACGTGGCGGGCCAGATCGAGAGAGACTGGTTGATCGAGGGAGACCACTCCAGCCAGACTCTCTTAACCCATTGCCTTGCACCGTAGTGGGAGGGGTGGACCCCTCGACCGCGGAGGCCGTCATAAGGCCGTCGTAACTATTTTAAATTTAAATGATCACAAAAATACGTGTAAATACAACAATGCAATTTTCATTAAAATCAAATTAAATCTTCCAACAATGTAGCATTTTCTAATTCGGCTAGCGATCCGATGCATTTGTCGCAGCTGGTTTCCTCTGCGGGCGAATAATCCGAGACACGGGTTAACAAACCCGCCACTTTTGTCAATTCCCAGAAGAAAAGCTGTCGCATAAACCCGCCGAGTTGTGGGGGGTTGAATCTCGACTAAGTGCGGTGGGAAGTCGGTAAACAATTTCCTTCACTAAAACATCCCTTGGCCCTGGCCGGGGGCTGTAGGGCTGTGGGGCTGTACGTGGTCCTAATGTCCATTATTGCCCGAGAGAGGAAAATTTCATCAACCCCTTTCACGTAAGCCGTCGACATTCGGGAAATAAAGTATTGAAAACAGATCTGTTTGATTGGATGTGCCGGGAAACGCTCGGAGATGATAAGAAAATAAGGGAAATTCCTAAGAAAATCTACCTGTAGTAAAAAATACCCAAGAAAACTGCTTGCAAAGTATTCACACAGTCAAAATTTATTCTAAAACATGATTTTGCTCAATTTTTTCATCCCCTTTTTTTCGTTTATTAACATACTGTATAGGCGGAAATCCTTTAGTATTTTATTTAATGGAAATGTTTTAGTATTGCTTAAAACGGAAACCTTTAAATACATCAGCTTAAGCGGTTACTAGCTGGGTGGAAATTGCGTCGGATTCCCACTCAGGCGTTGCTAGTTCAAATCTTTGCTAGCCATCATTGCACAAGCAACATTTTCCGAATTTATAAAAATGTAATTATTTTTCTAATCCTGTGTACTCAATGTGTATCATTTTTGCTCCCAGTCAGGGCCCCCTCAGAGGTTAGGGCCCTATGCAAAATTTGTTTATTATTCCTGTGTTTTCAATGTGCATGTAAGTACCATTTTGGTATAATGTATATACCATTTTGATATGTAGGCACCATTTTGGTACGTAGGCCCCATTTTGGTACGTAGGCACCATTTTGGTTCGCAGGTACCATTTTGGTACGTAGGCACCATTTTGGTACGTAGGCACCATTTTGGTACGTAGGCACCATTTTGGTACGTAGGTATCATTTTGGCACCTAATCGGGGCCCCCTCCGCCTGGGGACCTAGAAAATTTGATGAAATATTTCTTTCCTAGTTCTGTGTCTTCATTATGTACCTTTTTGGATACTAGCCCGTGCCTCCTCCGAATTATTCTTCGAAAAAAAAATAGTTTAAGTAGAATCTCGATCCGTTTTTTCCACGTGGAAGCAAAATTATTTAAAGCACGAGTTTTGAATATTAAATTTAACCGTTGTGTGTTCCATGTTGGTCAATTGTTCAATAAGAAAAAGTAAGTTAAAAAAACATACGGAAACTACGTTTGTTCCAGATTTTTTCATTCTTCAAATGTTTCATTTTATTGGAGTTCTTGGAGTATAAGGAAATATGAAAATAATATTAATTTTCTAAAGAACTCAAATGAAGTAGGTACCAAAGACGA
Source organism: Limnephilus rhombicus (assembly GCA_929108145.2). Lineage (NCBI taxonomy): Eukaryota > Metazoa > Arthropoda > Insecta > Trichoptera > Limnephilidae > Limnephilus > Limnephilus rhombicus. The sequence goes on from OV815286.1 coordinate 23,981,017, forward strand.
GTAGCAAAATTGAATCATTGTAAAGCTTTTTTTACATTAGCTCCACACAGGAGGCCAAAAGGAAAATAATTAACCTCAGGATCTACGTCATCTTTGGGGATGCTGTGTAGAGGTTATTTTTAGCCTGCTGGAGAGATCAAAAGCACTCTCACAACCAGTCTCTCCCGATTCGGCTTGCCACACAGTTGGTGGGCAGACGCATCCACAACCGACCCGGAAAAACCTCACCCCATAAACCCGGGTACTCCTGCTAAGTCACCAAAACGTAGCGAAACCACTTGAGGTGACCCATGGCAGAGGTGTTGATTGTCCAATTCATGGTTCTCGGGGCAGCGTTATCCATACCCTCCTCCCAAAATGGTTGGTTTAGATTATAAACAATCTTCCAAAAATTATACCTAATTAATTTAGTTCAAAATAATAATATAATGGAACTCAGTACTGAAAGATAATATCAGAAAGTTAATTATGTAATCATTTTGTAGACTTGCACCGGGAAATGCTCGACATGTTTGTTTTATGTCTGGAGCAAAATGTATCCGCTTGAGAAATAATGAGAACGGGGATACACACTTTTGCATTCCATTTAGTATCATTTTTCAGGATTTTAACTGCAAGAAAAGATTATTTTACGTGATATTATGAAAATGGCGTTCTAATGTTACAATAAAAACATTTCTAGAAGTGACTCTTCTTTAATATTCTTTACAACAAACTATAAATATAATAACCCAACGAGATCAAATGTGCAAGTCAATGTAAAAAGACCCAAACTAACATGCTCAAACTTCATTTTATGAATGACTATCTGAAATAATAATGTTGTGTATGTCCTATGATATGTCCACTTAATACATACAGCTATATGTTTCATGTAATGCGTATCATTCCCGCAATGAGTTTATTAACTCTTGGGAGTACAATGCTTTATATAATATACTATATTCTGTATTGTATTTTAATAAATAAATAAAAAAAAAATAAAATAAAAAAAAATAAATAAATAAATAAAATCATATACGACCGTGCGAAAAACGTGGAGAGTCAAGCAAAGAATGCAAGGTTACTGTAATCGGATTAAGAAGTGGACTCTTAGATGGTTTGAGCGTGCAGAGCGGGTGAACGCAGAAAGAAATGTAAGGAAGGAATATGATGCGAATTAGAATGATAGAAGTCGGGACGCACGAGGAAGACACGGCACAATCAAATTAACCCAATATTTGAGTCGGGCCATTTCAAGAGTCGGAATAACATAAAGGATTGTATGAGCCGATGTTTAGATGTGGATGAAGCAAGGAGTGAATTCCAAGACCGAGTTCTTTGTCTTCTCTCTCACTACCTCGGCGAGGTAATGCCGTGGTGGTTAGTAAGTCAAATTTATTTTTTTTGTAAAAATCAATACATTTTTTGTTTTTTATTCAAAATTTCTTGCACATACACATTAATTATATTATATACATTATTACAAATAAGAAATTAGGGTTACAAAGATTAACCAAATTTAATTCTAAAAAATGCAGACAGCGATGAAGATCACTTTTATGAGAAGATATCTTTCAAGAATCATCAAGATTTCCTTTTGAAACTTTTTTCACTGATGCAAAATTTAGCGATGCCAGAAGAGATTTTTTTTTCTGGAAAGATACACATTGGAAACATTAATATCATTTCCAGTTAAATATAAAATGGTTTTGTCCTTCCCGACTTGACTTTATTCCACATGAGTTTACGATTATGTAGTACACATGGGTTACGTCACGAAATGTTTCTATAATCGATACTTCCATACTAATATTATAAATGCGAAAGTGCGCGTTTGCTTGTTACGTTTTCACGCCTTAACCACTAAACCGATTTTAAAAATTCTTTCACCAATAGAAAGCTACATTATCAGCGAGTAACATAGGCTGTATATAATGGTAAGCTCTGGCGTTATGAAATTTGGATAAATTTGTATAAATGAAAATGTGTGTATTTCATATGCAGGGAGGAAAAGCAGTGGGAAGGTGTGGACATGCAGATTTCTTTGAATGGCATTGCAACGCATACCGGGTACCAGCTAGTATAATACAGTATGTAATAATTTTTATTCAAGTCACTGAACTGCAACGAATCACAACAGATTTTCTTCAAAGAGAAGCTCTGAGTATAAAAGTACTTTAATAACTAATGCTCCCAGTGTACTCCTTGCACGGTAAAACGGAATTCAATATACAGGGTGTTAAGGGACGTACTTGACTTACTTTAACCAGTGATTCCTGACATTATTTGGAGTAAAAAATGTAAATAAAATTTTGGTCTCCGGTGACATTTTTGATGTTTTTTTTTTTTTTTTCTACAAAAACATAAAAAAATGGTAGTTGTTGAACAGTTGGAGGCGGGGTAGGGGGTTCGTCGGACACCCAGCTGAGTGACCAATGACGACATGCGGAAGAATTTTTTTTTTGTTTGATTTTGAAGAAAAAAATTTTGAAAAAAAAAAAAAAGTCGTCGAGAAAAGTCACCGGAGACCAAAATTTCATTTACATTTTTTACTCCAAATAATGTCAGGAATCACTGGTTAAAGTAAGTCAAGTACGTCCCTTAACACCCTGTATATTGTAGAAGATATAAAAGGTAAAAACAATATTCAAATAGAGTAGGGAAGCCGGAACGTCCCCGAGGAAAAGTGGTCTTGGAAGGATGAACCCTTTTAAGCATCTTGTTATACCTTTGTTAGTGTTCTACGAAAGAAAAGACAGAGAAGTCTTAAGATTGTACCTGGTGCTGTCATCTAGCGGGTTCCCGGAAACCCTTTGTTTCAAATTTCCGGATATCTGTTTTTGAATGAATTGCTAAGAAATGGATAAAAATAATGCAAGTTAAATTATAGTGTGCCACTGGTTTTCAATGGGAGATATTGTATGTCGTCAAATTATTTGTAACCCACGAAACAATGTGTCATATATATCTACGTATCCAATTCTATAAAGAGGGATGAGAAGATAAAATGGATCCGATGAGAGTCCAAATGAGTGTATACAATATCCAAAAAAGTATTAAGGTAATATTTTATAATTAAAATAAACTACCTTTGTTACTATTAATCTAATTTCATGTCTCCCTATAGTTTAAAAATGTTATTTATTATTCCAGTACGAATTGAAAATTTTTCGGGAAAGTGGTTGATTCCATTGTTTGTACTCAGCCCTATCGAACATCACCGAGTATAACAAAATATTACTAAATGCAATTTATATATTTATAAGGAAGAATATATAAACAATTTTGCAACCTAACAAAGGTTTGCTTGTGTTGTGTTTTCTTCTAGATATTACTTTATAATTTTCCTCTCGTAGTATTTTAGCACAGGTACTTACTTATAATTCAATCACGTAAGCATATACAATGTGATCTTAGAACAGGGTACCCCAGTAAGGACACATTATTTTATAAAAATATGTTTTAAAAAAATATATATGTACTATAAAATATAATTATCCATTTTTAGAAATTTAATTAAAATTAAATTTGATAATGTTATTATCGAGTTCTGCAAGTTTTTTTGTTAGTGTTTTAGTTACAGCTGTTTCGACTGGTAAGGTCATTTTCAAACTGTGGTGAAGCCACGAACGGACGACTTATTTATAAGATTTTAAATGTCAATTTTTGAAGGTGTCTAAGTTGATTTATTACCGGTTAAACCAATTTGTAGAGACACTAATTGAGAGAGTGCTAATGTGGGATTCGGAGTATTTCCCTTTGGTTTGCCTTGCACTAAGTGTAAGGGTTTTCTTAATTGATTTAGAATGACGTTATTGCTATGACTCATTTAAGTGCATTATATATTTTTTTTTTTGGTTTGGTAAACATACTAAGTAGTGGGGAATAAATAATTTTCCTTATTTTGCAGAACTCGATAATAACATTATCAAATTTAATTTTAATTAAATTTCTAAAAATTAAAATGGAGTTCTACGAATTAAACACAAAAACAATAAATAATTATCCATAACTTTTAAAATACATAGTTTAATTTATACTATGTTTACAAATGGTTTGTACTGTCGCAATATGCATGGGAAGATTTTTTTATTGGAAACTTGTTATTACTGAGATTACTATGTATACATTTAGCGCTTTTCACCTCTTTTCACGTGAGGTCTTTCTTCGAAAATAAGTTAACGATTTTTATTACGTTAATTTGATTGTAACGAAATTAACGGCCGTGTTAATGCAGCAGAAAACATAGTTTTCAGGCATCATTCAGCGCGTTAATATCTCCACCGTTAAGTGCAGCGTACCTTCCTAACGATCAGAAGCGACGCCAAGTCAACGATAACGGAATAACGACCAACGGCGCCCATAACGGATGGATAATACGACTGTGGAGAATAATAGTTAAGTAATAAAATGTGCAATAGAAAATGGGAACCAAGAAGGCTGCAATTATTTATTACATTTATTAATGTCATTGCCAGGAAAATCGAATTCGTTCGCATCTTAACTCCGTATTTCGAAAAAGTAAAAAAAATAACATAGTCGTAATATGTTATTTTTTGGAGAATCGTCACATCGCGGACGGATTTAATAAAAACAAATATACGGCAATCATTTCGACGGACGTAAGCAAAGCTTTTGACAGAGTATGGCATTATGGCCTTCTTTATAAGATGTTCCTCCTGGGCTTTCCAATACCGTTTTTCAAAATCATCCATAGCTATCTTACAAATCGCACCTTCAGGGTAAAACTAGACGAGATTTTCTCCACAGAACGTCTACTTAGAGTTAGAGTCATTAAACTAATTGTTTTAGGAACTCTGAACATAAATAAAATCCAAGCCCAAGTCTCACAATCTGTTACAAACAAAAGTGGTGTGTCAGTAATAAGATAAAAACAGCGTTTTTCTGAAAATGACGAAATTTTATGAAAAAACCTAAAATTGCTGTAAATATTTATTGGTTTGAGACTAATTTTCATATGTATATAAATTCTTTAAGGTAAATTCAGTACTGTACAACTTCTTTCAAATAAATTTCTTTCTCTGGTGAATATTTTAGACGATATGAAGTAAAGTTTGATGAATAATGTGAGGTAAAATGATTTTTTCTATAATATCTACATTTTTGGAGCGTGTAACTCAAAAACGGTTGGGAATTCGAAAAGTACGTATAGAATAAAAGTTGTTTATATTTTAGGAGCTTTCATTCATTCTAAGAAAAATTTCCCCTGCGATGCACCGTTTTCGAGATATAAGCGGAAACCCGAAATTGGGACCTCCCCCCCCCCCCCCCCATCTCACCCTCTAGACGTCAGGATAGTATGTTCACACCCTAAGCACTCTAAACAAGTTTCTGAAGGAATCACCTAGGTCCCTGCTTACGCACTCTACATCTCATTTTGGACCTTTCATTGGCTGAACTAATAGCACAAAGTGATTGCTTTTTACGAAAACATATATTTTTTATTATTCTAAAGTTCTAAAGGGTTTAGTGCAATAATTTGTCACTCTGCCCACATTTATATCACTGTTTCATATAGGAAGTAGTAATATGTAGATACATAAAGAGCTAAATATAATTCATGTGTATTATCAATATGTATAATGACTTTCATTCTTTCATAGGGATTTTTTTACATTAACTCCACACAGGAGGCACTGAGGAAAATAATTTCCCTCGGGGCCTACGTCATCTATGAAGATATTGTGTGGGGGGTCTTTTTGGGGAGAGGAAGGAGTGAACGTGGGTCTTTAAGAGACCAATGATGTAGGAAGGAGGAAACACCTAGAAGCGACCCGTCCTCATGTGATAAATGTCAAGCGTGTCAATGGCCCGTTTTTGTAAAGAATCAAGAGTTTTTCAGATATTTTGGGGCTCCAGACCAGTGGTGGATGCCAAATTCAACAGTGGAGCCCTCTTGCGATTTGTACAGGGTCAGCAGTTGTGTACTACTAAAGTATATGCGGGCCTTGCGGGGAATTATTCCATGCAAAATATTTATATTTTTTATTTTGCAATACTTATAGTTTTCTCGCGCTAACTCGCGGTAATTTAGTAAATAGCTGACGTGTTAGCGTCCGATACAACTGGAATTTACGAAGCTACTTTGGGCATTTACCAAGCGTCCGAGTGCTGCCGAAATATGCCGAATGGATAACTCGTCGTGTATTTACGAATATGCTTCCCGGCCGTGCCGACTAACTCCATTATCAGAAGGACAGAAGAGGCTCTGTTTAGGGAGAAGGCCCTTTCAGGCATATAGTTTTTTAATGGAGTATCACTCAAGCAAGAAACGGTCTCTTTTGGTGGAAACAAGTTCTTACATATTTATGCAAGAAGGTAGGTACTCAATCCACCTCCCCAGCGCAATACACATCTCGTGCTTCGTTTATTTTGCGGAATAAATGCAGGTTCGGATATCTAGCTTCGAAATACTCTTTTTTTAATAATCTACATTCTTGAAAGGGTTGGGTTTGTGTTTTTGTAGCGCTATAAGCAATGCTTTCCTAACTATCGAAGGGTTCGTGACAAATCCCAACCCCTTCGCCGGTAGTTTCCATAACCCCTCGATTACATTATAAGTGCACAGCACCTATCCTGGATCTGCGTAATTTTAAATTCAGCCCGACATCGATATATATAACAAAGATAGCTCAGTCCCCTTACATCTAATTACGTTGACAAACTGATATCAATCAGTTTAACGGGACTTAATTTAAAAATGTAAATAAACAATAAAGGGATTTATTAATAAAAAATAAAATAGCGTGATAAGCCAACATGCAAATTGTTGCCAATTTCATAACTAAAAAAATCTAAAAATAACACCACCCAAGAGTAGTTTCATAATCTTCTTGATGTAAACTTGTAGCACAAGATTCTAAAAACGTACGCGAAACCAAAAAAGAACGTTGATTTTGTGAGAAAAATGTTGTCGTAATGTGTTGCGTGGCGTTGTTTCGCTAGAAATAAATGTGATGTTTTTTATCAACTTATTACATACAACTATATAACGCGATACGCCACCTCGAAGCTATTTATAACATATGTATATTTTTTTTAAATACATACAGGGTGTTAAGGGACGTACTTGACTAACTTTAACCAGTGATTCCTGACATTATTTGGAGTAAAAAATATAAACAAAGTTTTGGTCTCCGGTGACTTTTTGATAACTTTTTTTTTTTCATTTTTTTTTCTTAAAAAACAAACAAAAAATATTTCTTCCGCACATCGTCACTGGTCGCTCAGCCGAGAAACTGACCAACCCCTACCCCGCCTCCAACTGTCCAACACCAACGATTTTTTTTATGTTTTGTAGAAAAAATATATATCAAAAATGTCACCGGAGACCAAAATTTTTTTACATTTTTTACTCCAAATAACGTCAGGAATCACTGGTTAAAGTAAGACAAGTACGTCCCTTAACACCCTGTATAGATGATCAAATAGTTAACGATAAGTTCGTGAGAACCCCTGCCCAAAATATTTCTAACCGCCTCAAATTCGTCTTTGAAAAATTATCTTCGCATCTGCATCTAGTCCATTGAGCGTTGGGACAATCTTTCTGGAATACAATTTGCCCCGTGCAGACCAACAAAAGGTAAAAAGCGATGCTTCTTCCGATCTTTCGACTGCGAGATAACGCACTTTCTTTTTGATACATGTTTTTTTAAACCATTATGTTTGGTTACGGTGTTAATTTTAAGGTTCACAGGTCCTGGCACCCAAGCAATAAAACACCTCTTCCTCTGAATTTATTTCAGCCTAGTTCTAACGGCTCAATTTGCTTTTATAACGACCAACACTCAAACAAATAAACCATTATTAGCCTTATCCTGGAAACCTAGATCGACTCTATCACATTACTCATACTTCTGATAATCCTATTAACATGTATTTCCAATCTAATAGAGTAAGGAATTCTGGCTGTTTTAGGCGAATAGCTTTCGGGAATATTACGGAGGATTAAACCATCCACCAATGTGGTTTACTTTAACCAATTCCCAACTTAACCTGATTACCTTTAACTTCGCGCGGTAATGTATTCAATATTGTAGATTCTCAACTCTAACCAGGTTTATTATTATATTTGCCGAAGACATCATTTTGATGGCGGCTTTAGCAGATGAAATTATGTGATCGATCGATGTGCTAAAATGTAGTAAATATTATTTATATTATTTTACGCCTATAGATATAGGTATTTACATTTAGTAGAAAGTATACAGAATAAATTTTGGAAACATTTGCTCAAGAAATAGAACAAAATTACAAATAATACGTTAACTTTACAAAAAAGACGTAAATTGTCAGATCTGTTGTTTTTATATAATTTGCTAAATAATTAAATGAATAGTCCCGAATTGCTATCCGTCATTGGTGTAAACGTTCCAATGAGGCGTACCAGTCAAACTCGCTTTTTCGTATAGAAACCAACAACACGAATGCAGTAAATAACTCACCAATTACTCATTGTCATCACAACTCATACCCACTACGAAAAATTGTACTACACTTAGACATTTTTCATGGTTACTTGCGAACAAACAAAATTAATGTTTTAAATTCTTTAACTTTTATTTATAATCTACATAAATGAATTATGCGAGCTAAAAGTAGGCGGAAAAATTATTACATTCGCTGACGATACGGTAGCTATATTTGAAGGAGACGACTGGACTCAAACACATAAACATGCTGAAAGTGGAATCAAGGCGATAAAACGATGGATTGACAAAAATTTACTTACACTAAATATATCAAAAACTAAATACATAAGATTCAGCTCAACTATAAAAGGACAACCTAGTACATCATACACAATAAAAACGCATAAGCCTAACTGTAATTCCGATAATATTGATTCTATCTGGAATTGTGAAGTTTTGGAAAGTGTGAAAAACATCAAATATCTAGGCGTTATTATAGACAATCACCTTAAGTGGAAATATCACATTGACAACCTCACAATAAGGGTAAGAAAATTGATCCACATATTCTTTGTATTACGAAATATAATCATACAGCAAGATCTAAGAAAAATATATTTCGGATTGTGCAACCCCATCTTAACGTATGGTTGTATTGGTTGGGGAGCGTCAGGTAGAACAATTTTAGATCCACTAGTGAAGGACCAAAAATCCATAATTAGAGTCATTATGCGTAAACCCTATAGGTTTTCTAGCGATCAGCTCTACAAAAAATTTTATTTACTTGATGTTCGTCAAAACTATATAAAAAAGATTATTATCCACGTACACAAAAATCTAGAAAAACTTGATAAAATTAATCATAAATACATCACAAGAAGTCACACCAGAAAGGATCTTGTGGTCCCAGGGAGCAATACTTCGAAGTTCCAAAAGACATATACATAACTGGGACCGAAATTATATAATAAAATTACCCCAGAATTAAATATTAAAACATGCAAAATGACATGCATTGCTTCAATAATAAATAAATGGTTGATTGGCTTAGGTAGGGTTGAGTCTGAAAAATTGTTAAATAATGTCACTTAAACCTTAAAATTTTACATGCCTAACTATTAAATGGCACAATCAGTAAAAACTTAGTATATATTTAATCTGCAAAAAAAAACACTTTTACAGAATTTTTTACTTTTTTTGTACAGAATACATTTTTTGCATTTTTCACCAGCATTTGGTTCCTTAGAACGGGCAATCTGCCTAGCTAGGAACTAATATAGACAAACAAGACATAATAACACTTGTTGTACACATTTTAATATTTACAGTTATTTTGAAATATTATTATTATGTTATTTTGCTGTATAAATGTATCTTATGTAATAAATAAAAAAATAAAAAATAAAAATAAATTTAAAAAATTCTTAGCGTGATATAAACTATTCACTAAACTTTTATTAACAATCACATTAAAAATGATCCAATTATTGATTTCAAAATTTATCTTTAACGCCTTACGCTTTCTTTATTTTTATTGCTATTACTCATACACTCATTAGCCAAGTTTTAAGAACCATTCACATCTCAGGCGGCTTACGTAATCAGTCCCCCCTACATTCAGCCTCACAACATACCCCAATTGGGGATGCCATAGTCTCACTGGCTTCAGACAGTTGGAAGCAGATGGAGCTCTTGTGCGGTATAAATAAGAATAATTTCTAAATTCTTTCTTAAGCGGATTAACGATTTCACCGGACTGTCCTAATAGTCGAAAATTATTATTTGAGAACGAATTCTATTTCAAATCAGTATAGATCACATTTCTAGGAATTTTATATTCGGTGGTTGGAGCACCAAGGCACAAAATATTTTGTAGCATTATTTAAAAATATATAAATTAGAATATAAAATCCAACTTTCCAAGGATCCCCCCATCACAAAATGGGATTACGTTCGTCCCGTTCATAACTGCCCCTTACTCATACTAATGCATAGAAGGATTTCCATGGATAAAACTTAAATTAGTTTTGGATAGAAGGATTAAGGGCTGGAGGGGAGAGTCGCGGAGTCGTTAAGGTCTAACAGGCGTTAAAATCGCGGGAAAACAACCTACTTCAGCTGATTAAGCAAGTACCTACTTAAAGGGGCACTTGACAAACAAAAATATGCAATACCCGCTTGCAAAAAATAATTCGGCACAGGATTTTTTTCAACAAGCAAACATAATGTTAATTGACTGAGCGTACCGGAGTCTTTTTTAACACGACCATTTGATGGTAGCCGTGTTGGGTACCACCTTTTTATCCCGCCAGAGTTCACATGATCGCGGTTCCTAGTACGAGCTTCCAAATGGAAATAATCAATATTACCTACAGACCTAAAGAAAGTTTGAAAAATTGGTGGTGGCATTTCTTTAGACAAATTGTATAATAACTTTTTTAAATAAAAAAAAATCTACGTTTAATATTAATGGTTTATAATTACGCAGGTAGGTATTTAAGCACCTACGTAATAACAAATTTAATATTTTAGAGGAAATTTTGTTTTTGATTAAATAAATAAGAGAAAATTCGAAAAACAGTTTTTTTTATGCAAGGTCTCCTGTTCTAGTACATACTAGTATAAGTATTATACTATTGAAAAACGTTTCGTGCTTACTAATTCAAAATATATTCCTTTTAATTATTATTTTAATGGTAAGGTAGAATACCTACCTAAATAGAAACATATAAAACTTTTATTTGGTGCTGTTGTGCAAAGTGTCGCCTTAGTTCTTAATTGTCCGAACCTCCACTTTAAAATTAAAATAAAGTTTAAAAAATTATCGCGTAACTAAGAATTATTTAACCTAAAATAATAATAAAATGGAAGTCCTTAATTCTTAATTGTCCGAACGACCATTTTAGTTTTTGTTTAACCTCCACTTTAAAATTAAAAATAAAGTTTAAAAAATTATCGCGTAACTAAAAATTATTTAAACTAAAATAATAATAATAGGGAAATAGCTTTATCTTAAACACCTATCATAATGTTTCCCTGAAATAATGAAATAAAATCTCCTCTTGTAAAATTTTCTAATGGTGGTTTGGACAATTAAGAATTAAGGCGACGAAATGTAGATTTTCAGAGAATTTCTTAAGTTTCTTAATTTCTTAATCTCACAAGAGCACCTCTATCTGTACGGTGTAAAGACTGGGGGACTTCATTATAGGATATAAAAAAAAATTGTGTTTAATTCGTAGAACTCCATTATTTTTTTTAAATTTAATGAAAATTAAATTTGATGTTATTATCAGATTTTGCAAGTATTTTAGTATATATTTTTGTTACAGCTGTTTCGGTTTTCCGTAAAATTTTCTAAAGTCTTACAAAGTTTGAAAATGTTCTTGTAAACCGAAACAGCTATAACAAAAATACATACTAAAATACTTGAACTTGATAATAACATTATCAAATTTAATTTTAATTAAATTTTTTAAAAATTCATTGTTGGATTCCCATGGAATACTAGGGACATCCATTCAGTTTCCGCTATCCTTCCAATCACAATCCTTTCTAAACACCACACGCACCAACCGACAAATTACTCAACAATCAACTCACACTAACATCAAGCCACTTTACAAGCGAGACATCTAAAATCACAATACTCGAAATAATAATAAAACCCGCATTCCTCAAACACACACTACAAAATATAGGTAAAATCTCTGAACTATAAAATTGCCTACACACTATATAATTCGCTTCCAGCTATGTACAAAAACATCCAGCATAATAAAAATAATAAAAAATAAAGTATGCTTTAAAAGAATTTTTTTAAGTATATTTAAAAATGAAATTAGGTAATTTTCTTATCATGCTTTTTTCGGTCTTGTATCTGTTTTTCTCTCCTTTCTTTCACTCCGTCCGACCGCCACAAAGCCACAAACAGACAGTCAACCTTATATTTTAGATATAAGTAGAAGTCAGAAGGTAGAAGATAGAAAGATTAATATACAAGGTGTTAAGAGACGTACTTGACTTATTTTAAAAAGTGATTCCTGACATCATTTGGAGTAAAAAATGTAAATAAAATTTTGGTCTCCGGTGATTTTTTTGATTTTTTTTTTACATGAACATAAAAAAATGGTATGTTTTGAATAGTTGGAGGCGGGGTTAGGAGTTGTTCGATTACTCGGCTGAGTGACCAGTGATGACATGCGGAAGAAATTTTTTTTGGTTTGATTTTGAAGAAAAAAAATTTTGAAAAAAAAAATCATCAAAAAAGTCACCGGAGGCCAAAGTTTTATTTACATTTTTTACTCCAAATGCTGTCAGGAATCACTGGTTAAAGTAAATCAAGTAAGCCCCGTTAACACCCTGTATAGAAGATGAGAGAATGTATTTTGAGGTAGGTACTTAATTTTAACTTTAGTTGTAGATTATTTGGTAGATATAGGTTTCCCAAAACTGCTCTGAAATATTCAATGTGAGATTCGACTGTACCAGTTTACATCGAAAACAACACAATTTGCCCGTAGGTAACTAAAATAGAGCCATGACTCAAATCGAATGAATTGGTAATAGTCACTTTTATTTTATAGACAGCATTACCGGTACTTACCTACCCTAATAATAATGTGTTATTCCAAGCCATCTCGTATGATAATGTAAGTCTCGAAAACGATTATGTCCCATCCCTAGCAAAAGAGCAAACGAGACCACACACCGATCAAAACCGTATAATATTATAAAATTCGAGCTAAAGAAGGTTAATAATTGAATGGAAACGCCTTCGGTGTTTACACTGTTTATCTCTTTGCCCTCTGGGAACATTGTGTGATGCCAAAAAAAATGGGAAAAAATATTTATGTTCGAATTACAAATCATAATGGCCCTATGAGAAAGAACTCGCGAATAAAACATGCCAATAAAATTTCCATCCGCGTGGCAACCCCATCGGGAGGCGCGACGCCATCTTAAACATAATGTATGGGCACTTTTGAAAATAGAAAGGGGAATTATTCCATAGACTATTTTGGAATTTTGCCTTCCTGAGACAGTTTTAATTGCCCTGGGTGAGAACTAAGATGGGTAAGTAGGAACCGTATTGCAAACTAAAAAAACATTACAAGCAAGCGAATTATCACATTTTAGTTTGGGGGTATACATTAATTGCGTGAACAGTTTTTCTCCCCCCCCCCCCTCCCCCCCTCCCACCCATTTTGAGCTCACGTAATCAATGTATGCCCCCTTTGTTGTATTACCCCATTGGTATTACCTACTTATTTTAAGCCTGAAATATTTATAGTCGTCACCACGGCTCGTTCAACATACCACAAGGCAGGTAAGATGTTCTATCACAGCTTAGTTTGCTTAAGGTTAAACGTAACGTATGTTATCATCTACGCATTCACAGATGGCGCCAATTAAATCATTGTAGGTTTTTAACATTTTTTTCATAATTAAAATATTAAGGTGAATTAATTGTTTGTGCCCGTACATATTTAATATGTTCGTTATTTATTTTTGGGGTGTTATGACACTGCAACGCTGTCCGAAACGTTGTCTAAAGAAGGAGGTAGCGCAACATGGCATAACACCCCTAAAACAAATAACGAAAATACTTTTGGCCGTGAAAATTTTAAAACGTATATTTAATATGAACTAGAAAAAATAGTTTAAAAAAGGCTGGAGAGGTTAAAAGGCCTCCCTCAACCAGTCTCTCTCAATCCGGTCCGCGACACAGTAAGTGGGCACACGCATCCGCATGTAAGACCCGGACAAACCTCAATACCTCTTAGAGTGACCTATGGCAGAGGTGTTGGTTATCCAATAAATGGTTTCCGCACGGCAGTATCAACAATCGGGCCCACCTATTATTTATTTATTTATTAACGCCCTTTTTGGGGCTTTTACGTATGAATAGTAAGAAATATACAGTATTTATTGTACATAACTGAACATTTTATATTTGTTTAAATTGAAGATGTCCACTGACTTGGTATAATTGTTTCCCTCCATTAGTATTCTGGGCAAAGAGGAATACATATGGTAGTTAGTTCCAGAATTACTGCACTGAAATAAATCCTGACTTCTAGCATTACGTAGTGGAATCTGGAAGCTTATCAATTCGAGCAATACCGGACTGTCAACTAAATCATTTAGAATTTTATACAGAAATACCAAGTCAGTGAAAATTCTTCTGTCTACAATTTGAGCATATTCGTATCATTCAAAATAGTGTTGTAGTTCAACATAATTGCTGGAATACCCATTTTAAAATTAAGAAAACGTAATAATTTGTTTTGTATTCTTTCAAGAGCTTGTACATGTATATTGTAATATGGTTTCCAGACGGGAGGATTGTACTCTAGTTGACTTCTAACATTTGCAAAATATAACAGTTTAATGCATTTTATATTTTTAAAATTTCTAGTTAGCCTAGTTAAAAATCCCAACATTTTTAAGGCCTTATTAGAGATTTCTGTTATGTGGTTAACAAATGAAAGATTTGATTGAAAGGTGATGCCCAATTCTTTAATTCGTGTTAATGTCTCCAGAGTATTGTTAAGAGTAATGTTGTAGTGAGTAATGTTGTAATTAAAGATCACTGGATTTTTTATTCGAGAAAATCTAACTATATGACATTTTAAGGAATTTAAGTAAAGTCTATTTTCATTACACCAAATTAACAATTTGTTGATATTATTATCTCGAAGAATGTTGCAATAGTAAATATTTTGAATTATTCTAAAAAATTTTAGGTCATCAGCAAAAAGTAAGATAAATACATCATGAAATATTTTTGTAATTACTATTATTATATATTATACTGCTATCAGTTTATCCCCTCATTGCTCGCAACCTATTTTTCTTAGCATTCAATTCCGCGAATGAATAATAAAATACGAGTAAATTCCGCTTAAGCGACGTATTGCATTGAAAAGGAATACACATTTGACTAAGAGAGCCCCGGAGGCGACACTATTTTATTTAAAGCTATCCGTGCCTTGCAATAAATCCATAATAAATCTGACGGGGAGTCCTATGGGGTGGGGAGGGTGGTCAAGGGTGGCAGGGGGGGGGGGAGGCTGTCGCACTCTGAACACTGGGGAATGTGAGAATGTTTTCCACAACAGCGGAGATTCATAATCTAGGGGTCGCGATATGTCGCGGTCACCGAGCTAATGCGTGCGGTATGTCACCATATCTCACTCTGACGTGCGACACAAAGTGTTATGGGATTAGTTCTAATTGGAAATTTTGGGCGGGTTCGTGTTAAAACACGTGTTCTGGAAAGAATTTTTGGATGAAATGTGTTTTTTAATATTGAAAACAGTTGTTTGTACATATATGTAATATAATAAAATAAAATTCAATCACTCACTACCTTCAGAAGAAACCTATACTCGAGTATTACTCGAAGAGTAGAATAGAATCACTTGGACGACTTTGTAATAATTATTTTATCATTTACCTACTTATGCATTAGTTCTATAATATATGTATACTCGTATATGTATTACACATATATATGCATAAAAAATATACATACATTTATATGTGTCACTTTTGCATATATGTATACATGTGTGTGTGTATATTGTATATAAGGGTGTGTGTGTGTGTGAGTACAAATGTGAGGGTGTACATATTTGTAAGTACATACATATGTACATAAGTGGATACGTAAATGCGAATGTCTGTATTTTCAATATTTGATTTTGGTCCACTTCATGTACTTGTAATTTAAACTAATTTATCGTTTCGCAAAGAATGTTGTGATGAATGATGTACATACCTATAAACTGTACCATTAATAAAACCATTTTGAAAATATTAATTACCGTAATAATTATGTGATTTAATCTGTTGACGATCCAACCAATAAAAACAAAATAAAAGTAAGTAAAAAATTCGGGTGGGAAAACACAGGATTTCTTTTCTAAGCAACTTGCTTATTAGGTATGGGAGGCGCCAACGCCGAAAGCATGGATCGTAGTGAGTTAAATTTACAACGAAAAAACATTAATTTGCCAAAAGAAATTGTAGTGTACGTGAATATGTACGTAATTTCAACGTCTCTCAACAGATGTCGTTAATATAGGTAGTTATATGTAGTTTTAATGGGTCTCAACAGAGGTCAGAAAAGTTGTACTATATGAGAGAGACGACTGTCGTCCGTTCGGTCCTAACACCCGAACGGTTACGAAGATTGCCGATAATATCCGATCGACAGCTGGGCACCTTCAGTGACCATTTCTTCTGCCGCAAATCTACTCAGAGCATCGTTTAGAACGGACGTTAAGTACACTTAAATATTCATTGTAAATATGACAAAAAACTAGACTCCTAACCTGACGAACCGAAGGATTATTGAAACTCCCGATCATCAGAGTTGTATTGTTCCTCAAAGAAAACAACAGCATAGAACAGAAATTAATCGCCAGAAAAAAAATGTGTAAAGTAGATAATTAATACATTTTTACAATAGCCGTTCGTTCATCAAAAATATTACATATTATAATACTAATTTCCGTTGTGTGTCTCTCCTGCCAAACTCTGGTTCAATGAACTCAAGTTTGCTTTGAATTTAAGTGACATTTTCAAAATTGGAACTCATTGGGCGCTTTTATAAATCCGAAGGCAACGGCAGCGGTTTTTCATTTTTTTAAACGTTTGAGGGAGATGTATGATAATTACTCATTTTCAACGGCTACACTCTTATTTATTGTGTAATAAAAAGTTGCAACATTATTGAAATAAAGAACGTACGTTTTTGTTTTATTTGTGCCGTTGCCGTGCAATAACGTATTGTGTGAAGGATTCAGACAAGCGATACATACCTATAACATAAAATTACTGTAATTGTCTTTTTCAACATTGGAATTGTAATATCTCTGTGTATTACTAAAATGAAATAAACTTTGACAGCAGATGAACATAAAACAAGACAAATAAAAATAAAACAAGTAGACAGCCGCAACACTTCGTTCATAAAAGAAACCATTGAACAAATAGATAAATGTGACGTGAGTTAGGAGTAGGTAGAGAGAGAGGAGAGTGGGGCCACTTTGTGGCTGGGGGAAGTGGAAAGGTTTTATCGCACTGCATTTATTGTGTCCCATGTGACAAATGCATCTAGGCGAATTTTATTATTGCGGACGAGCTTAGCTAGAGAAATTATTGAATCGGTCGAATTAACTTTTCATAATATAGAGATCAGTCGACGGGATATTGAGAGGTATAATCTATAATATATATTAAAGGTATTCAGAAAAAATATTGACACTCAAAAATTATCTTTTCAAAAAAATATATATCACTAATTCATCAGAAGACAATACTGGAGAGCCAATACCGAAAAAACGTATTTACTGCATATATTGTCCCTCTAAAATACGGCGAAAGGCAAATGCATCATGCAATAAATGCAAAAAAGTTATTTGTCGAGAGCATAATATTGATATGTGCCAAAGCTGCATTTGATTGATTTTTATCTAATTATATGTTCCTTATATATAAAAATCTCGTGTCACGGTGTTTGTGGTCGCACTCCTCCGAAACGGCTTGACCGATTTTTGTTTTTTTTTTGTGTATTTGGTAGGTATGAGAATAGGTTTTAAAGTATATTTCATACCGCTAAGTCCCTTTCCAGAAAAAAAACGATTTTTTGTAAACTTTTTTTCTATTTTTTTTATTTGGCATTATAAAATACCTATAACCCCAAATTTTAACCCTCCCACCCCCACCCTCCCATTTTTTATCGAGATTTTAGTATTTTTGTATGAACAAATTTAACCGTCTTTCGTATTTCAAACTTAACGAAATTATTTATGTTGTTGAATGACAGGTGGCGCTAGGTCCGCCTCATCGAATTTTCATCCACACATGCGCAAGACATTCACGAGAAGCGCGCGTCATTTTGATATTTCATTCGGCATTATGCTCTCGCGTGGGCAAACCATCGAGCTTATTTGTTTTGGCTAAAGACGGACTGACAAAAAATATCGTACATTCAATTGCTCTTCGAAATTCATTTTGATTTTCATTATTTCATTTTCCTACTTTAGTTGGTGTTTTTTTTTGTTTTTATCGGCGGTCATCGTCTACTCTTTCATTCCTCTTTCTGTCATAGATCCCATCCCCACACACTTACAATACATTAGTTATATTTTATTTAACAACCAAAATATCACTAGAAATAATGTATATGGCATAGCAACGTTTGTCGGGTCAGCTAGTCTCTACATATTATAAATTAAAGTCCCCCGCGTCGTCTGTCTGTCTGTCTGTCTGTCTGTTCGCGATAAACTCGAAAACTACTGAACGGATTTTCATACGGTTTTCACCAATAGATAGATTGTTTCGTGAGAAGGTTTAAGTATGTAATTTGTCAAGGATTTGTGTAAATTGGTTGAAACATAACGATAATTGTTAGAAGTGTCGGAAAAAGTCAAGCCGCCTGGTAGCCTTCGTCGAAAACGCTGCCAAATACTTTTGGAATATAACAAAACATTGCATGGTGGGATATTCCTCTTTTATAGATCTAACAAAAAAGTCCGCGAAAGCATATATCTATCTTTTATATATCTATTTTATACCCATTCTATCTTCTAAAAAAATGGTCACCTACATTGCCGTAATTGAAAAGTTATTATTAATCCATATTATCTTAAATATACGTTAGTTACCCCAAGCATTTCATGCACATTATTATAATCTTTCACACCATCTCTACGTATTATAAATTAAAGTCTTCCGCGGCATCTGTCTGTCTCTTCGCGATAAACTCAAAGACGGTGGTGGTTATAAAGGTTGGATAACCATCCAGTATATGACGTTGTGTTTTATTAGCCACAGCAACGCGTGGCCGGGTCAGCTAGTATTATATATAAGTATCACATGTTTCAACCTTAGCACTCTATCTCACTGACGTATATACACACTATAGTGTGGCATAGGTAATATAATATAATATATATAGGTATCTACGAAACGTCAATCAGGTACCAGTTGACTACAGCAATAAAATATGAATTTATATGAAAACTATATTTTAGTCACACTGAAAACTCTAGTGGATTAATGGAAATCGATCATCAAACTCCACTCTTAGATATTTGTTATTTGCTACACGCCATAAAAACATCAAATCGAAAAAGGGAGATATCGCTTTTAATAAAATGAAACCTTTCCCAAAAAACGAGCATTATCACCTTCAATATGCCGACATAAAGCTGAAAACGTCCATATTTTCACGTTCAAATAAACGAGTACCGGCATAAAGCAGGGTTTATACTTTTGCCAGCGGGTCGACGAAAGGGGAAAGAAAACGCCTTATAGCGAATTGCATTTTCCAACAAAAGGTACAAGAGAAACAATGATAAAATATCAATCGGATAAAATTGATGCCGCGTGCGACGGTTCCTACCGACGAACGAGAAATGGAAATTGATTGGGAATAAGGGAGAGTTGGCAACACTGAACCGTCCCTCATTCGTGCGGATTCCACCAAAACTGTTTTCAAATTATCGAATTCTAATAATAGCTTAATTCGGCGTTTGCCAAACTCATTCGGTAATTGAAACACTTCACGGAAATCTCTTCGCTTATTCATGGAGAAAGAGGCAACACTCTCAGAGTAATTGCTTTTAAATATTCAACTTGTACATTATTTAAATTTCGCTACGAGCTAACGCTGTATTTCAATTTTACCATTTAAGCTTTCACTGAATAGGCGTTGTCATTGTTTTATTATCAGATAAGTAAAAGCATTCATGCATAATCGACACATCCTTTTAAAAAGTTTCGATTTATTCGAATGAATGAAGTAATCGAAACGTTTCGCTTTCGAAATAAAGTCGATATCACCTTAGAATAATTAGAAGACGAATATGAACTCTACGATTCATGGGACGAGATGATCTCTTATTATAAGAAGTGTTTCATTTATGATTTCTTTTTCAAGATCGTATATGATACGGCCCCGGGCACCCGGGGTACCCGATGTGGGGTGACACCCGACCGTGGAAAACAAAAATTAAAGGATATTGTCACCAAAATATTGTACACATGCACAAAGTCTGTTTCTATACATTTTCATAGCTCTATGGCTTCCCGTGGAGTGCCCCGAATTTTGTGTCGCTCAGTCTTTTTGTAGGCGAAACCAGCCTGTATTTGTGGAGGAGTACTTTTATCCTTGAAATTCTTCGGGGGGTGACTTCCGCCCCGTGTGCCACTCATGCTAGCTATGCCACTGGGTGTATGCTCTCAAATAATACAAATCACGTCCCTTATTATGTGATCAATTAGTAGCATTGTGAAGTAAATAAATAAATAAAAAAGAGTAAAAAGTACCTAGAGCTTTTTTAATATTTGTTCCACACAGGAGGCCCTGAGGAAAATAATTCCCCCAGGGCGTGGGTCATCTTTGGAGATGCTGTGTGGAGGGAAAGGAAGTTCTGGGGAAAAAAAAAGTATGAGGGGTGGGTAGGAATCTGGGGGTCAATGTGTCCAGGAGTGACAGACGTATGAATCCATCCCTCCCACTGTGGTGCAGCGCGATCGGTCGAGAGAGTCCGGCTGGAGAGATCTAGATTCCTCAACCAATTTCTCCCGATCCGGCCTGCCACGCAAATATCGCCTGTAGGCAAATGCATTCGCTGCCAAGATCTAGAACAACCTCACCCCATGCACCCGGGCACCCCTGATAAGTCTCCAAGCGTGGCAAACCACTTGCGATGACTTGTGGCAGGCGTTTTGGTTATCAAATAAATGGTTAAATCATAGTTAATTTTCGTAACAACCTATTCAATCTAATTTTAAAATAAATATTGTAAGACATCTAGTTATTTTTATTTAAAAAATTAAAGGCAGTAAATCTAACAAAAAATCATAAATTATTTCTCGACTTCCAGATATTAAAATTGTTTCTGGTGATTTTTTACGATACAAACAGTATATAATTAAGTACCTACTATCAAATGTATGGCAACACTCTCGAGTAGGTAAATAATTATTTCCTGGCTTTCGAGCAACATAGAAAAGAGGTCAGTCAGTACCAACGACTTTTCAACTTTAAAACAAACCTCTTAAATGTATTCTTATATTGCATTGAATTCACCATTCCTTTGTCTTGTATTCAACACATCCATTTTATGCACATGCATAATGTACCCCCACATCCCACAATGTATGGTAAATAAAATACGGGTGGTTACTCGGTACTTTCTTTGCTACGTACGATATGTCAACAAGGCTATTTTCGAAAACACTGTGTTAGTAAAATGATTACTTATTACGAGGGACAGAACTTTTATGGCTAAAGGGTAAAGGGTGCTAGATTAGAAAACGAATTTTAAACAATAATTCATAGACCTTGATAGTTTACGAATTTGTAATAAATTGGTTTTTCGTGTTTTGACTTTTCAACATTCAACCATTTTGGAAAAAAAATAAACAATATAATTCATTACGTGTTTGACATTCCTAAAATTGGAACTGGATGATTGTTTTGAGATAATTGTCAAATAATAAAAAGGATCTACTCTAATTCAGACAAGCGATTATACCTACATGTGCTTTGTACATTTTTCAATGCGATTATTTATACTACATCATTTTTTAAATGTGTAATATTTTTTGATTCCGTAGAAATAAAAAATCTCGGTTTTCCCTTTAGAAAGTCAGGTTAAATGCAGTGATTTTTCGCTGGTGACTTGTAACTTTTATAAGAATACCAGCAGACCCGGCCACACGTTGCTGTGGCTAACGAAACACAACGCCATTACCCAACCTTTATAAAATCCACACCACCCGCTTGCCAGCTGCCCGCTGCCCGCTGCCTGAATTGAATATTTCAATTTCTCGACTTTTCTCTACTATTATAAGCATGAATATAAACCTTCCTCTTGAATCACTCTATCTATTGGTGAAAACCGCATGAATATCCGTTGCGTAGTTTAAAAGATCTATGCGCACATACATTTTGAGCGACTTCATCAAATAAAATAATTCAAATCAAATACCTACTTACTCTAGGACATCTATTTTCCAATTTCTTCCGTAGAACGAATTTCAAAAGTGACTGTAGTACGGCCCGCCAGTCATTGCCCGCCAGCCGTTTTAAATCACACAAAAATATGTTTTCTTTAATTTTCTCGGCTTTTCTCTAATATAATTTACATGTTTTATACATATAAACATTCCTCTTCAATCACTCTATCTATTGGTGAAAACCGTATGAAAATCCGTTGCGTAGTTTAAAAGATTAACGCGCACATACATTTTGAGCGACTTCATTTTATACTATGTAATGATAATGATGATATATCTAATTACCAACACAATATCCATAAATACCGAAATTCTAACATTTAAAAAATATCTCAAATATAAAGCAGAAAACCTGTGTACCTACTGAAGTGGTGTAATGTGCTCTGAAAATTGTATAGCTTTACTGCCTGGGATTTCGCAATTTCATTTCTATAATGAGCCATGAATCTTAGAAATAGTTTGAAAAGAAAAAATAATATATATGTTAAATTTAATTTTAAAATAATGAAAATTGGTAAATCTTAGGTTTTACTAGTAAGTCTTTGAATTTACTGGTAAATCTTAAAATTTACCGTAATACGGGCTTTTGACACATTTAAGTGCGTGTGATGTTGTAACTTCGTTGGGAATAGAACCCAAGACTCCCGAACCAGAATCGCTTTCCCCATTTTTACTGTTAATTCAAAACTCTTTCTCCTTTGTTACGGTAGAATCAAAACTCTTGCACCTTTGCTACTGTAGAATCAAAACTCTTGCCCCTTTATTACCGTGGAATCAACTCTTGCCCCTTTGTTACTGCTGAACCAAAACTCTTGCCCCTTTGTTACCTACTGTTGAATCAAAACTTTTGCCCTTTTTTAAACGCTGAATCAAAACTCTCGCACCATTGTTACTATTTAATCAAAACTCTTGCCCCTTTGTTACTGCTGAATCAAAACTCTTGCCCCTTTGTTACGGTAGAATCAAAACTCTTGCACCTTTGTTACTGCTGAATCTAACTCTTGCCCCTTTGTTGCTGCTGAATCAAAACTCTTGCCCCTTTGTTACTGTTGAATCAAAACTCTTGCCCCTTTATTACTGTTGAATCAAAACTCTTGCCCATGTGTTACCACTGAATCAAAACTCTTGCACCTTTGTAACTGTTGTTACTTTGTTAATGAGGTCGATATATAGATAAAAATTAAATAATTATTTGTCATTCTTCTAAATTTGCCAACGCTTTCATATTCATATTCATTTATTACCTCAGAGTGTCTACCTGTGCAGTATTTTGTTCTGGTTGAAATATAATCAGGAAATACTCGCAAATTGTACTTTGTATTTATAAATACAATATTCGGGGAATATCCTACTTTAAATACGCGAGCATTCTCTGCGTATACTACAGGTATCCACACTTATCCCCGCTGGCATCAGATTAATTTGAATACTTAGCACTCTGTGTTTGAATACTAAATTAGGTTGCAACATTCATAAATCCGGCTCATCAAAACATAACAAAGCACTATTCTCATATTAATTCGAATAGTAGCATCACTTTAACCGAAAATATTATGTCAAAATATTTCCGCTTTACAATAAAATCCAAATAAATGGAATATTTCTGAACGTATTCGAAAACTAAAATCTGTTTTTGAAAGGTGATAAAATACGATTTCAAATTTTATAAATCGAAATAAACCTATCATTTTTGAAATATAAAAATTTAGCACGCATACATAAAAAGGTTTTAAAAGTGGCTCACCTTATTTTTTCTAACTAAAATAACTGAAAAAAAAAAACACATACATATTTTATTAGAAAAATGTAAAATAAACGCTATTGTCACTTCACTTTTTTATCGTTCCATGTAAAAATAATTAATAAAAAATTCCCAAAGTTTCATAAATTTATTTCAAAATTCGATTAGAAACTTTGGTTTCATAAAGGTGTACATTTAACTTCTAATATAAAGCGTGGTCTTTTCTCTTTCTAACACCGTTCATATCATATTTCTCACTATGACAGTAAGGGAGATACAATTATGAGACCTATATGAGTTGTTTCAAAAACCGAACAAATAGACTGTAAGGGTTAAAGAGATTTTTGCTTGTGTAGTAGTGCACTGTACCGTGGGACTACTGCTGGGTAAGAGGGGACTGCGGGCGGCAATTTAAACCACTATCGGTGTGCACAAATACATTAAAAATTAGCTATTTAAAAGGATTCACCTGTACTTGTGATATATTTCGATTACTGGGTCCCATAGAGGTCAATGAAATCGATTTTATGCCCAATACAGAATTTCGATATTTGAAAATGTTTGATCGCTTTCACCAAAAGTGAGATAAAAATGGAAATTACTTCAGGCAACACAGACACGCCCAAAATACAGTTTACATCTTCAGTGATTAAAATGAAATGTAAACATTTTCTAAAACAAACAGTTCTGGGCGATCTTGATAAAACTTTGCATTTCTAAAAGATTGTAAAATAATAATATTGTTTTGAAAGAATTCATTTTCTTCGTCAAAATGTTTTTATAGAAAATGTTTTACGACACTTGAAAAACGAAATAAATACGGATTTATTTTTAATGCCATTGTTAATGCAGATGCTGTGTGGGGGATCTTTTTGTGAAAAGGAAGGAATGAAACTGACCCAGGTCTCTTCAAGAAGCACAGAGGTCGGTGTTCCAAAGCCGAGCTGTTGAACTCAAGAACGAGTCGTAGAAAGGACCCGTTGATTATGTTCTATGTACGAATATTTTCAGTCATCGGTGCACGATTTAGCATATATTAAATGATAAAACAGATATCCGATAATGATCTATGAAGTTTTAAGCCATCCATTTTCCTCCAAATAATTTAAATATGTTGCTGATTCCATAACTTATGAAATTTAAATTCTTCGATTAAGATGAAGAGACACTCGAGCAATGCCGCAGGGGTGCCCGGGTTCATGGGGTGAGGTTTGTCTAGATCTTGGAGGCGGATGACCGGGACATACTTAACCTCAGATTCCTACCCACCTCTTAAACCCTTTTCCTTCCCAGAACTCTCCTCTCCTCCCATTCCTCAAAAAACCCTCCACATAGGCCCTGAGGGAAATTATCTCGATAATCTGTACAACGTTATAATATCAATGGTTGTTCCTGTTGCATGTTGATGGACTATGGCACCTCCAATTGAGGGATTTTGTGAGGTGGAAGTAAACGGGAAGAATAGGAAAAGAAGGAATACGAGGGAAGGTTGAAAAGTATCTGGTTCTTCAGATCTAGTAACGTTTCGGTTCTGAAAGAGGTATCATATTGATAGTGATGCATTATTTGAAAATATACGATTTTTCAATGTAAGATTCATATAGTCGCGTATATCCTCTGCGAATCAATTTGTAGAGTGTAATCAATAATTTTAAACTTTTACACTTTGATACAACTGTGTGAGAGTTGGTAAACATTGGATAATGGTAAGAACTGACTTTCCCCTATAATACAATTTCGTAGTAAACGGATTGAGAGATCACTACAGTGATCATTGCACAGGTTGCTTTAACAGACTCTTTTATTCTGATACTGCTTTACCGATGTTATGATCTTAAGTGACACAGATGGTGGTAATCACTGCATAAGCACACTTAGAATTGATATTACCAAAATGAACTGAGAGATTACTACGGTGATCATTGCACGGGTGGTTTTAACAGAGTCGATATTAAATGCACTGAAAGATCGCTATGGTGATCATTGCACAGTTTGCTTTAAAAGACTGATTGTACAATAATTTATTGTTATAAATTAGTGTCTGACCGAAACAGGAATTTCTACCGAAACCGAAACCGAATCTTCGGTATCTGTCTCAGTTTCGGCCGAAACCGAAACCTTTTTTAGTGATGTTAAAAATCTATTGTTCTAATCTATTTGGGTTATTTTTTACACTTATACAGACAGTTAACAGGTGTTAAATGAAATAAAAATAACAACAATTGAAGTATGTTAAAAAAAATCATTTATATTACTGCTATGAAACAAACAAAAAAATATGTTAACTACTTCTTGGAACAAAAATTTGTCAATAAACAACACTTATATTATAAATCTCTCTTGGGATCTCATGAATTGAGTATTTTAATTTAATTACGTTTACAATCACAACATTCTTTTTACACAAGTTAAATGGAATAAAAAACAATAATTGGAGTGTGAAAAATAATTATTTACTTTATATATATATCTGTAAAACAAACAAATATGTCAACTACTCCTTGGTACAAAAATTTGTTAATAATCAACACTTACATTATAAAGGAAGGACCTAATTAACTGAGTACTTTAACCGGCTGATGCAGTATTTTAACCGGCTGATGCGAACTCAGTTGATGATGGCGGATGACACACGAGCCACGAACTCACCCAAAGTCAGCCGAACGACGCGCGATAATTCACAAATGCAGAGTTTCGGTGCGGCTGAAGGTTCGGCAGATGGCAGATTTTCTGCCGAAACTGATACCGAAACTCGATTTTTTGCCGAAACTTGCCGAAACGAACCTTCGGTCGGTCGCTATTATAAATGTCACGTAGGTATATTAGCTACACACTTTCAGGTAGGGACAGATTCTTGGATAACGAATGAGGGAATATATATTAGAGGGAGATGCATATAATTGCCTCAATAATTCATGTGATTTTTTTCAATAAATACCAACAAACAACGTCATATCTCTTCATCAACATTCGCAAAGTAATTCAATATTACCAATTACACAATTTTCATTCTCAGGACCAAAATTCTTCACCTGATATTTTGAAAACGAAAAGTCAAGGCGTTCTTGGTAAATTGGATAAAACTGGCTTCACAATGTAGTGAGTGGCGAGAGACTAACAAATATAATACTTATACATACAAAAATATATTAAACTAGACTTTCTGTGAACAGCAGTAGAACTAGCATGAAGAAAGTATTTTTCCAATTTTCTTTGTTTTAAGAGGGTATAACCAGAGAAAACCGGAAATACATCATTTTTAAATCAAATTTTAGACGTATTGACTCTTTTCCACAAAAAATTATAAATTGATTTCGAAAGATTTTTTTTTATGTAGTAAACGCATGTTTTAAATTTTGAGAAAAAATGTTTATTTTAAGTATAGTTAGGTTTATACCGTTGGTCGTAGGCAGATTTAATTTTCAAACGAAAAATCTTATTTTACAAGACATATTTCATACCATGTAATCATACATTATTGTAAATCAATACGTTATCTAGTAAACGCATGTTTTAAAATTTTAATTTTAGTTCAAATAAAATCATTAAAAAATATATCCGAACACTTATTTATGACGAAAATTTCTGTATTTTGTCTATCTATTTATGGTATTACAAATTAATATATTCAAGTTTTTTTTACATTCTTATTTTGCTTAGACATTATTGAAAAATGATAAATACTTATGATCAAAAAATAATTACAAAAAGTACATAATTTTAATAGTTTTATCATCACGCCCTTCAGCATTTTTGGATGTAGGTATAAAATAAAGCAAATTTGGAATGAAATAAAATCGATATTGAGTTATAATTTTAAAAAGCTGGTACGGAGATTAATTAATCTTTCTCATTGGAACCGCCCTGTACGATCGTAAGAAAATCTTTCGACGAAATGTGGATTTTCGGCCGCTGGCTGATTAAAGGCTCTTAATAAATCAAAACCGCTTCATTTAGATTTGGTTTATTTATGATTTAGATATTAGACGCTTTTATAATTACCGTGACGATTCACGGTAACGCTACCGTGACGGCAAAAACGCAATAAACATATGTTCCTTAACACAATAATGCAGCAGCTCTTTCAAAAGATGGGATGCACAATGTAGGTCTGTTTCCTCCAAAAGAAAAAAGTCATAATTTTCTTGCATCTTTCTCATATACTGCACCGTGGTGTCTCCATGGACCCTACTTGCCGTGAAAGTATGGAATATACAGTCTGTCAAATAAGAGTAGAAAACATAGGAGGGCGCCACTGTTATACAATTGGCAATACTAAAAATATAATCATGGTTATAATCTAAAGCTGTGTAACCAACCTTTTTATTAAAAATTAAAAAATATTTTTTCATTCTACTCAAAATTAGAATTGCATGTAATATTGTTATTATATCTTTGCAATTGTGTGTTAACGTAATGAAGAATAACGATATTGTAATAAAATATAAAGCACACTTTAGAAATTGTTCACTACTCACATTTATTTAATATTAGCTTAAGTACCTTCTAGCGCTGTCCAGGCTTCAGATCATGTCTCTAATTTTAGATCTGAATATATTTAACTTCTTCATATCTAAATGTAGTGTAACTAAACTCGCCGTTAATGATTCTTCCTTTCTACCTACTGTTAAATTCAAATTTATGTTAATTTAAATGAAAGCCAATCACTTTGTAAGTCACAATTTTATCAAATTTATGTCATTAAGTAGGTAACTTAACAACAGTGCTTCTTCGATTTTTTTTTTAAGAACAATGAAAAGTAATTTTAAATGTGTATACAGTGTTCTGTATCATCAGTGTCATTGCACTTCAAAAGAATATTTGACAGGTAAATTGGTGTTGCCAGCCTACAAATTTCGTAGTTCCAGTTTTTAATTTTTCTACTCTTATTTGACAGACTCTAGTTACATCGATTATATTGAAGTGAGAGTGAATTCCGAAAATTTAAAAACATCAAATGTCAACGCACTGATGGTTTTGCTTTTGTTCTTAAGCATATAATGCTACAGCTCTTTCTTACACACTAAATAACGACAGTCGAAAATTAAATGAACATAATGCATTGTAGATATACATGTATAGCATTACAGTTAAATCTATAATATAAAAATGAATCGCTAAATGTGTTGGTAAGCGCAAATCTCGAGATCGGCTGAACCGATTTCGCTAATTCTTTTTTTAGAATATTCCTTGAAGTGCGAGGATGGTTCTTACGGAGAGAAAAATTTAGTAAATTGCGCAGAATATTGGATAATTTCAGAAAACATCGCACGTTTGACAGATCGCGTATTTGAGAATGACATTTTTCAAAACATTGATTGTTCAAATCAGGATTCTATTTTTCAAAATCAGATAAATTTATAGTAGGTACTCCCCTAATAGTTTGAATCGAATCAAGAATTTTAGATATTTTAAATAGGTAGGTACCTATGTTAGGTACTAAATTTAATATACATGAAAAATGGAAATTTGAATAAAAATTGTAAATGGTGGCACGCGGGCTGTTTAAAAACTGAATGTACTGGAATTGAATATATGGAATGCGGGAGGAGGGTTGGCGGGACGAGGGAGCGGGAAAGGGAAGAGGGTAGGCGGGGAAGGTGGAAGGGGAACGCAGTAGGGGAAGGGGACGTGTGAGGGGGGAGGGGAACTCGCGGGTTCGCGGGTCGGCGGAAGGGGGGGGGAGTGGAGTGGGGAGAGGGAATGTGGAGGTGACGGAGTGGGAACGCGAGAGGGGAAGAGGACGCAGGAGAAGAAGGGGAGGCGGAAGGGGAACGGGAACGGGACGATTGGGAAAGGACACGCAGGGAGAAATAATTTCTTTATTAAATGGCATAGCAACGCATGCCGGGACCAGCTAGTGTATTATAAAAAATAAGAAATCAAATAAATTTGGAACATCCAGTTCATCATAAAAATTCTAAAACGGGATGGGGATGGTTTTTCGAAATATCACGTTGCTCCTAACCTTTTATTTTAAAGTTTTTAAAATAAAAGGTTAGGCAAAATTAAAGCAAAATTTTTATCAATGTCGGAATAAATTTGTATAAAAACAAAGTCAGGCCGCCACAGACGCTCTTCTTTATAAATACATATAAATAGATAGATAGATGTTATTTCTTAATTAAAGGAACACACACAAAGTTATTGCTTTATTTTCAAAATATTTATTTTTTCAATTTGGGAGGTGGGTATGGGTACCACCACCCGGGGAACCATTTATTTATAACCAACACCCCTGACATAGGCTACCCCAAGTGGTTCGCTACGTTTGGTGACTTATCAGGAGTGCCCAGTTTCATGGGTTGAGGTTTGTTTAGGTCTTGGCGGCACATGATTTTGCTCACCTCCTGCATGGCGGGCCCGGATCGGGAGAGACTGGTTGAGGGAGACCTTTTTACCTCTCCAGCTGGACTCTCTCGACCCATCGCCTAGTACCACAGTGAGAGGGATGGAATTATACATCCGTCACTTCTGGACATATCTCTCCCAGAACTTCCTCTCTATATTTTCCCTAAAAAGACCCTCCACACAGCATTCCCAAAGATGACACAGGCCCTGGGGCGAATTATTTTCCTCAGGGCCACCTATGTGAAGCTAATGTAAAAAATAAATATAAATCATATATATTACCTGCCAGAATATTTCGGCCTCTTCGGTCGAGTCAGTTCACCCCAGTTGGAGAACATTAATACATTTAAATAGTGAATAATCCGCTAATATAGCTGCCAATTACCCACTACCATTTCAATTAACCCTAAGCCCTTGAAAAAAAAATGTGAAAAATAAAAATTTTAAATTGTTTTCAGTATCATCGGCGCACGCGTCCGGCCAGCGGTGCTACATGTGCGGGCCAGAGTCCATCGACTGGTTCCCGGCGGGCGGGATGGTTCCGTGCGACCAATTCACGTCCCTGCCCGAGTACGAGATGGACTGCGGCCCAGCTTACGACTACTGCGCCAACATTTACGATCATACCAGTAAGTAATTTCGATAAATTCTAAGGTAAAGGTTTTTTTTAAACGCATCGAATTTTTATTCATATGGTCTATTATTATTACAGTCTACGTTTTCTTATACACGGTGTCCGGAATTTTGTAGTGCAAATGGGAAACTGGTGAATCTACATCACAGAGAACCCAAAAAAAATACCTCTTTTTTTTCGATCTAAGCGTTTCAGTTTTTTTTTTTCCTTTTTTTCAGCAACAAAATGGTTAAAAAATACCTTTGGAGTCAGGTCTATGATTCGGCCCATTTTACAAAACGATATTAACAACTGACATTAAGCCCCTGGCGACCGATTTTTTTTTAATTTTACCTAAAAATTTCAACTTAGAATTCGATTTAATCGAAAACGAAAACAAATCAAAAAAGTTATACCACAAAAACTATGAATATTCCAGCCCCATGTACATTGAATATTAGCTTGCGTGATAACTGAGGATTTAGATTGATTGCTGATTGAGTATCTTTTCAAAAAACATTTTTTAAATTGTTATGATATGTAAATAAACACCACTTTTTTGTCTAATTTACGCTTTTATTCACTTTCCAGACAAAGTTGAATCCCGAGCTTGCACAAGAATGAATTCTGGGAAATGCACCGGAACAGCCAAAGGGGGCGCTAATGTGTTCAGCATCTGTTCCTGCAAGGGAGCACTTTGCAACAATAACACGATCAACATCCCACAACTGGAAGTGGCTCTGAGAGGAGTTCAAGCCACAACCACAACTGAAAAGACAGATTCTGACGAGTCGCATGAGGTAGAAGCAACAACTTCAAAGCCAGATTCTGTAACAGAAGTCAAAGAAAAAGAAAAATCAATGACTACCCCCTTGCCGGAACCAAGTGAAAAGGAAAATTCAAGCGAAGAAGTTAAGGTCAACAAGACCAAAGAGATAACAAACAAGACTGAAAGAGATATACCTAACATGACTGATGACCACAAAGACGTCATTGTTCCTGGACATGCCCTGCCTCTTCCAGAAGCCCTGGGACAAGAACACAAGAAGAAACCTGCCCAGCAAGGAGCTCCCGTTGACGATGAAGAAGATGCCGCAGAAGGAAGTGGCAACCGTATCGAGATTGACAACAAATCCCTCCATCTTGTACCAGTCGGACCCACTCACATCCTCTACCTACCAGAGACTACCACCACAGAAGCCACCAAGAACCAAGGGACATCGACCCACCCTTCGGTGATCCTTTCCCTGGGCGTTTGGACCCTAGCAGCGAGGTTTATACTCGTCTAGATTCTAAGCAAGTTACTTTAGACACATATAAAGGGCACATACCAATGTTTATTATTTAATATGAATCTTTCTAAAATTACCGCTTTTTAACAGGATGCATTTCCTTATTATTTACAATTTTTTGTTAGAGGTCTTTATTTTTGATTTGTCAGTAAAATGACTAATGGGTTTCAATCACTGTATGCATATGAGATTGTGAAGTTTGAAAGAACTTGATATTAAAGTGTTTTGCGATGCCTTGGATGGAGTGGGCGAACTGGGGTCATGAAAAGATCCATATTATGTGTTATGTTTTGTACGTAATAAGGGGGCATACATTAAATTAGGAACGATGAAATTTTTATCTTTTAACCACTGGAGCATTCCGCTATATAATCGATTTCAACCTTGAGCTCTCGGAATTTTTGGGCCTTCGGTTTGGCAATTTTCCGCCGTCTTTCAAAAAATCATACCTCCGAATTTTAATATGGTAATATGTAAACTACTTATAGTGTTAGAGAGCCATTCAATGCACCTATATTTAAATGTTTATTCCATATTTTTAGGATTCAAATAAAAATTATTAAAAAAAACATCAAAGTACATATACTTGAATAAATTAATATGTTATGGCGTATGTAGTATTTCGAGAATATTTAATATTATGACTTCTATATGTTGTCTATAGGCTAGTTCAGGGGTGGGGAAACTATTCGCCATCGGGGACCATTTGGGTGTTTACAGTATCCCCCGCGGGCCGCACATATTTTTTAGTGAAGGGAAGGTGGGAGGGGAGGAGCTTGAAATCCTCGATATATTAATGACACCTCATTTTACCAAGTACCATTTTTTTATTTATCAATTTTTATCTGTCAAGAATTTGTCAATGAAAAATAAATTAAAATCTTTAACCAAACACCATGTTTACTAATAAGTCTGCAGCTACAAATAATGTTTAACTGTTCTCGTAATGCGAGAATGATTTCCCCTGAATTGATTTGTGCTTTCAGCAGGCCGCACCAGAGTGCTCGCGGGCCGCACCAAAAGTGCTCGCGGGCCGCACCAAAACGCCTCGCAGGCTGCATTTTTCCCACCCCTGGACTAGTTGAAAATGACAGAGATAAATTTAAATTCAAACATGCATCTTTTAATACATAAACACATGATCAATGATTTGTAATAAATTATATTTCAACAACTTCGGTTCACGAAATATCAGTAAAAAAATGGTAAAAAAAGTGAAACTACTAAGATATCTTCATGACAATCGAAGTATATAACGCGCACGAATTTTTGAAATAATTCCATTAAATGTTTTTAAATAACTCTTCAAATTGCAAACACTAAAATGTGGCCAAAAACGCTCCAGTGGATAAGAAGAAAAGCCAAAATTATTTTTAATTCAATGTGGTCTTATTCAAACATCATCATAAAAAAAAGAAACACTTCTTACTTAGAAATATTGCACATTTCTATGAAAATACTAACTCACATCAATGTATTTTTAATCTGATACGCAACATTTTTAGATAAATACTTATTACATTCCTTTTGAAGAATTATTTAGAGATAATAAAAATATATCGTTCTTTAGAAAATTCACATCAGATTTTTGTTATAGAGAATATTATGAAATGTGCAAAAAAAAAATAATATTTGGAAATAGTGTAGTAGATACACCCACTTTATTTGTGATATTTAATTGGTGAATATAATATTAAACTTATACAAATCTTAGGCGTTCACTTTAAGTATAGAGATCTTAAAATAAATTTTATTTACAATAACAAGAATTTGATTTTTATCCGTTTTTAGACGAACCAAGAGATTCTACGAACTAGTCACACCCACTTATATCCTCAACCTACCAGAGACTACCACCACCGAAGCCTCCTAGAATCAAGGGATGTCGCTCCACACTTCGGAGATCCTTTCCCTGAGCATTTGGATCCTAGCAGCGAGGTTTATACTCGTCTAGAATCTAAGCAATTGACTTTAGACACAAAAAAATGGCACATACCAATGTATATTATTTAATATAATTGTTTCTAAAATTACTGCTTTTTAACAGGACCGCGTTTAATTGTCATTTATGATTTTTGTTATAGGTCTATTTTTGATTTTTCAGTAAAATGACCAATCGGTTTCATTCATTGTAAGCGTATGAGATTGTGGAGTTTGAAAGAATGTGATATTAACGTTTTGCGATGCCTTGATGGATAGAGTGAACGAACCGGGTCATGCAGAGATCCATGTTATGTGTTATTTTTTGTACATAATAAGATTCTAAAGAAGGCCAATACGACCAAACCGAAAAACTGGTCCAATAATTACCTTAGACGAGACTCTCCCAAAACTCTAAGGCCCAGTTGTTTCTTAGAAAAAAAATTAACATTTGAAAGATCCCCATAAGTTGGTGTGTTTCAGCTTTCTACCAAATTGTAATAAGCTGACACACTTAACACCCTTCAGGTGGGCGAAAACGTGGAACCTGTTTGAGAAAATGGATTTTAAACCGATATATCTTTGAAAATAATATCTACATTTGAACGAATTTTTTATACAACGTGTCCGGAAACTCGTAGTACAAGCGGAAAACTGGTGAATCTACATCACGTAGAGAACCCAAAAAACTTCTTTTTTTTCGATCTGAGCATTTCGATTTTAATATATTTTTTTTTATATTTTTCCATTATTTCGGCAACTGAAGGGTTAAAAAAAATTTTGAGCCCGGTTTACCCTTTGATGCATTTTATAAGACATTACACAGCTGAAATCAACCCCCTAGTGAATTTTTTTTTCAAATTTAACCAAAAAAATCCAACTTCGGACCCGATTTACTCGAAAACGAAAGCTCAAATCAAAAAAGTTATATCACAAATCGACTCCGAATGTGATGCAGATTTACCAGTTTCCCGCTTGTACTACGAGTTTCCGGACACCGTGTATAGTACTCACCACACCCCAACTATAAAAGTATTGTCCAAAATTAATCCATAAACAAAAGATAAAGTCAATGTTGGGCCATTTAGTGGCGTCTTATGTGTTGTATGTATGTATTTTATTACATTACAAAAAAAATAGTTTTCGCTTTGGTATAAATCATAACAAAAAAAAATTACTATTAGCCCTTCTCAAATGCCAAAGTGTAAGTTTCCTTTTGATAAAATGTTCTTCCATACAAAAGATAAGGAGATAAGAAGATTTCCCCATCTTGTATCACATATACATATATATTAGATGTTTTATTATTATTATTCCAGGCATTCAAGTAGAATATATGAAGCACTTGTTCGCAGCATCCTAGAATACAGCTCCATTATTTGGGCCCCCTCTGAACAAAACCATATCCTAGAAATAGAAAGAGTACAAAAAAAGTTTATGCGTTACCTGTATATGAGGGAATATACATACTACCCATTCCTGTATCCATCGTTGTTCTTAACAGGAATGCTCGATCTTAATACCTTAGAAGCCGCCGAAAAATAATTTTGGGGAAACATTTTTTTTAAGCTGATCTCCGGTATTGTACTGAATCCACCTACGTCA
Organism: Limnephilus rhombicus; assembly: GCA_929108145.2. Classification (NCBI taxonomy): domain Eukaryota; kingdom Metazoa; phylum Arthropoda; class Insecta; order Trichoptera; family Limnephilidae; genus Limnephilus; species Limnephilus rhombicus. The sequence continues at coordinate 24,016,996 of OV815286.1, forward strand.
AAGGCGATTAACCTATATGTGCCTAACACGTATACTAGTGGGAGATCCCACGCACTTTTTTATGCTCCGAAAGCGAGAACTTCTTCCTTTCAGAATGCGCCATTAAACAGAGCAATTCAACTGGTTAATGATTCTGCATTGAGCATCGACATCTTCAATGTTACCTATAGAAAGTTCAGTAACTATCTTTTGACACACGTCCCCCACGAAACTGCCCCCACGGACTTTTTTTCTTATTTTAAATTTTGTAATCTTCTCCGTAATAATTTGGTGTATAGGTAACTATTTTACGGAGAACAAGAATAAAATAAATAAATACATACACAATGGTTGAGTCCCTTACAAAAAGATTGGTGTACAAAATTCATATAAAAATATTTGACAGCAATGCCTTTCCAGGCATTCAAGTAGAACCTGCGTAAAAGTGTGTTAACATCCTGATAGTTGACCCCTTTTGCTGATCATAATTTTTTCAAATCGATAATGTTAGAATCAGCATTTTACGGGCACCTATCAACTGTCAAATAAACCAAATGGTGCTGAACGTCCATTTGATGACTTTGTCACATGTGAATTTCTGTGAAATAACTGGGCCTTGATCTTATAATAATATTATTACTATACAGGGTGTTAAGGGACGTACTTGACTTACTTTAACCAGTGATTCCTGACATTATTTGGAGTAAAAAATGTAAATGAAATTTTGGTCTCCGGTGACTTTTTTAGACGACTTTTTTTTTTTTTTTCAAAATTTTTTTCTTCAAAATCAAACAAAAAAAATTTCTTCTGCATATCGTCACTGGTCATTCAGCCGGGTGTCCGAAGAACCCCTTACCCCACCTCCAACTGTTCAACAACTACCATTTTTTATGTTTTTGTAGAAAAAAAAAAAAAAAAAACGACAAAAATATCACCGGAGACCAAAATTTCATTTACATTTTTTACTCCAAATAATGTCAGGAATCACTGGTTAAAGTAAGTCAAGTACGTCCCTTAACACCCTGTATATAGGGTGTAACAGCACGTACCTGAGGGATTTCAACCAGCGATTCCTGAGCATATTTGAAGTAATAAATGTATTTGTCATTTTTACGTCAGATGATTTTTTATTCTATTAAAAAAAAAAAAAGTATGTTTCAATCACAGGTCGCTACTGTTCCCATCGTTATGGAATATATCCTGTCGCGATGGATTTGAGCGATACGCGTGCTGTTTCGTGTATTAACATGCTGTTAGAACGAGACGCAACACTTATCAAATGACCTATCAAATAGTAGGCTATAAACGCGCCACTCTCCTAACTACTCAGTTGCGACGTGTGATTGAAAAATATTTTTAATGTTTTTAATAGAAAAAAATGTCATCGGACAGCAAAATGACTTGTCCATTTTTAATTCGAAATATGCTCAGGAATCGCTGGTTAAAATCCCTTGAGTATGTGCTGTTTCACTCTGTATAATTTATTTTTAAATTTTTTCCTTTTATACAGATTTTTTCTAAACAAATTTAAATCGCAAATAGTTAAATATTTATCTTGAAATGAGAAAAAAAAAATTGCATTCAATAAAATGAGGTATTATTCAAACATCATCATAAAAATTTAAAAATCTTAGAAATATTGCACATTTTTTATGAAAATACTAACCCTTAACAATTCATTTTTAATCTGATATGCAACATTTTTAGACAAATTAGTACATTTCTTTTTAAGAATTATTTAGAGATAAATAAAAATATATCATTCATTAGAATATTCAAATCAATTTTTTCTGTTATAGAGTACCTATGATATTATGAAATGTGCAAAAAAAAAAATTATGTGAAAATACATAGTGTAGTAGATACACATACTTTATTTGTGATATTTAATTGGTGAACATAATATTAAACCTATACAAATGTTAGGCATTCACATTAAGTATAAAGATACCAAAATAAATTTTATTTACAATAACAAGAATTTAATTTTTGCAATATATGTATCACATTAAAAAAACTTCTTTTGAACAATAAACAATGAACTTACAACTGTATGTGGAATCCTCCATCACAGCATTTAGCTTTTTAATAATTTTATTTAATATCAAAATAAACCCTGCTAATAATCAGAATTTGACAGCTTCTGTGGTTGAGGGATAAGGCTCTCCATAATGAATCCAGAGGTTGCTTATTCAAATCGCGTAAGCGCAAATTGTATTAAATTAATTTGTACCCGTTTAAAATCAATTCATTAATAATAATATATATGTACTACATATTTGTGGCACATTCCAGATTAGAAGATACTCCCAGTATCGCCCTGGTGAAAGACCACAATTTTATTGAAATGTTGCTTTAATTGATTTTGGTAATGTTTTGTGACCAGATCTGAACAGCCAGCTTCCTGTTTCTCAAATTCTTCCCCTGTCACTAACTTCAGTCTCGCAACATTTTTCCCCAATTGGGGATGTCATCGTGTCCAGATAGTTGGGACCAGTTGAGACAATTGTGCAGTATTCACATTTAAAAAAAAATCTATTGGCAGGTTTAAAAAAATAAAAACAATATTATACCAAAATTTAAATCAATGAAAAGCATTGCCTCTTTGTTTAACTCATTCAAGTACAAAATATAATTATTAATTTTTATTAAATACGCACATTAATTAATGTTGAATTCATTTTAAAAGAAATTTCTAACTCAAGGGTCTCAAATAAAAATATTTTATTATTAAAGTTTAAATGTCAAACATTTATTTGAACACTGTGTACAGCAGTAGATAACAATGTATCGAGAAGAAAAAAATTACATTCAATATTAATTCATCCATCTCTAAAGAAAAAAACTAAATAAAAGCAATGATTTCATTCCACTTGGAGATATCCTATATTTGTCATGTAGTTTTCAATTTGGGAGGCGGGTATAGATATTTTCGCCTCGGGAACGATTTATGGATAACAAACACCCCTGCCGTAGGTCACCCGACGGGGTTCGCTATGTTTCGCGTTTTAGTAGAGGTGCTGGGGTGCCAGGTTCATGGGGTGAAGTTTATCTATGTAGATCATGGCAACAAAGCATTTAACACGGATCGGGAGAAATTGGTTGAAGGAGATCAGCCTAAACCCTTCCAGCCGGTCTCTTGGCTCATCGCCAAGCACCGCAGTAGGAGTAATGGATTCATATATCCGTCACTCCTGGATACATTGACCCCCCAGATTCCTACACCCATCCCTCATACCTTTTCCTTCCCAAAACTTCACCTCCTTCTTTTCCCTAAAAATACCCTCCACACAGCTTTCCCAAAGATGATATAGGCTCTGAGGAATTTTTTTATTCCTCCTGTGTAGACCTAATGTAAAAAAAAAATGTTTTTTTCGAGAGATTGATGAATTAATGTGTTATAATAATTTTTGCTTTAATTTGTTTTTAGAATAATAAAATCTCACATCATGAATAATCCTAACCTAAACAACAGGAATGTGGCAAACATGACTGAACTTTAATTAATGGAGATTTCATTTTGATAATTTAACAATTACCTAGTTATAAAGTATGTATATAAAAGTATTCTGAAATACCCCTATTGCCTTAACCACAAAAATATGTAATACTTCATGTAGTTGCTTCTTTAAGAATTTTAATATCTAGACTAAGCATATGTGTAAATATTATAATCTTTGTGTTCAATAGTACACGGAATGAAAAAATTACCAACATTTTTAGATATTATGCAATAATAATGAGCAGTATTGTTTTCAAATAAAATGATTTATAATATTGCTGTATAAAAAGCATTCCATGTTATTTTATTCATAGTTTTGGTTCAATCTGTAGTATTAATTCCAATAAAATTACCATAAAATGTAAATAATTCTTATGCATAAATAAAAAAAAATTAAATACCCTACATTCATGGACCATTATTTTTACAAATTCCGAAAAAATATCATCATTTAGCTTTGTCATTAAAATGAGGGGTAATTCCTGAATCTTTGTAATGATGTTCTCATAATTATTGATAGGTAAGTACATCATTTTAAAGAGCGTACATTTGAATGTATTTATGCGCATCGACAGTGGTTCCAAATAGTTTGAAACACTCGCTCACAGTCCCCTCTTTGCCCGCAGTAGTCCTACGATACAGTACACAACTACACTACAGAAAGAAAGAATCTCTTAAAACCCTAGGGTCCGGAGCTCTGCATTTGCAGTATTGAAGAATGTGCAAAAAAAAACGTGTATGAAGCACTACAATTGCAGTGTCAACCATATGCGAGTATATTCATTTTGCCTTTGGATATTACGTCTACTCAAAGACAAAAATAAAAATGTCACTTTATCAAATATGGTATTGTCTACATATTGACTTTAACAAAAATGTCTTACTTTATTAAAGTTTCTTGCCGACGAGACAAACAAGAGGGACAAACTCCTGCATTATTCTCAGTCATGGATAATAAATAACGTGACAATATTTTAACACCTCCTACTTCCACCATTATAAGCGGAAATATAATTGGTGACTTGATGGAGGACTTAGCTAGAAGATTGAACCCTTGATGCCCGGATGGAAACTAAATGCTTTTGACTTCTCGCCTAATAACCGGCCATAAAATGTGGCCTTTTTCACTTGATTAAATAATGATTGGTGATTGAATCATTATAGAATCCTTAACCCGTGAGAGGGCACGCATTTTTTTTTGATTATCGTGATATTTTTCAATGTTCTAACGCTCTTAAAAGGCATGTACTTCGTGCCTTGTTAATTACTAATTGGCATCTTTTTTGAGCGTGTGATGTTCATGTACCATATGAGTTATGAGAGCAAGTTCATCAAGATCTCACGCCTTTTTTCATACTAAACAGAAGTTCTTTTATTCATATTAATCAGTTTGATCAATATTTAACATAATTAGTTAATAAATTACACTTCAAAAAACGTGAGCATTTTGCTCGCAGGCATCGTTCCATGTTATTTTTTAAAGCATGTCTAGTTAACAATGTAGGAACTACAATCTTATTTTATGAGTTAGATTCACAATGAGAATAAAATATTTATCCATCAGGAATTTTGATCACAACTAACTATGTATGTGCTTATGACATCATGATCAGTCAATCAAATAAAAACACAACACTTTTACATGCAAATTTAATGTAGGTTCACTGTGGAGGAAGATTGTATGATTTACACTATCACTAACCTTAGATAACTAAACTGTTTTCATTGTAACTACACTTTCGTCGAGTGGACTGCGCAATAAAACACTAGAAATAAATCAAAAATATTTAATTAAGATAGGAACTTGTTACATGGCACAAAAGTAAGTTTTATAATGAAAAAATTATGTACAAATTAATATCAAAATATCAGTCTACATAGTGACGACACATGTCAACATTATGTGGACCACAAATAGCTTTTCTACATCTGGTGCAACAGTGTTTGGTCATCCTCCGGGCCTTGGATGGACACAGGTAACAAATTTTACGCACGTTTGACATAGATGGAACCGGAGCTTCTATTGTAGAAGATTCGCCAAGAATATCAATAAATATAAGAATATGTGAATGTACGTACCTTAACAACAAAATTGTTGTTATAACTAAACATTCATCCAGCGGACAACGAGATGGTAATAGGGCACGTCTTAGTATGCGTGTGGCCGCAATGATGTCACATGCTGCACTGTTTACTCAAATTAGGAGGAGGGTAATGAAAGAGTCAAGGTCGGGGAGTGGGGTGTAGTAGGTGATTTCGAATTTCGCCGAGTAGCGCGTCGTCGCCTCGACGAGCGATTAGATATCTAGGGTTAAAACTTTGGTTTGTTCGTATGTGCCTAAATTTCAATGTGTAAAAATCTGAAACATAATTCGTAAATCAGAATGTGCAAGCGGAGAATAAAAAAATAACACACATACCATTAAACAGGACATCCTCGTAGTGGACCTTGTCTTTCATCATGATCTCTTCCTCTTTCTGTTCCCATTGTTTTCTTAACTGCTCCTTGTAGGCATCAGGGTGCTGCAACTCTTTTTCAGGAACCTGCATCAATATTTTTAAAATTATACAACACAATCTTCAACTTATTTATGGCAGAAATAGTTTAACTTTGACTGCCGGCGTAGTGCAGCGGTAAGGCGCTTGACTTGCATTCCGAAGGTCGCGGGATCGAATCCCGGCGTGGCAAATAAATTTCATTTGATTAATTTGTGTATTTCACAATTTATTCATTTAATATAATATATAGTATATTTGCGGCACGTTCCAGAGTGGAAGATACTCTCAGTATCGCCCTGGTGTAAGACCACCATTCAGAATTGAAACGTTGCTTGAAATGGCTTCTGCCGTGTTTGGTGACCAGATCTGAATAGCCAGGTACTTCCCCACCTTCCTCTTCCCTATCTCCTTCCCCTCCCCACTGCCTTCAGCCTCACAACATACCCCAATTGGGGATGCCATAGTCCCACTGGCTCCAGACGGGAGCAGTTGGGACTCTTGTGCGGTATTCATTTAAAAAAAAAATAAAAATAAAAAAATTACCAGGAATAAACACAATAACATAATTGCGAGTGGTCTAATTGTTTTACAGTTAAATTGATATTTCAAAGCTCCATAGCTAATGATAGACGACGGAGTTGAAGAGTTTTTACTGCTTCACACAGATTTTCTGATTTATAATTAAGATGCTGGATGAGGCTGAAGATTAACCTCTTGAACGCCAACTGTGTGCGACTGTTGAATCTGGAAAACTCCAGATTCGACGTAATGTGGGTACGCGTCAATCTTGCCAGTACGGTAAGATTCTACGCGTGTTTATACCGCTCACCGAACCTTAGCGAATCAGACACGTCCGAGCTCTTCAAACATTTAAGCGTCACTATTGATGACCTCTTGCCCCGCTACCCTATGGCAGAGTTTGTGGTCCTGGGGGACTTCAATGTTCATAACGAACCTTGGTTGAAGTTCTCAGGATCAACAGACTCGGCTGGACGCCAAGCGGAATCCTTTGCCCTTTGCTACGGATTGGAGCAAATGGTTCAGGAGCCTACAAGGGTTCCTGATGTCCAGACTCACCGTTCCAATCTGTTAGACCTTTTTTTAACTACTGTGCCACACGGTTACAGTATTGAAGTCACAGCGCCTTTAGGATCGTCCGACCACTGCCTGGTGACGACATCAATCCCTGTAAACTTCAGACCACCAAACGAGAGGCTGAGGAGAAAAGTGTGGCACTATAGGTCAGCAGATTGGTTCGGTCTGCGGGCACATTTTAATGCTTTCCCATGGTCAGCTGTCTGTTTTCGGACTTCGGATCCCTCAAGATGTGCCCAGGAAATTGGTGAGGTCATCACATCCGCGATGGATGGCTTCATCCAATCTACTGTTAAGGAAACTGGTGTAGGCTCAAAGCCGTGGTTCAGTCGACAATGCGCTGAAGCAGTGCGACGAAAAAACGCGGCTTACCGAGCCTACAACACATCTAGAACATCCGAAGACAGAACAGCTTACAACAAAATGGCAAAGGAAACCAAGAGAATCATAAATAGGTCAAAATTCGAGCACGACCAGCAGATCAGCAGAAAGCTGACTGCATGCCCGCATGGCAGCAGGCAATTCTGGTCGCTTGCGGGCTCAATAGGTCGCAATTTCTGCAAATCCAGTCTGCCACCTCTTACCAGACCTGACGGCTCACTAGCAAACACCGCCACCGAAAAGGCTAACTTACTAGGTAAAATGTTTGCGGATAACTCAACCCTCGATGACCAAGGTGCTGTCCCGACGTCGGTTCCTCACTGCGGTTTTCGTATGAAAAAGCTGAGGATCCGGCATCGGGAAGTACTCCATGTTTTACGAGGGCTTGATGTTAATAAAGCTAGTGGGCCTGACGGAATACCTGCCCTGGTACTGCAAAGGTGCGCTGCAGAAATAGCTCCAATTTTGACGAAGCTTTTTAAACTGTCCCTGAAGACTGGCTCTGTGCCCTCTGGTTGGAAAAAAGCGGTTATCCATCCTATTCCAAAGAAGGGTGACCGCTCCAACCCGGCCAACTACCGCCCCATAGCGATCACATCAGTTCTGTCTAAGGTGATCAACGACAAACTGCTCACATACCTCGAGAAGAACAAAATTATTAACGACCGTCAATACGGATTCCGGCGGAACCGCTCGTGCGGTGATCTTCTCGCGTATGTGACGCATGTTTGGGGGCGATGCCTGGAACGTTTCGGTGAGACCCAAACGGTTGCACTGGACATATCCAAGGCCTTTGACCGGGTTTGGCACCGAGGACTTGTCAACAAACTGCATTCTTACGGACTTCCCGCATCCTTGTGTACGTGGATTGCCGACTTCTTGAGGGAGAGGTCGATTCAGACGGTAGTCGATGGTTTCACCTCTTCCTCTCACTCGATAAATGCTGGCGTCCCGCAGGGATCGGTTCTGTCTCCAACTCTGTTTTTGTTGCACATCAACGACCTTTTGTCATGTGCACCAATTCACTGCTACGCGGATGACAGTACAGTTCATGATAGCTTTTTGTTTGACAAGCCCCCAAAGGGCTCACAAACTCCAACAGCTCGTAAGGCTTTGAAGCAAAGAATGGACGGTTACCTCGAGAGTGTTTTCTCTTGGGGTAAAAATAATCTCGTTGAATTTAATGTTTCAAAGACCCAATCTTGTCTGATTACGTCTAAAAGGGATCGCAATGAAAATCTAGTCTCTTTCAACGGAAGCAATCTTCCGAACAGGCCCTCCATTGATTTGCTTGGTGTAACCCTAAGTGACCAGCTCAGGTATGGGGGCTCCATCGAAGCCAGAGTAAAGTTAGCCTCCCAAAAACTGGGCGTACTGTACAGGGCCCGCAGATACTTTAAAAGTACACAACTGCTAACCCTGTACAAATCGCAAGTGCGCCCCACGGTTGAATTTGGCAGCCACCTCTGGTCTGGAGCTCCAAAATACCTGAAAAATACCCTCGACTCTGTGCAGAAACGGGCGGTCCGTTTGATAGATTCTCCCATCTTAACAGACGGATTGCAATCTTTAGAGCACAGGCGTCGGGTGGGAATGCTATCCTTGTTCTACCGGTATTACAATGGAAGATGCTCCGAGGAACTAGCATCATTGATCCCTTCGGCACCGGTGCATAGTCGGGAAACACGCCAAACGCGTGCCCAACATTTGTACACAGTTGACATTAGTCACATGAGAACGGGTCGTTTCTTTGACTCGTTCTTATGTTCAACAGCTCGGCTGTGGAATGATTTGCCGGCCTCTGTGTTTCCTCCTTCCTACAACATGGGTCTCTTCAAGACCAATGTTCATTCCTTCCTCTCCTCAAAAAGACCCTCCACACAGCATCCCAGATGACATAGGCCCTGAGGGAAATTATTTTCCTCAGGGCCTCCTGTGTGGAGTTAATGTAAAAAAAAAAAAAAAAAAAAAATATTCTTAAGGATACTATTAAAAAATCTTTGTTCATATGAAGCGGATACTTTGTGATGTGACATTATTAATTTAAAATAAAACAATAACTTTGTAAACACCACTTTTATTTTTATACTTTATGCCGACCGGGTTTCGCTACAACCGTAGCTTCATCAGGGCAGTATAATACTCTACTAACATTAGGTTACATGTGTGTTATAATATATAATTTACCAAAATGGGCTGGACTCAAGTGGAGGAGGAGGAAGGAGGCATAGATGGAGAATTGGGAAGGGAACGGACATGTTCTTTATCAAGTTAGTTCAACTAAATTTAAATAAAAGTCCCATACTAAGATTGTTCCCTATTGATAAAGAACATGTCCGTTCCCTTCCCAATTCTCCATCTATGCCTCCTTCCTCCTCCTCCACTTGACGAGTCCAGCCCATTTTTGGTAAATTATATATTATAACACACATGTAACCTAATGTTAGTAGAGTATTATACTGCCCTGATGAAGCTACGGTTGTAGCGAAACCCGGTCGGCATAAAGTATACAAATAAAAGTGGTGTTTAGAAAGTTATTGTTTTATTTTAAATTATTAAAAAATCATTTCTCTGAATATAACTAACTATGTATTCTGGGGAAACTACATATGGTAGATAATATACTATTTTTATAAATATACATACACATATTCTGGTAAGACGATACTGTTTACAAATAGTAATAATAATTTTGATATAATTTTGCAAAAAAACAAGTAAGTCACTATGAAAATAGAATCAGCTGGCGCACTGCAAAAATTTTGTGTCTGCGTTCCAGAAGTTAATTTATTATCGCATGTATCGATCGTTCAGTTGTTTAGTCAGACATCTTCCAAATACTAAGTTTCGAAGATAATGAGGAAAGCAATTTGTATAAAAATCAGTAAAATGTCTACAAATATTTTAATTGGTATTCAATTGAATAAATAGAAATGTACATGTAGTTTTAAAAACTTACATCTCCTTTTTCGTTATTAGTTTTAGGGGTCTTATGCCGTGTTGCGCTATCTGCTTCTTTAGCCAACGTTTCGGACAGCGTTGCAGTCATCAGGCGTCCATCATCAGGCAGATCACGTTGGCTAAAGAAGGAGGTAGCGTAACACGGCAAAACACCCCTAAAACTAATAACGAAAATACTTTTGGCCGTGAAAATCTTAAAACGTATCTTACATCTCCTTCTTTGAAAAATGTTTTTTCTGCAGCAGTTTCTTGTATCGGAGGAGGAGGTCCACTAAGTTTGATTTTTAATGATTCATCTTGTTTCTGTGTGTGTTCTAGATCAGTTTTATGGCATCTGCGAGTTCTCCCAAGGCAGTCTATATAGTCAACCCTGAAATAACACAAAAATAAACTTTAATATCCAGAAATGTAATATAGGAGATAGTTTTTGTTCCGGGAGATTTAAAATAATTTTGCAATAAAAATAATTTTAGATTTTCACAGCCAAAAGTATTTTTGTTATTTATTTTTGGGGTGTTATGCAGCTCCTAGTGGAGTGGAGCTGGTAACACGGTATCGCTTCTAAGTACATAAGCACACATTTCACCACTAATAATTACACATCTGAACAAGGCATTTGCTTGTAATTAAAAACAAGTCCCGGAATCGACTGAAAGCTAGTAATGATATACGTGTGTCTTTCAATTCAAAATATCAGTTTTTATAGAATAATAGTGCCTACTCTTAGGGCACGTGGCCTACTATTAAGTTCAATTATCGAGTTAGTTGAATTTTTTAATTAAAGATTATTTTAATCTAGATAACTAAACTGTTGTTTAGTTATCTAGGATTGTTTCATTGCAACCACACTTTCGTCGAGTGGACTACGCAATAAAACACTAGAAATAAATCAAAAATATTTAATTAAGATAGGAACTTGTTACATGGCACAAAAGTAAGGTTTATAATGAACAAATTAAGTACAAATTAATATCAAAATATCAGTCTACACAGTGACCACACATGTCAACATTATGTGGACCACAAAATAGCCTTTCTACATCTGGTGCAACGGTGTTTGGTCATCCTCCAGGCCTTGGATGGACACAGGTAGCAAATTTTACGCACGTTTGATGTAGATGGAACCGGAGCTTCTATTGTAGAAGATTCGTCAAAAATATCAATAAATACAAGAATATATGAATGTACGTATCTTAACAATAAAATTGTTGTTATAACTAAACTTTCGTCCAGCGGACGACAAGATGGTCATAGGGCACGTCCTAGTATGCGTGTGGCCGCAATCGCGTCACGTGCTGCATTGAAGTGAAACATCACAAAACTGCGCTATATAAATACTACTGTTTACTCAAATTAGGAAGGTAATGAAAGAGTCAAGGTCGGGGAGCGGGGGGAAGTAGGTGATTTCGAATTTCGCCAAGTAGCGCGTTGTTGCCTCGACGAGCGATTAGTTATCTAGTGTTAAGATTAACAGGTCATCATTCCTTTACCTTGTGGACCCTGTGATAACAAATAGACGTCATAGTGGTTCCTGGTCAAAAAAAGGTTGGGAACCACTGGTATAGATTAATCCTTACCATTCGTCATCAGAGTCATCATCATAATGGGTTTCATCTGCCGGAGCTGACGAAGATGCGACTGGAACATTTCCGGTACTATCCTCTTTACTCTTCTTATCAAAATTGACAAGGTATTCATCGCTTTGGTCTTTCGAAGAAGATGGAACCTGCGACAGATGATCATAGAGAAGTGCTTTCTTTTCCAATTTCTCTCTGAAAATCACCAATTCAGTTATTAGACAATTGAACAGCAAAACAAATAGATGTAAATATCCAGAAACGCTCCTTCATTCCTAATATGCACAAATTATTTAAAAAAAAAACTTTATATCAGTTTAATTACAATGAGGAACAACTATTCCAATCACCGGATAAGCAAAATAATGTATTTAACTTCTTGATTGCCGATTCAAAATTTTCGCCTTCTTATATGTATAGGTAGACTTTTTTCATCATACTTGTTTTTTTTTTCAAAACTATGTTTTTGCGAATTGTACTATCTTCATCTTACCAAATAATGTGTTTACATACAAGTTTTAAAAAAAAATTATACAATCTACCATAAGCAGTTTCCCCAGAATAGTTATATTCAGAGAAATGATTTTTTAATATTATCCTTGATGATTATGCTGGCTAACAAGAGGTTAACAGCTATTTCGTCCAAATTAATCTATAGATAATTTAACATATTTTGTTCACGCCATATTTGTGACATGAAAATAGGTTAAAGGGTAGATTTTTTTGGTTTATTTACAAAAATTTTAATATTTACAAAACATTAATTAAAATAGATTCTTTCGCTTCTCCGGTGACTAAAATAGTTATTCCTCGTTGTAATTAAAGTGACAAGAGGTTTTTTTTTTCAAAAAAATTGTTGCATATGAATGAAGAGCATATTAGGATTTTTACCCAAAGAGATTTACGAGATCTGTCTGCACCAATCTTCTTTTGGGATCGTTAATGGGCAGATGTGTTCCAAATGACTTTTTCTATACAACCTAATAAAAGCTATCAATTTTCCCATTGATCGAATGGTCATCACATTTAATAATGTTATTATTAAGTTCTGCAAGAATTTTAATTTTTTTATTATTGAATTGTTTTATGACTTGCAGAATTTAATAATTACATTATTAAATTTGATTTATTAGTTTCTTTTTTTAATTAAATGGAATTCTAAGAATTGAACACAAAAACAATTAATCAATGTTCATCAGTTGCACGTAAGTATATCTGACCTGCACTCAAAATACAGTGCGTAAATAAAGTTTGGAAAGTAATTAGTAATATAAAAAGATAACAATCTGAGTTTAAATGAAGAGGAGACAAAATCAAATAAAAGTTTTTTTCAAACATTCTTGTATAACTAATTACATTTTTCATAGGTATATTTTGTACACAATTGAAATTAATATTAAAAAGTTTGAGGTGAATAATTTTTTTTCATTTAAATTAAGTTTGACTGGTATTTATTCAATAAATATTAACGCACAATATGATATTATTGTATTACTTTTAAGAGTTGTGCAATTTAATACAACATTCTAGTAGTAGGATTGAATAAATAGTTTTAAAAATTTCGAATATTTATTTTATTTAATATAAGATAAATTAATCACATTTAATGGATAAATGGATACCAACTTGGATTTTCGTAGAGCTTCGGATTCTTCTGCATCTGGTGGAGTTGGTTTGCTCTGAGATGTAGAAAGCTTGGAGTCATCTTTATCTTTACCGAATTTCGAAGACGGGATGAAATTCTCTATCTGATTCTTAGAGGCTTGTTTGGCTTTATTTACTTCATCTTGCTTTCGAAGAAGTTCGGCTTTCAAACTTATAAACTGAAACAATATAAATTAATTTTATAATTATTACTTGTTAGATGACGTCGAATAAAAACTTTACAAAAGATCTAGACATACAGTTGATTTGCTGACTTCAATCTTCTTCGATTGGTTCATTTTTTAAAGCGTACAAAATTAAAACAGTTTTGTAAGTTCCCCCATTTTCAAATGTTCACGCCAATGACAGAAAACACACTGACAGGTGCTGTCAGTCGCTAACGTCAAAAATACGTATTTTGTATTTTACTTCACTTTACAGGGACCAACACAACAAACCAAAAAATCGGAATTGAATTATACAACTTTCATCGTCGCTAGCTTCATGCGGTATATTTTTAGTGTGTTGTCTATGGTTCGAACACTAGTTGTTTTTGGTTTTGGTTTGTCTTCGTCGGTCTTCGTCCTTATTTCTGTGGTCTCGTTGGCCATGATTCGAGGAAAAAGTGAATAATCGACCGTGGGGTTCTATTGTGTATATTTATCATTTAGCTCAACATAATTTATCGCGACTAAGACTATAGTGAAGTATTTTTGTAAATTTATTAGCTCATCTACTCAATTGTAGACGTCGAACGCTCTTTTTGAGTGTATAGGCAAAGTTTTTAGAAAATGTCAACTCCTGCTAGAAGACGCTTAATGAGAGATTTCAAAAGGTATGATCTTGTCAATTGAACTGTTATTTAACCTTGTTTACTGTCTCGTTGTATTCTTTTGTCCGTAGGTTGCGAGTTCACATTATTAGTAAATTTATTTTTGTATGATTCGTACTAAACTTTCCATATAATCCCAGGTTAGGTATTGATAGATCATCGAAATATTTTATTTTTGCATCATGATTCATGAAATTGTATCATTAAGTGCAAGCCTTTGTTAGAAGGTTGTCAATAAATACACTATTTCTCTAAAAGCACGTCGAATCTAGCCTTCGAAACTGTCTAATACACCTTCAATGTCATCCTTTATTTTTTGTAACAGTTTAATGAATTGACCCTATTTGCTTTACAAATATCCCGTTACGGTTTTTGTTTCACAATTAAATCTGCTGTTTTATTATTTTAACATGTTTTCGTGTTTAATCCTTTGTGTTGAACTCTTCTTAACTACAATTTTGCATAACTAACATAATTATTGCTTGGTGAAAAATAAAGTAATATGTTATGAGAATTTTGTATGTCTCAAATACCCATTTTTGTTTTCCTCCAATACACAAGTCATGAATTTATTTCAGACTTGGGACTCTTTCTAAACTTTTAGTTACCAAAATCTCCACAGGTCATGCCAGAACCAAATTAATTTAGTATTTATATTATTTAATGTAATACTTATGTCATTAACATAAAAGTAGCCTTGCCAAATAACAAATCACTCTAATGGTATGTTCCTTGCAAGAATCATAATTTAACATTAAAATTATTTAGATTCCAAAAAAGGACAGTTTCATCTATGAGTTGTGATTGCAATTTTAACAAATATTCTATCTACGTAATATTATCTAGCCAGCAATAATTTCTTTGTAAAAGTAGTTTCTAAATAATGCTATTGAATGAATTATTATTGAGTTGATGTCCAATAAATTCTTGGCACATATTCAGATTGTAGTAGCATGATTGAAATTGGTCTAGTAGAATAACCCCTATTTACTCTTAGATGTACTGAAAATGCAATATTCCCATATACTATTTTGGAGTACACGAAAAATTGAACAAAAACCCTCTTCTCAAACCTTGTTTTTAACTTCCAAGTAAAATTTTGTCAGTGTTATGAAACTTTTCTGTGTTGTATTTCACTTCCTCAAGTGCACCATTGTTCCAATTACAATAAACAATCATTTTATTCTGACATTATACAAACTTCATAAGCCTCTTGAACAATGGCTACCCAAATTTTAAGTGGGTGGTTTTTATAAATTAAAATTAACTAGAAATTTAAAGATTTTTTTATAAAACCAAAAAATCTGGGATAAACGGTGAAATCTAGATGGATTAATTGGTTTTAAACTGCAGTAAGCAGTTCATTTATTTCCATAATAAATTTGTAGGTATGATATTAATTAAATCGAATGGCCAGATCTCCATTGATTGAGTGATTATTGATAAATATAGTTTTATATCATAAACTTTAAAAGTCTGTTCGTTTTAATTAGGGCCCGGATTAATATGTAAATACATATTTTTAATTTACACGATTTTCGGTCTTGTATGTGTTCTCTACCTAGATTATCATATGTTTTTCACGATCTATATATATAGATCGTGAAAAACTAATTTTTATTTTCCATATTTTTCCATATTTCATGGTTTAGTCCATATTTTACAAAAAATATCACAATCATCCATATTTTCGCTTTTTATATCATAAAACATGAGTTAGTTCACAAAAAATGATATAATTTTACGTGTTTGCATTCACGCCATCACACGGCCGCGCGTGTTTCATTTCTCTCATGTAATATTCGTCATAATTTGATTTTTGATTCTCTTCCTCTTGGCGCGGCGGCACCACAGTCGCCACACTGACACTGACTGGCGATCACCAACGATGAGCAACGTTCCTGCCGTGTTTTTTGCGCGTCTTTTTATTTTTACGTACTCAAGTCACCTACTACTCTTGTCTAGGTAGGTACCTATCAGTTTAATTTCAAAATGCCCAAGGATAAATAACCTTTGCGTTTCAAATTGGAAAAATATATCGATGATTTCCCAAGCCAAAAAAGTATATTTTAGACACAAATAAAGGATTTGATACCCTAAAAACAATTAATAAAGTTCTGAGCGGAAGCTTTGAGGGTACTGCAGACGTGCCTTACACAATTTCGGAACTAGGCGTCTTAAGTACCTACGCTCCCATTACATCATGTGACGTGGAAAGATCTTTCAGCCAATATAATGCTATATTCAGACCAAATCGACAAAGTTTTAATTTTGATAATTTAAAAAAACATGTGATTGTGTACTGCAATCAATTTAATAAGACAGATTTAGAGGAAGATGAATAAAACTTCATTTTTTTATTTGAATTACCTGAACATTTCGCTATCTTTTTATAATTTTTTTTATGTAACTGTTACCGCATAGTAATTTTTCACAATAAACAATGTTTAATATGAAAGATATTCTTATTTTATACTCCATATTTTTTCCATATTTTACATTTTTTAGTCCATATTATATGTACATATTTTGAATTTTTTAATACATATTTATCCGAGCCCTAGTTATAATGTATAAAGTGTGCATATTATTTCATATCACAGCACTCTCTCACTAATCTGCCACCCCAAGAACCTGGATTATTGATTAATTAAAACAGGCATTTCATAAAAACAAACAAATGCCGCTACCGATATTTGTAAAGTTTCTATTTTTTATTTTAAAGTTAAAGTGTCATATTTACTCTTGTGTGGAGACTCCATTAAGTAAACTTATTCAAACAAAAAATGTGGCAGAATGAAACGAACAGAAACACTTTCAGCGCTGATTTAGGACTAACCGTAATATCCTAAAACAACAAAATTAAACCTTTTAGTACTATTTCTTACGTCAAGTCTCTCATCTTATCAAACTGATTTTATAAGCTGTGAGAAGGCTGGAAATTTGCGCGGGTGCGATTAGACATGTCAAAAAACTTCCGAAAGAATAAGGTCTGTAACTTGCTATAAATTACGTTAAGTGACTTTTGGTGTCGTTTACATTGGTAATTTGGTCATTTATCGCTTACACCAGCGATTTACAGGAAAACACTTATGAATGTAAACCCAGTCTTACAGAAATTCTTTTATTAGAGGCCTTCTGTGTGGAGTTAATGTAAACAAACAAAAAGTTGTCAGATAATAGAGCGGCGGATTACTGAGAGTAATAGATAGTAATTACTGGAAGCATAGTGCGTAGTTCTCAGCAGTCAAAGAGTTATACTGCTTTTCTTGGTTTATTTTAGTAGCAGATTCAGATTTATTCCTCACCAGTCCATTGCTAAAATGTAGCTCGGTGATAATGAGAATCAACCCACTTGCAAAAGATAACCTTTTGTTTATAATTGAATACGCTTCCTGAATACTATTTTTAGCATGCTTCCATGTAGGTGTGTATTCACCTTTTGCTAATGCCGCGGTTAATGAAACTGGTAAGGAAAATGTGGAAACAGTGGAAAATAATTTCCATGTAAATTAACACCCACATAAGAAGTTTTATTTTCCAATTCTTTTGAAAAGTTATGATAAAAAATAACTTGATTTATAAACCACGTAAAAGTGGTTTTCCTGTCAAGTAAAACTTTATCAGGGTCTTTTTGTTAGTTTTATTTAATTAATATATAATAATCGTTTTTTTAATTTTTTTTACATGAGCTCCACACAGGAGGCCCTGAGGAAAATAATTTCCCACGGGACCTATGACATCTTTGGGGATGCTGTGTGGAGGTTTTTTCTTAAGGAAAGAAAGGAGAGGAGGGTTCTGGGAAGGAAAAGGGTTTAAGGGGTGGGTAGGAATCTGGGATTCAGTGTGTCCTGGTCATCCGCCTGCAAGACCTAGACAAACCTCACCCCATGAACCCGGGTACCCCTGCTAAATCACCAAACATAGCGAACCACTTGGGGTGACCTATGGCAGAGGTGTTGGTTATCCAATAAAGGTTCCCGGGGCGGCGGTACCCATTCCCGCCTCACAAATTGAAGACAATATTAGCGATTCTCAATCGAATATTTAAAAAAGATAAGATACGGTCGCATCTAGGAATTGAACCCAGGACTTAGCATTGCCGGGCTCTGCTCTACCACTGAGTTAATTCAACCCTATCCTCTCATATTTAACTTTATCATACTTCGACTGAGAACTACAAACATTATCTTCATTTTCTTAATGCATGTATTTATTGGCTGCTATCTTTATGTCTGATTACAAGATTCTCTCGAACTAAATGCGATCTAGATAATGTCTTGAATAAATATATCCATTTTTATTTAAAGTGTGACATCTATGGTCTTTTTCTGCAATTCTAGGACGAATATTTTATTATTCAGTATAACCCATTATATTATTAATATCAAGTTTTTTATGTGGCTGTATTTTTCATAATTGTTCTAAATATGATCATATTTTTAAATCAAGGAAAAGGTTTCAATGAGCTTTCACTTGCTTACTTTTTTATACCCATTTATATCAGAGCTTGGTAATAATAATGTTCTACCATTTAACCAAAATAATGAAAAATAACATTCTACCATTAACAAAAATAATGTTCTACCATGTAAACAAAATAATGAAAAATAATGTTCTACCATGTCACCAAAATAATGAATAATAATGTTCTACCATGTAACCAAAATAATAATGAATAATAATGTTCTACCACGTAACCAAAATAATGCATAGTAATGTTTTACCAAATTTAAGGAACTTGTAAATATGCATAATACAGTGATTCTCAAAGTGGGTGACATAATCCCCTTGGGTGGAGTAGTGCCGGAGAAATCGGGGGGGGGGGGGCCTCAGTGACCTTGGTGGTAACAGGTGTGCATTGCATGGCACTAAATAGTGTAATAAGAAAGCAATCATCTAATGTATTTTTTAAACGTTTTTCCGTTTGAGTAAAAGGATTAGTCATGCATTGACGCAAGAGTCATACGTTATTCCTTTGAACCATATGTATGTATATGTGGTTCAATAGCATACTTTATTACCCTTGAAAACATAAATGCATTATTACAACCTATTGATTTTTTAAGATGTCATGTCAAAAAAATTCACTTTTGTTGTGTGCGATATTCGATTAAATAAAAATAAAATTTGATTAAATAAAGTAAAACCTTAAATTGTAACATTTAATTAATGAAGACAATATTAACAAAACTCGAATCGAAAATCTGAACTAGAAAAATCAGATAAAGACATAGGCACATCTGGGACTCGAACCCAGGATGACTTGCCGTGTCAGTGCTCTACCAACTGAGCTAATGTGTCCCTATCTGATTTTTTTTTTTTACATGAATACTCACAAAGAGTCTCAGCTGCTCCCGTCTGAAGCCACTGAGACTATGGCATTCCCAATTGGGGTATGTCGTGAGGCTGAAAGTAGTGGGGAGGGGAATGATAGTGTGGAAGAACCTCGCTATTCAGATCTGGTCACCAAACACGGCTAAAGCCATTTTAAGCAACATTTCAATTCTGAATGGTTGTCTTACACCAGGACAATACTGATACTGAGAGTATCTTCCACTCAGGAACGTACCGCAAATATACTGTATATTATTTTTAATTAATTAATTATGAAATAACACAAATTAACAAAATAAATTTTATTTGCCACCCCAGGATTCGATCCCACGATTGCGAGTCAAGAGCCTTGCTACTAGACCATGCCAGTCGTCATTTGATTCCTATTCCGAACTATATGCAATCTAGATAATGTCTTGGATATAACATTTTTATTTAATGTGTGACATCTATTGACTTTTTCTATTGTCTTCATTCAGCGCCGGATCTGCCATACGTTCAAAAACGTGCAAAAACCTGGCGCCAACTCCGAAGGGGCGCCGTGAGAAAATAAATATTGTATTAAAATTTAGTTATAATATTCCCTGAATTGTTTAAAAATTGCCCATAGTACGAAATAATTATTACGCTCTAGCAACACTTTCCAATGAAACAGAATGCGCACACATCAGGTTGTTATCGACGGCTTATGAATTTATAGTCAGTTACAGTTTTTTTTTACAAATTCCATATATTTAGTTTAAACGTAAGATCCATTTTTCCATATATCTTTTACCGTCTTTTACGACGAATGGGTGCGTTCCAAATTCAATAACCAATCACAGCGCGGTATTTTTGTTCTAGAGAATCAAACAAACCGACTTACGCCTTTCAAAATGCTGACAATTTTAGTTAGCGTACGCTTTGTTTTATTTTGTACGATTTAAGTCTCTAGGAGAAGGTAGTTAAAGACCATTTTCTTATGAAATCTTCTGTAAATTCCATTAACAAAAACATCGCACGGTTTGCAGGATTTGCAGGTTGCAACGTGTTACGGTTGACAGTTTCATCATTGATTTGACATATTATTTGAAGTTCGTTAATGTATAATTAATATTTATTAGATTTGTTATTTTACGGTGTCAGTGTAAGCGTCTTTCGTAAGCCGTTGATTTAGTTTAGTTTTAAGTCAGTGTTTAGTTTTTGTATGGTGTTTGTTCGCTCAACACAGAACACAGGGGAAATGCAAGGTACAAATTTGAGGTTATATTCTTATTAGATTTTTAAATTTATAACTAAATTTCTATTGGTTGTTGGAGGTTATAAAAGTACTGTGGATTACAATGAATAGAATAATAATTTTTAAAAAACTTTCTAAAACGAACGAACGAATCTAAAACGTAGAATTAAAGAGCAGAATGACATTAAAAAACTCGTTTCCATTGGGAATTTTTTTAATTCCGATAAAAAATGATGTCCCGCACAATGACATTACAATGGTCCCGAGCACATCTAAACATATCTTTCGCACAAATTCCTACAGTCGAATTATTAGAAGATAAAAATAAACAATTCGTTGTATTATTTTAAAGCATAACTTGCAAAAAGAGTTTTTCCTAAAATAATTAAAATAGCACCATAATTTTATGTTTACCCAATAGATTCAGAGAGTATAGGGCTCCTGGCGATTCTCTATTTAAAAAAGAGTGTGAGAGCTACCGCCAGGTCACTTGGAAAAGTTACACCCTTTATATGTCTTGATTTTGTTTGATAAATTAGTGTAAAAAAAATTAATTAAATAAAAATAATAAAAAAATTGGGGTGAACGAATTTTGAATCAAAATAAAAATTTAGGGGGGGGGCGCCATCGGTACCTATTTCACAGGGCGCCAGATTTCTTAGATCCGGCCTTGTCTTCATTAATTAATTAATATTTTTGGTTGAAAAATGTTGTATGGTTTTCTTTTAGAGATGAGGAGTGCTTAAGAAAATTACTCAAGGCATATGTCATCTTTGGGGATGCGGTGTGGAGTCTTTTTTGGAAAAGGAATGCGTTCTGGGAAGGAAAACGGTATGAGGGGTGGGTAGGAATCTGGAAGTCAACGTGTTTAGGAGTGACAAATGTATGAATCCATCCCTCCCACTGCGATGTAAGGTGATGGGTCGAGATAGTCTGACTGGAGAGGTCAAAAGGTCTCTCTCAATCAGTTTCCTGATCTGGTCCGCCATGAAGTAGGTGGGCAAAAGCTTCCGCTAAGATCTAGACATTGATTCTGCATTGACCATCGACATATTCAATGTCACTTACAGAGAGTTCGGCAACTATCTTTTGACACGTGTCACAACATTGTAAAACTGCCCCATGCACTTTTTTTGATTTGTAATCTTCTCCATAATATACCGACCGGTCAGGGGTTGAGTGGGCACAGCGCTTGGGTCCCACCCGGGCGTCGCGTGTTCGATTCCTCGGCTGGCTAAGTCCTCCATCACAACACAAGCAATATTTTCGGCTTTCTGGGGTGGTAGTAGGAGATTTTCAAACATTGTTGGGTTATTCGTAACCCGGGAATGTTTATCTTTCTTTTAAAAAAAAATATATATATACATAACTTTTATGGAGAACCTGAAAAAATAAATAAATAATACCTCCCCATATTAACCCGGGCACCAATGCTAAGTCACAAAATGAAGCGAACCACTTAGGGTGGTTATTCAATAAATGGTTCCTGGGGCGGCGGTACCCATACCCACGTCCCAAATTGAATCTGTCTGAATATTATCCGGGTACTTCCCAACTTTCCCTTTTTCACTCCTTTTAGCCTCAATTTTTTTTTTTTTTTTACATTAGTTCCACACAGGAAAATAATTTCCCTCAGGGCCTATGTTATCTTAGGGGAAGCTGTGTGGAGGATCTTTTTAAGGAAAGAAAGGCCAGGAAGTTCTGGAAAGGAAAAAGGTATGAGGGGTGGGTAGGAATCTGGAGGTCAGTGAGTCCAGGAGTGATGGACGTATGAATCCATCCCTCCCACTGCGGTGCAAGACGATGTTCCGGAGTACGACTGGAGAAGTCAAAGGGGCTCCCGATACGGCCAGCCATGCAGCTGGTGGGCAGACGCATCCGCCGCCAAGACCCGGACAAAACTCACCCCGCAAACCTGCGCACCCCTGCTAAGTCACCAAACGTTGGGAACCACTTGGGGTGACCTATGGCAGAGGTGTTGGTTATCCAATAAATGGTTCCCGGGGCGGCGGTAACCATACTTGCCTCCTACATGACTTCTCCAGCTTTAATCTCGGAACGTCACTCCTGGACACACTGACCCCCAGATTCCTAACCTTCCCTTATGCGCTTTTCCTTCCCAGTACTTCCTCTTCTTCCTTCCCTAAAAAGACCCTCCATACAGTATCCCCAAATATGACATAGGCCCTGAGGGGAATTATTTTCCTCGGGGGCTCCTCTCAACTGTGGAGCTGATGTAAAAAATTAAGATGCCATAGTTGGCAGTTTAAACTCTAGTGTGGTGTTCAGATTTTTTTTAATTCCCATGTTTATCCCCAATAATAGATTCTCCCTTTTATTATACATAAAATATTGTATTATAAATGTGTAATCTAAGGTTTCAAAGTACGTGATGGTTTTATAAAGATGGTTTGTCTTGTTATTTCCAGATTGCAAGAAGACCCCCCCACCGGGGTGTCGGGGGCTCCCACAGACAACAACATAATGATCTGGAACGCCGTGATCTTCGGTCCGCACGACACGCCCTTCGAGGACGGCACCTTCAAGCTCACAATAGAATTCACGGAAGAATACCCCAACAAACCCCCCACGGTCCGGTTTGTCTCCAAAATGTTCCATCCCAACGTGTACGCCGACGGGGGCATTTGCCTCGACATTCTGCAGAACAGATGGAGTCCAACCTATGATGTGTCAGCTATTCTTACATCTATACAGGTAATTATTGCATCATTGATAACACAGGTCTACAAAAAAATAAAAATTGAGAGCTGTTTTGGTTTTTTTGCGTAATTCTTATGTTTTTGGGTGTGCTGAATCCGAAAATGACTTTCATTTTGTCACAAAACGTCACGTTTTCTGACAATGTAGGTATCTATGTTAAACTAGTTATCATCTTAAAATAAAAGATGAAAGACTAAAAAAAAAATTATTTATTTATAATTGCGTAACAAAACTTATTTTTTTATCTAAAATACATTGATTAGTATGCACTTAACACATTTCTTTTTCCCAGTGAGACTCCTTTTGGTACATTTTCGCTTGTAGGAAGCATCTGGAAGGTCTCTCTGAAGCGTCCAACAGTAGTCTGCAATCATTGAGATGCTCCGTCTTCCCTGGTATCTTTTTTCCATCTCCCTAATTTCTTGGTGAAATCGTTCACCTCGCTCTTCACTCACATATCCTAAATTTTCTGGAAAGTAGTCTAGGTGGGAATTAAGAAAATGTACTTTTAAACTCATTAGGCAACCTAAAACTTGAAATGCTTTTAACGATTTGTTTGTAGTTAGGGTCTTTGTTATTGCCTAAAAATTCAGGTTACCTTCCCCGATCCCTAGTTCCCCTCCCCCACTCCCTCGAACCCCCTAACCGAGTTCCCCTCCCCCCTCCCACATTTCATACATTCAGTCCAGGTACATTCAGTCTTCACAGCTCGCATGCCACCTATTGCAATTTTTTTATACAAATTTCATAATGCCAGAGCTCACCAATAGTTTTATACAAACCTTGTCTTGACAATAACGAACACAAAAAAAAGAATTATCCAAGTTGGTGCAGTCGTTCAAAAGTTATGCGCGTACATACATTTCTGCGATTCATTTTTATTTAATTAATTAATTTTTCGTAATTTTGTGATGCCAGAGCTCAATATTGCATACAAAAACCACCGCGGGCATGCACACATCATATCCCCAAAGTTTCATCACAATCAGATGAATGGTTTAGCAATGAAATGTTTATTGCCAGAGCTCACTATTGTATATACTATCTATATCTGTATATATATGTATACCGTTTTGCAAAATAACCTGACGTTCTGGAATTTTTCTAGTTTTCAGAACACCTAAATACATAGAAATCAGTTGTAAACATCCAGACAGCATTTTTGTTGTAGACCTGTGTAATTTGACGATTTGGGAGTCTAGTTCATAAATTTCAACCGTACAGTCGCTAGGGTATTAGTACATACAATCAGAATTTTATGAAGATTTTATAGAGATTGATTTCCTTGTGCATATTTCCCCCGCATAATTATCATCAAATAATTAAATTTTCGATTTTTACACCACGTTTGGGGCCATTCATTTATTACGTAAGACAAATTTTGCTAGTTTTCGACCCTCTCCCCCCCTATTATAAGAAAAAATAAGAATATTCCGACCCCCACCCCCTCCCCCCCGTTTAATATTTATTACGTAAGAATCTAAAGGAAAAAATGACTACACGTTTGGTTTATTTAAATGTTTATTTTTTCAAAGTAACATTTTCAGAAATGTTTATTTGTACTTACAAAGGTACTAATAATTTTAACTTTGCGCATTTTTGTGATCTTACGTAAGAACTATCGAGACTCCCTCCCACCCCCTTGTAAGAAAAAATAAGACATGGTCGACCCCCCTCCCCCCGTAAATCGTCTTACGTAATAAATGAATGGCCCCTTTGAGGTAGCCATTACCATTGGAAACCCTCAAGTTGAGTTCAATCGCTGTGAATATTGATTTTAGTAATTTAAATTTCAGTAAAACTATTCCCGTAGGCACTCAAACGATATGTATCTTTTTTCATATTTTTCCTTAGATTTGTTGAAAGTGATTCAATATGATAAGGGAATGTTTTTATGAAATTCTTGGAAAAGTGGTTAATTTTCGAAAATGGAATGTTTTTAGGAAAACCTTTGTTTCTTGAAAAGTGGTTCATTTAGAAAATGGAATGCTTTTGTCCAATGATTCTTAAAAAATTATTTATTTTGAAAATGGAATGTTTTTGATCCTTGAAAAGTGATTCCCGGATTACACTTTTTACAATCTGGCTGGGACGTAGCGATATACCTAAATTCAGCAAAATGGTGAACTCTGTCAACCCATTTAACCGATCAGCAACGTAAGCAGATATACGCGTTAAAATGACAATAGCAATCAAGTACAATAAGCGTGTTTATACGTCAACGCGTGTGTCTCCACGGAACTCCATTATTGTTTTAGTGACATCCCTATTCAAGTTGTCCATAGAAATACATAAACAGACCTATTCTGTCAGGCACACGGTTGACACATATTTTACCCGCCAAATCGCCTACGGGCCGCTTGACATTGTTAATTTTTATTAAATATTTTTATATGAAATGATAAAAAGTGAGATGACAAAATTGTTTATTATACATTTATACAATAGAATAAGTATTGTTATATTACATAATCCGTGATTTTAGTACCGTTTTCACATAAAAACATCACGTGAGTCATTTTTACATTTTTTTTATGTTTGCATTCTAAATTTTAATATTTACAAATGTCAATATTTATTTGTAATATAACAACTTGAAAGCTTATTTCGTAACCTTTCTAAAAACAATTTTTAGTATTCGGCTACGTTCAGAAATGTTTCATTTATAGAGCTTTAATTGTGAAGCGGTAAATAACACAAAATTTTCGTAAAACTCACATTTTGTAAGACATTAAAAGTGAATATTCTCGGAAAAATCGGAGGGGTTAAATAAAGGCTTTCCAAATCACATTTTATTAAAGGCCAACATTCCAATGTATAAAAAAAACAACTGCCCAATTTTGGCTTGTGTGAGCCTGTCATCTCATGTGACAGATTGTTTTAAATAAAAAACAAATTTTATAATACTTACGTATTGTTAAATTATTTTCATAACTGAAAATTTTACTTATTTTTTATTTATCAATTTCGTTGAACTGTTAAAAAGTTACAAATTCTTTTTAAAAAAATTGTCGTAGAATATTATTTATTTCCTTGTGTTTTTCACTCATTGAGCATCTGTACACAATTAATGTTGAATTATCGCACACATTAAATACATACTTTTTAATCATGGGCAGACTCATATTCCTAAAGCGTCGATGACACAGAGCGAGTTTACAAGCTACCATTTGGGAAATCCACTATCTGTTAGTAATCTCACTCAGTGTCATTGTGTTACTTGCTAACTAGTAGATTGTTGACAATCTACGAAAAAAGTTGAAAGGTCGTTAACTTTACTCGCCACACGCTTGCTCGTGATTGGTTTATTTATGTTTTTCAAGATGGCTGCTAATAAACAGCTGATTTCGACTGTCAAACTTCACAGAATTAGTTCACGCTGGCGTCGTTATTCTTGTTACTGGCACTATCAGCGACCTCAGCTTCTTAAGCGTCGATGACACAGGGCGAGTTTACAAGCTACTATCTACTAAGTTTAAAAGCGGGTAAATCGGCGAGTGAGATTGTCATGATGACACAAAACTGTCCACTCGCTCAGTAGCGTAAAGCGTCGATGACAGGGCGTGTTTACAAGCTACTTTCTGGAAATTCACTATCTGTCGCTGCTAGCCCCAGTAACATGAATAACGACGCCTGCGTGAACTAATTCTTCAGATGTTTGACAGTCGAAATCAGCTGTTTATCGGAAGCCATGTTGGAAACATAAATAAACCAATCACGAGCAAGCGTATAGGCGAGTAAAGTTGACGACCTTTCGACTTTTTTTCGTAGATTGTCAACTATCTGCTTGTTAGCAAGTAACACGATGACACTGGGCGAGTTTACTAACAGATAGTGAATTTCCCAGATAGTAGCTTGTAAACTCGCCCTGTGTCATCGACACTTGACGCTACTGAGCGAGTGGACAGTTTTGTGTGTCATCATGACAATCTCACTCGCCGATTTACCCGCTTTTAAACTTAGTAGATAGTAGCTTGTAAACTCGCTTAGTGTCATCGAGCCTTAAGACAATTTCATAATCTTGTTTGCTGCATCGCTTTCACTAATCTCTATTTGTTTACGACTGGTTATTTGTCACTATCATTTTATGAAAATGCTCTTCTGAAATTTTTCAAAAGATTCATAAGGTATCCTTATTCGCAATTAATTTATCATCTTTTTTTATGTGAACGCTGCACAAGGGTCCCAAGTACCCAAAGCCAATTAGGGTATATTATGAGGCTGAAAGGGGAAGAGGAAGATCTATCTTTAAATGCATGTGCTTGAGAAAAAACTTTTTTTTTTTTTAATTGTACAACAGATTTTTATCCAATTACTGTACAATTTTCTCATTTTAACAGTCTTAACACCTAGGAAGATGATTAATATACAAAAAAATCTTAAGGCTATCTAAAGAAGAGTTATATATATCTAGTGTTTCCGATATTTCGTTCAAGAGCACCATTCCTCTTGTCATCATTTATGAAGGCAAGTTTTTAAATTTTACTCTTAAGGATATACCCAAAGATATTCAAATACAGAAGAGATATGCTATGGTGTCCGCGCAACTGTCGCCGGACTACGCGCTAATTAGCGTAATTTTCATACAAAAATAATTTGTTAATTTCGTTGATTTTTTGAAAATGTGCATTAATATTGGTTAACAATATATTTTGAATAAGGAAAGAATTCGTTCATTTAGTTTAACGTTCGTTTGGTTTATTCGTTAATTATTTGTTCTTTTAGTTTATTTGTTAATTGGTAAACAATATCGGCGACACCCGGAAGCGCAGACCCACATAGTAAAAACAGCAGATAGCACATCTACTTATATTTCAATATCTTTGGATATACCGCAGATGGCGCTATTGTAACCTGTTCCTTTTTCTCATAAACGACACATCTAATAGAAAAATGCATTACAACGGAGCTCTCAGCGGCACGACCATAGACATTTTCAATTTGCGAGGAGAGTGCAGGTTCCGCCACCCCGGGAACCATTTATTGGATAACTGACATCCTTGCCATATGTAACACCAAGTGGTTCGCTATTTTTGGTGACTTAGCAGGGGTGCCCGGGTTCATGCGGAACGACTCATCTAATAGAAAAATGCATTACAACGGAGCTCTCAGCGGCACGACCATAGACATTTTCAATTTGGGAGGAGGGTGCAGGTTCCGCCGCCCCGGGAACCATTTATTGGATAACTGACATCCTTGCCATAGGTAACCCCAAGTGGTTCGATATGTTTGGTGACTTAACAGGAGTGCCCGGGTTCATGCGGTGAAGTTTATCTACGTCTTCGCAGCACATGCTTTTGCCCACCACATGGGGGGCCAGATCGGGGAGACTGGTTAATGGAGTCCTTTTGCCCTCCAGCTGGACTCTCTCGACCTGTCGCCCTGCACCCTATCTCATTTCCCTAAAAAGACCTTTCCACACAGCGTCCCCAAAGATGACATAAGATTTGACAGAATTTTTTTTCTTGGTGTCCTGTGTGGAGATAATGTTTTTTTCTTGGGGTCCTGTGTGGAGATAATGTTTTTTTCTTGGGGTCCTGTGTGGAGATAATGTTTTTTTCTTGGGGTCCTGTATGGAGATAATGTTTTGGTGTTGTTTTATGTTGATCCTTTAAAATAATAAGATTTATTTTGGTTTGTGTTCCAGTCCTTACTGAGTGACCCGAACCCCAACTCTCCCGCCAACTCTATGGCCGCACAGCTGTACAAAGAGAACAGGCGTGAGTACGAGAAGCGAGTGAAGGCGTGCGTGGAGCAGTCCTTCATCGACTAGCGCCCCCCGGGAGCCCCGCTGCCTCCCGGCGCCCCACTGCCTGCCCCCGCCCAACATCACTCATGATATCAACACTCACTATACTTCTACAAGATAATGTTGTGTTACATCTCGTCATACATCAATTTTCATCAGTCACCGGTGAACAAGGAATCATTAATGTTCTACAAAGTTGGATCTCGTCCCACTCATTAAATACTGATTTTCATCAATCGATGATGATGTTGAATCATTCATCATTATTCTACAAGATAAATGGTCTTGCTTATAAAGTATCGATTATTTCTCATCGGCAAGAATTGATGATCTTGACAAATTATTGTGTACTAACATTTTACAAGATGTTAAAACATAATTTTTCATCAGTAACTGATGTTTGGATTCACAAATGTTCTAGAAGATAATTCTGCGTCTCATAATTCACCACGATTTTGAGAATCACTAAAGTTCTATATAATAGTAATAATGCGTCTCGTCTCATAAAACACCATCGTTCATCAGTCACAGACGATATCGCCATATGCCTTAATCTTGTTGATTTCTCAATGTGCACTTCAGAGCGAAATCGTAGCTTGATTATAAAATATTCAATTATTGTTGTATCACTCTCGCCATGCGTACGCGTACAGTACGCAGTTTCACAAGCAAACAAGAATCTTGGTGGTATTTTGTGCGAAGAGGTTGAATATCTAATATAATCCTAATGTATTGTGTCTTTCTTTAGATTTGGTGTGTCACTTGGTCGATTTGTTACTTTATTTATGTATTTGTGTTTTACTTTGGATGATGAGTAAACTGGTTTTTGATGACAATTTACTGTGAGAGTTGAGATTTGAGTTGAACTTATGATTATTGTATTCTGTTGTAAATATTGAGAGAAAATTAAAGAGATCTCTGGCAATTGTAACCACACAATTTATATGATATTTGAATTATTGTAATACACATTAACAGGTACCTACGCAGATTCCTCAATGCAGATGTGCAAGTCTGAAAGTTGTCTTAATTTTACAAAGAATATATTTTTACATGTGAAACAGGAGGTGTGAACGGTTTTTTCTCTTTCTACTGCACCAGCAGCACCACTAGCTTCTAGTGACGGAACCAAGGACCGTTGGTAGGTTTACTGGCTCACGTAATCATTCTTAAAAGCAATAATGTTTATCCGTAATAATAAAGTTGTGTTCTTCTGCGGAATCAAATTGTTTCAGCAAACACTTCCCGGTTTCTTTTAGTATGTATTTTATCTGTATTATATTTTGTTCCTGCAATTTTTAGATTTTGTATCCTGCCTTTTTTTCCAATATTTACATTTGATGGATTTCAAAGAACTGTGCCAATTTTGTAAAAGTTTTCTTACTTCATTTTGAAGCATTGAAAATGTTCATTCAATCGGAACCAAAAAATAATTCATAATGTTTACTACTGAGGAGATTTTTCTTTCATGTGTTTAGATAGCTAGGCTTAGGTACACACAATTATTATAAATACATAATTTGTTTTGCAACATGCTGAAGTCAAAATTACTGGTTTAAAAAAATAACACATTTTATTAATATCCTATCATATAACCCTAGGATCTTCCATTCAATTGTATCCACTGTAATCAATTTGTACAAATTTTTGTCATACAATGCTGTGGCTTCTGACGCACCTAGAAATTAGCGTTGAGAAGGAAAATCTATGAAATCAAAATGGTTTGATGGAGTTTCTTACTAAAAGTCATAATATGTTTGTAAAAGTGACACCTTCCACTGACGTGGCAGGTTGCACGAGTGGCTCAATAATTTATAACAAAAGTGTGAAAACGATGAACATTTCGTACGCATTCGAACACATGCAATAAATATCGAGCATAATGATTATATGGTACCATATAAAAATCTTTTTTAGCGATTTATCTTAAATTTGGATAGCAAGCTAGTTTATAACAAAAATGAATGGTTAATATGTAAGGCTTTCATTTGTTGCATACTCGGGCTCCTGTACTGTTTGCATTGCTAAACATGCATATATTTTTATAGTTAATGTAGTTTTTATTTAAAGTCTGTAAAGCGGGCGGTGGGTGCACATTCTATATCTCCATGTTCGGTGTGATCTTCTGATATAGGGTGCCGACATCCGTTGGCATATTGTGTACTTGGTTATGTCTCTCACTAAGAAATAAGTCTGCAAGTGATATAGATGAAAATCTACAATTGAAGTAATTTATCCCAATATATATTATTAAATGGTATGCTAAACAATAGATGCTTTTAATTATTTATCACTCTTCCTCAGTAGATTTCAAGGTTTTGGTATATAAGGCAGGCAATTCTCCAACACAGAAAAGAATTCAAAGGAATATATGAACCGGTCAGTGGCTGAGCGGGCATCGCATTTGGGTCCCACCCGGGCATCGCATGTTCGATTCCTCGGCTGGCTAAGTCCTCCATCACGACACAATCAACATTTTCCACTTATTGCGGTGGTAGTAGGAGATTTTCAAACATTGTTGGGTTATTCGTAACCCGGGTATGTTTGTCTTTCTTTTTAAAATAAAATATGAACACGTCGCCAATGAATCTGAATGATTATCCCCTAAGCTTTAAAAATGAACATTAAGGTGGGTGAGTATGGCGTTCAAGTAAAACTGTTTTTATCGTCCTGTGAAAGCTATTCTGCTATAACCACCATTGCCTATCGAATTGTGTTTTTTATACCAATCCATAATATTTTTTTCTGTATTGTTTGGGTTCTATGGCTTTATAATAATTCTGTTATCACTGGTTTAACCTTTTAAATGCCAGCATATCCTTAAAAGGATACTTTTAAAAATTATTTCTCCGAATATAACTAGCTTTTCTTGGGAAAGCACATGGTAGATTATATCGAAGGCCCAGTATTAAAATGCAATTAGTCCAAATCTGTGTTTAGAGACAATCAGTATTTTGTTTTTGGACATATATGAATAAATACATACGCAAAAATGTTAAATTTCAAAAGTTTACACTGAAATTTCTACATTCTTCAAATCCAAACCCTTGTTTTTAAAACAATCTCGTCAGTTTTAAATGGAAACAATTCGAAATAGTTTTTACAAAACTGGGTACGTCTGAATATTTTCAAAATAAGTTTTCATTTTTAAAATAGGAATCCAAACATTTTTATTAAATTGTTTGCTGTTTAAAACTGGGGAAAGTCCCTTTTGGCTAATCTTTTGAAACCGGTATGATTTTTCAGACTTGTTTCCGTATACTGGGCCATTGATGTATGTACTATTTTTATAAATTTATAAACACATCTGGTAAGATAGTACAATTAAAAACAAATAAGTTATGATGAAAATAAAATCGTATTGCCCATTTCGAAAATTTTGCAGCGGGCACACCTAAGGGAACGTACCCATACTATGTGACCTGTTCGGAGGGGGTCTTCAAAATACCACACTTGGTACAAACGAGCGGCGGGGGCCTTAGGTTTTTGATCACTGGGGGGGGGTTAAAAATTGCAAAAAGTTGGTCACGTAGTATGGGTACATTCCCTAAAGTTAAAAGCTAGAGAAAATATATTTTAATAGATTTTTCAAATCTTATGTAAAATTTAATTTTGGCTGCCAAATCCAAAGTTACGCTCCAAACACAAATATTTCACTGTGCAGTTGTAAAATGGTAGCGATTTCCTTTTTTCTGTTCCTAAGCAGATAAGACCAGAGCCCGGATTCAACTGGAGAGCTGCTTCGTTTGTGAAAATACCATCTTTACTGTTGCAATTTCGTATTCATGAATATATCTGAACCTAATAAAATCTGTTAAAAAGACCTTCATAAACCTGGCTTTTTCAAGTCAATCAATCCCGTCACAAAGCACGTTTTGACACAATAATCACCCTACATCACATGTCAAAAGCAGGAACTAAAAGCTGTTTTACACCATCTCTTTTTTCAGCCTGATTCCCTTATAGAGACCAAAGACAAAAATTTTCGCTTTACACGATCGCTTTTTTCATATATACGAGTTCAGTTGACAATGTGGTTCATGTGTTGTTTGCAGTGATGCCAACTGAAATCGTATATATGAAAATAGCAGTCTTGTAAAGCGAAAATTTTTGTCTTTGGTCCTCTATATGGGAATCGGGCTGAAAAAACGGCTTTTACTATGCAAAATGGCGCACATTTTATATTCGCTTTATATATTGACCAGATTCTACATAAAAAAGTACATGTGTGTGTACATTTAATCTTCTATAACACATTAAAATGACAAATCAAATTTTTGTTTTTTATATTAGCTCCACACAGGAGGCGCTGAGGAAACTAATTCTCCTCAGGGCCTATGTCATCTTTGAGGATGCTGTGTGGGGATGGTCTTTTTAGGAGAGGATTTTCTGGGAAGGAAAAGGGTATTAGGAGTGGATAGGAATCTGAATACAGTGTGTCCAGGAGCAGGGCCGGATTAAACATGTCGGGGCCCCTAGGCAATGGACGTCGCGGGGCCCCTTTACCCTTTTCTAACTTCCAAAAAAAATTTTCTACCACAACAAAATTTTATTCATAATTAATCTGTTTTTTTACTACATTATGAAAGTACGCCATCACCATATTCAATTAAAAAAAATACAATACAAAATAAATCTTTATTGCACATAAAAGAAACGAAAATAAAAAATAGAACAATGACCAGTCTTAACACAAAGTGATCTCTTTCAGACAACCTTGCTATGGAGAGAAACACAGAATTTTAGCAAGCACATAAGTAGTGCACACTAAAGCTTGTACAACATTTATATTAACATATAATTAGAAATAAAAGAAAAAAAAAAACTACAACAAGACAAAAAATGCCCATAAAAACCACACACGGCACCTACAATGACACCCCACTGATATTAAGTAATGCTGCTTAACAAATAAAATTAAATTTTTCTCGGGGTGCGGGTCCCCTAGGCAGTTGTCTACACTGACTTATGGATAATCCGGCACTGTCCAGGAGTGACAGACATATGAATCCATCCCTCCCACTGCGGTGCAAGACAATGTTCCGAAAGAGTACAGCTGGAGAGGTCAAAGGGACTCCCTCAACCATTCTCTCCCGATTCAGCTTACCATGCAGCTGGTGGGCAGACGCATCCGCCGCCAAGGCCCGGACGAACCTTACCCCATGAACCCAGTCACCTCTGCTAAGTCACCAAACCTAGCGAATCACTTGCCATCTGTTGGCACCTCAGAAATTTGTGAAACTTTAGTAATGAAATAAAAATCGTGATATGTTGGCTTTCTTTTGAAAAACATGAATTTTTTATATATCCAGTAATATGTAATAAAGCAGTTATTTGTATATTTGATGTGGCAAATATTCCAACTAATATCCCCTAAAGCCAGCATCTTAGCATTTCTCGCGAAAACTTACCACTACCGTAGTAGGTATGTTATTTTTTATCAATTAATTTGCTGTTATTCCTGCTGCCTGTTTTTTAAATGGGGGTAGATTAGAAACTCTGTGCACGTCACTGGAGTACGGGGATTGCCGCTGGCCGCTGAAGGATTACCGACGCATAGATAAGGTTAAGGCTTTTCCAGAAAGTTTGCATTTTGGCTATCATTTTGAAAAGGTGAGTTAATATCCTGTGTTACTTCACTGCGACAAAATTAGAGTAGGAACTTTCCAAACATATTTCCATTGAACTAGGAGGTGGTGGCAACATAGAGGAAACAGTTTAAAAAAGTTTCACCTGTTTCTGGTAAAACCGGATAATAATAACACCATTAGAGAGGCTTGGAGGATGTATAGAGAAAATATAATTTCTTTCAAGATTAGTGGCAAAAAAGAGAAAGCAGGGTGAATTAACAGAACCAAGTGTGTGAAAATGCATAAAATTTTGGGAATCATTAAACTTAACAAAAGGCAAGCTACATCTGCCCTGATGATGGACACTGTAAGGCTGTCTGAAACGTTGGCTAAAGGAGGAGGAAGCGCAACACGGCTATAAATCAATCAGGATAAAAAGCAAAGCAGTTATTTCAATCCATTTGCCTTTGTGTTTCCTTCCTCCTACAACACGGGTCTCTTCAAGACCCATATTCACTTCTCCTTTCCACAAAAAGATCCTCCACACAGTTTCCCAAATAATGACGTGACAAATCCTCCTCTCTGAATTTTTTTTTTTTAATTGAAAAGTAGATGGTGGTTATAAAAAATGAGGTTGGTTTGTACTTCATTGATATTTAGTAAGAAGTGTAATTTTGATAATTACCAAGAGAGTTATAATTAGTAGGCGGCTGGCGGTGTCAAAACGAATATTCCAGAATCGCTCATTATAAGCAAAACAATTAAATTATAGTTATTTAACGGTCAAATTTGTTTTATGGGGCAAACAAACTTATTTTAAAAGATCATTTGGTTTTGGCCTATTTCAGCATATCGCTCGCCATACATTTTGCCTCCGCCAGCCGCCTACTAGTTATAATTAGTAACTATCCGGTATCCGGCCTATCTTTAATAAATTTACTGTCTATATTTAATAAATTTACTATCCGGCCGGATACCGGATAGTAACTCAATATCCGGCCAAATACCGGATATTCAAAAACTACGACAATTTCCTACAATAAAATGCAATACATTAATCGTTGTGAGGTAAATATCAATAAAATGGCTAATAATTCGAAAAAGTTACAAAGAAGACATAATGACTTCCAAAAAACCAAAATTTTCTTCTGAGATATTCACTCTAATGAATAATACATTAATAGTAAATACTTATCTAAACTAAAAACTTATAGTAAAAACTTACAAAAACCTCGCAGAGTAGCGAAAACTTAAATTAACATGATTAATTAATCACAATCACCATTACAGTGAACTAAAAATCGTAAAAAACACAGAGATTGTTGAAATGGTTAAATACTGACATTGAAGCACCATAATATACCTCTTTTTCTTCTTCTCATCAAAGAGAATATTTTGAATTAATACTCAAAATCAACAAGTG
The DNA here is from genome assembly GCA_929108145.2 of Limnephilus rhombicus. Lineage (NCBI taxonomy): Eukaryota > Metazoa > Arthropoda > Insecta > Trichoptera > Limnephilidae > Limnephilus > Limnephilus rhombicus. The sequence continues at coordinate 24,053,485 of OV815286.1, forward strand.
GTAAATTATGGTGAATAAAGACTAAAAACGGCGCTAAACTCGTCACGACCCGCCCGCCGGATATTCGGCCATCCGGCCTCGCAGCTCGCCAGATATCCGGTATCCGGCCAAACAACTATCGGTTTCATCTCTAGTTATAATCTTATTTTTACATTTAAAGAATTCTTAACTGAAAAATATACATATACCTGATGAACACGGGAGAATGCTGTTGTTTGGCTTTTAATTATAGTTTTATTTGGCTTATAGTTTTTTTTTACTTTTCCTTTGCTGAAAATTCTGTAAATATTCTAATTTTGAACAATTCCATAGCAGAGCAGTAATTGTTTTGGCCAGAAGGTTATGTATTTAAATGAGAGTGGACCGGTGAGATGCAAAAAAAAAACAAATATTTCATTTACGTAAAATTAGGGACGCGTTTTTTACAGAATAAAAAATTCAATTAAAATTCAAGTTATTATTTCATCATGGACAATTTGCTTAGTAATAGATATTGAGTAAAACTTCAATATCAACTTTTAAATTTTCTGAATTGTTCAAATTCTGTGAAACGACCCGTCCTAATACTGGTAAGAAACCACCTCCCGGAATCTGAAAATTGCATGAAATAGCTTTTGCTGTGTTTATTAACCAGTCGTAAAGGATTAAGTTAAAGTAAGACTAAATGAAAATACTTTGTGAACTGAATGATAAAAATGAGATCTCTGTGGCTTTATGGGGTTAAAAAAAGTTTATGATATAAGAAGTCGGGGACCCCGAGGAATACATGGCACGATCAAATGATTCGAATACTTGAGTCGGGCTATGTCAATAGTCAGAATCGCAGAAGGTTAAATACGAGACAGTGGCGTAGCGTGGGGGGGGGGGTGGGGGGGGGGGGCGGCCCGCCCCGGGCCGCACTTTTAAGGGGGGCGGCAAATATTCACAAAAAAATAATTATATTATCTTGGAAAAATTTAAACCATTTCAAATAATTATTTGGAAATGTTCTACGATACTTTCGTTTACGAATCCAACTCTTTTTTTAAATTATTCATTAAAAATATCAATACTTAATTATATTTTTTTAAGCTGCAAATTTTCGCAATTCGTAGGAAAACCGTAAGCATATTATGAGAGTAATACTAATTAAAGCTGTTAACTCGCAAAGAGATTCACCCTAATAAAAATAAAACATTCTCGACCAACTTATTTTACAAAGAAACTAAAATATTTAATATACGTAAATTATTTATATTACAAACTTTGAAATATGTATTTAAAAACAAAAATAATTTCGAAATAAATGAAAACAGAATGAGCAAAAGAATAAATAATATATTTTACACCCCACAAACCAATACTAAATTATTGCAGACACATGGCAGTTTCATTGGTCCTCGTTCATTTAACCTTCTACCACTACAAACTCAAATGATAAATAAAATGATAAAATATGTAAAAGAGGTAAAATTATGGTTGAATAATGTAGATATTGAAACGCTATTTCTATAAATTTATCCTTCCTTTTACAACTCACTTTCTGTAACTTTCTAAACTGTAGTACAATATGTTTTCTGTTTATTTTTTTATAATAACTAAAAAAAAAGTTAAAAATCAGTATGTTTTTTCCATATTTTTATTTTTATTTTATAATAGCTGAAAAAAGAACCTTTTTCACTTATTCTACCTATGAAATACTAACTTTTTATACCAACTTTATATTTTAAATGTTTTTTAAGTCTATTTTATACTTTGGGTACTTGGAAATATAGTATTTTGTTTTAATATTACCCACACTCAGGCAGTGCGTTAGTGGGTTTTCATTTCTTGTTCATACTATTTGTTATTATATATTATGTTATTATATGTATACTATTTGCTATTATACGTTATATGTACAAAGAAATGAGAATAAATAAAGTAAAAAGAAAAAAAAAAATTAAAACCAGAATTGTGTTCAGAATGTATTAACGAGTGAATTTCAGTTGTGTATTCATCTGCTGATACATTTCGAAAGAGACCATTATTTTATAAAAAATAAAATTCTAGTTGCAGACTATGTACGTGCTGCCAGAATCAAAGAGAAACCATTTCCATATTCTGAGTGTAGTTCTAATTCGCCAAATACAGACAGACAAGAGACGCAAATTGTCCCACATATTTTATTTTAAAATAAAATTGTGAAATTATGTCCCACACATTATCTATAATATAAAAATGAATCGCTAAATTTGTTGGTAAGCGCAAATCTCGAGAGCGGCTAAACCGATTTCGCTAATTCTTTTTTTAGAATATTCCTTGAAGTTCGAGGATGGTTATTACGGAGAGAAAAATTAAGAAAATTGCGCAGAAAATTAGATAATAACAGAAAACATCGCACGTTTTACAGTTCGCGTGTTAGAGAATGACATTTTGCAAAACAATGAATGATTGTTCAATCAGGATTCTATTTTCGAAAAGTTGAAAAAATTATTTAAAGTAGGTACTCCCCTAATAGTTTGAATCGAATCAAGAATTTTAGATATTTTAAATAGGTACCTATGTTAGGTACCAAATTTAATATACATGAAAAATGGAAATTTGAATGAAAATTGTAAAAGGTGGCACGCGGGCTGTTTAAAAACTGAATGTACTGGGATTGAATATTTATGGAACGCGGGAGGAGGGTTGGCTGAACGAGGGAGTGGGAAAGGGAAGAGGGAAGGCGGGGAAGGTGGAAGGGAAACGCGGGAGGGGGAGGGGGACCTGGGAGGGGGAAGGGGAACTCGGGATGGGGGTTCGATGGACGAGGGAAGGGGGGGGGTGGATTGGGGAGAGGGAAGGTGGAGGTGACGGAGTGGGAAGAGGACGCAGAAGAAGAAGGAGAGGCGGAAAGGGAACGGGACGAATGGGAAAGGACACTCAGGGAGAAACAATTTCTTTATTGAATGGCAGAGCAACACATGCCGGGACCAGCTAGTTTAAAAATAAATTTGTGATTGCGATAAAAAGTTAAGATCCAGTTTTATTACTTTTTTTTGAGAAAAGGAATCTGTATTTAAAATTTTAAGTTTATACTATTTTAGGTACTTTAATTCGAATATACGCAGGTGTGTATTTTTGTGTCAATCCACATTTCCAATATCAAAATTTTTAAATTTAGAAACAATAATGTTCTAATAAGCACGTCGGACAAATTACTATGTCTAAATTTTAGAACAATTTTGTTTTTTGCAAAAGGATAAAAAAAAGGAACATTTAAAATGCAAGGGAAGAACCGGAAATTTTGTGCGCAAGCAAAAGTTATAGATTTTTTTTCTTATTATTCGAAGGGATAAACCAGTTTTCAGAACGTAAAATTTCATTTGAGGATTCATCTTCTGACACTATTCAAAGGAAAACATTATCTCATTCGAAGTTCAGTCATAAAATTCTGGTTGCAGACTCTGTATCCTGTATGTGCTGCCAGAATCAAAGAAAAACCATTATCATGATCTGAGTGTACTTTTAATTCGCCGCATACAGACTTAATTTAAACCAATTTTGTATTGAGAATGTAAATTTCCAGTTGTGGATTCATCCTTTGACAAATTTCAAAGGAAAACATCCTCTTATTTGAAGTTCAGTTATAATATTCTATTTGCAGACTATGTATGTGCTTCCAGAATCAAAGAAAAACCAATGTTCTGAGTGTAGTTTTAATTCGCCAGGTATAGATTTAATTTAATCCAGTACAGAATGTAAAATTCCAGTTGGATTCATCTGCTGACACATTTTGGTGGAAAATATTCTGTAATTATATGTGCTGTCATAAAATTCTATTTAAAGACTATTGATTTAATGCCAGAATCAGAGAAGAACCATTTTCATGTTCTGAGTGTAGTTTTAATTCACCGCATACAAACTGGTTTTGTGTTCAGGAGTTACAGATTCATCGTGCATCAAGTAAAGTTTTACATTTGAGTTACATAATGCTGTAAAATTTTGAGAAATTGATTGTTGCGTGTATAACTATTATTTGGGGACTCTAACGCATCAATCAACTTTGGAGTAGAATTTATAAACATGATTTTCGTTGAAAGAACACTCGCCAAATGTGATTACTAAAAAAATCCGGCACGTATTTAAATAGGTCGTAATAATAAAACTAGGAATTCCGAAAACAACCCCCCCCCCTTCCCCCCCACAGGGGGAGGGGGGGGGGTTAATTCACCACACACAGATTTAATTAAAACCATTTTTGTGTTCAGAATGTAAGTGCCTGCAGATTTTTTGTTCTGAGTGTAGTTTTGATATACCGCATATTTAGTTTAATTTAAACCAGTTTTGTGTTGCTTTTGAGTTGCATTCCATACGTATGCGTGATGAAGATGCGAAATTCTATTACAGGCACACCATTCTCGATTTCTGAGAGCAGTTATATTTATATTTGTAGTAGAATTTTATTGGAAGAGTACTCGGCACATGGGATTATATAAATCGGAAAAAAAAAATAGTATATCTACCACCCCCCCCCCCCCCTCCCTGCGGTCAGCGCTTGAAAGAAAATCTGCGGAAGAAGTACCTGTAGAAGTAAGGGATGGGGGGGGGCGGCAGAATTTTCCTCCGCCACGGGCGGCCGAAACCCACGCTACGCCACTGATACGAGATGATTATACAGGGCGTGAAGGGACTTACCTTACTTAACCAGTGATTCCTGACATTATTCGGAGTCCAAATCGTCGCCTCAGTTCTTGTTTGTTCAATAGACCATTTTAGTTTTTGTTAAATCTCCCTTTTAAAATTAAAAATAAAATATAAAAAATGATAGTTAATTTCTTAACTAACAATTATGCAAACTAATCAGATCTTTACCTTTACGAAAATAGCTTTATCTTGAACACCTATCATAATGTTAATGAAAATTTTGTCCCCGGTGACATTTTGTTTTTTTGTTCTATAAACTTTAAAAAAATCAGTATGTATTGGACAGTTAGGGGCGGGGTGAGAGTTTGGGCGGTTACTCAGCTGAGTGACCAGTGACGACAAGTAGGATAATTTTTTTTTGTTTGATTTGTAGAAAAATATATTTTTTTTAAAGTCACCGGAGACAAAATTTTCATTGGACACCCCATAAAATATACTCGTATGTATGAATGTGAATGAAGAAAGTTAATAACCATTTATTAAAGACCATCTTGCATCAATTGGAAATGAAAATGGCTTTAGCGTATGTCCATAGAGCAAATAAAATACACAATCAATTTTTGGGTTTTTAAACTAAAGTTGCACTTTTTTGTTACTAGGTGAAAGTCATTAATTGAAAAGGTAATTTTTTTAGGTATTTGATTCACTTCATCGTGCCATGTCTTCCTCGGGTGTCCCAGACTTCTTTTATCATTCCCTTCCACGCAGTAGCGTAGCGAGGGGGGGCGGACTGCCACGGGTGTCGCCCAAGGGGGGGGGTGACACTCGAACGTGGAGAAAAAAACTTACGAAAGTGCAAAATGGCCGCAAAAAATATTTTACACTTGAACACTGACTGTTATTTAGCTCTATGGCTCGTTTGGTCGGGGATTCCCGAAAAACAGATTTTTTTTTGTTCCTAGCTGGAAGTATTGCTCGGTCGGGGATTTCCCTGAAATATTCCTTGTGTCATTCTAATTTCGTAATGTTATTATTATCGTAAATGTAAACTCGTGAAATGAATTGTTATCTATTGACTGACGTGAATTAGTGAAAAAGTTGTTTTTTCTGTTTGCGTTTTTATTAGTGCTGAAAGATCATTTAAAAAAAAATAAGGTAAGTGGATTTGATAGTTTTTTTTAATAGACGCAAAACTTGAATACAATTATAGGTACCAGAATCGATCAATAACTGATTGAAGAAAAATGATAAATCATCTGTATGTTTTTTTCTGTATTATATTGTTTTGTGTGCATGAATAAATACTTAAGGAACAATCAGTAATTTGGAGATATTCAGAAAACCTTTTTTATGAATTCGAAATATGCGTTTTGAATTTGTTGACGAAGCGCTATTTACACCGATTACCAAGTCAACAATTAGCTGTTTACACTGGAGTACTTTCGCAAGCTAAGGTAATTCGTCTACCAAATGTAAGAGCACCCTCAGATTTCGATCAGTTGTCGATTCTTTGGGTAAGAGGTCACCTGCACATTACTAGCGCTGTAAATCATGATACCTGAATTATTTTATCCTTAGGTTGGGTATTATCCAGAATCTAGTTTGAGTTCCTAAAAAGTTTTTTGACTGGCGACGTTACGTGAGTATGGCGTCTTGACGGTGTATTTATTCGTTGACTCGGCATATACTAATATCACATTTTTCCAGATTTAAGTGAGTGTGAGAATCCAAAAGCTTGAATAAAAGTTACACAGGGAACAAGCAAACGGTTTTCTTTCGAATTTTGGGGCATACGGTGTGCAACTCAAATTTTAAGCACATCTCAAAACTAATTTCAATTTAAGATTGAATCTGTATTCGGTAACTCGTTTTAATTAAAACTACACCCATAACATGAAAATGGTTTTCCTCCAATATTTGCAGCACATAGTCTGAAACTTTCATATCTTGCAATAGTAGAACTCGGGAATGGTTTCCTTCGAAATGGGTCCGCAGATGAACAGAGTTACAAATGAAATTTCAAAGGAAACCATTTTCGAGTTCCATGTGCAAGATTTGAAAGTTAAAGAAAATGTGCTACAAAGATCGGAGTAAAACCATTTTCGTGTACTGCGTGCATCAATAATTAAAGCTGGGGACTTACACCTTTACTATCTCACGATTGAAATTTTATGGTTACACTCTGAACACAAAACTGGTTTTTACTTAAGAATGGGTTGTTAAAATTATATTTTCGTGCCAGCAAATGATTTTCCTCAGAATTTTCCAGCATATTAAAATTGAAAACTCCACTCGGAACTTTAGAACGAAGTTTCGAAATTTTTTATTGTGTATTTGGAGAACATAACTGATTTTAACTTTCTGTTTGCGTTTCCCCAGGTTCAAAACTGCATCCAGAACTCAAAAATGGTTTTCCTCAAATTTATGTACCACAAAGTATGCAACTTGAATTTTTTAACTGCACTTGGAAAATGAGAATGGTTTCCTTCGAAATGCGTCAGTACCTGCATTCGCATCTGGATATTTTTTTGAAATTCTGATTACAAGACTTGTTTTAACTTAATAATTAATCTGATAAGAGCCCACCGCCTTAAATTAAAATTGAACCTTATTATTTTTTTCAAAACTGGTACTCAATAACTCCTCAAATGCTTCAATCATTAAATCAACATTTTAGGTATTCCTAAAAAATATATTTTTGCATCCGTAAAAAATATTTCAAAAATTGTGACGATTCTGTAAAAAATAATAAAAAATGTTTTTCTAAAAGTCGTCACATTTCTATGTCAGATGAGACAACAAATTTTAAATTTCTATGGGAATAACAGAGAAGACAAAACATTAATTCATTCCAACCTCGTTAACCTACGTCCAATATTACGATCTCCTTTTAGTTATGTATGATAAAAAGAGATGTAAAATAAAACGTTTAAACCTTTTGCCTGTCTGAAGAGATTATTTTACTTCTTAAAGTTGACATCATAATACGTTTGTCGTCGCTTTCTAGTGCATTAATTTGAAATGTCTGAAAACAGAGATGACAATATTAATTATCTTGCTGCAAAAAAACGTGGGTTGCTTGACATTCCGTTTTCATTAAAAAAAAGAGCCACAAAAAAATAAGGAACCAAATCGGAAGGTTTGGCCAACCGACCACCTGATCCTCAAACCAGAGTCATTTTTTAATCCCTTTCTGCGTATTTCCTTAAAATTATCGACAAAATGTTACGATTGTAGACAATCAGATGACGGGGGATGTTTTTTGTTTAGTTTTATGGTTTTGGGTTATTTTTGCAGGGTCATGCCACATTAGTTCAGAAGTAATAAATGTTTATTTGATTTGATTTTATTTTTATCAAATAATCTCTTCGTGGAAGACTCGATTAAGACAATGACAATGACAATGCAGTGCCTTTTTTACAATAGCTCCACACAGGAGGCCCTGAGGAAAATAATTCCCCTCAGGGCCTATGTCATCCTTGGGGATGATGTGTGAAGGGTCTTTTTAGGAAAGGAAGGTAAGGAAGTTCTGAGAAGGAAAATAATACAAGGGGTGGGTAGGAATCTGGGTGTCATTGTGTCCAGGAGTGACGGACGTACGAATCCATCTCTTCCACTACGGTGTAAGGCGATGTTCCGAGAGAGTACAGATGGAGAAGTCAATGATTCTCTCCCGATCCGGCTTGCCATGCAGTTAGTAGGCAGATGCATCAGATGCCTGGACAAATCTCTACCCACGAACCCGGGCACCCCTACTAAGTCACGAAACGTAGTTAACTACTTGGAATGACCTTTGGCAGAGAATTCAAATAAACATTAAAATTGACAATATCAGCTAACCTAACCTAACAGTATCTCGTTAGTCGTAAGCAAGTGAAATATATTTTTAAAGTTGATTAACAAATTCCAAAAATATATATTTCAGCCAATTGCTGTTCGAAAAATTAGTCTTTCGAAAAACTGAAAAACGAACAATTGATTTTGAACAATTGATTTTGAAAAATTGAATTCGAAAAACATGTCTGCTCTCCTCCAACAGGACATCGCCTTGCACCGCAATGGGAGGGATGGATTCATACGCCCGTCACTCCTGGAAACTCTGACCCGCAGATTCCCACCCACCACTGATACCTTTTGAACTTCATCTTATCCCTTTCCTCAAAAGACTCTCCACACAGCATCCCCAAAGATGACATAGGCCCTGAGGGTAATTATTTTACATGGGGCCTCCTGCGTGAAGATAATATAAAAAGGGGGAAGTTCTGGGAACGAAAAAGACATGAGGGGTGGGTAGAAACCGGAGGTAAATGTGTTCAGGAGTAACGAACGTATTAATCCATCCCTTCCACTGCGATGCAAGGCGATGTTTCGAGAGAGTCCTGCTGGAGAGGCTAAAAGGTCTCCCACAACCAGTCTATCCGGCCCGCCACGTAGTAGGTGGGCAAAAGCATCCGCCGCCAAGACCTAAACAAACCTCACCCCATGAACCCGGGCACCCCTGCTTAATCACCAAACACATGGCATGACCTTTTGCAGGGGTGTTGGTTAATAGGTTTTACGTTGAATTTAATTACGATTGGAATTTAATCGTACGTTGGAATCAAAAGCGATTTCATGCAGATTTTCGAACCGTTTCTTGTTTTATAAACACGTTTCAATAACTAAACTAAAGTTAATGTAGTTGTAAACGCGCGTTAAACGCCTGTCATGTGAACATCGACATGTACAAAATTTTCAAACGAATTATTTATATAGGTGGTGAGATTCATTAGGTTTGTTGAGGGTGATAGAGTGGGACGACATCCATGCTGATTTTCGATAAGTGTATGTTTTGTTTGATTATATATTTGTGAGTAAATTATGGTTTCTAAAAGTTTTGCGGGTGCTGATAAGACTGCTACAGGTCTGTAATTATCGATTGCCGACTTTTTGCCTTTTTTGTGTATAGGTGTGACTTTCGTTAGTTTCCACATTTCAGGAAAGATATTATTACGAAGTAAAAGATTAAAAATGTGCATTAGAGGTTGAATTAAATAATTTGAGTATCTTTTGAGTATAATTGGTGGTATAAAATCTGGGCCGACGGAGAATTTTGGTTTTAGCTTGTGGAAAGCGGCAACAATATCATCATCGTTAATTTCGTGAATTTGTACAGGTAAAGAAAGCATTGTTTGATGAAGAAGCTATAGAGGAAATGTCAAGTTTGGGAACATTGTCGCTGTATACTGACTGAAAATAATTTTCGAAACCTTCTGCGATTTCAGAATATCCATTGTATTGATTTTCATTAAAATTCATGTGATTAACAGTCGCGACGTTTATCGTTTGTGTAAGACCAAAATCGAGTGGGGTCTGTTATAATACTGTTCTCTGCCTCAAGTGTGAATTCAGTATAGGCCTGACCAATTAACTGTTTGATCAATTTTCGAGATTTTCAAAAGATTGTTAAGGCATGTTCGGATTTTGTTTTTTTTCAAAGATAGTGCATTTTATTTTTCTCTCGTATATGATGAATGATCTCTCCAGTAAACCATTTTGGATATTGTTCATCATCTCTGAGCGTACATGTGGATCTTTTTTTTAAACAAAAGTCGAAAATATTGTTGAGCTGCTTATAGAACATTTCAACAGCCAGGTTTACATCGAGGCAGTCATAATGATTCCAAATATGTTGTTCTAAGGCATTTCTAAGTGTATGATCTGAGCTTTCGTGGAAAATCCAACCCATGTTTATATCCGGAGGCAATACGTCTGATTTTTTATGTGATTTTGTTATGCAAACGAGTGTGAATGACGACAGCATTTTTAGAATTTATGTTACATAATACTTAGTCTAACATGCGTCTATTTATGTCATAAACAGTGTTTAATTGTGTTAAATCATAAAAAGAGCAAAAATAATCGTAAATATCACTCTGGTTTTTCCCTGACGAAAAGTTGAAATCACCGAAAATAATAATATTTTTTTATTGTAATTTTACACTTTCACTTAAAATTTTGTCATAAAATAATTGATATTGTTCCGATTTTGTATTTGGAGGAAAATATACTACACATATGTAGATGATGACATTTCTGTGTGTTACTTTCACCCACAAGTCTTCACCTTGTGTTTCCAAGTATTCTAGTCTTTCGGCGTGAGAGTGGCTATCAGCTCGGAGAGCCAGGAGTGTCCCTCCTCCGCGACTGCCTCTATCCTTCCTGTAGACATGGTATAGATTTCCGAATAGCTCCGACGAATAGGTGCCCGAAGTTAACCATGTTTCAGTAAGAGCTACCAAAAGTGGTTTCTGGGACATTATATTAGTCATAAAATCTAAAATTTTATTATTTAAACTTCTTACGTTTTGATATATTCCATTGATGCTTGTTTTCTTGTGTGTTGGTGCCGACCGTCTTGGTTTGGGATCGTGGCCTCCGAAATGACCATTCGTTGAAGGCCACGTTTTCAGGCCAGATTGTGGGATCCATGAAAAAATGGAAGCTTTTTTCCGGAATTCCTATTTTGAACGAAGCATGTCGTTCATGCCTCGTAACGAGTTTTTGGACCGTAAACTCCAGATCGGGCTTCTTCTTTTTTAGAAATGAAGATATTTGCTCTTCCGTGGTCGCTCGGTGAAACATGAATACGTGTAAATGGAGGTTTTTTGGGATGGCCACCAAGTTGTCATCCGTTGAACCTGTCCCTTTAGATATTGGTCGAGAACGTAATCGTCTGCCGTTGACGACGGCATCGCTATACGATTTTATAGGCGGTGTCGGTTGTTCGGACGTCGGGGATGGTGCCGATATTGTTTGAGTAGGTACGAGGTGCTGCTGCAGTAGACGTAGAGGAAGTGACGTGTACGAGTGTATGAGCATCTCTTTCTGACACACGTAGAGAGCAAGAGATGCCGAAAATTAAAATTACAGACCTATCTATACAGCTCCATCTATGAAACTTTATCTATAAATGTGGCTTTTCATGTCACGGTTGAACAGTTTGAACGAAGATTTACGCCCCGCATTGCTCATTGAGCGGAGAGCTGAACCACGACAATGAATTTGGTTGACGTTTTGTTTTAAGCTGTAAGCATTATACTTTCAGTATTTAACTTTAAGCAATAAACTTTGAGCATTAAACTGAGCTTTTAGTTTAGAGCTTCTGATTTAGAGCTTCTAGTTTAGAGCTTCTAGCTTTGATCTTTAAGCTTCGAGCTACGAGCTTCAAGCTCTGAGCTTCGAGCTTTGAGTTTCGAGCTTTGAGTTTTGAGCTTCAAACTTTTAACAATTATTATCAGCCTGAAACACTCATCCACATTGAAAAATCTTCCGAGAAAAAATACATGACGCCAACGGGACTTGAACCCGTGCCCTTCTGATTGCCGGTCAGCTGCTCTCCCAATTGAGCTATGGCGGCTTATCTTATACCCGCCAAATGATTCAATATATACTAGTGTTTCATTCAACAATTACTGCTTATTATATTTTTTTTTTTTCCACCTGAAAACAACCAACTTTATTTTTGCGACAGAGACACTGTTAGTGTTAAATCCGAAAAATATAATAAGCAGTAATTGTTGAATGAAACACTAGTATATATTGAATCATTTGGCGGGTATAAGATAAGCCGCCATAGCTCAACTGGGAGAGCAGCTGACCGGCAATCAGAAGGGCACGGGTTCAAGTCCCGTTGGCGTCATGTATTTTTTCTCGGAAGATTTTTCAATGTGGATGAGTGTTTCAGGCTGATAATTATTGCTTATAATAATTGTTATCCTTTGTGCTATGCATAAAAAATCTTGTCTTAAACGTTAGTTTAACAATTAAAAATAATAATTCAAACTTTTAATTATGTGTCTCGAGCTTTGAGCGTCAAGTTTAGAACTTTGAGATTCAAGCTTCGACCTTCGAGCTTTGAGTTTAAAACTTTAAGATTTGAGCTTTGATCTTCAAGCTTTGAGCTTCAAGTTTTGAACTTTGGGGTTTGAGCTTCAAACTTTGAGCTTTGAGCTTCAGGCTTTGGCTTAGCTTTTAGACCATTGAGCTTCAAGCTGTTAGATTTGAACTTCAAGCTATGAGCTCCGAGCTTTGAACTTCGAGATTTGTGCTTCGTGCTTTGAGCTTCGAGCTGTGAGCTTTGTGCTTCGATCTTAGAACTTTGTCGAGTTTGATCTTTTGGTCTAGAAAGTCGAAGAAAGTTTTATGTCCCCGGCGCTGTTCGGGAAAATTTTTTCGATTTCAGATGGTATCAGTGATGGTCCTCTTATTTTGAACATCAAGTGTACAAAATTTCTTCCCGATATATCAAAATTCTGCTGGGGTGGGAAATGGGGATGGGAGTAGTCTTTAAAATTTGATGTAAACAGTGACCTTCCTCTTGTTTTGAGGGTAAAGTGTGCAAAGATTCATCAATTGCGGAATAAAACTCTAGATTTGCATAAAAAACAAAGCCACAGCAGGACCCTCGTCTTTACGTATAGATGTCATAGCTGAAGTCCCCGATATTGCCTGAGCTAAGCCGATTTTTTAGAAATCAGACGTAGGCTGTAATTTTCCTGTAATTTTGAATGTCAAGTATTCAAAAATTCATCGAATAGTATCAAAATTCTGCGTTAAGGGGTCGGAAAGGAGGATGATTTTTTGAAAACTTATATAGACTGTGGATTTGTATAAAAAAACAAGGCCACGCCGGGCCACTTTTTCATACATATACTTAGATGTATTAATATAGAGCGTATGTCCCCGGCATTGCCCGGGTTTTATGCAGAGTTTTTCGGAATCTGGGATAGACAGAAATTTTTCTCTTATTTTGATCGTCAAGTGTACAAAATTTCATCAAAAATATCAAAATACTGCTAAGGGGTAGGAAATTGGGATGTGGGTGGTTTTAAGAATTTTCATATATACAGTGATCTTTCCATTGGTTTGAAGGTCAAGTGTGCAAAATTTCATCAAAAAGTATCAAAATACTACTTTAACCCTAGAAGCCCAATCATATTTTACTATCTAAAAAGCCCAATCATGGGTCAAATTTACCTACATGAATAAACACACTTGTAACATAGTTTATTCTGTGTAAGTTATTATTTTTATCATTATTTATTCGGGTTATTCCGCCATTTCGTTCAAATTTGCCTGATTCCGCGGAATTTTTTTTTTTTGGGTTTTTACTATATATTTTTATAGAAATGGGTTCCTGTACCTACCAGATGTAGAGAGGTGAAAAGGGCACCTTTGTACGACACTTAAATACGAAGAAAATTGATGGATGGTAATGAAGGTGTGGATGGTAATGAAAAACTGTTGTATGGTAATTTATAAATTTGGATGGTGATGAAGTTTGGTAATGAAATATTAATAAATGGTAGTGAACACGTTCAAAGTTCTTAAAATTTCTGTGTATAATGAAATATGAATTGAAATTGAATTATAAAATAGATTTCAAATCATGCCAAGTATCATTTGACCTGACGTGATGAGCGGATTAGGAAAAAGGAAGAAAAATCTATTATAGTGAAAAACTAAAAGCTTTATTCAGACTTTCGAGTATTGGAGACAAGAAATACATTTTTTCATACGTAATCAGTTCTGCTCACTTATGCTTTTGCAATATTTGTATAAATTGTTGAAAAATAATGGACAAAATATCAAAATAGGTACAAATGAAGAAAATGCAGCTGGAACATCACAGGCACAACAAAAATTTCCCTACTTATACTACTTCCCCCAAATTATAAGGCGTATTCAAATTCTTTATAATTCAGTTTTATAAGTTTGTATTGGACACAAGAAGTACAAAATTTTGACATTTGCAAACATTGTAATAATTGAAAAATAGAAATATTTAAATATTAAAAATAATAATTAAAATAAGAAAAGAACAGAACTCAATTGGAATGCAGTTAAAAATAACATCAGAGACACTACTAAACAAACACAACATAACTAATACGTACTAGGTACAGGGTACCTAGCATGGTCGATCGATATAGATTTTATCGAAAATGTCGGTAACTTGTAATCGCTCCCGAGCACGATTGCAAGTCGCTAACGGGGTCGACCATGCTAGGTACCCAGGTCTTACATCTAAATAGGAACATGGTACTTAAGGAACTTTAATGAGATCACGAGTTGCTATTTTTGTGAAAGTTTTTGCTCGAAAAATATTTAAAATAAAGTTCGGCAAATTTTTTTAAGTAAATTTTCCTCTTCCATTCACATGTGGATCTTGCAAGCGCTGAAGAATTTGTGATTCCAGAGTGAAATGAAATTGGCCAGACTATTTTTTTGGAATTTCCTTGAGCTTTTTTCAAAAAAATTACTTTGTACTCTAGAGTGTACTCATATTTCCCAATAATTTTCCCAATGAAATGATGTGTTGTGTTATTTATTTTATATTGAACCATTATCCAGTCATCGAAGTCATATTTGAATGGCGCCTCCTTATGCTCTTTTCGTCAATTTCCATGTGTGGGATTTCCATAGTTTTGGGAGACTACTGTTTTGATTCATTGAAATCAGGATCTTCTACTCTTAGGGATCGGATGAACTTCTCGAACTCACATTGATCGAAAAGATTGAATTCTTGGGTTCTATTTTTATACAAGGAATATTGCTGACAGTCGAACGGGACGTTTGAGAGTATTTTCACTTTTCATTTCTTTTCTATAGTTTTAGCAGATTCTGGCGTTGAAGCAATAGTATCGTCCAAAAACATGGAGCCGTCGAATTCGCTCAATAGCATATTGTCATCAATTTTATTGAAAATAGTAGGCGAGTCAATAGTAGCTATGTCGTTTACTTTTTTCTCTAATGTATCTTCGATTGCTATGTTTGCGTTTTGTAGCTGCAACGCCTCCATTTTCTTTTGTTCGTTTTTTTTTTCTCTTTCTTAAGTTTGTTTATCTCATCCTGTAACTTGGTAATGTTTTTCATAGATCTGTACCTTAGTTTTCTAACATTCGTTAGACCATGCATGTTTTTTGTGTGATTCGTTGTCCATTCTCGACTGCGAAGAGGTCAGAATCTAGAGTGTTTCGCACATTATTGGTACTTCCTTAACATTGTCACTAATTGGAGGCATATTTTCTATTACAATCATTTCTATTTTACAATGCTCCCCTTTTTTCTTCAAATAATTTAGAGAGTTCTTTCGCCATCTTCGTCCTTGCTTTCTCTGGGCTCTTTCACTCATATCTTTCTCACAAAAATGGCGCTATAAAAATCATCCAACAATTATTATCTTCGATGCTGTATATCTTTTTTCGTGCTTTTCGCAGTGTATCTTTTTTTTCTTCCGCTTTCTGAAGACTGTACAGTTTCGGATTGTTTTTAATCTCTGCATATTTTTGTTGCTTACGTAGTCTGTCCTTGGATAGCTTTTCTTAATTTTTCAGATTTTTTTTTTAACTTTGCCATTGTGGTTTATAGTGGTTAAGCCTGTAACAAATAACAAAGAAAAATTATCATAAGTATCGGAAAGTGAAAAGTCGACGAACAAAAGTGGATAATTTCATTTTGGTAACTTTTACCGGAGAGTCCAAAAAATGTTACCACTTTTATATCTTTGTTTAATAATTTTTTACCCTAAATGATTTAAAATGTAACAGTAGTAATACCGTTTTTTAATCAAGAAATTTACGTTGGACTCTTGATGCCCAGTTATGTATCTGTCTCTGATGTTATTTTTAACTGCATTCCAATTGAGTTCTGTTCTTTTCTTATTTTAATTATTATTTTTAATATTTAAATATTTCTATTTGTCAATTATTGTAATAATTGAAAAATATAAATATTTAAATATTAAAAATAATGTCAAAATTGTTTGCAAATGTCAAAATTTTGTACACATAAAAATAACCCTTACAAAAGTTTCATTACCCTCCAAACCTCTACATTACCATCCGGAAAAAAATTTGACGATACGGAAGGTAACTCTTGAGGCGATTTTTCGCAAAAACAGCGCTATATAAGTTGTCCAAATTTATAGTAAAGAATAGGAGGGTAATGAAGTTTTGACAGTTTTTTCTCAATTACTCGCTTAATGTTGACATTACAACTCTGTATGATTCAATCAAAAATAGTCCGACTAAATAAAGTTTATAGACATATGATTCGAATTTTTAAAACATGTACTTACTTTAAAAAATGCTGGAAAGTAATGATGCCTGGTCGGTGACAAAGCTGTTTTCGAGCACGGAGATCACAGATATTTCTTTATTCAGCGACGCACGGCTTCCCCCGTCTAGATGTAGTGATACCCTGGTTAGTAACGGAGGTGCGGGGCGGGATACAGCTGATCAACAGGGACAAACGCGGTCACAATTTTAATTACCGCGTTCGTAGAAGACTACGACGATTTTCTCTGGACAAAATCAAAATCTCAATTCTTTCTATGATACAATAGCTTTAAAAATAAATTAAATACAAATAAATATGCATAATTAGTTATACATATAGGTCGACTAATGAATGTAGTAATTTTACTAGTGTAAACTGTTTTTTTTTGTAGATCAATTTACCGGTCTCTCATTTTCATGGGGAGTAATGAAATTTTAGCATGTTTTTTGTATTTCATAAAGTAATTAAGTAACAAATGACTAATCTGGGAAATACTCCTTTTTCCTTTTTTAAATAACTACATTTTCCAATAAAATTTTCTTGAAAAACATTCACTTTCATATGACTTTATTGCGAGAACATGCGATTTGAACGAAACCGCGGAATGACCCACTCGTATCAACTATTTAGGAAATGAAAAAACGCATAATTAGAATAATATTTATTTATTAGACTTTGAAAATTGCTAATTAATACAAAAATTTGATACAAAATGAGATCCTTTCATATAGTTCAATATTTGCTTGAAGCAGATATTTGTTTGCGTATAGGTAAAAATGACCTAGATTGTGGTGTTGAGTACCTCATATAAGAGGTACCTCAAGGGTCCCATACAAACAGGTAAAATGTCCCCCCATCTCACAAAATGTATTTGTACCAACTCTTTTTCCTTGTATTACTATAAATGTCATGTCACATGTCATATGGGACCAGTGGCGTAGCTAGCATGAAAGTTGACTTGAGAAATTCAAAACGCTAATTTCGACTTCATAAAATTGGTCCATCCTGGGGGGGGGGGGGCTAGAGAATTTCAGAATATAAACTATTCCGCCTATAAAAGACCGACCGACACAACATTCGGGGCACTATTGAGCCATAGAGTTACGAAAATATAAATAACAGACCGTGTTCATGTGTATACAATATCTTGGTTGCGTATATGCAATATCTTTGCCGAGTGGCACCCCTCTTCAGGTGGCACCCGGGGCGGTTCGCCCCCCCCCCCCCCCCCCCCCCCTTCCCCTCGCTACGCCACTGTATGGAACAAATATGAGGTGAGGTGTGAGGTGGTTGATGTATTGGACTACATGTCATGTGACGTATGGGACAAATGTGAGATGGTTGGTGCAGTGGCGTAACTAGCATGGGTAGCACCCGGGGCGGATAAAGTGGTGTCACCCCCCCCCCCCCCCCCCCCCATTTAAATTGACAAACACAAATGTCGACTTCATAAAAAATGGGGAGGGTGGCTAGAGAATTGTACTCTTGGGTGGTAACACTCGGTCGGGTGGCACCTACGCATCCGGTGGCACCCGTGGCGAGCCGCCCCACCCCCCTCGTTACGCCACTGGGTTGGTGTATTGGACTATAATATATGTCATGTCACATATGGACAAATGTGAGGTGAGGTGTGAAGTGATTTTTTTTTTTTTTACATGAGCTCCACACAGTAGGCCCTGAGGAAAACAATTTCCCTCAGGGCCTATGTCATCCTTAGGGATGCTATGTGGAGGGTTTTTTTAAGGAAAGGAAGGAAAGGAGAGTTTTGGGAAGGAAACGGGCTTAAGGGATGGGTGGGAATCTGGGGTTCAGTGTGTCCTGGTCATCCGCCTCCAAGACCTAGACAAACCTCACCCCATGAACCCGGGCACCCCTGCTAAATCACCAAACGTAGCGAACCACTTGGGGTAACCTATGGCAGAGGTGTTGGTTATCCAATAAAGGTTCCCGGGGCGGCGGTACCCATTCCCGCCTCCCAAATTGAATTGGTTGGTGTATTGGACGTCATATCATGTCACGTATCGTATGGGACAAATGTATGAGGTGGTGAGGCATGAGGTGTTTGTATATTGTATGACATTTTTGTATTAGAACCGTGAGGTGGTGATGGAGTGATCCATTCATATATTGTGAATACCGCACAAGCGTCCCAACTGCTCCAAAAAAGAAAGTGTTTTTTAAATATTTTTTGTTGTAAATTATAGTTATGTGAATACCGCACAAGAGTTCCAACTGCCCCAAAAAAAAATGTTTTTTTTTTTTTTTAATTATTGTTATGTGAATACCGCACAAGAGTTTCAACTGCCCCAAAAAAAATGTGTTTTTTTTTTAAATTATTGTTATGTGAATACCACACAAGAGTCCCAACAGCCCCCAAGGGAGGAAGGTTGAGGGAGAGATGAGGTGGAGGGGGTTGCTGAGGGAAGAGATCAAAGGGATGGGTGGAAGGGGAGGGGGGGTGAGAGGGGAGGGGGGGGAAGGTAGGCCTTTTTTATATCCATTTTTCGTACAACGAAAATAATAAACACGGGAGGCGGATATGGGTACCGCCGCCCGCGAACCATTTATTAAATAACCAACACCTCTGCCATAGGCAGGGCTGGGCAAAATACATGCTTTGCTGTAATTAAAATGCAAATTACAAAACACTTTTTCGCATGTATTTAAAATACGAAATACAAAATACTTTCAAGTCGTGTATTTGAAATACAAAATACAGTATTTTAACCTTTTTTTTTTAATTTCAAATACAAAATACATTTGGTTTTGGTAGAACCTTTGGTTGCAATAAATTGTCGTAAGTGCCCTTATCTAAGGCTGCGTTTCCATAGAAGCAAAGTTGAGCAGAGTGAAACAGAGACGTGCAAAAATTGACCAATCATATTGCTCAGAAGACACATCTCGTCTCCGCTCCTCTTGTAAAGTTTTGTGGTATAGGACTTAGATGTTAGAAAATAATAATAATTATTATTATTAAAGCACTAGCTGGTTCCCGGCATGCGTTGCAATGCCATATTCAAAGAAATAAATTATTTCTCTCTGCATGTCCTTTCCCGTGCGTTCCCGTTCCCCTCCCGCACCCCCTTCCCCTGCCTCACTCCCCTCCCTCATTACCCTTCTACCTTCCCCGCCTACCCTATCCCCTCTACCGCTCCCCCGTCCCGCAACCCCCTCCCGCGTTCCATATATTCAGTCCCAGTTCATTTAGTTTTCAAACAACTCACGTGCCAGCTATTACAATTTTTTTATTGAAACTTTTTTCACATATTACAAATATTTATTTTTGTACATTATAAGAACAATCAATCAAATCTGGTACCTAACATGGGTACCTATTTAAAATATCTATAATTTTAAAAATCCATAGACAATTCTTTTGTTAAAAAAATACAGCTGTCTGCTTAATTCAATTTCATCAAACGCGCAAACTGTCACACGTGCGTAGTTAAAATAGTCGTTAAGTTTTCTGAAATTATCCAATTTTCTGCGTAATTTTCTTAATTTTTCTTTCCGTAAGAACCTTCTACAGAGTATTAGAAAACTTGAAATAGGTAAAGTCGTTCTGAAGTTATGGCGTGACCAAGGAAAATAAGGATTCATTTTTATATACATAGATGACATTTGTTTAGCGCAGTTTTGTGTTATTTCACTGCAAGTGCGCTCTACAGTAATTAACTTAAAAATAATCTAGTAGGTATTCAGTCAAATTATTCCTATAGTGCTTGATCTAATACTATGATACAAAAATGTACAATGCAAACCAATGACAAGTATGATACAAAATGTACAACAACAGTGCTATTATAGCACAGTACAATAATAATAATAACAACTAGTACGTCAAAAAAATGTACAGTACATTATAAAGCAATGATAAGAGAACTACAAATAATCATTAGTAAGAGTGCTATAGGTGTACAGGACAATCGTACAGGATTCTAGCGTTTTTAGTCTATGTCAGTTTATTTTTCATTATCCTTATTAAGATCGCTAAATGTGTTTGAAAATGTATTTTGAAGCCGTAAGTATTTGAAATACAAATTACAAAATACCTCAGCAGCAGGTATTGAAATACCAATTATAAAATACATTTTTAGGAAGTAATTGAAATACAAATACAAAATACGTAATTGTATTTCAATTACAAGTAATTCAAACACTGCCCAGCCCTGGCCATAGGTCACCCCAAGCTGGTGACTTAGCAGGGGTGCCTGGATTCATGAGGTGAGGTTTGGCCAGGTCTTGGCGGCGGATGTCTCTGTCCACCAGCTGCATGGCAGGCCGGATCCGGAGAGAGTGGTTGAGGGACTCCCTATGACTTCTCCAGCTTTACTCTCTCGGAACATCGCCTTGCACCACTGGAGGGATGGATTAATACGTACACAGCATCCCCAAAGATGACATAGGCTCTGAGGGGAATTATTTTCCTCAGGGCCTCCTGTGGTCACTCAGCTCAAATGAAGTGGACACCTCAACACCTCATTTCAGTATTTGAGTACCTCATACAAATTCATCCTGATGTCGTGTCCTACCCAACACTACTAGATTGGGCTTCTAGGGTTAAGATGTAGGAAATTGGGATGCGGGTGGTTTTCAGAATTTTCATGTAGACAGTGATCTTTCTATTGTTTTGAAGGTCAAGTGTGCAAAATTTCATCAACCTCGGCGTAAAACTGTAGATTTGTATACACATCAAATCCACGCCGCCCACCAGACAATGAACTATATATAAAAGAAGAAGAAGAAAGATAGCTTTGTTCACATAAAAACTCAATTCTTTCAATGAAGGCATACAAATATGATATTGAATTATTCAATCCAATATCGTATTTTTATATCTTTCTTGAGCTTTTATAAGTACAAAACAATTTATTTATATCCATTTACCGTGTACAGGTGTAAATAAACATGAAAAATTGTTTGTTTCCTAAAAGGAACAGTTTTTAAATCATTTTTATTTTTCTCCACGCAGGGGGCTCTGAGGAAAATAATTTCCTTCGGGGCCTGTCTCATCTTTTTGTGGAGGGTCTTTTAGTGGAAAGGAAAGAGTGAACCTGAGTCTTGAAGAAACCCATCTTGTAGGAGGGAGGAAACACAGAAAACGGCAAGTCGTTCCACAGCCGAGATGTTGAACTCAAGAACGCGTCATAGAAACGACCCTTTCCCATGTGACAAATGTCAATTTTATATAATAATAGTAAGTAGGTATTTTCCCACCACAGACATCCAAGAAATTACGTTCCCTAGACATTTATAATTCCCTAGAAAAAATCGATGAATAGATTTATTTTTTATTGCGCAATTTTAATTATTTTTGAGCTGAACGATTAATTGGTACATCCAATTTTATGATAAGCATTATTTTATTTACTTGGACGTGATTCGAAACAACATCACATTGAAATATAGGTACTTACTCATTATTTGAACAGCTGAATAAAATTCTCTCTAGTTAGTAATATCACAAATGTTAACCTTCCATTGTTTGTCTTGTTACGTACAGTTTGTCAAATAAGAGTAGAAAATATATGAGGGCGCCACTGTTGATCACATAACTCATGGTGTTAAAGTAAAGCTGTGTAACCTACATTTTTATAAAAAAATTAAAAAGACATAATAGTGGAAAAAATATTTTTTCATTGCAGTATAGATACCCGCCGATCTCAAAATTGGAATAACATATAGGTATATTATTATTATACTTTTGCAATTTTGTGTTAACATAATGAATAATAACTATAATGTAATAAAATATAAAGTACAGTTTAGAAATTGCTCACATTATTTAATACTAGATAAAGTACTTAGCGTTGCCTGGGCTTTAGATCATGTCTTTAATTTTAGATCTGAGTATATTTAACTCATTCAGATCTAAAAGTAATGTAACCAAACTCAACATTAGTGATTCTTCCTTTCTATCTATTGTTAAATTCAAATTTATGTTAAATTAAAGCAAATCGCTTTATAAATCACCTTTTAATCAAATTTATGTCATGAAAAAAAATGTTTTTTTTAATGTGGTTTACTGTGTTCTATACATTCAGTGTCATTGCACTTCAAAAAAATATTTGACAGTTAAATTAGTGTTGCCAGTCTACAAATTTAGTAGTTCCAGTTTTTATATTTGCTACTCTTTTTTGACAGACTATACATAGGTACATTAGGTAAGTACCTACGTAACTGATGATTCTATTTTTAATGAAATATAAAAAGTCCCCTTCAAAATACGCAAGCGCTCGAAGTTAACTACTTTGATTCTTGTTTTTTTTTTCTCATAAAGTATTATTAGGTTGTAGGCAGTGGCGTAGCTAGCACGGGTGGCACCCGGGGCGGAAGTCACCCCCGGGACGTGGTGTCACGCCCCCCCCCCCCCCCCCTCAATTAAAGTTAATTTGAGAAATTCAAAACGCTAATTTTGACATAAAACTGATCCATCCTGGGGGGGGCGAATTTCAGGGATAAAAATACTCCTCCACAAATATATATATATATATATATATTTGTGGAGGAGTATAAAAAGACCGAGCGACACAAAATTCGGAGTTCGGGGCACTATAGTTAGTTGGGCTACGCGTTATCTATGTAAAAAATATTGTCCCTGGTATGGCAATTTGAGTAATTTAATATTACTTATCATTGCGTAATTAAAATGGGTATATTTGGAGAATGACGCACTCGTTACTACAACTACTCTACTAACAAATATTTATTACTCATCCCTTTTGAAATTCGCACCTGTCGGGTATCGAGTGGCGCCAACTACAGCCATTTGATTGATTTTTTCAGGAAGGCGAATGATACAATATACACACACACCATCGCACGCATATTAAATGTTTATGTTTTACAAAGCTAATAACGTGCACCCATGTCTGTCACAATAAGCTTTGTACCGGATTATGTCTGGTGTAGCTATCCGTGCCTGAGTTCAATATAGGGGATGCAAATGAAGGGTTGTTCTATGCGCCTTCATCTTGAAAGATAAGCGTCGATCAATATACCGACGTATAAACAAGCTTCCGTGGCGCGCGAAACAACTAAAGTGAACAGTCTCCGTAATTCTAAAAAAAACTTGTCAAAGTTGAATACAAACCTTTGTAACTTTTACGGGAAAGTTCGTTCGTTAGTTCTGCCTAACGATGATATAGAAAAAAATACCAGAGCTTTACAGGCAGGAAGCTAATACTACAAAAAATAGACAGATCAGTGTTAGAATACACGCGATGTGTTGCAGTGTTATATTTACATCGGCCTATGCGTTTCTACTTTATTACACTTTGTGCGTATTCCTGTGATCTACGAAACATTTTGTTGACTTCTAATAATACATTTTTGTGTGTGTAGTGTGTAGTAATTGAGATTTGTTATTATTTTTAGTCAATACTAACAAATTTGTGCAAAAATAATGGAAACAAAAAGTGTATACAGTGTCCATTTAAAATATCCGTTATAAGGTGAGTGTAAGTTTCAACAATCTAAATGAAAGCTATAAAAATATATAATGTTAAAGTTTGTTAGTAGTTTTTTCGCTTATAATAGTCATAGTTTTGAGTAAATTACAGATTCCTTTTCATAGGATTCATGGTTACTAAACATTGTCGTGCTTAAGGGTCGTGTACCTACCGCCACGCTCCCCTATTCGCATCCCCTCCATTCGCTTTACGCATGATCGAGGGAGCGTAATTTTGGGGTTAATAGTTGCTACACATCCCAGGTATATTACATTTGTATAAGTACAATGTTTAGTCAGAATTTCACATGAATACAATCACGTACAAATATTATTCGTACATTCAGCGTCACAGCGTCCAAAATCTGTTCTATTTTATAATATGTCACTGTTACTATTTTTCTAATCTCTTGTGAATAATGTTGATTATTATTGAATAACCAACAACGAACGTGAAATAAAATCAACAATACGAATAACAACAAAATACCTACAATATTTCAATGGTGTTTCATTGTTTTATTGGAGTTAAGAGAGAATATTGTTTATTGAAGGATTGAGTGAATGAAGAACGCCATTTGAATGAATGAAGAACGCCATTTGAATAAACCGCGCAAATTTAAGTTTCGCGAAATTAAATTTTCATAAACAAGTGATCACTATTGTTTTGCCGCACAATTATTATTGGTTGTTCATGTTTATAGTTTATTTTGATTGGTGGGTAATCGTCTCCGCTACTGGCCAGGTGTCGTTCACACCGTGGCCTTGTGTATTATGAATTAACGTCTAAAGAAGTTAATATGAATTTGATCTTTTGACTCATTATAAAAGGATAAAATAGTTGCTAATAATAAGTGAATGGCACCATAATAAAATTATTTTTAATAGGTACTTAGATAACGAGTATAAAAGTAAATGGAGCCAATGGGACTTAATTTGTGCTGGTATGTTTATTATTGAAAATTGGCTCTGGTGAATAAGAATAAATGATTCGGAAGGAGGCGATGGAATTACGTCGCAGTAATAATAATTAGTACATATTGCGTAAAGAATCGCGTCTGGTATTATTTGTAGCGGCTAGTGGCTGAGCGCGCTGTCCGTACTGTCGTACCGCGTACGTACTGCGCTGTGCGCTCTCTGTGCTGTGTTCTGTTTTCTGTCTCTGTGCTCCTGGGAGCATGCGTGCGAGTTTCACTACTTTCAATGGAAACACGGCAGAGTCGCGGGCCGATCATCACAAAATAAGATGGGAAGGTCAAGATTCCCTGGTAAACCTCACAAGTTCCACAATAGGAAACGAATTAGTGTTTTATTGGACACAGTTGTTGACGATAATGAGTTTACATCGGTTACCGGCGGCAGCAATGTGAGTGTTACATGTTTTAGCGAAACTATTTGTTGGCGAATTGGTGGTCTCGCTGCTGGCTTCACTTGCAACGGTTTTCCTTTTACATTCATCTTTGTTTATTTCCTTCGTTATTGTATAAACTGTAATGAAATTTGAGATTATCGATTATTTTGATGATAGCAACTTACATGTTGGATGTAAACCACCAAAATATACTCAGATCATTTATCCTTGAAAGTGACTGTTTGACGTTTGTTGCGCTTTTTGTCAACAAAGGACAAAGCGTCTCAGATTCGACAAATTGCTCAAATCTTATCATTTAGCGCAATATTTCGTATTGATGCACCCTTTATAGCAGTTCTTTAGTGTTTTGTCGGATAAAATTTGCTAAATGTGTCATGTTTATCGTTATTTCTCAATTTGTAGGAAGAGGTCGAGAGACAGAATGAAGTACAGGCAGAGGCGCCAAAAGCGACGGCCAGCACTGAGCAACAAGATTCCTCAGTGACAAAAGTCACCGCCACGCCTAATACTGGACCTTCTAGTGCCGTGAAAACAAGATCGCAACAGAAGATGCAGGTTGTCAAGAAGGAACCCGAGAAGATCAATCCCGCTCCTAAAAAGACGGTCACCTTCGGCAGCGTGGAGAGTTGTAGCGACTCCCCTAACCCCGTCAAGAAAGTGCCTCTCAAAACACACCAACCTTTAGTGTCCATCATCAAGAAGAAGTCCGCTTTCAAGTCTACCGAACATAGTACATTTCACAGTATCGTCAAACCGGCAAAATTAACAGATCTCGGTTCTAAGTCGTGCATAGACTTTGTGGGTCTGAGATCTCGGCATAACAAAAGTCCACCAGTGAAGAAGTCGTCGTTACGGTTCTCCCAGTTGGGAGGGATCCGCAGTGTTTCTCCTCCGCCAGGTGTACCCGGCCTCGCTAGTGTCAGTGACAAGGACAGTAGTGCGCGCAAGTTCATCCTCCCCTCCCACAGTGCACACTCTTCCCGGGTTATCAAACCTAACAAACGTTTCATAGACAACGAAGATGGATCCATATCTCTAAACCCAACATCGCAAATATCTGGAAAAGTTCTCAAAAAGCCTAAACTGATATTGAACACGTCCAATGACACTAGCAACCCGTGCTACGACGAAGCATATGAAACTTGTGACAGTTCCGCCAACAGCAATGACAGTTCGGATTCCAAACATGTGGACTCTCAGTCCAAATCTTCATACTTGGATAAAACGTTGGGATTATTCGGGTCGGCGTCTGTCAAAAGCATCGCCTCCACATTTCAAGACACTTTTGTGAATGGATTGAAGTCAATTGGCATCAGTGAGAAGCCGGTTGTGAATGAAGACAGTGAAGTGACAGAGGCGCTGTTGGAAAGTGGGACAAAGTTATCCAAAGAACACTTATCGAAGGATGGCATATCCCGGAGGTTGGCGCAGCTGTCTAGAAACATTTCCGAGACCCCGTGCACGTCTGATCAGAGCAGCAGCAGTTCCGAGTCTTCCGAGTCCGAGGGAAGCCTGGCCAGCTCTGACAGCGAGGAACTTAGTGAGGAAGAGAAAAAAGTGGAGAAAGGGCAAACCTCCTCCCAGCTCCTCAGTGGGAAGGTGATCCTTAGAGAAGCGCGATTGCAGCTCAGCAGTACTACTGCGCCCACCAACAACTCCTTGGGATCTGAAGGACCTTTCTCAACCTTCGGAAGCAACCCCACCAATGCCAGTAAGTTGACCTTCGTTTTTTCTTATAATTACTCGAGTGATGGAGATGTCCATTAGAATTAATTAATAATATCATTCCTTCAAATATTAATATGGAAACCAAATGTAACTCTTTACTTGCGGTTTAAAGCCAATGAACCCACCAAGATTTCAGTTTATCCCATATTTTTAAATTTATTAAAAAAAAAAATTATTGGGAAATATATATTAATCACCCAGTTAATTAGTCAGACATCTCTGAAAAATCGATATTTGAGTTAAGTATGTGCTTACATTAATAAAAATCATGAAAATTTCATATCTGGGTCATATACTTCGAGGGGAGAAGTATTACTTGCTCCATTTAATATTGAAAGGCAAGATAGATGGTCGCCGAGGGCCTAGTAGGAGACAAATGTCTTGGCTGCGAAATATACGAGAGTGGACCGGCATTAGAAGTGTGGAGGAGCTATTCCGGGCAGCGCAAGACAGAGAGACATTTTCAAGAGTGATCGCCAACGTCGGGGGGACCTGATACGGCACACAAAGAAGATGCAGTTATATGTAAAAGTGTTACCTTCTCTCTGGTACAATACTCAGAGTACTCATAAACACCACCAAATCAATTATAATGCACAAAAACTCGTAGCGAATTAAACAAATGTTGATATTTCTGGGTCAGTAGGATATTTCAAATTGTACTAGACCGTTATGCCTCCCGGTGCTATTTTACGACATATTTAATATGTAAAACACAGACACGTGTAAATAATATTTGATTTATGGTGATCATAAGGGTTAGGACAAGTCGGTTCCTCATTGCTGAGGATCGAGACCCCTTCTCCAATTTCCATGGTGGACAAAGGCACTTTGCCGAAACCATGAGTTTCTCCAAGTTGGAATCCTCAGTCTGGCGAGCAATGTGTCCAAAGTATCTTAAAATGCGTTGTAAGCAGATAGTTGAAAGCCTATTGTGGATGCCTAGCTCTTCCCTATAATGGATACATTTGTGCGTCTAGCTGTCCATGGAATCCTGAGCATTTTTCTCCAGCACCACATTTCGAGGGCGTCTATCCGCTTTCTTTCGCTGGCTGTAAATGTCCAGTCGTAAATCTCCAATGTGCTACAAAAACATGAAATCACTGCCGGTGTCTTGTCTCCTTTAGAAAGTGGCCTAAAATATGAATTAGTTGGAGATAACAATACAAATATTAGATGCTGATATTATATTTAATAATTTGGAAATGATTCAACGACTTTGAGACTAATTATGTTTTACCTTGCCTCAGTTTTTACCTCGGAGAAATAGTGATGATTAAAAATATTCTTATTCAATCGGTGATAAAAAAGAACCTTGGTGGATGATGTTTTCAGATGCTAATTCCCCCGGCACGGTGACATGCGGCGTCTGTGGTGCAGTTCGCTTCTACCGCTTTGTCCGGCAGGCGCGCAAGTTTGGGATATACTCGTGCGAATCATGCAGGAAGTTCATCTCCAAGATGGTCAAGCGGCAGAACATGGCGCAGAATTCACCCCTCCCCCAGCTGGTGTGCCTCAAAGGAGAAGGTAAGATTTTTTATCAGTATTTAATGTGAATTCTGATTGCTTTTGCTTATGAAAGACTTGCCTTTGAAATAGACGGCAAAATTGAATGACCGAATTAAATGAATAAATTCAATCTTGTGACACACTCAATCTAATTCTCAATTTCAAAAGGAATTGATTCTTCATTCCTTA
The DNA here is from genome assembly GCA_929108145.2 of Limnephilus rhombicus. Lineage (NCBI taxonomy): Eukaryota > Metazoa > Arthropoda > Insecta > Trichoptera > Limnephilidae > Limnephilus > Limnephilus rhombicus. The sequence continues at coordinate 24,082,422 of OV815286.1, forward strand.
TCTTTGGCCTTGCATCCTACGATTTTTAATGACACCATACATTTTTAATTTCCATTTATTTTACTGTTAAATTATTTCAATGAATAATGTGTTCTGTAAACGATTTAAATATTATATTGTTTCATAGGTGTAAATATTATTAAACGGGCCGCGCGCCGCGAAGTGGTCGACGGACGGTATTGTGAATGACTCGCCTATTACGATTGTATTCCGCTACCGCCGCGCCGCCATTCTAAAAACACCCGAACATCATCAAAGTCCATGTCCCAAAATGGCCAAAACGCGGCCGCGATTCATCCGGGTTGCCCGAGCATCTCTTTCACGCAAGGAATTAATCATTTATCCTAATCAATAGTCCTGCGATTGTCCTAAGGTCCCCGCCGTCCCAGGTCCGTGTTCAATGTCCGCGTCCCAGGTATCTAGTCTGTCGAAATCGAGATTGTCCGATTCCGACAGACAGAGGAATTAAAACAAAAGTCTTTTTCACTTGTGACGTCATGGTCTTTTGTAAATCTCAGACCTAGAAATGACGTCAGGCGTCATCGTCACGTCAATGTCACGATATGTCCCAAACGCATCCCAGTCCTAGGTCCGCAGCTCGCGAGTAAATCAAGTCACTGCTAGGTAAGACACAAAACATTAGTCAAAAGTTACTAATTCATTCCTCAATGCCAGCCCTTAATCCGTCCGCGCGGTTCATTTATTCCCCCGCGCGCCAAGCCGTCAATTTCATTACATAGTTAGTCGAAAACTTTCGACTTTGAATCTGAACATCAGCAGTGAGAAGCTAAAATGATGCTTATCTGTTTTTTGGTACGTACGGAAGATATTGTACCTACCTACTTTTAGACGTAGATCTTGGGTCGAAATAATATGTAAATTTGCAGATATTATAAGGCTGTGGTTAGCTGTCATAAAATACTCATCTTAATGTTAAAATGTATGTTTATATTAGATCACGTGAAATGGAACAAAATTATAAGTTTAATAAATAAAATAAAATCAATAAAATTTTAAGGGTGAAACGAAAACTTGTATAATTTTAAGATATAATTACATTTTACATACGAAAAATTACGACACTAAAAAAAGACAAACAATATAGGATTTAGCCTGCGAGATAATGAGATAGAATGATCGGTCTCCTCTTTGTGTGGTGTTTCGTAGCCTATTGGTCTCCTCTTTGTGCGGTGCTTCGTAGCCTCCCCACTCATTGTGATTTTGAAAACCGATGAAACGAAAAAGCGACACTAAAAAGAGTCAAACACATTAATCTATAGGTTTTAACCTGCGAGATAATGAGATAGAATAATCGGTCTCCTCTTTCGCGGTACTCCGGGTACTCCGTGGCCTCCCGGTCTCGTGTGCGGTGTTAGCCTCCCCATTCATTTAATTTTCAATATTTTTTTTTTTTGGGATTTAATTGAATTAAAGGAATGAATTAAAGGAATCAATTCAAAAGGCCAATGGAATCAGACTGAATCGATTCACTCCTGGGAATCATTCTGCCCACGTCTACTTTGAAACCTTTAAGGTCTGTCTGTCTTACAACTCCAAAAATGATTCCGCTCGTACAAGTTACCAGAACAACGGAATAGCATTTAGGATGACAAGCCACAGTTGGCAAGTGTCAAATAAAATATTTTACTGATTAATTTTTTAAATTCCTTTTTTTTTCTAAATGTACGATAATAAAAAATCTAGAGCAGTGGAGCTGTAAAAATTTTTTTGCTTTTTTCTGGCTTCGCTCCAGCTTCATACAAATACCAATTGCTCCAATGAACTATGCCCCAAACACATAATCTTCTCCAAAGTATTTAATAGCAATACATTTTATTTTTATGTTTCCCATTTATTGACAAGTTTTTTGAATTTTTAGTAACTGGGTTCGTAACTATAATTGACGGCTATTGGTGCTAGGAAAGAATAAGAAGTTTTTATGTTTTGTATTTTTTTATAATTTTAGGGAGTTGTCGAGTTCCGCCGATACTGCGTTCACAGCATTGGAAACTGCTGAGGTGCGCCTACAAGGCCCGCTGCCACGCTTGCTGGCTCAAGATGTGCCTCAAGGCCTTCCAGGTGCCCACTGCACTCAAGGCCTCCCTGCAGGCCATGCTGCCCCCCTTCATGAAGCCTCCCTCGCCCAAGGGAGCAGCTCCTGGGCCCCCCTTGGTACCCCCACCACCTCCCACCACCCCGACAAGGACCTCCCCACCTGTCATAGCAGCTCCTACTGCGGCAATATTCCCCAAACTCCCCGTCATCACGGAAAATCAGGACCAAGAAACCACTCCACCCCTTACTGTAAAAAAATCCACCTCACAGAAAAAGATACAAGAAGAAGAACAAAAGGTATTTATAGTTCACTTATTTCTTTTATCGTTGTTGTGCAAGATATTTGAATTGAAGCGTAAAATTGCTGTTAATTTTGCTGTTTGTTAATTTGGTGGAACTGTTTCGTATTTTCTATTAGAGTACTTTTGGAAGCAATTGGCATAAGATATTCAGCTGCATAATGATAACATAATGGCATTTAACATTTTACAGTGCATTTTATCAGATCACGAGAAATAATTTTAAGTGCATAATCTATATATATAAAAATCTCGTGTTTTTGTGGTCTCACTCCTCCGAAACGGCTAGACCGATTTTTATGATTTTTTTATGTATATTTGGTAGGTATGAGAATAGGTCGTAAAGTATATTTTATTCCACTAGGTGATTAGGGTGTCCCTATCCAGAAAATTTTTATTGACAAATTTTTTTTTGTATTTTTTTATTTTTATTTGGCATCAAAAAATACCTATAACCCCAAATTTCCACCCTCCTACCCCCCCGCCCCCCTCCCATTTTTTAATTGCGACCCTCCCATTTTTTAACCTGTTATAGGCCGGGAAAAACAAGGAAATTTCCTAACAAAGCACCACTTTGAATTTTGAATTGAATGTTTTGTGGATTAATTTTGAGCTATCGGTTTTTGTCTGCGATTTTGGCCCTTCTATGTACAGAATTTGTATGAAGAACAAGGACAGAAACGCTTGCGCCAACATTACCCCATATGATGGGTAAAAATTTCATTCACCTTGCAACCCCAGAATATTTTTAAACGATTTTATCTGTGGTATGAAAATGTCAAATTTGCCGCGAATTTTATCTGTCAAGGTTGATGCTTGTTCCTCGACTAAAACATCGTAAAACCTATTAATTTACGTAATTAACGCAAGTAATGTTGTTTTGGTACATAGTTTATTGTTCTAGGAATGTGTTTCGGTCAATAAAATATACGATAGTTCAAAATTAATCCACAAAACATTCAATTCAAAATCGTGTTTTGTTACGAAATTTCCATATTTTTCCTGGAATTTGCCGGCCTTTGACAGGTTAATTACGTAAATTGATAGGTTTTACGATGTTTTCATTAAGTAACACGCATTGACTTTGACAGAAAGAATCGTGGCAAATTTGACATTTTGATGCCACAGATAAAATCATTTAAAAATATTCTGGGGTGCCAGGTGAATAAAATTTTTGCCTATCAAATTACATTCATAGAAGGATCAAAATCGCAGACAAACATTTTTTTTTCGAAATTTTTTCCACGCGCATGCGCACAAACTGCGCGCATCCACGCGTCTCCGGCAAATAAGAGGTTAATCGCGATTTTAGTATTTTTGTATGAACAAATTTAACCATTCGTATTTCAAACAGAACAAGCTTATTTGTGTTGGCTATAGATGGACTGACAAAAAATATCGTACACTCAATTGCTCTTCAAAATTAATATTGTTTTTCTTTATTTCATTTTCCTACTTTAGGATAAAAAATATATAACTTTTTTTTTCACTTCATTTAACTTATAAGAGATCAAACAATGAATATGTCCATTACTTTAGTGAAATACTTTGAATTGAGAAAATGAATGGTTGGTGTTTTTTTGTATTTATCGGCAGTCATCGTTTACAGCGCTCCATTCCTCTTTCTGTCATAGATCCCATCCCCTCACACAATACGTTAGTTATTTTTTATTTAACAACCAAAATATTCACTAGAAATAATTTACATGGCAGAACAACGTTTGCCGGGTCAGCTAGTTATTTTATAATAAGCACACTTCGAATAACAATAACTGAGTTAAGCAATTTTTGCATTTCCGACATTTGCTTATTTTTTTCAGGCAATTAAAACGGATGAAGTTCCGAAAACAGAAAAAACGAAAACCAAAGAAGAAGTGGAAACAGAAGACCCAGCAAGCGGCAGTAGAAAACGCCGACACAATCGGGTCAAAGTCAGAAAGAAAGATAAGGTCGGCTCTGACCACCAGCCGGACAAGAGACAGAAGATGGAGCTGAAGGGACCCAGAGTCAAGCACGTCTGCCGCAGCGCCTCTATTGTCCTCGGACAGCCAATCGCCACATTCCCCCTCAATGAAGACAAGGAAACCTCCGATCACTCTGATGACAATTCTGCCATCGAGAGCGAGAAAGCGGAATCCAAAGAAGTGGAACCTAAAATCCCTGACATTTGTTCTGACTGCGATCCCGTTGTCAAAATCACGTTGGATCATTCTATCGATCACAAAGTCTGTGAGGAGGTTCACTCCAAGGATGTCATCAAAGATGAGGAATCTACTGACAGCTTTGATTCTATGAATTCAACAGATACCAATAAAGAAAATGATCTTGCCGTGTGCAAGATTATTTTCAATGCAAAGGAAGATGGTGATTCGAAGAGTAATGATGATCAAACACTGGAAGTGATCCAAAGGAAACCAAAACAAGCCCTTGGAAACCTTACAAATGTATGTATTATATCATCCGTTTTGTGGAAAGAAATTTAATAATTTATTTTCTGTTATGGTATGAAAATGAATCTTTCTTTATTTTATAGATGCGAATCTCATCCAAGCTACTACAGCAGAAATACAACCAGCAACGGCAGGCGGAGAACATAAGCCTGGACTTCTGGGAGTCGTACGACCCTGACGAGGTCTGCAGCACGGGATGGGGCCTCATCAGCTCCACCAGCTTTAGCGTCAGCAGCGTGTGCTTCCTCTGCGGAAGTCGAGGGAATGAGAAGGTAAGAGAAATACTCTTATTTCATTTCATAAATCAGATATCTGTTCTAAATGTAGATAAAAGAAACTCATGAGGGCGGATAGCGTAGGGAGTGTGGCGAACCCATCGCTCAGGGAGTGGAAACACAAACCTGCAATATCCATCCCAAGCCAAGTATGAGCTACCGTGCTCAGGCTGAATGTCCTGGGGAAAGTGTCACGAACAGTACATCCGAGAAACAAGATCGCATCTCGGAGTATTTAGATCTTACTCCAGCACTTCTTCAATGAAGTTCTCTTCCCTCCTGGGGCCCTCGGGGAACCAAGGTGGGGTGGACTCTTTACTTGTGGGGCCTTTAGGGATCCAAAGGGAGGTGAACACTCCGTCGTGGAGCCTTCGGGGAATTAAGGAGTGGAGAGGAGAGATGAAGCTCTCTTCCCTCGTGGGGCCTTCAGGGAACCAAGGAGAAGTGAAGAGGGGAAATGAGACCTGGGAAGACACATTGTCTAACCAGAAGATATAGCTTCATTTCCAATGACAACTCTGGTGAACTTTATCAAAGGGACTGCGTTGTCCTTAAAGGATTGAGGTAAAATAGGAGATACCACAATGGGCCTATGGCCTAAGTGCTCACGGGAACTAATCGTAAGCCGTCTCTGCAAAGAATAAAATAATAAACAATAACCAGACTAAATAAATAAACATAATAAAATAATAGGTTAACCCTTAAAGTCTATTTGTTCATTTTTCGGAACAACTCGTATAGGTCTCATAGAAATCGTTGTATCTCCCCTACTATCATAATGAGAAATATGTATGATATAAACATTGTTAGAAAGAAAAAAAACACAACACTTTATATTCAAATTTAAAAACTAACCATAAAAGAAGTAAAATACACACCTTTACGAAACCAAAGTTTTTCATCGCAATTTGAAATAAATTTATGTAATTTTGGGAATTTTTTATTAGTTATTAGCAATTTGAGTTAGAAAAAACGTAAGGCGAGTCATTTTTAAAACTTTTTTATGTTTGCATGCAAAATTTTTATATTTCTTTATATTATGTTTATTTCGATAAATAAAATATGAAAGCATATTTTGTCACCTTTAAAAAACAGTTTTTAGTTTTCGGAAACATTCAGAAATATTCCATTTATTTGGATTTTATTCTAAAGCGGAAATATTTTGACCCTCGGACATAATACGGTCGAGGCCTGAGGGGTTAAATCAGATCACTTCTCGTTAGTCATGGTACCAAAAATGCATGTCGTGGAACTACCTACTTTATTTTTATGGAAAATCTTGATTTATTTTTTAAGGTGACCTTCTGTTTGTCCTTGACTGTATTGTGATAATGTTAATATTGCAGGTGATCCACTGCCTTTCGTGCTGCGAGCCGTACCACTTGTTCTGCGCGGAGGGCGGCGCGGGGCCCCCGGAGGCTGGCGGCTGGCTGTGTGGGCGCTGCGAGGGCTGCGCTGGCTGTGGGGGCCGCGGTGGTGCCTCCGGCTGCCGCTCCTGCCGCCGCCGGTTTCACGCCGCCTGTCTCACAGCGGGACACCAGACCAGACCCGACTGGCCGCAGGTAATATGTCATATCACACTCATAATTATCTGTCCTTTGTCGTGAGCTAAATATTGTTTAAGGTTCAGTTGAATTCTTACTGCACAAATCATATGTCGTGCCTTCATCAAGCCTCTCATTATCTCCATACTGACTATGTTACAACTTTTGTAGATCTGCAATGCATGCTTCAAGTGCAAGAGTTGCGACAGCTTCAAGGTGACTAAGTTCCTGGGCAGCTTGCCGTTCTGCTCTCCCTGTTTCCGTCTGCGCCAGAAGGGCAACTACTGCCCACTCTGCCAGGGATGCTATCAGGACAATGATTTTGATAGCAAAGTAAGTGAATTGCAACTATAATATATATAATTTTTTGTGTTAGACATAATTTTTTTTGTAACTCCAAAAATGAATTGTTTCTAAAAAAGTTAAAAATCTATCTTTCAACAATATCTATAGTGTTATTTTATTATGTTGGCTAAGGTAACTAATTGTTTAATTTTAGATGATGGAGTGTGGCTGTTGTTCCCGCTGGGTGCATGCTCGCTGCGAGGGTCTGAGTGGAGAGGGATACCAGCTCCTGTCTGCACTCCCTCCCTCCGTGGAGTACATCTGCCGCCAATGCCTGCCCGAGCCGGCTCCCTGGAGGGCGGCACTGCGCTCCTATCTGCGCGCGCGCCTCACCACCCTGCTCAAGACCCTCGCCAAGAACAAGAATGCCTGCACCCTGCTCAAGCTCACCCCTCACAAGAACACACCCATTTCCAAGAAACCTTGCTTCTGCTCGTCACCAGTTGCTGTCCGGCGACTGCAGTTTGACAGCAAACCAGAACCCGCCCAATTACCAATAGTAGATAAGAAGCCACAAACCCCCATCACCGCCAGGGATAATGCTCGGTTGATTGAAGGAACAAACAGCAATTTCAGCATACTCCCGTCATCCGGTGACCGACCAGAAACAGCTAAAGGCACCGTCCACAAACTGCAAGAATCATTATTACAGAATAATGAAATATGCCTTTCCATCGGGTCATGCGAAACAAAGAAACGAGCTATCAACGAGGCTAAACTTGTTGACCTGGAAACAGATTACGATGATGCTGTTAAAGACTCGTCGCAATCCAGCGAAGATGAGAGAGATAGTGAAATGGAGGACGACAGTGATTCCTACAGCCACACAGGATCCACCTCTGATATTAGTATGAAGTGTTCTTCTGAATCCAGTCAGAATAAAGTGGTCAATATGGAATGTGATGATGAAGCCAAATGTGTTTGTTCAAGTACAGATTCTAGTGACATATCTCCTTCATTACTAAATATTAAAAGGAAAGTTAATTCCAACGAATATACATCCGTGAAAGACTTCAACAGAGATATGCTAGAAGCCATAACCAAGACGGTATCGGTAGAAATAAAGCAAGTTTACAAAGATGTATTTACGGAATCTTTCCCATGGTTTGACTGCGAATTGAACTGTTTGAATCCTAGTCTGGAGATTGAAGATGAAAATGACGATGTGGAGTCTTTGAAAGATGAAGACATTTCTGCATTCTCAGCCAAAAATGAGGGGAAATTCTTAAAGTCTTCCCAAGACCAAACAGTTCCTTCCCTGGAAAGTGATACTGGTTCGAGTTGTGACTACATGTACGAGGACAGCAGCTTACAGGAGACCAGGATATGTGTGCTGTGTAAAAATGTGGGTGAAGGAGACCCGTCCATGGAAGGCAGGCTGCTGTACTGCGGCCAAGGAGACTGGATCCACGCCAACTGTGCTCTGTGGTCTGCCGAAGTGTTTGAAGAGATTGATGGATCCTTGCAGAACATTCAAAGTGCCATATCGAGGGGACGAATGATCAAGTGCTCCAAGTGCTGCTGTAAAGGGGCCAGCGTGGGATGTTGTGCCAAGAATTGCAGTGAGACATATCATTTTACCTGTGCTCGTTTAATCGGTTGTGCATTCCTAGATGATAAAAGAGTGTTTTGCCCGCTTCACTTAGAAGACATAAAAAATAAGGCTTTACAAAAAGACAAAGATTTTGAACTGTCCAGACCAGTGTATGTAGAAATAGATAGAAAGAAAAAGAAATATTGCGATGCGCAAAAGGTGCAATTCCTGCTCGGATCCTTGGCGGTGAAGTGTCTCGGTCGAATAATACCGTCCGTATCAGACTTTGACGATGTTTTAATTCCTGCCGACTTCTTGTGCACTCGACTCTACTGGTCTTCTAAGCAGCCATGGAAAATAGTCAAGTACACCATCCGCACCAAGCTGCTTCTCACTGAGCCTTCTCCCGCCTTTGACTTGGGTGTCAACATCACCCTGGATCACTCCATGAAGCCAAACACTGTAGATAGAATATTAGCTGAAATTGGCTCGTGGCACAAGTCACTTGAAACTGAAAGACATTCCATAATGGTATCCAAAAAGGTCAAATCACCAATCAAATTTGGCACAGCCAGTGTATCTTTGGAAGATTTCGCTGTGAAGCAAGTAATGGAACACATGTTGGACATAGTCTGTAGACAAGATCCGCAGGAAGACACTCCAGAAGAAGAGCCCCAGAATACTGCGGATCTTTTGCCCCCTGAATTAAAGGATGCTATATTCGAAGATCTAAACCATGACTTGTTGGATGGGATATCTATGCAAGACATATTCCCCAAATTAATGTCCTACGAAGATCTCATCGCAATAGATTTAAAAAATGAGGGTAATTTTGGAAGTGAAATGGTGAAGGAAAGCAAATCCTTGAGCAATTCAGATGATGCTTCCAAGCAGTCTGACGAAATGCCTGGCCAGGATTTGAAATTAAAGAAAAGCTTCTACGTGTCCAACAGTAATGCCGCCGAACACTGGCTCGATGGAAAATCTGCCGCTCAAGACCTGCTGGAAGATTTGCTCAGCCAAGGTGAGACAGGAAGGGAACTGAAAAGGAGCAAATCTGAGCTCTTCATTCAGGGAACAAATCTCAAAGGTCTCACAGGTAACCGGAGTCATCAAAGATCTTGCAGCCTAACTTGGAGCTGCAAATTTGACGGAACCCTGACTTCTACACTTAAAAGGTGCAAAATTCCCAGACCCGGTTTAATGCCACGCTCCGAATCTAATGGGAATGTAGTTATGGTGGTAGATGGAACATCTGACCTCGTAGTCAGCTTAAATCCCAAAGTTAAGATTGACGAATTGCCTTCGGAGCCGAGACCATGGCAGTCCAAAGTGAGTAAAATGCAGATTGACGAGGCAGTCAGTAATATCCCAGGAAGAGAATTACCTGCCGACACATTAGATAATACCTCTAACTCTGAAACTGCAATTGAAAAAATTGATTCAAAATCAGAGCTAGCACATGGTGAACTAGACAAGTCCAGTGAATCTGAACAAGTAATTGACTTCTATACGAAAATACACTGCAGTCCAATTTCTCAACTAGACGGTGCAGACGACTTTGGCTCAGACCTTAGTGACTGCAGTTCTCCTCCAATGAGTCCCAGAACTGTGGAGAACACTGAATTTTCTCCAATCTTGCAATTGGATGGAGCGGATGATATTTCCAGCAGCAGCAGTGAAGGAGGTTCACCTCCCAGAGACCAAAACACAACTGTGTTCTTTAGACCCAACGAGACCCAGATTGCCATGACTATCGCCGCAACAAATTCCAACAACATAATCAACACCAACGATTTAATAATGAGGTCTCCCTTAGATGAAAATGTTCTGAGAATAGGTCAAACTGACCAAACAGTCAGGTGCGACAGGTGTCATTGCACATACAGAAATAAAGACTCATTCAACCGTCACCTGCCGAACTGTGATATGATGTCCACAAGTGAAAGTGAAGGAGAAACACCAAAGTCTCCCGAATCTAGAACATTGACAACTTTGCAAAATGCTTTCAATGGATCTTTTATTCAACCTTCTTTCATCAACCAACAAAATGTGATGTTTGAAAACTCGGAGCAATTCAGCTGTCCGGCCCCGGGGCCTGTGAGCAATCGCAGAACTTCAGTGAACACCAGACAGATTACCATCAATGGAACTATTGTAGAAACACAATCGCCCGGACCGCCCAGTCCTGCCCTCAATAAGAGCAATATGTCTGATTACAACCTCCATTCGCAAGATGTCTTAAGACCGATGAATATTAGATCTCCAAAAGTGTCCATGCCGCAAGGAATTTTACCCCAGCCCCAAATCATGGTCTCTCACGTGCCAATAAGTCCATCCAAGAATCAATCCATGGGTAACATGAAAGGAAACATTATCCATTCTCAAGGGAATTATAACATCTGTGTGAAACCAAATTCAGGCTTGCAGGCAATCCATCCATCCAATTCAGGACTTACTCAAATTTTACCAAACAATGGAAACATTCAAGCTGTTCTTTCGGGACATCCCAACCAACTGTTAACATTATCTGGCCCACAACAAAACATTATATCAAATATGCACAATAAAGGACCTATTATGCAAACTTTCTCCAGTATCCCACACAGTCAAACTATATCTGTGCCTATAAATTCCATACATGGAATGAATTCATCCATCGGTAACAACATAAGTACCTTTGTGAGGCCAGGGATATCTTTTCAAAATGCTCCTACCATTTTAATGCCATCCTCGTGCAACTCAAGAATGTCATCCCCCAATGTGCAGCCGAAGAATACTATGATACTCCCGCAGGGCAATCAAAAGTCTCCCAAGAAATCTCCACAAGTTCAACCTAAGCCAATATTCCAAGCAACTAGAGGAAGAGGCAGAGCTGTTAATAAAGCCCCTACAATTAAGAGACAAACGAAAATGGATACTAAACCAATGACTAATATTGTATCAGGTCTTCCTTTAGGGGCAAACAACTCTGTGATTCAATTTCAAAATAATGGACCGAATAATCAACCTTCTATCATTGTGCAACAAGTTGGCAACCAAAACATAATGTCTTATGTAGAGGCTCTTCAGCAGCAGCAACAGGGACAGAACATGCAGTACATCGCCACCATCGCCCCTCAAGGAGACTACAAGCCAGCCACACAATACATCTCTCAGATGCCGCAGACATTCCAGATACAACAGACCGAGTCTGGGGGCCTGGTGGCCGTGCCCAGTGGAGGCATTCCCGTGTTCCTTCCTCAGGGAGGCGTCGGCATTCTCCCTCAGGGGTCTCTCCAACAAGGAGCAACACTTTTACCCCAAGGTACAATACAAACTCAAAATGGCACCACAATACTTCCGCAGGGGACCATTCAGACCCAGAATGGAACAACAACCATATTACCACAAGGTACCACCATCCAAGGACTGACACAAGGTAACATGCAAAATCAAGGACCGACATTAGTTTCTGCTAACGGAATGCAGTCTCAGGGAGGCACCATTGTGCCACACAACAACATGAACAGCTCACAAAACCTTCAGTCTGCATTGCAAGGTCAAGGAATTACCTTGAATTCTCAACAGCAGGGAACTATTCTGCCGCAAGGAACAATATTACCTCAAGGCTTGCAGTTTTGTAATGATCAAGTTATACTGGGATCCACCCCGACATTGGAAATGGTGACAGATTCTTCTGGGTGCATGTACCTGACGCAATCGCAGCCAGTTTATTATGGCTTGGAAACTATCGTACAAAACACAGTCATGTCATCCCAACAGTTTGTGTCCACGGCCATGCCAGGGGTACTTGCGCAGAACAGCAGTTTCTCAGCTACAACAACTCAAGTGTTCCAAGCCAGTAAGATTGAACCTATCGTAGAAATGCCTACAGGCTATGTGGTTGTCAACAATGTTCCCCAGGAAAATATAGTGGTTTCACAGCCACAATCTATCCAAAATCATAAGAATATCAAGACTATTCATGGACCTAACATTACCATTCAACCGGCTTCAGATAAGATGAATGTTAACCAGAACAGACATGGAATTAAGGCAATGCCCATACAATCCAATCAGCCCATATTTAGCTTAGGGCAACCTCAACAAATGGGAAACACCTTGTCCATTCAGACTATTCAGCCCCGTAATATGGCTGGAGGTAAACAGAACATTAGCATCCAGCCAATGCAGTCCAACGTCATCCAATCTGGTGGAATACATATCCCAGTAAATACTTCTCAAATGCAACAGGGCACTTTCTCTATTGGCAGCATGCCAATTCATATAGGGCAACCCATTGTGACAAATGCAAATATAGGCGGGAATAATACATCCAAAAACCAGTCTTCAATATCCCATAATAATATTAATCAGTCTAACGTTCAAGATAACTCTGGAAACAGCCACGATACATCCCATCAGCAGCTTCTGAGGCCAAATATTCCTCAACATGTATGGAGATCTACGCAGAATGCTGTGCAAACTTCTTCTTCGGAGACTAACTCTAAAGGACATCAGTTGGTAACCAGTTCAGAAGCTCAGATTCACACCACTCAAAAGATTATTTCCAGTAATATCAATAATGGCAATCAGATCGTCCACACACCAAACAGCTCCAACTTGATTTTGAGTACCTCCGTTAATAATTCCAGAAGTTACACAGCTCAGTTCAGTCAACCTGTGTTTAGTGAAGCTACCATGCAGTCCAAGATGCATCAAGCGGCCATGGAAGGCAATAATGCTAATACACATCATTCATCGCCCAGCACTTTCAGCGGCTCAGTGTCACACAATAATACCTTTGTATCGGTCGCATCCTCACTACCCCAGAACACTTCCTACATGATAAGTGGACCAATGAATCAACAAATCCATTCAACTACGGTCGCCACTTCACCGAGAATAAAGGAAATGGATAATTCTGGCAATTCGCAGAACATGATTCACGTAAGCAGTGAACAGATGCATCATTCCAGCAATAATGAAACCAGCCAATCCAGCAAACAAGGCAATGCCAATAGCAACTTGTGCGGGACACATAGAAATAACTCCACAAACATCTCTGACAATAGTAGCAACTCTAATAATGGAAATGTCGTCCATCTACCTAACAATATGATGAATCTAACATTGCAAGGAGAAAAATTGTACCAAATCTCCGCATCAAGCAATAATTCTGGAACCTCGCTACTGAACAACTCACCATCTGTGAATAATATCCATGGCCAAATTGGTTGCAATATACAAATGCATGTAAACAATATGAACCGTCCACAAAATAGTAATATCAACAGTAACCACGGTCAGATAATAAATACTTCAAATAATCATATTCATGTAGCAAATGGAAATGCTAATCAAATGCACTGCGTAAATAACACTAACATGAACAACTGCGGTCAACACCCATCCTTGGGAAATAACAATAATAATAACCAACACCAGATGATCAACAATATCTGTGCCAACCAATCTCAGTTGGTGAATTCAAATAATATGTCCAGCAACAGCAACCAGCAGTCAATACTACAGCAGGGTAATCAGCACATCATACACACACACAACCAGAACAATGTTTCGGGAAGTCAGCAGCAAATGATGAACCAGAACATGTCTGGGAACCAACACCACATTAACCACGGCAACATGTCTGGAAACCAATCGCAAATGATTCATCAAAACAACGTTTCCGCTAATCAATCTCAAATGTCCAATCACAACAATGCCCCAGGAAACCAGCTGCTAATCAATCAAGGCAACATACCCAGTAACCACCAACAGATGATACATCAAAACATTGGAAATCAGCAAATTAACCAAATAATGAACCAGTCTGGAAATCAACATCAGATCATGAACCAATCTGGAAACCAGCAAGTCAATCACATCGCTGTCAACCAACAGCAAATGCTAAGCCAGTCCAATGCTGGAAATCAACATCAAATCATGAACCAAAATAATGGGTCAGTCAATCAACAAATGATTAGTCAAAACAATAGCCAGCATCACATTATGAGCCAAAATAATATAAGCCAAATTATTGGTTCCGGAAATGGACACCAGATCATCAATCAAAACCAAATGCCCGGTCCGAGCAACAACCATCAGTTAGGCAATAACAACATGAATAATCATCATCACAACATGACCAATAATCAAATGCAGAATCATTGCGGCTCAGTTGGACAAATGCAAATCACAAACAACTCATCTAATAGCACCATGCATGGGCAGTTATTCAATAACCAAATGCATATCTCTAACAATAATGGCATAAATAATAGTCATATGAACATGTGCAGCAATAACAGGCAACTAGTAACTGGAGCCAATAATAACAGTCACGTTCAAGTGATTGATCATGCAAATTCTCTGAGCAGCGGAGATAATCATATGCAAATGGTCGGCAACTCTAGTGAGAGAAATCAAATACATCTGAACAACCTCACTTCTTCCAATCAGATTAATATGCACGGGGCTCAGATTCAATTGAACAATCAAATGCAATTGAATAACAATCAAATACAAATGTCAAATAGTCAATTACAGATGGCTAGTAATTCTAATTCCAAAAATCAACATTCAACTGGAAGTGAACGTTGCGAAATCTCCGTCTCTAACAATAGTAGTAATCCCCAATATCAATTGGCTCCCAACCAAATGAATGATCAAATGTTTGTTTTAAACAGCAGTGCAAACAATCAAGATAACAATGCTGGCACTTTCAACCAAATTCATTTGAATAATTCCATTCACAATCAAAACCAGCCGCCGCAGATGATGCATCATAATTCCCAAATGCAGAGCAACAGTGCTAATCCTCAGCCGTGTCAACCTCAGGGAGGAAAACCTTTGATTCAAAACCACGAAATGTTCAACAGCACCAAAACTATAACTCTCGAAGGTGTTGGCAATTCTATGACTATAATATCTACTGAAGATGAAGTTTCCAAAGTACCTACTCAGATTCCATCCAACAAACTGAATAACCCTGTTCTGTCCATCTCTAATACCCCTATGGGATACATTCAGATGAATGCCAATAATAAACAGATTATCAATTTCCCAGAGAGAAGTCAAGTTTCACATCTACCAAATTCTGGAACAATGAATGCTCAAATTTCAAATACAAATCACAATAGGCCTGTCATTACGGTAGGTCAAGTAGACTTGATGCCCCAAACTGTGAATCTGGATACATCGGACATGCAGTCAACCAGTATAAGTAATGAAACCCAATCATCGGGTATGCCACTAATTAACATAAGCAATGGCGCATTGACAATACCTCCGCTTTCCAATTCAATAAACAAACATATTAATCTGCCGCAGCACAACATCGGAAATAGTTGTATGAACCAAGCAGTGACTAATTCCGCGAGTCACCCAAGCAATTTGCTCACTCAAATGCCCAATTTGCAAAGTGCTCATAACCTGCAAGTGCACAGCGGTAATGTCAACAATCCAATCAATTTGCCAGCCCAAAATATAAACACCACTATAAACTTGCCTACTCAAAGCAGCTCAAGTATAAATCTACCTAAAGCACCTCCGCATCAAAGTGGCATTCCAACCAATGTTGTGAATCCGATCCCACAATCCATGAGACCCATGAACAGGGTACTACCCATCCACAGGGACGCCCAGGCTGCCAAGGTGTCAGGTAAACCTAAAACCAAGGTGGAACCTACACCCAAACCGCCGGCGCCACGCAGTATAGATATGCCAGACTTGAATGCTAAAGAGGAAGAGATGGTTATAGACCATGACCTCAACAAAGCCATCAGTGAATCCAAAACTTTAATGGAGATAGAAGAGCGAAAGAACTCCCAACTGGCTAGTACACAAGTTCCTTCAGTTGTCGCTGAAACTCCCATCATTGCAACGGTGAAGACAGACATCAAACCGAGCAACTCTGAAAGTGTAAACGCTAGCTTCAAAATTCTCATTCAGAAAAAAACATCATCTGGAAATGTCTACAAGATATCGCCCAAGAGCATCAAAGACAAAGAAAATTTGGACACTGAAACAACAAAACCTCTGACCCAAAAAATTGATGTTGGCAAAATGTCAAGGGAGACCTTAAAACTACAGAATTTACCATCCGTCAGTAGGAAAGTGCATATGAGAGGAAAAGCGGGACTGGAAAATAGATCAAGCATCAAAATGACCAAGCAGCCACCTTCCGGGGGGAGGATTCCTAAGGATGATGGACCAAAGATGATTTATGAGATCAGTTCGGAAGATGGCTTTACGTACTCCTCAACATCCCTGTCCGACCTGTGGGCCAAGGTCCTGGAGGCGGTGCAGAGTGCGAGAAAGCTTCACGGCCTAAGCCCCATTCAGTACAGCCCCTCACACCCGACTATCAGCATGGCGGAGGCCCAGATTCTAGGACTCCACAATAATGCACTCAAATACTTGATCGAGCAATTACCTGGGGTAAGTTTCACATGAAACATTTTATTCAAAATATTATTTTAATAACCAGTTGCAGCTCTGATACATGTCCTCATACACCAAAACTGCGATTCAAACTTATCAATTCTTTTATCTTTTACTTAATTTCCCAACACAATTTTTGCTAATATTACTGTAAGATTACAAGAGACCAAATTCACTAAAGCACCATTTTTCTCAGTGTAGGAAGTTTTAATGTTTAGATATCAAATAGTATACAGCACTTCTTGGATAATATTAACTCAGCAACGTAAGCAGATATACGCGTTAATATGACAGTAGCAGTCAAGTACAATAAGCGTGTTTTCATGAAAACGTGTATGTTTCCACAGAAATCGTTATAACTACGTTATTGTTCTAGTGACATTCCTAAAACAAAAAGTAAAAGGTCGATAATGAATCAAAATTGCACATACATCCCTATTCAAGTTGTCCATAGAAATACATAAAAAGACCTATTCTGTCAGACACACGGTTGATACATATTTTACCTGCCAACTCGCCTACGGGCCGCTAGACATTGTTAATTTTTATTAAATATTCTTGTACGAAATGATAAAAAAGTGAGGTGACTAAATTGTTTGTTATACATTTATACAATAGAACAGGGGTCAATAGAACTTTTGGCAGGAAAGGGCCACAAGTTGGCAAAATAAACTAAAGGCGGGCCGCACTTGTGATATTAACCCTAGAAACCCAATATACCTACTTATCCCTTTCCGACCGGCAAAAAATGTCAGAATTTTGATGGGCCTCACCAGTAAAGCTCTTAATTATGATTTCTTGGGGCTGGGCGACTTACTGGTTTAACCATGTGCGCGTGATGGCACCCTGCATAAGCGGCTCCCGCACGATCGATCGACACCGGTGTGGTTCCCAAAAACAGATTTATTTGCTGAAAAGATTTTTTAAAAGACAAGCTCACGCTCGTATGAAGCCGGTCGGAAAGGGTTATAATATATTTATGTCTGTGAGCATATCAGAGATTAGTTTGTTTTTACCTTGAAGCCACATTACATTTAGCGTATTTTAATTCTCGAGTTACATCTGTCAAAAATCCAAGGTCTATTAACCATTGAGCTCTGGAATAGATTTGCCTTTTCATTCATGGAATAGATTTCTTTTGAAGTGTTGATTCCTCTAACAAATATTAAAAGCTGGGCAGTATCTGAAACGCCATTACTTTCATCGGTAGCTAAAGAGAACCATTCAAATTGTTGTGCTTTTTCCCGGAGTTGCTGACATAAATTGTCGCCCAAATGTTCAGTTAGCCGAGTACACGTTCTTGCAGAAAGACTTATATTTTCAAATTTCTTTTTTTGGTCTGGACACACCTCCTCAGCCATCCTCCTCACATCTAAGGCACATTGTTTTACTAAGTTCACTGTCAGTATACGGAATTTCCAAGACTTCACAAGAATTTCCGCTACCCTTAAACTTGCACGTATACTCGACTCGTTACTTTGACCTTGAACCTTAAAAACATTTTGTTAGTTCTTTACTGAAGATTTGAGTGTGTTAATTTTATTTTTCCGCGATTCACCCACTAGGCATGCAAATTTAGCTTTATGCTCGGTATGATAGTGGCGTTTGACGTTATATTCTTTTTGTATAGTAAGGGTTTTTGACATATTAAGCATAGCGGTTTACCATTGCAATTAATAAATCTGTCCATGCATCGATACCCTATTTTCTTCTATTAACTTCCTTTTTTTTTCAAACCATCAGTAACTGTAACAATAAAAGCATTGTCTTGTAATAAAAATGTCACTTTGTAATGCGGCGTCCTACGTGAGCGATCTTACTGCAAATCGCTTACTTGCGTAGATCGTAATCTTATATTAGTGTAAAATAAATAGGAATCTCGCACTTACCGAAATTAAAATAAAAAATGGTATTCGTACGGCACAGATGAAATAACTTGTTTCACTAACCATGCAGCGAAGCGATTGACGGAGCGCGGGAAGCAACTGTCATCGCTGACATTCATTTCAATCTGAGCGGGGAAGTCGTTCTGCCCGCGCATCGCTCATGTGTTCGTTCGGGGGCAGAGTAGGGTAGGGTCAAGAGTCTTACCCACTGGACTACGACCTCTGTAGTCCAGTGGGTAAGACTCTTGACTCCCAAACCGGAGGTCGCGGGTTCGAACCCGGCATGCGCAAATAAATTTTATTTGATTAATTTGTGTTATTTCACAATTAATTCATTTAAAATAATATATAGTATATTTGCGGCATGTTCCAGAGTGGAAGATACTATCAGTATCGCCCTGGTGTAAGACCACCATTCAGAATTGAAACGTTGCTTGAAAATGGCTTTAGCCGTGTTTAGTGACCAGATCTGAATAGCCAGGTACTTCCCAACCTTCCTCTTCCCCACCTCCTTCCCCTCCCCACTACCTTCAGCCTCACAACATACCCCAATTGGGGATGCCATAGTCTCACTGGCTCCAGACGGGAGCAGTTGAGATTCTTGTGCGGTATTCACTGTAAAAAAAAAAAAAAAAAAAAAAAAAGAGTGAAGCGCATTCTTAATAGCTCATTTACACTCTCGCTTCGTGCCTTACCTCACGTCTCGTCTCGCCACTTGCACGAGAGTGTAAAAGAGCTATCAAAGCTGCGCTTGCTCATTAATTAATGCATTTATTTTTAGCTGGCTTAACCATTATGGTGTATGGCTTAATAAATAGAGAAAAAAATTCATTTATTTTGACATTTATAACTTACTAGCTGCTCCGGCGAACTTCGTACCCCCTCAGAATAAATAACTATTGTGTTAATTTATTAGCTGAATTAAATTCAGTTTTTTATTAACCAGTCAAAGGCCATGACATTTAGCGGAAATTCGCGGAACTTCGCAAAAAAACACTAAAAAACCACCACTTTGAATTTTGAATTGAATGTTTTGTTGATAAATTTTGAGCTATTGTATATTTTATTAACTGAAACACGTTCACATCACAATAAACTATCTACGAAAACCACATTACTTGCATTTATTACGTAAATTAATAGGTTTTATGATCGTTTTATTCGCGATACACCCATTAATTGTGACCGTTAAATTCGCGGCAAATTCTGACAGCCGATTGTCATAGAAGAAATCGTTTTAAAAATATTCCAGGGTGACAAGGTGAATGAAACTTGTAGCGTCTCCGAGAGTAATGACGGCGCAAGCGATTCTGACACTGTTCTTCATACAAATTGTGTACATAGAAGGGCCAAAATTGTAGACCAAAAGTTTTTTGTCGGAAGTATTATTCAAATATTTGAATTATTTTCTCGCACATGCGCATATGACGCGCGCGCCGGCGCGTCTCCGGCCTCCCAGCGGTTAAGTTAAAAATTACACAACGAAGCAATTATCGATCCGCAACTGTCCGTGTTTTGTATCAGAGATGACCTTGTATACGAATTTATATTTTTGTGATTTTCTTACTTTTCCACTTACTTATCCATAAATTACGTCACACGAATTTCGTGATATTTTTTACCCTCCCCCCCCCGTCCCTGTCACACATCGTCACATTTATGAGACCCTTCCCTTCTAGTATGACATCTAAAAATAATCAAAACAGTAGTTCAATTTTTTTACATGTGTCGTTACAGAGCTGATGACCACCTACTCCCCTCCCCCCCCCCCCCCCTTAATGTGTGACGTAATTTATGGATGGCCCCTTACGGGAATTGCGTTTCATTTTCTTTATACGTGTGAGGGAAATTTATTATAATTATTGTATTTTTCCTTTGGAAGGGTGAAGACACACGTTAACCGTTTGTCTCATTTCCGACTGTTGACATTTAATGTGTAAGAAAGAGACTAAGCATTATATGTTAAAGAACAAAAGCGAAACAATCAGCTCATTGACGTTTGACGTTTTTGAATTTTTGGAATTCACGCAAACTTCAACTAACACGACATTGTTACAGCTCTTTCAAAAGATGAAAATTCATTCCATACAAAATGTTTGAGGAAATTAATTTTCTTCATAACTTTCTTTTTCGTGAATTTTTGCGACGTTTTGATAGTTATTCTGTTACCGGGGCGGAGACAAATCCAACAAATCAAAGATCATCAAAATCGGTTCAGCCTTTCTCGAGTTATAAATAGTGTAACTAACCCGACTTTGTTTTATATATTAAGATTTACAAAACATTCACGGGCCGCAAGTAAGACGTCCGCGGGCTGCCGACCGCTGCAATAGAAAAAGTATTGTTTTTTTTTTTACATAATCCGTGATTTTAGAACCGTTTTCACATAAAAACATCATGTGAGTCATTTTTACATTTTTTTTATGTTTGCATTCTAAATTTTAATATATACAAATGTTAATATTTATTTGTAATATAACAATTTGAAAGCTTATTTTGTAACCTTTCAAAAACAGTTTTTAGTATTCGGCTACGTTCAGAAATGTTTCATTTGTAGAGCTTTAATTGTGAAGCGGAAATAACTCGTAAATCTGACATTTCGTGATGTAAAAAGTGCATATTCGAGATAGATCGGAGTGGTTAATCAAGTATCGCTGTATAATTTTTTGTTTGTTTATTAAAAGAATTTAAGGTGAGTAAATTAGAATTTACATTAGGTTTTTACTTATGTATTCTGATTTAATATTAATAAAAGTATTAAAAATGCCATGTCACCTTTACGTTAGTTTCTTACGTAAATGACTTATGGCAAAATTACCAATGTAAACGACACCGTAATTTATAGAAAGTTACAAATGACAATCAAGTGTGACAAAGTTTGAAAACACCTCTTCCTTAGTTTTACTGTATTCTCGATAATTGTTTATGAAGCACATGGTAACCGGATAAAACAAAACACGTTAAAATAATAGATTAGGTTGGCATTTTTTCCTTCAGCTTTGATGTCCTGTTTTGTCATGGAACCGAAGCAATGACCACCGTATGTACGGTGAATCGTGTGACGTCATCACTCCTGAAAAATTACTGTAGGATTGGGCAATCAGCTGATCAAGTACCGCCATTTTGAATAGCGTTATTCGAAGCATTCTCCCTAGAAGTAGCATTATTATTTTTTTGTGCAGTAGTTTTTCAATATTCAAAATAATAGAGATAAACTAATAGAGATACCTCTATTTTTGATACTGAATTATTTAGGCTTGAATATTGTTTCAATAAACACAACGACTAAATCTCTATAAACAGTGTGAAATAACGAATAACATGAAATATTGTTAATACTGATGGCTTATGTCATACCTACATAATCAAAGATTTCAATACAATGACTGGTGACGCGTGACGTCAGCACTAACCATTCAGTAATACCAACTTCACAGTGTGTTTTGACGAGAGGTTTAAAAATGCACTTTTTGATAATTTTTTAAGAACTCTACTTTTAATATTATGAAATAAAACTTATATATTCAGAATCAGCGTTTGTTGGTCTATATGAACATATTTTTTTAAAGCCATAATATTTTTCACTGGAGTTCCTTATTGTATACACCGTGTCTGGAAACTCGTAGTCCAAGCGAGAATCTACATCACATAAAGGATCCAAAAAACAAACATGCAGTTAAAAAAAAAAAAAAAACTTTTTGAGCCGGGTACTCTTCAAATTTGACCTAAAAAAATCCAACTTCAGACTTGATATAATTAATTACTTTATAATTATAAATCTCTATTCTTTAATTACCTACTGTATATACGTATTTTGTTTTTTGATATTAACTTTCGTACGTATGCAACTTTTAAACACTTTTACTGTACTTATGATGTACTTTTTGTTTTTGTAGTTATAAATCTTCATTTTTTTTTGTTCAATAAAGATATCAATGATTCATATCAATGATTTACTTGAAAACCCAACTTCAGACTTGATTTACTCGAAAACGAAAGCTCAGATCAGAAAAAGTTGTACTGCAAAATCTACTCCAAGTGTGAAGTGGATTTACAGTTTCCCGCTTGTACTAGAAGTTTGGGGACATTATCCAGTATATTAGGTTAAATGTAGTTATACTTATCACTAATTGATCTCTTGTCACTTCCCCAGGCCAGCAGATGCTCCAAGTACCGCGCCAAGCACGGCTGCAAGCTCCAGACGGCCTGGGAGCCCGAGGGGGAGAGCCTGCGCGAGAGCATGTGGGGCTGTGCGAGGGCGGGGCCTGCCCCCCGCTTCGCACCCTGCACTGACACCTTCAGCTGGCTGGCCTCCGCGCACAGGGAGCCCCCGCTGCCTCTCATGGACACTGAAGGTGTCGTCTCGAGGTAGGCAGAATAATGATTTAGTACTAACAATATTTCTCAATAAGATATCACTTTAATTGATTTGTGCCTTGCCTTTCTTAAGTCCTGTCTCCAGCGAGCTCCGCTATTAACGTTTGGCCGTGACAATCCCCCAAACATCACTATTAACATGTGTATATATTGACAATTTTTGTTGTGTTTCGAGCTTTCAATGCTCAACGGAAAACATTCCATAAACATCCCATCCCGGGTGAAGCGGGAAGGCCGGCGGGGGGTGATAATTCATTTTTTGACAGGAGCCACGCGATGCGGTCATTTATTGAGAATAAACGGAACGGTTTTATGTGCAATGAGCGAGCATAATCACGAGTTTAAAATATGATAATTAAAACAATAAAATTATACTATAATATCAAATATTAATATAATTATTCTGTTTTTGATGTGAATATTTACGCACTGGAAATTTTTAAAAGGTCACTTTAGGTCCTACAATAATTGATATTAGTCAGAAATCTTTCCTGATAAATAAATATCTGTGTTTTCTCCCCGATGTAGAACAATGGCATTTGGATGTAGCATCTTTTCTTTATCAGAACACATTTTAACATTTATGTAAACGACAAACGTCAAGTTTTTTGGTGTTATGTCAACTGCGTGGACCTAATAATACTTTCGTAATGGATGATTATTTCTTTCGTGAACTCACTTGTAAATAAAGTCTATTAATTTTAAAAATTGGTTTCAGAGACACGGAAGAAATTGACCAATTCTACTCGGTATTCTGTTTTTGATGTGCACGTAATTATTCACGCACTCTAAATTCTTAATAGTAATTTTAGGTCGTGCAATAATCAATATTAGTCGGAAATCTTTCCTGATAAATAAATATCTATTAAAATATCTGTGTTTTCTTACTTGATGTAGCATCTATTTTTCATCAGAATGCATTCATGAAAGTGTTCATTGCGTACGCGTGGACAGGTCCTTCCCCCGTCCACTAGCCAAGTTGTGTGGACTGCGCGAACTTCACCCCAATCTTTCAACCGTGTTTCAACAAACGGAGGTGACGAAAAACAAAAAAAATTTATAGTGATATTTGAGGGATTGTCACAGAAAATGTTAATGGCGGAGCTCGCTGGAGACCTGACTTTTTTTAGATTTTTATGAACTTAATTTCTTTCACAAGGTAGGACATAATTTCACTGTAGAAAAAAACACCTCATCTGTCTTGATGATGGGCATTGTGTTATTATGTTGTCTGGATTGAAAATTGAAATTTTAAACCAGTGTAGAATCACCCCTGGTCTTAATCTATAATTTGATTTGTATTTCAGGCGTTTGACAAGCACCACATTACCAATGGCGATGCGTTTCCGACACCTCAAGGAGACTTCCAAGCAAGCCGTGGGAGTTTACCGATCACACATCCATGGAAGAGGATTATTCTGCAGAAGAGATATTGAAGCCGGTATGTAAATTTATAACCTATTAAAACTGGGAAAAGACATGTTTTTCTAAATCAATTGTTCGAATTTACAGTTTTTCGAAAGACTAATTTTTCGAACAGCAATTGGCCGAAAATTTTCATGCACCAAAAACTGACTTTTCTCGAAAATGGAAATGACGAATGCGACCAAATAAGCAAAATTTGCATACTAGTAATGGCCAATTCTTACCTCACTAATCTAGATTCTGTTAATGAAAATGAGGTACGAATTGAACATTTACTGCAGCCACAGTTTCAAAATGAAGCATTTGTGGAATATTTCAATGATGATGAGTGGTCAACTGATGACGATATGCCAATGTCTGACAGTGGCCTGTCTGACTCACCATCATCAAAATATTCCACAAATGCCTCATTTTTTAAATGATGGTCTGGTAAATTATCAGTTTGTACCTCATTTTCATCAACAATCTGGATCAGTGATCTAAGAATTGGCCTTTACTAGTGGTTGCATGCAAATTTTGCTTATTTGGTCGCATTTGTCATATTCCAGAAAAGTCAGTTTTTGGTGCACTGATAAGCAACTGATTTTTTTGCATAGAATTTTTAAGTTAGTTTTAAGTTTGCTCGTGAATGACACGGATGTGTGGAAACCGGTTGCAAAATTTTTTAAATTAAAGTAACAAATTTACATTGAAAATTAAAACTCTTCGAAACAAAACTGAAAAAGAATTTAAAGAAAACACCTTAGTCGCCCATAATCCTACCGTACCAAAATTGGTTGATAAATTGTGTTACCTATGATTTTGGTTACAATATAAAAAACACAGTTTACATGTTGATATAAAACATATTTTTTCATAAACTTTTAAACTATTGGAATACACGGCACATTTTGACAGCCTCCGTGGTCGAGGTGTAAGTAAGCCTTATTAAGGGGTGCGACCTTTCGGAATGCCCGGGTTTAAAAGGGAATAACCAGACACAACCGGAAATATATCATTTTTAAATAAAATTCTAGACGTATTGACTTTTTTCCACAAAAAAGTATAAATCGATTTTGAAAGATTGTTGTTTTATCTAGTAAAGGTATGTTTTGAATTTTGAGAAAAAATGTTTATTTTTAGTATAATAAGGGGTTATACCGTAGGTCTTTGGCAGATTTGTTAAATTTTGTATTTATTTATTTATTTAACGCCCAAAGGGCTTTTACATTTTGGTAGTACAAATAAATCATGACAGATTATTTTTAAACATATACAGAAATAATAAAAATAAAATTTGATAAAAAAGCACACAAGTCATAAAAATACAAAAATACAGCGATTTCATAGGTTTTCAGAAAAACAGATAGGTTTATGAATAGTTTTGGAATAAGTTTTTTACAAGATCAAAGTTTATGTTAAATATGCCAATATCACCTAAGTACTGATTTCCCATAGTGTGAAATCGTTGTATCGGAGAGTGGGCAATGTAGTTCCGCTTATGAATGCTACAGTAGAATAGTGTATTTTGTTGTGTAGTTACTGTCGGTATTCGTAAGTTTATGAGTTGCAGTAGTTCGCAACAGTCAAATTTAGAGTTAAGTATTTTGAATAAAAATGTTAAGTCGTTTATTTTACGTCTGTCTTCTAGAGTGTGTATTTTTAAAACATTCAATAATAAATAATATTTCAAGTCTTCTAGTGGGATATTTAATTTAAAATTTATAAAATGCAGAAAATTTTTTTTGTATTCGCTCAATGTTATTAATGTGAATTTTGTAAGATGGAGACCAAACTACCGAGTTATATTCCATTAGGCTTCTAACTAGAGATACATATAATAATTTAATGACTTGTATGGAATTAAAGTTTTTGGTTGTTCTTAATAGGAAGCCTAGTGTTTTCATACCTTTGTTTACAATTTGGTGGATATGATTGGCGAAACTTAGTTTTTCATCCAAAATAATTCCAAGATCTCTCATTTCCGTGACTCTTTCTAAAGCTGTGTTATTGATGGAATATTCGAATAAAACAGGATTTTTATTTCTGAAGAAAGTCAAGGTTTTGCACTTTTCTACATTTAAGAATAAATTATTTTGAAAGCACCAATCTTTAAACATACTAATATTTGACTGAAGTATATGGCAATGATTTACATCAGTTATTTTCTTGTATAGCTTGATGTCATCAGCAAAGAGCAATACCTCGACATTGTTGAAGCAATTGGTTATATCATTGATGAAAATCAGGAACAAAACCGGGCCAAGGTGACTACCTTGTGGTAGGCCACTAGTAGCCCAGAAAGCTTTCGACATCCATGATTTTATTTTCACGAACAGTTTACGATTTAATAAATAGCTAGTAAACCATTTTAGCAGGTTATCCCTTATTCCTAGAGCAAATAGTTTTTGGATTAGTAGTTTATGGGATACTTTGTCAAATGCCTTCGAAAAGTCTGTATATATGCAGTCGACTTGTTTATTTTCTGCAAAAGATTGTATTATGAAGTTTTGAAATATTGTTAAATTAGTTGCGGTAGATCTACCTTTGATAAAACCGTGCTGTCTTTGGTCAATTAATTTTATTAATTTGGGATAGATTTCATCAAGGACCAGTGATTCAAAAAGCTTAGGTAGTACTGACTGTAGACAAATGGGGTGATAATTGGCTATATTAGTGTCGTCTCCTTTTTTGTAGATAGGTGTAATGAAGCTAGATTTCCAGCAGTCTGGAAAGTGTCCAAGGGTCAAGAGACGGTTGAATAATAATGTGAGTGGTTTAGATAATGTATTAGAGCATTTTTTGAGGAATATTGGTGGAATGTTGTCTGAGCCAGTGGATTTGTCAGTGTCTAAGGAAAGTAATTTCTTTTTGCAGCGTTTTTGTGTGATATGGCAATTTGTTAAGTGTGTAGTCTTGCTAAATTTGTATTCAGGTATTTTGTCATCTGGGGTTTCTTCATCATATACATTTTTGAAGAAATCCGAAAAAAGGTTTACAATGTCCTATGTATTGTTTGCACTGGTTCCGTTCATTTGCATTATTGGAGGGTATTCTGTGTTTTCATTGTTTATTTTTTTAAGAAATTTCCAAAGATTTTTGGATTTAAAGGCAGTGTCCTCGATAGAGGTTATATACTTTTTGTAACATTTTTTGGAAAGATCTTTACATTTTTTCCTGGTTTCACTAAAGATTATATAATCACTTATGGATTTGCTGTGTTTGAATTTTTTGTGTTGACTCTTTTTTTGCTGAAGAGAGGCAGTAAGCTCTGATGAGAACCAAACCGGGTAGGTATAGCTTCTCGGTGTATAAAAAGGTACATAGGATTCAATAGTATTAGAAAAGTTTAAATAAAGTTGGTCTATAGATTCATCAATGTTTTCATCGGATAAAAAAGACCAGTCTGTATTTGAGAGATGGCTGTTAATGGAGTCGAAATCGGCTCGTTTAAAGTTTAAGACTCTTTGTACAGGTATTCTTTCATTATCGCATTTAATATTAAATTTAATGTATAGGGGAGGGTGGTGATTGTCTATTGGTAGGAGTGGGTCATTGAGAGTTTTACAGATATTTTAGGATAGTTTGATAAAGCTAAGTAAGCGATTGTTATTATTATATATAAAATTATGTTCGTGAAAGTTTAGAAAGTTTACCATGTCCAAAACTTCACATGCACGATCGTTTTCACTTTCGTTTGTGATGAGACCACAGTTGTTTGCTTTCCATGTTAGGTTTGGTAAGTTATAATCTCCAACGATAACAATTTTCGAGTGAGAATATTTTGAGGAAATTGTTTCGATGTCTTCACAGTGGTTTCTGTATGTTTGAGGATCAGAAAATGGTGGTAGATAGGCCGTTCCAAATATAATTTTGTCGAGAGGAGTCGTTACTTGTACAAAGAGATGTTCAATGTTTTTGTGTTTCGTTGTTAATTTTCTTGATGAAAACTTCTGTTTTATCGCAATTAAAACTCCTCCACCTCTTGACTTGGAACTTGATTATACAACACACATTTCAAATCATATAATCATGCAGTAAAATAAATCAATAAATTATCTACGAAAGCTACTTTTCAGAATTTTAATTTTAGTTCAAATAAAATCTTTTAAAAAATGATCGATTTTGTGACGAAAAACAGTTTGTCTATTTATTTACAGTCTTACAAACTAACATATATCAGTTTTTTGTACATTTTTATTTTGCTTAGACGTTTTTGAAAAATTATAAATACTTTTGATTAAAAAATAACTACAAAAAGTACATAATTTTAATAGTTGTATCATCACACGTTTGACAATTTTTAAATATAGGTATTTACCAAAGATGTTGAAATATTATAGATGTGCTATCTGCAGTTTTTACTAGGTAGGACTGCGCTTCCGGGTGTCGCCGATATTGTTTACCAATAAACTAATGAACTAATAATTAACGAATAAACCAAATGAATGTTAAACTAAATGAACGAATTCTTTCCATATTCAAACTATATTGTTAACCAATACTAATGCACACCTTCAAAAAATGAACGAAATGAATAAATTCTTTTCGTATGCAAACTACCCTGATTAGGTTGTAGTCCGCCGACAGTTGCGCGGACATCATAGCATATCTCTTTTGTTAAAGGAAAACAATCACTTTGTTTGTAACCACGATTTATTGATTTAATTTTTATTTACCGACCGGTTTCGCTTAATACAAGCATCTTCAGGGTAAAAATTAAAACTGTTTTAATTTTAATTTTTACCCTGAAGATGCTTGTATTAAGCGAAACCGGTCGGTAAATAAAAATTAAATCAATAAATCGTGGTTACAAACAAAGTGATTGTTTTCCTTTAATTAATATGTCAAACCACAAAGTGACTGCTTTCTACCAAAATATATCTCTTTTGTATTTGCATATCTTTAGTAGGTATATACCAAAGCAAATTTATTGTGAAATAAAATCGATATTGAGTTATTATTTAAAAATGCTGGTACGGAGAATAATTAATCTTTCTCATAGGGACCGCCCTGTGCAGTCGCAAGGGTACAATCGCAAGATTGTCTTTTGACGATATTTGAATTCTCGGCCGCTGGTTAATCATCCTTACATGGCCAATTCCAGTGGCGGTGTAATTATTTTGTGCAGAGCGGGCACGTATCCTTGTAGGTGCGAATACGGGCCGCCATAAAACCACAAAATAAAATAAAAATTTACGGCAAAAATGGTGGATTGTGTCTAGCTAATGTGTTATTTTGCATTCCAGGTGAGATGGTTATAGAGTACGCAGGCGAGGTGATACGCGCGGCACTGGCAGACCAGCGCGAACGCAAATACGAGGCCATGCGTGGCGGCCGCGGCGTCAACGGCTGCTACATGTTCCGCGTGGATGACCACCTCGTGGTGGATGCCACCATGAAGGGAAACGCCGCCAGATTCATCAATCACTCCTGTGACGTGAGTTTTTACATTTTCATTAATATTCACAACAATTAACCTGAAATCCATCACTTCCATCAATTGAATCTGTTTGAGCTTGGAGATATTAAACTTGTTCAAATATAACAAGTTGTCGATGAAAACCTCCCTTTTTAGTGTCAAAAAGTATTAGCGGAAACCTAGAATTAGTATTTCAATCCGATTTATTGGATAACCGACGCCTCTACCACAGGTCACCGGGTGGTTTGCTATATTTGGTGACTTAGAAGGGGTGCCCCGATTCACGGGGATCGGGAGAGACTGGTTGAGGGAGACCTTTTGACCTCTCCAGCAGAATTCTCTCGGAACATCGCCTTGCGCCGTAGTTGGAGGGATGGATTTATACGTCTGTCACTCCTGGACATACCGACCCTCAGATTCCTACGCACAGAACTTCCACTCCTCCCTTTCCTTAAAAAGACCCTCCACATAGCATGCCCTGAGATGACATAGCCCCTAATTATTTTCCTCCTGACCTCCTTTGTAGAGCTAATATAAAAATAATTGACAAAATACCCACCAGTGTGGCCATCGTAAAACGATTTCTTATTTATTTCAAGTCAATATCGGTTTGGCTATCGACAGGATAAACCATCGATATAAAATCGTCAGAAATTAAGCCTATCGATCCAAAATTCTCAAGTTATCAATTTGACCATTTATCAACTCGACCCCCAGAAAGTTGTTATTACTCCAATTTTGTTGCATGTAAATTATGATATTATTTATTGTTATTTTGTTTATTTTTCAGCCCAATTGCTATTCCCGAGTGGTTGACATCTTGGGACACAAGCATATTCTGATATTCGCACTACGTCGCATCAGCCAAGGAGAAGAGCTGACCTACGACTACAAATTCCCCTTTGAAGAAGTTAAGATACCTTGTTCGTGCGGCGCTAAGAAATGTAGAAAATACCTAAACTAGATTTGCCCTGATATTATATCACTTTATATTGGTTGCAGCTTTTCTTCACAACAACTTTGTATAGTTTTTTTTTTTGTATTTCTTGGGCATTAACTATATAACAATTTCTATACATTTTGTTTCGAAGAGTTTTAATTCACATATACATTTGTTACTTAATTTTTATTTATCTCCTACCGATTTCGACACATCCGTGTCATTCATTAGCAATCTTAAAACTATTAACGGATGTGTCGAAACCGGGAGCAGAAAAATACAAATTAAGTAATAAATATACATGTGAAATAAAACTCTTCAAAACAAAATTTGTATAGTTTGTCCATATTCAGTAGGACAATTTTTTAAGCTGAAATTTATTCACTTACCTACTTGTTTAAAAATGAAATACCTGAGGTGGCTAATGATATATTTGTAAATTAATTATAAGTTTGATATTTCAGTAGGTAAATGTTCATAATTTTGATTGACTAATTTTCTATGTCAACATTTCCGTGTGTATATATATTATTGTTAAGATTAAATCAAAATCATCTATTGACATAAAGAAATCGAGAAAACTTTTGTATAAATAATAAGTGTTTTTAATGAATTATAGTATTATTACAGAGTAGATTGTTTGTATATATCGTATACACTTTGTACATATTATTATTAATGTTTGCAACATTCTAAATTGCTTAAGAACAAAGTCATTTTCTGCGGATGTTTTTATTAATTAGTTGTTTAGTCACATTGTATTTAGTGTTTTTGTGACTCAATTTGTGGATCAATATGTTTAGTTGAATCTCAAAAAGGACAAGAATTTATTGCATGAAAAATGAATACTTTTGATGTTTTGTTTCATAAATTATCTAGCTTAAGAATTAATTATAAAGTAATATGCATTAAGAAAATAAAACACAGTAATTTATGGAGCAAAAATATTCTTTTATAATCCTCATTTGGTGTTGTGATTTAAGAGGTGAATTATCTGTTTATTGTGAAGCACATGCAGTTACTTATTAATAAAATTGTATAGTTCATGTACAAATCATAATATTTTTAACATTTTTTTTTCTTGACTTTATATTTCTATTTTTATTAGTGATTATTTATTTATCATTATTTTTAATGAAACACCTGGAACACATACGCATATAGCTGTATAGTAAATATGATAGTCATTTTCAGTGATTTTGGTGAATTTTAGGTACCTTCTCTTTTTCATACAATGATTTATTTAGTACACGATATTCCCTCTTTATTTTAGCTTAGTTTTTTATTACGTGTTGTGAGTGCTTTTGTATCTTATTTTTAACTATTGTCATTTTATCAGATTTTCACGGCTGTTCAGTTTATAGTTTTATTTTCCCGATCGTGATGTCATTTTGTATTTCTGGCTTTGAAGTGAAGATAGCCAAAATCAAATACCATTTCAATTTTAGGAAAGTCATTTTTTAAATCTTATTGTTTAATGTTTTAATTTGCTATTGCCCGCGCTAGTCACGGGATTGACAATGATATTATGTATTCAAATTTGACTTATTTTGTCTTGTGTTTTTATCGCATTAATTTAGACGTAGGTATTATTTATTTTGAGAACGTTGTGCTTATAAAGCAAATTTTATAATTATTTCAAGATTCTGAGTCAACCTGAAAAGTGTGAACAATTTTATGATAAATTATTTTCGGAAAAGATACAAACTGAATCATTATCAAACGTACTATAATATTTCAGTTATGGTTTTGTCTGTGAGTCATTGTAACTCTGGTTCAATGAATTCTGATTTGTTTTTAATTTAAGTGTCAATTCATTCTAACTTCAATATTTTATTAAATGTTTACACTTGTATCCTCCATTTAACTAATTATCATGCTCTTTCTTGGCACAATCCTTGCTCCATTCACATTCATACATACCCTTCTGTTATTCTGACTTTTGACATGGCGCCACTCAAGTACGTATTTGGTTGACCTTGTTATGAAAATAACTCAATAATATATTTAGTTTGTTTCTTTTCCCTTGCATAATTACATTTTTAGAAATATTTTCTCCAAGTTCTCCATTTAAAAGTTTTGTTCCGCTCTGTATTGCTTTCTAATTTTACATTTCTTTTTCAGTCATACATTCTAAACTCCATGCCAAAACAATAAAGTAAATAATAATATTGTGATGTCAACAGATGGATTCGTGGATCTGAAAGTTTTCATCACATTTCATAAACTGACAATCACGTTTTGAACAGAACCATAAAGCATTTTTAAATGGATAGCTACTATTAGCTGTGTTTTGCAATAAATTTATTTTATTCATGTAATATTCTTGTTTGACTGTTTTGATACATTACTTCCTTTGTTTATTATCTAATCACAAAACAATCATTGCATATTTTCTCTTTATCTACATCTACATCATTCACATATTTTTTATCTTATGTGGAATTTTTTTTAAGATTTTTAATCATTTCTCTATGCTGACAATTGAACAAGTTATTTTATAAAATTGATTGAAACAAGCAATGTTGTTTGTTATTTGCATAATCTAGAATTGATTTTTTAATACTTGTTATTCGTGAAAGTATTATTTTTGCATTTAGGACCAAAGCTTATTTGATATTTTACGATTATTAATTTGCTACTTAAAACTTTTTATCTTTAATTAATTACTTTTGGTGTCATGAATTGAAAAATGAAATATTGATGATAATAATAGCGCTTGCCTAAGTCTTTGGTTTTTAACATTTTTATGTGAATTGTACAAGTACGGATTATTATTATTACATATTATGAAAGTATAATAAATGTGGGCTTTACATTTTCTGACCGTGTCCTAGGTTCGCTCTTTAGATCTGATAGGCTTTGTGGTAACTTTCACTATCTACACCTACTGTGTTTTAAATCGAAACATATGGTACAATTAGGGAAATATTGTAAAATCTTGCCATGTGTATGTGTAGATGGAGACGAGGGGTTTGTTGCATTAAATGCCGAGAAGAGGGAAACAGTTTGGAGAGTGGTGTTATTGGCCTAGCATTAAATTATTGTGATACTATTTAGGTTCTATTAAAGAAAGAAAAGCAAGGCTCTATTGTACATAATTATTGTGGTAAGTGCATAAACTAAGTTTTAAATGTTAATGTAATATGAATTGTGTAATCATTTGAAAATGATAAACCAGTGCGATAACGAAATTATATTAAATTTAATTAATATATATACATTTATTATTATAGACACAATATTTCCCAGTTACTATAACACAAAATAGCAATCGAGGTATTTTAAAGCAAAATAATTTATGTATTTGGTACATTTTTAAATGAATACAATATGAATTGTGATTACATTTTATGTAGAGATACATTATAATAAAATGTTAAATATAATTTCGGACTCCAAATTATTACTCCCCCTTGCTTTCACATTCTAATGCCTGCCCTACATTATCGGCGAGACATCTCCAAGAGTGTACCAGGTATTATAGTGCAAATATATTATTTTCACAATCATGTGAAATCCTCTTCCTTGGCTCCCCGTACTTGCAAACATAACCCCGCCAGATATCAGGCGAGAGATTGCAACACTGAGGGAATACAAGAAGGCGCTGCAAAAGAGCGCAATACCTTTGAACGATGATGTCGTTTTTCACCCGGCATAAAAGTCTAAAAAAAAGTAAAGTCTCGAAAACCCTTCTGGACGGAAAGAGAAAGACTCCTTCGAAACCTCTCACCCCAGAAGATAGGTGGAAGCTTGAGTGGCGATCGGCCAGCGTCAAGAACGCCCATCTCGTTCAAGACCCCGCTGAGAGACAGCCTGATTTCTCATTGCCTCGCAAACTCTGGTCCGTCATCAATAGGATAACGTGTTCCCATAGCCGTTGTGCCCACATGATGCATAGATGGGGCCTTAAAGAGTCGGCGATGTGTGAATACGGTGCGGTGCAGACCACCTAACATGTGGTCAACGAATGCCCGCTCCATTCGTTTCCCGGCGAGAGCAACTAAATTAAATACCCTAAGAAAGGACTTGACATATCAATAAAACATTCTGTCTAAAGCCTCGATCACATTAAGCGAGTTTACAGGCTACTGGCCAGTGTATTCACTATCTGCTAGTAAACTCTGAAAAATCTGCTAGTTAGCTTGTAATGTGAGCAAGTTCAAGCTATCACTATTCACTATATGCTAGTGAACTCACTCAATGTAATCGAGGCAACAGTTATACAAAAATGGCAGCCAAGGTGGAATCAATAATGAAACTCCATTTTTATATATCTTTTTGGCGAGAATGCTTGGTATGCCAAGTCTTTTTCTTGGGTACAGTAGGGCCTCGCTAATCCGGATAGGAAAAAACAAGACCCCTTCCGAATTATCGAAGCGTCCAGATTATAGTATGCAATTTTTTTTAATAGGAATAAAACACATTTTTAACTTGGATTTCATTTATTAAAGTAAAAATTTAAAGTCAATTTTGACTAAAATATGTATATATGTACAAATGTACTTATACAAAATTCAAACATGTAAGAAATTTGGGCACTTAACATGAAAAAAAAAAAAAATAACAAAAGTTAATTAACGAGTGATGGCAAATGATTGAATATTGACACGTTTTGACCCGCACGCACCCGTCCAGATTACGGCGTGCACCGAAGTAATGGGGGTCCGGATTAGCGAGGCTCTACTGTATTTTGTTTAGTCATCAGAGTTGATGCAGGTTCGCGAGCTGCGGTCTGAAGACCCCTGAGCGAGCATATCAAGAAATATAATCTGGGCCATGCCCACACGTATAATATATTATATTACTCGTCTGTGACAACTGTATTGAGAGCGGTGTTGTGAGAGAGATCATTCCCCTAGTATATGTTTATTTATATCTCTCTTCTGTTAAGCCCCAATCTGATTGATCAAGTATTTTAGTCGAGTGGAGAGTATAGTAGTAACTAAACGCGTCCGAACACCGTAATTTTAGTAAGAGTGGTAGAGTCAGCTCTTTACTAGATTCAATCCATGTCGTTCTATTTTTTCGGCGAGTAGCGACCCCCACCACGCGACCGTTTTAGCAGTGTTCATTTGTGAATGCCCGGAAATGTCATAGTGACTGAGCAAAGATGCTACCCTAAATTTATTTATTTATGCTGCTATTAATCTCTTTTCGTGTCCATAGTTTATTTATTTTCATCTTTCTAATTTATTCTTCCACCTCTTCTAAAATAAATATTAAAATAAGCATGAAAATTAAATTAGTGTATTAACTTTGTTTTATTTTTACTTTAACTTTATGAGTAAAACCTCAAATTGTAATTTTTAATTAAATGAAGACAATATAAGCGAAACTCAATGGAAAATCTGGAAACAGAAAAAGATATTGACACCTCTGGGACACGAACACAGGACCTCTTGCTTTCTGGGCAAACGCGCTAACCACTGCACTACGGTGTCGATATCAAATTCGGTCATTTTTAACTGTATCATACTTCGACTAAGAACCACCCACATTATCTTCATTTTTTCTTAACGCATATATTATTGACTACTATCTTTATGTATGATTGCAAGATTCAAACCCGAACTAAATGCTCTCTAGATAGTGTCTGGATAAATCTTTATCCATTTTATTTAATATGCGACATCTATTGACTTTTCTGCAAGTCTAAGATGAATATTTTATTTTTATTTTAACTTTATGAGTAAAACCTCAAATTGTAAGGCTGATTTTAGTCTTACGCCGACCGCACGCGCACCGTCGGCGCTGATGGTCGAGATATATGAACTTCTAGGAAGCGTTTTTTGAATGACGCGTAGCTATCAGCGCGCAAGGTGGTTAGCGCTGACGATCGCACGAGCGCCTTTGCTTTCAGTGAGCATTCTAGCGTCGAGCGGTGCGGATGTCGTCAGTGTTTACAGTCATTTTTATTTTTTTGGGATAGGTAGTACAAAGCAGCAATAACTAATACACTCCGCATTTTGGTCTTCGTCTATACAGTAAGGCGGTCAGTACGATACTGAAACGAGCCACGCTGAGCCTCAGCGCTGATGAACTACGCGCTGATCTTTGAGTGCTGACGGTGAGCGTGAGACTAAAACCAGCCTAATATTTAATTAAATGAAGACAATATATTATATTGATACCTCTGGTGTGGCACTGCGAGATAATGACGGATGCTAGAGAGGAAATGCTTGATGGTCTGGACATACCCATTAGACCAGTGTGGAACACTGATCTTGTATCGAATAAGGTGAACTTTGAGTGTTTGAGGAAGTTTACAAGGATCTGGGTTGAGAGATGGCCTGAGCTTAGAGTCGCTGATTAGTAGTATATTGTTTACTGGGTGTACTTGTTCCTGATTTACCACGGACTTTCACTATTCTATCTCTTTTACTAATTTTTGCTATGGATGTACAGTTTTAATATTTTTTGTTTGTTTTTTTTTTTATATCTTTTTATATATATGTTCTTCTTTATTGTATATTTACATGCCCTACGTAGACTAATAGGCTTATATTTTTTACCTTTTGTTTACATGCTTTTGGTTTTATTTATGCTTTTTATATTTTTCTGTTATTTTCTACTGTACAAATTTTTTTTTGTTTTCATTCTTTATGGCATATATTTACTTTCTGGATTTTTTCACCAGCAGAATTTACTTGTATATATTTTCTTTCTTTATGGTTTATATTTTCTTTCTGGATTTTTTCACCAGCAAAATTTATATATCGCTACTACAACGTTGATTATGTTTTTTTTTTTGGTTTCTTTTCACTGTGTATATTATGTTTTTATTTTTTCCTTTTACTCTATTTCAGTTATATTGATTATTGCCAGAACTGAACTCCTTTGTTCGTCTTGTTCCATCCTTCTCCCCATTCAAGGGGTTAGACCCTAGACCACGTCCCCGCTTACAAACCTTGGCTGGTCTCTTGGATCTGGTGGAGCTGCACCTGTCGACCGCGCCACCCCCCGTGACATGAAGAGGTTGGGGAAAGGCTGAACGGCATATGATGGCTGTCCGTCCCGCCTCCGGCTACCAGACGCTTCTCTCCCTAGGGTCTTCGGTTACGTTTTCCATTTACTTTCTTCTAGGCCACACCGGCTAGCTGGCTTAAGGACGACGCTGTCGGGTGTCGCCAGGCCGGATAAACGGCCTCCTTCATTGTCACGGGGACCGCCGGTCGCCAATGCTGCGGCGACTCCATTTCTTCACTGCATATATTTGTTATTTTGTTTTTCTTTTTATCATACAGTGTCTGGTGCTGCCTTCCAGACTGTGTGTGGTCTCCCTCTGTCCATCAGCGACCTTATGAGCTGATTACTCATGACGTTGCTGATTATTTTGTTTATTTTTATTTTTGTATGCTCTCTTATATTAACCGATTGTTTGATTGTCCATGAGGCTCACTGCCTTAGCCGTGAATATCTCCATGGGCTTTAGAATTGTATAAAATGACTATTACAGTACAGTCCTGTAGGCACGCCTGCATACCGCCACCTAACACAGTAGATATGCGGGGGCATTGAAGGTCTAGATTCATTTTATTAAATGTAGAGTCGTTTATTCAAAAAAATTAGATTCTTGCGAGAACTCCGAAGGGGCAACAATAAGTTGCCTATACCGGGGTGGGACAGTGGTGGGTACTTCAATGGTCCCAGAGGTGTCAATATCTTTTTCTGATTTTTCTGTTTCCAGATTTTCAATTGAGCTTCGCTTATATTGTCTTCATTTAATTAAGTATTTACTTTGCTTTGTAGCAACCCATCATCCGCCGTCATCTTGCAACGGGCGGTGGGCACAAATGTACTCTACTTGAAAGTAACGCGAATGGTTTTCGGCGAGTCAAGTAGCGAGTGCACTCGCTACTGGACTTACTACTTGATCAATGTGAATGTACCTTAATCCTAGAATACTAATCTTATTTTTATACTGCTTAACGTGCTTAATACTAATCATCGCTTGGGAGGCTACTTTTAAAAAAACAAGTAGTTTTTTTAAGTGTCTTTATTAAAATATGAAAAATAAGTTTTTTACATAAGAGAGCAACCTCTGCCTTTTTAAATGCAATAACAAAAAATGTGTTTTATAAATCAACACAAATAGTGGTTTAAACTTAACACATACCAAACTTTGTTTGGCAAAACAAAGATACATTAAGAGTATGAAAAAAAAAATATTCTTGCAAAAATCTTAAAAACTAAACATTTTTATTAAAATACAATATCGGTCTGTTGAGATCATTATAAAAAAGTAGCATTTAGCATTACAGTTTTTATGTCACATAACTTTGAAATTTGTCTATTTATTTCTTATCACAAGTGAAACAATTAGGCGATCGATGTTCCAGACAATATGGTTTGTTGCATTTCACACAGTAGTACACACTCATGCGTCTTTTTTTTTTTCTGGGCAAAAGTTGCAAATGCTTCGTTTTCCTTATTTAATGACATTTTCTCAAAAAAAAAAACCTCTAATACTAATGATCGCCTCCCAAGCGATCCAACACGCTGTAATTCGGGAATGACAAGAGCTTGCGAGACGCGCGACCGCTATCCACCGCGTCACATTGGGCACTGAGTTGAGGTGAGCGCTCGAATCGTAACGGTGGCATGATTTGAAATTATAATGAAAAAACTGTTTGAGTGCGGCCTCCCAGGCGATGATTAGTACTCTAGGGTTAAGGGCCTTAGATTGAGAACCTTATAGGTAGCACAAAAATATCAGCATGACATGAAATGTCAATCTGTTTTTAATGGTCCTTACAAAAATTATTACCAACAAAATATATCCATGCTTTAGGAAAACTCCAAGGGTAATTAAATCCGATAGCTCATATTCTTTCAGTGCACACACCTCCTCAAAAAAGTATTCCTCTCCCCGAATTCCTTATTCCTCCCATTCTGAAAAACTTGTCTTTTTTTTCATCTCCAGTTTGGATAATATTGAAGAGAAACTTCTATCGCCCCATTGTGATTAGGAATTCGGATGAAACGGAAATTACGCATACAGTACCTGCAAAGCATAAAACTCCTATCAAGGCTCCTGTTGGTTGAGATATAAAACGGAAACAGCTCCAGGTCTGTGCTCATTGGCTGCTTTGATTATGACCTCACTTTCAAGGCTCCTTGGTTCTTCTCTGGGTCTGCGCTCATTGCTGCTTTGATTATGACCTCACTTTTCAAGGCTCCTTGGTTCTTCTCGGGGTCTGCGCTCATTGCTGCTTTGATTATGACCTCACTTTTCAAGGCTCCTTGGTTCTTCTCGGGGTCTGCGCTCATTGCTGCTTTGATTATGACCTCACTTTTCAAGGCTCCTTGGTTCTTCTCTGGGTCTGCGCTCATTGCTGCTTTGATTATGACCTCACTTTTCAAGGCTCCTTGGTTCTTCTCTGGGTCTGCGCTCATTGCTGCTTTGATTATGACCACGCTTTTCAAGGCTCCTTGGTTCTTCTCTGGGTCTGCGCTCATTGCTGCTTTGATTATGACCACGCTTTTCAAGGCTCCTTGGTTCTTCTCTGGGTCTGCGCTCATTGCTGCTTTGATTATGACCACGCTTTTCAAGGCTCCTTGGTTCTTCTCTGGGTCTGCGCTCATTGCTGCTTTGATTATGACCACGCTTTTCAAGGCTCCTTGGTTCTTCTCTGGGTCTGCGCTCATTGCTGCTTTGATTATGACCTCACTTTTTAAGGCTCCTTGGTTGAGATTGTTTGAGTAAAATTTTGCTTCTACCGCGTGTTAACTGCACTCGAATTATTTTTACTACCAGATATTGCTACTAGGCTCTGTGTGCAGTTTTTTTGAGGGGCACTTAAAGCCGAATTTAGTAAAGTTCCCTGATAGTAGAGTTTTGCTTAAAGATATTCAAATACAAAAGAGATATGCTATGATGTCCGCGCGACTGTCGGCGGACTACTACCTAATTGGAGTAGTTTGAATACGAAAAGAATTTTTGAAGGTGTGCATTAGTAATGGTTAACAATATAGTTTGAATACAGAAAGAATTCATTCATTTAGTTTAATGTTCGTTTAGTTTACTCGTTAATTATTCGTTCATTTAGTTTATTCGTTAATTGCCAATTTAATTTTATTTATGCGCAGTAGTACTGCGTGCTACTGCGGATTGCGGAAAACTGCGAGTGTGGATGCGTTCACGTTCGCGCGCCGCAAACCCTTTGTCGCGGGACAAAAAACCGACAAAAATCGGGGAATGGCGCGAAGCGCGAATGCGAAGATTGCGAAGGCGTGAAGAAGATCCACACTAGTGTTTCGCGGCCTTCACGGCCGTTCGCGTCGCGAGTGTAGAGCGCGCTTTACTGTGCGTTACCGGGGCGGGGGGGGGGGTCGAATGACGTGTCACGTAATGTTTTTTTTTTATTTCAATAAACAACTAGGGAATTAAAATCTTCCTAGTTGGCAACCCTTTTTGTGTATATTTTATGGGGAATCCCTCGATTGTACTGTACGTCATTTTTATTTTGCTCTCCCATGTTGGCAACCCTTTTCGTTTATGTTACATGGGGAATCACTCGATTGTATTGTATATATGACGAACTCCGTAGTCCAGTGGGTAAGACTCTTGACTCACAATCCGGAGGTCGCGGGTTCGAACCCGGCATGCGCAAATAAATTTTATTTGATTAATTTGTGTTATTTCACAATTAATTCATTTAAAATAATATATAGTATATTTGCGGCATGTTCCAGAGTGGAAGATACTATTAGTATCGCCCTGGTGTAAGACCACCATTCAGAATTGAAACGTTGCTTGAAAATGGCTTTAGCCGTGTTTGGTGACCAGATCTGAATAGCCAGGTACTTCCCAACCTTCCTCTTCCCCACCTCCTTCCCCTCCCCACTACCTTCAGCCTCACAACATACCCCAATTGGGGATGCCATAGTCTCACTGGCTCCAGACGGGAGCAGTTGAGATTGTTGTGCGGTATTCACTGTAAAAAAAAAAAATGTAATTTTTATTTTGTTCTCCCAAGTTGGCAACCTTTTTCGTTTATGTTTTACGGGGAATCCCTCGACTGTATTGTACGTCATTTTTATTTTATTTTCATTGTCAGTATTCGTTAGTGTTTTAAACACGAAATAGCATAAACACAATTTGCTGTAGTCAGTGTTGATAAAGTGAATTTGTAGGCAGGGGCGGATTAAGGGAGGGCGGGGGGGGGGGGGGTGGTCCGCCCCGGGCCCCTAATCTTGGGGGGCCCCCAAACGCCTCCATGTTCCCTTGATCAAACCCTAAACAAGGCTTTAAAACACCACTGTAATTTTTTTGTAATTTTCATTTCATTTTTTGATAGATGCACTTGTTAAGAATGCTCTCACCAATTTTTTAAAGGAAATTCGAAAAATTGATGGAGATACAGCATTTTATGTGAAACCGTTTGGAACAGTTTGTATATTGAATTATCCTTCAGCAAATTTTGAATGCGTTTTATTTTTGAATGAATTTTATTTTCTATTTTTTATGGTAAATTTTCCTCGTTTGGTATCATAGTCAGGGCCGGATTAAATATGTCGGGGCCCCAACTCAATGCACGTCTCGGGGGCCCTTTACCGTAGGGGGCCCTAGCCGATGCGTGGCCCTTAGGCAGTGGCCTACACTGTAATACGGTCCTGCCAAGGCTTGCTTAAACATGACGGGGCCCCTAGGCAATGCACGTCTCGGGGCTCTTTACCCTAGAATCCCCTACCCAATGCGGGGCCCCTAGACAGTTGCCTACACATCTTATGGATAATACTGTAATGGCTGTAGTGACTGGATTGTCGAACAGTTTAAGACTTGGTGCATGGTGCATACAAATAAGATGTATAGTT
This sequence comes from Limnephilus rhombicus, assembly GCA_929108145.2. Taxonomy (NCBI): domain Eukaryota; kingdom Metazoa; phylum Arthropoda; class Insecta; order Trichoptera; family Limnephilidae; genus Limnephilus; species Limnephilus rhombicus. Next base: position 24,125,203 of record OV815286.1, read on the forward strand.
TTTCTAATATGTTGTCAACCAGGTTGAAAAACGTAGTTTTGAGAAAAACGCGTTCAAAATTTTGCTGAAGGATAATTCAACATATAAACTGTTTGAAATGGTTTCATATAAGATGCTGTATCTCCGTCAATTTTACGAATTTGGTGAAAGCATTATTAAATTATTACTTTTGGAAAATGAAATAAAAAGTGACTTTTTTTTAGTGTCCTGTGCCTTAAATCATTATTTAGGATTTGATCAAGGAAACATGGAGGCGTTTTGGAGGCCCCCGGGGACCAGAGGCCGCCCCTTCCGCCCCCCTCCCCCCCGTTTGTCCGCCACTGAATCTTTTTAATTACTTATCTATTTTATTACTATCTTTATTATCAGTAATGATAAGATAGCCTTCAGCAAAGGGCCTAAGTTAGTAAAAAAAATGTGAAGTGCAATACATAAGTGAAACTGGAACTAAAACTGTACAGACATAGAAAGATTAGTATGTAGTAGTAATTTTATTTTAAAAATTGTAAAATACCGGTTCAGGCTGTATTTATTTATTCCTATTTTATATGTATAGGATGATGTTTGTATGGGTCCTCCCAACTCCAAACCACCTCTTAGATAGGTACTAAGCATATTTTAAAGCCAGGACACTGTAAAAAAATATTGATAATATTTTTTTTCGTTTCATTTTCTGAAGTTAACAATGCTCTCACGAAATGTTTTTTATAACATTTTATATGAAACCATTTGAAATAGTGTGTATGTTGAATTATCTTTCAGCAAAACTTTGAATGCGTTTTTCCCGAAACTTTATTAACTCATTTTTCAACCTGGTTGAGAACATATTAAAGAAAACTATACATCCGCCTGTATGCATTTCATTCCATTTGCATTTACTTTTGCATCTACTAAGTCTTAAACTGTTCAGTGTCTATGGCACCACGTAGAGGAATTTTGATATCTTAAAAAAAGCAAAAATGGCGGACCAGCGAATTTTATATTCGATTTTTTATGGAAAATTTTCAGCGTTCTTAAAAATATAGAAGGGGGCCCTTTATAAAAAAATCCCTAAGTGGTGCCATAGTGACTAGATTTTCTAACAGTTTTATGGTGGGTGTCTTCATTTACCGAGAATGCTAAATGCAATGCTAATTGTAAAAGTAAACGGTCAAATGCTTAGAAATTTTTAAATTTCGATCGTTTACTTTTACAATTAGCATTGCATTTAGCATTCTCGGTAAATGAAGAAACCCACCCTAAGACTTGGTGCATGCAAACCAGATGTATAGTTTTTCTAATATATCAACCAGGTTAAAAAACGTAGTTTCGAGAAAAACGCGTTGAATCTTTTTTTTTGTTTTTATTCATCATACAAACTGTTTAAAACTTTCTTTAAATTTTCTTAGAATTTCCTTGAAACTTTGGGTGATAGCATTATTAACAAATGCACCTTGTTTAGGATTTGATCAAGCGAACACGGAGGCGCTTGGAGGTCCCCCAGAACTAGAGGCCCGTGTGAACTGAATAAAAATCTTGTAAAATTACATCAACTTTTTAAACTATGGGGGGCCTCATTCAGCTTTGCCGCCCTGGGCCTCTGACGGGCTTAGTCCGCCACTGTTTGTAAGTGCTATAATGTCCTCAAATCGGAAGATTCACATCATCAGCTGTTCTTGACCTGTAAAGGCTTTCATGCTGACTTGCCAGTGCAGCTATGCCAAAAAAATTCCAACGAAATTTGGAAAACAGCAAAAGAAAAAATAAAATAAACAATATACGCATATATTGCGAGATAGAAATCCCTTATTTTATTTATTACCGCAAACGCGATTAAAACAAGAACAAAGGTATTTAAGCGACTTTCCAGTTCCTTCGTGCCACCTAATTGTGACTTTTAGATAAAAATAGTCACTTGGGTGTTACGTAACGTTTAGGGAGGGGGAGGGGGGGATGCAGAAAAACGTTACGGGGCGTTACATGGGGGGGAGGGAGGGTCAAAAATCTTCAAAATAGGTTACTAGCTTACAGCATAGGTTTTTCAATGGGTACCGCCACCCCAGGAACCATTTATTGGATAACTAACACCCCTGCCATAGGTTTCCCCAAGTGGTCCGCTGCATTTGGTGACTTAGCAGGGGTACCCGGGTTCATGGGTTGAGGTTTGTCTAGGTCGTGGTGGCACTGGCCCATCTCTCATCTCCCTGAGAGGGATGGATTCTCTCCTGGACACATTGACCCCCAGATTCCTATCCACCCCTCGCACCTTCCCAGAACTTCCTCTCCTTCGTTTCCCTAAAAAGACCCTCCACACAGCAGCCCCAAAGGTGAGGGAAATTGTTTTCTTCTGGGCCTTCTGTGTTTTTTTTACATTAGCTCCACACAGGAGGCCCTGAGGAAAATAATTCCCCTCAGGCATGGCAAAAACAAAAATCTAGAGTAGGAACCAAAAAAGTAGGCTTCTACAACATATTCATGTTTTAGGCTCTATGAATAAAAATAATATGAATGGAAGAAGGAAAAATCATCCATGAAGTGCTAGAAAAATTTGAAAAAGCGACTCAGTCGACAATCCCACAGGTCATGCATCGGCCAGCCAGGGTGGGGCAAACGCCCCACCGTGCCTACGCCCATGCCTTCTGGGCATATCTCATCTTTGGGGATTCTCTGTGGAGGGTTTTTAGGAAAGGAAGTTTTGGGAAGGAAAAGGGTATTAAGGGTCAGTATGTCCAGTGTAACGGACATATGAATCCATCCCTCCCACTGCGGCGCAAGGCGATGTTCCGAGAGAGTACGGGGCTGGAGAAGTCAAAGTGAACTCCCTCAACCAATCTTTGCAGATCCGGCCTGCCATGCAGCCAGCTGGTGGGCAGACGCATCCGCCGCCAAGACTCGGACAAACCTCTCCCCATGAACCCGGGCACCCATGCTAAGTCGCCAAACATAGCGAACCACTTGGGGTGACCTATGGCAGAGGTTATCCAATAAATGGTTCCCGGGGCGGCGGTACCCTTACCCGCCTCCAAATTAGACATTTTTACATGACCGTGGAGGGCGTGGAGGTAATGTAAAAAAATGTATCAATTCATTTTTCTATCCAAATGAAAACCATTTGTGAATGCGTACATAATATGTGTATGTGTGTGTATGTCGTATATTGTTCGTTCATTGAAATTCACTGGATGAGTGAAAACTAATTTTTACTAAGTACCCTCCCATTAAACAAAGATATTAATATTTATTTTTTTTTATTTTTAACTTTATGAGTAAAATCTCTAATTGTAATATTTAAATAAATGAAGACAATGTAAGTGAAACTCAATCGAAAATCTGGAAACAGAAAAATCAGAAAAACATATTAACAGGTGTCAATATGTTTTTCTGATTTTTCTGTTTCTAGATTTTCGATTGAGTTTCACTTATATCTTCTTCATTTATAAAGATATTAATGCCTATCAAAAGTTTGACTTTTTCTTTTCAAAGTTTATATACGACTATGAAAAACGATATTTATTATTTATTTATTTATTTAAGTTTTTATTCCAGCAAGACTGGGAGGGTAGTGCAATCCCAGTCTGCCATATTACATAAACAACTATAAAAGAAAAGAAAAAAAAATAGTTTAAATATTAGGTAGGTACCTAATTAAAGCATAAAATGATAACAAAATTCATCACACAAATAATAAAAAATAAGCATAAAATTAAAATAAATAATAAGTAGACAGAATTAAAAATAAAAAGATATTTTGGGATAGTCCATCATGGAGGTCGCCTCATAATCTGCATCCACCGCTCATTTAATGGGGAACTGAGCCACTCGGATGCAGCCACGACAATGATATTGGTTGAAGTCCGTATCCTGCTCCAGAAGCTGGCTAGTCGGTGGCGAAGTAGGGCTGGGAATGAGTGCACCCTCCCCTCGGTGAACATCGTGGAGGCACTGCAGAACCTCGGTAGTTGCATAAGTTGCCTGTATGCATTATTGTAGCACACCCTCAGTTTGTCCCATTGCGCTGCTGGGTATTGTGTCCACAGTTCTGACGTGTACAGGGCAGTACAGTATGTCTTGAATAGTAATTTTCTGACATCTTCGCTACAGTGGTAGAACCGCAGATATGTTTGGTTAGGCATTTATCTTTTTGTTAAATAAAGTTTGAAAATTTTTGGTTTTTTAAATTTGAAATTTTTATTTTTCTGAAAAAAAAAATTCCGGGAAAATTGGAAAAAAGGTTGAGAAAATTATTTAAAGACATTTTTCCTGATGTTGTGTGATTTTCCTTGAAGGAAAATTTTTATTTTTATGAAAAAAAATATTCTGGCAAAATTGGAAAACCGGATTTTTTTTATAAAAACCTTTATCTTTTTGTGAAGTTTTGAAAATTTTCGTGTTGATCAAATAATTTCTTTAGGGAAAATTGGAAAAAAAATTTCTCGGAAAATGGGTCGGGAAATTGTATAAAAGTTTTTCAAACTGAGAAATTCCAAGTTTTGTAAATTTTCTTTTTGACATTTTCTCATCGGGGATCCTGTTTGAAAACTTCAAATGTTCTTTTTTATAATAACGGAGGGCGCCAGTTCCGTTTGAGACGATCGTAAACTGTATACCTACTTAGTAAATTATCAGATAATATTAAAATTAATAGTGACCGATCAGTTTCGGTTTCGACAGATAATCTGCCGAAACCGAAACCGAAATTTTTTTAGACATGTTAAAAGTCGATTGTTTACTGTTATTTGGCTTTTTTTTTACCTTACTCAGACGGTTAACACGTGTTAAATTAAATAAATAAAAAAACAATAATTGAAGTATGTGAAAAAATAATATTTTTTGTTTATATTACTTACTTCTATAAAACAAACAAAATTTATAAAAAATAACAAAACATCTTAACTATTTCTTGGAACTTCTCATTCGGCTGACTTGGGGTGAGTTCGTGGCTCGTATGTCACCCGCCATCATCAGCAAAATACTCAATTAATGAGGTGTGTTGATTATTGACAAATGTTTGTTCCAAGAAGTAGTTGACACGTTTGTTAATTTTGATTTGTTTTATAGCAGTAATATCAAAAAGTAAAAATAAATTTTACGTACTTCAATTATTGTTTTTTTTTTTTATTTCATTTAACACGTGTAAAAAGAATTTTGTGATTGTAAACGCAATAAAAATTTTAATACCTACTCAATTGATGAGGTCCTTCCTTTATAAAGTGTTGATTATTGACATATTTTTGTTCCAAGAATTGTTATTTTTTATAAATTTTGTTTTTTTTATAGAAATAAAAAAATATATTATTTTTTCACATACTTCAATTGTTGTTTTTTTATTTATTTAATAACACGTGTTAACTGTCTGAAAAAGTGTAAAAAATAAGCCAAACAACAGTCGATTTTCAACATGTCTAAAAAAGTTTCGGTTTCGGCTACACCCAGTGGCGTAGCTAGCATGGGTGGCACCCGGGGCGGATGTCACCCCCCCGGGGCGTGGTGTCACCCCCCCCCCCCCCCCCCCCCCCCCCCCGCCTATTAAAGTTGACTTGAGAAAAAATTCAAAACGCTAATTTCGACTTCACAAAATTGGTCCATCATCCTGGGGGTGGGGAGGGGGGGGGGGCTTGAGAATTTCAGATTTTGCTATGTTTTGTTATGTTTGCCTATAAAAAGACCTATACACAAAATTCGGGCCACTGATTTTTTTTTGCCCATCCGCCCCTTGTGCCCCCCCCCCCCTCCCCCCAAGAAAAAAATCCTAACAGTAATTGTTGATTTGTTTTGCCCGTCCGCCCATTGTGCCCCCCCCCCAGAAAAAAATCCTGGATCCGCCCTTGAGATCCGGCGTGATTTGTTTAGGTATTTTACACTAGAGGTAAGAAGTTTGAAGTTGTGAAGACAACAATAACAGTAATCTCTATACAACAATAACTACAGTAAACAAACGACAACATGAGCAAATCAACGGACATGAGGTCTACAAGCATGAAGATCGAAATCAACAAAGATGAAGATGAGATCTTCAAACAAGAATGTGAGGAAAACGAAGATAAGAAATATACAAATACGAAGATAAGAAAATCAACAAAATTTCATTTTTTTACGTTAGCTCCACAAAGAACACCCTGAGCGAAAAAATCCCTCAGGGCCTATGGCATCTTTGGGGATGCTGTGTGGAGGGTCTTTTTGGTAAAGAAAGGAGATAAAGTTCTTGGAGGGAAAAGGTGAGGGATGGATTGGAATCTGGGGGTCAATGTGTCCAGGATTGACAGATGTGGGAATCCATCCCTCCCACTGCGGTGCGAGGAGATGAGTTAAGATAGAGTGATGACCGTGGCCGGTTATCATCATGTATTTCTGGACTCCCTTTGGATGGATCCAGATTCCTCTTATTCTGGTGATCTCGGTACAGGGTGTATCAATAATAAGTCGTAGGTAGAATATTGATGTTTATTCCGAGATATTGTACAGTGGTTATTCTAGGAAGTCTAATGGTAAAGAGAACAAATGGACAACAATCACACCCTTTAATATGTTATTCATGCTGTCCCACTCATACACGCATGTCTCTTTCATACCGCAGGCGCAAGACATACGTTCACCACAGATAGTCCGGCTGGGGAGGTTTAGGTTAGGCCTCCATCAACCAGTCCCTCCCGATCCGGCCCGCCACGCAGTAGCTGGGCAAACGCATTCGCCGTCAAGACCCAGACAAACCTTACCCGTGAACCCGGGCGCCCCTGCTAAGTTATCCAACGTAGCGAACCAATTGGGGTGATCTATGGCAAGAGTGTTGGTTAAGATCAATGGTTAAGATGAGCAAATCAACAAACATGAAGATGAGATTTTTATTTTATTTATTAGCGTTATAAACAGTATTTATAAATTCATAAATGACAGAAGAAGAAAGCATGGTTACGTCTGATAGCGGCTGGCACTGATTCTAGCGAAGAGAGAGATAGAGCGAAAGAAGTTTATAAGGGATGTAAGAAAAGAGTAAGTGTTGGAGTGAAAGAACGAAAGAAACGCCTGGAAGAGGAAGAGGGAATAAAAATGACAAAACACTTCCAAGAAAACATTAAACTGTTTTGGAAGGAGGTCAAAAGGTCCCGGAGTGGTTCAGAGAACGGAAGCCGGAAAGTCATAAAATCGAAAGATGGAAAAATGTTGATGAATGAGGAAGAAATAAAAGAGAGATGGATGAAATATTTTGAGGAGGTTTTCGAAAGCAATCCGGGTGATAGTGAGGCCAGCAGTGAATCGAGTATGAACGATGACGGAGTGAATTCAATCAAAATCAGCGTGGATGAAATAAAAAAATCGATAAAATGCATGAAGAATGGTAAGGCTGTTGGTTTCGACAATATTGCTGCCGAATACTTTAAAGGAGATAGCCATATTATTCTCACATGGTTGTGCAAACTTTTTAACCAGTGTTTAGAGGAGGGTTACACGCCATTAGATTGGAGAAGGGCTGTAATCATGCCGTTATACAAAGGTAAAGGGTCACGTATGGAATGTGGAAATCATAGGGCTATTAGCCTGCTAAGTTCAGTCGGCAAGCTGTACGGAAGAATATTGATTGAAAGGGTAAGAATGGAAACAATGGATAAAATATGGGATGTGCAAGGTGCCTTTATGAGTGGAAAGGGATGCATGGACCAGATTTTCTCCTTGCGTATGCTTACTGAGAAATTTCTGGCGAAAAACCAGAAACTTTTCTGCGCCTTTGTAGATCTACAAAAAGCATACGACCGAGTCGACAGGAAAAAGCTATGGAAGGTTTTGTCCAAGTATGGAGTGAATACAAATCTCATACAGGCAATTGCGTCTCTGTACGAGGGAAGCGTTGCGTGTGTTAGGGTAAACGGTGGTTTTACGGGGTGGTTTGACATCACAAAAGGTGTCAAGCAAGGCTGCGTAATATCACCATGGTTATTCAATCTATACATGGATAATTGTATGCAAGAATTGAAAGAGGTGGGATTGGGCGCGAAATTGAGTAATCTGAAAGTATGTTGCCTGTTGTATGCTGATGATGCGGTGCTGATTTCTAACACTATGGAAGATCTACAGTCTCTCGTATCTAGGATGAACGAAGTATGTATGAAGAATGAGCTAATGATGAATGTAAGTAAGTCTAAAGTCATGGTGTTTGAAAGGGAGAGTACGAAAACAGTATGCAACATAGTTGTGAATGATGAATATTTGGAGCAGGTGGATGAGTTTGTGTATCTGGGTAGTATGTTTACGAGAGATGGGAAGGCTGAAAGAGATATTGAAAGAAGGGTGAATGCCGGTAACTCCATTAATGGTGGACTGAATGCCGTTGGCGCTAATAAAAAACTGTCAAAAAAAGCGAAGCTAGCAGTCCACAATGGAGTCCTGGTACCTACCCTGATGTATGGCAGTGAGGCATGGAACTGGCAGAGGAAGGATGAAAGTAAACTGAATGCTGTTGAAATGAGATCCCTGAGACGTATGTGTGGTAAAACAATGTATGATCGTGTGAGAAATGTGGATATCCGCAAAGAATGTAAGGCTGATGTAAGCATAATGAGTAAGATTAAGAAAGGGACCCTCAGATGGTTTGGGCGAATGAACGAAGGAAGTAGTGTAAGAAGAATATACGACGCGAATGTGAATGGTAGAAGAAGTCGGGGACGCCCGAGGAAGACATGGCACGATCAAGTGAATCAGATACTTGAGTCGGGTCATGTCAAAAGTCAGAATAATAGAAGAGAATGTATGAGACGATGTATGAATGTGAGTGAGGCAAAGAGTGTGTGCCAAGACCGAGTTGTTTGGCGGTCCGTCCTCTCTGCCTACCCCTGCGGGGAAACGGCGTGATGGTTAGTTAGTTAGTTAGTTAGTTAAATGACAGTGATAATAATATGTTATATGTATGTCATTTACTAATAAAATAACGACAAAAAGAGATTTACAAACACGAAGATGAGGAAATCATGGGAATTATGAAGTAACACAAACACAACAACCTACGGTTCACCTTAGGGAACGTACCCATACTACGTGACTCGTTTAGGGGGGGGAGGTCTTCAAATGTCACGCTTGGTACAAATGAGCGGCAGCGGGCTTAGGTTTTTGGTCACCGGGGGGGGGGGGGGGGGTTAAAAATTGCAAAAAGTTGGTCACGTAGTATGGGTACGTTTCCTTATATCTATAGTCAAATAATAATCATAAAAAATGACCCATACGTTACACCTCATCTAAAACCTTGAAAAAACGCTGGAAAATATCGGCTTCCGTGAATAATAAAGGATGCGACGTTGCGAGAGCAAGGGTGAGAACGGATAAAATTGTTATCTAGATACCTACATACCGATAAAACTACTTTCATAGGATTGACAATATTATAAATTTTATTTTGCCAGTTTCTCAGGGCGTTGACATAGAGATATACGGCGTTGACTATTTTTGCCGAAACAAAACGATACTAACAACTACCTACGACTCGTAAAGAATGACAAAAAACAGTAAATCTGTTCCTCCCACGTAATTTAAATTATGTAAGTACTTGTAATATTATCCGTTTATATGTTACCGTCCAGGAAAAAAAAGTTTAATACTTATGTCTTCCTATCATCCTGAAATCAAGAAGTCACATAATATAATATGCAAATTCTTCATAATAAGGTTCCTGTTGATGGCTTTTCAGACAAAGCACTTTATTTTTCAGTACACAGGAAAAGACTTGCGCTCAGCGGCCCCCGGCCCAACCCATACAACAAAGATGTCGCTCGTATGTCTGTGTGTGGGGGGCAGTGATGGTATGTCTATGGAAATTTCCCTAGATCTAGGGGAGAAAAATATTTTTTAGGGATAAGGGAAATCAGCACAAAATCTAGGGAAATTTCGAATTCTGGCAAAAATTTTATTACATATGACAATATTACTGGTATAAAAGATTTTTTTTGGAATTCTCATGAATCTTAAATAGTGTTGATGTACTTACAAGTAATGTTATTTTTAACACTGACAACTCAAAATGATATTATGTATCTAAAAAGATAAATGGAGACCTCTGAACAAAGTTATAAGTTTCGAGTTCCGTTCTTTCGGTAATTGTGGTTGATTTTTATTTTGCCAACTGATTTTTATTTGGAATTCCGTTTTTAATTCAGTGGTTAGTGCATATATACTTTGAAATTATTATTTTACTTAGCAAAAAGTGTTTTATTTGGAAAAGCACAGTATTATAAGTACATCTACTAAGTTCCAATATCTTTTCAATTAATAAACATATAACAGATCAGTGGTTGAGTGGGCATCGCGTTTGGGTCCCACTCAGGCGTTCCGTGTTCGATTCCTCGGCTGGCTAAGTCCTCCATCACGACTCAAGCAACATTTTCCGTAGTAGGAGATTTTCAAATATCAGGTTACGAATAACCCAGGAATGTTTGGCTTTCTTTAAAAAATATAATAATAATAATAACAGGAATTAATGAATGAATTACACAGTCAGGTGATTTCGTACTTGCGTAAATGTGATTATTTGATTTTTTTTAAGAAAAGACAAACAACTTTGTTTACATCACTTTTATTTGTACACAATCTACATGTTTCGTGAACGATGTTCACATCATCGGGATCAAATGTATACTGTAATATATATTTTAAGTTGTTTGTCTTTTCTTAAAAATAAATAATGTCATCACAAAGTGAAAACCTTTCCAAAGAAGTTTTCTTCGAAAAAAAAAAAAAAAAGATTATTTGAATAATTTGACTGCTTATAATGTTATAACATGTACAAAAAACGTTTATTATGTATTTTGTTATGAAAAGTTTAATTTTATATGTACATTTACCACTTAAATTTTTATTTTTTATATTTTTTTATAAAAAATTGAAGGAAAAAAGATAAAAAACATTTTACTGAAACAAGTTATTGACAGAAAATGTAAAATTGATATAGTTAATGCCCAAGAAATACAAAAAAAGTTCTTTATTTCAAAGTCCGACAACTTCACCCCCCCCCCCCCCCCCCCTCCCCCCCCCCCGATGCGAGTTTTGCCAAGGAGGTACCCCCGGAATCTAGGGAAATTTCACCTCGAAATCTAGGGAAATAATGTTTTTGGGCAGAACATCCCTGGTGGGGGGGACTAGATATTGAATACATTTCTCAGTATAGTATTGTAGTAATGTGGGTGTACTGAAGTAGTAGTATTTCTGTGATGCACTCTACCACATCTACCCATCTCGTTTTATAGATCTCGTATAGAGTCTACCTGTTCTTATTTTGTTACTAGCCCAGTGCCAGGTTAGGAACCCTCGTTACATTTTTGAAGTGATTTACCTCCCGCTTCTGTTTGGCCGAGGCAAGGCGGCAGAGAATGATAACAGGTTCTGTCAACGTGGTAATGTTCTGATGATATTTGGACACTGTAAATTAAATACTTACTAGGAAGTTCAAACAAAGATATTCCTAGTAAAGGCGGGCCCTGTCTTGCGCAGTTTTGAATTGGATCATCTCGCGACTGCTGAAGGAATAATTAACTAAAGAGTATGAAAGATGGTACAAATATAAAATATTCCTCAGTATTTTCACGGTAGCATTTTTCAGTAAGATATTGCTGCATGCTGGGATGCGAAAGCAGAGATATCTGTATATAATAATACAGTCTGTTTGAAAAGCGCGCCCGCGTCGGCCGCACGGGCCGAATCATTTCCTTGGTTCACGTGACCGCCATCGATCCAATCGCAGAGTGCGTCTTTTAGGTCCATTCAACTTCGTCTGTGGCTCTATTGCTCTGCTCTACAGGGAAGGGACATTACGCACCGCGGATTGAATGTTCCAACTATAGTCATCTCACTTGTGCACACGTATATGTGCGTACCGTCTATACATGCGAGAGGAACGGGGATACATCGATTTAGAACTCATGGGCAATGTTGGATTTTTGATGTGGGTGTTCGTGTGTTGCTGGACGTCAAATATTTCATAAAAAATGTTGGAGACGTAATTCCTCGGCCAAATATATCAGATACTCGTAAAATCGCTTATAAACGTGGTCTTTGAAACGGCGTGTATTTGTGGCGTCGCGGAATAGAAATATGGTCGGAAATAAGGCGAGTGTTTATTTACTGTCAGACTCTGGGAGATAGAGATAAGCTCGCTGGAGGGGGGGCTCTGGAAATACTACGATGGTTTGGATAGTAACACTGTTTTACAACTCTGCTCGGGTCGCCGAGGCTTGCGGTGTTGCATATCGATAATTTACATCATCCGTTTCATTTTCTTATAATTACAACACGTCCATATTGCAGTTTGCAGTTCGACTACTTCATTGTGTCCCTTGTGTGTGCATAAAACAATGGAAGCCACTAAATAGGTAGGTTCCTATATTCTCTGTGTACACTATAATGTGCGGTATTAGGAGGAATTAATTGTCTTGTAATGAGTTTGCTACTCAAGGTCTCAGTGGGTTGCTACTGTTTGAACTAGACTATTTAGATTTCATTTTTACATCTCAAATACGATGCATTTTCATAAGAATAATCCAAATTGAGCTATGTACACCTTCCTCCTACCTTTCATCACACATCGCTTTCAAGCGTAATCTGTCAAATTCCGATTGTCATTTGAAAATGAAGAACTTCTGAATCAACCACATCTAGCATCTTGTCAACTGGGATTTTACTACTATTATCACAATAAAATAACTCTGGTAATTTGTTGATTATAATTTAAATACTATCTTGATTTATTTTTCTAAATATTGTGAAAAATTATTTCATTTCATTGGTCTGTGTACTATGTTGACAAGATATAATACACATGTGGTTATCTATTCTATTGTATCACATTTCTTATAAATGTGATAATATAATCATAAAGTTGTGAAAAGTGTTTTTTTTGTATTCTTAGGAGACAGTTGATTGTCTCCGTGAGTTTTTTTTAAATGAGGACTATAAATTGTTCTGTCCTCTAAAACATAATACAAAATTATTAAATTTATTAACTGTTATGCTTTATCCGGTTAATTTAAAATGACTTAGTGCATCCGCTTGCGTGCATTTCAACCCTAGTGTAGAATTTGCTAAACACGAGGCTTGTGTATGTTTTAAACATGGCGTAAATGTGCAAATATCTAACTGCGGTACAAAAGCAGAGTTTAAATGTTCTGTCAAATGTTTTACAATCCCAGTTTCATGTTTATATTTCACTAAAATATCAGAAACATTCCCCGTTTCTTTGTCACAATATTGTGCGAGTTTCATGGCAAATAAGTTCCAAGTAAACACGAGGTGAAAATGCATGATTCATACCCTTTTGACTTTGGCCTTGAGAACACATTTATAGGAATCAGTGGCCTGTAATATAGACTTGAACAATATTATTATTATTTTAATCATTATGAATATCCTATCTACCTATCGTGACATCATTGAAATCTGGAGGATTAAGTAAAATTAAACTAGCATTATTAAATTATCAATACACAAGTTTATACAATCTGTAGACATTTGCAAGCTGTGTTGTAAAAGTGAAGTGATGTGATGTTGTGAATTGATATGATGGAGATTTTGCTCACTGGTTACAATTTTGTTCTGATGTTTCAGATGATGAAGGAAGAGGAGTAGATTGGAGGGGATGCAGCGCCAGCACGCGGATTGTGACGCGCCTCCGCGGCTACCCTCCAACTATCCTTACCCCGACATTGACAATCAGGTATTTTATGTTTCCCTGATACTTTTACTGTTAATTAAATATTAAAACTATTAACACTTCTGACACAATTTACGATTATTATTTTTGAATTATAATTGTATTTGCACACATTTTTACTTATAAAAGAAGTTTTCTGTTGATTAACAATTTAGTATTGATCATACATGACCTTCAAACAATAGCTTGTTCAATACTAATCTACTTTTGCAGGAATAGACTATTTAGAAACGTGGCTTATAAATTAAATAATTAATATTTAAATATCGTCTTTTTGACCTGTCTGCTTTTCTGGTATCAATGTGAATTGCTTTATTTGATTCATGATGTCGTCTGATTTTATTGCTATTATTTATTCAATTTGATTCTTTGATATTAGAAAATTCAGGCTATTTCAAATGCTTTTATTTTTATTTTATATGAATTTTTTGTTGTTACGAAAGTACTGAGTATTTTTAGGTTCAATTGAGTAGGTACCAATTTTGTTATTACAATGAATTTTTTTATCCACAGATCCCCGCATCAGTCATCAGTAGTGTGGGATCTGTCAGCATTTCCGCAGCAGTGCTGAGTTCTTCCAACTTGCTCAAATCAGGCTCCAGCATGGCCAATCCGAGCGCCCAGCAGGCATTCCAGCGGGCCAATGCGCCGGCTGCCATGTGCAGCAGCCAGCCCCGGGCCAGCGGGCAAACAGTGCCGCCAACACAAGTCACCGTCAGAAAGTTACCAAAAAAGAGAAAATTCGATCCGTCCGAATTGGAAGAAATGGAAAGGAGCTGTGCCAATAACAACGGGTTGGTGACCGTCGCCGCGGAATTCCAACCTCAAAATCAAGTGATCCAGGAACCTCGGAGATCTGTCTCGCCCGTTCAGAACAACTCGGGATATCCTTGTGTGGACTTATCCGAGTGGAGTGATTATCGCGTGCTGGCGAAACAGAGAGGATTGTATCTCCCCGGAGTGATAAAACAAGCGGATCGGGGTCGTGTGGTGGTAGAGTTAGATGGACCAGAATCTGAGTCGGTGGTTTACGGTGATATATTCGGTGTGCAGAAGTATGATATAATTGGGGACGCCAGCCCCCCGGTGAACTTGGTGGAGAGGGGCTCCCGTTGTGTTGTGAGGACTACGGATCGTGACAATTCCGTTCAGAACATATTTGTGGAAGGCGTCGTGTTCGACGTTCTCAATACCCCGATAAGGTTTCGCGTGAAGGTAAGCACTTTCACATTTTCTTAATATTGAATCCAATCCCCGATAATAATAATTCTGCCGATTGTACATAAAATTTATGTTATTATTATTGCTGCGGTTTATTTTCTCTTTTACTACCGCGATAAAAACAGCTGACCTTAGTAGAAACAACAGATTATACTAACAGCAGATTAAATCAACAACTTTGAACTAGTTTATACTGATGGCCAAACTAGGATGCCCAGCTCTGCCAGTATGGCCCAGGCTACACGAGCGGTTCTCCCGCCGTGGGAAACCACCCGAGAGAGCTGCCGCAGACCATCATCCTACACGGGTGGCGGTTTCCCGCCAGGCTACCAGAGCGGTTCTACCGCCGCGGGAAACCGCCCGATCCTTTTTGCGCACGACCGATCAACAACGCTCTCTCGCACAAAATTTATTTATTTATTTATTTCAAAAACATACGGCACAACATGTGCCATTGACATAATTATATTTATATATATTATAATACAATAACATAAGAAAGTGACATATAAATGTAAAGTTAAATATAAAAACAAAAGGTAAAAGAAAGGAGTTAAGGTAATGAGTAGTAAATAGAATTATGATGTATAAAATGAAAGTATAAAGTAAAAGTGTAAACTATAAAATATAAAGTATAATGTAAAAGTAAAAAGTTAAGATAAAAAGTTGAAAGGCAGGAAATAACATAAACTATAAGTTACCTTTGTAAATAATATAAAGTACAAAAGTTATAAATATAAAAAAAGTATGACAAGTAAACAGTAAGAAATGCACTTAGGAGCCAAATATTGAAGATAACCAAAATTTAAAAATATATATATAATAAATAAAAGGAAGGTATTACGGAGTATAGAAAGCGAATGATGCAATCGCGGGAAGCCGCTCGTATAGTGTGAACGTGGAGGTTATCCGCCGCGGGAGAACCTCTACATATGGCGGTCGAATTTCTCCCACCTGTGAACCGCGAGCAGCCGCAGTGAGAGAACCGCTTGTGTAGATTGCGCCATACAACGTTCGTAGTAAATTGTGTCTGCTGCGGTTTCCTGCGGCGGGAGAACCGCTCGTGTAGCCCGGGCCTGTAAGCTGAATTAGTAGCTACTTGCTGGTTTGCTGGGATTATCTCCAATCTCTTCCTGAAGCCCATTATCTTATATACTAATGCCACACAGGCTTGCCATCCACGGGGATGCTATACGGAGGTTCTTTTTAAGAAAAGGAAAGAGTGAAACCGGGAAAAGAACCATGAGTGGGAACTTAACAAAAAACCCGTAAAACATTTCACAGCCAAGCTGATGAATAAGTTGGACACGTGAGTTAAAATGTCCAGTTCTCAAATGATAAAATATTATCAAGCGTGTAAGGGTGTTTGAATTGTTTTCTCTAGCTGTTCATCCAGTGCCAAAGGGCTCAATAATGCAAATTCTTGGAAGCACTTCAATGGTAGAACAAACATTCCCACAGAATTAAAATCAATTTTAGAAGTTTTAGAAATCATCCAATAATATCACCACACATAATATTTCCAATGCCCTCCAAATGCATAAAACCTTCACCTCCGCTTTATTCGCCTATTCGGTTCCCACCAGCAATCACAGCAAAAAAATCACAAATCAGTGAATAGTTCAAAATAATAAAAAATAATTGTACCAAATCTGATTATTTATAAAGTGTTTTTTTTAATCTCCTGAGATGAATTCACATTGACGATATATCTGAGCTATTTTCTTTGTTAGTTTATCCCTGCCCGCCCTTTTAAAGACACTGCATGGTGGTGTGTTAGTGTGTTATTGTGTGGCTGGTTCGTTTTGCATCAGGCATCTTTCATACACAGGTTAATGAACCGGATGTGAGCTCCCATTATGGCAAAAGTTAGGTTAAAATATCGCCAGTGAAACACTCAGGCGTTTAATTAAGACGGATTTAAAATGTGCTCTCGGCTGTAATGAAACCGCTCGCCATTATCTCACTACCTGATGGAAAAGTACGTCGCAATTAAGAGAGATTACTGAAATATTCTCCGCCCGACCGTGACTAATAATCCCGAAAGAAATGTGTTTTGGCAAATAAAAGATGGTCAATATTTTAGTGTGGAATGTATAACATTGTTATCCCAACAGTATTATTAAAAATATCATTTTTATTTTTTACTTATCTACCTATTTTACTCCACACTAAATATATTTTTATCTTTTGTTATTTTCGGTAAGTTGTTTTGCGACTAAAGTAGCAACAATTAATCTAACAGGATAACCATTGTAAGTAAAAAAAAAAAATGATCCCACCTAGTACGAATTGTATTGTTATTACTTTTTTTTATATGAATATTGCACAAGAGTCCCAACCGTTTGGAACCAGTGAGACTATGGCATCCCCAATTTGGGTATGTTGTGAGGCTTTACATAATGGCGAAATAGATGGGAAAGAGAAAGGTGGGGAAGTTCCGGGCTATTTAGATCTGGTCACCAAACACAGCTAAAGTCATTTCAAACAATTTTTCAATTCTGAATGGTGGTCTTACACCAGGATGATGCTGAGAGTACCTTCCACTCTGGAACGTCCATAAATATATTTTATGTTATTTTAAATGTTTTTGTGAAATAACACAATTCAATCAAACAAAATTTACTTGCGCACGCCGGGATTTAAACCTGCGACCTTCGGATTGCTAGTCGAGAGTCTCACCCCACGACCACCCTCACCCTTCATTACTTAGAGGAGCAGTGATGAATTCTATCTATTACGCTCTAAATCTAAATGATACCAGCCATTGGCTCTTGCAAGATTGATTAGAAGTCGTAAAATAAAAATAGATTACCTGAAAAATGCGTCCATTCAATAAGATTAAGATAACAGTTTGAATAAAAAAATCTATGTGATATGGAGTTCCAATTTAATTAGTTTTACCAACCAAAATAGTGGTTTAATGATGATGCATGTTTTAAGGATTGTTTAACCATTTCTGTAATACAGCCAACTGAAATTATGAACCGGAACAGAAATGAAAATAACGTTCTAATTGAATCTGAACATAACACAGCTCGAAGATTTATTCTATCCACTGTCAAATCTTTAATTTAACCACTAAGCTTCCCCGCTTACTCTCTTTCAGTGGATTGGAGGATGATTTCAAGTATATAATAGAGTGGGTAATTACCCGTATGGATTACATTGAAAACCTTTGCCTTTTCCTCGTGTGGTAAACCTCGTATTTTTGTTCGGTTCACTATAATTAAATTTTATCTTGAGTACTTGTTCTGACTTTAAATTATGCATTTAACGCTTGCAATTTACGATAATAAATGGTCTTGTATGTTTTAAATACTGGTGTACTTGGTTGATAAAGCCTCACATCCTTCTGCCTTGTGTGTACTTTATACATGGGGTTATTATTTATTTATGTTTAACTTTTGGTCAAAGTATGTGCCCAGACTTGTGGGTTCAATCCTTACAAAGTCCTCATCGTTGCAAAGGCTATAATTACATTTTCTAATGATGATAAAAGGCACAAATTTCCTCAATATTGAAAATGCTGTTGTCCCACTTATTCCAGAGAGCTTGAATTCTTGTGTGCTTATTAACAAAGAAATTAGAAGATTTACAGTATTGTCGGGTTATCTCTAACTAACAAAAGGAAAAAAAAAATTGTGTCCAGAACTATAGGGTATACATAATACCAACCAATGATTGATGGAATTTTTTTTTCATCTGATTTATAGGCACAAAAAGTATCCACAGTAAAAGTATTACAATAAAATTGTGCACAAATCATCTGTTTTTTTTTTTCATTTCTAACCTCATTTTATAGATTGACCTGTTTACAAAAACATGATATTTTGTTACTAGCAGTTAAAAACCCGCTCTGCAGGTTTTTATTGCTAGGCACTGTGGGCGGCTTTTGGTTCAGCTTATTAGTGTTGGTGACAATGGTGACCATTTTATAAATCCAATAGGAACTGGTTCCAAAAATAGCCCATTCCTCGGATCCACTGTCATCCAGTGACACCTTGTCACCGGGACAAAGTCACTGGGACAGGCCATGACATCATATGTAATATATACCAGCCAGTTATACCTAGGGGAGATATGTCCCCATCCCACCTGCTGATGGAAGTGGCGGCATCTTGTGACGATTTCTTGAATTCGAAACCGAATTACAACGGTAGCTTTGTTTGAAATTCCACTTACACGGATGTTATGTGAGGTGCAGCGCGTATGGTGTGGCGTCAGACATGCACTCGAAGCCGGGTTCTGAAATTCAACCACACAAATGCAAGCCTATTAATACTATTCGATAGGCACTTCCGTTTGTATCTATTTGTGAATAGAGTCGCAAGGCTATTAATTACAAAAAAAAATATTTAAATTACTAAAATACTCTTGTATACTTACAGCCTTACTAAAAAACCCAGTGAAAATTTTATTCAATTGACAAACGGCCGCGGATGCGAAAACACTACTAATTAAAAATTGTTCATGGAAAAAAATACACATTGTTTACACGGCCTGAGAGGGTAGTTTATCTCTGTTTTAGTAATGATGTCTGAACGAAATTTGGAATTTTTCCAAAGTATTTTGAATGTTCTTTATATTTCTTATTTTTGAAGGTGTCGTAAAAACAAATACCATTTATGAAAACTAGATAAAATTAGCTTTTAGATTTGTGTATTTGAAGTACACTTTAGTTTTAAAAAACTGCTATATTTTAAGATTCCAACGCGGAAAAAAAAATTCTTACCAAAACTTTTTTGTGAAAGGGTAGAGAAATTTATAAAAAAAACTAAATTTAACAAATACAGTCCTTTTATATAATGAATTAAGAACGAAACTGTCAACTCACTTTTTCCTCATGCATAGGTACCTACAATAAAAAAATAATAAAAAATTTCAAAGTTTTTTTAATTGCCAAAAAACTAACCTAAAAATAATACCAGCTTTTATAACAGATTTCTTGCATCTCTAAAGACGTTAATTTCTTTGATATGTTTAGGAACACATGTACTAGATATTAATATTTAAAAAAACACCACTTTCATGAAATTCTCATAAAATAAAATCCTTTAAATGTAAATTTGAATTTTCATGTATCATATAAAATAGTTTTTGACATTTCAATTTTCAAAGTACGATTATTGTTATTATAATTTGACTAAAACTTATGAAAAACCACAAAACACGGTAAATATATCAATTATATAAATATAAGAGTAAATTAGTCATATTAGTAGAAATTACCATCATATTTAAGTAATATTGCACACACATCCGCAAAGCGAAATTTTTTCGCGGTTCCAGCGTGAAAGTTCATTTATGAGCGCAAACGACAAATGCGCAGGCGCCGCTACCTAGCGGTTATGAAGGAAAACAAACAATTTAGTACTTACACTATAAAAAATTACATTGTTGCCAGATTTAAAATACATTTTAAGAACAAACCTTATTAGTAATATTTCGTGTTTTAGTGTATTTTTGTTTTATTCATGTTGCGGCAGCAACACGGGTTATCGGGCGTGCTGGGTTTTTTTTTTTAGTAAGGCTGTTAGTATTTGATTTAATCTTTTTATAAATGTTTCATAATTTACTACATATTAATAAAATATAAAAGTCGTACGGATACAGCAATAGATGTAATATCTGATTATATTTTTCCTTTTCAATTTTATTCACTTTGTGCAGAATACCACAAAAACCTCTTATTCCATTTGTGATCTCTATTATTATTTTTTTTTTTGCTTTTGTGATAAGATAAACCAATTGGTCAAACGATTCTGCCTTGGTTAACTCTTAGCGGAACTTATGACTTTTTTTTTACTTCAAAATTTTGGATTGAAAGACAAAAATATCAGTAAATATGATGTTATTCAAATTTTTTATGAAGTTTTTAACAACGGCAAATATTTGGCAGTGTTAGTTACTTCAATATATATGTTATTTTAAAAAGCTCACTGTTACTAGGTCAGGGGTCTGCAATTTGTCAAGTGAGAAGAGCCAAATTGTCATTGAAACAGGATATCAAAAGTACAAGATAGCCGCATATATGTAATTTACATATGTATATAATATGGACAACATCTATGCAAAGACCTGCTTATTCCGACCCCTGCACTAGGTTATAATTATTTTGTATATGTTATCACTGGGATACCACAATTTCACTAAGGGTTAACACATTTATCATAATGTACTCTTATCTTTTAGTTGATGTAAATTTTGTAGAAAACCCATCCTATTCATTTTGCCCTTCTATTTTCTTTTCTCCCTGAGAATCTTTTTTATTGCACTCAAAAATTCGAACCAAAAAGTGTGAACCGTCTTATTTTCAAATATTTATCTCTAAGAATGAGGGAAACATTACAGGAATCAGTCTAAAGATGCTTTTGTAAGATTTTTATCACCGGTGGGGGCAAGTTGAGGTGATTGTGCAATTTATTTATAGATCTTTTCCTTGTTTGCAGGGGATTCTTGTCAAACTCCTAAAACATTGGAATTTCGAAAAAGTATTTTTTTTTTTACTTTTACCATCGTGTAGAATTATTTTCCGTAGTTTGTGCACTTTACCCCTGGACATTTACATATTTTTATTTTATTTTATTTATTTGCTTTAGAAACAGTCTTTATAAATTCTTACATGACTTTATTAAGAACTAGCTGGTTCCCAGCAGGCGTTGCAATGCCGTATTCAAAGAAATAAATTGTTTCTCCCTCCCCGTTCCCCACCCGGCGTTGCAATGCCGTATTCAAAGAAATAAATTGTTTCTCCCTCCCCTTTCCCCACGTTCCCCGCCTCCCCTCTCCTGCTCCCCTATCATACCAACTCCCCTCCCGTGTTCCATATATTCACTCCCAGTACATTCAGTATTCATATATTACAAATATTCATTTTTGTATATTGTAAGAACAATCTACATTACAATCTACCTAACATAGGTACCTATTTAAAATATCTATAATTCTTGATTCAATATTCATATTAGGCGAGTACTTCCAATAAATTCATTAATTTAAAAAGTTTTCAAAATTGTTTTGCAAAATGTCAATCTCAAATTTTGACATTATTGACAGTTTCGCAAGGGTTTTTATAGTGATTAACCTGGCGTGAATGAGGTGATACATTGTTACACCAGCTGCGAGGTGGGTATGACATACCCTAATATATATATATGTGGATTTTGATAACTGAAATGACTTTAGAATAATACTTATTACTGTAATATATTAATTAGTATTAGGGATAAAATAACCCAGTTCTAGTTATAAAAGTATTTATATTTCTATAAAAAACAAAATAGTCTTTTTTTAAGCACAAATCAACAATATTAAAAAACCTATGTCTTAATGTCTAAAAATTTCGGAAATTGAGATCAACTGTGTACACAAAATTAAAGGATAAATCTGTCTATATAATAACACAAAATAGTTACACCATGTACAATAGTTACATCTGTCTTATACGTAACACAAAATAGTTACACCGGCTATGAGGTTGGGTATTACGTACCTGTTATGTTTGCGCATGTGTAATTTGTGTAACGTGTTACTCCGCCGCTGGTGCAACACTGTTACTGTCGCTTAAAATCACTCCCCGCACCACCCCCTCCAGCTATCGAGTTAGCCAAGTTCCAGGAATTGCACAGTTAAGAAATATTTAATGTTTTACAAATCGGTGGGTATGAGATACCCGACCTCATTCACGCCGGGTTAAAAAACTTTTTAGATGTATTGTCATGTGGTTGTAATAATCCAGAAACCTTCGCGGGGGTTTAAAGAAGGTATTTTGAAAAGTTTCAAACATTTCCTGTACTTAATATACCAATACATGGACATCTCATATACTCATATACCTACTCATATATTATATACATCCAAGCATAGGGTTACCAGATCCGAAAATGAGTTTTCCTGCCAAAATCCCTGACATAACAATAAATGTCCTGACATTTTATGTCAATGATTTGTGGTAGGTACCCACCCGGAGGCAGCAAAAATATTTAATTTTATAAAAATATCTAGGTTAAGATGAATGAAACAATTTAATTAATAGATTCGATTCTCTTATTTTTTTCTTTCTTTTTAAAAATTCCTTACAATTTCCAATTTTTCCTGTTTCCCTGACAGACAGCTAAAATTCCAGATATGTCAGGAAAATTATATAGATATTGATTATGATGTTATAATAATATATTAGGGGAATAAAAGCATTCACTTGAACAGTTCTTGGGGGGGGGGGGAGAGTGGTGTTTTTGCTTTTATACCTTTTGCGTTTTTGCTATTATAATATATAGACGCATGGTAGAAATCTCAAAGGTGGTAAGACAAAGATAAGGCAATTTTAGTATTCAACTGCCACGCGTCACGTAAGGTTGTGTCCTAGAGATCAGTAAGTAAATTGCATTAAAAAACTGCCAAAATCCCCTTGTGTGTGGTAAGAAAATGTTTCCATTACACGGCAAACACTAGTAAAATCCAAAGAATAACCTAACTCTATATTTTGTTATTAGTTTTTGGGGTATTATGCCGTGTTGCGCTACCTCCTTCTTTAGCCAACGTTTCGGACAGCGTTGCAGTGTCCATCATCAGCCCTGCCATCTGCCCTGATGATGGACACTGCAACGCTGTCTGAAACATTGGCTAAAGAAGGAGGTAGCGCAACACGGCATAATACCCCAAAAACTAATAACAAAATAATTTTTGGCTGTGAAAATCCAAAATCGTATAAAGACATTATATACTGTAGACGCTGGGTAGAAATCTCAAAGTGGGAAGCCAAAAGCAAGGCAATTGCACTGGTCTCGATTTCTAGTACTTTACTACTAACCTATCACTAGTCGAGTAAGATTGTGTCTTACCAGTAGGAAAATTGCATTTAAAATGCGCCAAAATGCCCTCCTGTGTGATGAGAAAATGTTTCCATTACACTGCAAACAGTAGTAAAAGTGAAGAAATAACATTTCATTTATATGTACACACAAATTACTTATTATTATCGATTATTATAAGCAATACAATTAATATTCATATTCCCCGTCCGACAATTTTGTGCGTCATTAGAGAAAAAACACATTCTTTGATTGTCTTATGGTACAGCCACACTGAGGCCAACATCCAACTTCAAACTTTCAGACGATTGTGTAGAAGGGTAGTTCGTGCGTTGGAAGTTCGAGTTGGAAGTTTGGCTTCAAGGTGGAAGTAACATATCTTTTTAATACATGAATAACTTTTGAATTAAGAAATTACTGAAAACAAAAGAGTGTTGCTTACTTGCCACATTAGTTTGCTAGTATGTGAGACTATGGCGAGTCTATTTATATAACATTTCATTTGTATACAAGCATATCGTCGCATTAATTCGTAGAATGCTTAACCACCAAATGTCAAATTTTACAGGAGGCACAAAAAACCTCGTAGTGAAAAGAAATGAAAGACGGGTCATTGTTTTTATTTATGTTCCGAACATATAACATATTTCGAAATTTATTTTCAATCATTTAAATTTTGTAAGTTAAGGCTTTCTATTTCAAATCAGAGTTAGGAAGTTTACATAAAAACCGAGAATGGAGATACGTATTTTACAAAGATAGATACATACTTTTCTGCGAACAGTTTTATGAACAACTAGCTGAAGACTTGGGAGATAGGAATTTTACATAAAAAAAATAAAACACAACAATACAGAACTGCGATATTTATTTTATGAATTACTCGGTAACATCCTAATTGACTTTTATATATAGTCTCAGTATGTAAGAATAACAGGATATATATAATAGTACTTAGTACACAAAGCATAACAGCACAATACTAATACTACGAATAATTTTGAAGTTAAATAATAAGACCTGAAATGGTAAATAAAATAAAGTATGTGGAGTTAGGAGTTTCGAAGTATTCACGAGTAAAAATGGCACCATGGTGTTTACGCAGTTTCCTAATTTGTGTTTATCTAAAAATATTGTTTTTTTTTTTAATTTGCGAGTTTTACTAGTCGATGCGGGACTAATTTTAACACCAGATGTGGCATTAAAAATGTATTTTTGAAAAATTTGGAGTTACGCAGTCTACGAATTAATGCGACGATATTAAGTATTAATTAAAAAAAATACAATTTTTCAATTGTTTCTGGAAGATTTTTTGCACCATTAGAGAAATTGAGATAGCAAACAATTAAGAATAAGAAGGACAGTATTGATTTTAAATTTTCACGGCCAAAATTATTTTTATTATTTATCTTTGGGGTGTTATGCCGTGTTGCGCTACCTCCTCATTTAGCCAACGTTTCGGACAGCGTTACAGTGTCCATCATCAGGGCAGATGTGTCTGTCACACTTGGTTAAAGGAGGAGGTAGCCCAACACGGCATAACACCCCAAAAATAAATAACAAAAAAAAGAAGGACAGTAGGTCATACCATTATAGGATTTCGTTTTCGTCTTAGTGTAAGCAAGTAAGCATATCTTGTCATCTCGGTCACATCCGTGATGTAGAACACTATAGAATGTAATATAGTATTCGGCGCTAATGAAAACGCCGCCTGGTCCCACATCTATATCGTTCATACACTCACATTCTTTGAAAGTCTATCTTTGTCCTGCATGAATAACTTTTGAATTTAAAATTTACTGAAAAAAAATACTGTTTCTTACTTGCTACATTGTATCTTGAGTTTATGAGACAAAGGTGAGTCTAGATGTAATATATAACGACATTCAAATTTAAGATCAAAATAAAAATATGTAACGCTATGCATAATATAAACAGTTCTGATAAAGTGCATCTACTTAAATCTACAAAAAGTGTTTTTACATGGAATAGATATCAATAATAACTACAAGAGTAGGTGATTTTTATTATTTTTTTTTACATGAGCTCCACACAGGAGGCCCTGAGGAACATAATTTCCCTCAGGGTCTATGTCATTTTTATGCTCATCTATGATGCTGTGTGGAGGGTATTTTTTAAGGAAAGGAAGGAGAGGAGAGTTCTGGGAAGGAAAAGGGTTTAAGGGGTGGGTAGGAATTTTGGGTTCAGTATGTCCTGGTCAATCCGCCTCAAAGACCTAGACAAACCTCACCCCATGAACCCGGGCATCCCTGCTAAATCACCAAACGTAGCGATCCACTTGGGGTGACCTATGGCAGAGGTGTTATCAATTCAAACTGCTATATGCCTTTGAATTATAAATTTTGTTCAAAAAATATAAAACAGTAAACCGCATTCGAGACGACTGTCCCCTTAAATATTTTATGAATCAAAATGTATTACAAGTCTTACTCTCATTTAAATGTAAATATTTAGCTTCAGCATTCCAAATGGGTGATCCAAAGCCATATTTTACACTTATGAGTTCACTTTTCCTACTGTTCCTGAAATGTTTGAAAATGTCTAGATAACGTTTACAAATTGCTGGGTATTACCAAATTAATATACACTCACCACAAGTACGAGTATAAACTTTTATAATATTGTAGTAAACATTATAGGTAGTATAGTTCCTTTGTCTTTAAATATGTGTAAATTACATAGTAATGCAAAGTGTTGCAATTTCAAATTAATGTTTCCCTCCATTTTTATATTATTTGACAGTACATTTTTTTATTCCTAATCCAATTCATAAACGGAACTTGTATTGTTAATTTTTTTTTATTTTTTATATGGTTCTAGCTAGGAACTATTAGTAGATACCTGGTCTTTCAAACATAAAGATGATTAATATTGAAGGATCGATTAGTAGCCGAGTGAACAAATGCATCGGGCATCCCAGGCGTTATGGGTTCAATTCTCTGGTCCATCATTGCACAAGCCATTTTTTGCTTATAATGACGGATTTAGAAAGAATTCAAATTTAGTCAGGTTATTTCTAATCCGAGAATGTTTTCCTCTTTTTTGATTAAGGTTCAATTTACCATAATATCGAGGCACGCTTCCATTCCAAGAGTTAAGAGGGAATAACCAGAGAAAACCGGAAATATGTTGTTTTTAAATCAAATTTTAGACATATTGACTCTTCCCCAAAAAATTATGAATTGATTTCGAAAGATTGTTCTTTTATCTAGTAAAGGGTATGTTTTAAATTTTGGGAATAAATGTTTATTTTTAGTATAATAAGGTTATACCATAGGTCGTTGGCAGATTTGTTAATTTTCAAACAACAAATCAAATCATATAATCATGAATTAAAAGTTTAGTTAATTTTCAGAATTTAAATTTTAGTTTAAATAAAATCATTAAAAAAAGATCCGCGCACTTGTTTTGTGACGAAAATACTTCAGTTTGTATTTATTTACAGTCTTACAGACTAATATATTTAAGATTATTTTGACATTCTTATTTTGCTTAGACATTATTGAAAAATTATAAATAATTACAAAAAGTACATAATTTTAACAGTTTTATCATCACGCCCTTCAGCATTTTTGGATGTAGGTATAAATTAAAGCAAATTTTGAATGAAATAAAATCGATATTGAGTTATAATTTTAAAAAGCTGGTACGGAGAATAATTAATCTTTCTCATTGGAACCGCCCTGTACGATCGTAAGAACATCTTTCGATGAAATTTGTATTCTCGGCCGCTGGCTGGTTAAAGGCCATTAAATAAAAACACAATTGTGGAGACATAAGAAAAAAGTTTATTTAAAAATTAATAAAAGTCTTAGTTTTAACTACCAAAACTTAAAACGTGTTTTATTAATTTTGAATTAAAATGGTGCCCCAAAATAAGTTCGCTGTATTTGAGGAAAAAATTTAAGTTCACATGCATTGTAACTCATTGAAAAAATCATTATCTGAAAACAGAAAAACCCTGAACGGTGTCGTGTCAGTAAAAGAATAATAAACTTTTGAGGGGGAAAATAGGGGGTTCGGCCCCGCCGATCAATCCCAACTCATGCCAAATCGTGAAACTTTTAATAATGGCCTGCAAATGTAAGCCATATGCGCAAATTAATGGTCGGGCCAAAGTTATGGTCACTTGACTGGATGTGAAAAATTATTGCACTCTTGAAAGCTATATTTATTTTTAAATTTTATTGAGCTACGATGCAAGCCTGGTTCAGATGTGTTGATGATTATTATTTTAAGGGCATAAAACTTGCATTCTTTGGTTTTTTTTTTTTCAATTATTTCTGGCTTTCACCCTTCAGGGGTGTTCTAGGCCAGCATTTAAAATTACAGAGAAAGGAAAGGTGAATTTATATATTAATTTTATTTAAATGTGCAAATTTCAGAATTATATGGAAGATTGGAGTAGAGTTCAGACTTAGAAGAGATGAGATGTTGAATGGAGGGTTAGAAGTTAAATTTTTAGACAAAATTTTGGTGGATGAAAATTACCTATTAAGAAGATTGTAAAAGTTGGTTTCCAGTTCTGTGAAAGTTCTATTTAAGTTTTATTTTTATTCTAGTTCTTTGAAAACAACTGGTCCATAATGATATATGTAATTGAAAATTAACTTTGAAATCTGATGAATTGTTAAAATTCTCTGAAACAGTTGACGCTTAGAACCTTATCTTCAAAAGAATAAGTACCCGACGTCCTCCATTGTTGAGTGGTTACAATACTCTACGAATCCGGAGGTCGCGGGTTCAAATCCCGGTGTGCACAAATAAATTTAATTTAATGAATTTTTGTTGTTTCACAATGAATTCACTTAAAATGATATATAGTCTATTTGCAGTCCTTTACTCCTAGTATCGCCCTGGTGAAAGACCACCATTCAAAATCGAAACGTTGCTTGAAATGGCTTTTGCCGTATTTGATGATCAGATCTAAATAGCTAAGTAATTCCCTACTCCTCCTTATCTTCTCTCCCTTGCCACCTGTTGAGGGAGATCTTTTGATTTCTCCAGCCGGTAGGAGGAATGGATCCATATGTCCGTCACTTCCGGACACATTGACCCCGGATTCTTACCCACCCCTCATCTTTTTCCTTCCCAGAACTTCCTTTCCCTAAAAAGACCCTCCACACAGCATCCCCAAAGATAACGTAGGCCTCGAGAGAAATTGTTTTCATTCCTTACGTGGATCTATTGTAAAAAAAAATTGATTAAAAAAAAACGAGTGTGCTTTAGACCACACGACTGAAGTAAAACTACAAGACAAACCTCGCCCGATGAACCCAGGTATCCCTGCTAAGTTACCAAACTTAGCGAACTGGGTGACTTCTGACATTGGGGTGAAATATGACCATGGGGTGACCTATGACCTTGGGGTGACCTACGACCTTGGGGTAACCATCCTTATCACTCCCCAAGTCAAGCGTGCGTAAAGGCCCAACAGTTCGCCTAGCAATCGATCACCGTTCGCATGAAATTTTTCGTAACAAACACCACTTTTCATAACAAACATCACTTTTCATAACAATCACCACTTTTCGTGACAATCACCACTTTTCGTAACAATCACCACTTTTCGTAACAATCACCACTTTTCGTAAAGCATTCACCAGCTTAAGTCGAGTGTGCGTAAAGAAGTTTTACTTAAAAAAAACAATAACAATACATGCCTTCCATCTAACAGCATTTACATTTATACAAAGAGAAAAGGTGACCTTTGCTATTATGTACTCCTTTAACAGCAAGCTTCTCGCTTGTTTTGGTGCCTTCTTCCAAGATTAATTTATATTCTTAGTCTGCACGAGATACAATGGGAAAAACATATTGCCCACCATAGATTTACTCTGGTGCAATGCAATATGCAGGTAATAATAATGTATTGCAGTGACAGAACTTTTATGAAAATGGAACACAATGGGAACTCTGCACTTGTTTGTCTCGCTCGTATCCGTTCAATTAAAACATGAGAGAGGGAGAAAGACAGACATGTGATCTCCTTTGTTCTGCCATGGTGCTCGTGATTGACCTTCAATGATATATAAGACTTCCGTTTTTATATTTACACTTAATACTTAACTAACTAACTAACAGTTATACCTTTTCCCTGCAGGGGTAGGCACAGAGTATAGACCGCCACATCACTCTGTCTCGGCACACACTTTTTTCTTCATGTAATATTGCATACATATAATATCGTCTCATACATTCTCTCGGTTATTCTGATGCTTTTTTTTTACATTAACCCCACACAGGAGGCCTGAGGAAACTAATTTCCCAAACGGCCTTTGTCATCTTTGGGGATGCTGTGTTGAGGGTCTTTTTAACCTATTGAATTTAGCGTAGGGAGTGTGGCGAACCCATCGCTCAGGGAGTGGAAAACACAAACCTGCAATAGCTATCCCAAGCCAAGGTGTGAGCTACCGTGCTCAGGCTGAATGTCCTGGGGAACAGCGTCACGAACGGTGCTTCCGAGAAACAAGGTCGCATCTTTGAGTATTTTGACCTCACTTCAGCACTCAGGGCTCTGCTGGAGTGGACCTTCTACTTCCCTGGTAACTCGTGTGACAAAAAAATTGGACCATTCGAAAACTAGGGGCCTTTTGGGAACCTAGGAGTGCTGAGACCACCTTTGTGGATTTCCTTCCTGGGGCCATAGGAGGAACCAAGAGGAGAAACCGTGGAGAAGTGAGCTGAGGCCACCTCCATGAACTCTTGGCTTGTGGGGCCTTCGAGGAACCAAGGGGAAGGGCACCCTTCCAGCACGGGGCCTTTGTGGAACCAAGGAGGAGTGAAGTGGAGAGATGATGTCCTCTTCCCATGTGGGGCCTTCGAGGAACCATGTATGAGTGAAGAGGAGAAATGAAGCCATCTTGGTGAACTCTTCCTCTGTGGGTCCTTTAAGGAACCAAGGAGGAGAGATGAAGTTCTCTTCCCTCCTGGGGCCCTCAGGGAACCAAGGTGGAGTGGACTCTTCCCTTGTGGGGCCTTTAGGGAACCAAGGGGAGGTGGACTCTCCGTCGTGGAGCCTTCGGGGAACTAAGGAGTGGAGAGGAGAGATGAAGCCCTCTTCCGTCGTGGGGCCTTCAGGGAACCAAGGAGGAGTGAAGAGGGGAAATGAGACCTGGAAAGACACATTTTCGGACCAGAAGATATAGCTTCATTTCGAGTGACAATCCTGGTGAACTTTATTAAAGGGACTGGGTTACTGTCAAAGGAATGAGGTAAAATGGGAGATACTACAATGGGTCTAAGGCCCTAAGTGCTCACGGGAACTGTATACATATATGTAAACCGTCTCCGATTATTAAAAAAAAAAAAAAAACCTATTGAATATTGGATGGTATTTTAGATTGATATTGGCGTAATCGATTCTGACCTTGTCCTTCATACAGACGTTAAGGAAAGGAGGGAGAGGAAGTTCTAGGAAGTAAAAAGGTATGAGGGTTGGGAATGACGGACTTGTGAATGAATTAGAAAGACTGAATATGGATGAAGTACGAGTCCATACCTCCCGCTGCGGTGCAAGCATCTCTTACAGCATCATCTGTAAGAGATGCCAGCTGGAGAGGTCAAAGGGTCTCCAAACCGGCTTCTCCCGATCTGGCCCGCCTTGCATCTGGTGGGCAGGTGCATATGCCGCCAAGTCTATATTCTATAGTTTTCTAACTTTGCAGGCATGTGCATGACAAATTACCAAAGTTTCATTGCAATAGGAAGAATGGTTTAGGTTGTGAATAGGGGACAAACAAAAAACCATTCATTTTTATATTCATTAAGATTCCTGTTCAAGATGGTGGCAGTTTGAATGGTTCGGTAAAGATATATTTTTTTCAAATATGAAATCGTTGTGTTTATTTGGACTTTCTTCACATTTTTTAATATTACGGTAACTACCTGCCTGAAGAGTGTTTGAAAAAAGAATTGTCGTTGTGACGTTTCTTTGGAAAAGTTGTATAATTCCTTATTTGAAATTTTAAAAAAATGTCGCATCTAATATAATATGGTTTATAATTAAGTAGGTAGGTATTTAAGTACCTACTTACAAAAATCTTGATTTCAGAGGACATTTTGTTTTTGATTTATTAAATAAAGAAAAATAGAAACATACTTTTTTTAATGTGAATGTTAATGTTCACAGAACTACTAGTATTTTTTGTTCAAATGATGAGAAAACCCTCGAATTCCCCATCTACCATTCTAAGTCATTCTCATTTTTCTTCATAGTGCAAGCATCATATTTTTGCAACTAGCTGTTCTCTCAAATGCTATCTACAAGGCAAAATTAAAAGGTGTTTCCCACAATTTCTTCCCACCTCAAACCCTTTCTCGGCGTTCCGCTGATAGCTCCCTTTAACCTCTCCCTCTTTGTGTGTCCCGAGTGTCTGTGCAGTACAAAACATACATGAACATTTTATACTACATACTAAATTCGCCTAAAATGGACAAACAATAAGGGTGTGCTGTTTTGTTTTCAGTGATTGTTTCCTAATGGCCATTGTTGGTTGCTTTTGTTTCCCAGGTGATGGGGGGCAGCCTGGATGTGGAGGAGGTGGTGGTGAAGCGCGCCGACATCCGCCTGCTGCAGCCTCCGTGGTGGGATGAGCTGGAGGACCTGGGGGCGCCACCGGCCCCCGCGCCCCTCCCCTCGCACCACCACCCCCTGCCCCATCATCAGCTGCACCATGTGGTTCCCACCCTGCAGGTCAGCCCGCTTTATTTTGATTACAGTTCATTATAATAAATATGCTAAAAATTAAAACAGCTCTTTTGTAATTGCGAGAAGACTCCATTTTGTAAAATTATTCATGCTAAAATGTTATGTGTGGTCGGTCTTGCTGTATGGATGTGAAACATGGACCTTGAAAGTAAATACCATGGACCGACATGATCACCAACACAGAAATTCTCAGGCGGGCTAGAGCAGATAGAGAACTGCTTACATTAATAAAAATCCGTAAAATTTCATACCTGGGTCATATACTTCGAGGGGGAAGTATCACTTGCTCCATTTAATATTGAAAGGCAAGATAGAGGGTCGCCGAGGGCCTGGTAGGAGACAAATGTCTTGGCTGCGAAATATACGAGAGTGGACCGGCATTAGAAGTGTGGAGGAGCTATTCCGGGCAGCACAAGACAGAGAGACATTTTCAAGAGTGATCGCCAACGTCGGGGGGACCTGATACGGCACACAAAGAAGAAGATTCAAACAAAAAATGTGACAATAAAATGTTTAGAAACACATGCGACAATTGCTAGAATACAAAGAGGACAAACCGAATTGTCCTAAAACAACAATAATTATCCCTGGTGACTGGTGGCACGGTCAGCTCTAGCAAGCGAGACGGCGGTATACTAACCGAGTGTGTAAGATTCCTACCCGTTGCGTCGGTGAACGAAGCACGCTGCACGAATCCAAACACACGGCGAACTATTGAATTTGACGTACGAATTTCGGCGAATTATAGTGCTTGGTTTTGTGCTTTCAACTACTAAATATTACAGATTATAGTTGTCGGTATATCAATATTATAACAAAATTCATACAATTTTTACACATAGAACATCACTAAATGGCCCAACACTAACTCACTAACTTTAACTTCAGTTTACGAAGTTGTATTACAAATCGACCCCTTGAGTGCAAAGTTGCTAGCAAAGTCACTGGAGATGAATTTTTCAGAATAGCAATTTTAAAGTTTAAGCCGCCCTTGCAAATCACAAGTTCTTTGCATGGATTTGAAATTAATATACATTGTTAAAAATTTGTAAAGCTTTATCACATTTAATTTAATGATTGTATTAATTATAGCATTTATTATTATGATTAAATTAATTACAGCAATTTAATTAATTTGATGAATTTTTGATTATTCTGAATTATTCTTAATTTTTTCGGGAATTTGACACTTTCATGAATAAAATTTTGCAAATTTGAGATTTTATGGTAAAGGTAATTTTTCATATAAACACCATTTGAGCACTGTTTTAAAGATATTTTTCTGAATTGTTTACGTTTTTTTCCAGTCGGTCTTTACTTATTTACATTTCAGAGAAGTGTCATTTTGTTCGTACATGGAATTTGTGTATAGATAAAGAATTTTAATTTTTAATTTCTTTGTGAGGTTTTTTTTTTTTTTATTTAAATTTTTATTTGTTTATTTCACGGAAACTGGAAGATTCAGGAGGAAGAAATTGGATTATTTCAGAAGCCATTACTACTGGGTAAAAGTAATGAGAATGTGAATGGGTGGGAGTGGGGTGGGGTAGCGTGGCGGAACAAAGTGGCTAGTTCCAATCCAAAGCTAGATCCAAGAAGAGTACATTGAAGTACCCACCACTGTCCCACCCCGGTATAGGCAACTTATGGTCGCCCCTTCGGAGTTCTTGCAAGAATCTAATTTTTTTGAATAAACGATTACATTTAATGTAACGAATCTAGACCTTCAATGTCCCCTCATACTGTGTTAGGTGGCGGTATGCAGGCGCGCCTACAGGACTGTACTGTAATGGTCAATCTCTACAATTGTAAAGCCCATGGAGGCGTCAATGCAAAAGCAGTGAGCCTCATGGACAGTCAAACAAGTGGTTAGTAACATCGACATTAAAAAGTAAAATGTACAAAATAGACAGCAGTCGTCATGAGTAATCAGCTCATGACAGCGAAAGACCATACACAATCCGGCGGGCGGCACCGAGCACTGTTCATAAAAAAAAGCAACACAAGTAAAATAACATTTGTACAGAGTAGAACTGGTGTTACCGCAAGCTGGCTACCGGCAGTCCCCGAGACAGTGAAGGAGGCTGATTGTCCGGCCTCCCGACAACCGGCAGCGTCGTCTGTAAGCCAGCAAGCCGGTGGTGCCTAGACGAGAGTAATTGGAAACATAGAAGAAGACCCTAGGGAGAGAAGCGTCGGGTCGCCGGAGGCGGGACGGACAGCCTCCGGATGTCGTTCCAAGAAGAGTACAGAAGAGCCAAGAATGGGCGGTAAGAAGTAAGAAGACTCAAAAAGAGTCAAGAAGAACCAAGAGGAGAAAAGGCGAGTAAAGAAGAGCCAATGGAGACAAGGCGTGCGGAAGGGGTCCCAGGGGGGGGGAGATGTAAGCAGAGTCACGAGTCACTAGAAGAGACAAGTAAAGATAAGAAGAGACAAGAAGAACCTAGTAGGGATGTCGAAAGTGAAAAAAAATATCGATGTATCGATATTTATTAAAACATCAATATCGACGTCGATATATCGAGGAAAAAATATCGATATATCGGTCAAATTTTCAAGAGATTTTACATTTTAAAATAATAGTGTATTCAGCTCAATATTATCAATAGTAATTTTTGTACACAATTTGCTTTTTTAAGGGTGGGTTTCTTTATTTACCGAGAATGCTAAATGCAATGCTAATTGTAAAAGTAAACAGTAAAATGCATAGAAATGGGTTTTTTCATTTGACATTTACCGTTTACTTTCACCTTACATTTTACAGGCCCACAATGGTGCTGCAAATGCGAAAGGAAAGGTAACCAAAATGGCGACCGTTGTCTAAATGTCACTTTGGTGACGGTTCAGAGATTTTCTTGCTATCTATTTTACGGTATTTGCTAGTATTTTATCATTATGTACGCAACAAGTGATGGTTCATCAGGTTCTGATGATGAACTAATAATTAATTATATGACACGACGTGTAAAGCAACATAATAAACGCAGGAATTTCTATCTAATGGAAGACGTAGATTTCGCGTTAATAAAGAAACTGCTCGACTTTTGACTACTTAATTGCAGATATGATATGATATGTTATTCGAAAGAATTACGCATTGCTAATAATTTTATTACAATTTAAAACGTGATCCCTGAGACGTATGTGTGGTAAAACAATGTACGATCGTGTGAGAAATGTGGATATCCGCAAAGAATGTAAGGCTGATGTAAGCATAATGCGTAAGATTAAGAATGGGACCCTCAGATGGTTTGGGCATGTAGAGCGAATGAACGAAGAAAGTAGTGTAAGAAGAATATACGACGCGAATGTGAATGGTAGACGGTGAAGTCGGGGATTCCCGAGAAAGACATGGCACGATCAAGTGAATCAGATACTTGAGTCGGGCATTTCAAAAGTCAGAATAATAGAAGAGAATGTATGAGACGATGTATGAATGTGAGTGAGGCAAAGAGTGTGTGCCGAGACCGAGTTGTCTGGCGGTCTGTCCTCTCTGCCTACCCCTGCGGAAAAACGGCGTGATGGTTGGTTAGTTAGTTAAAACGTGAAACAAATATCAATGCAACTGTAGATGAAGCAATTCGCACACAATGTTTGACATTTATTGTGTGTGGGTTGCCACATGAAAAAAATATATACACAGTTCCCAATACGAAAATGTGGGAATTAGGTTAGTTTTTATGCTGTCATCCCTATTTACTTTTACCTAAGCAGTTGGCATCGTGAAAAAACCCATTTTGCCGTAAATGTGAAATGCACTGCGAAAGGAACTGTAAACTGCTAAGCTAAAGTAGAGTGCAAATGAAGAAACCCACCCTTAATGTACTAATTACAAAAATATCAAAAACTAAAAAGCTGTCTTCTAACTTATATGTAAACTGAGACGCATACAAAGTTTGTATGCGTCTCACTAACATTCTATTGGCGTATTAATCTGTCAAAAAAGGACTTCGTGTTTGGAACAAGGTATAGTCAATAATCATAGACAATTGGGAACCAACACATAGGAGTGGCTTAGAAAAAAATGGCGAAAAATAGCATACATTTCTATGTATGTACCTACACACATGAAATAGTATTGGTGATCACAAATACTAATGCAAAGACAATAGATTTGTAAGCTATTAATAGTTAAAATTTCAACCGCCAGATGTCATGACCCAATACAGTTACTTTTTTCCATTCGTTCCTATACGGTTTTGGATTCTAGTGACTTAAATACATAAATTTTTTTTAAATATTGTTTTTGATACTATTTTCGATATTGGATATTTTGTATCGATATATCGGATCAAAATATATCGGCTAAAAATATCGAAATATTGAATTAAAAATATCGATAATTTTTCAACAAGCCTAGAACCAAGAAGAGATGAGAAGATCCCGGAAGAGACAAGAAGACACAAGAAGAGACAAGAAGGGCCGAGAAAAGAGGAGAAGAGACGAGAAGATTCAAGAAGAGGCAAGAAGAGACAAAATACCAAAAGAGCCAAGAAGATTGAAGAAAAACCAAGAAGAGATGAGAAGATCTCGGAAGAGACAAGATGACACAAGAAGAAGCAAGAAGAGACAAGAAAAGCCAAGAAGAGCCGAAAAGATTCAAAAAGAGGCAAGAAGAGACAGAATACCAGAAGAGCCAAGAAGAAGCGATAAGATCCAAAAAGCGCCAAGAAGAGACTAGAAGATCCCAGAAGTCACAAGAAGAGACAACAAAAGCCAAAAAGCGGCAAGAAGAGCCAAGAAAATCTAAGAAGAGACAAGAATAAGCAAGAAAAAAAGAGAGAAGATCCATGAAGATGCAAGTGACAAGAAGAGTCAAGAAGATCCAAAAGAGCCGAGAAGAGGCAAGAAGAAGGAAGAAACATAGAAAGGGGGGGAAAAAACAACGCTCAATCCGTTCCTTTATTCCTGCCCATTCTTAATTCCAATATTGGTTTATTAGGTTGCCATGTATACCGGTCGATTAAACTCCAACCTCCTTCCCATCCTCAGAGCATATGTTCCTGTCCTAACAAATCAGTGCCCCCTGGTGTACCGGTCTCACCGGGACTGGAGTGCTCCTGGGTGGGGTGGTACAATCGTATCATATTTTACGGGTTTTTCTGGTATTTTAGAAAAAGAAAGTAATATTACAGGTTAATAGGCCACTTGCATCACATTTTTTCCATTTTTTTAATCGTATTTTTAAAACCCTGGCGATTTTTTGAAAATTTCAATCCAATAAATCAGATCATTTTTTATAAACCGGAAAGACGGGACAAAATTTTATGGGTGCGAAAAAACGATAATTACATAGCCGAAAATCATTTAAAAAAAAAAACATTTTCCACATGAATGACACAGGAGAATAATGAGGCATACCAAAAATATTACATCTCATAAATATTTTTTTCCTTGATCCATCTTATTGATCATAAATCATTATAATATTCAATGTCTATATTACTAAATCCAATGTAATATACTTGTACTTGTGAATTATAATAATAATAAGAATATTATAAAATTTGATTTTATTAAAATCAACACCATTACCATTATATCTCTGAAACACATGCAGACAGCATAAATGTACGGGGTTCTCTTCACAACATCTGTCAAAAAGTCAAACCAAATAATAAGTTCGCAGAGAACAAACAATAAATCTAGTGAACGTTAAATGTCAAATTAAAAAATTCATATGAAATCAAAGTGTTGCCATATAAAAAAAAAAAATCAGTGGAATTTTACAAAATTAATAGGCACATTTTCAGAGACAGGACTTTTTCATGTAGTGATGTCACGAGCCCAAATAATGGATTTATTTATTTTAAAAAAAAAACTACATTTCTAAAAAATTTTACCAACATTTTCATAATCTTAGTAAAAAAATCTATCCACACGATTTTTTCCAAGTCGTTATGAAATCCATGCAAGTGGCCTATTCTTAATATTTATTTTTTATGTTTTTGACAAGCTTGAATAGCCATTAAATGGAAAGCAGTCTTTTTTTTACATAAGCTCCACACAAGAGGCCCTGAGAAAAATAGTTTCCATCAGGGCCTGTGTCATCTTTGGGGATGCTGGGTAGGGGTTTTTTTTAAGGAAAGAAGGAGAGGAGAGTTCTGGGAAGGAAAAGAGTTTAAGGGGTGGTAGGAATCTGGGGTTCAGTGTGTTCTGGTCATCCGCCATCAGACCTAGACAAACCTCACCCCATGAACCCGGGTACCCCTGCTAAATCACCAAACATAGCGATTCAAGTTGAAAACACACAAGTAACTATTAAATTAAAAATCCGTGACACTGCAAAATACCAAAAAGTGAACATAACATCACTTTTTTTTTCTATCGCTACGATCGCTATTCCCAAAATCCCCACTAAAAATATTGTGAATTTCTACAAAAATAATGTGAATTTGGCCAAAAATAACACGAATTTTGCCCAAAAATATAGCGAAATTTTCAGGTTCACCTTTATTATTTTTTAAATACATTGTTGTGATTGAGTGCAAATAATTAAATTTGTTTTCCAGCCAAATGAGAACTTCTTTACCAGTTCTCCGGTGGCAGGCATGGGGGGCCTGGTGGGCTCTGTGAACAACATGGTCCCCGGGGGCTTGGGCATGGCCCCGCTGTCCAATGGCTCTGTGGATGACCTGCGCCGGCACCAGTACGACGACTTTGGAGAGAGCGACGATGATCTCAGAAGGGAGGACATTATGTTCCCCTCAGAAGCGGGTAACTCACAACAAATATTATAGTTCCCTACATAGAGCCTTATTAATAAATATATATGGTGTATGTTATTTTTACAGTGGCATATCATACCTTCGAATTTTAACATGGAGATATGAAAACTTATTATTGTGCTATATAGCCAATGAATTAACCTATATTTTACAGTTATCTCATATTTGTAGGATTTATAAAAAAAACGTAAAGTTTATAATCGTGCGAATCCTGCGTGTTTTTTACTTGTAACTGCCGTGAGGGATACTTATTCGAGTCAACATAGAATATTCTCGATATCTGTATGTTGTCCGTGGTATACTTAGTAATGAAAGGTGCATATCTATGGAAAAAGGACTTAATTTTATCTGTTAGCAGCTGATCAAAAATTGGGGGGAAAAAAAAAATTTAACATCATTCTAAAATAGTCTATGAAGTTCGGATTTGCGACATCTATGGTCATAATAGATAAAACATTTCAATAGCTTCATTTTAAAATAAATGGCTGGCCAAGGAAATGTTTTAAATAATTACAATAAATGTTTTACAAATTGTAGGAAAATGTGGTCCATTTTTGGACCGCTACCAATCGCAGAAAAATAAAAGTGGTTCATTTTTCTACCAAAATTGCTTCAGTGGTTATGATAAAACTTGTACATGTACATTTTGTTGAGAAATAATCTATTGAGATGGTAAGATGGTGGACGACTGGCAATACTGAATATGTTGTTAAAAAAAGTTGTTATTATTTTGCTAACTGGCGATACCTTTTAAAAGAAGATTTGAAAAACACACAGAATTCTTTGTGAAGCTTAGGATGCGTTTTAATGAAATTCATTAATGCAGTCTGGAAAAACCGTACATATGACGACTATACTATTTTAATGGTGCTTACACATTGCATGCCACAGCAGTTATTCTGCTGTGGCAAGGGTATCCTATGTAAATATAGTACTTGCTGCAGTTTGTGTGTTGTGTTAGCTATGTAAATATTGTTCTGTTTGATCAAATGTTGACAGCGTGCAAATCTTATTTGTAAAACATTTTTCAAATTGGCGATGAGGACGCATTTAGCTGGTGAACCATTATTCTTGCAAACATTCCACACTGACTTTTGATAATCTTCAATTAATTAATTGCGACTTAACTATGACATGTTGCAACAATTGAAAATATAAATGATACTGATTTCGTACCATCACAGTTTGACTATTTGGGGTTCAAATTAATGAGAGAATTCATTAATAAACCAATACGGATTTTGAACATGCTGTCTCTATTCCAAGAGTCAAGAATCATTAAAAAATAAATAATGTGTCCCTACCAAAAAGTTTCTGCTTTTTCGTAATCTACAATGTTCTCATATATGTATGTATTGTTATCTGGTTTTATTGATAGACAGTTCATTCAAAGAAATTACTATAAAAGCAATGTAATTTGATATTTTCGTTAGCCCGTTATCATTATAACACAATTCCTGAGCGCCTGTTCAGAAAGAGCTATCAAATATAAAAGATCATAACACGCCAAATATCGCTCTCCATACAATCCCTTCAGACCATTCACATCTGAGCGGTTTAAGCGCAGATCAACCATAGACAATACACATCTTACGCCGTAACCGCTCCTGAGGCGATATACCAACAGTTAAGCGTCCCCCCACTCCGACGAAAACAGGAGAGGGGGTCATTTTAATTACGTAGCTGCCTAGACCGGTGGATGAGAGATGTCAAGTTGACAGATTCAGACAAAAAATGTGCATTCCGTGGCCGCTCGCTAATTCATCTGACCCCCTTTCCTACCATAGGAAGAAATATTTGATAGCGTCGTGTGAACGGTACGAAACATAAGCGCTCGCGGTTCAACAGATATCTGCTTGCGGTTTATATTCGTGTCTGAACAGGCTTTGATTGTTATTATACAATATTAAAGCCAGAATACTGTGATAGTAAAAGCAAAGGAGGCGAACCATTATTAGTATGAAACCGAGCCCACAACACACGTCGCTAACATCGCTTACCCATGCTATTACAAATTGCACCTATTAACAGCGGCGTCCCGCCTTAGCTAACTTTTTCATGGGCTCCGCCGCTTTGATGCAGTTTGGTTGTAGCTCGCAACAGTCGGCACACTTTCTTTTCACACCATCCAATATTTATGACCAGTTTCGTTTATTTACGTTCTATGTATAATAATTCCAGAAGGCGGTAGCAGTAAGAGGAGCAGTCTGCAGAGCCGTGGCAGCACCTCTAGTCTAATGGAACAAAGAAGTATTACTCCCAGATCTCAACCACCCACTCCAAGGTAAACCAATACCCACTTACTGAGCAACATGTCCTTTAACCTTTAACATAATCCATCCCATCACCCGCATGTTTTGACACAATACGTAAAACGTCCACTACACTACTCCCTTCGACGAAGTTAGCCGAAGTTCGAAAGCGCGTGTCTACACTACTCGCTTCGAACTTCGGAGCACTTCGAGTCCTTTGACTCGGGCGCAAATACCGACAATTATCGGAAGTCAGGCGAGGCGAAGCGAAGTGAAGTTCGTGTCTACACTATCGTATTCGATTAACTTCGATCAACTTCGCGAGTAGTGTAGTGTAGCTTTAAGGGTTTTAGTGAAACTTCATGAATCACACATTCGAAATTCACATATGGGGATAACCACTGATTGGTCATTTTGATGGTGTAAAGCAGAAAGAAAGGTTGTCCATGAAAAAAGTGGCAGGTCGGATCAGAAGACACTGGTTGAGTGAGACCTGTTGACCTCTCCAGCAGGGCTCTCTAGGAATCCATCCCTCCCTTGCGATGGGACACACTGACCCTCAGATTCTTACCCACCCCTCATACCTTTTTCCTCTAAAACTTCCTCTCCTTCCTTTCCTAAAAATACCCTCCACACAGCATTATCAAAGATGACGTAGGCCCTGAGGGGTGTTATTTTCTTCAGGGTCTCCTGTGTGGAGCTGATGCAAAAAAGGCCATAGCTTCCCTATTTAAAAACAGAAAATAGAATAAACATATTTTTTAAAAAAAAAACCTTTTAATGCTAAGATTAGTGAGCAATTTGTATGGAAATCAGGTTTTTTTTTTAAA
This sequence comes from Limnephilus rhombicus, assembly GCA_929108145.2. Lineage (NCBI taxonomy): Eukaryota > Metazoa > Arthropoda > Insecta > Trichoptera > Limnephilidae > Limnephilus > Limnephilus rhombicus. The sequence goes on from OV815286.1 coordinate 24,167,438, forward strand.
TTATGTTTGTCACTGTCAAATATCATTTAGGGATGAAAACGATAAAAAAATATAATTTTGTAAAATAACATTTTTTGTAAGATGGCCGGGTTATTAAGTGTTATAAATTTTTTTTAAGAAAATATAAATATAATAATAATAATGACGATTTATTGTCTTCATTTCTTAGTAACAGTAGAGATAATGATATCCTCACTGGGATCTCCCGTGCTGAGGATTTCATTTACATATTATAATTTAATTATAAGAAATTAATATGAATTAGACATAACATATGTCATGTAGTATTTTTTTTTAAATAATTATAAAGTAAATAAGAGTGTTTTTTTTTTATAATTCAGTTTACTAGATTTGATTTTAGTCTGTATTTGATATCAGTATATTTTCTATTTCTGATCTCCCTATATTTAGTATCCAGCTTTTTATTTGAAATTTAAATGTCATAATGTTGAGGTTTTTGAGTGAGAGTGGTATTTTATTGTAGAGTTTAATGCCATAATATAAGAAGCTTTTTTGCCCAAATGTTGTGTTAGTAGTTACTTGTTGGATAAGTTTTTGACCATGAGATCTAGTGTTTCTAATGTACGTATTGGTACTTATGAATGTAAATGAGTATAGTTTTAGAATATAGTTGTTTAATTGACATGATGTTAAGATTGTTGAAGATTTCGTCAGTGCTAGTTCTTACAGGAACTTTCAGTATAATTTTCATTATGGCTTTTTGAGTTTTAATTAGTGGATTTCGTATGTTTTTATTTGCACTACCCCATCCGATAATACCGTATTCTTACAGTGATTGGCAGAGAGCCATGTAAATCTTGATTAAGTCTTTTTTAATGAGGACATTCCTGATAGTTTTGAAAAAATAACTTAGTTTTTTAATTTTATTATTTAAATACGTAATGTGTTCGGTCCATTTTAAGTTTTGCTCAATTTTTAGACCCAGATACGTTATATGGTCAACGTTTTCTAATGAGAGACAATTCAATTCTCATTTAAGTGATGCAGGCTATGGATTTTCAAGTTCAGGTTTTCTTCAGAGTTTTTCTTATTTTTTATTTTGAAAGTGATGAATTTGGTTTTATTAGCATTAAGTGTAAGTGAATAGTGGTCTAGCCATTTTTTAATCCTATTAAGTGTTTTTTTTTATCCTTTCTTAAATGTTTCTGTCCAATTATTCCCATGTATTAGGAGAACAGTATCATCGGCAAAACTGATAATTTCTCCTTCACATTCTATATGGCATAGGTCATTAATGTAAATAAGGAACAGAATCGGACCCAGAATACTTCCTTGGGGCACCCGAATTTGACATCATTACTCACTGATTATGTTATTAAGTTTCACAGTTTGCTTTCTATTTCCCATGTAACTTTAAAAAAATATCAGTTCATTATCAGTAATCCCTATGTTCTCTAGTTTTTCAAAAAGATGTAAGTGATTTATTGTGTCGAAGGCTTTAGAAAGGTCGAGAAATATGCCAATGCATTTTTTATGTGAGTCTAGAGAATTTTTAATATATTCAATTACTAAGGCTATGGAAAAATTCAAAAAATAAAATAAGAAAGCTCTCATTAGTGTTTGAAAAAAAATTTACCTATGATAACATTGCTTTTGATTTAAAATTTTTATTTTTTATTTATTTGTGCGGCAAAACAGCATGTATGAAAATCTTTCGAAATCGGTTGTGCTGTGTTTATTCTTAATAGTGATTTATTTTTGGCATGTTGCTTTTAACTCCTTATTTAGCCAACATTTCAGGCCTAAAGAAGAGGTAGCGCAACACGGCATAATACCCCAAAAATAAATCACTATAATCTATGAAAATCTCAATTCATATTTGTGTTTATTCATGTTGAATTGTGTAAAGGGGGCAGTGTTGTGAAGGCTATAACTGAGACTTAAAAGATCTCTGTTCGACAAAAATTAAAGAGCATGATGAAAATAAATTTTGGCATTTCCTGGCAAGGGGTCATCCATTAATCACGTGAGGCTCGAAAAGGGGGGGGGGGGGGTAAAAAAAACACGAAATATCATGAGGGGGGGGGGATATAATGAGATATAACATGTATTTATTTTTCGTTGAACGCACAATAATATTCTGAAAATTTCAATATACTTTGTACTACAAAAATACACATGATTTTGGGTATGGGGGGGGTAGTCTAAAACCTCACCACATACCACCGGGGGGGGGGGGTTAAAAAGTTTCTAAAAAACATCACGTAATTAATGGACGACCCCCAACGGGTGATTAACTATAAATATAACGGAAATTGGTTAACTATAATAAATAATAATAAAAAAATACTAAATGTGGATCGATATATATGACAGTGTAGATGCCGTGTAGATTAAAAGGTTAAAAGGCCCCTACATTGTCTAATAGAAATTGAAAGAAATTATCATTTTTACCAAAAATTCTAAACTTTAGATTTCCATTTTATAAAGGAACTTGAGTGTGTATAATAGAAAGGTACAATGCTATTTTGTCAGATCTCAGGCTGCGACGCCGCACAAGTACAAGAAGGGGGACGTGGTGTCCACGCAGTCGGGCGTGAGGAAGAAGTTCAACGGCAAGCAGTGGCGGCGGCTCTGCTCGCGAGAGGGCTGCTCCAAGGAGAGCCAGCGAAAAGGCTTTTGCTCACGCCACCTCTCCCTCCGGGCGCCCCGCAATACCAACACGCCGCTCACCAACAGCGGCGCCAGCAACACCCATACTCCGCATCACAGGTAATTTCCCCACATTTAGAATGCTGCCATAAAACCAAAGAAATTTCTACAGAATTCAATCACTTCATGCCTTCTTTCAATAATCATAATGATAATAATTGGATAAATTGTAATGCGCCATATGTATATGACTTCCTAGTCTCTGTTTAATCAATCTTTATCTTTGCATAGTATAAAATGAAGTCGCTCACGCTGTCTGTGCGCTTAGATCTTTTAAACTATGCAACGGATTTTTATGTGTTTTTCTCCAATAGATAGAGTGATTCATGTGGAAGGTTTTTAGGTATATAATTTGTCAAGGTTTTCTGTAAATTGTTTGAAATATATAATAATCTGGCCAAGTGGCAGGAGGCTGGCAAACGGGCAGTGTGGATTTGATTTAACAGATGGCGTTGGTTATAAAGGTTGGGTAATTGCGTGGCATTATGTTCCGCTAGCCACAGCAACGTGTGGCCGGGTCTGCTAGGATATATTATAAAAGAAAGTGTGCGTCCTGCTGAAACTCAAAAACGAGTCCTGGTACGATCAAGGGAGTTATATGGTGTGGTAGCCCTCTATCCCCATCCACGAAGAAGGTTCCCTGAATTATTTTTACCTGAAGGGTGTGCTTTTGAAGATATAAAAGCTGGAAGTTTCGCCCTCTAGAAATTTCTAGAACAGTCCAGAACTTTCAAGAGCATTCCAGAACATTCTGGAGTGTTCGGGAACATCCCAGTTCATTGTGGAACATTTCAAAACACTCTCGAATGTTATGGAATGTTCTGGAACATTGTGGACCATTTGAAGCATTTTTTGTACGGGTGGGGCTACCCATTGGTAGGGTTATATAAAGCAGATCCGTCGTAGGTTTGAACGTCAGTTCAATCTCATATCAACTCCCTGAACGAAGCCGAGTACCCCAGCTAGTCATTTATAAACAGAGACAGAAAACATACTCACCTTATTTGATTTAATTATGTACAAATCTTATATTCTTACTGATGTTTACATTTATATACGAATTACATAATATACAGTTGCATTCAAGAGCTGAAAACACTAATTTCAGAATAAACACTCATAAATTAGATTAGACTATTCAGTCAGTCAATGAAGGTACATTTACTTTAGATAATAAATATAGGTAGGAGTATAAACAGCTTAATGACTATCTTTTGGCATACAATCAAGAGTAAGCATTACATTACTATCCAAATCCTCTTATATACATACATACTACAAATCTATATACAGGGTGTCCGCTGGCAGATTTTACACTTTGAACTGAGCTCGCGGCGCGTAGGAAGGCGGCAGCGGGGGGAGCGGGGTATTACTCAACGCGCGAGTATTGCGGGTTGTTGTTGTTGTTTAGTTAAGTTTAGTAGCCATGAGTCAGTGGACGGGAGCGCACCGCGCTTTTGCAGTTGAGTATTTCACAATTCGATCAATGTGGCTAGGCGTCGGCTTTGTTCTCACTTTGATATCCGACGATTGAAGGATGGCCCGTCGAACCAATTGATATGGGCGTGGGTACAGAAATTTAGAGAAACTGGATCAGTCTGAAATGAACCTCATCCTGGACCTTCAACGACTGTAACTACTTCTGAAAACGCAGAAAATGTGAGAAGGGAAATTTTACAAAATCCTTTTTTTTTCAGTAGAGGTGAAACCGTTAACGCACAACGGTACCGCGCGATGCTGGTCAATTTTTTTATACCGGAGCTACATCATCATGTTGGTTACAATAACAGAACCCATTTTCAGCAGGATGGGGCTACGGGCGCCATGGCACACACCGCTAGGGACTCAATGACTAAAGTGAGAGAACTTTTTCCTGGAAAATTGATTAGTCGCTTCGGCGACATAGCCTGGCCCCTAGATCACCCGATCTGACCCATTGCGGCTTTTTCTTACGGGGATATCTCAAATCTCGCGTATTCAGCAATTCGCCATCAACAATAGAGGCCCTACAAGAAAATATCCGACGAGAGATTGCAGCTATCAGTTCAAAACTTTGCAAGCGAGTTTTCGCCAACATGAAGGAAAGATTGCAAGAATGTTTGCGGCTAGAAGGACGCCATTTGAATGGAGATATTTTTTAAAACTAAAATCTGCATTATTGTTATGTGAGATAATAAATAAATAACTTTCATTGTATTAATATTTTTATTTTATTTTTTGTAGTATAAAATCTGCCGGCGGACACCCTGTATATAATTTAAGAAAATGTAATGAAAAACACTTTCCAATTTGAATATTAAAAATAAACATAATTTTTGATAAATAAAAATTTAGAATGCAAACATAAAAAGTGTTAATGGCTCACCTTACGTTTTTTCTAACTAAAATTACTGATAATAAAAAAAGAATCTCACATACACACATTTGATTAGATAAGTGTGTTATAAACGTTATCATCACATCGCTTTTTTGTTGTCTCAGATAAAAATAATTGATAAAAAATTCACAAAGTTTCATAATTGTTTTGTGGTTAACTTTTAGATTTGAATATAAAGCATGAAGATTTCTCTTTCTAGCTCTGTTTAGTTTAGATCATACTTCTCACCATGATAGTAAGGGAGACAACGATTTCTATGAGACCCATGAGTTGTTCCCAAAAGTGAACAAATGAACAGCCTGAGGGGTTAAGTTAACCTATATATGTACTTTTTAAAGTTTTCTACTACAATATTACTAATCAAAGTTATCGTTATTTAAGTTAAGGTTATCTTAGGAAGGTAAGGTTAGGTTATTAGTTAGTTAATTTCATTTCTTATTTGACTAACCTTAGGTTAGGTTGACTTAACTTTTGTTTAAGATTAGGTTAAATTAAATGCGTACATTCAATAAGGTTAGGTAAAAAAATGTACATAGAATTGATTATTACTTTTTCCCCAGAAGCAGTAGCAAATCCCTCTCCTCCTCCGGCGGGCCCATGGACGGAGAGGACACCTCGCGGGACTCGGAGACCACCTCCCCCCACTACAGCCGGGTGGCCGGTAGATTTGATCTCGACGAAACGGAGGCAGCTAACATGCTGGGTAACTCTCCTTTATATTAGGGAGAGCCTGATCTTTAGCTTTCTCTATTTACCTTTTCACCTTGTTTATTCCCTGTATTTTATCTTTTTATTTATTTTCAACCCTTTTTTGTATATGGCAACACTGAGGTAATTAGTTTTTCAATTCAATATTCCTATATTACGAGGGGGGACCCAAAAGTAACGGGAGTTGTGCTGTGGTGGAGAGGAAGAATGGGGGAACACATTTTTCGAGCAGGTACCCATTAGAGTCACTCCTACTGAGTCAGCGTACGAAGTTGTGAGTGCATCGGTTCGCCCGTGAGAATTTTTTTTGTAGAACAATCTTCTCCATTTCGGCGAAAACGTGATGGCAGATTGTCGAGAGCAATGCGCGGCTGTGAAACTTTTTTTCCTATTGGGGAAATCGGCAAACTATTGTAATGCTGACTGCTTATGGGGATGCTGCCCTAGGTAAAACCAGAGTCTACGAGTGGTTTTCACGTTTTAAAAATGGAGAAATGTTAATTGAAGACCAACCCCATTCAGGACGCCCCTCAACTTCGAAAACTGACAAAAACGTTGACAAAATCAATACCCTCGTTCATGAAGACCGTCACTGAACCATTGATCAACACTGTGATATGTCTGGAATGTCAGAGGATTTTAACCGAAGATTTGCCCGTGAGAAGGGTTGCAGCCAAATTTGTCCCTCACCTTCTCACAGACGAGCAAAGGGAGCGTCGACAGGCATGTTTTGAGCTTCAAAATCAGCTCGAAGAGGACCTTAAATTTTTTTCCAAGGTGATCTAACCCCCTGTGACTTCTTTTTGTTCCCCACACTGAAAAGGAACATGGAAGGAAAGCGTTTTGCCACTGTGGAGGAGGTAAAACAAAAATCGCTGGAAGACTTAAGGACATCCCGATAAGTGAAATTTTTAAAAACTGTTTTAAGGTGATCAAAATTTGATGTAAACATATTTAGAAATAAAGAAGTTATGACGAAATTCCGGTTACTTTTGGGTCCCCCCTCGTATAGTACCTGCCTGTGTATTTGCTGACCCCTGTAAAACTTTTCAATGTAAAAATGTTTAAAATTCAAATTTGATAGTAGTGTGTTGTCCCTTTCTGGATAATAACAATAATGAAGCCATGCAAAATTTTTGACTGCAGAAACGGGCGGTCCATTTGATAGATTCCCCTAATTTAATAAACGGGCTGATTTCGATGGAAGATGCTCAGAGGAACTAGCGTCACTGATCCCATCAGCACCAGTGCATAGTCTGGAAACACGCCAAATGTGCACCCAACATTTGTACACGCTTGACATTTGTCACATAAGAATGGTCATTTCTACGAATAATTCTTGAATTCAACAACTTGGCTTTGGAACGATTTGCCTGTCTCTGTGTTTCCTGCCTCCTACAACATAGGTCTCTAGCAAGACCTGTGTTAATTCCTTCCTGTCCTCAAAAAGACCCTCCACACAGCGTCCCCAAAGATGACATATTCCTCAAGGCCTTCTGTGGAGTTAATATATTAAAAAATTAAAAAGGAGGAGTAATAACAAGACAAAAGGCTGCCTCACGCGTACACATTTGCACCGATATACAGAAACCTCAGTTCGAGTTATTTGCATTGTTGGGTGACAATAATAATAAGTCCTACCACTGAGTGATCCCTTGGAACTATCACCTATGTATTTTTTTTTTTACTTCTTTTTTGGTACCTACTTATTTTTTGTTGTTAAATTTAGTTGGGCTTCCTGCCTGTTTTATCATCAAAAAAATTAATACCAGTTTTCTTTTCCAAGACCATTTTGAATTAATCTGTAATCTATTTGACAGTGTCTCTAGGCAGCTCCAGGTCTGGCACGCCGGGCTTCTCGCCCCCGGGCCCGCCGGCCAGCAGCGCGGCGCGCACCGGGCTGGCGGGCTTCCCCGTGGCGGCGCGGGGCTCCCCGGACGCCGGGCCCCACCTCTTTGTGCCCATCAGCAGCCCCCCACCCCAGCCCCCCCTGCAGCAGCACAAGGCCAGATACACTCACCAGCAGCTGATAAGGTAAACATAAAATTGCACACCAATTGCAAGTGGTCCATTCTTTAATGGCCACAATTACAAAATTTTGTTATTGATGAGATCAATAATAATTTTTTTTATTTTATCCGATTTTTTAGAATTTAATTTATTAAAAAAAATGTATATTTGATACAGAGTTTGTAATATTTAACATTTCATTCTTGTAATTAGGTATGTACTTTTGTGTATTTTAATTTAAAGTAGTTTTACCCAAAAAATTCAGAGGGTGTTATTAATTTGGTTATTAACCTGTAGGGGCCGGCAAGAAACTACAATAAATAAAAATATTTTTTTGTTAAAGCTAACACATTCATAGGCGATAAATTAACATTTTCATTTTTGTCTTTACCTAATCTAGTATAGATAATATCCGAATATATAAGATCAACACTGCAATTGCAGTGCATCGTATCATGCACAGGCACTTTTTATTATAATAGGTGAAAGGTCTCATGTATCAGAATGTGACTTGCAAATTCATTGCTGTCTTTTTCCTTATTACTGCAGTATTTTTTTTAATTTCTTAAAAAATTGTGTCTTGAATTCTTTAAATTTATTATGAAGGAATCTTTTATTCTAATTAATTGTTTATTTATGTGTTTATGTTATCCCCAGGCCAGAATTGGTTCGTCCAGGTCCAATGGTGGGATCCCCTCCGGCCAACTCTGGCGGAGTGGCCACCAGTGTCATCAGGATATCTCCCCATACCACTCATCATTACCAGGTAATTAACCGTCTTCTTATTCTGTTAAACCATCTTTCAACTGAACATTATTGAAATATGTGTATACAGATTCACATGTTAAAATATCTGAAAAAATGCAGTGAGTGCTTTTTATGAATAGTATTTTGCTTTCCAGCTGGAACGCCCAATTTCCATGTCCCAACCACCCCGCACCCCCTCTGGCCCCCCTCCCCCCTCACAACCCCTCCTGCTGCAGCAAGCACTCACCTTCTCCTCACAAGAACCCCCGGAATCTCCTGACACACAGAGCCGAGAAGACCCCAACAGGAACAAGATAGAATATATCCGTTGTTCGCAAGAAGACATCATCGTCAAGACAGAAAACACCCACAGAGATACCCCGGGATCAGGTATGGACCTAAGAAATGGAATACAAGAATTCCACACCCTGAGGTATCAAACCAACAACAATGAACTCAACAACAATTCAAGAAACGGAGACATGAATGACTTTCGTTCCGGTAATAATATCCACCATGGCACCAACAACAATCTGAGCATCAATTCAAACCTCAAGAATGCTGCCAGCCATATATTCAATAACGATAGAAATAACTTACACCTTCAAAGGAGCAACGCCAATATGAACAATGTTAACGAAATCATTCTTACGTCGAATAACGTGAACGATTTGACAACGCAAAGAAACAATGGCGATTACAGAAACAGTTTATCCGACGAGTATTCCCGGTTGAATAACTCGGGAATACAAGACAAGAATCTGGAGAACAGTTTGCGAAACAACGTCTTGAATAACATTGAAAGGCAGAACAGCTATAATCATTTCACGATATCTGATAATATTTCCAGGAAGCTCGGTGGCAGTCCCAACGTGCCGATGGACACGGTGAAGAATGCGATGGCAAACAGCATCGCTAATCACATTGACATACACAGGGTAAACAATAATGTAGACATGCACAGGACCAACAACAAGATTGAGATTCGTACGTCTAACGAAATGAGGATTTTGAAACCTGCACCAATGATGCAGGCTCAGCAAATTTCTCTGTCTTCGGTGCAGACTGTGGATTCTGTATCGTACGGACAGCCAACATTGTACGTTATACCGCAGAATTCCCAACACGACAAAAAGTTTGTCATCATCAAAAGCGAGCCTTTGGACACTGTGCAGGTAAGTGATCTAATTTTATCATTAGTTACTTTTTAATATTGTTACTTCTTATTCAAACACCATATTATCGTCTATGTAAGTTCAATACCGCGTATGAACTATGAACCAATATTTTCAAAACACCTTTTTCGGCACTTCCAGTTGAACAACAAAAGCTGCATTGATTGGTGCTTTCAAATTTTAAAATTGACCAATGGACGCTTGTACTGGGTTAAAGTCAATACCGCAAATGAACCATCCCCAGTACGTAGGCACGCAAGAGCGCCTATATCCCTAGATAGTTTTTGTCCCTCCTGACGTTTTTGCAAATGGTTCTTCCGTATTGGACTTGGACTGATGATATTATATATGTTGGACGATGACGGCGGCTCTGAAGGTTTCCACGTCATGTAATAACCTTTTTTCTCACGTGTTTTCTAATATTTACTAGATTTGATGATTATTAATTATGTTTCCATTTATACGGACTATATTTTTAGTGCCCCGAATTTAACGTATTTGAAACAATTATATTCAAAAGTTATTTTAATTTACGCATTAAAAAACCAGGAAAACTTTGCACATACAAACTCGGGTCGATTCACAAGATCCTCCTTACCACATACATATATATGTACATTCCACTAACCTACAACCAAAATCAATTTTGGACAAAGAAATGTGCAATATTTCTCTATAAAATTATTTAATATCTTCCCTCTTGCAATAAAAACCATTAAAAAAATAACCGTCTTCAAAAGAAGTATGGATTACGTACACTGAAAGGAAGAATATAGATACAATGTTGCAACCTAACAAAGATTAACGCTTATGTTATGTTTTCTTCTAGCTATTGCTTTATAATTTTCTTCTCATAATATTTTAGCATACTTAAGAACACTTACTTAAAAAATTAACATACTTATTAACCTAATTTATAATTCATAGACAAAATCATGTTTAGTGTGCCCTTAGAACGGGCTAAGGTCACTTTCTTTTCGACTTTTATAAAAAAAAAAATAACAAAAAATTCAATTAGAAAAACAATTGATACTGTTATAGTTTTTACAGGTACAAAATAATATTATCATAATTATTTGTGAGTCAGCCATTAAGGTATTTAAATTCATAAAAAATTATTTAGTATTTTTATCAATCAAAGAGTTTTCTGTTATCAGTTTGTTATCTTATCTGCAGTAATTATTTTAGCATTTCAATGAACATGAATGATGATGATATTTGTTTACTTTTCATTAATACATAAATTGAATATTATCCAGTTTCAGGACAAAACGGCAACCTTGATAAGGACGTCTGGCGATACGCAGACAGTGCTGAGCCGAACCGTCAGTGATTCTAGTGAACAGGTATTTTTTGTAAGAACCGTTTTTGCATTATGTATTAATAATTTTATAAACCTAAACATATAAACCAGTCTAAAATCATCACGAAAATCTTCAAAAATATGAAATTTTAAGAAAATACTATTCAAAGAATAATGCTGCATGGCATAGCAATAAACTCTTTGGCTTGTAGGTTCTACGCTTGTAGATTAATGCTTATACAAATAGGGTTTATTCAAACAATGGATTGATATGCCCCTTGTGGAACTCAGAGTCAAAGCTCTTGCAGCTCTACCACGGAGGTCACCTGCCGATAACACTGTCCTTTACTCTTTTCTCTTTCCCCCTGTAGAGAAATAACCTGGGCAACATGGTTGGCAGTGCGGTGATAGTGCACCCCAGCCAATTGCTACCTGTGCTGCCTCCGCCCCAACCACAAACTCCAACAACCCCACATTCTACCATCATTGGTGAGTTCATCCATTAGGCACTCGCAAAGTCACATTTCTCTATTTCCAGATAAACTAATAAACTTTTATTTGCTTTCCATATTACTAGATACATACTATATATTCATTGTTTCTGTAGAACCCTCTTCTCCCCTGAAACTTTGAATAAAGACACTTTTAGCTGATATTTTTCTATGCAACTTGGCCCTCTTTCACATAAACAAAGCTTGTGATAGAAAGAGTCGCTACTACAGAGTTCTAGCAGGACTATGAAAAATATTAATTTTCATTAAACTAATTTGTATTTTACCATGAAAACATTTAATTTAACAAATAAAACGATTGGTCAGTGAGCAACACGGGCCGTGGTGTGTTCCCCTGGCAGACGCTGGTCCCCATCCTGGGCCGTGGGGGCGCCGTAGTGTCCCCGCCCCCATCTCAGCTGTCCCCCCCGCCCTCGGCCCCCGCACACCCCGCACTGCCCTCGCCCGACCTGCTGCCTCCGTGCCACATCAAGGTAGAGGACGATATAGCGGGTAAGAATCATTTAAAATATTTCTTTTGTTTTTGTACAACCTTTGTTTTTTTCCTGATTTGGGTGGGATTGAGAGTGTGAAGCAAAATAAAAGTTCTAGAATGGGCCGAGGAAACCCAGTTAAACCAACAATCTACTAGTTTGAAGACAAGCAGTAAGTACACAGTGGATCAAGACTGCCTGTAGGGAGTGACCTAATTATTACCTAGTTATGTGTTCATAAAGAAATCACTATGTATAATTTTATGACTAATCTAGATTAGTCATAAAATTTTTTTTAAATTGTTTAAAATTAGAAGTAACAAAAAAATATTTGTGAGAAGGCTTTATGTGAAATTCATCTCCAATTCTGTACGGATGTGTGAAATAGGCATTCGTTAACAACACAATTACACATTGCCATCGGAGCACCTTTTTCTGTTGATGGAAGTCCAGAATCTTATTTTAAATGTGTAAATATTTATCCCCAGATGACGATGATGATGTATTTGAGTGTGACGCCCTGCCACAGAGCCCCCTGGCGCCTCCAGCTGCGGCGGAGCCCCTCACACCCCTTCCCGACGGGGCCCCCGGCAGTGCAAGCAGCAAGAGACGCAGCCAGTCGCTGTCTGCACTGGGAAACACCCATCAGGCGGCAGCAGAGGGGGCCATTGGGAAGGTAAAAACAATACTATTTAACTCAATGCACTAACTGGTTATCCTGACTTAAGTAAATACATTAAGAAAACAGAATTATTAGAGTCATTCAACTTTACGTAGAATATACATGTCTGCTTGACTTGTCATAGAAAGTTGGATATCATCAGGACAACCCTCTTCCTGCAGGCTACAACCCGGAACAACTCTACGGGGCTGCATTAGTACTACATTAGTCTCACATATTGCAAACTAATAAAATGTTATGTTTGATGATTTCCCAGAAAGATCCGCGCATCCGCCGCCCCATGAACGCCTTCATGATCTTCAGCAAGCGACACCGCGCACTTGTGCATCGGCGTCACCCCAACCAGGACAACCGCACTGTCAGCAAGATTCTCGGAGAGTGGTGGTACGCGCTCAAGCCCGAGGAGAAGCAGAAGTACCACGAGCTGGCAAGCGAGGTACGTCTCACCAGATACTAATAATGGATCAACTAATTGACATTTTACTTATTAAATACATTTTTTCCAATTGCAAAATTGTTACTTGAACAAAATTCCAACCTCCCCTTTTTAGTATTCTGCTCACAGGTGGAGTCTCACGTTGTTTGATTTGTATATTATTTTGAGTTGGACTCTCGGTGATTGAATGAATTCAATCTTCTGGGACCCATGTAATTGACATTTTTATATTTTACAGGTTAAGGAGGCACATTTCAAGGCTCATCCTGAATGGAAATGGTGCAATAAAGACAGACGTAAATCATCAAGTGGACGGGACCCGTCCAATAACTCCACACCACAGGTAAATAGAAACAACACTATCTGTTATTCACATTGAAATAGAATTCCTAGGTTGGCCGTCATTACTAATAAATCAGACGTTGAATTGATTATTTTTCAAACCAGCTTAACTTATCCACTCGAATGATTTTTTGCTTAATTTATCTACCTTTCGTAAAAGATTTTTTTTTTAAATTTCAAAACTTTCATTTAACCGGTCAAAGGCCATGACATTTAGCGGAAATTCGCGGAACTTCGCAAAAAAACACTAAAAAACCACCACTTTGAATTTTGAATTGAATGTTTTGTTGATAAATTTTGAGCTATTGTATATTTTATTAACTGAAACACGTTCACATCACAATAAACTATCTACGAAAACCACATTACTTGCATTTATTACGTAAATTAATAGGTTTTATGATCGTTTTATTCGCGATACACGCATTAATTGCGACCGTTAAATTCGCGGCAAATTCTGACAGCCGATTGTCATAGAAGAAATCGTTTTAAAAATATTCCAGGGTGACAAGGTGAATGAAACTTGTAGCGTCTCCGAGAGTAATGACGGCGCAAGCGATTCTGACACTGTTCTTCATACAAATTGTGTACATAGAAGGGCCAAAATCGTAGACCAAAAGTTTTTTGTCGGAAGTATTATTCAAATATTTGAATTATTTTCTTGCGCTTGCGCATATGACGCGCGCGCCGGCGCGTCTCCGGCCTCCCAGCGGTTAATACTTTCCCATTTTATTAAAATATGTCTCAAATCGACTTACAATATTGTTTATTCTCAAATTAAGAAAAGTTTGTTCTCGAACGCACACTTGTCAAAATGGCATAAGTGTTTGTTTTATTACTTACTAGCTGGTACCCGGCTTGCGTTGCTACCATTTAACCTCTGGGTGGCCACACCATTTCACGAAATTTCACTAAAAAAGCACCACTTTAAATTTTGAATTGAATGTTTTGTCGATTAATTTTGAGCTATTGTATATTTTATTGACTGAAACACGTTCCTAGAACAATAAACTATGTACCAAAACAACATTACTTGCGTTAATTATGTAAATTAATAGGTTTTACGATGTTTTAATCGAGAAACACGCACAAATTTTGACGGTTACAAATCGCGGCAAAAATGACATTTCTATATCATAGATAAAATCGTTTAAAAATATTCTGGGGTTGCAAGGTGAATGAAATTTATACGCATCTCACAGAGTAATGTTGGCGCAAGCGATTCTGACCCTGTTCTTCATACAAATTCTGTACATAGAAGGGCCAAAATCGCAGACAGACAGTTTTTGGTCGAAAATTTTATTCAAATTTTCGAATTATTTTCTCGCGCATGCGCATAATACGTGCGCACCCGCGCGTCTCCGGCCCATTAGAGGTTCATAAAGAAATAGTTTCTCCCTGCGCGTCCTTTCCCATTCGTCCCGTTCACCTTCCTCCTCCCCTCCCTCCCCCGCGTCCCCTTCCTCTTTCGCATTCCCACTCCTCTACTCCTCCAACTTCCCTCTCCTCACTCTATTCCCCCCCCTTCAACCGTCCCGCGAACCCCCTTTTCCGAGTTCCCCTCCCCCTCCCGCATTCGCCTCCCCCCTCCAGCGGGTCCCCCTTCCGAGTTCCCCTCCGCCCTCCTGGGTTCCCTTCCCCCTTCCTGCATTCCATACATTAATTCCCGAAACATTCAGTTTTCAAACAGCTCCCCCCTCCCCCCCCTCCTTCCATAATGCCAGAGCTCAACTTTAGTTTTATACATAATGTACAAAAAAAAAAATTTATCCAATTTGGTGCAGTCGTTCAGAAGTTATGCGCATACATACATTTCGGCGATTCATTCGAAGGGACGAACGAAAGTAGGTAGAACAGTTTGTATGGGAAAATGAAATCGTTGTTTTTACTATCTTCCTCGCAACTTTTCCATATTTTCTCACCGTTTAAACCTTCCCTGGACTACGGCAAACATTTCAAAACCAAAATCAGCTAAATCGGCCCAGCCATTCTCAAGTTTTAGCGAGGCAAACGAACAGTAATTGATTTTTATATATATAGATTTATGTAACTAGTGTATTCGTAACTGAATTATTTATCTAATGTAATACCAGTTTTTTGTTAAATGCATTAAATATCCTAATTTAGTGCGTTTAATTTTCTAACCAAAATTCTATAAAATATTTTTTTATACAAAACTTTTGAACAGCGGTTTACGATTAAAAAATTTAGTCTTCTAATATATTTCTTCAAATTTTGCAAATTCACTTTGTGGCACCATTGAAATAATTGTGGCACTAGTGAAATTATTAAAAACACTTTGTTTTTACCACAATAATCTTTATTTAAAAGTCAATATGTTTCAAGAATGATGTTCTCTTCATCAGGACATATAATGTACTAAAACTAAATGATCGAACATAGAAAGACAGGCATGGGTAGAAATTGAAGTAGTGGGGGAGGAGAGAGGTGGAAAGGGGAGGTGCTTAGAAGATCAACAAGGGGAGGGATGGAAAGGGGGGGGGTGCTTAGAAGAACAAAGACAAAAATTACAATGGAAATATGTTTAAGATAGGGTTATTCACAAAATTAATTTGATTGTTAATAAAATTTCTATTGACATTTTTCCTAATTTCTAATATTTCTAAAAGATCTAAGTGAAAACCACTTACACACTAATGTGTGTAAAATTTTAAAACCAGTATTTATATCAAATGAATGGTTAAATTCAATTAGATGGTTAGCAAATTCCGAATAATTATTGCTATTTAGACATCTCAAATGTTCCTTAATCCTCGTTTCAAAATTTCTACAAGTTTTACCTATGCAAAAATGGTTGCAGTCATTACAATTCAATTGGTAAACTCCGGATTTTTTTCATTTTTTGGTCTTTGTCCTTGTAATTTAAAATATAATTTTTCAATTTATTATTCGTATAAAAAGCAGGCTGTATTGTATTAGGAATTTTTTTCATGATTAAATTGGAGGTTTGATGATTTACAAACAATATTTTTCTCTATTGTTTTTTAATACTATCAGTGAGTCATGGGTAAATGTAGGACAAATGAATTTTTTTCTTATATCTTTTGTTTAATATATCGTCTATTAATTTGGAGTTATAACCATTATTAGATGCAATTATTTTAATGGTATTCTAATGCTATTCTTCTAATATATATTTCTATCTGTGATTAACAAGTAAGCCATAGGCAATATACAGAAATGGAAAATATTCAATGTTGACCCAAATAAGAACAATGCACTGCAATTTCAAAGGAATAAATGCGCAGAATTAGCATGATACGTTTTTAGATTTTCACGGCCAAAAGTATTTTCGTTTTTTGTTTTTGGGGTGTTTTGCCGTGTTGCGCTATCTCCTTTTTTAGTCAACGTTTCGGACAGTGTTGGCTAAAGAAGGAGGTAGCGCACACCCCAAAAACAAATAACGAAAGAAAAAAAGAATTAGCATGTTTATAAAGTTTACGATTTTTTTAATATTTTTTTTTATAAATCCTAAAAATATGGTACAAATGGTAAATTATGGGTGATTTGGATTCATTGGCTATATTAGAACTATAATTAGTTTATATGTCTCCATGTTAAAATTTGGAGGTATGATTTTTTTAATGAATGCCCAATACCTCTAATGTTCAAGGCTTTTTTTTTTAAATACGGCATCGTTCAAGCAGATAAAGCTTCAATAAGAATCTGACCAATGATTTTCATGCTTTGTGGAAAATGACCTACAAACCTTGCCAGGTTTGTGGGTCATTTTCTTTACAACGGTGGTCTAGGAATTCCCCGTCAATGTCTTCACATTTTAATTAGCTATTGAACCTCCCTGAACAATGATTCAAATCACATTTTTTCCAAAAATCAATCTAGCTGTGAAATAGTAATTACCGCTTATAATTCAAAATGAAAATGTGTCATGGATCATTACCGTAAGGGGACATTTCAATGAACATCTTCTGACTAACCTGCTTGCTATTTCAGAGTCCACGAACCCCCTTAGACAGTGGCAACGTGTCTGGTGTATCGGGCGCTGACATTCCCCTAACCATATCCTCGTACAGTGCTTTAGTGTCGGGTGCGGACCTGCCCTCTCCGCATGGGGTGCTGCACGACACCTTGAGTGACGATGATCAAATGGTATTTTTTTTGTCAAGTTTGAATTCAGATTGCATTTTTTTTATCACATTTTTACTAAACTTTGTATTTTTTCTGCACATATAGAATAAAGTTGTAAATTTTTATATTTCCTTTCGAAACACAACAAGCACTTTACTTAATGTCATTATTTTTATTGCATTATTTATCGTGAACTGGTTTCACAAATACCTTAGCTTATATGTTTTATATACGGGGCAATACATGTTTTATATATTTCCCTGATAAAGCTTTTGTAAGATGCACTCTAAGCAAAACCTGCAGGTGACAAATATTAACAATAAAATTAGTGATGTTTTACAAAGTTACATATTGTTTTATTTGAAACGTAATGAATGTCAAGCCATAAAGTATTTGTTTTCTACGGACAAAAAGTTTATTTTCTTTCTACTTTGAATGTTACACTTATTTTTATTGTGTATCAATTTTGATCCTAGTGACACAGGGCAGCGTGGTAAACATGTATTCATTTTTTTTTTTTTTTTTTTCAATTTTGAGTATGTGAAAAGAGCACCCTAAACAATCTGCAACTCCCAAAGTGCACATTTGTACTTTTAATTTTCCAGTTCATCTTACAAAACTGACAATTTTTTTAGGTTATCTGCGAAGATTCCCAGCAAACGCCTGTGGAGATCGACCTGAAGTGCGGTGAGAAAGTGACCGACTCGGATTCCGAGAGTCAGAACTCCGAGTCCATCAATGTGAACTCTCACAACGCTGAAGCTCCAACTTCTGAACACAATTCCATAAGTCAGAACAATGACAAGGACAAGTTCAACAGTTCCCTGCCGACGTACGGCTCGGCTCAGATAGACCATACCAGGCGACCAAAGCCAATCAAAGCCAGGTAATACTTTATTGCCTGTTTTATGCTTTTATATGAGATTTTATTTTAATATCTTTTAATGTATTATTAATGTTACTATCCACGTTGTCTTTTATTTTTTACTAACTTGCTTCAACTTTTTTTCACTAATTACTAATGTTTCAAGCACAAACTTACTCTTGATAAATTGACACTTTTTTTGGGATTTCTGAATAATATTATGTTAACCGGACAAATCAAGAAAATGAAGAAAAAAATTTAAAAGAGATGAAAAAAAAGAAAACTGGTTTAGATTAGGTTTGAAGCTTTTTTTGTCACTTTGTACATACTGACATTCTGGTATGACGAATGACGACACTAGTCGTGGCGTTATTTGTTTGCAAATAATTTAATTTTAAATGTATACAGTGCATAATGCTTTGTACATATTCTAAGAGTTAGTAAACTCACTGTGGGATCATGTGTAGCACAGTACAGCTTTTATTATAATATATCATTTTAAAATACACATGTGTAATTTTGTTCTACGGTACCGTCTCACGTGTTGAGACCGTAAGGGGTATTTGTACTTTGTGTTGTTACCGTAAGGGGTATTTGTTCTGCATCAACTATATTGAGACAGTAGCCCAGAAAGAGTTGATGGATAGGTACATATATCACTTTTCAAAAGTGTTTTGATTTGTCATAGAACCAATATTACAGAGTGAGAGTTTTAAAAAAAACTTATTTTTTTTACGTGAGCTCCACACTAGGAAATACTGTGTTGTCTCACTAGGAAATCCTGTGTTGGGAATAGGCGCAGTTTACAACAAAAATAACCGGTTTTAATAAATTTGTTGATGTTCGATCTATCTTGGCCGATGATTCTAGACTTGGTGTTTTTTTTTTACATTAGCTCCACACACGAGACCCTGAGGAAAATAATTCCCTTCAGGTCCTACAATGTCATCTTTTCAGATGCTGTGTGAAAGGTCTTTTTAGAAAAGGGAGGAGAGGAAGTTCTGGGAAGGAAAAGGGTATGAGGGATGGGTAGGAATCTGGGGGTCAGTATGTCAAGGAGTAATAGATGTATGAATCCAACTCTCCCACTGCAGTGCCAGGCGATAGAGCTGTTATAGTCAGATAGAGTCCTGCTGGAGAGATTAAAAATTCTCCCTCAACCAGTCCCTCCCGATCTGGCCTGCCAAGCAGTTGGTGGGCAGACACATCCGCCGCAAGACCCGGACAAACCAAATTGATATTTAGAATAATTTGTTTTCTATCTAAAGGCCAGTAGAAGTGCATTGTATAGCTTTGTTAAAAAGTATCTAAAATTTGTTTTCCTAAAGTTGTTTTAGCGAAAGAGCTAAGTGAATGACGTGGTTGGTTTGGTCACCCTTTGGTTCTAGTATAATGAGCAGTTTGGATGTTGTCAAAAAAATTCTGTGTGTGAAGGGGTATGCCAGAATGTTTATTGGAATAAAGAAACTTAAGAAATTTTGCGTATTATAATCTACCACCTAACTAACAACTAGTGGACTAGTTTTGTTGATTAATAGGTGTGAAATTTGTTAGATTACAATAATTCATAATGTAAAATCTTTAATAATCACTTATGAAATAACCGTTTTGCTTTAAAATTGACCCATTACTAATGTGTAAATTTGGAATTATTATAGAGTGGCCTCTACTGACAGTGTGCTTGCTTCGCTTACCGTCTCCAGTCCATCGGGCGTGTCGGCGTTTCACCCGACCGGGGGCGCCTTCAAGTCCATGCCCCAGAGTCAGCAGACCTTCACCGTGTCCCCGTCCGTGCCCCCATCGCAGACTTCCAACGCCACCTTTGTGAACATCGTCACGGCCACGGAGAATGGCAGGCAATGGTCCACGGCCACCTTGAATGCCGGGAAGAACCAGACCCAGGCGCATATTAAGCTGACGCAGCAAAGTTTGGGGATGGGACAGGGCACTAACAATCAGCTTGGAGGGTCTGTGCTCAAAACTCCCATGGTTACTCTTGTCAAGCCTGTGAGGACGACAGGTGATTTATTTTAACTTTTATTATTGTGAGCAGATGCACATCTCTTACTGTGTGCAGAGAGACCATGATTTATTAGTAGTTCGCTAGCATTCATTGGTGGCTTGCCACATCGCACTTGCCTCCCGCACCGTGCTTCATTCTTGCCGATGCTAGGAAACTAAATTCACTGATTTCTAACTTGCAATTTGTGCCAAACTGCTCTATTTTAATATACATATTTTTTACAATAGCTCCACACAAGAGGCTCTGAGAAAAAAAATCCTTCAGGGCCTAGGTCATCTTTAGGGATGTTGTGTGGATGGTCTTTTTAGAGAAAGGAAGGAAAAAGGTATGAGGGGTGAGTCGGAATCTGGTGTTCAGGAGTGACGGACATATGAATCCAACCGATAATCCAACCAACTGTGGTGCAAGGCGATAGGTGGAGAGAGACCTCACCTCATGAACCCGTGTACTCCTGCTAAGTCACCAAACATAGGTCACCACTTGTGGTGACCTATGGCAGGGATGTTGGTTATCCAATAAATGGTTCCCGGGGCGGCGGTACCCATACCCGCTTCCCAAATTGACTTAAAATATGCACTTAAAACATAAAATCCAAAATTAAGTGTATTTTAGATATACAGTGAAACCCTCTTTAACCTGTAAACGGCCGGAGACGCTCATTTGCGCGCAGCTTTTGCGCATGCACGAAAAAAATATTTCGAAATAAAAAAGTTTGTCTGCGATTTTGACCCTTCTATGTACAGAATTTGTATGAAAACAAGGTCAGAATCGCTTGCGCCAATATCATTGATGATATAGCCACTAGTTTCATTCATCTGACAACACCAGATTATTTTTAAATGATTTTTATCTGTAGAATCGAAATGTCATTTTTGGCGCAAATTGAAGCTGTCAGTTTTGACGCGTGTTCCTCGACTAAAACATCATAAAACCTATTAATTTACGTAATTAACGCAAGTAATGTTGTTTTGGTGCATAGTTTATTGTTCTAGGAACGTATTTCAGTCAATGAAATATACGATAGCTCAAAATTAATCAACAAAACATTCAATTCAAAATTCAAAATCGTGTGTTTTTACGAAATTTCCGTATTTTTCCTGGAATTTGCGGGCCTTTGACAGGTTAAGAATTTTTCCAAGGGACTGGAAAAAACAAACTTCTTAACCGGTGACAGGCCGGAGGCGCGCGCGCCTAATTAAATTACATGCCGTCTCCGGCCTGTAATTTAAATATTTGAATAATATTTCTGACAAAAAACTTTTGGTCTGCGATTTTGGCCCCTCTATGTACAGAATTTGTATGAATAACAGTGTCAGAATCGCTTGCGCCATCATTACTCTCGGAGACGCTTAAAGTTTCATTCACCTTGCAACCCTGGAATATTTTTAAAACGATTTCATCTATGACAATGCGCTGTCAGAAATTGCCGCGATTTTAACCGTCGCAACTAATGCGTGTTCCGCGACTAAAACATCGTAAAACCTATTAATTTACGTAATAAATGCAAGTAATGTTGTTTTGGTAGATAGTTTATTGTGTTGTGAACGTGTTTCAGTCAATAAAATATACAATAGCTCAAAATTAATCAACAAAACATTCAATTCAAAATCGTGTTTTGTTACGAAATTTCCGTATTTTTCCTGGAATTCCTGGCCTTTGACCGGTTAAGCAGGAAAACCTTATGTTTGGGAAAAATTGATCCAATTTTGGGTTGAGGGACCAAAAAAACCAAACTTCTTAAGCACGAAACTTCTTAAGCGAGAACTTCTTAATAGGGTTTCACCGTATATTGTGCAATTTTGAAGTTAAGTAAATGTTGACTTCTTGTGCAATTATAATTTTTCAATGCTATTTTTTTGCCTCTTTCAGCACCCTTGACTCTGGCGTTTTTATCAGACCCATACACTAACATTCTACTCAAGTCAACGCCCCAGTCTAACGACACCAACGTCTCCGGAAGTGACGGCCTTCCCGTCTCTCAGCCCTTGCACTACGTACGCCTGCAGAGTGTCTACCTTCCCGTCAGTGCAGGTAAATAAATTAATAACACTTAAAGATACTTTGCTCGTCGAACTGAGGACATCACTTGGTCTCACAGTCACTTGGCAAGAGAAGCAGAGGAGGGTCACTGGTGCGCTGGAGTTGCCACAGTCCGGTACGTCCGCAGCACAGAACTGCAAGGAGTGGAGGAACCTTGTCTAGCATGAAAATTGGAGTGAGCTCACGATCCTCAGCAATGAGGACCTGAATTAAGAAGAAGAATCATAATACATTATGGCTGGCGAAACATATATGCCAAGTAATGCAAAATCACATATTTTTGAATTGTGAATTTGGTCGCTTAGATATTAATATTATAGATATATAATATATAAACCGGTCAGTGGCTGAGTTGGCATCGCGTATGGGTCCCACCCAGGCGTCCCGTGTTCGATTCCTCGGTTGACTTAAGTCCTCCATCACAACCAAGCAATATTTTCCGTTTACTGTGGTGGTAGTAGGAGATTTTCAAAATATTGTCAGGTTATTCGCAATCCGGGTATGTTTGTCTTTCTTTATTAAAAAAAGAAAAAAGATGCTTTAATTACATAGTGCGAATAGAACTCATAATGGCCTTTGAAAGAATCAAGCTTTTATAAGCCTTGATAGAAAAAAATAAAGTTAACCCCTCCGAATTTTCGAGAATATTAGCTTTTGGTGTCTTACGAAATTACATTTTACGAAAACTTTTAGTTATAACCGCTTCACAATTAAAGCTCTATAAATGAAACATTTCTGAACGTAGCCAAATAGTAAAAACTGTTTTAGAAAGGTTACAAAATAGGCTTTCAAATTATTATATTACAAATAAATATTAGCATTTGTAAATATTAAAATTTAGAATGCAAACATTAAAAATAGGTAAAAATGACTCACGTGATGTTTTTATGTGAAAACGGTACTAAAATCACAGATTATGCAAACAACAATACTTATTCTATTGTATATATGTGTAATAAACACTTTTGTCACCTCACTTTTTTATCATTTCATATAAAAATATTTAATAAAAATTTAAAATGTGGAGCGCGGTGGAGCTGCCGGTAGCAAATTTGCACGGGTAAATATTTCTGTCAACTACACGATTGACAGCTGATTCCTGTTATGTATTTCCATAGACAACTTGATAGAAATGTGCAGCTTGATCTACTATCGACCTTTGACTTTTTGTTTTAGGGATGTAACTAAAACAATAACGGATTTATAACGATTTCTATGGAAACACACGTGCTGACGTATAAACACGCTTATTGTACTTGACTGCTGTCCTATTTTTAACGCTTATATCTGCTTACGTTGCGGAGGGGTTAAGCAGGCCTATGAAAACTGCTTTAACATACAAAATCTCTTAATTAAGAACCCCTTTTTGGATACGGTTTTATTGTATAATGTGGCAAATTAAGTTCTTTAGAACATTTTAATATTATAGTAATAATGTAGAAGTTGGGTATGACACAGCACAATCAAGTAAACCAAATACTAGAAGGGTGTGTATGAATGATGCAAGGAGTGTGTGTGCCAAGACTGAGTTATTAGGCACTCCATCCTCTCTGCCTACCCTATAATTATCTTATTATATTTCTCCCCTCTGTGCCTAGCCTTTGTTGATTTTCATGATTTTGTGTTACTCAATTTCCTTTCAGATGGTGGTTCTACAAGGATACCCGTGTCAGGAGGCCAGTCTGTGATTGTTTCTCAAGCTAATAATAATCTAAATAAGAAACCAATGTTGTAAGTACCTTTATTTATTGAAGTAATACTTCTTTACGCATGCTTGACTTGGGGAGTAAACTGGTGAATGCGTGACAAGAGCGTTACGAAAAGTGTGATCAGGCGAGGCGAACGGTCGGGCCTTTACGCACGTTTGACTTGGGGAGTAAGCTGGTGAATGCGTGACGAGAGGTTATGAAAAGTGTGATCGGGCGAGGCGAACGGTCGGGCGAGGCGAACGGAAGTTGAGAGGGAGATATAAGTTAGTGAAGTTTTACTTCAGTCGTGTGGTCTAAAGCACACTCGTTTTTTTTATTAAGAATGTCATGTACCACCGCACTGTATTTATAACTAATGTGGAGATCTGGAAAGAATGCCTAATGGCTAATGAGCAAGATTGTAAAATGGGATGTTTATATGTTTAGGACTTATTGTAATGAATATGAACCGACAAAGGACTGCCAGAAGAATAAATTATGTATACATCTAATTAGAAATCTAGGGGACATCAAAAATTAAATTTCGAATTAACATATTCCCATGTAATTCGTAATTTTACAGAAAAGAAATTGCCGAAAATTAAGTTTCTCGACTGCAAATTCAAATTTGGGTAGTTTCTTCCGAGTTAATTCGTAATGTTACGACTTATTCTCATGTAAATTGAATTTTTGCAGCCGTTTACCGCCGCGGTCGGCCCTATATTTGAAGTTCATAAAAATACCGTAAATTTTAAATTGTATGTATTATTAAGAAAACAGCTTGTTTCTGTTAACCCTTCGAATAATAAGAAAATAATTTTCTGTCAACTTTTGCCTGTCAAGGTTTGCGCGCAAAATTCCTGGTTCATCCCATGCATTTTAAATGTTCCTATTTTTTGGTTTTTTTTAAACGCTTTTGCAAAAACAAAAATTGTTCCAAAATCTAGATAAAATAATCTTTCCGATGTGTTTATTAGAAATCAACATTTTTGTTTCTAAATATTAAAATTTTAATATTGGAAATGTAAATTGGCTAAAAAATGCACACCTGCGAATATTTGAATTAAAGTAATTAAAATAGAATAAATCCAAAATTTTAAATACAGATTCCTTTTCTAAACAAAATTTGTAATAAAACTGTCACCTCACTTTTTATCACTTTCATACAATTTTATTTTAAAATTAAATGTGTGATACGTCACAAATTGGCGCAAAATTAAACCGTCACTTTTGATCGGGTTTGTAAAATATCTGAACAACCTAACTCATATAATTCTAAGACAATCAGAAGCATTATTTCATTCCGTTTCTACCATAAAAGAAATCACAAATATTCGCATGACAGGAAGAGAGATATCTAACTTTTAAAAATGCACGTTTGCTCTGGGACAATCTGGGTCTCCTGTTATTATAACGGCATATGATGTTTCGGGACAACTTGGGTCTCCTGTGATTAGACGGGTTAAATTTTCTCGCTCGATCATGCTCAGGCCGGCCCTTCAAACTCAGATCTTTGAAGTAATTCCTAAAAAATACAACATTCCATTATAAAACCAATTCAGATTTACAAAATAAAAACATACTTTAGGATAATGTATATGTAACTGAGTAATTGACATTTTACAGCGTTTTACCAATTGGGAGGCGGGTATGGGTACCGCTGCCTCAGGAACCAACACCTCTGCCATAGGTCACCCCAAGTGGTTCGCTACGTTTGGTGACTTAGCAGGGGTGCCCGGGTAAATGGGGTGAGGTTTGTCCAGGTCTTGGCGGCGGATGCATCTGCCCACCTGCTGCGTGGCGGGCCGGATCGAGAGGGACTGGTTGAGGAAGGCCATTTGACCTTTCCAGCCGGACTCTCTCGATGCATCGCCTTGCACCGCAGTTGGAGGGATGGATTCGTACATCCGTCACTCTTGGACTCACTGACCCCCAGATTCCTCATACCTTTTTCCTTCCCAGAATTTCCTATCCTTCCCTTAACCCCTCCGAATTTTCGAGAATATTAGCTTTTGGTGTCTTACACGAAATGACATTTTACGAAAACTTTGTATTATTACCGCTTCACAATTAAAGCTCTATAAATGAAACATTTCTGAACGTAGCCGAATAGTAAAAACTGTTTTAGACAGGTTACAAAATAAGCTTTCGAATTATTATATTACAAATAAATATTAACATTTGTACATATTAAAATTTAGAATGCAAACATTAAAAAAATGTGAAAATGACTCACGTGATGTTTTTATGTGAAAACGGTACTAAAATCACAGATTATGTAAACAACAATACTTATTCTATTGTATAAATGTGTAATAAACACTTTTGTCACCTCACTTTTTTATCATTTCATATAAAAATATTTAATAGAAATTAACAATGTCGGGCGCCCGTAGGAAATTTGGCGGGATAAATTATGTGTCAGACTGCGCGTCTGACAGAATGTTCTTTTTATGTATTTCTATGGAAAACTTGAATAGAGATGTGCAGCATGATTCACTATCGACCTTTCACTTTTTATTTTACGGATGTAACTAAAACAATAACGGTTTCTATGGAGACACACGCGCTGACGTGTAAACACGCTTATTGTACTTGACTGCTGTCGTATTTTTAACGCATATATCTGCTTACGTTGCGGAGGGGTTAAAGAAGACCGTCCACACAGCATCACCTAAGATGACATAGGCCCTGAGGGAAATTATTTTCCTCAGGGCCTCCTGTGTGGAGCTAATAAAAAAAAAATGACTGCCAAATTCAGATTTAAGCAATTATATGATTTTTTTTGTTTGTTTTTTGAATTACATGAACAAATTTTTGTGTGCATACAAAAATAAATTTCAGATTAAAAAATTGTTTTGTATGAAAAAAAAAATGGCAGGATTTTTTTTTGGCC
This sequence comes from Limnephilus rhombicus, assembly GCA_929108145.2. Lineage (NCBI taxonomy): Eukaryota > Metazoa > Arthropoda > Insecta > Trichoptera > Limnephilidae > Limnephilus > Limnephilus rhombicus. The sequence goes on from OV815286.1 coordinate 24,194,498, forward strand.
AAACTTTTGAATTGTGCCATTTTTCTAATTATTTTGGTTTTAATTTATGGGGTTGTAATTGACGGGGTTCTATTCCAGTGGGTATTATCATGTACTATTATGTTCTGACCATTTTTGAAATGAAATGTTTTAGAAATCAAAAAGTAAAAACTTGTGAAAAATTTTGAAAACTTTTGAATTATGCCATTTTTCTAATTATCGTGGTTTTAATTTATGGGGTTGTAATTGACGGGGTTCTATACCAGTGGGTATTATCATGTACTATTATGTTTTAGAAATCAAAAAGTAAAAATTCTAAAAACTTCTGAAAAATTGTGAAAACTTTTGAATTGTGCCATTTTTGTAAATATCGTGGTTTTAATTTATGGGGTTGTAATTGACGGGGTTCTATTCCAGTGGGTATTATCATGTACTATTATGTTCTGACCATTTAATTTATGGGGTTGTAATTGACGGGGTTCTATTCCAGTGGGTATTATCATGTACTATTATGTTCTGACCATTTAATTTATGGGGTTGTAATTGACGGGGTTCTATTCCAGTGGGTATTATCATGTACTATTATGTTCTGACCATTTAATTTATGGGGTTGTAATTGACGGGGTTCTATTCCAGTGGGTATTATCATGTACTATTATGTTCTGACCATTTAATTTATGGGGTTGTAATTGACGGGGTTCTATTCCAGTGGGTATTATCATGTACTATTATGTTCTGACCATTTAATTTATGGGGTTGTAATTGACGGGGTTCTATTCCAGTGGGTATTATCATGTACTATTATGTTTAATTTATGGGGTTGTAATTGACGGGGTTCTATTCCAGTGGGTATTATCATGTACTATTATGTTTAATTTATGGGGTTGTAATTGACGGGGTTCTATTCCAGTGGGTAATATCATGTACTATTATGTTTAATTTATGGGGTTGTAATTGACGGGGTTCTATTCCAGTGGGTATTATCATGTACTATTATGTTTAATTTATGGGGTTGTAATTGACGGGGTTCTATTCCAGTGGGTATTATCATGTACTATTATGTTTAATTTATGGGGTTGTAATTGACGGGGTTCTATTCCAGTGGGTATTATCATGTACTATTATGTTTAATTTATGGGGTTGTAATTGACGGGGTTCTATTCCAGTGGGTATTATCATGTACTATTATGTTCTGACCATTTAATTTATGGGGTTGTAATTGACGGGGTTCTATTCCAGTGGGTATTATCATGTACTATTATGTTCTGACCATTTAATTTATGGGGTTGTAATTGACGGGGTTCTATTCCAGTGGGTATTATCATGTACTATTATGTTTAATTTATGGGGTTGTAATTGACGGGGTTCTATTCCAGTGGGTATTATCATGTACTATTATGTTTAATTTATGGGGTTGTAATTGACGGGGTTCTATTCCAGTGGGTAATATCATGTACTATTATGTTTAATTTATGGGGTTGTAATTGACGGGGTTCTATTCCAGTGGGTATTATCATGTACTATTATGTTTAATTTATGGGGTTGTAATTGACGGGGTTCTATTCCAGTGGGTATTATCATGTACTATTATGTTTAATTTATGGGGTTGTAATTGACGGGGTTCTATTCCAGTGGGTATTATCATGTACTATTATGTTTAATTTATGGGGTTGTAATTGACGGGGTTCTATTCCAGTGGGTATTATCATGTACTATTATGTTCTGACCATTTAATTAATGGGGTTGTAATTGACGGGGTTCTATTCCAGTGGGTATTATCATGTACTATTATGTTCTGACCATTTAATTAATGGGGTTGTAATTGACGGGGTTCTATTCCAGTGGGTATTATCATGTACTATTATGTTTAATTTATGGGGTTGTAATTGACGGGGTTCTATTCCAGTGGGTATTATCATGTACTATTATGTTTAATTTATGGGGTTGTAATTGACGGGGTTCTATTCCAGTGGGTATTATCATGTACTATTATGTTTAATTTATGGGGTTGTAATTGACGGGGTTCTATTCCAGTGGGTATTATCATGGGTTGTAATTGACGGGGTTCTATTCCAGTGGGTATTATCATGTACTATTATGTTCTGACCATTTTTGAAATGAAACGTTTTAGAAATCAAAAAGTATTCAGTCAGGTAAATTTAGTATGCACAAACAAACAATTCATCATAAAATGCAGAGAACTGTTTTTTCCTAAGATATTTAAATGCATGTACGAATGAGCAGTTTATGAATAATTTTAAGTTTACCCAAACGATGTATGAAAGAAAATGAAGCTGCACAACTCCACCTGCCAACTGCCACTAGAAGGTATTAGTTTGGCGTACTACCGTCAGAAGTTGGGAGTATGTATTATTAACACACTTTGGGCGGGAAGGGTAGTTCTTCCTTTTATGCCGGTCCTATTTGAATGCCTGGAAAGGCATTGCTTTCAAATAATTTTATATGAATTTTGTGCACCAATCTCTTTGTAAGGTTCTCAACTATGTGTAAATGAATAAACATATGTAAAACAATTTTCTCGGTTTACCCGCGTAACGCAGTCCTGAAAAAGACTTTTTAACTCCTGACGTTTTGGACAGATCTCACTGTCCATCTTCAGAGGCCTTATGTCTTGAGTTTTTGTCTCAAACCGATAGCTTTCACCATCAATCACCTTCAACCCGGGTACTCCGTTTTAGCCATAAGAATTGATTTGCACTCACTTAAGTCTTAGCTTCTGGACCGAACAGACATGCAAAAGCTATTAGTTTGAGACAAAAACTCAAGACATAAGGCCTCTGAAGATGGACAGTGAGATCTGTTTGAAACGTCAGGAGTTAAAAAGTCTTTTTCAGGACTGCGTTACACAGTTAACCGAGAAAATTATTTTACATCTTACACACGTGAAAACCTTAACCATAACATATATGTATATGTGAAACAAGTCTTCCCCGTCTTCTTATCTCCTTGTGTAGAAGAATATTTTATAAAAAGGAATCTTACACTTTGGCACAAGCCATGCGCAAATTATTATTTTTTTTTTTGTTATGATTTGTACGTGAATTTGTAAGTGAAAACCAATTATTTTGTAATGTAATAAAATACTCTACACACCATTCTTTACACATAAAACCTCAATAAATGGCCCAACACTGACTTTAACTTCTGTTTAAGGAGTCCCATTACAAATTAGGCTATATTTTTTGGACAATACTTTTGTATTTGAGGTGTGGCGAGTATTATATAAAAAAATTCATTCAAATGTACAAATTATTTTCAAAGATACGAGGGTGGGTTTTTAAGTTCGCGGAATGGGGGGTAAGGAGTGGAAATAAAAATCTAAAATTATTGTTGCCTTGTTTAAAGAGGGTATGCCATTTGTAAACCATAGTTTTACTTGGAAAAGAGTCCCCGTAAACCAGGGTTTCCTAACCAGTGGTCTGCAAGAGGCTAGAAGATGGTCCGCCGGTCAATAAGCAAGCCAGCGCACGGGCGGTCCCGCGAGGACATTGTTCAGTTTATCATTATTGTACCTTGTGGTCAGTGGCCATTATGGTATTCCGATTCGCCCCATCCCATCCTACCCCGTTCTACCCCCTCCGTTGTGGTAAATATTCTGCTAGAACCCGTCCCACCATATCCCATTACGCCCCTCCCGTTGTGCTATCCGTCCCGGGTGCCACCCATGCTAGCCTACGCCACTGACCACAAGCAGAGGCTTGGGTGGCACCCGGTACAGATAGGGCGGACAACGTGGTGTCACCCCCCCCCCCCCCCCCCCCCCCCCCCCCATTGACGTTGACAAAGCTTTCGACTTCCTAAAAAATTGGTCCGTCCTGCTGGGGGGGGGGGCTAGCACTTGGGGGGTGAAACTCGGTTGAGTGGCACCCGGGGCGCCGCCTCCCCCCTCGCTTGTGGTCCCTGTCGAAAAACGAAACGTATAAGTGGTCCCGGGTCAGAAAAAGGTTGGGAACCACTGCCGTAAACGGATGACATTTCTTTCAGTATGGTCTGAACTGATTTTCCTTGAAGGAACTTTATAACAATGCGGAACTCGATTTTCTCCATATTTTACAATTTTTTCCCAATTGACTTGTTTGGTCGACGATAGCTCAAACACTAATGACCTAATTACGATAAAACCCGGTGTTTATACTAATAATGAGTTGTTCAATTAGTATATAATTCAGCGACACCCCCACTAATCGCCTACTTACCCATTCTGCGAACTTAAAAACCTCCCCTCGTATATCGGTTTAAAACAAATTCCATTTACTTATCGCCCGCTTGGAGTGTGTTAAAATTAGGCATTTGGTAAAATTCTCACCAGCGGAATTGAATACAGGGAATTTTATAAATTTATTATTGTTAGTATAAAATTATTTGATTATTGATCATACTCGTGACTTGTCCAATTCAGGCGAACCGATGCAGACACCGTGCTCCACCACAACTTTGTGAACCAGAACCAGCACGCCCTACTCTCCCCGCGGGCCACAGACCGCTACCGTCAGGACCAGACAGTCCCCATGTCCCCCCTGGCCCGCGGAGCCCCCCTGTCGGCGCCCCCGGCCGGGGCCCACTCCCTGCGAGGGGCCCCCGTGGCCCGGGCCGAGGAGCTGGACAGTGAGGGCCAGGTGCAGCCCTTCCAGTTGGCGCCCACGCCCGCCCAGCTGGGCAGGGCCCCCTTACAAAGGAGACTCAGTATGGGTGAGTTAAACCGCCTTTGCTTTGCTTATTATTTTATTTTCATGCATTAGAAATACAAAGTTTACAATATCAGTTTTAAAAATCATCAAATTCATAAATGCTCGAAATTTGTTTGTTTTCAGAAATTGTCCAAAATTGTACTAGATAAGGGGTCGTCCATTAATCACGTGAGGCTCGAAAGAGGGGGGGGGGTTGAGTTTTTTTTTAAGTGCGGACACGTTTGCTTATAGTTCCCATGAGCACTTAGACCATAGACCCATTGTGCTGTCTCCTATTTTACCTCATTCCTTTAACAGTAACCCAGTCCATTTTATAAAGTTCACCAGGGTTTGGTTTTTTTTCAATTGGAAATGAGACTGTATCTTCTGGTTCCACAAAGAGTCTTTCCAGGTCTCATCTCTCCTCTCCATCTCCCTTGGTTCCCTGAAGGCCCCACGAGGGCAGAGGGTGTCATCTCTCCTCTCCACTCCTCCTTGGTGGTTCCCTGAAGGCCCCACGAGGGAAGAGTTCACGGAGGTGACCTCAGCTCTCCCCTCCACGGTTCCTCCTGCAGGCTCCACGGAGAAGGCCTCAGCTCTCCTTCGTTCCCCAAAGGCCCCTAGTATTTCAATGCCCCAATTTTCGTCCCAGGAGTGTCTAGGCAGAGCCTCGAGTGCTGGAGTAAGGTCTAAATACTCCGAGATGCGACTCTGTTTCCCTGGGTCATTCAGCCTGAGCACGGTAGCTCACACCTTGGCTTGGGATGATTATTGCAGGTCATGTTTCTACTCCCCTTCGCCACACTCCCTTCGCTAATTATTCATGAGTATATTTTTATAGTTCATAATAGAACTAAAACAACGATTTAAAATAAGACATTCGAGTACTTCATAACTAGCACCCTTCAGGTGATTTTTCACAAAAAGGGAACTGTAAAAATTATTCCAAATGCTAACATGAATAAAACCAAGAATGTACAACTACTGCCATCTCTCAGAAATAGATAAAAACTGAATTAAGCTAACTAGCTAAGATCTCAAGTTTTTGCGGGAATTTCAAAATAAATTGGCAAAAGCTATCTACCTGAATTTAGGCAGTCATGGCTCAAGGCCTAGAGCGGTGAAACCTAAATATAGATAGCCATCGTTCAAATGGTTACTTGCATCTCTGCTAAAATTAATGTTATTGTGTTTAAAAATTTAATGCTGATTTATTTTTACCACATAGGCCATAGGCAGTTTAAATATAATTTGAAAACAGACCGTGCCCCTGCTTACTCTATTCATTTAACATCTCAGTCATCTTCTCAGCCGTATCCAGTAACGAAACGGCCACATCCTCCACCACCTCCCCGGCCACCGTGTCCAGTGGTGGGGCGGTCGGCCACCTTCACGTGCAGACGTCCGTGCCGCAGCAGGTGTTCATCCAGACGTCCACCCCCAATGTCACCTCCCTGGCCGTGGCCACCGCCCTGCAGAACATGAAGTCCCCCTCCATCGCCTCCAGCAACAGTAGCCTGAGCAGCCTGCTGTCCCCCAAGCCCGGCGGAGACTGCCACTCCGGTATTCTGATGAGCCCCTCCATGAAGAAGAGCCTCTTCAAAAAGACGGTGGAAGATGGACGAGACAGGTTAAATTTAGTTGTCTTTCTACGTAGGCGTATTCTTCCGTTTATTTTTTTTTTAATTACTTATTTCATCATTTCTGTTTTTTGTTTTTTTTTTATACATTCAATAATATTATTATTCAATTTATATAAACAGTTTAGTTATAAAAAAGTTCTGCTATGTAATTATTATTATGCGTGACAGCTGTTTCGCCTTCTGAAGGCATTATCAAACTGTCAATAATATAATATAATAACAGTTTGATAAAGCCTTCAGAAGGCGAAATAGCTGCCAAGCATGATAATAATTACATAGCAGAACTTGTTTATAAATAAACTGTTTATATAAATTGAATTGGCAGGTGAAAACTGTTTCTACAAAATAAGTTTTTTTTATGTACTTCTATGGACAACTTTGAATAGAAATGTAAAGCATGATTCAATATGGATCTTCTACTTTTTGTTTTAGGATTGTCACTAGAAAAATAATAGAGTTTTAACAATTTCTGTGGGATCACACGCGTTAGCATGAAAACAAGTTTATTGTACTTGACTGCTATTGTTATATTGTCGTGAAAATATGCTTACGGGTCGGAGTGGTTAAGAAGTTTGCTTAGGCTTTTTCAGTCAAGATTTTGGTGCACTAAGGGTTAAATTTTATTAGCAGAGTTCATTAAATTGTTTTAATTGCAGGGTTTTGGAGACGGTGAACTTTGAGCAGAAGTTCAGCACGTTACCGCAGTACAACCCCGTAACCTGCAGCCCTAGCTCCATAGCCGTGCCCAGCAGTCCACAAGTTTACCTTAGGAAGAAGCACGGCAGACTCAACAATGGTTTGTTACAAAAACACCTTCTCTTATTCTTTTGCATAAACTTTATCCAATTATTAGAGGGTTTTTTTTATTTATTCATGTTTTTAGACGCTCATTGTGCTTTTATATACATGGGTATAAAGAATATTATTATTAAATTAGATCTTATTTTTTATTAATTTTTTTTTGATATCTTCATCTAATCTGCTTTATGCCTCACCATTAAACCATAGTCGATATTGAAGGTTTGAAGCCATCAATGTTAAATTCATTTGTTACCAAAAATTGCATTCATTTATTTCATGGAACTTCAACAATTCATCAAATTTGAAAGTTTATGTTCATGGCCTGAGAAAATTCTATTCAAGTTCTGTTATTAAAAAGTTAAGAAATAAATGTGTTCTGACTTCACCGAACAAAGAGTAAATTTAATAAGCGCTTTGTTCAAGTATAAATTGGCTCTTCTGTTCAGTTGTTGCAACTATTGTCCGTATTGATTTCAAAATTAGCTGACAATTGACTTAGGTTACTTACTCTATAATATAACATGGGTCTCTTCAATACCCAGGTCCACTCCTTCCTTTCCTTGGAAAGACTCAGCATCCCATAAGATACGGCATCCCCGAAGATGATGTGTGGAGTTTATATAAAAAAACTAATTATCGCTTGGGGCAATGGGTTAACTAAACCTACCGCAATTCAATTATTTTACGGTGTAATGGAATGTTAACCTTAATGTGTTTTTGTTCAGCAAATGAAGAAGACGGCACCCCCACCTCCTGGACATGGGCGACGGCAGCAGTCTCAGCAGCAGTGTGGCCAGCACCCCCCTGTCCACCCACCCACACACCCCGCACCACCCGCACACTCCGCACCACGGGCCCAAGTCCGCCACCAACAAGCTCATCGGATCCACCTTCTTCGGGCCCGACTTCAACATTGACACAATCCGAGGTAGGCTGATGGACTATATGTCTCAAGGTAATCATTGTCAAACATTGTTTCATTTTCACATGCTTTTACATGATGCATTTACTATCTTCCAGGAAGACAAGCCATGTCTACATTCGGAATGACAGAAGAGTATATAAGAGACGGTGTACGAGTGTGAATGAAACCAGGAATGTGAATGAAACCAGGAGTGTGAATGAGACAGTAATACGTTGAGTGGCGGTCTAATCTTATGTCCGTGTGTTACAAGTCTGACTTCCATTCTCCAGGAGACCAGCACGATGAGCTGGGTGCTCTGTCCCCGCGCACTCCAGGGGGGGGCACCGGGGGCCGGGGCGAGGCAGGCCACCGCCGGGTGTTGGAGCAGCGACGCCAGCTGGTTATGCGGCTCTTCCAGGAGCACGGCCTGTTCCCCTCCACGCAGGCCACCACACAGTTTCAGGTAACAATTCCAACCAACCATCACACCTTCCTCGTTCAGGATTATTTATGGACATTCAGGATTTATCCGGGACTCATTATGAGACCAGCATGACGTGCTGGGTTCCCCCCACGGGGCCTAGCCACCACACAGTGCCATTATTTGACTGTTACACAATGTCATATGTTGTTAACTTATATTCTCTCCCTACAGGACAGCCATAAAGACATATTCCCGAACAAGACATCACTGCAACTGAAGATCCGAGAGGTGCGCCAAAAGCTGATGGCACAGCCCAGCGTCACACCGCATTCGGAGCAGAGCACTCCCACAGGTAATTGACTATTTCCCTGCATGACTCTTATCATAGTGAAAGTGACTCTTGTGTATTATGTATATGTATTAGGAATTTGTTGTTAATACAAGTGTTGTACGCAGGAATGAACTCTCCGGCAGTGACATCGAGTGCCAATAACCTCCACAACTCCACCACCACTTCTGCCAGTTAGCGGGACCTCACTGTCTCCATCCTCGCGCTGCCTCATCCCTAGCGCTAGTAGATAGCAGATAGCTGATCACCCCTTTTACATGAGATGCACATTATTTTCCTACACGGGTGTAGACACCTCTAACTGATTAAGAGACACATTAATGTTAGAATATCCCCTCGGGAACATATTTTACGAAATGATCTTGATTCTTATTGACAACATTCTCGGACCTTCTAGTAAATTAGTGATTTTATCTCAACACAAGTAATAGATGTTCGCTTCGATATAACCTGATGTAAATATCATTGATGCCCGAATGACACCGTGATAAAATGTCATCATATTCTTCTGTTTTGTTTAAGCCACCAAGTTATTATTATTTAATGGAAGGTTTGTTTTGTTAATGATTGGAAGGTTGTGAAATGTATAACCTTGTTTGTTTGATAACCAATTGATCAATTATACTGAGAAGTCAGTAGTTCATTTTATTTGACATTTCTAGCTTTAATAACTAATTAAGATTTTAATATTTTTACATAATGACATAACCAGTTATAGAATATTTTATATTAAATGTAATCTTACTAAAGTGTTGATTAGGTTAGCTCGGAATGTGTTGTCTGTGGCCTTCCCAGCCTCCGTAGTACTCTCCAGTACTCCCCAGTACTCTGCAGTACTCTGCAGTACCCCACCACTGGAGGAGAAGCCTACTCGGCCTACCCTACTTCCTCCTGTATTTATGTTTGACAAAGTGAGCGTATTGATGACAGAAGGCCACGCCAGGTGTTTTATGATGTGCAATCGTTTAGTCACTAAATAATTCTTTTGACAAGAATCTATAAGAAAAGTTTTTATCGTGAAAAATATATAAAAGAAAAAAAGATATACATATTATATGAAAGAAAGAAATGTTTATGATTGTAAATATATGGTGCCGGATGAAGGGCTCTGCAGAAATCAGCATCAGCCCAGATGGAGTGAACATATTATATTGTCATTTTTCCCAAGTCTAAACAAATGTTTTTATTTCATTGTTCAGTTTTTCCAAAATTTAGATTTTATTTCATTTGGATGCTATTCCATTTCAAAGGTTGAGATTAGACATTAGAGAATGCTAAGTAACTAACCTCCGCCTGTTTGCACCAATATGTCTTCCCGGTTATAGAAAACTATATTTTGACTACGCAGAATGTTAATGAACATTAAGTTTGTGCCACAACGTTATATGTATTATAAAGTTTCATTTAGTAGAAGGATTATTTGTCTGTTGTCATGTAGTCATAACGTAAGGTAGATAATTGGACATTGTTATCGCACACGTCAAGGGACTACGGCATTAGCTAAATGGTTGCTTAACATAATTATGTAAAACATAGTGAATTTTTTTAATTGTTGTACATGTCGAGATCATTAATTTCCCCGTAGTTATGAAATGAATTGTTAATTAGATAATTATGGAAATATATAATTATATGTGAAGTAAATCTGTGGGTTGTTATATTCTACAATTATTTAGTTACACGGTAATCATTGTTTAGTCATACGAATATCACACGTCATGTATTGTGTGATGCGACGGCCTGTACAGTATGTACAATATGTTGGCACTGCGCAACATATACATACGCATACGTTTTATTAGTCAAAGGAGATACGCAACAAGTATCATTATTTGAGATTGTAAATATACACCCTTTTTATAAGCAAGTCAAGTGAACAGAAGTCACACCAGTGATAACTTTATTTAGTCTGTGTTAACTTTTACATATTTCTCTATACTCGTTTTTTTTAAAGGGATTTTTGTTGTATTCAAACCTTATTATTTTTCAGTTAATATTTAGAGCTAGACTACTTATCAATTAGTGATTCATCATCCATCATCACTTGTCACCTTTCAGCTAGTTCTGCACTGAATGTTAGTGTATATTATATTTTCGTCAATGGGAATCCATCTCCGCATTGGTCATGTTTGGCCACTACTCGGGATAAATAAAAAATTGTGGTAAAATTATTGTTCCAACTTATCAACTACAATATCGTCACCGGGCGCGTAATACTTGCAATGTTAAAAAAATACATATTTCACGGAAGAATGAAAAACCAATTTTGAAGCAGGAAAATTAAAGTGAACCTTCAAATAATATTTATTTATATTAATAATGATTATTACACAATAAAAAAAGAATTGGAAGTTTCTCTTTGTTTTTTGCTTGAAAATGCATTTTACACTCTCCTATATTTTTTTATTTTTTTATGGTCACTGGGGGCAACATTTCGCGTCCAGCTACTGTATGTATTTTTAAAGTTTAACTTTTTTTGAAATACATACATATGGCAGATTTACGGAAGAAAAATATATGGTTCAAAAGTAATTTCTTGTTCACATCGTTAGCGGTGATTGGTTGTTTCGCCACAGTTGGTACCCGACTGAATGGCTTTTAAATATATATACTTTTAGCGTGTGGAATAGCTTACGCGGGAATGTGACTTGCGAGGATGGATTTGCAACAATAATATACTAGCCAAAATAATCATTTCTTCCTTCCATGACTTCTCTCCATATATATCTATGTACTCCACTACTACCAAAACTATCAGGGATGTTTAAAAAGCTGGAAGGTGCTTCAAAGAATTATTGTGAAATATTTTATGAACATCGCATACATAGGTATAAAAAATTATTTTTATCATTCTTACTAAATGAATAATTAATTTGTTAGTTAAGATTTACAAATATTTGTTTTAGTAAATTTATATAACGTCTAAGGAATATTATATTTGGCAATATCAGAATGCGGGAAATATTCTTTTGTATATGCAAACATATTATATTTAACAAAGATCTAAACACAGCCGAGAGATAAAATATGAATGTACCTAAACCTAATTGAGGATTTGTTTGAAAGTAATTAAATTTGAATTATATTTAAATGTTAGTGTTGATGCTGCAAATTGTATGTTAAGAAATAAATGTGTTGGCCTGAGCCATTAAATTAATAAAATAGATTTATATTTAGTCAGAGCACAGAATTCACATTTGTAATGCAACATACATACATACACCCGGTCTAACAATATGAACACAGTAGAAATGAACAATCGCATATTAATCTCAGAGATGATATTATTTGTGATTGTGATCACATCAATAGTGCAAATATTGGAAAGTTTACATACATAATACTTTGTAGGTCTAGTCAACATAATTGCCAGAGTAATTATTAATCCCCCATTCGTTTCCTGTTACTTTATTTACATATTACCATTTTACATACATTCATTACTGCCACAGTGAGTTAACTTGAAGAAGCATAAGCGAACTGGTAACTGATATCTGATAACTGGTACATGTTTAGCTTCATGTGAGAGACAGCATCAGCCATCAGGGTATCAGGGTATTGCTACGGTCACAATGAATTTACCCAGAGTTCTAATCACTTCTCGGTGTGTGAATGAAATGGAAAGTAAAGCCAAAGCTCTGTAAAATATTGTTCTTCTAACTCAATTTGGAATGACAAGTAGTTTTCCATTGGGTTGCCTTAATATGAATACATAACATTCATCAGACGTACAAAACAGACTAAAGACTGTAATAATGTATATTTGGGTTGTTTTACCAACATATCGCGCTTTCATTGATTTTGAGCTCAAGAACACTGTTGAGTCATGTTACATTCATTTGCCTCAAGTTTAGATTAATTATTGTTGCTTTGGAAGAGAATCTGTACTTTATTTGAAAGAAAGAGTTTGTTGGCGTGTTTGTTTAGTCATTACAGTACAGTGCATGACTATTGAGGTGCTTATCTATTTTGTATTATTATTTAGTTTTAATTTACACTATGTTGAGATTCTTTGAAATGCTTACACAATTACTGTAACTAACTGTATGTAATAATGGAATCCTACTGTGGGATGGATTGTTTCTTTTTAATTTTATTATGCATACAAATGATATGTTGATTATTTATATCAATTTGATTTTTTAGTGGTTGATCTCTTATATTATATATTTGGAAAAGAATTTTGCTTTCTAAGATTGAGTATGCTACGAGTAATTTAACTTAGTTTGTTTGTCTGACTTTTACAGTCAGGTTGAGTCAATTCTTTTATACAAAGATGTGTTTTACCTTTGTAGAGTGTGCTCATATATTATATTGTCTGATAAATAATTATTACTTAGATTTCTTCTTCTTGATTTTCTAAATTTACAAAAGTAGAAAAAGCAATTGGTTAAAATGAAAATGCAAAAGATGTTTGTAAGTTGTCAATACTAGTGCAACCGTACCATATCTATCTTAAATATGTATTGCAGTAGAAGTGTTGCGAGATATTTTTGTGTAATGAGAGTTACTGTTAAGGACATGGACGTGGGAGAGATCCCCCATCATATGGTTAGTCAATGTTAATCAGGGGTTCATGTTTTAATCATTATATATTAAGGCACATCTTATTACAGAAAACATGTTTGGATACCGTGTAATCAAAATGTTTTATTTAACCGAGCAAACTGTATTACATCCAACTTACGGACCAATACAAGAGATACTTAATAAGCAAACTTAATGAGTTTATAGTAAAGTTGAAGGAGAAAACAAATTGACGGTTGTTGACAAAGCCATGTTTTGGGCCATAGAACCAAGTTCAAATGAATAAAGTTGTATTGAATATCATTCAATGATTGATGGAATAAAACAAATGTTTATTATCAGAATGTTGCTTTTTAATAAATCCTATATTATGTACCTACACTACCCTCTCCTCTGTATCATACTAAATACTTCAATCAAATTTAATTAACAAATCTGGCAAGAGCTCCTGTAACATAGCGCAGGTGTAGTCGAGGTCTTCGTCATTAGTTTTACCATCTAGAATAAGCAATTTCAGTGATGGCATTCTGTACAAGATCTGAACACCCCTGTGAGTGACTGGGCAGCCGCGTAGATCCAGGTATTCTAAAGACTTGTTGGTCATGATGCCGCTCAACCTGTCCAAGCCCCAATCATCAATGAGACGGTTTCCTTTCAGAGAGAGCCATTTCAAATAATCTAAATTCTGCAAGTTCAAGAGTCCCTCATAACGCAGGCCGCCGTAGTAGAAGCCTTCGCAGTCGATGCACTCCACCAGCAGCCCCGGAGTGGGAAGGGTTGGTAATTTTTCTTTCATGTTTTCACCCTCCGTTGCCCTTATCCATTCTTTTCCCTCCACGTATCTGAAAATAGAAAGTAAGATTATTTGATACAAACTTATCTAAAAACAAGAATACTGTCGTTGCGCCGGTAATACGTGTTACCTGATGCAAATTGAATAAATTTAAAGAGATGTAATATATTTTCTTAGTCCTCCTCACTACGAAATCCTGTACTAAGGGGAACTAGGTTTTAGATGATGTTTTCGGTGACTTCTATGGTACAACTTCATGGTTTGGGTAGGATTTTTCAGCAACTTCTATGTACACTATTTGAAACCATTAAATTGGGAAAACTTAAAACATTTGATTAAAAGCAAATTAGCACAAATAATGTGCAATAATTTATGATTCAAAGAGTAATATCTGCTAAATAACCAGTGCGGGTCCAACAATGTTGCGATGACTAGGTGGCTGTTAAGAGACTTTCCTTGCATATAACAATCATGATATAACAGACATTACTTGCACTCGAGCGTATAACAGGTATTGAATTTCGACTGCCATTCAAAAAGTATGTCTCTATCCACATAACCGAATGATGTCACAACTTTTTCTACAATTTATTCTCCAAAAAAATTGTTTTAGAAAAAGTGTCATTTAACAGGTACTACCGAGGGACAGACTATACATAATTTATTTTAGTTCTGTAGAAAATTTACAAGATGATGAAACAGTTGTTTCATCTGTGATACGGCATTTCTTCTTTTTGTATGAAGAGTTTGCCAGTTCAATTCCTGTCACAGCTTGAACATATTTAGACACGGATTATACCAGTCTGCCTATTTTGATTGTTAATTTTTACGTACCTTACAAATATGAATTTACAGTTGAAGTAAAAAGAGCTCAATGGATAAATAAATACTATTTGGGAAATGGTGCAACAAGTTATATTTAATTCACATAAAAATGGTATGCGTTCACAACATAAAAAATGAATTGTGAAAGTTATTAGTTGTAGCCATGTGTGCCTAGTGACCGTTTCCATAGAGGCAATTAATTTTCCTGTTAAGTGTATTTAGACCTGCATACCATCGAAAATAGAAATCAATAATAGCTTACTTGACGGCTCCACCGCGATAACAAACAAAAGTGGCAGCTGCCAAATCCCAGCCCAGCGCTGCAACCCTCTCACTGTTGAATTCCTGATCTTTGGTTTCAACATTATCTTTAAAATCAGCATACGCTTGTTTAAGAGATGAGCCCCATGTGCCTAATGGGTAGCGCTTCATTCTTATGAAGAAAGGAACTGCGCTCGGGGTAGAATCACTCTTAAAAAGAGAGAACTTAGATTTCATGTATCCGGAGGCCTGCACTATTGGTGTCTTCCATGATGGGTACTCCGCCCCGTGTATGAGTTTCTTTATTGGACCTCTCTCGTTTATTTCATACGGAGAAAGCTCTTCCTTAGGATCCTTAGAATAAAAACGAATCAAACTTTGTTGATATCTTTTAAATTTGGGCATACACTTAGATAAATTAATCGACATATTTGTAAATGTCGGTCAGTGAAATAATAGAAGTACTTCAATCTATATCACACCATTTTATAAATAAATTACTAATTTTACTATTGTTGGTTATGTACGTTATTTATTTCATATAAAGTGACAGAGTGACAGACATTATTACCAACTGAATGACTGAATCTAACCAATCTATGCTGTGGTATCAAATCCGTTACATGACGGAAGCTTTGACTCCCGTTGACACCTCTCGGGCTGGTAGTCGCGTAGCCGGTATCCGGTATATCGGTTGCTTTTTATCCTAATCTATGGTGATGGGAAGTCGCCCGGCAGTGTATTTACAAAACCTATACCGATTCAGTCGCGGTAGCGACAATTTACATATATACCTATATATTGGTTATTTTTTATCACATTGCAAAAACAAAAATTGTTCTAAAATCTAGATAAAATAATTTTTCCGATGTGTACACTAGAAAATAAATTATTTACCGTTAATACGGAAAACTTTTTATCCAAACAGTTAGATTTAGCTTTATTATTACGAAAAGTGAGTATTTATGTCGGGGGAGACCAAAAAACATGCAAAAAATATGCATTTAACATTTTAATTTTGTTAAAATTAATTCACTCGCGCGGGTAACGCCATGTTTATTCATCGTTTTTATTTTAACATTTCATCAATGCTGCCAATCATAGAAAAAATATTTTTGCGTAAAACAAAGTGAATGCATCATTGACAAGTTTGTACCTGTATTTATAACAGTAGAACATGGAAAGAAATGTATTAAAATAATTACACAAACCCTCTACACAAACCCTGCGTAGCCAAAAAAACCATTCAAAACCTGGGATGTTTTTTAAAAGTATGATGAAAGGCGAGTTTATTTTATAAGATTGGTACTTCCGACAAATGTCATATTTGGTTCTTGGTTGTCTATTAATTAAAAAAGGAACATTCCGTATTATCCGTGCATCAAACTTCGACAACACGAACGTTCCGTATTATCCGTGAGGTGGACTAACTGCATATTTAGCGAAAATAATTATTTTATTTCTAAATATTAAAATATTGATATTGAAAATTGTCGGTAGCGCGACTGAAACGCGGTAGGGATTGTAAATACGCCGCCCGGCAGCCATCTTCTATGACAAACTTTTGAAGTGATTTGTTTGCAAAGTGGTACACAATTATCTATTTTTAATAATTATCACGGCTTGTGACTTTTGTCGGTATTTGATGAGGCGAGAAATGATGCGATGAAGAATGCGACATGTAATCAAAAATTTAAGTAGGTAAAGGCATTTTCTTCTTCTTCCATCTTCTTCCATCTTCTCCCTCACCCCTCAGCTTCAAATTGTTCTCGAATAGCTCTGTCCAAGGCCTTTTATGTTCATGGCAAATATATACCAGGTAAAAATATATATTAGGGGTCGTCCATTAATCACGTGATGTTTTTTTAGCAACTTTTTAACCCCCCCCCCCCCCTGGTGATATGTGGTGAGGTTTTAGCCAACCCCCCCCCCCCCCCAAAATCACGTGTATTTTTTTTAGTACAAAGTATTTTGAAATTTTCAGAATATTATCACGAAAAATAAATACATGTGATATCTCATTTAACCCCCCCCCCCCCCCCCCCCCCCGTCGTGATATTTCGTGATTTTTTCCGACCCCCCCCCCCTCCTTTGGAGCCTCACGTGATTAATGGACGACCCCCCTTAGTAGGTAGGCGCGTTACAAAATAAATAAAAAATTTCGGAGTGTCACTAAAAAACTATTTCGTATTTTTTTGCATTGCCCTGAGAAAAAAAAATCCTCCGGCCCTGTGTCATCTTTGGAGATACTGTGTGGAGGGTATTTTTAGGGAATGAGAGGAGAGGAATTTCTGGGAAGGAATACGGTAAGAGGGGTGGGTAGGAATCTGGGGTTCAATGTGTCTAGGCAGTGGCGTCGCTAGCATGGTGGCACCCGGGGCGCGGATAACGTGGTGTCACCCCCCCCCCTCCCAATTTCGACTTCATAAAAAATAAAATCATTACAATAACGTCCTGAGTGGGTGGCTAGAGAATTTCAGACACAAAATTCTCCCGTTTCGGGGCACTCCACGGGGAGCCATGGAGCTACGAAAATATACTTGTGTCGTGATGGAGGACTTAGCCAGCTGAGGAATCGAACATGCGATGCCCGGGTGGGACCCACACGCGATGCCCACTCAGCCACTGACCGGTCACTTGTTCTTCGTTCATCTATTCTACTTCCCCAACCTTTTTTAATCTTACTCATAACATTCAGTTTACTTTCATCGTTCCTCTGCTTTTTGATACCTTTTTCTCTTAATTTTCAATAATGGCAGATGGAGATATTGTTTGGGATTTAGACCATTGGAACTTAATGGTAAGACCTCTCTATAATAACAATACCAACTGAAACCTTATTGTACCGGACAAGTTGCGAAGGAAATCTGCCAAACCATCAAACTAACTATCAAACCATCTATCTACCAATCTATCAAACCATCTTCATTTTCTATTTTCGACCACCTCTCTCCTGATCTTCACACTGAACTTGGCTTTGAAATTGCTACCTATGGACTCCCGCTTCTTCCACCCTCTGGATACCTCGACCATAGCAGTCTATGGCTACTTCGAGACCAAGAACCCACTGGATGAGCAGGCCCCCCCACATCCGACATAGCCGCTACTTACGGACTGACCAGCGCCCTATCTTACAGTCTATGTGAGAGACGAGACATCCCTTAAACTTATAATGATCTATTAGCTGGGAGCATGGCAAGATTTTTTTTCATCAATTCCTAGTCCAGTCAGTGGGGGATAAAAAAGGCCTTTAGCTTGTAAAAGGTCGTGTAGTAGCGATTTTGATATATGTTGTTTAGATTGGGACTCTAAAGAAGAAAAAAAAGTTTTCGACCTTGGGGGTAAAAGGCATTGGAGGGAACCCCACCACTTTCCCAACGGCGTTATAAGGAAACATATGGTTTCCTCCTTCACCGCACACGTCAAGAATCTATTTTATTGAACGAAGCTACATTTATTTGAACGACTCTAGACCCTCCAATGTCCATGCATACGGGGTGAGAAAGCAAGTATTATGCAAATACTACAAGTATGCAAGTACTTACATTAACATGAGGGAGAGGCATGGATGATTCGCCACAATAAAGCTCTATGTTATTTACCAAGCTCCCAGACTCTCTATCCATCTAACGCTCCAAAGACTAAGATGGGCCGGACATGTGCATCGAATGTCAAGCACACGAGTACCAAAGAAGGTTCTAACAGAACACCCAGGAGGTAAACGAAAGGCGGGCAGACCTAGGCTGAGACGGGAGGATGATGTCAGGAAGGATGCAAGAGGACTACTCCATGTCGCAGATAGGAAGACGACGGCCGAGGACGAAGGGCGGTGTAGGCTTATGTTGAAGGAGGCCAAGGCTCGAAATGGGTTGTAATGCCATTGAAGAGGAAGAAGACCTACTGGGGATACCACAATAAAAAGGCGCCATTTTCTCTACCTCATGGTGGTGTGGAAATGAGTTTACAAAATTATAATTATGTAATGAATAGCCCGAAAAAATAACAAAAATTGGGAATTTCACCATTTTTTAGAAAAATATTCACATTTCCGCCACTGTAACTCGTTACCTATTAGACTTACAACAACAACAAAAATTGAGACAAAAAATATTTGAAATTTTATCTTCTTTAAGTTTGTCTTTCACAATTTGGTCGTAAGATCAACCATTGCACAATTATTTTGAAAAAACCAAATTTTGGCACCTTCAATCCAAGATGGCGGCTCGAGCTCAACCCCCCCAAGGTCGAAAACTTTTTTTTTCTTTAGAGTCCCAATCTTAACAACATATATCAAAATCGCTACTACACGACCTTTTGCAAGGTAAAACTCCCCACTGACTGGATGGGAGGCCCTGTGGTTTTCCTCAATGCCTTGGCGATCTGTGTAGAGATTCATGTTGCAAGAGAGAAGAAACACAAAAGCCTGCAAGTCATTACACAGTCAAACTTTTAAGCACAGGAAGTGCTTGAGTAGTCTTTTTCCAAAGCTTTTGACAAAGATAGGCGACATATTCTTGTATACAAAGTCTGTTGGGCTTTAAGGGTTACCCACTTTATTAACTTTCCAGCAGGCGCGCTGTCGCAAAATTTACTACAAATGCACCTTATCGCTTTCCCCACATTTAGTCGCAAAGCATCGAGCTCCGAGCTATTCGAGGGTCAGTGTCTCTCTAAACTATAGACGTACCGGGTGTGCTTAGAAGTTTTTGTTATTCATTGAGTGTAAATTTTACGACATGCGCCTTTAAGTGAAAGTATATGAAATAAACTAATGGATCCTAACACCAGAAAGCCTCAGGTTATACTGGACTAGAACGAAACCAAAGGCGGAGTGGATACATTTGACGAAATGTGTGCCGCTTACTCGGTTTCTAGAATAATAAAGAGATGACCGTGTATAGTTTTCTACATTCTAATGAATATTGGCAGAATAAATGCTCAAATTTGATACAAATTTGCCTGTCCAGGAAAGGCTCCAAAAGCGTCGAAGAATTTTCCTAAAAAAAAGGCATTGACCACGATGAAAGAGCATTTTATCTTCAGATCAAATATCAAACATTTACCACAAGATACAAGTGCTTTCTCAAGTGAATTACGGTCGGGAAGTTGAACCGATAACAAAAGAAGAAAAAAGAAGCCCTACAAAATGCGGTGTTTGTCGGTCATGTGCATTGGGGAAGAAAAGATCC
This sequence comes from Limnephilus rhombicus, assembly GCA_929108145.2. Taxonomy (NCBI): domain Eukaryota; kingdom Metazoa; phylum Arthropoda; class Insecta; order Trichoptera; family Limnephilidae; genus Limnephilus; species Limnephilus rhombicus. The sequence goes on from OV815286.1 coordinate 24,214,881, forward strand.
TCAGTATCAATGAAGTGTTGCCGTTGCCAATCCTTTACATGCAAGAACAATTCTGCAGTTGAGGTGGTTTGCAACAATTGTAAGGATGAGAATATTGCTTCTGCCTAAAAGGTCGATTAAACATTTTGTTTTGAAATATTAACATATTTAGAGTGTTGTTTCGTTTTTTGTTTAAGAAAGTCAAATATAATTTTTTTTATTATTTATCATAATCTTACAGTAATTTCCTAACATTTATATAAAGAAAACACCATTTACATGGAGAAAACTTAACAATGTAAAATTTACGATCAGCGCCCGCTCAAGGGAAATTACTCAGGGCGCCTGCTGAAAGGTTAAGTTGAATTAACAGTTACCTAAGTAAAAGAGAGCTTTTTTTTAAAATAAAATCTGTAAAATATTACATTTTCGAAGCCACAAGTGGGGTTCCCCAAGGGTCTCACCTGGGGCCAATTTATTTTTATTGTAGTTGTAATATACATTCTGTTTTCGAAATTTACATTTTTTATACCGGTTGAATATTTAATTTAATTTCCTTAACTTATTTTTTATTTTAAAGTAGTGTGTTTTCTGTACTATTTCATGTTAACTCGTGTGTTCTGCTTTCTAACTTTACTTATTATAATATAAATCAATCATAATATTATAACAAAATCTTTCTCTGCCATTGTTACTATGTACAACAAATAGTTAACACAACTGTACATATTACTTTCATATAAAAGCCCACCAGTCAAATAACCAATCATGTATTGGTTGGCTTGTCTCCAACAGAAATAAATGGTTCTAATTCTTCAAGGCACCTTCCAATGACATACTGTTAGAACAAAATCAGCATTTCTGAATTTCGAAATTATAATCGGGAAAAGCAGAGATGGGTTCAGTAGGACACAATACCTGTGATTTGTACTGGGTTCATAGAAATTATAATCGGGAAAAGCAGAGATGGGTTCAGTAGGACACAATACCTGTGATTTGTACTGGGTTCATAGAAATTATAATCGGGAAAAGCAGAGATGGGTTCAGTAGGACACAATACCTGTGATTTGTACTGGGTTCATAGAAATTATAATCGGGAAAAGCAGAGATGGGTTCAGTAGGACACAATACCTGTGATTTGTACTGGGTTCATAGAAAGTAGTTGGAAGTTAATTTTCTTCCTCTTTTTATATGTCATTCATAACTTTTAAAACAAACACATATTATAGTATAAATAAATTTTAATAATAATAGCATTGTAAACATAATATGTATTATACATAATGTAAAGAGGTACATTACAAATGATAACATTTCCAGTAGAATTAGAAAAATATGTATGAAAATTGAACAAATTGTGGATGCGTGATGTCAGATACCCGTCATTGATGATTGTGATTTGTAAAAAGTAATTCTATATAACCAGATATTAATGCTTGCGCCAACATTGCTTACATGTAAAAAAAATAACCTTCTCCTCCTGAGACCTAAAGGTGTTGCCGTATAATGTGTAACTATTTTTATAAATATATACTTAATTTCTTTGCCTTGTTTTTTCTCAGAATCATAGCTTACCAAAAACATTATAATTCAAAACAATGCCCTCTGAATACGTCAATTACTAACAAGATATTGTTTTTTTTTTTAAATAGGCAATTCACCCTAAAAAGAGTGTTTGGCGCCAATAATGTTAAGAAAGATAGTTATAATTTTGATGATAATCTGTGGGGACAGGACAAATCAAACATTGAAGTCTATGAACTTATATAGAACTGAAAAAACACGAGAATTATTGAGAGACAGCAAATACGGAATATTGAGGGGGGAATGGTGGGCGATTTTAATAAGCAAACGATATATGCTTTTGATGGAAGAATGAGTTTTACAATTGAAAAAGACATGGTCAAGAGTCTCCTCCTCCACACCGCATTGGCAGAGTGGACTATCGAGGACTTAAATTTGAAACAAAATATATATAATAGAGCAGTGACCAATTCTCATTCTCGAAATGCAGGAAATAAATCTTTTGGTTTGGTTAAGGTTTACTTGGAATATGATTTTGAATTCCAGCATAGAAATATCCTGTTCGGGATTTCATATCTGTCCAATTTTCTAATTGATATTGTTAATATAAAACAAATAGATATGAGGCTACACAAGTTTCTGTATCTTATCTATTCTGAAAAACAAAAAGTTACTTTGTGGAAAAAACAACACTAATTGATCATGTGCAAGTCAAGTGAGGCACTTGATATCCAGGGTAATGGCAATCTTCATTGTTATTATTCCAGAAAAAAGGTGACATAAATCCAAAAATAATATGAAAATTAAGGTTAGTAGAATCTGGATATAACGACCCTCAAGGGGTCGGCGATACTTTGTCGTACTAACCGGACGACGCACAAAACGACCGGATAATTTAAGCTTGTTTTTACATGAGACACGCCGAACTCCTTTGCGAGGGTTACATTTGATTCACCGGCTTCTAAGCGGTGTAACATAGCACTTTTTTCTTCAATTGAAAAACACTTTCACTTCACAGAACTCATTGTGTCGAGCTTTTAACCTAGTCACAATAGATGATAAACACTGACTGTAATTTTCGCGTGCTAATAAGGATAGATGTTAGCTCCGGGGAGTAGCCGGACGCGGGGAGTAGGCAAGGCGCGGGCCGGCGAGGTATTGGTGCATAGGTTTTGTAAACAATACACTGTGCGCCATTCTAACCGGACAAATTATCATTAAAATAGATCAAAATAGGTCGCTTTAAGCAGTTGATCGCTAAAATGGAGTTGTACTAAATGGATATGTTTTCCTAGTACCTAACTATGAAACCTAACTTGAGTTTACATTGTAGTCGCTAAAAACTGTAAGCCGTTATAAGCGAAGTCGTTAAATCTGAATTCTACTGTATTTCAAAATATGAACATAATGTCGCTTTTTTCTGAGATTAATAAAATTAAAGATAAATACAATACTTTTCGGTCTTCATTCGTGATGGAAAAACTATATGTAAGCGCACACAAAACAAAACAGATGGCATAACTTACACTGTTTTTATAATGTTTCACTTATAAAACAATACTTTGCGATAGAACAACATTGAAATAATCAGAAAGTCCTTGATGAAATTAAAATTGAATAACTTAACTAAACACAGCGATTCCATTAAGTTCCTAACTATCTATTTTAGAAAAAACATTGAAATTTATACAAATTCACTGTTCAGATCTTTAAAATGAACACCGAAGGGCATGTTGCTTTAGTATTTTGGCCAGTTAAGCAAAAGAAGTGAAATGAAATTAGAAAAGATTCAATAAAACAAAGTTCAAATAAACACTTTCATATATGTGATGATGCAAAACGTGAACAGCCATGACTCATGTGTCAAAGAACAAATAATAAAGCAAATCCATCCACGTCTGTTTGTCCAGTAGTACTTAGACAAACTACACAGATGTCAGTGTACAAAAAATAAATTTATAAAAATTCAGAACTACATAATACATGATCTGCTATATTAACCAGGTTTTACTCATTTTTATTTGGGTTGCATAATAAAATTCAAGTCTTTACAAACAAAATAATACAGCACTGGATATGTTCTGAAATTGTGTTGAACCATCAGATGGGGAGCGGTTATGAAGGGCACTTGGCAAACTCTTGATAATTCCATAAATGTTACTGTATTCTATCAGTCTATGGCTAAATTCTTTACATTTTAATATGCTTCACTAAAGCAGTGTCGTTATGGAACGCCTGTTGTATAATATTTATCGATAACCAATTATCAATATTCCATAATATTTATTTTTTATTGCATTAATACTTAAAAATATTAAATTTCATTATAATATAACAAAGAAAAAGAAATTAAATACAAAAATTATTCAAAACAAACATTATAGTAATGTATGACCCACTGTCCTTTCTTATAACTATGTACTTAATAATATCAATTTATATACAAATTATGGACTAAACACAGAGCCATGCAATATTCTTATTATTGATTTATTGTCTAGACAATGGATCAGAAATCCAATGAATAGACAATAGATTGAAATGGGGAGAAAATAATGAATTGACCGACCATGTGAAAACTTCTCCAACTCGAAATAAAGGCAAACCAATTTTGTATAAATGTAATAAGGAAAATCAGTTAACTAAATAGATCACAATATGTTATTTGGTTTGGTACTCGCCAAATTTTAAAACTGGCCTGAACATGGTACATTCCATTCTCGCGCAGTTCCGACTTCACAATGAAAGCAAGCGAAAGAGTAAGATGCTAAAAAATATATGTGCAACAGAGAAAGGCGTGGCCTCTTTTCTCTCCCGACACTCGCCTTTTGTGACGATTTTTGGTCAATGTCAGGCTGGTCTTATTGTTTGGCGTGTACTATATTAAGACACACAACATAGAGAGCTAGGTATATCATTACCCTAGTGATGCATTATAATAAAAACCGCATGTTTTTATAAGTAAGTACATAAGTGTTTCGGAAGGGGATAAAGTGAGAAAGCAGATTTTCCAAGAATGTAAGAAACAGTCATTACATTTTTTTTGGTATGACTGGGCTTCACTTCAATGTTACATAATACCAAAGCATATTTACTAATTTCGGGAGTGAATTCGGTACCGTGCCCAGTCTACAAAGCACCTCTTGTTATGTTGTTCACTATTTTAGAGTGCCAAACATTAAAAAAAATCAATTGATTTGGCTGCTACAATCTCTTATGATTTAAACTTGAAATATATCAACAGGAAAAAACCTTCATAACGAGCGGACACACAGAAATAAAATAAATATAAAGTTAGAGTGAATGTACGTACGTAGGTAGGTACTTCCAATAAATAAAGTTAGTGGATAATGGTATTATTACATATTCCTTTAATTCGATGTATTGGAGGGAATGTTAAAGCAATAATAATTATTGTCTCATTGTTGAGGATTGAATACAATGTTATGTCTTCAAAGATAGCAAACTTATTTTGTGGCAGCATTATGTTAAAAAATTAAACAGTAAGAACAGATTGTTTCACAAAATTTGAACAATTCATCATATTTCAAAGTTAATTTTCAAGTTCTGTTAGGATGTCATTACGGGCCAGTTGCTTCAAAGAACTGAAATAAGAACAGAACTAGAATAGAATTTTCACAGAACTTGAAAATTAGCTTTGAAATTTGATGAATTGTTCAAATTCTGTGAAACAACTGACCCTTAGTTTTAACCACTTTTATTGTTAAAAAAAACCAGCATGTTTCGTAAGCAGTGCTTACTTCTTCTTCTAAAATAAATATGCATTTCTTACCAAACATGTTGTTTTTTTTAAACATAAAAAGTGGTTAAAACTAAGTGTTTGTTTAATTTTTAACAATAATGTAATGTGATACATCTTACAATGATGAATATGGGGACAAAATATCTCAATAAAAGGAAAAGAAAAACAGAACATGGTGATTGTTGACATAGATGAGGAAAATGCTTGGGCTTGTTAAGTATATACCTACATTGATAGCTGCAGCCAATTGAATTCTATATATAAAGAAGTAACTCCAAAGTAAACCAACCAACTTAAAAAAATATTGGGCTTTCTTATCTCGTTTTAAGTTCTTCTTTTAGCTTCCAAACAAGCAGCTCCATACAGACAGTAGCATCTTCTGCACTGTCATGGCCATCCAGTGAATTCTGAATAATTTTCTTTAAATATTCTGAGGACAAATTACGAAGTGCCCGCTTATAGGGTGGCCCCATCTTATGAGGAAATAAAACGCTAGTATCCACCACCGTATCGTGTATCAGTTTCAAAGCTTTGAAATCTGATTCCAAACTGTGACCCACCAGAATAGTCTTATCACAAAACATATGAAGAAACGTAGCCTGGACTTCTAGTAGAGAGGTGGAAACATCTCTCATGTGCTCTTCCGTCAACCCGGAATACCTCGTGTTATAATCTATGATTGGGTACAATGGTTTGACTAGGGATTCATAAACAACATTTAGAGAACTATCGATGACGGTTACTCTTGTTAAATCTAAGCCATTCGATGTGTAACACATTTCACAATCCAAAGCGTACACTCCGTAATCGTGACCCTCAGATTTGCTGTCTTTGGGTAAAGTTCTTACATATCCACGCAAGTTATCGTGATCGATATATTCGTAAACGTGACAAGAAGCAGAAAGACAGCCGTCTGATGATACGTCTTGGCCGCAACATTGATACTTAACTTCGCCACGAAACCTATACTTGTTGTTGGGGTGGTAAATACATTCTTCAGTGAGCACTGCCATACCCTTCTTGTTAACCTTGTATTCTTTCTTACAGCGACAACAGATTCTGATATCACCTTTCTGTGGCTTCTGTCTAGTGTTTACGGTGAATATCTTAGCCAAACCTTTTTCTTTCTTTTCGGGATGAGGTCTCGGAAAACCATTATTTTGTAACTCTTCCTCTGTCAAAACCCATTTGGAGATATTTTCAAAGAAGCGTAAACCCTTAAATTCAATAGAGAAATCATCCTTTTTGTATTTATTTTCTATACTCCACGAAGCATTATTGAGCTTGCCCAGCAAGAGCTTGTTATGGGAAAAACTGCTCTGACTGACATCTCCGCTGTTGATCTTAACCCCATTGGCTTCCTGGATCTCCTTCCGCAGTCTCGTTATTCCCAAAATGGCAGAATTCTTGTATATCGGTATCGCTGTACATTTCTTACTGGTAGTTAGCTCTTCCTGCTGAGCTCGGGCATAAGCGTCTTCAGGCGTTAAATATATTTTGAGGCACTCGTCAATCATCAGATTAAGGTATCTGGATCTTATGTTAACCGCTATTTTGGATGCCAGAGGTTCTAAGACACTGGGTCGGTCGCAGAACTTTTCACTGGGCATGTGTGCCACTCGTGATGTTCCCTTAGTGATTGTCTGCGTGACGGTGGCCTTGGGCGGCTCTGGAACCTGGAGGGCCTTTTTGGCGTGGAGAAATGTGGACACATTTGGCACGTGGGCTATACGAACCTTGGATGGACCCGCGCCACTCGAGGACGGTTCTTCCCTATTGGATTGGATCTGCACTGGAAATATGTCACTACTGATTCTCTTCATTCTTGATTCGTGAAATTGTTTAACCTTGGAATACCTATCGGTAGCCAGCTGGACAGCCTGGCTCTTATGGTCAGGCAGGGCAATGGTCGGGGTGCGGTAAATGGTCTGACTGGTGTTGTGAGCGACACGTTTCTTGGAACTGCACGTCTCAGGTTTAGGAGCTTCGTGTTTACTTGAATTTTGCGGAACCTCTTTGGCGGATGGAACATATTCTTCAAATATTCTTAGACATTCTTGAGTAATGTTTTCTTCGTCAGAATCTGAAATTTCTTCTATTAATTCACAATCAGATATAGAATCATCTGGAAACATTGGAATTGCCGCAGTTGGTTTTTCTTTAGATCGTGAACTTGACTTGCTAGATTTATGTTTATCTTCTTTTTTTCGACTTTTGTCAGATGTTTCTTTTGAAGATCTTTTATCCGTCTCACTAGAACTAGGTTTGGATGAACTCCTGGACTTATGATCTTTATCGCTTTTCTTTTTATCGGCTGAGCTGCTTTTGCTTTCATGACTTTTTGACTTGGATAGTGTACTACTTGATGATTTCTTTGATTTGTCGTCATTTGAGCTTTTTGATTTACTGTTAGACGGTGTTCTTTCATGATTCTTGGACTTTTCTTTATCTTTTAAAATAGTCCGATCATCATCTCTTCTTTTGGTTGAATGATGTCTGTCAGTGGAATTCTCTTTTTTAGATCTCTCTTTTTCCCCTTCGCGCTTTACAGATGATGTTTTCTCACTTTCCTGATTAGAAGATGACGACCTAGATGTTTTGTGGTTTTTAGAACTGTTTTTATCAGATTTATCACTTTTAGAATGTTCAGATTTGTCACTTTTAGAATGTTCAGATTTGTCGCTTTTAGAATGTTCAGTTTTATTATTCTTAGAATTTTCAAATTTTTCGCTTTTAGGATGTTCAGATTTATCACTCTTAGAATGTTCAGACTTATCACTCTTAGAATGTTCAGACTTATCACTCTTAGAATGTTCAGATTTTTCACTTTTAGAATTTTCAGATTTAACATTCTTAGAATGTTCAGATTTATCACTCTTAGAACGATCTGATTTCTCACTTTTAGAATGTTCAGATTTAACACTTTTGGAAATATCAGATTTGTATTCCTTTTTAGAGCATTCAATTTTTGATTTCGAACTAGAAGAAGATGATGATGATTTAGATTTAGAATGACTACTAGAAACTTTGGGTATATCTGACTTGGTGGTCGAAACCGATTTATTTTTTTCTTCAATTATTGGCTTTGATTTTTCCTGTTTGATATCACTATCGTCACTTTTGGAAACTGTTGAAATATTGCTTGGTAACTTTTTAACACTATCATTTTCATCATCTAAAATTTGTCCTAGCATTTCAAATTCGGAATCTAAATCTTCTAAACCTTGAATATCTCCTTTAGCAGTGCGCCCCCCGACCATCCGAGCTTTCTTTACATGCGGCTCTTCCTCTTCATCGCTGGAGAATTGAGGGTTGATGCTTTTCAAGGGAGTTGGCTGATAGCTGAGGCTGGAGGTATAGCAGGGACTTTTACTGCCGGTATCATTGGCTGAATATGATGTATTGGTCGGACAGTAGCTGGAGGTACTGTAGTTTGCCGACACCATTCCCCCGGGACTGTAGGTTACTCCTGATATACTCTGTCCGCTGGGAGTGTACAGAGCAACATTGCTCACGCCACTTATGTTGGATATGTCTGTAGGAGTGTATGCATTACCACTGCCAGTCTCTAAGCTAGGATCACTGCCCATGGGGCTATATGGAACAGGCTTATGTTCCACTGAACCAGGTAGATACTTTACACTTGGTAAACTTGTTTCACACTCCATGGCCACGGGGGTATACTTTTCAGTTTGTCCAGGATGAAAGGTGTTGACATTTTGTAGAACTGCAGCTGGTTCCGGTCTGGAAGTTGTTCGTAAGCCATGGGTCCTAGGGCGATGTGGAGTGTAAGGAACAGGGATGTGTTTACGGTTGAGATATTCCTTTCTACTGGGAGCTGGCACGAACTCTTCGGTCCCCGGTACTAATTTCTTTAATTCGGAGATCGGTGTCGGGTTGTAAGTTACCTTAGCTTGAGAGTTCGCACTTTTGTTGGCTGTCACGGGGGCTAATTCTTGGACGACCTTTGATATCAACTCTTGAGAATGAAGGCCGATATCTTTTTCGCTTGAATTGTTGTCGGTGTGTTGAAGAACTTTTTTGACTGCTTCTGATACGAGTTGTTGTAAAATTTCACCATTGTCATACGATTCGTTGTTAGATTCGGAAAAATCCTTTTTTGCATGTCGGAAATGACAATAGGGTCTTTCGCATAATCCGCTTTCGTAAAAGGGGCAATTTATTCCTTTAAAGTACCCCGTAGAAGGTAACATTATGGCGGATTTATTTGTTATTCTTATGTGTAAAATTAAACTCAAACAATAACCTAGAAACAAATGACATTTGGTAACCTGTTGTTGTATAGATAAAATAATAACCAACAGAAGAGAAGAAGTTATCGGGGAGGGGGGTGGGCGGCACAAGTGTTGCCAGTTGCCATATCTCAAACATAAAAACCCATGTTTCAGGATGAAACCGAAAAACTATGTTTTACCATGTTTTGGTGGATAAAAGCCCACGTTTTTCATAAGCTTTTTATTGTGAATATAAATAAGAAAATAACGGTACTTATGTGAACATATAATGATTTATCAAAAACATTCATTTTAATTTTTTCCTTTGAATGACAGGAAAAAATTATGTTTTTGAAAAAAAAACGCGGTACAGATAAAAAAAATATAAATAATAGAGTTTTACTTCAGAACAGAGTTTTTTAACTTTATCAATTTTAATTTGTAGTACATTATAGCAGTTTGAACAACAAGCCCCGATATCGAACCTATGTAATCGAGACGAGACTCCTTGCAGCGCCAGCGCTATACTAGCTCCACACTAGTCCACACTGCTCGCGAAGTTCCTCGACGAAATATTCGGGAAGGTTGACCGAAGTTCGAAGTACGTCACTACACACTCGTTCAACTTCGCGAGAAACTCATTCGCGCGGTGGTGCCGTCACGACTCGCACGTCATGGACGTTCAAGTCTGCTGCCGTTGCAATGTGCACGCTCGCGTATTATAATTTACTTACACTGCATACCACATCAGCTCGAAGACATTTCATATACCTAGCTCCTAAAATATATGCTAAAAATATAAATATGCTATTTTTATAATTAATCATATTTATTATAAAATTTTGCAATTCAATTTAATTTGGACAACTTATAATTTAATTTATCAACCATTACAAATGTATAATTTCCAATCTGTAAACTTCACCCGCATAGCACAGGGACATCCCTAGCATGGCGGATGAAATAACACAAAAAACTAAACAATGTACAATATTCTTATAACAAATTAATAAATAAATAAATAACTATGTGCATATTTATAAAAAAAGGAGGAAAAGAAGATGGTGGATGATTGCAGTTGCAATGCACCGGAACAGAATTAGGTTAGTTTAGTCAATTAAACTATGAAAAGAGAACTACCGGGAATAAATAAATAAATTGGTACAAAAGGATTGTGTTTTTTTAATTTATTGTATTTTTTATAGCTAAAAAATAATTACTAGCACGGACGTGCGCTCGCGACGACGTATTGAAGCGAACTGAAGTGGAAGTCCGAGTAGTGTAGAGAGGCACTTCGTGTAGGCACTTCGTGCAACTTCGAGTCCTTTGACTCGGGCGCAAAAACCGACTAAAAATGGAGGTCGCCCGAGGCGATCCAAGGTTGGATGAAGTAAGACGAAGTGCCCCTCCGCACTATCGTATTCGGCTAACCTCGTTCAACTTCGCGAGTAGTGTGGAGCTAGAGCTAGGAAAAAACATCACCTCGAACTTTTTGTCAGTTTCCGAGAAGTGCGAGAAGTGCTTTTCGAGGGAGGTTGGACGGGATTGGTTTATTTACGGGTTGGACTGATTCTCTGTAACGTGGGACGAGGCGACACTTTTCAGAACGCAGGATCGGTATAACGTATAACTTTCGTAATAATGGTTACCAATATCATTTCACTTAAATTTTTATCACCGTTCAGGTGACAATGGCGCCCTTTAAACTTTAGATTCATTGACATTTTTTTAAATTGACTTCCTCTGACATGTGCGTAATTGTTACCCCTTTCAGCACTGGCTGATACGATCGTGCGGGTCCGTTTATAAAAATATTTCTCGAAAACGGTTTTAAATTTCGTTGGTATTCCGGCCTACAATGACCGTGCGGGCTTGTATATAAGCCCTACTGGCCATTGTTTCCAAAATTTACCGCTAGGGGCATCATTAAAAACTGTCAAAATGTCGCGTCAACAACGGAGCCAACCTCTGCCTCGTAAGTTATTTATAAATACAAATATATAAACTATGTAAGTAATTCACCGTGTTATTATTGTAGTTAACATGTTAATCAATAAGTTAATTCTATTTTTTTAGTATGACATTCAGCATTGTGTTATTTATTAATGAAAATATTAACACCAGCACGGGCGTGCTGGTCAGGTTTATTCTCATACATTCCATTCCAATTCTGTCCGATAAATATTTGCGAAGTGTTATAATTTTTCTCTTTTTCTTTCTTTTTCAATGAGATAATGTCTCACTAATAACACCAGATATTCATTGTAACTATGTTTGGGCATAATAAAATTGTATCAGAGTATGTTTTAAATTTTTTTTAAGGTGAAATTCCTGAAATATCACCAGATGATGAAGGATTCGAAAATTTTGTCCTGAATGCTATTGGAGATGGAAACGATTCGAAAATAGAAGGATATTCGAGTGAGGATGAGGACCTTGTTTTTATAATCGTAAAAAAATTATAAAAAAATATAACAAGCTAATGGAAGGTGTGGATATTTGCGACCAGCTAATGGAGTGTTACCGTACATGGATCAAAACAAAAAAATGGACTCTTAAAACCATAATACATCTTTTGGACTTGGTTTTGGTAAATTCATGGTTGTTGTATCGCGAAGAATTAAAAAAAACTGCAAATAAAAGGCCTTTAGACTTATTAAAATTTCGTTTGGAGGTTGGTGAAGCGCTTACTACAACTCCAGAACGTAAAAGAAAGTCACCTGAGGATCTGAACGAAGAAGAATGTGAGCATACCCAAAATAAACAGTAAAAGCCTGTGAATCTGCCAGTAACAGTAGAAGATATGACGGTTATGACCATTTGGCAATATTTGATGATAATATTGTTACACCAAGAATTTGTCGCATGGATAATTGTAAAAGCCGAACAAAAATTTTATGTGAAAAATGTAAAACCTACCTGTGTCTTTCAAGAAATAAACACTGTTTTAAATTATTTCCCACTAAATCCAAGTAGTTGTTAGTTGTTTTCGTATTCAAACATAATAAATCTTAATTTTGCACAAATAAATTGGTTTTATTACTCTTTTTCGTAAGTCATTGCTACAAACAAATTTATCTTGGTTTGTATAAAGATAGTCCTGACCGTCACGATCGTGCTGGTGAGTTTACTCGGAAAATTGGATTTTCCGAATTTTTCCAATATTTTTCTGTGCATTTATGGGATTGAATTATTCTAAAAATAACAAAATTCTGGAAAAAAAACTTTTTTTTTTCTTCAGTGCTGAAAGGGTTACTCACGCAAGTGAATATATTCCCTTGCGATCCGATGGAGAAAAATACTCTTAAAGTACGGTCCTATCCCCTAATTAATTACAAATAACTAGAATCATTTATTTAAATAATCTGTTCAGTGATTTATTAACTTACACCTACAATAAACACCTAATTTACGCTTGACATGACTTTAATTTCTGCATTATTGATACTTTAAAACTCATGCTTCTTTTAGCAATTCTTGATGCCTTTACAGAGCTAGTAAGAATAACAGTTGCAACCTGCTTATTAGAATGTAAATAACTTTTGTATAATTTTTTTTCAGTTTGATGGATGAGATAGAAAAAAATCCCCAATAACTCCATAAAAAAATTCTCCATTTTACAGAAGCTAGTGAATGCAAAGACGTTATAAACTGTAAAAATACAACTATGCGGGAGTGTGTCAGTATCGATGAAAGAATATTAATAACGCTCAGGTAAGAAAAGCATAATGTTTATTAATCTATTACTTATACATAGTGGGTAACTTAAGATAAGTCAAATTTTTCGCAGTTTAAATCTGATTCTGAGACCACAATTGAATCATCGGGTTCTGGGATTACAATTGGTGTAAGGTTTTCATAAAATACAGCCATCTCCGAATTTTCCATTGCAGGTGTTGATGGAGTGTCATTCAAAATTTCTTCAATTACTTGTCCTACACGGCGTTTAAAGATTCGCATCTTACCATCTGGATACGCGCCATAAATATATTTGGGCATTAATTTCTTTAAATTGATAATTTATGCTATAAAGACCATAAGGGCGCCATCTATGGGTTTTGTATTGTATTGAATTGAACCTATGTGACTTGAGATGCAGTGTATTCATGCGTTTCCTTACCTTTGTGAATCAAGCAATTACGTCTGACGGGAGTGTCAGTAAAAGGCCAAGAGATGTCTCTCCTGGCCAGTCATAAGAATAATTCATCCAGTGAGTGAATTATTGTTGTACCTAAGATTGGATTTTTGGCACGCATTATTAATATGCAAATTTTTCATAGTTGAAACTTCCTTGCTGTGCGAAACATCTGTCAAGATTATGCAATATCGCCTTGACATTTTTATTGAAAAGAAGTGTCTTTTTGTGTGGACATCGTGGCTGAGCTGCATTCTCTGAGTGAGTGTTTGTTTGTTTTCACTTTGGTTTTTGAGATTGCTGGGTCAACTGTTTTTTTGTGTCACATAGGGAAGAATTCAATTTTCGTTAATTTTACATAGGGTAGTCATCCCTTGTGTCAGGGGCTATTTACACGCCCACACATATTTATTGGTCCTTCGTAGCCTGGATTATTAATTCATTCATACATTCAATTCGAGATTATAGCTTAATTACATGGATGTTTGAATTTACGTATTTTTTTTGGTAAATTTGAAGTACCTCTCATTTTTTGAGAACTATAGCTGGTCTTGTTTTTTGCTTTTGGATGACATATTTGGATGTTCGCAGAATTATCGTAATTTTGGATAATTATTCGCAACATTATTATTAATTAATTATTAACATTGTAACATTATTGTAAAATTTTGTGGTAATCTTTTCGCATATATAAAAAATGCCAAGAATTACGGAGGAGGGTTTTGATGAGGCTCAAGACAGATCGCTTATTCTTTTAACCGCAAAAAAGGAAAATCTTTTTGTTCGTATGAACGATCTGTATAATGCAACAAATAATATATCTAATTTTGAGTCAAGAAATAACGAAATGTTTATGGCTCAGTCAGAGATGATTGATCAAATGCGAAGTCAATTTGAAAATATTATAGATAGCATCAATGATCGTCAGTTAACTTTAAATCCAGAATTTAAACCAGATTTTCAAGCTTTAAATGCTTTTGATGATCTTTTTTTGAAGGTCAAACGAACTAGATCGAATATGAAAACTTCTGTAAGAGAGTCACTGACGTCACAAAATAAGTCGCGGGAGCCGTGTATGATTAATCTTCCTGCAATAGATCTTCCAACCTTCGATGGTAAGAATGAAAGTTGGTCGAAATTTTTTGAGTCATTTAAAGCCAATATCCATAATAATAGACAGCTAACTGACTCGCAGCGTGTGCAGTACTTAGTCGGAAAACTCACACACGGGGCTTTGAACATAACCGCAGGCATTGTGCCTTCGGGTGATACATATCAGATCATTTGGAAGAGTTTAGTTAAAAAATATCAAGATAAACGTACACTAGGAACACATTATTTAAATAATATTCTCGATGCGAAAAACTGCACGAATACATCTGCCAGTCTCAATTCTTTCATTGAAAGATATTCTTCGTCAGTGTCGGCATTAAAGCAGTTAGGTATTGAAGATTTAACTGATTTTATTTTGTTTCACTGCGCGGTAAGAAAAATTGATTCACAGACGGCTCAGAACTTTGAGCTGACAGTTCGTAATAAAGAAATTCCTTCTTATAATGAGTTAGTTTCGTTTGTACAAGATCAAGTAAAGATTTTAGAACGAACGAGTAACTCGCATGGTGTCGTAAATAAAACGCATCCCATTTCGTCCTCCCGATCAAATAATACTAAATCGTTCGTCGCGAGTAATGCGAATATTCCGCGCTTCCCAGCTCCGCCGAAAGGATGTATTCTGTGTAACAAAACTGATCATTTAATCAACGTTTGCTCAAAGTTTAAATGTATGAGTTCCCCACAGGCTCGATTTGAATTTATAAAATCGAAAAATGCCTGTGTAAATTGCCTTAGTGGTTCACATACAATCAAGTCATGCAAATCGGGGTTAGTTTGTGATTTGTGCAATAAACGTCATCATACATTCTTACATTTCGGCAGTGTGAATAATATGAAAACCAATACTCATGTACATACGTCGCAAGTACCTACCAGTGAAGAACCGTCAGTCCCCCCTCCAGTGTCATCCAGCATCAATGGAACTGGCATTGGTGATAAGCAAGTGGAGGGGACCGCGAATGTCAATCCTTCGTGTTCGCTTTGTGCCAAAGTAACACCGAACTCTTCTATTTTACTTTCGACCGCACAAGTATACGCGAAGCTTAAAAACGGAAATAAAGTTATTGTTCGGTGCCTAATTGATAATGGCTCTCAAAATAATTTGATTACGGTCGATTGTTGTAAAACTCTGAATTTACCAATATTTCCTTTGAGTAATTCGTTTGTCAAAGGAATTGGATCAACGTCTCGACCAATTTTCGGTTACGTGTATTTGGATATTGAGTCTCGCGTATACCCAGAGAATAAATATAATATACATGCGCTTGTCGTTGACAGTATCACCGACCAATTACCTAATCACTATATAGCCAAGGGTGATATGAGGTACTTAGAGGGCATACCTCTCGCAGACTTAACATGGAATATTCCTGGATGCGTGGATGTCGTCATCGGTGCACAACTGTTCCCATATATTTATTTAGGGAACAGGGTTGAATCGGGTACTAGTGCACCCCCCGCGTTATCGACCGCTTTCGGTTTCGTGTTGATGGGTGATTACCCCAATAATGTGCTCAACACAAACACATCATTCTCGGCACTCGCACTTAATGATTTAGTGCAAAAATTTTGGCTGTTAGAAGAGATACCTAATATAAAATTTCTAAGTCCGGAGGAGACAGAATGTGAGAATCTCTTTACTTCATCAATTTCTCGCACTGATGATGGTAGATATTCTGTTGCTTTACCTTTCTGTAAAGATCCAAGACAATTGGGTAATTCTCGTACTGCTGCCCAACGCCGATTTTTGGCATTGGAGCGAAAATTTAAACATTCCCCTGCTTTGCAGGAGAATTATAACAAGGTTATCAGTGAATATATTGAAAATAATTACCTATCAGAAGTCTCAGAGTCTGATATCACAGAAGATGGATATTACATCCCACATCATGCTGTCACTCGTCCAGACAAACCAATGCCTCGTATTGTGCTCGATGCTAGTGCTAAAACACACACAGGGCTGTCACTGAATGACATTATTCATACTGGTCCCAATTTGCAAGCCGATTTGTTTCTGCTTTTGCTTGACTTTCGTCTTTTTCCCATCGCTATGACTGCGGATATAAGGCAAATGTATTTACAGATTGAAGTTCCTAGTAAGCATCGCAGATACCTGAGGATCTTATTTCGATTCTCAAATAATGGTCTCATACGAACTTTTCAGTTCAATCGAGTTCCTTTCGGCTTGACGGCAAGTCCATACTTAGCAATGCGGACGGTTCGCCAGTTGGCCCAGGATATGAGACCACATTACCCGGATGCTGCCAAAGTGGCAGAGTCCAAGCTGTATATGGACGACCTGGTCTATTCTATTGCAGATGAGCCCAGCGCCATACGTCTTTCTCGAGAATTAATCTCGTTGTTTAAGTCCGGTGCCTTTGATTTAGTAAAATGGACTAGTAATTCTCAAGTTGTACTTGAGAACCTCCCGGATTCTCACCGCAGCCCAGTGGACTTCACTGTTGGTTCTAACAATACCTCTAAGGTGTTGGGCCTTTCGTGGGAACCAGCTGATGACAGCTTCTTCTTTACGACATCTTATGTTCAGGAGAAGTGCACAAAGCGGAGCATACTCTCCATAGTCGCCCGTTTATTTGATGTCCTCGGCTTGGTCGCCCCTGTCATTCTGTACGCTAAATTACTTATCAAAGAGCTATGGCTGTGCAACATTGGTTGGGATGATACACCCCCTGATAGCGTTATTCGTCGGTTTTCGGCGCTTACACAGGAATTTCCGCTAATTTCAATGATAAAAATCCCTCGCCATGTTGGTGTCCTGAAAGACAGTACGGTGCTCGTTGTTGCTTTCTGCGATGCAAGCATGAATGGTTACGGCTGTGTGATTTATTTGCACACCACTGATCTGTTTGGAAAAATTACAGTGAGATTGTTGTGCGCAAAATCAAAGGTTTCTCCCACCAAAGTGACGACCCTCGCTCGTTTGGAGCTCTGTGCCGCAGTATTGATGTCCAAATTAATACGGACGGTTCAAGATAATTATTCTGAGCGTCTTCCTATTGCAGGAACATATGCGTTTTCCGATTCTACCGTTGCGCTCTCTTGGATACATTCTTCACCGCATCGCTGGTCGGTGTTTGTTAGTAATCGCGTAGCTCAGTGCCAAGAAAATTTGTCTCCAGAGAACTTTTACCATGTTGCTGGTAGTGAAAACCCGAGCGACTGCCTTTCTCGTGGCATGCTTCCTTCCCAACTCGTTTCACATGATTTATGGTGGAACGGCCCATCATGGATTCGCAGCCCACCTTTGGAATGGCCATTAAAACCGTTTCACCCTACCAATACTGGTGAAATGCCTGAACACAAGGCTAATGTGCTCATTGCAACATTTCAGGGTGAAAAATCGGTCCTGAGTGAACTGGCTCAGCGTATATCCACTTGGGATAAACTACTAAGGATTGTTGTTTATGTCCTCCGATTCATAAAAAAGATATCACTTTCCTCTGGAACGGTCAATAATCTTATGACTGCTGAAAAGGCTGTGATTCGTGCTGTGCAGAGTATTCATTTTGCAGGAGATATTGCTGCACTCCAGGAAGGCAAATTTCATTCCAAAAGACTTCAGAGTTTATCTCTATTTCTTGATGGAGATAATCTGTTACGTATTGGGGGGCGGCTTTCTAAATCGGATTTACCTTTTGAGGTTAAACATCCGGTTTTGCTTCCCAAACATGACTGTGTTGTCGATCTGATCATCGCTCACTTTCATGTCGTGAACTGTCATACAGGCCCAGGACTTCTTATGTCTATCTTACGTCAACGCTATTGGATATTAGATGCTAGGACTGTTATTAGGGCAATGGTGCGGAAATGCAATTGTTGCTTCCGCTTAAATCCATCGCATCCTACACCGAAGATGGCAGATTTACCGTCATATCGTGTTGCAGAAGCAAAGGCCTTCGTACATACCGGTGTAGATTACGCAGGTCCACTCCGTATTACGCTGACTCGTCGGAGAGGACAACATTCTCAAAAGGCATATATTTGTCTATTCGTATGCCTTGTGACCAAGGCTATTCATATTGAGTTGGTCTCTGACTTAACTTCAAATGCTTTCCTGGCTGCTTTCAGCCGTTTTATTTCTCGGCGTGGCCCGGTAACATGCTTGTATTCAGATAATGGTACTAATTTTGTGGGTGCGAAGGCACAATTAGATGACCTCTACAAGTTTTTGGTTGAATCTGAATATGAGCCCTCATTAAAGCGCGAACTCGCTAAGCGTCGTATAGAGTGGAAATGATTCCACCACGCGCGCCTCATTTTGGGGGTATGTGGGAGTCGAACATAAAGAGCATGAAGACACACTTGTACCGTGTGATTGGAACTCAGCTTCTCACCTATGAGGAGTTACAGACTGTGCTAGTTCAAATTGAGTGCATAATGAATTCGCATCCACTTACAGTTATGTCTTCTGACCCTTATCCAGAAGTCCTTACGCCTGCGCATTTTTTAATGTCGACACCATTGCAGTACTTGCCTGCTTCTGTCCTGGCAGACGGTAAAATCAATTTGACTCAGCGTAAGCAATTATTAGACAGCATGGTTCAGTCCTTCTGGAAGAAGTGGCGTTCAGAGTATCTGCACACCTTGCAAGTCAGGCAGAAGTGGACTACTTCTGATCATCCGATTGATATCGGAACTGTCGTACTAGTGGGACAAGAAGATTCCCCTCCGTTAAATTGGCCTTTAGGCGTGATAACTGAAATCCATCCCGGAATGGATAAAATTGTTCGCGTTGCGACGGTAAAGACAAGATTTGGTTCTTTTAAACGTCCGGTTGTCAAATTATATCCCATTCCAACGCAATAATTTTATATTTTATCTATTTTTGTTTATTTTTATTTATTTATTTATTTATTTTTTTTGATTTTAGTCATTGTTTCAATGATCTCTGACCCAGACATGGCATTACTTAATATCCGTTATCTTGGTCAATTGAACTTTATTACATTGTATTTTTAGTTATTTTTCTTTATTTTGTGAGATTCTGCGAATTTCCAATGCGTGTCATTCCTGAATATTACCGGTGAATAGTCACTTTATTTCTATTTCATTTCTTGTTTCATTTGTATTTTTATATTCTTTCTTTTGTAAGCTCTACGAACTTCCAAGGCGGGGAATATGGATACGCGCCATAAATATATTTGGGCATTAATTTCTTTAAATTGATAATTTATGCTATAAAGACCATAAGGGCGCCATCTATGGGTTTTGTATTGTATTGAATTGAACCTATGTGACTTGAGATGCAGTGTATTCATGCGTTTCCTTACCTTTGTGAATCAAGCAATTACGTCTGACGGGAGTGTCAGTAAAAGGCCAAGAGATGTCTCTCCTGGTCAGTCATAAGAATAATTCATCCAGTGAGTGAATTATTGTTGTACCTAAGATTGGATTTTTGGCACGCATTATTAATATGCAAATTTTTCATAGTTGAAACTTCCTTGCTGTGCGAAACATCTGTCAAGATTATGCAATATCGCCTTGACATTTTTATTGAAAAGAAGTGTCTTTTTGTGTGGACATCGTGGCTGAGCTGCATTCTCTGAGTGAGTGTTTGTTTGTTTTCACTTTGGTTTTTGAGATTGCTGGGTCAACTGTTTTTTTGTGTCACATAGGGAAGAATTCAATTTTCGTTAATTTTACATAGGGTAGTCATCCCTTGTGTCAGGGGCTATTTACACGCCCCTACACCATCAGACATTGGTTCAACATCTGCCAATAAACTGAGTAGATATATTTTGTTTGTGATTTTGTCCAAGATTCTCGAGATTTTCTTTCCTGGCATGTTTACCTTGAAATACTGCAGAATGCCGTCATCAATATTGGAGTCTGATTTTCGGCCTTTTTTCTTCGATGGCCTCGGGGTAGAATAGGACCGTGACGATGACGGGCCTGTTGTTGGATGATGCTGCGGCGATGATGTTGGCAATGGTGATGATGAGGACCGTTCCTGGGGAAATGGCGTTGTGTAGGTACAACTTGCGTTAGTGCATCTTTTGGAAAGGGTTTCAGTATTGATTGTGAATCTAACGACTGAAAGTGTGATCCAGTTGATTGTTCACACCCAAATGACAAAGGATCATCCTCATCAATGATACAGTCATCACGTTGATTTATTGGAATTGGCAGATTCCCAGAAACTGACGAATTTGATAATTTAATAAATGGTAGTGTAAATTGCATGACTTCATTTAAATAGTAAGGTTTCTTCTTCTTCGCTGCAGATCCACTTTTTGCAGGTTTCAGATTTCGGACAAAAACACTGCGAATATTCCTCCATTTTTCTTTACATTCAGGTCCTGAAAAGATAACAAGAGTTTTAATTTAGCAATTATTTGTTCCAGGTACTTAGGGGAAGGATCGATATTGACACGTACCTTTGCTCCGTTAGCAAAGAAATTCCGTATGCATGAGCTCTCGTCATCATTTCAGGGTCCTGCGTGGGATAAAAAGAAAGCTACTATCTGATGTAAATAAAAGAACTCACATTAAACAAAATTTACTTGTTATTATTGACAAGCAAAAACATAATCTACATAAATACCTTTGTAAACTCAAAAAAATGTAGAGAGAGAGAGATAATTCAGTTATTTTAGTAGAATCCACTCCAAATGATCATTCGTAGCTTACGATAGATAGTATGGCGCACCTCTTCCAGCCTCAGCGACAAAGGCTCCAGATAGCTGGAGAAGAGCCCCAGAGCTGCCGCTTCGCATGCCCATGACACCGTGGAGGAGCCGAGATTCCAGTCCACCCACAGAGGCCCGCTGATCACAATGCGTCCGATGACCAGCTCTGAGCATTGAAAGGATATAACCCGCAGTTCTAGACTGTTGATGTCATTTAAGAAGCGCCTGCAATCTTCATCAAAGTTGTCCATGGTGATATTGGATTGTACGTGGCTGTAAACACGCCCGACCAAAACATCAATTTATCAAGCTGTGATCAGTAAATCCCGATGGCTATTTCTCGGTGGGTTGTTTGCCGCGTCATTACGAGCGTCAAGCAATATTTCTTCACAGCACTAATTTGAAGGTGTAGTCGCATAATATTTCAAATTTACACAATCATTTACGAGTATCAAAACTCCTTACAAATCAAACTTCCAACCAATCCATTATTATGTCATGACGTGGCCCTTATAACAGTTTTTTTCTTTAAAACAATCGAGCAACGTCCAGGCAACTTGAATTTGTTCTCAGTCGTTCCAACGGCACGCCGAAATTAATAATACTCATTCTGAGCAAGAACCGACTGAATAACTACCATGAAAATAATTACGTTACAACATTTACGAGCCTGGCTTTTTATTTCGCGAGAGGAGAATGTACAATTTCAAAAGTCGTTGCAAAAGCGGTTATCATTATATGGAACGTTTTAAGGGAAAAATGGATGCCAATCCCAAGTATGAACGATTGGAAAAAAAAATCCGAACGCTTTAACCTGCTTTGGAATCTACCGAACTGCTTGGGGTCATTGGATGGCGAGCATATAAGAATAGAAAAATTTCCCAACACTGGCTCAAGTAATTTCAATTACAAATCGTACAATTCTATTGTGCTGATGGCGTGTAGTGACGCCCTTTCCACAGAGAACATTAAATAACACAAGAAGGGTATTTAACTACCGCCTCAGCCGAGGTAGAAAAACGGTGGAATGCACTTTTGGGATGATGGCAGAAAAATTTCCCGCTGTCAATTTATTACGATGTAAATCAGAGCAAAAGGCAGCTGATATCGTCAAAGTCGTGTGCGTTTTACACAATTATGTCCGAAAACGAGAAGGTATTCCGCATCGCCCCCGTGAATTCGAGGCACAATCTGAAGGCCACACACATTTGGATGCTGAGCATCTTGAGATTTCCCCCCTTTCATCTCCAAAAAATCTGAGGAATTATTTTGCCAACTATTTTATCATTCCTCGGGCTTCGCTACCTTGGCAGTTCAATTATTGTGTTTGATATTTTAATCTAAATTTTTAATTTAATTTTTAATTTTTTAATTTTAAATACATAAACGGCTATACTGCCTTTTATAAATAAACATATAATAGAGTACAAAAGTAAGAAAAATAATATCATTACATAATAGTAGTTTTAAACTTTAAAATAACATACAATTATTTTGTGTATCACAACAATAAATAACAAAAAAGAACAATGAGAAATATCATCATTTCATTTCAACATGTCCATATTATTTATGACAAAAGTAAACAACATTACGTACCTGTCAAATTGACTTTTTTTCCAACCTCAATCCATGCTTTCTCCACTAAATCCTTTCTTACGTATTCTGGTAAAGAATAGTTGTATAACCACGCATTTTTTTCCACTTCCAGAACAAATTTAATATTATTTTCATGTTCCGAGGCCATTCTGTCAAACGTCAAACGAATAAGTAGCTGACATAAATGATGCGACGCATCGCGTGCGATCAGCACCGTCGGTATCGTGATACTGATTGAAAACCGACATGACCGCCGTGAACGGGCACCAGCAAAATCGTACGGGGGGTACTTACGATCGGCGCGTATGATACGCGCACGAGGATCGAGTATCTTTTAAGTATCTCCGTGAACGGAGGCACTAAGTGCTACTTACAAGATACTCGATCCTCGTGCGCGTATCATACGCGCCGATCGTAAGTACCCCCCGTACGATTTTGCTGGTTCCCGTTCACGGCGCTACGAGGTGGCTGTCGGTTTCCAATCAGTATCACGATACCGACAGTGCTGATCGCGCGCGATGCTCGCATCATTTGTGTCCGATACTTATTCGTTTGACATTTGACAGAAATGGCGTCGGAACATGAAAGTAATGTTAGATTTGTTCTGAAAGTGGAAAAAATGCATGTTTATATAACTATACGTTACCACAATACGTAAGAAAAGATTTAGTGGAGAAAGCATGGATTGATGTTGGAAAAAAGTCATATGACATCGCTTGACTGCGTGTTAACTCCACGGCTGCACGTGAAAAATGATCAAGTTCAGTATATTTTGGATAGCGCCGTGTACGGAGACTAGCATTAAAAAGTGGTATATTAGCAGGGTACTTATGATTTCGTCACAATTACGCAGATTGTAAGTATATCCATGAACGGAGGGCCTTACAGCGCAGTTCACTGTGAGACTTTTCTGCGCGGCGGCCCGAAGTGGCGCGGGACTCGGTCGTTCCGAACTGTGCGTGTGGGAGGTGCTTATCAAGCGGCTTGTAGCAAGCGCTTAGTTTTTTTGTCTACGGCTAGCATTTTGACCGTCTCCAGAGGGTGCTTGTAGCTTTATTTATTATTATTTATTTGGCTTTCACCTTTGACGAAGTATATCCTAGACAAGCCCTTTCATAGAGAACATCATAATAAAAGTAACACCAGTAACAGTAATTTCGCAACAAAACTCTCCTTCGAATTCCACCATCTTGCATACGCGTTCCCAGCAATATACAACTGACCACAGAGTTATCCTGTTGTGTAATTCTTCGCACTAACACATCAATAGTTCGTTCACGTTTTGGTCTCATGAACAGTTTCGACAAGCTGTGAAAATACCAGTGGTTTTCAAAGGGGGCAACGAGACATTAAATTTATAAATTTAATTGGATTTTTTTTTAAACTTTATTATGACAAGCGATTCAATTCGGAGGCGAGTATGGGTACCGCCCGCGCTGCCTCGGGAACCATTTATTAGATAACCAACACCTCTGCCATAGGTCACCCCAAGTGGTTCGCAACATTTGGTGACTAAGCAGGGGTGCCCGGGTTAATGGAGTGATATTTGTCCAGGTCTTGGCGGCGGATGCGTCGAAAATCACAGAATTCTGTTCTGTTTTGCAAAAAGTATTAGCCAAAAACTATAATCTTACGATTTTTTCTGTCGGGGAATTTCATATAATTACCCTTTCGGCGTGTCAAATATATATATATATATATATATATATATATATATATTTTGTTTTTTTTTTAAAGAAAGACAATCATTCCCGGGTTACGAATAGCCCAACAATGTTTGAAAATCTCCTACTACCACCACAGAAAGCCGAAAATGTTGCTTGTGTCGTGATGGAGGACTTAGTCAGCTGAAGAATCGAACACGCGACGCCCAGGTGGGACCCAAGCGCTATGCCCACTCAACCACTGACCGGTCAAATATTATCTATTATATTATTATCGTCAAAAATAACATGTATTTTTTTTAATTTAAAAACTTAAAGTGTTCAAGAGAAATATATTATAAAACGGTAGAAATTCGGAATGCCGTGGCTTAAGATAGGTTAACTTTACCTTAATTGAAGAAGAGTGCATCTGTTCTTCGTTGAGATCTGTGTTTAACGTATTTTAAAGGTTTCCGTTTTACAAAATAACTAAAATTTTCTTGACAAAATATTGTACTTATAACTATTGTAATTCCTAACGAAAATAAACCAACACCATTTATTGGTTTTACCTTGAACGTAGTAAATATTTGTCTGGCAATTTTGACAAACTTTTTGAATTAACAGCCAAAATTGAAAGTACTTTTATAAGTTCTTTAATATTACCAAATGAAAAAGTCGAGAGCATTGTTTTGGCCCTGCGGATATAATATTTTCACCTGCGGCGCTTTATTTTTACCCACTTAGATAGTTTTATTACAAATTTTGTTTTACAATATATAAAGTAGGTTTGCGACTCCACCGACAACAAAGTTAACCAGGTAATGTTGTACATACCCTCCCACCAAGGTCCTCATACAAACTAATAATGGATACATTAATAATATTTTGACTAAACAGGTTGATTATTCCTAAAAAAACAGCGGGGGTGAATTTAAAAGCAGGGTCGCGCTTTAAAAAAGTTTGTACACCACAGCCATATTGTGACACAGTATGTATGTAGTCGGTCTGTCGTGACGTCACGAGCATCGTGGTGAGTTAATGACGTCAGAAACATTGCCAGAAACAAAATTAAGAACTTTCGCTTTGTCACGTTCATGAATGCAGTGCCTAAAAGCTATCTGTAACACATATATTTTCTTTTTTATTGAGACTACTACATTTTCAAAAATAAAGTCCGCAGCGTGTATCTTGTACAATACTCGGAAGTGCGATATTTTTGTGTTTGAAAAAAATTAACGCGGTCCGGACGGCTAACACAAAAATTAGTTTCAGTGTAGACCTTAGGCCGATAAAAGGTACAACACAAAGCTCAATGCGATCTAAACGGTTCAAAACAATGCACGGACTTTTTCATAAATGGACCTTGAGCCAATTTTATTTTTCAGCCCGGCGTCATTTTGCCTTTCACAGGGCTTGTCTAGAAATCACGGGTCAATGGCTTTCACCCATATATGTATGTACATATTTTTAAAATGAGTTACATTGTCGGTTTCTTTTTTTAAATTATCTAGTTTAGCCGGTACATCTATGGTTTATGGGCTCTATACACCATCCAATTCCTGCCTGCAGGGCTGCAAGAAGTGCTGCAAATTGGAGGTTGCCTCCAGACAATCCAATTTGCAGTGAGATGATTGCTTTTACGCTGTGAACACGTATTTATAGCGCTCGCGCTATGCGCAAAGTGTCATGGCTCCGTCACTTTCGAAATGTATTTACGAAATGCTTTCAATATTTATTTATTTAAATAGATTTCAATAAAATTATTTCAATAGGGAAGGCACAGTTAGGGACACAAAAAAGTATCGATACTTTGTGGTATCGAGTACTTTTCCTTTCGATACCATTACTTTTGTACTCGGTATTTTGTATTCGATACTTTTACTCAATGAGTAATTTTTGGCAAGTATCGATACCTTTAAAAGTTTGGCTAAGCGGCTCATGTTTATGGCAACGCCATCTAGTTCAATCATAGCAAACCTTCTAAAACATTCCATTGCGTTGGTATAATTAATAATGGAGTCTCACAGGCTTCACGATAACTTAACCCTAGATTGCTAACGTTGCTGAACTACCATAATAAGCTAACTATTCGACTTTTTGACGATCAATTTTAAATGATTATTTTATACATTTTTTTCATACTTCATTTACTTTTATAAAATTTATAGAAAAAAAGGGATATGAATTAAATACTATTTTAATGAAAATTGAGATCATTCGAATTTTGACAGTTGAAAAACACTGTTGCGTTTTTTTTCGTTTTAATACGAAAAATCGAATTTTTGGCATTTAGTCAGTTTTATTTTTAGTTTTTTGTCCTCTTTTGAGTTCGTTTATTGCTGACCAAGTCCAGTAAGTGCTATTTTATTTTTGTTTTTGTGATGACCGTGGCCGGTTATATACATTACTCTGGACTCCTGGTGGTGGATCCAGATTCCTCTTGATGATGATCTGTGGGATTTCAATAATACTACGTGGGTAGATTATTACTGTTTATTCCGAGGTCGTACAGAGGTGCGTCGTAGGAAGCCTAAATGCTAAGAGAGGACGAGTAGACAACATTCACGCCTTTTATACGTTCCGCATGCTGTCTCACTCATACACGCATGTCTCTTTCATACTGCAAGACATACGTTCACTACATCCCTCCACACTTAAATCTGAAGACAGTTACACAACATGATGCGGATAATTATTTACAATACATACAATATTCCAATATTTACAATGTAAGTAATTCATTTATCACATGTTGAGTCGAGAGCTGAGTCCTGTCTTCGTTGACTCATCTGTGTGTCCGAGGTCGTAGTCGGTCCTTCCAATTTCCCGACGTGGAAGCCACTGGATCACTGGAGCTGGAAGGAGAAGGAGAAACACCCATTAGTCTGTCATCCGGCACAAAGCTGGAGACATCGTAATCGTCATACGACAGTCTCTTCGTCTCAGACGCGATATAAGGATTGCTGGGTTTCTTTTCCCATGATACACACAATTTAGACAACTGATCAAAATGCCTTTTCCAATACATAAGTTTACCATATAAATCTACCTCAATTAAATAAACTTTTTTACCTAATTGTTTGTATACCTTCCCTGGTACCCATTTATCCTTATTTTGATTCTTAAAATCCCTTACCATTACATTTTGATTAACTGAAAATCCCTTGGATTGTTTATTATTTCTCTTGTAATAATATTTCTGATTTTCGTGACACTTATCTCTCCCCCCTCTCGGTTCAAAATTGTTTAAATTTGACCTTAATTTCCTTCCAAATTCAAAAGTTATGTTCCTCGGATTGCAGAATTTTGGTTCCGCATTCCCATTTAATTTTAATTGCACTTTACTTTTATTAAAACTACCCACTTTCTCCGAAAAAACCTCCTGGAATTTTCGAATTTTTTTATTCACTTTACTCCTCTCACATACACTGTGAGAAAAAATTTCACTACCCTCCTGGGATGAAATTGATTGTAATTCACTTTTTATCTAAGTCACTTATATCATTCTCCAATACATTGTGAGAAAAAATTTCACTACCCTCCTGGGATGAAATTGATTGTAACCCCGTGAATCCAATATTAAATTTATTTATAAAGTCACGACCTAGAACCGTAGTTGATCCATTTTTAACTACACAAAATTCTAACATTTCTCTATAACCGTTATAATCAACTAATAATGAAATACAACCCAATAAATTCAACTTACAATTAGTGTAACCCATCAAGGTTAAATCCTTTGGTTTTAAATCCAAATGTTTGAAGTGTTTAACATAATCTAGATCTGTTAATATCGAAACTGCCGATCCTGTATCCAAGAATCCGTTTAGTTCAACATTATTCACTAATATTTTGCACAATATTGGTTCACAATATACTGAGTTTATCCGAAACATTTTTTTATGTTCCTGCGTATTAACAAACACTGAAGAAATCTTTTTTTTAATTTAAACCGCGACATATTTTACTAATATGCCCTTTTCCTCTGCATTTATAACAAAACACGTCTTTCAATTTACAATTTACTGATTCGTGATAACTACCACAATGTTTACATTTCGTTCGGTCTGCTGATTTCGCTCTGAACGATGTAACATTCTTGTCCGTAGGTCTTGAAAAATGTTTACCCGCAGAATTTTGTTTTGGTGACAAATTGTTCAGTCTATTTTTAAAAACAATATCTACACTTTCCGTTTTAATTTGCTTATTAATTACCTCGAATATTGGCATACCATGGCACTAGCACATTCTATAACCTTTTTTAATGAAAAGTTTTCAGCCTCTACATATAATTTCTCCTTAATACGCCCCACTCGAAGACCGGTGACAAAAACATCTTTTAAATTATATTCAAGTCTGTCTTCGAATTTGCAAAATCTAACGAGATTTCTTAACCGTGCTATAAAATCATTAACAGATTCTGTACTTTTTTGTTTCGTAGCGAAAAAAAATTCGCGCTCCTTGAACACATTTCTTTTGATACCTACATGATTCTCTAGTAATAACAATAAATTTTCGACCGTAAAATCTGTAATTTTTTTAGGAAAACACAAATCAATCAATAAATCTATTGTCTCTGTGTGTAAATGAGATATTAAAACCGCTCTCTTTTTCTCTACCGAATTTAACTTGTCATCATTGACGAGGATGAACTGCTCGTACTGAAGGACGAATGTCTCCAGCTTGTCCCTCAAATGACAAAACCTGGGCAGTTCTCCTCACTCCATTTCCACACAGATGCAATCAATTAAAAAAACAGAAAAAATTACAAACAGCACTCAACTCACGACTCTGTTGACTTGATGCTGCTCCGATCTCGCCCTTCCGCGGACCGTCTCTCGCTCCTGAACCCAAGTCTTCCTTCTATGCGCCTTCCGTGAGGTCTGCACCAGGTCCTAGCTCTTCTCCTGAAGATCCGGAACTGCTGTATCCACGCCTTACGCGAATACTCCTCCAGAGCCTTGATGTTTCCAGGATGCTTCTTCTGCTGCTCTTGCTTCCTTCCTTGATGTTCCTTTTCGGCTGCCCAAATGAGATAATTTGGCTGCTCGTGGTTCCTTTTCCGACCGCGCCAAATGTGATGATTTGGCTGCCCGTGGTTCCTTTTTCAGACCGCGCCAAATGTAACAATTTGGCTGCCCGTGGTACTTTTTCCGACCGCGCCAAATGTGATGATTTGGCTGCCCGTGGTTCCTTTTTCAGCTGCGCCAAATGTGATCGCTGCTGCCTAAATTTCGTCCTTTATCGGCTGCGCCAAATGTGATGACCGTGGCCGGTTATATACATTACTCTGGACTCCTGGTGGTGGATCCAGATTCCTCTTGATGATGATCTGTGGGATTTCAATAATACTACGTGGGCAGATTATTACTGTTTATTCCGAGGTCGTACAGAGGTGCGTCGTAGGAAGCCTAAATGCTAAGAGAGGACGAGTAGACAACATTCACGCCTTTTATACGTTCCGCATGCTGTCTCACTCATACACGCATGTCTCTTTCATACTGCAAGACATACGTTCACTACAGTTTTATATCCTTTTGCCCCGATGGCCTTTGCCATGTGGAAGAAACCCCCTGATCCCGCTCCCCCTGACCCTTCAAATTTTGACATTGGTAGTGAGGTAGAAATAACAGACCTTCAAGTTCCATCATCTACTCCAAAAAAGAGGAAAGTTTGCGACCTTCCAAAAACTGATTCTTCGCAGGTCTCAGTTCCTGTAGCTTCTCCTCTTTCTTTGTATCCGACTTCAGCAAAAGCTCCCTTCATAGTTTATGTTCAAAACAACTCTCCTGGCCACTCTTTACATCCCCTTGAATTTGGTAAATTCATTGGAAAAAAACCACTTGGCATTTCCCCAGGTGGTATCCGATCAGAGGGCAGATTTCGCGTTTGTGTTGAGTTCACATCCGCGTTGAATGCCAATAAATTCATAAATTCCATCGACTCCCTCTCTGCAAAAAAACTTAAAGCCTATATCCCTTCTTTCAATATATCTCGCTTGGGTCTCGTTAGAGGTATTCCTGTAGAACTATCTGAAGAAGAGCTTATCTCGGAACTCATTATTCCAGCATCTTCGGGAAAAGTTATTAAGACTAGGCGTCTTAATTTCAAAGATCGATCATCTGAGTCTGTAGTTTGGAAACCCTCTCAAACTGTAGTTCTGACATTTGAAGGACAGTCCCTTCCCTCTCACGTTTATTTATTTCACAACTCTCTCCCGGTGGAAATTTATTCGTACCCAACAATCCTATGCTTTAATTGTTGTCGGTTTGGCCATTCTAAGCAATCATGCCGCTCCTCTCCCCGCTGCTTTAAATGCGCAGAAAATCATTTAGCAGACCAATGCTCCTCCCCTTCCAATTCCCCCACTTGCGTCAATTGTTCAGGCTCGCACACAGCCACTCATCCATCCTGCCCCGAACTTTCTCGCCAAAAAAACATAAAAAGTTATATGGCCTCCAATAGCGTTTCATACTTCTATGCCTCCAAATTAATAGCTCCTTCTAAAAAATCTTTTGCTGAAGTTGCCTCTCAACCCCAAATTAGTGCTCCTTCAAACTTGTCTTACAAGAAAACTGTAATGACAAAACAAGCTTCTCGTCCAATTAAAACCCCTGGATATGATCAATTTGGCCATAACTCCCAGGTCTTGTTCCCAAATGGTAACATCAGCTCTCTTTTTCCTCAAAACCCCGTCTTTTCTAACTCAAATTCAACTAACAGCAGTGCTTTCAATCCTGATCTAAATGCAAATTCCATAAACAACAATACTTCTAATGACAATTCTTCTTTTATTCAAACTCTTCTCATGCTACTTATCTCTGTTATTAACAATAATAATTCTCTACCGTCCAACGCTGCCTCGTTACTCTCCTCTTTGTATTCTCTTCTTCCCAATGGCTGCCCCAACAGCAGCAATTCTGCAGTGGAATTGTAGAAGCGCCACCTCCAATAAGGATGACCTCGTCCGCCTTCTACATTTACACTCCATATCGATTGCTGCCGTCTCTGAGACTTGGTTCAAGCCATCTCAACTCTTCAAGGTGAGTGGCTATCAATGTCTGCAGGACGACCGCATTGATGGGAAGGGTGGTGCAGCCCTTTTCATCAAAAACTCTCTCCCCTTCTCCCCTATTTCCATTAAACCCCCAAATTCATCCTTCCAATTAGTGGCAGCCACTGTCTCCAATATTACATTTGTATCTGTCTATATTCCTCCTTCTACCCCATTTGACCTTCCACTGTGGGTTCACATGCTTAGCAAAATTTCTTCTCCCTTGGTCATTTTGGGTGATTTCAATGCCCACTCCTCACTCTGGGGTTCTTCTTCCTCGGATCCCTCAGGTATCAAATTAATTGAACTTTTGGACTCCTTGAACATATGTCTCCTAAATGACGGATCCTCAACAAGGTTTAGTCACCCTGGACAGAATCCTGGTGCGGTGGACATATCCCTCTGTTCCCCGAGTATCTATCCTCTAATCTCCTGGCGAATTTCTTCAGATCCCTGCGGCAGTGACCACTATCCCATTATGTTGAATTTGGCTCAACGGTTGGATACCAATCACTTTAAAAGTAAGCCCAAATTTATTACAAAAAAAGCGGATTGGTCCCGTTTCAGAGACTCTATCCAGGATCTTTCCCTCTCCCTGCCTTCCCCTTCTTCTGATAATTGCACCTCCTCTTATAAATCTTGGACTGATTCCATTCTAAAATCGGCTGACAAGTCTATCCCCAAATCATCTCCTGTAGGCTCGAAGGCTCGCCCTCCCCCTTGGTGGGATGAGGAATGCCTTAGAGTGCTGAAGTAGAGGAAAGCGGCCAATCAGACATACTGCCAACAGATGACTATGAATAATTACATCTCAGCCAAGAATGCCCAGGCTGTTGCTAAACGCACATTCTGTTTCAAAAAAAAAAACAGCTGACGTAATTTCTGTACCAATATATCCCCTGCTACTCCAGCAGGGGAGGTTTGGTCCATGATTCGCAGGTTTAGATCTTCCTTTTCCCTGCCAAAGCCATCTCGTAATTCTGCTATTTGGATTGATGACTTTGTTAATAAAATAGCTCCCCCTTATGTCCCTAATTTTGATGAACTTCCTTCTTTGCCTTTCACTTTAAAATCTTCTTCATGGTTAGATGCTCCATTTTCCTTTGATGAGTTAAAAAGAGCCATTGAAATCCTCAATGATTCAGCTCCGGGCAAGGATGAAATCCTGAATATATTCATCCGTCATTCTGATGACAATTCTCTTACCTACTTTCTCTCTCTCATCAATGTCTTTCTGGATTCTGGCATTATTCCCCCAGACTGGAAAATTCAAAATATCATTCCCATTTTCAAAAGTGGCAAAGATCCAAGCATAGGTTCGAGCTACAGACCTATCGCCCTCTCTTCTACTCTTTGCAAAGTATCTGAAAGAATGATTAAGAATAGATTGGACTGGTTCGTAGAAAAAAATCAAATTCTTTCCCCTTCCCAGTTTGGATTTAGAAAGGGTAAAAGTACCCTTGACAACCTTTCCTCTCTTGTTACAGATATCAAATTAGCATTATCTAAAAATGAATATTGCATTGCAGTGTTTCTAGACATCTGTGGAGCATATGACAATGTTCATATTCCCATCCTGAAAGAAAAGTTACTGGCAATAGGTATTCCGCCCAAATTAGTAAAATTCATTGTCAATTTGCTCTCCCAGAGAACTATTTTTGTAGATGGGTCTGAATCCCCTCCCCACATTAGACACATTTTTAAAGGTCTCCCGCAAGGGTCAGTCTTAAGCCCGATCCTGTACAATATTTACACATATGATCTAGAAAAATCTATTCAATTCTTGTGCAACATACTCCAATATGCCGATGACTTGACTTTCTACAAAATATCCCGTAATATTTTTATCGCAGCATCAGCAATCAACAATGCTCTTAGAAAACTTTTGGCGTGGTTAAATATTAATGGCCTTGAACTTTCCCCCTCCAAAAGCAAAGTTGTCATCTTCACTCGTCGTCGAAAGCTCCCAGAAATTCAGGTGAGATTTGGCGATGAAATCATCCCTATCTCTAAAGAAGTTAAGTTCCTGGGAATGTTTTTAGACTCAAAGCTTACTTGGAATTCTCACATAAATCATGTCATCATGAAATGCGAAAGCAACATCAATCCCCTTAGATTTCTGTCCGGAGTGTGGTGGGGATCACACCCATCATCTTTAAAACTTCTGTACAATGCTCTCATCCGAAGCCATCTTGATTACGGATCTTGTCTGTTTGATCCAATGTCCACTTCAAATTCGCTTAAATTAGATAAAATTCAGTCTAAATCTCTTCGCCTTATCTTAGGAGCCATGAAATCTTCCCCAATCAACGCAATGCAAGTTGAATGCTGCGAACCTCCCTTAAATATAAGAAGGCGATGCCTAGCAGAAAAATATATTTTCAAAACATGCTCAATAACTTCTCATCCCCTGATTCCCAAACTTCAATTGTTAAAGTATGAGGTTAATTTGAATCCATTTTGGAAAAAACATTTCCCTATAATTGCTTCAACACTTTCCTGGATGTTTCCACAAACTCCTATCGCAATGAATCTCTCCCCTTATACTCTTATCCCTATAAAAGTCTTACTTTCTATCCAAAGGTGCACCAATTTATAGGAATATGTAAAAAAAATATTAAAAACTCAGTTCAATCCAATAATGCAGAATTCAACAAAATTATTGAAAATAACTGGCCAAATTATATAAAAATTTTCACAGATGGTTCCAAACTCAGTTCGGACTCCCATTGTGGGGCCAGTGTCTATGCTCCTCACAGGAAATTGTGTTTCCCTCACAGACTTCCCAAAGAATGTTCCATTTTCTCTGCTGAATGCATAGCTATCATAGAAGCTTTACATCTCGTCAAATCTCTCAACATTAGAAATGCCCTCATCCTTTCAGACTCACTTAGCTCATTACAAAAAATAAGCGCATCCCCTCTCAATTCCATTAGTGACTCTCTTACCTGCTCTATCAGAGACCTCCTGCATTCCTTGTCGCTGGCTCACGTGTCAGTGGTCTTGGCCTGGATCCCAGGACACCTTGGTATTGTTGGAAATGAAATGGCTGATTCTATTGCTAAGGAATCCACTGTTCATGGTCCATTAAATAGCATTCCTATTCCTGTTTGAGACTATTTTCCTATTTTAAAAAATAAGTTACAACGCCAATGGTCCTCTGAATGGAAATCATCCTCTCTGTTAAAAGGTCACCAGTACTCTTTAATTCAACCTTCTATTCCTGTCAAGCCCTAGTTTCACAAATACACTTCCATGCCTAAAAAATACATCTCTTCCATTATTCGAATGCGTTTAGGTCATACTTGTTGTCTTAGCCATCTCGCCAGATTCCACATAGTCAATTCGCCTTATTGTGATTGTGGTTCAGAGGATACTTTAGACCATAATTTTTTTGAGTGTCCTATCAATGACCAATTTCCAAACTTCATACCTGAATTGTTAAAACTTAAAATTGAATTCCCTACCAGTGTACCCTGCCTTCTTAGTCTCAACTCTCCTGAAATTCACTATTAGTTAGCAAAATTTATTTACAAAAATGGCCTCAACATTTAAGCATCAATCAGATTTCTCTCTATTCCATACGTATACATTTGTTTCTAGCTGTGTTATTATGTACAGTTGTACAGGTTCCTTTTTTTGGGAATCTGTACATCTTCCTACTCTACAATTTTGTAATGACTATTAATACCAACTCTGTGTGTTACTCTGTATGTTACTCTGTATGAAAATGGAAGTATGGAATATGTACAGGTTACTATTTTTGGGAACCTGTACATCTTCCTACTCTTCAATTTTGTAATTATTATTAATGCCAACTCTGTGTGTTACTCTGTGTGTACAGTTGTATAGGTTCCTATTTTTGGGAACCTGTAAATCTTCCTACTCTACAATTTTGTAATTACTACTAATACCAACTCTGTATGTTAGTACAACTTGTATAATCTTATTAATATTTGTCTTGGCCCATTGTCTATAAGTATTTTCTAATATAATTTATCTATTCCATGTAAAAAACTGAAATAGTAACTAATTTAAAAAAAAAATGAAAATGTAACTAATTTTAAAAAACTGATAATGTACCTAATTTTAAAAAATCTGAAAATGTAAATAATTTTAAAAAATTGATAATGTAACTAATTTACAAAAAAACTGGAAATGTAAATAATTTTAAAAATATGTAACTTTCTTTAATAAATGGCCAAGATCACCCTTAATGGGTGAAAGCCAAATAAACAATTTAAAAAAAAAAAATGAAAATTGATGTTTTTATTTTGTAGTACTAAATTAGGAACTTTTATGGCACATGTTTTTTTGAGATCAATTAGGTACCTTACGCTTTAAACGACTAAATTATAAATTTTTAACAAATTAAATAAAAAAAAATTGGAATATTTTAACAAATAAGGACATCTGTTATCTACTACATATAAATCGTTTACATATTTTTGGCACAAGGTGGGCAAAAATCAACAGTATGTTCACCGCAAATCGGAACTTTGCATCTATTACATTGGTTCTTCGTCATTCGCCTTTTCTTGTAGGAACACAAACTGCAGCTCTTCTTTTTCTTATTTGAAACACTTTCTGGCTCAGAAGAACCTCCAGAACAAAATAATGCAGCTATAGCGTAAAAATGAAAAAAATACAACAAAATAATTCAACACGAAGACAGAAAAAGTCACACATAAGCTAACCATTCATCAAAATGACGACCATGCAGTACGTATCTCAAAAATCAAATTACTTACCAATCGAACATGACCTCCACTCGATGCAGTCAGGCAGGCACTGAGTTGGCGCGTAACGCGTAACTACAGGAGTGTAGGTAAAACAACAAAAGAAGGAGAAAGCAATATTTCGACCAACGTCGAACGTTAGCTTTCTAGGGTTAAGTTAACATAAGTGAATATTATGTTTTTTCTTTTAGTTTTATAATGATTATAATTCAAGAAAGGTAAGCTTATTTTGTTGTCTAAACATTTAATTACTGAAAAACACCATTAGGTGAAAAAAATCTGAAATGTGCCATACTTGTAAATTGTTTCAGATTTATATCTTTATGATTAAAATGTTGATTATAATATTACATTTTTTTATTGTCATAAATCTATTAGTTTTTAAAATTAATATGATGTTTTGTTCTAAAAAATCCTATGTCAACTCAGAAGCCTCTGAGACTCCCATTGACGGACAATACTTGATCAAAGGAGACTCCACATCTAGAATAGCGATAAGAAAAAATAATGTCCATTACTGTTAAAGTAATAAATAAATAATTTATTACACTCAACGTCTCGACTGGCCTGCCAAAACACAAAGTAGAGAAAAAAATGTACTGCAATAATTTTATTTTACTTTTTAGTTCTGTTTTAACAGGACAGCTGTGTTTCATTATTTATTAAATTACGCACGTTTAGTTTTACAGTTGATTATATACATTAAAAACGTTGCACTTTTTTACCGATTAACTAATATAGAAATTTGTGAATTTACAGATCCTTTTTTATTATTGATTATACACTCTTAAATTTGAATGTTTATCTTTTTCATTTCATTTCGTCAATGACGTTGACGTCCTTTAACCACTCTTGTCTCTACAATCTCTGGTGTGTCTTGGCCTCCTCAAGAGTCTTCTTCCACTCATCTCGGTTTTGTGACAGTTCTCCCCAGATTAGAAGCTCCAAGGTAAATATATCTATGTTACCATCGTAATCTTGACCTTCCCAGGTTCCTTCACCCCATCGGTCTTGAGTTCAGCAGGGACTTTGGTGCTTGATGCTCGGTCTTTCTCTCCACATGACCCAGTCATCGAAGTTTTCCCAGTTTTATAAATTTTGTGACAGAGGGTGGTGGGGGCTTATCTTGAAGGAGGCCAAGGCTCAAAATGGGCTGT
The DNA here is from genome assembly GCA_929108145.2 of Limnephilus rhombicus. Taxonomy (NCBI): domain Eukaryota; kingdom Metazoa; phylum Arthropoda; class Insecta; order Trichoptera; family Limnephilidae; genus Limnephilus; species Limnephilus rhombicus. The sequence continues at coordinate 24,252,475 of OV815286.1, forward strand.
AGCGCCATTGAAGAAGAAGAATTTTGTGATGTAATTTTTACAAGCGTTTTATTCAGTTCACACGGGCCTCTGGTCCTGGAGGGCCTCCAAACGCCTACATTGTATTTTTTTTATTTATTTTATTTATTTATTTATTTATTCCATTTTTACAATTTTACAAAATTAGGTATAAGTACAATTATATTTTTTAATATGTACATGTAATGCAAATATTTTTTAATGGTGGTAATAATACCTCTCTAATTGAGAATTTCTCATGTTTAGGGAGGGAGTACTAACACAATTGATATTTTGATATATGTTTAATTGATGCTACCATGAGCGTATTTATGAAAAAATAAAATAAAAACAACATGTATGTAAAATTATATACCTGTGCACTATTTTAGGAAGAAAGTTTTTTTTTTAAATTATAAAATATAAAACATGTGTACACATTGAAAATATAAGTGGGCGTAATATAACACAAACATGAAATTACTTAGTGGTGAAATGTATTTTAATTTTTTTCTTAAAAATTTTATAATTTTTTTCGGATTGAATATCTTTAGGGAGTTCGTTAAAGCATTTTATGGCTGAGTATGTGTAATGGTGTTGGGCCCTTGTAGTATTAAGTTTAGGGATTATTATTTGTCCTGTTGTTCTCGGCCTGGTGCTAAATAACTTTATTGTTAGTTTGTCTTTATGGATTTGAAGTAATGCATTTTTTTGATAGATTCTGTTTATTTGTAAAACTTTGAATTCATCGAATATTTTTTGAGTTCATATATTTTAAATATTTTTTTCATATATTTGTTAATATTTTTTCATGTTCCCTTGATCAAATCCTGAACGAGGCTTTGGCACCAGAACACTGAAAAAAAGTAATTTTTATTTTATTTTAATTTTCTAAAAGTTGCATTTGCTCTCAATAATGCTCTCACCAAATGTTGGAAATTCGTAAAATTGACGAAGATACAGCATTTTATATGAAACTGATTTAAACAGTTTGTATATTGAATTATCCTTCAGCAAAACTTAAAACGTGATTTTCACGAAACACTTTTTTCAACCTGGTTGACAACATAATTAGAAAAACACATTCGATTTTCATGCACCAAGTCTTAAACTGTTCGAAAATCCATTCACTATGGCACCACGTAGGGATTTTTTTTTATAAAGGTCCCCCTTCTTTTTTATGAACGATGAAAGTTTTCCATAAAAAATCGAAAATAAAAGTAATTTTTTCTTTTTTTTTAGATATCAAAATTCCTCTACTTGGTGCCATTGACACTGGATTTTCGAACAGTTTAAGACTTGGTGCATGCAAATCGGTTGTATAGTTTTTTTTTTAATATGTTGTCAATCAGGACTAATAATTACTCTTAGGGGTAGGTGCCTAAAATATTTTGATTACGCATTAAATTGCTTCAGTTTTCAATATCCCGCGAGATAATAAGTAAATACAAAAGTTATGCAAAGTCATCCCCTTATAGGAGTACACATTTAAAAAAAACCTTTGATTAATTTATAGAATTACTAAGTACACTTTAAAGAACAATAAGAGGTTCTTCGTACCTCGTATTATCTTACTATTAAATTTCAATAATACTACCTACTACTAATACACAGTCTTAAAAAAATAAAATTTAGTGAAAAATTCCAAAAAAATTATGCAAAGTAACCCCGGCTTGCGGTAGTTTTAATCAGGCGCGGCCAACGCCTTCTGTATTTACAAGCCGTGGTGTTAGACTTGGCAACACTGCATTTTGTTTATGGTGTGAACCAATGTTATATTTGATAGGACTGTTATTGTATTTCATGCGTTTGTAGTAGGATTTTTAAAGAGGAAATGTATATTTCTGGTCGTTAATGCTAGAATTGCCTATGTCAATTTTGGTAATTTGATTTACATACCAGAAAGTAATCTTATTTGAATGTTCTGAATACCTTTGTTAGGTGCTCTGAATATAGAGTGATGGAATTGTAGCCTATCTAATGTACAAGTCAAATATTGATTCAGCGTTTTTTGTGCCAAGAAATTGATAATCAATCATCTTCAACCTCATTCAGAAATTGGACATCGGCACTTCTAGCATTACAATTTGACATTTATTCATTGTATAAAAGAGCAAAGTTATTAAATAAATTGGGTAACAATTAAAAAAAATTATCCGATAATGTTAGATATTATCACTTAAAACCTTTATTTATTTTATATAAATGCCAAAAAGATAACTGTTTGTGAAAATTTAGAAATAAAGGTCGTCAATAAAAAGATAGTTCCATATTCATTAAAAAAGAATAGGCAATATTGAGGATTCTCAAATTTGTTTGTGATTATATTGTACATGGTAATATTCTCTGCCACCTTGCATTTTTAAGCTTAGACTCTGTTCTGGAGGTTTTTACATTCATAGAACTTGACGAGGATTGTCTGTGTGGGCATGGGGAAACCCCAAAAAACATTTGAACTTCTTTGTAGTATTTGCGTATAAGAAGTATTTGAGTATAAGTCAAAAATGTACATTATTAAATAACTTTTCAAAACACATAAAAAACTCATTACGATCAAATTAATAATTTTGATTATGAACATAATCACAATATGTTTTAATCATGAACCACGAGTATTCTGTAAAGAAGGAATCTGATAAAACAACATTATAGGTTATGTGTTGAGGCTTGAAACATGTAAAAGGACATTGTACATCATATTAAATGTTAAATTTACTGCAAAAAATGTGTATCAACGTTACCTTGATGTTTCATTTAGCAATGATTACAAACTGAGAAGAGAATCGCAATATTTTTAATAAAAACCACCAACGCAACATAAAAAATACTCACATTTGTATAGGAATGTGAACGAATGACTGAGAATTGTAAGACTACACGCAACGTTGCAAAACTTCCAACAGCGCGGCTAGTAGTAATCCAGAAGGCTGTGGCGCGGCCCATCCTAACGTTCACTGGTGCACCGAACCGCCAACAAAATTAATCAAAATTTTGCAGCTCATAGTATTCCTACATAATATTTTAAATTATAAAATTTCGCACATTCTTTAAAAAATTTAAAAAGAACTACCTATCTAAATATATACATGAATTTGGTAGAAAATAATTATCACGGCCAAAAGCCCCGTGCGCAAGTTATCGGCTAGGAATTGAGGTGCATTGGTGCATATCATTCCGCGCGTTTGCGTGAAACGCCCCATTTGGAAATTTGTATGAAGTCCCCAGCAACATGTCCAACCGTCAAAACACATAAACGTATCGAAAAATGGCTACTACAGTGCGGCGCAAAGATGATCGAAGAGGATCGGAAATGCCCGAAGAATTCCGAAGAAGTTGCTTCGATGAATAAGATAGTAATTATATTTTTCTCCTATAAAATGCAACTACGAGTCAATGGGTCAGCGGGTGCAATATTATCTTGATGGAGCCCTTGGTATAGGGAACCGATTTGACGTGTCATTTTGAGTTTTTTTGTTTTTGTGATCTTTTTGGTGTACATTTTTGTCACATATTGCAAACTTCATATCAAAACTGATTAGCTCAAAGAGAAACGTTTTCTGTGTGTTGATATAAGTAGTTTAATTATTCATTATATAGAAATATTCTGATATCACTGTTTATAGATGTAAATAAATGTCTTTGCCTTTTTAAAATCAGTGATGTAATAATAAATAGGGACTACATTAAAAATAACCACGTGAACCATAAAAATAAAAGCAGAATTATAGCCAACGGCCCGCCAAAATTACATTTAATTATCAACCAAGATTGTTAATCCGCAAAGAAAACTTTTACACAAAATTATAATATTATGATAGTTAGATAATTTGTACAGCGCCGTTTTTTTATTTTTTTTTTTAATAATCACCTCAAGGGCACTATACAATTTGTTACGAGTTATGAGTTACTACGCTCTGACTAATTTTATTTTTAATTTATTTACCTACTTTTATTTTAAGCCGGATCCACATATGCGGGATTTGCCGAGTGCCGATTAATCGGCAAGTGCTCGGCTTTGTATTCACCAAATAGTGAGCACGTCTTTACACACTTGCGGGTCTTGTCCGAATGCCTAGTTTTTTATGGGAACCGACAACATGCGCAGTATAACGAGATCCAAGCAGAAGAGTTAGTAACTCTATATAATTCTACGCTACGGTCATTACTCGATAAAAATGCTCCTTTCACAGAGAAGGTCTGCCGCATTAGGAATTGCAGCAAATGGTTCGATGATGAATGTCTTAAAAAGAAGAGGGAAATGCGGAAATTTGAGAGGATTTACAGACGAAACCCGACTTTCAGCAATCGGCAGCTTTGGATTACCAAGCAAAAAGTTTACAAGGAAGAAGTCACACAGAAGAAATCTAACTTTTGGTGTGAGCAAATTGAGACAGAAAAGGACCCTCGAAAACTTTGGCAAAACATAAGGACTCTGTCTGGAGAGAGCAACAATAAGGTTGATTCCTCTCTTGAAGCAAACAGCCTCGCAACATACTTCAGAAGTAAGGTTGAACAAATTCAGGCCCTCAGTGTGGTAGGATCGTCTTCTATCGCAGCATCAAGTCCGCTCTCCGGTGACTTCTCTACTTTTGCAGCAGTAACGGAAGAAGATGTCACGCGTGCTATAAAGTCTTGCCCTAACAAGCAATGTACTCAAGACCCCATACCTACCTGGCTCTTAAAACAATGTCTTCCGGATATAGCGCCTGTAATTACCGCAATTATCCAGAAGTCATTAGTAAATTCACTTGTACCGGGAACACTCAAGAAATCAATAATAACTCCGATTCTAAAAAAACAAAATCTTGATACTGACAATACGGATAATTACAGGCCAATATCCAATCTACCATTCCTTTCTAAACTGCTTGAGAAAATCGTTGCCAAACAATTGGTGGGGTACTTGAACTCCGCCGGTCTATTTGCCAAAAATCAATCCGCTTATCGACAGTTTCATTCAACGGAAACTGTTCTTCTGCGGTTAATTTCAGACTTGATCATCGGGATGGAAGCAGGTAAGTTGGGTTTGGTATCTGTTCTTGACATGAGTGCGGCATTTGACACGGTAGATCATAGTATTTTATTAAATGTGCTTGAAACCGAATTTGGCGTTCGAGGTGATGTTCTCCAATGGATGAAATCATACCTGTCTGGACGAGTAGCCTCAGTAATTTTCAATAATTCTACTTCACCTGAAACTCCCATAGAATGTGGAGTTCCCCAGGGTTCTGTCTTGGGTCCCATTCTTTTCATTCTCTATACGAATCGCCTCGAGAAACTCATTCAATCAGCTGGCTTTGAATCACAAGGCTATGCAGACGATCGTTTCATTTTCAAGTTTTGTTCCCCGGATGAAAAAGACGTCCTTAAAAACGAGGTGGTTAGTTTTATTAACACAGTCTCAAGTTGGATGTCTGTCAATAAACTCAAACTTAATCCGACCAAGACGGAATTTATTTGGATAGCTTCTCCTGGAAGGCAAGCCCTCATCGACTCTAATCCAATCCATATTCAGGGCACAGATATAATCCCTTCTACAGAAATAAAGTTTCTAGGTTTCACTATAGACAATAGTCTTTCTCTTGAATCACAAATTTCAAAATCTGTAAGTTCAGGCTTTTTCCATCTAAGGCAGATAAAATCAATCAGGCGTTGCCTTCCCTCTGATGGAGCAAAGTCACTCATAAATTCGTTCGTTGTCTCACGTATGGACTATTGTAATAGTGCGTATGCTGGCTTGCCTAAAAAACAATTCAATAGAATCCAGTCCGTTTTTAATGCTGCGGCGAGAATGATTTTTGGTGAATCTAAGTATTGCCGTATAACCCCGCTTCTAAAGGATCTTCATTGGCTTCGATGCCCTGAAAGAATAGAGTTCAAGATCTGCTTAATGACCTTCAAAGCATTGCAAGGAATGGCGCCAGCCTATATATCGGAACTATGTGTCCGACAAAACTTAAGCGATAGGCAGCTTACTCTAAGGTCAGCAGATCAAGATGTTACTAATCGTTTAATCGAGCTTTCTAGGTCAAATCGAGCCGTTTACTATGATCGATCTTTTCGTGTAACTAGCCCGCTCATTTGGAACAAACTTCCCTCAGCTCTTACTAATATCCAGAACTTGGCTGAATTCAAAAGAGCTTTAAAAACAAACTTATTTAAAAAATCATACCTTTCATGAATTTTAACTCCTTTTCAATCTACTATAATAAGCCATGTTCCTCAAGTTTCTGGAAATTGTTTGGTTTCGATTACCTCTTTACTATAGTTTTATGTGCACTCTGAATTTGTATTATTTCTAAATGTTAACTGCCTCCTGTTCTATATAATTTAGTTTAAATGATTCTTGTTGAGTGGCACAGTGATGGTTTATCATTATATATTGTCCTGTGCCAAAACAGCACTCACTATTGTTGTTAATATTGTTCTTTAGGAATTGCTTTGTATATTTTTGTATATTCGTTATTTCACATTATTTAATTAATATTTTAAGGACTCGTAAGGAACACTGTAGGTTAATTTTAAGTTTATTATAATTAAGCGCACTTGAAGTGAAACATCACAAAACTGCGCTATATAAATACTACGTTATTATTATTATTATTATTATGCCGAGCGAGGCGAGCACTGACAATCTATGCTCGGCGATTTACGAGCATCCATCGCCACTACTCGCGATTCGGCAAATAATCGGCTCGGCACTCGGCGAGTCCCGCATATCTGGATGCGGCTTTACGTTTTTGATGAATTGCTCGGTAAAGCCTCGATGACACACGGCTAGTTTACAAGCTACTATCTGGGAAATTCACTATCTGTTAGTAAACTCGCCCAGTGCCACTTGCTAACTAGCAGCAACTAGCAGATTGTTGACAATCTACGAAAAAAAGTTGAAAGGTCGTCAACTGTACTCGCCTACACGCTTGCTCCGCTTGCTCGTGATTGGTTTATTTACGTTTCCAACATGGCTTCCGATAAACAGCTGATTTTGACTGTCAAACATGTGAAGAATTAGTTCACGCAGGCGTCGTTATTCTTGTTACTGGCGCTAAAAGCGACCTCAGTTTCCTACGCTTCTGAGCGAGTGGACAGTTTTGTGTGTCATCATGACAATCTCACTCGCCGATTTTCCCGCTTTTAAACTTAGTAGATAGTAGCTTGTAAACTCGCCGTGTGTCATCGAGGCTTTAACCACCAAAAATTTAAGGCACCGTCTGCGCCTGATTTTAATACAAAATAATTAAATATGGGCCACGCTTTTTATCACACATACCTAATTAATTATGGAAATAAATTCATAACAACAAACATAATTAACAATATTCATCCTTTAATCCGTTGAGAAAAATATCTGCCACCGCTAGGATTCGAACCGGAAACCTTCATCATAAAAATATTTGTTAATAGGTACCTTAGCAGAGTTCAATCATATGAGTTCATGCATAGATGAGTGGCGCCATCTTTTGGCATTATTGGCTACTTTCGTGAATTATATTACAAAAATATTGACAAACTTCAAGTACGGGGATGGTTTTGCATAAGGCATGGCGTCAGAGATGTATTTGAAAACGGGTTCTTAAATTTCAACCGTACAGTCGCTAGGCTATTAATACTGTCAGACAGATTCGGCAGGCAGTTGTGCTTACTAACGATCCAATTTGCAGAGACTGATCACAGATTGGGGGGAAATTGGAAGCGATCCTTTTTCTGACGGCCCGGCACCGCAGAAGCGTAATAATAATTCGGCTGGCGGTTGTGCCTACTAACCATTACAGATACTAATTTGCAGATACTCTGCATGCAGCCGTGCAGGTACCAGGCGGTGCTTTATATGGAGGCGTCTACTAATATCTACAGGAATTCCAAAAACTGAACAAATCGGACTAATATCTATGAGAACCAAAGTGTGGACGAATATCTACTGCACTGGCAGAGGTTGGATTTGCAAGTATGTAAAGCATATTGGAGTAACGTAATAATGTATGTAAAAATCCCTAATATCGGACTATTGGACACATTTAGCTGATTATTAAGGATTTGGGTTTTTGTTTTAACAGCTTTCCTTATTTCAAGTGCTTCTAAATTATTTAGTCTGTTACCATGACCATTTCTGTGTCAGTTAGGTTAGGTTGTGGTGCCGTGTATTTCGAAATAAATAAATATCTTTATATTATGACCTCCATGTTTGTTCAGTAAATTATTGTCCTCGTAAACAGCAAAATACGTAATATTATGCAAAAACTTCATGTATGTACTTAAACGTTTAAGCATTTACGTAATTAGTAATAACGTAATTGAAGTGATTTATGCTTTTCCGTACAACCTCTTCCTCAGCTGCCCTCTGTAGATATTAGTCCAACCTACGCTCCATAGATATTAGTCACCACTGGGACCGTCATAGATATTCGTCCGACCTTAGCTCTGTAGATATTAGTCCAACATATGAGCTGTAGATATTCGTCCGACATACAGGCTGTAGACATTAGTATCTGGAGTCCTTTATATCAGATCTTGTGTAGCGCTATTAGCCGGTTTGGCCGTGAGTGTTTGGTGGTTTGACATTAGGGAACGTACCCATAATACGTGACCCCTCCAGGGGGGGGTCTTCAAAATACCACGCTTGGTACAAATGAGTGGCGGGGGGCTAAGGTTTTTGGTCACCGGGGGGGGGGGGGGGGGGGGGTTAAAAATTGCAAAAAGTTGGTCACGTAGTATGGGTCCAGAGCTCAAACATTTGTCGCGATTTGCCGTGAAAGTCCATCAAACATTACATCAACATTTTTTGTTTTCCGTCTCCTCCTTTTGTTACACTAAACACGGTCGAAAGATTGGTGCGAAGTTCGCGCGATCACACACAATTTGGCTTGTGGTCTGCGATAAGGACGTGTCGACGCAATGAGCACTTGACGTTTGACGTTTTTGGCATTTATATCAATGTTAAAAAGCGTTCTGATGAAAAAGAGATGCATCAGGAAGAAAACACAGATATTTTAATAGATATTTGTTTATCAGGAAAGATTTCCGACTAATGTCGATTATTGCACGACCTAAAGTTACTATTAAGAATTTAGAGTGCGTAAATATTTACGTCAAAAACAGAATAATTATAAATATTTGATATTATAATTATTCTGTTTTATAATATCAAATATTTAAAAAATATTTATGCCCGCTCATTTCACATAACCACAAAAGGCCGTTCCGTTAATTCTCCATACACGACCGCATTGCGCGGCGTCTGTCAAAAAATTAATTATTCCCCCCCCCCCCCGCCGGCCCCGGAATGTTTAGGAAGTGTTTTCCGTCGAACATGGGAAGCTCGAAACACAACAAAAGGTGACAATATTTATGATGTTGATGACAAACATTGAATGTTATGGGACTGTCAAGGCAATGACGAAGCTATGGACCCGACTTAGGCCGGTTACAGTGCTCGACCGACGGTCGGTGCGTACGTCGGTCGCGCTTGTCATTTGTATGAAAATTCATAAATCGTTCAGTGCAGGACCGACCGTACGCATGCGTATATCGCTACGCAGTGCGTACGAGAATCGTCGGTCGAGCGCGTGCGCATGCGGACCGTCGGTCGACCGACGAGTGAATTCCCCTTGAAATGCTCTTTGGGCTACGATCGGATGTACGTGATTAACGTGATATCTACATCTTCTGTTCCTAATACGTCTACGAAGATAATAAGCAGCAATTAAACTATTCGTAAAAGCGTCCATTTCGCGTACGACGTCCGGTCAGCTTGTTGGTCCTGACGGTACGCACCGACGGTCGGTCGGTGGTATGCGATCGTCAGGACCGACCGTACGCATGCGTTTCGTCAGGACCGACCGTACGCACCGACCGTCGGTCGTGCCATAAATAAACCAATCCCGGTCGTGCACTGTAACCGGCCTTAAGTTTGGTTTGTTTATGGTCCGTTTGGCGCCAAATATTTCTGACAGTTGTAGGCAGTTGCGGGAGTTGCGGGTTGTTGGTTTTTTCCTCTAGTTTTCGCGGTTTTCGCCCATCTTGTTTAGTCACATTTTCCAAAAAGTCAATATGCCTGTGGAATCATCAATTGTACTTAACTTCGCCAAGTTATCTGAGCATGCCTTTCCTCCAGTGAAAGGATCAGATTTTGCTGCCGGCTTTGATCTCAAAAGGTGAATACAAACCACATGTTTTGATAATTCATTTTTTAAGAATAATATTGATTTGCGAAGAGTTAATTGGTTTGATTATATTCCAGCGCATACGACTATGTTGTTCCCGCACGAGGAAAGGAGATGGTAAAGACAGATTTGCAGATTGAGTTGCCTCATGGCTGCTATGGGAGAGTTGCGCCTCGCTCCGGCTTGGCTGTGAAGAATTTCATCGATGTTGGAGGTAAATCTTCACTAAAGTTTATACTTCAGAACCGCAGCATTATGTCGCTGTTAGGAAAATTTGGATGAACTTTTGAAATCACTGGACACGCCTAATACGAATATTTAAAACAAATCTTTAGATTCACTATTGCTGTAAAAGATATCATTTTGCATTCGGGGCGATGGAAAATACGTTTTATTTTTCGGTAATTATCGGTTCGGACTGGCCACGCTTATTACGAATAATTTTTAGAAAAAAACTTTACATTCGCCTTAATTACTATAAAACGAAACTTTTTGGCTTTGGGGCGGCGGAAAATAATGCATTTTAATTTTCAATTGCATAAAACCAAAATTCTCTTCGCGATCCGACACAGCGAAAAGCCGCGGCCGTACGCCGTACCTGTCACTGTGATGTTGGTATCCTTTATAAATTAACAAGAGCTAATACGACTGTAGCCGACTTCGCGGGATACCTACATGAAATACCGCGAATCACAAACCATGTTACACAAACCTAGCGTAGCCGCTAAACCACTTGAAAACTGGGATGTTTTTCTTGCCTTGACGCGAGTAGGCGTTATAAAGGGTCACTTTCTTTTGTATCACAAACCATGTTACACAAACAAGCCCGCTAGACATATTTCATAATTACGCGCCTTATCCCACGAAGTCGGCTACAGTCGTATTAGCTCTTGTTAATTTATCAAGGATACCAACATCACAGTGACAGGTACAACCGCGGATTTTCGCTGTGTCGGTCGCGAAGCGAATTTTGGTTTTATGCAATTGAAAATTAAAATGCATTATTTTCCGCCGCCCCAAAGCCAAAAAGTTTCCTTTTATAGTAATTAAGGCGAATCTAAAGTTTTTTTCTAAAAATTATTCGTAATAAGCGTGGCCAGTCCGAACCGATATTTACCTATTTTTCTTTATTCATTGCATTGTTAATGATATAATTGGAGGATTTTTCTACCACCATGCTAGGATGCTAGCAGTGGCAGAATAACGGGGGGGCGAAGGGGCGGCCCGCCCCGGGCCTCTGGTCCTGGGGCACCTCCAAAGCCCCCATGTTCCCTTTGATCAAATCCTAAACAAGGCTAGGCACCAGGACACTAAAAAAATATCATTTTTTGTTACATTTTCTAAAAGATGCCTTTGAGAATGCTCTCACCAAATGTTTTAAAGAAATTCGAAAAATTGACGGAGATACAGCGTTTTCTGTGAAACCATTTGAAACAGTTTGTATGTTGAATTATCCTTCAGCAAAACTTGGAATGCGTTTTTCTCGAAACTTTTTTTAACACGATTTTCAACCTGGTTTAAAAAAAACTATACATCTGATTTGCATGCACCAAGTCTTAAACTGTTCGAAAATCCAATGTCTATGGCACAACGTAGGGGAATTTCGATATCTATAAAAAGAAAAAAATGGTGGACCAGCGAATTCATTATCGATTTTTTATGGAAAATTTTCATTGTTCATAAGAGCTCGTTCACATTGAGCATATAAATATAAAAGATCATAGCACGCCACATATCGCTCTCCATACAATCCCTTCAGACCTTTCACACCTGAGCACTTTATGCGCACATCAACCATAGACAATGCACATCTTACGCCGTAACCGCTCCTGAGGCGATATGCCAACAGTTGAGCGCCCCCCACTCCGACAAAAACAGGAGAGGGGGTCATTTTAATTACGGAGCTGCCAAGACCGGTGGATGACAGATGTCAAGTTGATAGATTCAGTTCGAAAAATGCGCACTCCGTGGCCGCTCGCTAATTCAACTGACCCCCTCTCCTACCATAGGAAGAAATATTTGATTTGCACTGTGTGAACGGCACGAAACATAAGTGCTCGCGGTTCAACAGATAGGGAACGTACCCATACTACGTGACACACTTTTTGCAATTTTTTACCCCCCCCCCCCCCCCCCCCCCCCCGGTGACCACGTGTAGTATATTCCAAGACCCCCCCCTACAGTTTTCACGTAGTATTTCATAAATATGGTTTCGAATCATTTTTTGCTAACAAAAAATAAAAAATGCATTATTTGGCTTGTATTTGTCTTTATTAATACGGCGCTTGCTGCGTGACAGCAAGAGTGCATGCATTACAAGTGGAAAAAATATTATCAAGATTAAACTTATGTCAAAATATATTGAAACCGGAACGTAATTTATGGAAACGAAAGTCTTGTTATTTTTATAAACATTTTTCATCTCAATCATCTTCAACAAACACGTTCCCTGAACCTTTTCACTTATTTGAATGTACGAGGGTGGGTTTTTAAGTTTGCGGATTGGGTAAGGAGTGGAAATAAAAACCAAAATTATTTTTCCTTTTCAACATATTCACCTACTACCCTAATACATTTTTCCGATCTTTAAATTAACTTAAAAGAACTTTATAACAGCCCGGAACTCAATTTTCTCCACATTTCACAATTTCTTCCCGATTGAAGTGTTTGGTCGACGATAGCTCAAAGACTAATGACCTAATTACGATAAAACCCGGTGTTTATCCTAAAAATGAGTTGTTCAATTAGTACCTAATTCAGCGGTACCCCCATTAATCACTTACCTTCCCATTCCGCGAACTTAAAAACCTCCCCTCGTAGCTCGAAAAAAAACGCGAGATTTCTAGATTGACTACGTGGTAAAAACCTAAGCCCCCCCCCCCCCCCTCCCGTTGTGACCAAGCGTGGTATTTTGATGACCCCCCCCCCTGAACAGGTCACGTAGTATGGGTACGTTCCCATACCTGCTAGCGGTTATATTACATGTGGTTATATTACATGAGGAAGACATGGCACGATCCAGTGAATCAGATACTTGAGTCGGTTCATGTTAAAAGTCAGAATAATTGAAGAGAATGTATGAGACGATGTATGAATGTGAGTGAGGCAAAGAGTGTGTGCCAAGACCGAGTTGTTTGGCGGTCCGTCCTCTCTGCCTACCCCTGCGGGGAAACGGCGTGATGGTTAGTTAGTTAGTTAGTCTGAACACCCCTTAAAAAAAAATAGAAGTGGGCCCTTTATAAAAAAATCCCTACGTGGTGCTATAGTGACTTAAACAGTTTAAGATTTGCTGTTTTCTAATCAGATGTATAGTTTTTCTAATATGTTGTCAACCAGGTTGAAAAACGTAGTTATGAGAAAAATACGTTCAAAGTTTTGCTAAGGGATAATTCAACGTACAAACTGTTTACGGTTTCATATAAAATGCTGTATCTCCGTCAATTTTACTGAAAACATTTGGTGAGAGCATTATTAATAAATGCATCTTTCAGATAAGCAATTTAAAAATATGGAAATTTTTTTTTTACATTTCCAGGAGCGCGATTCTGGTTCTTTTTAACGACAGTTGTCCTTCCCTTCCCTTCAAATTAATGTCAATTGCGATTCACGTTCTCTCAATGACAGTTGAATCCTCTCCTTTGCGCTTCGCAAAGGGAAGGATTTAAAGGAGACCGTACGGGCTGTCATTAGCGAGGTATTGACTGACATTTAAGTGTGACATGGACCACGATTATCGATATTGACGTATTTTAACAAAATAAAACTTAATATTGTCGCAAATTTTGACTGTAAACCTGATTAGTGAAGTATTCTTCACATAATAATGGTATTAAATTTACCGAATTACCGTAATTGCGATGTTTGAACTAGTCAGAACTCGGGCCTATTTTTCGAAAGGTCAAAATGTTTCTGCTTCGCATTAAATTCCAAATTAATGGAATATTTGCAAACCTTTCCGAAAACTAAAAACTTTTTTTGAAAGGTGATGAAATACGCTATCAAATTTTATTATTACAAGTAGGTAACCATGTTATTTTCTAAATATAAATGTTTTGAATACAACATAAAAAATGTCTCACCTTACGTTTTTTCCCACTAAAATTACTGGAAATGAAAAAAAATAAAAACACACATACTTTATTAGACAGATGTATTTATTATAAACGTTATCACCACCTCACTTTTTTGTCGTTTCATGTAAAATAATTTTTTAAAAATTCACAAAGTTTCTTGTTTTTTCTTTCAAATCGCCACTGGCAACTTTTGTTTCATAAAAGTGTACATTTTAACTATTTTGTGGTTAACTTTTAGATTTAAATAAAAATCGAGATATTTTCTCTTTCCAACACCGTTTAGATTTTATTTCTAACCATGATAGTAAGGGAGATACAACGATTTTTATGAGACCTGTGTGAGTTGTTCCGAAAACCAAATTAGCCTGAGGGGTTTTAAAGTACATAACTTGCAAAATGTCTGATTCGAGTCATTTAATTTACAATAAACTACATGTTTAAAGTATGTGTGATATATCTGGCTGAAGGAGATAGGAAAACATGGGTCATAGGTAAAAATAATTAAAATGGCATGAAGTGAAACATATATTTTATTAAAAATACTCATAAATTGCAAAACACATAAGGATAATAAATCAAATAATTACTTAAAACTTTATTTTGTCTTAGGTTTCCCTACATAAACTTAAGCCTTTCTTATGTTTACTTGTAACTTTGTACCCCGGAAAGGTTTTTTTGTTCAACCCGTTGTGAAAATACAAAAAGAAATTTGGAAAACCTGAACTTTTATATTATCGTTTGTAATTATAATATTCTAATCAATAAATTCACTAATTAAAGCCCAAAAAAATGTCATGAAAATTATATTAAAAGATCTTACAAAGATTAGCGTCGTCAATAATCAATTAATAATCTTAACGTATCAATAATATTAATTAAACAATTCTGCTGTGAAGCAATACTACTTTAATAAACCCCACTTTCATTTAACTATCAACAGCAACATTATAACTCAAATAAAAAGGTGGATTCAAAACATACAATACAATTCAATTTTATTTATTCATTTTAAAATATTACAATTTCAAAGTGTTTTTAAAAGAGAAAATATTTACAGATATTAAGATAAACAGATTTAGACTAACAGCAACAAAGCTTGTCGTTTGAATTGTGCTTCATTGATGCTAGACATATCGATATTCAAAGTGATTTCATTTAACAACCAGACAGCTCTCCCGACTGGCATAACCATTCGCAAGTTAGTTCTGCAAGCCGGGAGATAAAACAGTCTATGCTGTCGGTGACGGAGATAACCATCGGGAACATAGAAACTAATGCTCTCCATGATAGCCGAATTTTCGAACCATCACGAATCAGTCTGAAGAAATGTATTACAATGAGCACATCCCTTTTGACCCGTAGATGGTTCATACCGAGCATGCCCAAGAGAAAGTTGGTAGGGTAGAGCCACGGGTAGTAACCATACTCCCTCAAGTAAAGAAATCAGAAATTTCTTCTGAACCTTCTCCAACATGAGGGAATACTTTACTTGGTGTGGGCTCCAAACCACCGACCCACTCTCAAGTCTACTCCTAACCAAAATCCTGTACAAACACTCGACCGAGCTAAAAAAAGCATCACAAAATATATTTATAATTCTTTCAGTAACTTCATATTATTTATATAATCTATATTAATAAAAATGAATCGCCGAAATGTATGCACGCGCATAACTTCCGAATTACTGCACCAAATTGGATAATTCTTTTTTTGTTGTGTTCGTTATTGTCAGGACAAGGTTTGTATGAAAGAAAATTTAAAAAAAATCAAACAATTTTTTTTTTAAATGTCATAATATGAAAAGTTAGTGCGTGAATGAGACAGAAGACTATGAGAGATCTTCAGTATGTTGACAAAAGGTTTGTATTTAAAAAACAAAAATAAAAAATCAAAGAGAATTTTTTTTATTTGTAAAAAGCATTAACTTTGTGACTCGCCATAATTTACAATAAAAAAACACAAAAATTTGTTTAAGACCACTTTTATTTTAAAACACCCTACAGGTTTCAGAAGCACCCTTCCTTCGTCAGGAGAATATTATTACTAAACTATGACACAGAATGTTGACCGATGTACAAATTTTAGGTCTTTGAGTGGGAGGTGAGCAAAGGGGTGGGGGTAATTGCGGGATTTCCGGAAAGAACAGAGCGGTTAATTGGAATTTTTTTTTTCCAATTAACCGCTCTGTTCTTTCCGGAAATCCCGCAATTACCCCCACCCCTTTGCTCACCTCCCACTCAAACACCTAAAATGTGTATATCGGTCAACATTCTGTATCACAGTTTAGTTATAATATTCTCCTGACGAAGGAAGGGTGCTTCTGAAACCGATAGAGTGTTTTAAAATAAAAGTGGTCTTATACAAATTTATGTGTTTTTTTTTATTGAGAATTTTTTTTATAATATAATTGACGACCTCCGTAGTCCAGTGGGTAAGACTCTTGACTCACAATGCGGAGGTCGCGGGTTCAAACCCGGTATGTGCAAATAAATTTTATTTGATTAATTTGTGTTATTTCACAATTAATTCATTTAAAATAATATATAGTATAATTACGGCATGTTCCAGAGTGGAAGATACTATCAGTTTCGCCCTGGTGTAAGACCACCATTCAGAATTGAAACGTTGCTTGAAAATGGCTTTAGCCGTGTTTGGTGACCAGATCTGAATAGCCAGGTACTTCCCAACCTTCCTCTTCCCCGCCTCCTTCCCCTCCCCATTACCTTCAGCCTCACAACATACCCCAATTGGGGATGCCATAGTCTCACTGGATCCAGACGGGAGCAGTTGAGATTCTTGTGCGGTATTCACTGTAAAAAAAAAAAAAAAGTTTTTTTTTTTTATATCATAAAATATGAAAAGTGAGTGAGTGAGTGAATGAGATGGAAGAGTGTGAGAGATCTTCAATATATTGACAAAAGGTTTGTATGAAAGAAAATTTTAAAAAATCAAACAGAATTTTTTTTATAATCTCATTATGAAAAGTGAGCGAGTGAATGAGACGGAAGACTGTGGGAGATCTTCAATATATTGACACAAAATAACATATTGACGTTTAGTTACTCAGCCAGCAGTTGATAAATTCAAACAGATTATACGTCATAATGTCAATCTATTCATACTGTCAATATGGTGATTATTAATTCATATACAACAAATACCGCTTCTTTAGCAACAGCAAAAAAAATGCCACCAGTGAGGCGTCAAAATATCGGTCGGCATACGCGTAACGCAAGTCGAATTCACAATCTTCGAGGTAATGAGACTGAAGAGAGTTGGCAGCGGTTGGAGGCAAATAGAATGAGAATTTCTCAAGCGAGATCTTTCGCGACTCCTGAAGAACTCATACCATCGACTTCAAGCGAGAGACAACAAAACGTAACAATTACATACAAACGTTTGGCTTTCAGATATTATGATACAACAGTAGATTACGCCGGCGATACCTCGGTCGATTTTTGAACAATGAGAATGGAAGTTTAGCCAGTATTATGTTGTGCGAATGGAAAGGTCAAATTAACAAAACTGACGACGCCACCTGAACCACTGAATTCATTACTTTCAGGGCAAGAACATCTTGCAGAATATTCAAAATTACAACAGTGTGTTAAAAATGACATCATTTGGTGCAAATATAATTGAAGAACGTGGTGGTGGGAAAATTCTATGGAGGCTCATAAATGAAGATTTTTTAGTTAAATAAATAAAAGGAAACCTTTTGCATTCGGGGCAAAACAATGCACTTAAAATTTCAATTGTGTACATTGAAATTTTACTTCGCATATGGAATTTGCACCGCCATTTTTGGTAATCTTCATTTTGTACTGTTGGTATTCCTGATAATATAACAGGGTGGTTCGTAGCCGACTTCAGAGGAAAACGTGAGATGTCGTAATTATAAAGACAAACATAATTAATAATATTTTAATATAGAATAGGTTTTAACCCCTCCAAATTTTCGAGAATATTAGCTTTTGGTGTCTTAAACGAAAAACTTTTAGTTATAACCGCTTTACAATTAAAGCTCTATAAATGAAACATTTCTGAACGTAGCCGAATAGTAAAAACTGTTTTAGAAGGGTTACAAAATAGGCTTTCAAATTATTATATTACAAACAAATATTAGCATTTGTAAATATTAAAATTTAGAACGCAAACATTAAAAATAGGTAAAAATGACTCACTTGATGTTTTTATGTGAAAACGGTACTAAAATCACAGATTATGCAAACAACAATACTTATTCTATTGTATATATGTGTAATAAACACTTTTGTCACCTCACTTTTTTATCATTTCATATAAAAATATTCAATAAAAATTTAAAATGTGGAGCGCGGTGGAGCTGCCGGTAGCAAATTTGCGCGGGTAAATATTTTTGTCAACTACACGATTGACAGCTGATTCCTGTTATGTATTTCCATAGACAACTTGATAGAAATGTACAGCTTGATCTACTATCGACCTTTGACTTTTTGTTTTAGGGATGTAACTAAAACAATAACGGAGTTATAACGATTTCTATGGAAACACACGCGCTGATGTATAAACACGCTTATTGTACTTGACTGCTGTCCTATTTTTAACGCTTATATCTGTTTACGTTGTGGAGGGGTTAAGCAAGATTATTTTTACTAAAAAAATCACATTGAAAATTTATTATTTAAGTAAAAAAAAAAACCAGCCTTTTTTTTTTTTTTTTTTTTTTTACTTTTATTGTTCCTGAAGTCCTGGGAAGATACAAAACTTATAGAGCACGCCTAATTACAGAGACAATTGAAATTCATAAAAATCCTATTAACATTAATAGAGATGACAGAACTAAGCTCAATAGTTTTTGGTATCCGGTAATTGACTGCTACACCAAAGCTAAACGCAGAAAACTATTTTGAAGTATACTGTAATTACCAGCTTGTAGTGGAGTGGAGCTGGCAACACGGCATCGCTTCTAAGTACTTAAGCACACTTCTAAGTACTTACTCACCACTAACATTTACACATCTGCCCTGATGATGGATACTGTAACGCTGTCCGAAACGTTGGCTAAAGGAGGAGGTAGCGCAACACGGCATAACACCTCAAAAATAAATATCAAAAATACTTTTGGCCGTGAAAATCTAAAATCATATCATTCTTTGAATGTCCATCTTTATTTTTTGTATTTCTTGGGCATTCTACGTAACAATTTCTAGACATTTTTGTTATGAAGAATTTAAATTTTCGATCTACATTTGTTACTTTAATTTTTTTTAAATATGCAACCGGTTTCGACACATCCGTGTAATTCACAAGTAAACTTAAAAGTAACTTAAAATTTCTATACAAGTACAAAAATTAATTTGGCGGGGGTAGTTGAAGGGATGATTTTGTTGGAGGGGGAGGACGATGGGAGGAGTCAACATTACATGGAAACATTGTAAGTAAAGGTGATTTTTTTTATTTATTTTTTTTTACATGAAAACCGCACAAGAGTTCCAATTGCTCCTGTCTGGAGCCAGTGGGACTATGGCATTCCCAATTGGGGTATGTTGTGAGGCTGAAGGTAGTGGGGAGGGGAAGGAGATAGGGAAGAGGAAGGTGGGGAATTACCTGGCTATTCAGATCTGGTCACCAAACACGGCAAAAGCCATTTCCAGCAACGTTTCAATTCTAAATGGTGGTCTTACACCAGGGCGATACTGAGAGTATCTTCCACTCTGGAACGTGCCGCAAATATACTATATATTATTTTAAATGAATAAATTGTGAAATACACAAATTAATCAAATAAAATTTATTTGCCACGCCGGGATTCGATCCCGCGACCTTCGGAATGCTAGTCAAGCGTCTTACCGCTGCACTATGCCGGCCGGCCGATTTACATTGTGGTATTATTTTATCGACAACCACAACACAGGCATGTGCCTAGTATGGTGGTCGAAAAATCCCCAATTCATGTAACGAACAATTCAAAGAATAAAGAAACATAAAAAAAAAATTATTAACTAAATTAATTTTCAATTAAATTTTTTTTGTTAATTTATAGTTTCTAAAGCGCACAAATTAAAATATGAATTTACATTGTAATGTTTAAACTTAGTTTTTTTTCTTTTTTGAAGCTAAGGCCTGTTAGATGGTTAGCAAACTAATGAGTAGTTATTATTTCGTAAACAAAGTTCATGTTCCCTGATTCTAGTTTTCAAATTTCTAGTAGTCATCCCTACATACTGTGCGTCACAATTGTTACATTCTAAAGTGTACCTATATCCTGTTTTTTTTTTCAAATTTATTATAACCATCCTTGTTTTTAATCAATTTTTTTATTTTAGAATTAGTATAGAAAGCTGTAGAAATATGATCTGGTAATATGCGGGATATTTTTAAAGATAAATCGCCTGTATAAAGAAGTTTTTTTTAATTTTTTTTTTTAATATATTCATATTAGGTTGTTACTAGGTTTGTTGTTATTATTACCACTATAAATATACTTTTTTGTTAAAAATTTTGCTTGCTTCTTATTAAGGGGTCATTAGTTTATTACGTAAGACGATTTAGGGGGGGGGGGGGGGGGTCGACCATGTCTTATTTTTTCTTACAAGGGGGTGGGAGGGAGTCTCGATAGTTCTTCCGTAAGATCACAAAAATGCGCAAAGTTAAAATTATTAGTACCTTTGTAAGTACAAATAAACATTTCTAAAAATTGTTACTTTGAAAAATAAACATTAAAGCAAACCAAATGTGTATTCATTTTTTTCATTAGATTCTTACGTAATAAATATTAAACAGGGGGGGAGGGGGTCTGCCTATTCTTATTTTTTCTAATAGGGGGGGGAGGGGTCGAAAACTAGCAAAATTCTTCTTACGTAATAAATGAATGGCCCCTAACTAGGCGGTTAATTATTTCAGGTCTATATCCATTGTTTAGGGCTATCTGTTTTATATGTTAATTTCATTATTATAATTATTCAAAGGGACATTAATAACATGATGTATCATTGAGTCGAAGGAGGCGAGTTGATGTGACAAAGGGTGAAGTGAAGTAGACTGAAAATTAAAACTCCTCAAAACCAAAATGTCTATTTTTATCATAGATGAATAACTTTTGAATTAAGAATTTTCTGAAAACCAAATTGTGTTTCTTACTTGTCTGATTGTATTTTTAGTTTGTGGCAAGTCTAGACGAAATATTTTTTTATTTTTTTTATTGGCAATGCTTATTAAAAATACATATAAAGTTACATCAGTTACATAGTTACATAAGGTTAACAAAAAAATTAAAAATTGCCTTTCCTCACCATAAAGAGACAATGCTCTTGTGTTTGGTGAGGGAGTTCTGGCTCAATTAGTAAATTAAAAGATCGTGTAAGTTAGTAATAACGGCTATTGTATATAATAAGTAGGTTAAAAAATCATGTATAAATTTAAAAATAAAAATTCTGAAGAGTTTAAAAAATCATAATATAAATTTTAAAAAATCATTATCCATGAAAGAATCATGTAAGTTAGTAACAAAAATTATTGTAATAAGTATATAACGTCATTGGCGGCAGTTACTTAAATAGAGGCCTTCGGGGAGCCAAGGAGGAGTGAAGTGAATAGATGATATCCTCTTCCGGTATGGGGCCTTTAGGGAACCATATAGGAGTGGAGAGGAGAGGTCCTCTTCCCTTGTGAGGTCTTAAGGAACCAAGGAGGAGAGATGAGGTCCTCTTCCTTCGTGGGGCTTTCAAGGAACCGTTGAGAGGAAAGATGAGGTTCTCTTCCCTTGTGGGGCTTTCAGGGAACCAAGGAGGAGAGTTGAGGTCCTCTTTCTTCGTAGCCTTCAAGGTGGAGTGAACTCTTTCCTTAAGGGTCTTCAGGGAACCAAAGGGAGGTGCACTCTCCATCGTGGAGCCTTCAGGGAACTAAGAACTGGAGAGGAGAGATGAAGCTTTCTTCCCTCGTTGGGGCCTTCAGGGAACCAAGGGGGAGTAGAGAGGAGAGTTGAGTTGAATCTTTCTTCCCTCATGGGGCCTTCAGGGAACCAAGGGGGAGTGGAGAGGAGAGTTGAAGCTTTCTTCCCTCATGGGGCCTTCAGGGAACCAAGGGGGAGTGGAGAGGAGAGTTGAAACTTTCTTCTCTCGTTGGGGCCTTAAGGGAACCAAGGGGGAGTGGAGAGTTGAAGCTTTCTTCCCTCGTGGGGCCTTCAGGGAACCCAAGGGTGAGTGGAGAGTTGAAGCTTTCTTCCCTCGTTGGGGCCTTCAGGGAACCAAGGGGGAGTGGAGAGGAGAGTTGAATCTTTCTTCCCTCATGGGGCCTTCAGGGAACCAAGGGGGAGTGGAGAGGAGAGTTGAAACTTTCTTCTCTCGTTGGGGCCTTAAGGGAACCAAGGGGGAGTGGAGAGTTGAAGCTTTCTTCCCTCGTGGGGCCTTCAGGGAACCAAGGGTGAGTGGAGAGTTGAAGCTTTCTTCCCTCGTTGGGGCCTTCAGGGAACCAAGGGGGAGTGGAGAGTTGAATCTTTCTTCCCTCATGGGGCCTTCAGGGAACCAAGGGGGAGTGGAGAGGAGAGTTGAATCTTTCTTCCCTCATGGGGCCTTCAGGGAACCAAGGAGGAGTGGAGAGGAGAGATGAAGCTTTCTTCCCTCATGGGGCCTTCAGGGAACCAAGGGGGAGTGGAGAGTTGAAGCTTTCTTCCCTCATGGGGCCTTCAGGGAACCAAGGGGGAGTGGAGAGGAGAGTTGAAGCTTTCTTCCCTCATGGGGCCTTCAGGGAACCAAGGGGGAGTGGAGAGTTGAAGCTTTCTTCCCTCATGGGGCCTTCAGGGAACCAAGGGGGAGTGGAGAGGAGAGTTGAAGCTTTCTTCCCTCATGGGGCCTTCAGGGAACCAAGGGGGAGTGGAGAGGAGAGATGAGACCTGAAAAGACGCATTGTGGAACCAGAAGATTTGGCTTCATTTCCAATGACAACCCTGGTAAACTTTATAAAAGGGACCGGGTTACTGTCAAAGGAATGAGGTAAAATAGGAGATAGCACAATGGCCTAAGTGCTCACGGGAACTATGTATATGTAAACCGTCTCTTCTCTTAAAACCAAAAAAAATAGTGGCGATTGGTTCCTTTTTCGTGCTGGGAAGGACAAAGATTCAATAAAATAGGTAAATATTTCAGACTTAATAGTGTATCACAAGATTTTCACCAGCTCGCCGGTGATATGAATCTGCTTTCTGAAAGGTTTTTGTATTGACTGATTACTGATCTCCACTCAGTTGTTTCCATAATGAAAAGGTGACCCGACAGTTGATCCCCTGACAGTTTGGCTCCCAAAATTATAATTTTTTTTACACATTATTTCTTATATCAAACCTAAAATCTACTTCAAAAATACCTTTAAGAATAAGTTGGTATGGATATCAATGGTATTGTTTGCAGTGTAGATTTTTTGTTCCTATGCATTGGTTTTACAGTGTACAGACTTAGTTTTGTTCCTATGCGTTGGTTTTACAGTGTACAGACTTAGTTTTGTTCCTATGCGTTGGTTTTACAGTGTACAGACTTAGTTTTGTTCCTATGCGTTGGTTTTACAGTGTGCAGACTTAGTTTTGTTCCTATGCGTTGGTTTTACAGTGTGCAGACTTAGTTTTGTTCCTATGCGTTGGTTTTACAGTGTACAGACTTAGTTTTGTTCCTATGCATTGGTTTAACAGTGTACAGACTTAGTTTTGTTCCTATGCGTTGGTTTTACAGTGTACAGACTTAGTTTTGTTCCTATGCGTTGGTTTTACAGTGTACAGACTTAGTTTTGTTCCTATGCGTTGGTTTTACAGTGTACAGACTTAGTTTTATGCTTTATGCATTTGAATGAAAATATGTTTTATACTTCTGTTATTCAGCAGTATATCCTCTCTGCACACCCCTTCGGACACACTTAGTTATATTTTGTGTAAGAGGGTAACAGTACTTTCCCTAAACCGACTACATATTGTATATATGTATGCCACCTGTCGGGGGATCAACTGTCATGGAACCAGCATAAAGATTGAAATTTGCATATACAGTAGGACCTCGCTAATCCGGATAGGGAAAAACAAGACCCCTTCTGAATTATCTAGATATTGATTTTAGTAGGAATAAAACACATTTTTAACTTGGGTTTCATTTATTAAAGTAAAAATTTAAAGTCAATTTAGACAAGAATATGTATGAGTATGTATGTACAAACGTACATACTTATAAAAAAATTCAAACATGTAAGAAATTTGCGCACTTAATATGAAATTTAAAAAAAAAAAACAAAAGTTAATTAACGAGTGACGGCAAATGATTGAATATTGACACGTTGTGACCCGCAAGCTCCCGTCCGGATTAAAGCGTGCACCGAAGTAACGGGGGTCCGGATTAGCGAAGCTCTACTGTATTTATAAAATACGCTGTACTGCAAAATCGATAGAAAAATGCACGCTTCTGGCCAATACTAAGATATAAGATTACATTCTTTGTATAGACTAATATGACACAGTTAACAGATTTGAATGAAAATTGGCTAATTCCTCTACCCCCTAATGGTCTTTTAACAAACACTCGCTTTGGGAAACAATGGTTTATAAAAGAATTTCCCAAACTACGACTCACCTTATTCTCGTGATAATTGTAAACATCTGTATAAACTGTAGAAAAATACTAAAATGTATTTTTTTCAACCAGATTTTTTTGGCGGTTATTTCCCTCGCCGCCTATTGTCACTGCTGATCTCCAGCGCGATATCATCGTTGTATATGAACATCTCCATATTTCTTTATTTTCCAGCTGGCGTTGTGGACGAAGACTACCGTGGCAATCTTGCAGTGGTGCTCTTCAACCACTCCGACAAGGACTTTGCAGTCAATCGTGGTGACCGCATCGCGCAACTCATCTGCGAGAAGATCTTCTACCCCGAACTGCGCGAGCTCAAGTCCCTGAGCGACACTGCGCGGGGGGTGGGTGGGTTCGGCTCCACCGGCACTAAATAATTATTACCTTTTAAACTGATACATTGGTAATTAAAGGACACGGTATCATCTTACAGGTTTTATCTACAGAGGTATTATCGCTCTCGCCACTTTGGCTTTAAAATCATAATCAGTTTCACTTCTGACTGATATCAACTGTACTGCGACTTATAGTTCAATGAATTTGTTTCTGTTAATTTAAGGGGCATACAGACAGTCTGATTTTATCAATCCTAGCCGAAGAAAATATGTTGAAAGGTTTTTCAGATAATGGATTCTGCATAAGGAAAGGACGGTCGAATAGAAGAGCCTTCCTATATGTTTCCTTCAGCTAGAGTAGCATTAACGATGATTTCCGAAACTTGGACCAGCTGCTGTTTAACATTGCACCTTAACAGTCGTCTGGATTTGGAAGAATTGAAACAGTTAAGTACCATCTTGTGTTGGAAAGGAAGATTCAGGGGTTGGGGAACATATTTACTACTAAACACCACACCAGTTGTGTGGTTTTATCGAAATGCATATTTGCCATCTCACATGCTGTTGCACTCCAGAAAAAAACCATTCTCGTGTTCCAAATGTAACTATTCATTTTCACAATAGTCAAAACTTGTGGAATCACATGCTAACGCATCCTTGAGGAAAACCATTCTCGTGTTCCGAATACAATTTATTCATGTTATCGAAAATTGGGTTTAAAAATGCATTTCGTTTCCACGAGGCAGAAAAACCATTGTCGTGTTCTAACTGCAGCTATTCATGTTTATAAAATTCGGATCAATAATGCATTTTTATGTTGAGGAGAAAAACAATTCTCGTTTTCTGACTGCAACTATTCATTCACATTTCCAAAGGCACATTGAGTCTCACAGCGGAAAAAACCATTCTCTTGTTCTGATTGTGGAGATTCGTGTTAATTGCTAAGTATTTATTATGTTACCTCTAGCTAAAACTTTATATCAAGATAATCAACATAATTTAGTGTAAAACATTAAGGATTCATTGTAAGTTTAGCCGTGACCTTCGGCTTAGCCCGGTTTTGATCTTTTGATGCTGCAAAATGTTTACTCTTTTGCGCACAGAACCTGTTCTGTGTTTTTGCTATGAAAAAGCTCCTGGATTTCTAGTCCCGTCTGGGATTGGCCAGACCAGTGGTCGGCAAACATAGTTAATTGAGAGCCAAATTTGTTTATTGATTTAGCAAACAATTTATTATAATTTTAGCATGTTATTAAATTACGGGTATGGTGAATAAGACTTGATTTCGTACATAATAAAGATTTTATTCATCGATAAAAAATTATATGTAATTAAGGACTGACAAAACACTTAATGCGAACATGTCCTCAAATCACTTAATGCGAATCATCTCCTTGGAAAGTTTGAGTAAGTCAGGTTTGTATGTTGTTATTCTTAATTTTAGGCACAATTACAGGTTCTCATCAATAAGACGACTTCTCATTTACTCGTGATAAAGTTCATACTTAAAAAAGATTGTTCGCATGAATATGTAGAACCGAAAGGGGAAAGAACAGCAAACATGAGTTTTTTCACTTGATCATAAGAGTCAGGAATACTTACTATTACTATTCCAGGCGTTGAAGATAATCATGTCTTCCTTCTCCGGGTCTTTCAAAGCAGACCACTTGTATTGCAAACTAAGCTCACATTTGTTCTTCTCCAATATTTCCAAATCAACACAAAGATGTTCAAATTTAGACCTCCATATTTCCTTGTTTTTTAAATCCAGCAATTATACTTCAAAAAGCTGCACTTAAGGGGCTAAAAAGCTGCACTTAGCGGACTCCTGGGCCAGACCATACGGCCTCCGGGTGATCTCTGATCCTGACCTAATAGATACATAAATACCGGCAGAAAAATTATTTTAGCAAATGATTCAGTATAAGATAAGATAAAAACTATTGAATTTGAGTGATAATACCTACCTCTTATTTGGCTAATGGCCAAATATTTTCCCTCAAAAAACAATGAAACTTAATTCTACAAAATAAGAACATCATGTTTTTTCTTCATTTGGAAAAAAAAGCTTCTTTGATACTCATTCAGTGTAATCAATCTTTTTCAAGCATGAACTTTGTCAAGGGTAAACACTTTGTGATTTCATCCAACGATTTTACTATTATGTTCTAATGACGTGTTCCTTCTTTATCAATGTATCCAAGCCATTCTTGTTATTATTCCTATAGTGGATAAATCGTTTGACAATAAAACTTCAATTAAAGGATACTTAAATAGTTTTTAATTGAGCCATTAAAGTATTTTCTTATTTTAGCTTCACTGGCCATTTCAGTCAAGGGTTAAAAAGGTATACTACTGCTTACTATTTTTTGAGTCAAAATTTTTCATGCACAGTAACCCTTTTTATTAACAAAGGAAATTCATTTAGGTTCTGTTCAGTACTGAGAGAAGAATAGTGTTTCTTGCATAAAATATAAAAATTGCATCACAAGGAATACATACTTCAACATCAGGATAATTCTATCTCAAAAAAATGTTTTTGGTTTGTAATTTCCAAAATGCATGATTCTACTACTTTTTTCGCTTTAATATGCAATTTTTCTGATTATTACTGTGTTAACTCAAAAATTAATAATATCCAATAAACATAACGATGTGATTGGTTTTACGAAACTAATCAGTGTGACAGTGTGTTACTGTATTCTATTGTTTAATCTTGTATCCAAAATTCTATGTGATGTTAATCTACAATAATTATTGGTGCCAAAATTAATCATCCATTGATTCATTGCAACCATAGATTTTTGTATTTTCTTATATATGTAGGAGTCGGTATCAAAACAACTTATTAATGCATTAACCACTCGAACCCATAAGCTTGTTTTCAAGCTACCTACAACATTACCAGGCATGTGATGACGTGTGAGGCTTACCTGAGTTATTAAATTTGTTGTAGAAATGTTGCATTAGAAAGCAGTTTATCCAAGAATATAATTAATTTTGTTTTAAAAATTATGCTTTTTGTATTGTTCAGCTTTGGATCTGTTAAAAAACCTGTGATTTTGTTAAGTAAGATACTTTAAGTTGCATCGCTATAATTTTACAATAAAAAATTTTGAGCCAATATAATATGTTCTTTTCTTTTAAATACATGTTTTGGGTTGCATGCAAATCGGATGTATGGTTTTTCTAATACGTTGTCAACCGGGTTGAAAAACGTAGTTTTGCTGAATGATAATTCAACATACAAAGCCTTTAAAACGGTTTCATATAAATGCTGTATCTCTTATCATTTGTGAGAGCATTATTAACAAATGCATCTTTCAGAAATAAAAAAATTAGTGTCCTGGTGCCTTAAAGCCTGTTTAGGATTTGATCAAGGGAACATGGAGGTCCCTCGGGACCAGAGGGCCATGTGAATTGAATGCAAAGCTTGTAAAATTACATTAACTTATTGAACCATTCACACAATATTTGTACTGCAAAAAAGCATACACAAATAAACATGTTTATCGAATACTCAGCGGACTTGTCAAGCAAATCGAATGAACTGTGATGTTTTCGGTTTGCATCGGCGCATAATATTATACCATCTCTTTCACAAGGCGCGATGCCACACGTTTCTTTGTATCGAATAGAAACTGAAAAAATTAGTTTTCTTCATTTCTAGGTTTTTTGTTCAACTTTTCAAATGATTCTTGATTTATAGG
The DNA here is from genome assembly GCA_929108145.2 of Limnephilus rhombicus. Lineage (NCBI taxonomy): Eukaryota > Metazoa > Arthropoda > Insecta > Trichoptera > Limnephilidae > Limnephilus > Limnephilus rhombicus. The sequence goes on from OV815286.1 coordinate 24,281,336, forward strand.
ATGAACCCAAAACCTTCTGTTATACCATTGGCGTCTTCAATACCAGTATAAAAGTATAACAAAGCATGGACGGACTTCTACTCAGAGTGATTGGCATATGAAAACTGCGGCTATTCTTTTTTACACAAATAAAAATTTACCATGTGAACATCCCGCTGATGGCACATTTAAAATCGAATACTGTAAAAAAACGTGCAGTACAATGCCATATAAACCAGCCTCAGGCACGTTCTGTCAGTAGGTCAGAATATTTCCGCTTTGCAATAAAATCCCAATAAATGGAATATTTCTGAACGTATCTGAAAACTGTTTTTGAAAGGTGATGAAATACGGTTTCAAATTTTATTATTTGAAATATAAAATTCTTTAGTACAAACATAAAGAAAGTTTTAAAAATGACTCACCTTACGTTTTTTTCTAAGTAAAATTACTGTACATTTTAATTCTATTGTGGTTAACTTTATTTGAATATAAAGCCTGGTATTTTCTCTTTCTAATACCATTTAGATCATATTTCTTACCATGATAGTAAGGAAGACAATGATTTCTATGAGACCTATATGAGTTGTTCCTAAAAGTGGACAAATTACCCTGAGGGGTTATATTCTGTAAATAGATATTTCAAATCATGATTTCACCGATTTAACTGAAATATATTTTTACCTCCGGTCCGGTCAGTGGTTGAGTGGGCATAGCGCTTGGGTCCCACCTGGGCGTCGCGTGTTCGATTCCTCGGCTGGCAAGTCCTCCATCACAACACAAGCAACATTTTCGGCTTTCTGTGGTGGTAGTAGGCGATTTTCAAACATTGTTGGGTTATTCGTAACCCGGGAATGTCTGTCTTTCTTTTTTTTTTTTTTTAAAAACCTATTTATCCAGATGAAAAAGCAGTGCAAATTTCAGGATATCGGAACTCACCTTTCAAGAACTTTTAGCGAGACAAGTATAAATTTTCTACTTTGTAATCAAGATTATTATTCAGTTAAGGTTATAAATAGCATCAGTAAAATAAAAGTATACTTATCTGAATAATTTTACATGCATTCTTACAGAAATTTCATGTTAGCAGAGGTTCACAAAAACAATAAAAAATGTAAGTAATATAAATTAAATATATTTGTACATAATGTTTAAACAGGTAAAGTGTAACAAAACTTACTGAATGTAATTAAATCACTTAGATCGTTGACGTTTAGGATTTGTGTTGTACCTTATTCCTATTTATCAACATATCTAATCATCTCGGAATACGAATCTTAGTGGAAGATCGTGATATTGCTTCAAAATAACAGTACGGATGGTTTCTTTAGTTAACTCTTGTCACTCTAATAAAATATTCACAAGTCAGTTACATCGATAAGTGTCCCAATAAAGTTGCGGTTTTATTAATTAGGAGTCCGTTTCATCGGTGTTGAAATAATCTGAGGTCTTGTATGTTTTTGGAGCTACGTAGGTGAAGCTCTCCGGTTTTGTATCTGCGGTATTAGTGTTTAAAGGAAACTCCTTGGAAAGTTTACTCAAGAACGGTTTAAAGAGATTCTTCAGCTTGTTATCTGGAACGCCGATTTGAACTTCGGCTAATTCTACTTGTTTTTCCACCAATGCCAAATCGTCGTGCACTTTATTTACAAACAACTGTAGGCTGTCTATTCTCTGGGTGAGTACAGTTATTTCTCCGGTAAACTCTGAAATTCTTGAAAAGGTATTGGTGGAGACGTTCTGTCCCTCGTGCTCCACCATTTTCATCAAACTTTCGAATTCTTCCAGTCTTGTTTGCAGTTCGTCTATCGTGTCGTGTATGGGCTGCAGATCTTTCTGCACATCCAACTTCACGTAATTGGCATAGTTATTTGCGATATTTTCTATCATTTTAAGCACTGTGATAATTACAAAACTATCTTTTTGTTGATATTGACAGCCCAAGCAAGACGTCAGTTAATAATAGCAAGTAGCAAGACGTCAAAAATATTTTCTACAATTTGACAGATATCATCTGTATTGCCATGTGAGATAAATATTCAGAAAGTTTATCTTAGAAATGATTACCTTAAAAATAAGTTCTCACTTAGTCAATATTATGACAATAATAAAAGACTAGCGCCGACACCCAACGGAAGTATAGTCTTTTTAGGTGATGAAAAAAAAAGGTAAATTTATACAAAGCCGGGACCAGCTCATTTTGGACAAAAAAAAATATATATATACCCCAGTAGATAGGTAATAATTAGCTGTAATTAATTCCGTGAGCGGAAATTGAAAATAATGTATATTATCGTCAATTTCTTAAATTTTAAAATACGAAAATGTCATTTTTCAATGACCTCCATGTTGTTATCTTTATTTTAAAAAACAGCCTACGTTTTTAAATGGTTTGTCTGGCAAGGCAGGGTTTGTATAGCGGGTTTGTGAATATTATCTTTACTTTAAAAAACAGCCTACGTTTTTAAATGGTTTGTCTGGCTACGCAGGGTTTGTCTAGCGGGCTTGTGTGACAGATCGGCCGCGCCATGTCAGTTTGCCGGGACGCGAAGTGAATTTCGATTTTACGCAATTGAAATTTAAAATGCATCATTTTCCGCCTCCCCCAATGCAAAAAGTTTCCGAAATACGTAATTATAACAATTATTCAACTTCTGCAAAGTGTTTTTTCGTGAAAAAGTGCATATTTACCGCTGTAATTTACAACATGGCGGTCAATGAAAAATGACATTTTCGTATTTTTAAATTTAAGAAATTAACGATAATATACATTTTTTTCAATTTCCGCTCACGGAATTAATTACATCTAATTATTACCTATCTACTGGGGTAAAAATTTATTTTTTTTAGTGTAAAATGAGCTGGTCCCGGTTTTGTATAAAATTAATAAAAAAAACTGGCCTTACAACCCAACCTAACCTAGTTATTTTTGTTTATGTTGATCTATTAGCAAAATGAAAATAATTTAATTTGGCTAATTTCCAAACCTAAGCAAAATATTATCTGGTGGGCGTTATCAATAATTGAATAATTAGTCTAGCAAAAATGAACGAATGGGAAAACAATTTATTGCTGATTATAAGTCTTTCAGGCATCTGTTGGATTTATTTTGAAGCTTTAGAAAAGAGGAGATTATTTTGACAGAATTACCTACACCATTCAAAAACAGATGTCGCAAGTTTACTAAAATCTGGTATATTTTAGAAAAGTTAGCCGTACATGATGAACTATGAACATGAACTTTGTAGTTCCATGGAAGGTACAGCAATTGAAGCCGATTTCTTTATATTTGTATATATTTTGATCTATCAACAAAATAAAATACATATAAAACTACTTTTTTGACCTGTGCTAGATAATATGTTTATTATTTATTATAATATTAATTTTTGTGTTCATGAGAACAACAAATAATTACGTTGTCCTCGGCTTTTATTTTATGTACTGTACTTACCAAGAAATTTGTCCAGCGATGTAGGCCCTCCTGCCACAACATGATATGTTTTTAAAACATTGTGGAATTTTTGTGTAAATACAAATGTTTCGAGAAAACAAAACATTTTTTGCACAGGAGAGAACTTTTTATAAAATTTTCGAAAAAATCTTTTACACAAACCGACATACTTGATCGAAGCGCGCGACGCAATCATACCAATCTTTTTTACAACGATATACAATATAACTTATTTATCATATTCGAAGTTGGTTAAAATCATGGAATAATGGTTCAGATAGAAGTTTTCGTCTGAAGGCTTTTGACTAAAAATTATTAGCTACCACTAGCCCAGTGGCGGACTAAGGGGGGGGGGGCGGTCCGCCCCGGGCCCCCAGTCTTGGGGGCCCCCAAACGCCTCCATGTTCCCTTGATCAAACCCTAAACAAGGCTTTAAGACACCAATGTAAATTTTTTGTAATTTTTATTTCATTTTTTGATAGATGCACTTGTTAAGAATGCTCTCACCAATTTTTTAAACCGTTTGGAACAGTTTTGTATGTTGAATTATCCTTCAGCAAATTTTTAATGCGTTTTATTTTTAATGAATTTTATTTTCAATTTTGTATGGTGAATTTTCTTCGTCTAGTATCATAGTCAGGGTCAGATTAAACATGTCGGGGCCCCTACTCAATGCACGTCTCGGGGCTCCTTTACCATAAGGGCCCCTAGCCGATGCTTGGCCCCTGGGCAGTGGCCTACACTGCCTTGTGGATAATACGGCCCTGCCAGGGCTGGTTTAAACATTTCGGGGCCCCTAGGCAATGCACGTCTCGGGGCCCCTTTACCCTAGGGGCCCCTACCCCACGCGGGGCCCCTAGGGATTTGCCTACACTTCTTATGGACTGGCTACAGTGGCTGGATTTTCGAAGTCGGTGGCCTACACTTTATGGACAATACGGCTCTGCCAGGGCCGGCTTAAACGTTTCGGGGCCCCTAGGCAATGCACGTACCGGGGCCCCTTTACCCTAGGGGCCCCTACTCGATGCAGGGCCCCTATGCAGTGGCCTACACTACCTTATGGACAAAAGGAACCTGCCAGGGCCGTCTTAAACATGTCGGGGCCCCTAGGCAATGCACGTCTCGGGGCCCTTTACTCTAGGGGCCCCTACCCAATGCGGGGCCCCTAGACAGTTGCCTACACGTTTTATGGATAACGGCTATATTGACTGAATCATCGAGCAGTTTAAGACTTGGTGCATGGTGCATGCAAATAAGATGAATAGTTTTTTCTAATATGTTGTCAACCAGGTTGAAAAACGTAGTTTTGAGAAAAACGTGTTCAAAGTTTTGCTGAAGGATAAATCAACATACAAACTGTTTAAAATGGTTTCATTTAAGATGCTGTATCTCCGTCAATTTTACGGATTTGGTGAAAGCATTATTAACAAATGCATCTTTTAGAAAATGAAATAAAAAGTGACATTTTTTTTGTGTAATGGTGCCTTTAAAATATGCTTAGTACCTATCTAAGACGTGGTTTGAAGTTGGGAGGACCCATACAAACATCATCTTATATACATATAAAATAGGAATAAATAAATACATCCTGAACCGGTATTTTACAATTTTTAAAATAAAATTACTACTACTATCTTTGTAATGTCTGTACAGTTTTAGTTCCAGTTTCACTTATGTATTGCACTTCATATTTTTTTACTATCTTAGGCCCTTTGCTGAAGGCTATCTTATCATTACAGATAATAAAAATAGTAATAAAATAGGTAAGTAATTAAAAAGATTCAGTGGCAACTAACGGGGGGAGGGGGGGGGGAGGGGAGGGGCGGCCTCTGGTCCCCAGGGGCCTCCAAACGTCTCCATGTTTCCTTGATCAAATCCTAAACAATGATTTAAGGCACCAGGAAACTGTAAAAAAAATTGTAATTTTTTTTTTCATTTCATTTTCTGAATTTAACAATGCTCTCACCAAATGTTTTTATGGCATTTTGTGTGAAACCGTTTGAAACAGTGTGTATGTTGAATTATCCCTCAGCAAAACTTTGAATGCGTTTTTTCTGAAACTATTTTAACTCTTTTTCAACCTGGTTGACAATATATTTAAAAAAACTATACATCCGCCTGTACGTATTTTATTGCATTTGCATTTACTTTTGCATCTATCAAGTCTTAAACTGTTCGAAAATCCAGTGTCGATTTAAGGCACCACGTAGAGGAATTTTGATATCTAAAAAAAGGAAAAATGGCGGACCAGCGAATTTTATATTCGATTTTTTATGAAAATTTTCAGCGTTCTTAAAAAATATAGAAAGGGGCCTTTTATAAAAAAATCCCTATGTGGTGCCATAGTGACTGGTTAAGTAACAGTTTAAGACTTGGTGCATGCAAATCGGATGTATAGTTTTTCTAATATGTTGTCAACCAGGTTGAAAAACGTAGTTTCGAGAAAAACGCGTTGAAAGTTTTGCTGAAGGATAATTCATCAGTTTCATCACACAAACTGTTGAAAACTTTCTTTAATTTTTTTTAGAATTTACTTGAAACTTTAGGTGATAGCATTATTAACAAATGCATCTTTTAGAAAATGAAAAAAAAGACATTTTTTTTACAGTGCCCTGGTGCCTTAAAGCCTTATTTAGGATTTGATCAAGGGAACACGGAGGCGCTTGGAGGTTCCCCCAGGATCAGAGGCACGGCCTAAACTGAATAAAAATCTTGTAAAATTACATCAACTTTTTAAACTAGGGGGGGGGGGGGGGGCTCATTCAGCTTTGCCGCCCCGGGCCTCTGAAGGGCTTAGTCCGCCACTGCACTAGCCCCCCGTGGATTACTTTTCGTGAGAGCCCTTGGAGAAGCAAAATATCGGAAAACACGATGAAAAAAATATGACATTGTGAAAAAAAGAATTTTACGCCATGAAACCTACAAAATAATTAGTAGGCGTGCGTACGATGTAATGAAAATAATGGGACTTACACGGAATTTAGATTTTAGAACATTATCGGTAATAAGGGATTTCAATGTTCCTTGTGAGAGCTTAAAACAATTTTGTGCCCATCAGATTATATCAGACAAAATACTTTCAAGACGTGTATATGAAATACGATCACAGTGGATCCGAGGAACCGGCTATTTTTGGAACCATTTCCTATCGGATTTTTAAAATTAATCATCATCACTCAAACTGGGCTAAGCCGAACCAAACGCCTCCCGCAGGGCCTAGCAGCAAAAACCTGCGGAGCGGGTTTTTAACTGTTAGTGTAGATATATATATATATATACACTGGCGTGTCCATTCTGACTGTTAGTGTAGATATATATACACTGGCGTGTCCATTCGTTTGATTTTTTTAAATTAGTTCTTACAGGAGTTGAAAATTGTCTTGCATGAACGCCATCAGACGGTCTGATGGACAAACTTCGTTCAGTATAATTCTTGTCAATGTGGGAACTATATCGTATAAAAAAATTAAATTAAAAGAGACATGTTGGTACATTATTTTTTACGATCTCATCAGCGATGATAACGCGACGCGAGTACCTAAATACAATAATTATAATTTCCCTTACCCCCAGTTAAAACATTTTGTTTTTGTGGTCAAAAACCATATAAGCCTTGGACGAAAATATTCGAGAAAAATTTTAAAGCTGCAGAGTGAGGGGGAAGATGTGTGAAAAATTTAAGAACCAGCTTTAATTTTTAACGACATATACCACCTCATCAAATACTCAACAAAATCATGAGCAGTTATAATTGCATTAACAATACAAATATAAAATAGTTTATTGTATACCACTTTTTGCATATAGATCATTTTGAAAGCTTGTCATACAAGATGGCTGCCTGACAATTTCCTCCCATTCTCGGTCTGAAAGCCATTTATACAAAATCGCACAAATGGTTCATGCCAAAAACTATCTATTTAATCTTTTTTATTTGGCCAATAAACTATTCTCATTTCAACGGTACTTTTTTCCTGTTTTCATGTTAGGTTACTCTACACAAAAGGAAATTCATATTGCAAACGGCCGTATGAACAAATTTACGAAGAAATTGTACACGTTTATGCACACTGTGTAATTAGTTATTAGATATTTATTGTTCCCCCCTTCGCCATTTCTCAGAATGTGACCAAAAAATAGGGTAGTACGATTTTTTGTATTATTTCGTAATGGATGTCGAATTAGAAATGAAGAGATGTATATGTCGGCGGCCGATCGTAAAATCAGGCAGAATGATGCGCCTAGCTACATCGCGAAGTGCCTGGCGGCAGATTATGAAGTGCCTCAGGCGCATCATGATCGGCCTGATTTTACGATTTGCCTGCGACATATATAAATCAAATTGAAAAAAGCGCAGGTGCGTATTTTCATTTCAATTATTAATAAGTTTTAAAACGGCGATTTACCTTTTTTTGCTACGCTTTTTAATTAATTAATTTTTTTTTATTTTTTTTTTTATTGGCAATGTTTATTAAAAATACATATGAAGTTACAACAGTTACATAGTTACATAGTTACATAAGGTTAACAAAAAATAAAAATAAATTGCCTTTCCTCACCATAAAGAGACAATGCTCTTGTGTTTGGATTGTTAAAATATTTTTCATAAGGCGTTAGGTATTTTACCTAAGTATTTTAATTGTTTCTTTTTAATATTTTTTTATTCAATTTGGGAGGCGGGAATGGATACCACCGCCCCGGGAACCATTTATTGGATAACCAACACTTCTGCCATAAGTCACCCCAAGTGGTTTTTAAACAGCTCGCGTGGCACCTTTTACAATTTTTATTCAAATTTCCATTTTTCATGTAGGTATATTAAATTTGGTACCTAACATAGGTTACATAGGTACCTATTTAAAATATCTAAAATTCTTGATTCGATTGAAACTATTAGGGGAGTAGGTACCTACCTACTTTAAACAAATTTATCAACTTAAAGATTTTCAAAAATAGAATCCTGATTTAACAATCATTGTTTTGCAAAATGTCATTCTCAAACACGCGAACTGTCAAACGTGCGATAGTCGTTAGGTTTTCTGAAATTATCCAATTTTGTGCGCAATTTTCTTAATTTTTTTCTCCGTAAGAACCGTCCTCGTACATCAAGGAATAATCTAAAAAAAAAATTTGCGAAATCGGTTCAGCTGCTCTCGAGATTTGCGCTTAGCAACACATTTAGCTATTTATTTTTATATATACGAAGATAAGAAGATAAACATTTATGCTTCTCTATGCCTAGAACGGTAGTTGTGGTTTACAGGTTTTTGAATTCTGTATTCCAGAATTCATTTAGCGTTAATTGGTAATCTGCCTTACTATGTATAGAGAGCACATTACACAAGGAGATTTTTTTTTATAATCCCTTGACATAATTGAACTTTTTATTTTGCCTGATATCAATTTTAGGAAACGGATTTGTAATTGTTCTATTCTATTTAAGTACGTTTTGTACGTTAATCCGTAACCATTTACTCCGTATCCTATAATTGATTCTGCTAATGCGTTGTATATGCAGTATAATATATTTTTATTAACAAGTTTTTTTAGGTGGTATCATATCATATCATAATATATCATACCCACCACTCTTACCTTTATCCTTCCCAGAACTTCCTCTCCCTCCTATCCTTAAAAAGACCCTCTACACAGCACCCCCATAGATGACATGAGCCTTGAGGGAAATTATTTTTCTCAGGGCCTCCTGTGTGGAGCTAATGTAAAAAAAAACAGAGTGTGCAATTCACACGCGGCAGAAGTGAAACTTTCAGAAAAGTAAAGTGGAAAGAGTGGGAAGACTACGAAGCACTTTTTTTATCAATGTGAAGGATTATAGGGTAGAGTGGGGATGGTTGAAACACTTTTAATTTAACTATGTGTAGTAATATTTCTTTCGTATTTATGAATAAGATGTTTATACATACTAGGTGTTCTATGATCTATCTAGTTATCAAATTAAATTTATTGGATGGTTACAATTCGTACAGGTAAGCTTCAATAACCACTTAAAGACAATGGGGAAATCTGTTTCAATTATCCCCATAGTGTGGACGATTGAAACAGTATGTGGGGATAATTGAAACACTCTAAATATCTTGGAGTAATTTTAATCCATGTTAAACATTTTCTTTATTATAACAGTACTCAATGAGATCACGAATACTGATTAAACTTATCGCAAGTATTTTAAAAACCATGAACGTAAATGTCTTTGAAATGAAAAAAACTTTAAATGCATTTTTTATTGTTTGTACCTATTCAAGAACAGAAAGAGATGGGATTCGATGAGAAATTGAGTAGTCTGAAAGTATGTTGCCTGTTGTATGCTGATGATGCGGTGCTGATTTCCAACAGTATCCAACTCGTCTCTAGGATGAACGAAGTATGTATGAAGAACGAGTTAATGATGAATGTACATAAGTAAGTTTAAAATCATGATCTTTGAAATATAGAGTACGAAAACAATGTGCAACATAGTTGTGAGTTATGAATGATGAATACTTGGAGCAGGTGGATGAGTTTGTGCATTTGGGAAGTATGTTAACTTCCCCACCTCGCTCTTCCCCATCTCCTTCCCTTCCCTATTACCTTCAGCCTCACAACATACCCCAATTGGGATGCCATAGTCCCACTGGCTCCAGACGGGAGCAGTTGGGACTCTTGTGCAGTATTCATGTAAAAAAAAAAACGGGAGATAGGAAGGCTCAGAGAGAGATATAGTTATATTTTTTATTTCTTAAATATAAACCCACTGTTCATTTTGGTGAGGGTTTGAAGATTGGATATTGATTTTGAAAAAATAGAAACGTTTATTTTTTTTGGATTCTATAAGATTCGAACACACGTCGTCTGAATTGTCTGGCCACTGGATTTGTGAGGCGCTTTACGCCGTTGGACTATGGGAGCCTTGCGTGATAGCGAAGATTTACCGTAGGTACTATGTTAAAACTATTCTATTAAAATAATAATTAAACCATTTTCGTGACGCATTTCCGTTTTATTCGAATTTCAAAACAATAACGGCGCTAAAGAAGTTTCACTTCAAAAATATATTGGTGTTTGTCACCGGTCTGCAAGGGCGGATCCAGCTTTGGCGCCAGGAGGGGTCACATAACGCCAAGGGGGGGTCACATAGTCGTGGTCAAGTCGCAAGAAGTTATATTTTAATTTTGATAACAATAGATACAAGTAAAAAGTAGGTAGGTAATTTTGATAATTCCCCCTGACCCCCATGACCTGGATCCGCCCTTGCCGGTCTGTGCTAGTAGGTACCTAATAAATTAAATAATAACATAATATTTAAAAAAAATGGTTATAGGCACTCCTTATAAATGTAAATACATAGAACAGGAAATCCTAGTGAGGAAGTCTGTGAAAAAAAAAAGAATCTATACTTATACTATACATTATACATAAATGTACAAACCTTGCTATTGAAACTAATAATAAATAAATAAAGTCATATAGCAAGCGAATACAATTCAATATTATTTTGGAATGTATCCGACATCCGGCTCGGAGTTTTATAAGCATCGTCGAACAATATATATAAGCAATATCAGTAACATCCTTACAACAACGGTGGGAAGCAGGAGTCCCCGGTGCAGGCCAAAACTGTTGGTGAATTACACCAACATTCGCGGCCTGCACACTAGTCCTGGGTCAATCGTGAAAGACCTGATCGTCGAAACCCGCTCACGAGCTACCAAAGAGCGAGCGGATTATTTATTCGTCAGCACCCGGGTCTTCCGGGACCCGTGAATCGCGACACACTCCCGCAACCTACCAACTACGACACATTCCTGCACCCCGTGACTCACGGACCGATCGCCGGGTGCCCATGTGGCGAGTGGCGAGACGTGTCAGCTCCCGGAACTCTCGAACTGCAACTGCGACACACTCGGTCGCCGATTGCCGATCAACGCACACACGTGCGTGACGTAACAGTATCCTGCTTCCTACCCGTGTAGCGGATTGTTTAGTAGATTCGATTTTTGAATATTCGACTAGACACGGAGACGTTTTTAATAAGAGCGTATTGTTAATCAAAGTGCTAAGTGCTGTTTTCATAAAAACTTTTCATTTTTCGTGTGGGTGTGAATGTAATTGTGAATTGTAATAGAAACTATAAACTGGTAAAAGTGTAAAATGTCTGACCTTAATAAAAAGAAATTATAATAAAGCATTACAGCTTACAGCTAATTTACTTATTTAACGTCTCAATAAAAGCTTCAGAACAACACGTTTTTTACAAGGTTTTTATATCGTTCAAAACATGATAAAACATTGTTTTTTTAACCCCTGAAGCACGTCTTTTTAAAAATTTATTTCTGGGACATGACATTACTAGTTACAACCTGGGTTTCGTGTCGCGTATGACTTGACCGGTCTGGGCGGCGAGCGTCTACCGCGCGGCGCGCCCGTAGAAAGTAACTGGGTGATGAGTAATCGAGTTTCGTATTTTGTGTCGTGAAAAGAGCGGGTCTTCGCGACCCGCTCGTGACGCCAGTGGGTCGTGAGCGACCCGGGTCGTGTAAAACGATCGATCGACCAAGGACTACTGCACACCAATTAAAACTCTGTCCATCACAAACTTTTTTCTCAACGTCCGAACCTTCTTTTCCTGTTTGAAACACAGATAGCCGAGCCAGTAGACGCCTCCTATCTGGACGGCCCGGTCTTCACCCTCGTAGGCAAGTTCAGACCTAAAGGAGGTGTCTGTCTCTATAGTCGAGCTGACGTCAAATGTGTGCGACTGTTGAATCTGGAAAACTCCAGATTCGACGTAATGTGGGTGCGCGTCAATCTTACCGGTACGGTAAGATTCTACGCGTGTTTATATATACCGCCACGGGCGTAGCCAGGTTTTAGTATCGGGGGGGGTTCAAGAAAAATAAAAACTACTGGTCGGGGGGGGGGGGGGGGGGGGGGGGGGGGGGCGACGACGACTTTGTATGTCTTGAGCATTAACTATAACAATTTGTGGACATTTTGTGTTGAAAACTTTTAATTTACTATGTACATTGGTTACTTAATTTTTTTGTAATATTGTCATGTAATAAAAAAATTACCAGGCCGAAATTTCCGTAGATTTAGTGCTGATTTCCCTTTTCCCTAAAAAATATTTTTCTCCCGTAGATCTAGTCAAATTTCCCTGGACACACCGCCACTGGTGTGGGGACAATACCGTACCAATACGGCATGAAAATATACAAAGGTTACCGAATGCGATCGGATAATCAACGATGGCCAGCGGCGAGTGGTAGAGTAGAGAGGGCGAATCCAAAATACATTATTAGTGTAATAATTAGTAATAAAATAAATTATACCGCTCGCATCTCCTTATTTTAATATTATTGATGTTGATATCTTAACTTTTCGGGGGGGGGGGGGGTTTGAACCCCCAACCCCCCCCCCCTGGCTACGCCCATGTATACCACTCACCGAACCTTGGCGAATCAGACACGTCCGAGCTCTTCAAACAAAATTATTGACGACCGTCAGTATGGATTCCGGCGGAACCGCTCGTGCGGTGATCTTCTCGCGTATGTGACGCATGTTTAGGGGCAGTGTCTGGAACGTTTCGGTGAAACCCAAACGGTTGCAATGGATAGTTCCAAGGCCTTTGACCAGGTTTGGCACCGAGGACTTTGTCATCAACAAACTGCCTTCTTACGGATTTCCCTCATCTCTGTGTACGTGGATTGCCGACTTTTTGAGGGAGAAGTCGATTCAGACGGTAGCCGATGGTTTCATCTCTTCCTCACACTCGATAATGCTGGTGTCCCTCAAGGATCAGTTCTGTCTCCGACATTGTTTTTGTTGCACATCAACGACCTTTTGTCATGTGCACCAATTCATTATTAGGTACGCGGATGACAGTACAGTCCATGATAGCTTTTTATTTGACAAGCCCCCAAAGGGCTCACAAACTCCAACGGCTTGGAGGGCTTTGAAGCAAAAAACGGACGGTTACCTCGAGAGTGTTATCTCTCAATTCAATGTTTCAAAGACCCAATCATGTCTGATTATGTCTAAAAGAAGTCGAAATGAAAACCTAGTCTGCTTCAACGGAAGCAATCTTCCGAGTAGGCCCTCCATTTATTTGCTTGGTGTAACTCAGTGACCAGCTCAGATATGGGGGCTCCATCGAAGCCAGAGTAAAGTGAAGCGGCCTACACACGACACTGCATTTAGTGACTGCAGAGAGGGTGGAGTTAAGCGAACTAGCGCTGTCTCGTTCCAGCGGCCCTTTAACAAACGAGACAGCGCTAGTTTCAACTCCACGCTCTCTGCAGTTACTGCCGCAGTCACTACATGCAGTGTCGTGTGGAGAGCCCATAAGCCTTCCAAAAACTGGGCGTACTTTACAGGGCCCGCAGATACTTTAAGGGCCTTTAACCAGCCAGCGGCCGAAAATCCACATTTCGTCGAAAGATGTTCTTAAGATCGTACAGGGCGGTTCCAATGAGAAAGATTAATTATTCTCCGTACCAGTTTTTTTTTATTATAACTCAAAATCGATTTTCTTTCATTACAAATTTGCTTTATTTTATACCTACATTAAAAAATGCTGAAATGCGTGATGATAAAACTATTAAAATTATAGTAATTATTTTTTAATCATAAGTATTTATAATTTTTCAATAATGTCTAAGCAAAATAAACGTGAAATTTTTTTTGAAAAATATTAATTTGTAAGACCGTGAATAGAACGACAAAATAGAGAAATTTTCGTCATAAATAAGTCTTCGGATATACTTTTTTTATGATTTTATTTGAACTAAAATTAAAAGATTCGGGAGATTTTTTCGATTTGCCGACCTCTGTGTTTCCTCCTTCCTATAACATGGGTCTCTTCAAGACCAATGTTCATTCCTTCCTCTCCTCAAAAAGACCCTCCACACAGCATCTCGGATGACATAAACCCTGAGGGAAATTATTTTCCTCTGGGCCTCCTGTGTGGAGTTAATGTAAAAAAAAAATAAAATCGTAATCTCCGAGGTTGAGAGGCAAGGCTCTCGACTAGCAATCCGAAGGTCGTGGGTTCGAATCCCGGCGTGCACAAGTAAATTTTATTTGGTTGATTCGTGTTATTTCATAATTTATGCATTTAAAATAATATAAGGTATTGCGGCATGTTCCGGAGTGGCAGATACTCTCAGTATTGCCCTGGTGTACGATCAGTGAGGGACGTATGAATCCATCGCTTTCAATGCGGTGCAAGGTGATGTTCCGAGAGAGTACGGCTGGAGAAGTCAAAGGGACCCCCTCAACCATTCTCTCCCGATCCGGCCTGCCGTGCAGCTGGTGGACCCATCCGCCGCCAAGACCCAGACAAACCTCACGCCGTCGCCAAACGTAGCGATCCACTTGAGGTGACTTATGGCAGAGGTGTTGGTTATCCAATAAATGGTTCCCGGCGCGGCGGTACCCATACCCGCCTCACTTACACTTACTCCCCCCTTCCCCTCTTTACGCCCTTGGGAAAAAGGCTTATTTTGAAAAAGGATCGTTCTTCGTGAAAACGAAAAGGCAGATTTTGCAGCGCGGTAGGTAGGTACTAGGTGTCTGTGTAGGTAGGTACTAGGTAGTATCGAAGGCAGCATTCGCGTGTTTACGCGCCATAGCAGTGAAGTTGGCCGCGCGCATGAGCGGAAAGTTTGGTTGGCCGAGCCGAGTGCGAGCACCGAGAGCGACTGCCGACTGCCCCGAATGCAGCGCCGCGCCGACCAACTTGTTGATTGTTCGTGCTTCAGTCAGTTCCCGAAAGCGGAGAGCGAGTGTCGTCCGCGCAGCGTGTGTCCGCCCGGGGTATCGCGATGTTTTTGCAACCGATAAAATGACAACAAGGAACAGTACCACGACGTCCTGTGAATGCAGATCGCTCCTTGTCATCTCCCAATAAACTCAGTGCTGCAGGAACATGGCTTCCGCTACCGCGGAAAGAGAAAATGCATTGTTCAAAAGTTTTTGTGCAAAGTTATAAGTTTATCGCGTAACCTACCTGAAAGGTGTGCCGCACAGACCCGTTCCGTGAAGCGGTCGCTTCAAACTTATCTATCGTGTGGCGGTTATATTTGAATCTGTGATAGTGTGAGTGCTCGTCACCTGTTATATCTGTGTGGGATGGTTCGTCATACTTGTGAAGTGTTTTTTTATCTTTTGGATTAACTTTGAGAATGGGTGGAGTGCGGATCTTCCGCAAGGTGGTCACCGAAATGCGTGGGAGCCTGGTCATAGCGGCGCTCGCCCTTTTGGCTCTGAGCACTGTCACTGCGTTGCAGACTAAAGGTAAACTAACTTACCTTACCTCTACATGCCTCTCTCCCTGACATGGTACCTGGCCGCTCACCTTGCCGCGCTTTATCTACCTGAAGCCAGCGATCGAGCAAGCCTGCCAACAAACCAACCAACCACCCTCGCTGCTCGCGTGCTGCCAGATTCATTTATTCCTTAGATGTTTTGGTTTTTTCCTCATTCGAGCTACGATTGTCTATTTCCGAGTTGAGTTATGTCTTGCCGTGCTACCTGACGTCATTATTTCATGTCTGTTTAGTCATATTGATTCACCTGTTTTAGATTCAGGTTGATGAGTCTTTCAATGGTAAATAATAAAGTAATAATGTCGAGAAGCGTCATGTCTCAAGAATGTTTGTAACTGAAAGAACGGTGGCTGCCATTCTCTGTGGCCGTTCTCAAGGAAGTACCTAAGACCTAAGACTTCAGATATTCTTTTGTGTAGTTAGGTACTGTTGTTTATCTCAGAGACACTGACTTGTAAGCGACTTATTCATAAATATTTATCAGCGGTCGTACTAGATACGAGTATAATAATATACTATTCAAATGAAACTCTGTGTTCATGTGTTCCACGATCGTTCAAGCGTAATGTTACTAATGTTAGTTGAAGCATCTCTTTTGTACATGCACATGCTTTAGACTTTAGACGATTTATCTTTAAAATTATTGTCACTTCGATCCGCTACTATGTCGTCAGTTTATTAAGAGCAAACACATAAAATCAACACCACCTAAAAAACTCGTAAATTAAATGTAATAGGTAGGTACCTACATACCTAGATAAATAGTAATCACCACAACCATAAAAATGCTAAAAACTTGTCTTCAACAATAATGATAAGATAAACAATATCCCGTACCTGCTCCCTGCTCGACTGTTTTTTATAGATAATTAATATTAAGTTGGAGATAAAGATGTTTTCTTATAAGTAGGTTCCTAGGTATTCATGACAGTAATGAGTTGCGAGCCTGACTTTTTTTGCAATTTTTGTGATTTTAAAATAATAAAACCAATATTTTATTTAAATATAAACTGAAAAAAAAAATTCTACTAAATGTAAGAAATTTAAATTGGAAGAAAAGTGCCTGTTTTTAAAATAATTTAATAGATTTATAGACAATGAAATTTATTTGTTTGTTATTTTTTTACATTTGTTTTAAATTCTTAACATTTTATTTAAGACTACCATTATTTTTTTTAAATAACACGTTGATTCAACTTAATTGTAATAAGAAACTAGGTACCTAGGTATCTACCAGTGATGCCATGTTCCAAAAAAAGGTTTACCATATTTTGAAGGAAAAAAAAACATGTTTAACGAAAGCTTTCTATAGAGAAATTTAAAAAAAGTTGTGTTAATAGTTAACCTAAATAAATTATAAAATACAAAACAATCTATAAAAAACAATCATTTTATAATTTTCCTTTGAATAATAGGAAAAAATAATATTTATGAACAAAAAACAACACCGCACCTATAAAAAAATAATTTAATTTTTTTGTTAGCAAGTTTAATTTATATAACTCCATTTTAAATTAAATACCAATAATAGATACTTAATTCTAATTAAAGTTACGTGATATATAAGTAATTAATTTAATTTTATTAATATATTCATCATATTTCATTATTTTTCTCATTTCTTTTTTTATCTCCTCCTCTTCATTCTGTTATATTACTTCTATTATAATATGTTTTATTTATATAAATCTATAGATACATATTATATGAAATATACTTTTTTTTTGTTTACTGTTAAGTAATTATCTTTTCTTTGTTCTATATATTAAAAAAATATATGTTATTTAAAAATATGTTGTTTTTTTTTAAGTTGTTCATAAAAATTGTTATCTACATTCGTTTTCTCCGCCTTTTTAACACGAGCTTTGCTCAAAAAAGGTGTAAGACATATCAAATAATATATTTTTGAAAGGAAAAACTTTATAGGTTGCATAAAAACGTGTAATTTTTGTACCATTTATTAAATTTAAAAAAAAATTATTGCCAAATATAATAATTTGATAAAGAACATTGTGAAACCTATGTACTGACGTTCAAAAAATACATTTCTTATACAAAGGTACATACTTTTTGTGACCGGTAAAAAAAACTATGCCTTGTTCGACATCGTTTATTAAAAAACCGTGGAGGTGTAAATGCTATAAATTATCCAAAAAACCTTAAAAACGTGGTTCAAACCACGCATCTGGAAATAATAATATTTGGATGATTTATATAGCGCCGTTTTTGTGAAAAATCACCTCAAGGGCGCTGTACAAACTTATAATACATTTCTAAAATCTAAAAAACTACAAGCTAGGCAAACAATTATAAACAACTCTGCTAGGTACGTTTTCAGTTGCCGGGGATAGAATACATTGCAATTTATAGCTGTTTCGTTAATAAAAAATAATATTTGAAGTGTTTAGAATCGCTGCCAAAGTTGATAGAACCATCCATAATAACTATCCTGATAATCTTATAATATATAAAACAATGTCGGGTTAGTTACCTACGCCATTTATAATTCGAGAACGGCTGGACCTATTTTTATGATCTTTGATTTGTCGGATTTGTCTTCGCCCCGAATAGCAGAATAGCTATGAAAATATCGGAAAAATTCACGAAAAAAAATAATTATGAAGCAAATTCTTTTCCTCATACATTTTGTGTGGATCGAACTCCCATATTTTGAAAGAGCTGCAGCTATATTGTGATAAGACTAATAAGTGATAAGTATAAGATTGAGTAGTGAGTGAATTCCCTATATTGTGATAAGTGAATTCCAAAAATTCAAAAACGGCAAATAATGTCAATGCGCTTATTGTTTTACTTTTGTTGTTAAACATATAATGCTGCCCCTCTTTCTTACACACTAAGTGTCAACAGTCGAAAATGGGACGACAAACGGTGAACGTATTTCTGCACCCCTCCAAAGGAAAAATACAATAATTATATTAATATCAATATCAGGATCAATAACATTTTTCATATTTTTTATAATACTGAAACTTATTGTTTATGTACTTAAACCAATGTAATAATCTGTTAAGTGTATGTTTGCGAATAGAAATAAATAAATAAAAAAATAAATTAAACCCCCTTTATGCAAGTAAAGAAAATTAAAAGCATTTTTTTACGTCAGCTCTACACAGGAGGCCCTGAGGAAAATAATTTCCCTCAGGACCTATGTCATCTTAGGGGACGCTGTGTAAAGGGTCTTTTTAAGGAAGGATAGGAAGATAAGTGAAAAAGTAAGAAAATCACAAAAAATATAAATTCGTACTCATTTGAACAAGTATAGGTAACTTTTAACTGTTATGTAAATTTACTTCAAACTTCATAAAATTTCTTATGGATGATTTATTGTGTAGGTAGGTATATTATTTTCAAATATTTATTATACTGGGAAAAGATTTAAATACACCTACGTTATTTATTAAAGTAATGATTTCTCTGCCATGTATTATGCATTTATATCCCATAGGGTTAGATAACTGATATTTTTATTTTTATTTTTTTATTTATTTATTCCATTTTTACAATTTTACAAAGTTAGGTATAAGTACAATTATTTTTTTAATTATGTACATGTAATGCAAATATTTTTTAATGGTGGTAATAATAACTCTCTAATTGAGAATTTCTCGTGTTAGTGTTTGAGCAATATCAAGTCGCGACTTAACCGATTTTACTTTGGACCCAGTGACTAATCATTGGAGAAGAATTTCATGGAATACCTGTCGATATGACCTCATTCTGTCACACCTTTTCCAACACACGTACACAGAATAAATTCATCAGTTTTGTCCAAAATTACACATTCCGCCTGTTTAAACAAAATACTATCTAGGATAATATATTTTAAAGAAATTGCGTTGTTAGATTCGTTGAATTTGCAAACAACTTTAGAACCAGATATTGCTGATTATTTTGAAATTTTTTAACACAAATATGTACGCAAACATATTTTGTTGTACTTTTCAAACTTCATAATATTACGTGTAGGTAATAATCATGACTGAATAATTTGTAGAGGGTGGAATTTTTATAAAAAAATACCTCAAGGGCGCTGTATAATTTATCACGATGTCTTAGGCTCTATCTAATTTTACTATTTACAAACAGATTCTTTATTATTTACATTATGTAACATTTACAAACAACTCAAAATTATATTATTAAAGTTATTTATAATAGGAAAAAAAACATTTTCGATAGATGCTTTATACAAAGAAGCTAAAGTATTCAGTCTCCGTAAACTATTTATACTGCAAACTATGAAATATATCTATAAAAACTTTAAAAAATTCTAAAAAAGTGAAAACAGAATCAACATTAGAAATAATAATGTATTCTTTACCCCCCAAACAAATGCAAACTCATAGCAGTTTTATTGGACCTCGCACTTTCAATCTTTTACCAAAAATATTCAAGTTGCAACTAAACTTCCGCATTACATAAAAGAGTTAAAAATATGGCTTAACTATAGAAATGTAAAAACTCCATTTATTTAATTTTATATCACTTTATGTTTCTCACAAACTTTACACTTATTATTACACTGTACACATGTTATTATACTATACACTTATTATTACCCTGTACACTATTGTATACACTGTTTGTTTTTTTCTAGGTACCAAAATAAAATATATTTAACTATATTAAACTACACTACACTTGCCAAAGATAAATAATAATAATAAAAAAAATACCTACATGGCTGGTCACTTCGATGAACACACTTTAATTGGAAAGTTTATACTTGAAGAAGTTACGACGTACCTAGCACACGGAGGACATTATATTTAACACTGGACATTGCATGATTTTACATTTGCTACCACCATTATTTTTGATATTACATAAGTAAATAAAATTATAATGTATCAAAAATTCTGATGTAATTTGAATAAAAAAGGAGTGGCAATGAATGATTTTTTTTACACCTGAGCTCCAACACAGGAGGCCCTGAGGAAAATAATTTCCCTCAGGGCCTATTACATCTGATTGTCTCATATGAATGTCTGTCTGAATGCTTTTATACCTAGTACTTTAAGATGTGGGTAAAACAATAGTTAAATTACACAGTACATTTTCAAGTAAGTCTAATTTTAGGAAATTTTTAAATCTTATGAAGGGAGAGAAAGTTCTTGGAAGGAAAAGGTGTGAGCGTTGATTAGGATTCTGGGGGTCAGTGTCAGTGCAAGGCGATTGGTCGAGAGTCCGGTTGGAGAGGTCAAAAGGTCTCCCTCAACTTGTCTCTCCCGATCCGGCCCGCCACGCAGTAGATGGGCAAACCCATTTGGTAAGTCACCAAACTATTTGCTATTGGTTAGTTGTAATTAAAAAATCCCAAATCTGTGTTAATTGAATGATAAAGGTTGAAAAAGTTATTTAAATTAACAATATAAATACCTAATTTTAAGTAATAAAAAAGTGTTTAAATCAAAAATAGTGTATCTATAGGATAACTATTGTAATCATAATCAGTTGTGTAAAGAAATTCGTTAAGTTTTTGCATGAAGATTATAATAAATATTAAATTATTTGCTGTATGTAATATTGTAGATACTTAGGTACACAGTGTTATTCTAGTTCTACATAACACAGCTAAAAATTTACCCAATTAATAAAACAACTAACAAATATTTCGCGACCTATTATAAAGTCACGAGTCAAAGCTTGTATTTTTTGGTAAAATTGTATCGTAGTAAATTTAATGAGTTAATAATGAATTAGTTTTTCGATATCTCCAAAAATGACGAACTTATGAGCTTTCAAAGTAAACTTGGATAAAACGTACAGTCGTGTCTCGTGACGTCACACGAGACAATTCATATTTCGAATTGCAGTACAGCGTACAGCAGTACCTACTGCCACGCCAGTCATTGTATGTACCGGGAACCGCGACATTACACGCTTTATCGGTCGGCCACAAATATGAACATTTTGGCCGTTTTTGTCTTCGGATTATTCGGTATATTCAAAAAAGAAAAAATGATACATTTGTAAATAACATGAAATTTCGTTGTAACAACCTCATTGGTTGGTCTGTGATTTCTGCATTTAGATGAAAATTCCCCCTATATTTCCGGGTATACCCGTCACTACTTGCACGAAATACGATTAACCGATTGCAATCGAAAAATTGCATTTAAATGTCGATAAATACCTACATCAGGTTTGTTATATTCCTCAACGGGAATGTTATAGTTTCTGTCTAACATTTCTTCTCCAACTATCTTTTCGAGATTTCCTTCTGAGCACGAATTAATTCAGACATTCAAGTCATATAGCTACCCACGTTCTTGGCCAAATAGGTACCTCTCCGTACCGTATTATTATTCACCGGCGGTATCATTATCAGAAGGTTCCAGTGACCAGCTTCGTTTCTAGTCGCGAGTGTCCTCGACATCACTAGTCACCAGTGACTCGGGCGAGGTGAGTGGTGGGTGGAGTCACTAGTCACTAGAGTCAGTGTAGTCACAGTTACTAGTGGCAGGGACGACTCCTTAAAACCTGCTCATGCTCAACACGGAAAGGATTCTAGGTCGAATATTATGTACTTATTTTTCTCTTGGAACGAGTTAAAATTAATGATGGGTTTATTTGAACCATTTATTTAGATTATATTACGGTTCAAATAATCGATTTAAATTAATTCGAATGAATTCGTTGTGATTTTGATTAAAATGCTAATCAGTTAATCTGTTGAAATTCATTGGAATAAATTTGTAATATTCTTGTTATCAGATGAATTTCTTGTACTAGAGTTGTAGAAAGACAGGAACGATTCTGCTTGTCGTGGCTTTAGCCGTGTTTGATGACCAGATCTGAATTGACAGGTGCTTCCCCACATTTCCCCCTATCCTTTCCCCTCCCCACTACATTCAGCCTCATAACAAACCCCAATGGGGATGACTTATCCCACTGGCTCGAAGATTTTGTGGATTCAATAATATGTATTCTATGAATTAAATCGCAGTTCATCCTCCTCTTTTATCCCCTGCATAGATTAATTTGTAGATCTGTTACCTTTCTAATTAAGTAATTGTAAGTTTAATCGAAAATTGATGATTTGATGAATAGTTCAAATTTTTTTAAACAACCCATCTTACTAGGTACTAATTTCAAGTTCTGTTAAAAAAATCAATCATTTTGAATTTGATATTTTGATTCTGCCATTGCTAGGGTCCTGAATTTTAATTTAATATAATATTAATTATCATTTTATCGCTAGGCAAAATAATATCGACAATCAATATGGAATGAAAGTAAATCACATAGTTTCAAATATCGAGGTCAATATTGCACAAATAATATAATAATAATTGTTACAGTAATTCATTATTAATTATTATCTTACTGTACAAAATGTTTAATTTATGATAAGTGTCGTTTTCGAGGAATGTAGCCACGACATAGTACCTTTTGGTTCTAGCCCATTTAGCACCACACCGTCTCTCTTTCATAATCATAATGACAGATCGTATTTCTGCATTTAAAATTTAAGCGAAGAATAGTCAGACTTTTGGATTACGAAACACGCCCACATCGCATTTCTTGCGTTCTTATTAAATGTATTCTGTGTTTATTATACATAGTAAGTAGTGGTATCTCGTTAAGTTTGTAGATTAATTTTATCTTTCTGATAAAAGATAGGCAATTTTTTTATTAGTGTCTATATCCAAATGACTCATTTGGGTGTGTAGGTACCTATTCGTAATCTAAAATGGTTCAATTTTTCATTAAGTATATATGTATTCGTAATGTAAAATGATTCAATATTTCATTAAGTATATATGTAGTGTAGGCGTGAAGAAAAAAATCAACTTTATAATTTTCTTTGTTTGAAAGTTAGTTCAATTGTTTATAATTAATTTTCAAAGTAATCCAGATATACGGTAATTCGAAGATTCGAACTTTAGTGAAAAAAAAATCTTTGTTACTTTACTGGTGTTCTATGACAGTTGATCCCCGACAGTTGTCCCCTTCCCCGGGCATACTTATGTACAATGTACGGGCGGTGTGGGGAATATACGGTACCTACTTACACAAAATATAACTGTCTCCAAAAGTATTAAACATATTTTTATTCAAGTGCATCTTTGAAAAAACTACTGATCTATATACTGTATATAAGTTCAGGTCCTCCATTGATATGCTTGGTGTAACCCTAAGTGACCAGCTCAGGTATGGGGGCTCCATCGAAGCCAGAGTAAAGTTAGCCTCCCAAAAGCTGGGCGTACTGTACAGGGCCCGCAGATACCTTAATAGTACACAACTGCTAACCTTGTACAAATCACAAGTACGCCCCACGGTTGAATTTGGCAGCCATCTCTGGTCTGGAGCTCCAAAATACCTGAAAAATACCTTCGACTCTGTGCAGAAACGGGCGGTCCGTTTGATAGATTCTCCCATCTTAACAGACGGATTGCAATCTTTAGAGCACAGGCGTCGGGTGGGAATGCTATCCTTGTTCTACCGGTATTACAATGGAAGATGCTCCGAGGAACTAGCATCATTGATCCCTTCGGCACCGGTGCATAGTCGGGAAACACGCCAAACGCGTGCCCAACATTTGTACACGGTTGACATTTGTCACATGAGAACGGGTCGTTTCTTCGACTCGTTCTTGTGTTCAACAGCTCGGCTGTGGAATGATTTGCCGGCCTCTGTGTTTCCTCCTTCCTACAACATAGGTCTCTTCAAGACCAATGTTCATTCCTTCCTCTCCTCAAAAAGACCCTCCACACAGCATCCCAGATGACATAGGCCCTGAGGGAAATTATTTTCCTCAGGGCCTCCTGTGTGGAGTTAATGTAAAAAAAAAAGTACAAAAACAATCGACACTGTAAATATATTCGTTTGATATCCATACCAGCTTTTTATTAAAGGTATTTTTTAAGTCGAATTTAGGTTTGAAATTGGTAAATAAAGCAAAAAATTACAATTTTATAATAAACTAGCAGACCCGGCCACACGTTGCTGTGGCTAACGAAACACAACGCCATTACCCAACCTTTATAAAATCCACACCACCCGCTTGCCAGCTGCCCGCCGCCCGCTGCCTGAATTGAATATTTGAATTTCTCGACTTTTCTCTACTATAATAAGCATGTTTTTATACATATAAACCTTCCCCTTGAATCACTCTATCTATTGGTGAAAACCGCATGAAAATCTGTTTCGTAGTTTAAAAGATCTATGCGCACATACGTTTTGAGCGACTTCATTTTATACTATATGCAATTCGAGCGATTGCCACTAATTATACAATGCTTGCAATGCAACACTGGATATTTGAAAAGGGAAGATCAAATACCTACTTACTCTAGGACGTCTATTTTACAATTTCTTCCGTAGAACGAATTTCAAAAGTGACTATAGTACGGCCCGCCAGCCGTTTTAAATCGCACAAAAATATGTTTTCTTTAAATTTCTCGGCTTTTCTCTAAAATAATTTACATGTATTATACATATAAACATTCCTCTTCAATCACTCTATCTATTGGTGAAAACCGTATGAAAAACCGTTGCGTAGTTTAAAAGATTAACGCGCACATACATTTTGAGCGACTTCATTTTATACTATGTAATGATGATGTAATGATAATGATATCCTTTGAGGGCAACTATCAGGGGACAATCTCTCGTATCACCCTTTGCTAGATATGAAAAAAATATGGTTTCTAGCATGAAATATTAGATGAGTTAATTTAGGCACCTATCTATTGAAAATCACAGCAAATAATTTTGGAAAAAATGTCAGATGCTTGAAAATTATGCCGTTTTATTTTAAAGAGTGCATAGCTATTTGCTACCTGATTAAATGGGGAAGTCGGAAATGCATTTAACTTGATATAAAACATGTCATGAGGGCCTTTTTCTCAAACATTTTGGATTCTCATTTAATGTATTAAATTTATACCAAAAATTATACACAAAACAGAACAATCACTATAATCATTACATTACCTATAAATGAGGCGCTCGGCGGAAGAGTGGCCCAACCCACATCAGCGACAACATCATATTGTTATATATTTTTGTCATATCTATGAAGCCAGAGTAGCCCAATTTTAGTTTTCTACACTATTTCAAAGATCCTTTGAAATCAGCGAAAACTAAAAATGGGCCACTGTGGCTTCATCGATATGACAAAAATATAAACAAATGATGTTTTCGCTGAATAAAATTTTTGTGGGTTGGGTCACTCTTTCGCTGAGCGCCTCAAATGTGAATGTGAAGAAAAATTATTGTGGTGTTTTAAAATTAAGTGTGAAGAAGATGAATTTTAATTAAAAAAATTGTTTTATTTCGGAAATACATATATATTTGTGCTTGTGAGTTTCGTACTTCCTTGTACCGCTTTGTTATGTTTTGTTTTTGATGCAATTAATAATAACATTATCTCCTAAGATATTTAGTTTACTTGCAAGAATAAATTATAGTAGGACAGGTTACATGAGTTCACTTCGCATACTGCAGTGCTTAGATAACGTGTCACACTCAACTAACACTGTACTAACACTACAGTACCTACTTTACTCTGTCGGACATAAAACTGTCATGACGTCATAAGATGCCCATTGCACTGTGACTACAAATTGACTCACTAGGCTTCATTCTACCATTGTACTTTATTAGTAAAGGAAACTCAGTTTTGGGTTTGTAGAGACAAATGTTAGTATTCTAAAATTTGCTTTAAACTTGTTGCAGTGATCGACAATAATACGTTGCTCTATAGCTTATGATGCCCAACATATTTTCTAATTAAATATAATGGAATACTCATTGTAGATACATTATTTGTAAAGCAAACGCATTTTTGCTTACATTACTTTTTTTAAATACGTTATCAACTAGTTTTGACGGTCTTCGTGGTAGAGGGGTAAGGTTCTCGACTAGCAATCTGAAGGTCGCGGGTTCGAATTGCAGTCGCCGGCGTGCAGAAGTAAATTTTATTTCATTGAAGTGATTCACGATTTAATTGTTTAAAAATAATATAAAGCATATTTGTAGCACCTTTACCATTGATTTTTTTCTATAAATGGCTTTAGCCGTGTTTGGTGGCTAGATCTGAATAGTCAGGTACTTCCCCACCTCCTTCCTCCCTATCTCCTTCCACTTCCTTCAGCCTCAATTGGGGATGCCGTTATGCCGGATGACTTAGTTCCAATTGCTCCAGACGGGATCATTTGGGACTCTTGTCCGGTATTCACATGTAAAAAAAAACATAATAATAAATATTGTATGTAGGTATTTTGAAATTTCGCAATTTGCTTTTTAAACTTTAAACTTGCTGTTGTGATCGACAATATTTCGTAGCTCTAATGGTGGAAATGACGATGCGCGCCCAAAACATTTTCTACAGATTAAAAACAGATTTCAGACAAAAAAATAAGTATTTCTTGTTTTGAGAGATAACAATTTGGGAGTTTTAGCGGAACTTTCTTTGTAGTAGATGCATTATAAAGCAAACCCGTTTTTGTTGCGCTATTATTTTTTATAAAAGTATGTTATCAACCAGTAACCAATAGATATACTTACGTATGTATTTATTACAAAAATGAAGTTGGTTTGATTTTTAGATAAGATACAAATATTCTTTGAAAATTTCGTAATTCGACTTTAAATTATCAATTATCTTTGAACACTAAACCACTGATAAACCAAACAAAATAAAACCAAAGTATATAATTCATCTTCTTTCGTAATGTGTGATCTATTTAATTAATTATTATTTATCTCTGTGTTACCTACCTATTTTTAAATGCATTATTCTATCTTATCAAGTATGTGTACTTAAAAACGACTGGGAACGAGATTGAATTATTCTGTTTTGAACTACAAATGAATATCATTTCAACTGAATAAATAAGAAAGGTTACCAATTTGCCACCAACAGAATATGAAGGTAGGTTCTTATTCTTGTTACCTAACATTTGTACTTGAAAATTATTATCTTATGTGCATTTTTATATTTATTATTATGACTTGCATGAACTACATACGCATACTTAAGTACATAGGTTGTAAGAATAGTGCTAGATTAAATTAATAAAGTCCAGTAATTCTATTTTTTATTTTATTTATTTATTTATCTATAATAAAATATATTTACAATGGTTTTATTTGTATGCCTGTCTCACTAGGGTATACCTGTGTCGAGACAGGCGTACATAAATGAATATAGTAGTTACAAGGATATTTCAGGTAAAATACATATTATGAATAGAATTAGAACAGAAGGGTGATTGGAAGGGTGGTAAATCTTTTAAAGAGAGTTATTTTATAAATGTTGGAGAAGGAGTAATGAAATAAATTTGAACTTAGTTCCTCATTTATCAAGATTGTAATTTTGTTACGTTGTGTGATTCTTTTGTTTACATACATACTTGATGGCATTGACATTATTGTCTACGGAAAATACAAATACCTGCTGTTATCTGTAGATTTTTTTTCAATTACTACTATTAGGTAGAGTCACACTTTCAGGAATGAGAGGCACTATGGCATCCCCTTTTGGGAATTTGTTGTACGATATGAAGTAGAGAAGGGAAGAAAAGTTGATATCTACTCTCATATTTATTGGTACTCACTTTGGGAGGCGAGTACGGGTACCGCTGCCCAAGGAACCGTTTATTGGATAACCAAAACCTCTGCCAAAGGTCACCCCAAGTGATTCGCTGCTTTTGGTGACTTGGCAGGGGTACGCGGGTTCATGGGGTGAGAAATGTCTAGGTCATGGCGGCGAATGCGTTTGCCCACATCAAAGCCAGCATCCCCAAAGAAGACATAGGTTCTGGGGGAAATTATTTTGCCTAAGGCCCCCTTTGTATGGAGCTAATGTAAAATATATATATATTTTTTTTAAATTGGTCACTAAACATGGCCAGACCCATCGTTTTAATTTCGATTGATGGTTTTCTCGCATGGGAGATTCAGATACTGAAAAGGTGCAGATTTGTAGAACAAACTTCGAAAAATAAAATAATATGGGAAATATCTTTACCTAGGCATTTCGAAATAAAATAATGTCCCAACGTTTGCCCAAAGTTTTCTTCCAATATCAATGTATCGCTAATGGATTTAATATCAATGTTTTTGCGGTATTTTCCTTCCTGAAAACTTTTCGCATTATTTATTTGCCTGTACAATCCTAAAAGCCTCAAACTCCAGAATAGAATCTAAACTAGCAGGAGAATGGTATAAAGAACATAACATAATATAAAATACAGAATAGAAGGTAGAATATACGGAACAGAAGGTAGAATATAGAGAACAGTGTGGTTGGATGTGGAACAAAGTATTCAGATTACGTATTGATTTCCCTTCACTGTCTATTGTTGCCTTAAGTCGTCACGAAATGCACATTTTGTCCTCGACTAAGTCTAAAATCATATTCTTCAAAAACTAGGCTATCTACACGAAGGCTCTTGTAACTTTTACCAATTCCGAACTTACCAACTTTAACTCGCAGAAAGCTTTCTGAAGATTAAATTACGATTTATTTTGTTTCCATCCGAGCCTCGAGTATTCTGTCCGACAGAAATCTTCGTTACCTAACGGTTATTTAATTATGAAATTGTTGTGTTAAAGTTTTATACATATGTTACGATTTACTAGAAGAAGTTAATAGTTACTACCCGGCTTCGTCCTAGTTTAAACAATTTCTTAGATGAGGGTTAGTAATAAACAGTAGGGAAAAAATAATTTCTCACTTTCCAGTGGTTTACAATTGTACAAACATAAATAAATAATAATAATTAGTAAGTAAATGGAAATTATCAAAAATATAATATCTTGCCACAAAAAAATTTGTTTGTATGTTTTAAACGGTTCCATGCCAACTCAGAATGAAACCAACTCAGAACCCCCTCAGAAAGGTCATAAAAGCTATGAAAAAATAATTTTAAAATTACCGGTAACCCTAACCTAACTTAACCTATTTAACCATTTTTTTAATATTTTTTTTATCATCACTCTTAATGACCTTTCTGATGTGGTTCGGTTCCATTCTGAGTTAGCCGGTCACCGTTTTAAACATCGAATTTTCTATATTAAAAAGTCGATATCATTGGTAAATTCGTTTGCTAAATTGTGTAGGCGAGGAATTGGCGAGTTTGCTACATAATTTGTTTGTGAATGGTGACTTTGAAACAGGTGTAGTGACAGAGAGTCGAGTAGGTACTCTTAAATTGACTGCAATCAGGAATAATGTCCATTTACAACTTTATTCCAAATCATATTAATTGTTGGGAACGTGCCATTAATTTCCCTCACAATATTATCATAATTCGTTCTCATACGTTATTGAATGTACCAGAAAGAATATATTAATGGTATCTTAGTATTCGAAGGCACTTTAATTACTCGCAGCTCATTAAAATACATAATTATCTGTAAATACGTTATTTATGACTTGGAACCATTAAGAGATGAGACATAATCCAGTTTCTCCATGCTAATTGTCCGCTCAGCCTCCGATGGTGGCTTATGAGGAGATCTGACACCTTTTACGGCTTAAGTGAAATCAAATGTCGTCTTTAAATGTCTGCGCTGAGTGGTCCGAGATAAGCAGATGGAGTCAGTCACGATTGGGGGTCAAAGAACAAGAGAGGATGTGTCAACTGATTAACATGCTTACCTGGCATCCGTGATATATTATTATTTACAAAATAATTCGGTAACTGTGGTGAAATTGCAAATATACCGGCTCACTCCATTGTAGAATCATCAACATATTTCTCACTAACTTTCTCTTGCCGCCAGTGGTTTACAAGAATGTTGTAGTTTGCATTTGTAAAACATCGTCACTTCATGCTTTAAAATTTTTATTTTTAGATTATTATAGCTGTACCTAATGCAGTTAAAACGTTCATTTTATCACATTCATAGTACTTAAATTCCATAATATTGTCATACTTTACTTACATGTATATTTTATATTATTATTACTACATTTGGAAACCATGATGTATACATTTTGTGATTATTTAATTAGTATATTATGAATATATCCGATCTGTAAACTTCACCCGCCATAACACAGGGATATCCCTAGCATGGCGGATGAAATAGCACAAAAATGTACAAAATATACAAAGTTCTTATATTAAATAAATAAATATTTTTCTTTTCTTTTGGAATTTTGTATCTTCTTTGTCTTTTTGTTTTTTTGAATGTAACAGCCAGTTACATTCGAATATATAAATCCACTTTTCGTTCGTATCTGTAATGTAATTGTAGTTAATGTTATTATGGGATTGTTATTTTCTAGCTTTGCACAGTACCCTTGATGCGACATTTCTACAATTAGCGCTATACAACTAACCTTACAAGTAATAATAACAATGAATTTCTTATTTTTTGTAAATCCCATTCTTTTTGGCACCAAATTACAGACACTGTATTTCAAATGTTTTGGATTAATGCAACCTACACCTAACGGCTACAATATTGGAAACAAACATTTATTTAACGATAGCTATTACCTATTTTTATCCAATCTCGAATAATGGCATAGTATGTGACGATATAGATAGCTTTTAAAGAAACCTCTTATATTAAAAAAAAACATGTGCTAATTTTACTAGCTATAAGCTAATGTGACGTCATTGTAAATAGAGGTATTTTATCTGAAAATTATATAATTGCTTTATTATGTTATTTCTTTCTTTCCTCTCTTTATGTGTACCATATACTTACTATATTTTATTTTGCTTATTATTATTTCATTAGTAGCATCTCCATCTAGTAACAAGTAAACCTTGATTTACACACACTGTGAACATTTTAAATTGGAGTTTATCTCTATCTATCTATGTACATCCCAATGACAATTTCACTAATGATATAATTGTTAAGAGGGCTTTACCAGAGAAAACCAGAAATATGTCATTTTCAAATCAGATTTTAGACGTATTGACTCTTTTCCACAAAAAATTATAAATGGATTTCGAAAGATTGTTCTTTTATCTACCATTCGCATGTAATAAATTTTGAGAATTTTTTTAAATTTTTAGTATAATAAGGTTATTCCATAGGTCGTTGACAGATTTGTTAAATTTTCAAAAAAGATTTTGTATTATACCACAGCCATTTCAAATAATATAATCATGCATTAAAATAAATCAATCCATTATCTAGCAAACGCATGTTTTAGAATTTTAATTTTAGTTTCAATAAAATCATTAAAAAATATATACGTACATGTGTTTCTTGACGAAACTTAGTCAGTTTGTGTATTTATTTGCGAACTTATAAACTAATATATCTCAGATTTTTTTACATACTTATTGTGCTAAGACATTATTGACAAATCATTAATAAGTTTGAGCGAAAAATAATTTTAGGAAGTATTTAATATTAATTAATTTACAGCTTCGCATTTCACGATTTTTATCATAGCGCCGTAACACAAATTTCACACTTCATTACGGCCCGAAAAGTGGCCCGACAAGGACGTGTCCACGTCGCTCTGAATCACAACAGTTTGAAATAATATTTTGGGAACGAAACTGTAAATACATACGAATTCCTTGTTTCACGTTCGTAAAATCAACAGGGTTGACCGAATTTCATTTTCATTGAATATTTTTATGCAAAAAGTTTTATATTTAAAAAGAAATGTTTTTATTTGTCCCTCATTATACGATACAAGAGACAAGAGTCCCGACTGCTCAAGAGTCCCAAATGCCCCATTTTTTAAAAGTAAAACTTCTTTACGCATGCTCGACACATGGGGTTAACTGGTGAATCGTTACGAAAAGTGGTGATTATTACGAAAAGTGGTGCTGGTTACAAAAAATGACATGCGAACGGTAATCGATGCGAACAGTGATCAATTGCTAGGCGGGTCGGGCCTTTAGGCTCGCTTGTTATTCGTGTTATTATTATATTGTTAATGGACTATTTGTCCGTAAATAAATAAAAGAAATTATATACAGCGCGTACCCGGCATGCGTTGCAAGGCTGGGGATGGGGGATGGGGACGGGGATGGGATTTTTTTTTATTGTAAATAATTTTTATGTTTATATCGCACAAGAGTCCAACAGCTCCCAAGGGAGGGAGGTTGAAGAAGAGTTGGGATGAGGGGTAAAGGAGGCGGGGATTGGAAGGAGGGTATGAGGGGGGAGGGAGGGGGGGGGGGGGGTTGAGGGGGGTGGGCGGGTAGACCTTTTTTATATCCATTTTTCGTATTACAAAAATAACAAACACGAGAATCGAGTATGGGTACCACCGCCCCGGGAACCATTTATTAGATAACCAACACGTCTGCCATAGGTCATCCCAAGTGGTTCGCAAGGTTTGGTGACTAGCAGGGGTGCCTGGGTTTATTGGGTGAGGTTTGTTCAGGTCTTGGCGGCGGATGCGTCTGCCCACCAGCTGCATGGCAGGTCGGATCTGGAGAAAGTGGTTACGGCGTTATAAAATTATATATACATATATTCTATTATACCATTCACCCGATTACCGTGAAACTTTGTTGATTTGTTTTGCGCACGCTCTCATTTCTCTCAGAATTTTTTAACACAGAAATTTAACTTGGACGTTATTGAAATATTAGAAATAATTTGTGAACAAAAGTTTTTTTTTTTTTAATATAATTCTATTGAATTTGCGACACGCCTTTGTTAATATTTTATTCTGTATTTTGACGCACGCAGCGCCAACCAAAACTGTTATTATCTATGTTTCTGTCTCTGTCGATTCACGGCAGCGAGCGGTCGTGTTGTCCGCGCCGGTCCAGTTTATAACGTTTTAAATTTATTCATCCGCTCAAAATGGGGAGAAAAATACGTGTAGACAAAATTTTCACCAAAAAAAAAACACTACACCAAAAACATATCTGGGAGAAATATAAAGAGAAAAAACGAAGGTTAGTAATATTGTGGAAGGTTTTAAAAAATCAATAGATATGTACGGTCTGATATATTCAAGGCTAATTTCAGATGGGGATTCAAGTACCTACAAAAAAATTTTAGATGCTCAGCCATATGCGGATATCACAGTTGAGAAAGTTGTACGTAATTACTGCACAAAACTTCGTAATTTGTCAGCGGATACGAGGTTCCCAATAAGTCAGCGCCGCCTTTTGACCGGTCGATTACTGAGATTAAGAACTGCAGTAAGATGTGCGGTAAATTATAGACTATCGGAAAATTATTCTAATAGTGAGAAAATTAAATTACTTTATGGGGATATTTCAAATAGTTCCAAACACGTATTTGGTGAGCATTCGAAATGCGCAAAATATTTCTGTAAACAAAATATGGATACAGAAGATATAAACTATGTACCTGAACTCGTTGCATCTGGTATTTATTTATTTATTTATTTATTTATTTAAACGCCCATTGGGCTTTTACATACATTGTTATTAGTATTATTACATTAACTATATGGCATATAAAAGTTTAAGTACATATATGAATAAAATAATTATTATATGTGTAGTACCTACATAAATGTTTTACAAATAATATAGAATACCATTATGGAGAACAGTTTTTTTTTTGTACTTACAAACAAAAATAACGGGATTGAAATTAATCAGCATTAGTAGGGACTTAAGCATAATCGAAATATAAATTAAATTACAATATTAATTTGTAAAGTTACATATATATATTAAAGTTTAAAAGTCTAAAAGAAAAGAGTGAAATAAATAGAAGCTAAAAAGGGTTTTTCACTATGGAATGGTGAAGTCATACATTTCAGCAAAGTGTTTATGTAGATTTCGTTTAAGCACTGCTACGGAATCTCTAAATATATCAACGACATTACCAAATTTATTACCAAAATTTTGTATGATGGAAAGAATCCTACAATTCACAAATCAGTTAGCGTCCCATTCGAGGAGTTTGCTAGTAAATGTGGATAGTAATGTTGTTGAAAGGTACAATAGTATTGTAGCAAAATTTGTTGGGGGAAAAAGAATTAATTACAGCACTAAACAATCTTATTCGGGAAGATGTGCAGCTGCTGTAATATCTTTTAATACAAAGCGGCCACATTACCATTTGCATAAAACCATTTTTGGTCAGAGTCCTGGTCAAAGAATTAAACATTTAGAAATTAAGCGTTTGAGAAAAAAGCGATCAAAAAGAACGTACGATAGAGTCAAAGCAAATAACTGTGAAACAAATAATGATCCAGATTATGGCAGTAACGTACAACTTCCTGATATGGATGCAGATGTTTTCATAGAAGCGAAGAAGACATTTATGGAATCTTTATCTTTGACAGATGTGCAAAGGTTCAGAATTGAAAGTGACACTATTTTGCAAGCGGATTGTGGAAAATGGCTCGAGTTACGCAGAAAAATGATCACAGCTTCATTTTTTGGTAAAATTTGTAAAAGAAGAAATATTAGTTGCGCTCCTTTAATTCGAACATTGTTGTATGGAAAAAATCTGGGACATGTACGATCTATAAAATATGGAAAAGATAATGAAGAGACAGCTATTCGCCAACTTCCCAAACAAATAATGTCTATCGAAATTTCTAAATGTGGACTTTTTATTGATTGTGAATACAATTACATGGGTGCTCCGCCAGATGGAATATCAAATAACTTACTCATTGAAATTAAATGCCCTTCGTCAGCATCTGGCCTTGATATAGAAGATGCAATTCGGAGGAAGAAAATTAGTTTTCTTAAAATCAATGAAAAAAATGAAGTAACAATCAACAAAAACCATGATTGGTATTATCAAGTACAAGGGCAGTTACATATTGCAGAAAAATGTACCTGTTTATTTGCAGTATGGACAGGTCCCGAGAAACCGTTGCATACAGTTTTAATAGAAAAAGACGATGT
Source organism: Limnephilus rhombicus (assembly GCA_929108145.2). NCBI lineage: Eukaryota > Metazoa > Arthropoda > Insecta > Trichoptera > Limnephilidae > Limnephilus > Limnephilus rhombicus. The sequence continues at coordinate 24,316,912 of OV815286.1, forward strand.
GTTTTGGCGTGATAAAATGTTACAACAATTGAAGTGCTTTTATACAGATTGCGTTTTGCCAGAAATAGTGGATCCAAGGCATTCAAGGAATATGCAATTTAGAGATCCCAAATATATAGTAGATGAAATGGAAAAAAGGTCTTTACTTAAGAAAACGTCTGGCTGCAAAAGAAAACTATTCGCTGGGTGATTGTATTGTATTGCATATTGAAGTAAACGCCTACGCCTACACATCCAACTAAGACTGATGATCCAGTCAAAAGTCGCGATCTCGTACGGCGAAAACAAATTTTCATTTTACGTGATTGAAATTTTGATTGGAGTATTTTCCTTCGTCCCGAACAAAAAAGGTTGTAATATTTAAATAAATGAAGACAATGTAAGCGAAACTCAATCGAAAATCTGGAAACAGAAAAATCAGAAAAACATATTGACACCTCTGGGAATTTAATATGTTTTTCTGATTTTTCTGTTTCCAGATTTTCGATTGAGTTTCGCTTACATTGTCTTCATTTATTTAAATATTACAATTTGAGGTTTTACTCATAAAGTTAAAAATTAAAAAATAAAAAAAGGTTGTCTTTTACAAAAATATTCCTATGCGTGTCCAGTGATTTCGAAAGTTAACCCACATCCATTCACATTTTATTTTTATAAGATCTTTATTTTCTTTTAGCAAGCATTCATTTGTCATTTTCTACTTTTCTAGATTGTTGACTTATTTTTTACCCTAAGATTAATTTAACACACTTGTTTCAGTTATAATTATATATTAGAAATGTGTACTTGCTTTTATTTAAATTTTTGACAGATGATTTTCGAGCTTACTAACGGCGTTTATTCGAAATGTAAATTACTGACTCCTCTCTAATTTGTCAAAAAAAAAATAATATTTAAAAAAAAATTGATAATACAGGGTGGGGCAGAGAGGAGTTACTGATTTCAAAAAATCACTGAAGGCTCCCCAGACTGAGCAGAGGAGCGGGGCGGGTGCCGTTACGTCGGGGAAATGATGCCGTTTTTTTTCATGATATTTTTTAAATGATATCGTTTGACGTGGCGGCCTTGGCGAGCAATACACATATTGACCCTTTGAAAGAAGTTTTCGGCCACTCTTCCCAGCATATCTTGCGGAATTCCAGCGATGACGCCCTCAATCGCCTCGTTCAGAGCTTCAATGGTTCATGATCGAAGTTTGTTTACCTCAACTTTGACGTATCCTTACAGAAAAAAGTCACTCGGGGTCAAATCGGGGGAGCGAGGGGGCCATGGAATATCCTCTCTGCGAACTTATCATTTGATTTGATAGATGTTATGAAGAGAACCCTGTACATTTTACGCTGTCTGTACGCGTTTTAGAGGTACAATGGTAGTGGTGCTGATTTTAATAAAATCAAATTTTATAATTTACAAGTACAAGTATATTACATTGTATTTAGTAATATAGACGTTGAACATTATAATTGATTTATGATCAATAAGATGGATCAAGGAAAAAAATATTTATGAGATGTAATATTTTTGGTATGCCTCGTTATTCTCCTGTGCCCTTTCTTGTGGAAAACGTTATTTTTTTTTAAATGTTTTTCGACCATGTAATTATCATTTTTTCGCACCCATAAAATTATGTCCCGTCTTTCCGGTTTATGAAAAATGGTCTGATTTTTCGGATTGAAATTTTCAAAAAATCCCCAGGGTTTCAAAAATACGATTAAAAAAAATACAGAATGTCTTAGAATATTTGCCTAAACCGGAATTTAAAAAAAAAAAATGTGATGTAATTGGCCTATTAAACAATTATAGTAGGTATATGGTGTAAGCACGTTGTAAAAAATTATAAAAAAATAGTTACACACAATAAATACTGTAAAATTTCTGTTTTGAACTATTAATAATAAAAAAATGTCATTAACGGACTGCGAAAGAGAGGCCAGACACCATACGCTTGAAATTCCCGTCAAAGTGACAGTTTTAATTTGTGATTGTGTAATTCAAATTGTGTTTTTGTTAATAATTTCTGTTCTAATGACTAAGTCACTATTATATTAGTCTATTATCAATATATTTCATATTATTTTCCGTTTTAATCTATTAATAATGCCATTGTGCACACGAATAAATATTTCAAAATGAGACATTTTTTACAATCCAACTGAATATTACTCGGTTAATTTGATTAAAGTACAATTAAAAAACAAAATATTTAAAAATTATAACAAATTTTTTATTCATGTCTATATCATCATCTACTTTATACCTACTGTGTTTACGCATTTCATTTGTATATATTTGTGTTTATGTACTTCGATGTACAAATTACAAATAACTGCCTACTACTAATTAAAATTCTGGAAACGAGAATTCAACATCTTCACCTGACCCATACTGTAGCCAGCCCTAGCTCCGCGTGAGATAGTCCTAGTAGATACGCGAAACCAAGCTTGCTGCGGAACGAAATCTAGTTCCAAAAACGTCCGCTCACGACCGCTGATGTGTGAGCGCTATAGTCGGAACCGAAATTATGATTTGCTGGTATGACAGTCTTAACACTCTGTAAAAGTTTCAAACAATAAATAAATTTCATCGTTGCTCGCATTTCTTTTAATTCTTGAATCTGAGGTCACGACTCAATCCCCGGTCACGATCAAACGTGGTCCCTGACTCTGGACATGATGGTGGTGGATGGGAGTAGCCCAGGAGGGGGACTGGAAGTCGTGTGACGAGGAGTCATGACTCCAAAGCTGCATTTTATATTTGACCATAATCGGACGGACTCTTTTTGTAAACAACTTTATTGCTTCTAATGATGAGTCTGTTTCATTTACATCGCGTCTCATCTCTTCTGACAATCTATTCTTGTGGGTTTATTGTTACGTGATAAATTATATATAGATAGTAACTCACCAATCTGGTTTCTTGTAATATTTTTTATATAGTTATTTGTATTTTCGATAACTTTATAGTTCACGAGGGAGATTAGTACATTACGTGCTAAAAATAACTTCCCTAAACCTTTGAGTTCCAGGGGTTAAAATACAAATCGTTCGGCCTTCATAGATTGGACACTATTTTCGTTGTGAATTACTTGTTTTTGGCAAAACTATGCTTTTGTAAATTGTAATACCTTAACAGATAATCTATTTATACTCGTATATTTAAATCTATTTTTATATATCTTACCTACGTACTTTCTTCAATGTTCTTTTGTTTAATGTTATAAAAAATATAATAATACAATGAACACTTACGAAAATATTATTTGATAGTTTTCTTATATTTTCCAGCTTAAATCAGCGTTGTTCACAATAAAAAATAAGTCACATGAGGCGTTCCTGTAAATAATTACAGCAGTTACTATATGACTTTGAAAATGAAAAATTATGATATTTGACACAGAATTCCGCGACCCACTTTTTCACAAAAAAATCACCATATTTGTCAGTGATGAAACGACAAGCTAGAATAGTATTAAGACACATATTCCCTTGACAAGTGAGTAAAAAACAGTATGCTAGGATCATTTTTTATGGTTCAAAATACTACAAAATCAAGTTCGGAAAACTACTAGAAAATCCTGTCTGAAAATCTTAACGCCATTGCTACTGCAGTTCGAGCGCTTTCAGCGAGGCACAAATATATTTTTTGCTTTTTAGTTCAAATTGAATCAAATCAGTGCTTTCCTTTGTCTTCTACTTTTATACTGGTAAGATTAGGATTAACAGACAATTTTTTCGATATAGAACACGACATTTTCCAACCCTTTCAGTGACCGAGAGGATTGTAAAAATCTTCGTCCCTTCGTTCTATGGACGGTTAACTAGTTGCTTATCGCGAATGTACAGTCGGTGCACATATTTATGAAAAACGTAAAGTAGCTAACCCCAGTATAAATGATCATCCATAATGCAGACTTTTGGAAGAAATTTATGTTATGCCGAACTTCATATCAACATAACGCCTCTGACTTCGACGTAAAATACAACAGACGCTTGCCGCGTGCTCACCGATCCAGAAATACGCGATCTTACCATTTACCGTCACGACGTAATAGATTTTTCGTTTTTTCCCCGAGAAAATTAAATAAGTTTTTATCATTGTTTTTTTTTTGTATGCCAAATTGAAAGCATACAATCCGACCGATCTTCGAGAAATGGGTTTTGGAGAGAAATTGAAACGATAGGAAATGAGCCAATCTTTCTGAGTTGGGCCCCAATATACCTCTTACTATATTGGTGTGGGTAGATTCTAGATACATTATATTGCGTAGGATCGGGGTTGTAGGTAAGATATATGTAGGACCTAAAGTAAAATAAGTTTTCAAAACATGCTTTCGATTCCTTTTGTGTTTCTCTTATTTGTTTTCATTTGTCTTGTTTCTTTTATGTTTTCCATTTCTTTCTGAGCACATAATATGGATTCTTTCTCAATAAACATAATAAATCTTTCTTTCCATATCATATGAGTTGTACTTGTAATCAAACCGTAGAATTCTTCCCACAACAGTGGGGTTACTTTGGTTTTACGTATTACTTTTTTATATTTGTTTTCATACAACTTTATTGGAAACAATAAAATTTACGATAATATAACGTATTTACTCTATATTTATTATATTTTAACAAACTAATTCCTGGAAGGACAATATGAAAGTTTAAAAATCTTCGTAATTATTTTCAGCACTCTTTTATACGCCCATGGGGCCTTTATATCGGGCACATGTGGTAACAGTTTATTTATTACACAAGGGTTATTAAAAAACAGCGATTTCGTATGGTTTACAATTGGATAAAATTAAAAAATAATAATAACCTAAACATTTTCAGATATAATATATTTTTACACGAAATATTTGTTTAGGTATATTTTAAACATCGAATTTGTATGTTAAAAATGGAGATACGATTTGTATATATATTCGTTTGGTAAACTATGTAGGTGGGAATTGGCGAGTTTGCTACCTAATTTATTTGTGAACGGTGACAGTGAAATAGGTCCTTATACCTAATCTTTATGCGAGTAAATAAATAATATTAAAATTTCTATATACACTAAATTAATAGCTATGTAAAACAAAGTTGCTACTCTAATTTAAAATCGTTAAACCACAAAGTGATAGTTTTCTATGAAATATACCTATGGTATACTTAGGTACATAATACGTTATAATAAACGTATGAACAAAGGGTCACATTAATCTGGGAGTTGGGTACCAAAATAGGTATAAATAATTCTATGTTTAGATAATCCTTAGGAAATATTCTGTAAGTGCTTGTGCCATTTAGTATTGCTGCTGCAAACTTATTGTTTAAATGAGCTATATTTAGTACCTACCTACGTTATGAGATGAGAATCTATTTTGGTGTCTATTTTGTAGTCTAATGGTAGTCTATTTTGTTATGGGGAATTGTATTGCGCTCATGTCTTACCTAAAATTAAAACCTTTAACCTTTTAGGATAATTTTAAAAAAATGACTAATTCATCAAATATTTATAATAATAAATAATAATAAATTTGGACAACTTATATAGCGCTGTTTTTTTCTAAAAATCGCCTCAAGAGCGCTGTGAAGTTAATTTTCGCGTTCTGTGATTGTTTCAGTTTCGTGAAGCAACTGACCTATATAAATATATATATATATATATATATATATATATATATATATATATATATATATATATATATATATATATATATATATATATATATATATATATATATATATATGTAGAACAATTTTCTCGGTTTACCCGCGTAACGTAGTCCTTAAAAGGACTTTTTAACTCCTGACGTTTCGGACAGATCACACTGTCCATCTTCAGAGGCCTTATGTCTTGAGTTTTTGTCTCAAACTGATAGCTTTCGCATGTCTGTTCGGTCCAAAAGCTAAAACTTAAGTGAGTGCAAGTCACTTCTTATGTCTAGAACGAAGTACCCGGGTTGCAGGTGATTGATGGTGGAGGGGGTGGGGGGCGGGGCTGACAGTAGATACCTGATTGGTAAAGCTAATTGGAGACACTACTGGTAATTTTGGAAATGCCGTTTTTGGGGTATTTTCATCGATTAAGACTTTCCAGGTGTTGGGAATTCTGATTGCGTCATTTCTAGTATTCATATTATTATTATTATTATTATTATTTTTTTTTTTTTTTTTTTTTTTTTTTTTTAATATTATTTTTATGTTTATAAATTTCTATTGCTTCGCGATAAATTCTTTTTGGTTCATTGTATATGCTAGCTATTGTTTTTGTATTATTAAAGTCTATTTTATGACCTTCATTGAGGACGTGTTGCACTATGGATGAAGTTAAGCGTTTATTATATTAATAAACGCTTAACTTCATCCATAGTGCAACACGTCCTCGCTTAGAAATAAACGCTTAACTTCATCCATCCATGCACTATGGATGAAGTTAAGCGTTTATTATATTAATAAACGCTTAACTTCATCCATAGTGCAACACGTCCTCAATGAAGGTCATAAAATAGACTTTAATAATACAAAAACAATAGCTAGCATATACAATGAACCAAAAAGAATTTACCGCGAAGCAATAGAAATTTATAAACATAAAAATAATATTAAAAAAAAAAAAAAAAAAAAAAAAATAATAATAATAATAATAATAATATGAATACTAGAAATGACGCAATCAGAATTCCCAACACCTGGAAAGTCTTAATCGATGAAAATACCCCAAAAACGGCATTTCCAAAATTACCAGTAGTGTCTCCAATTAGCTTTACCAATCAGGTATCTACTGTCAGCCCCGCCCCCCACCCCCTCCACCATCAATCACCTGCAACCCGGGTACTTCGTTCTAGACATAAGAAGTGACTTGCACTCACTTAAGTTTTAGCTTTTGGACCGAACAGACATGCGAAAGCTATCAGTTTGAGACAAAAACTCAAGACATAAGGCCTCTGAAGATGGACAGTGTGATCTGTCCGAAACGTCAGGAGTTAAAAAGTCCTTTTAAGGACTACGTTACGCGGGTAAACCGAGAAAATTGTTCTACATCTTACACCCGTGAAAACCTTAATCATAACATATATATATATATATCAGAACTTGAATAGAACTTACACAGAACGTGAAAATTAACATAAAATATTTTATGAATTCGTCAAATATTTTTAAATAATCCGTCCTAAATGTTATTTGGATTACTTCTAGAGTTCAGTTTCGAAAATTACCTAAAAGCACTTCATTACATAAAATATTAAATGTTTGTGTATAATATTTTCATTACATAAACGAGTCTTAGTTGTTTCGTCTTAAGGTGATGCACTACTAAAAGTAATGCAAAATCATGTAAAATATTTTAGATGCTTTATTTGTATTCTGCGAGAAGAACACATCTCTGCTTTTGAAATAATCGAGAAATTTTTTGACAGGTCTTTTCATGTCTTGAAAAATATTAAGTATCAAACCTATAAAAACACCAATAATATCTTGATTATGGTTCATGCCAAGAATCGTAATGTAATAACTAATAACAGAAGAGAAAATGCAAGGAGTGTGGACCTGACAGCTTGACAGGGAAGTGCGGTGTTACGTCCTCTCTGTTAACCCTTGCAGAAGTAGCTTATTATTAGTTAGGTACTTACTGGCTGAAAAACCATAGGATAAAACAAAAAACAAGGTCCAGAAAGTCTCCTCCAGCATGCAAATAATAAGATTGTTATTTTTTATTTTTTTATTTTTTTTTAAATTTTAAACTTTATGAGTAAAACCTCAAATTGTAATATTTAAATAAATGAAGACAATATAAGAAAAAAATTGATAATCTGGACACAGAAAAATCAGAAAAACATATTGACACCTCTGGGACTCGAACCCAGGAAACTCGAACCCACCCTTTGCCCGGAAAGCAAGAGGTCCTGGGTTCGAGTCCCAGAGGTGTCAATATGTTTTTCTGATTTTTCTGTGTCCAGATTTTCGATTGAGTTTCGCTTATATTGTCTTCATTTATTTAAATAAGATTGTTTTTACTGTAGCTTATTTTATCACGGTCGTCAAGTTTAATCTTTAAATTGTGTAGTCTTTTTCAGAAAAAGTTTTTCAATTCAACTAAACATGATTGATCTGCAATTGAGAATGTTTTTATTTCATTAGCTCCACACACGAGGTTTTGAGGAAAAAAATCCCTCAAGGTCAATGTCATCTTTGGGGGTGCCCTGTGGAGGATCTTTTTAAGTAAAGGAAGGATTGGAAGTTCTAAGAAGGAAAAATGTGAGGTGGGTAGGAAACTGGGGGTCAGTGCGTCCAGGAGTGTCGGACGTATGAATTCACCCCTCCAACTGCGGCGCAAGGCTATTGGTCGAGAGAGTCCGTTACTATCTCGACCGAGAGCTAGAGAGTTCAAAAGGCCTTCCTCAACCAGTCTATCGATCCGGCCCGCCTCGCAGCAGGTGGGCAGGCGCATCCGCTGCCAAGACCCAGACAAACCTCACCCCATGAACCCGGGGATGACCTTGGCAGAGGTGTTAATTATCGGTACCAATACCCGCCACCCAAATTGATGTACGACTTTACGAGTATATTATGTATGATAAAATTCAAATATACTTTTTAGTTAAATACTGGCAAGGAAAAAGGTATGAGGGGTGGGGTCTACCTTGATCAGTATCTCTCAATCCGGACCGCCACGCTGTAAGTGGACGAACGCATTCACTGCTAAGACATAGACAAACCTCACCTCATGAACCCGTCACCCCTGCTAAGTCACCAAACGTAGCGAAACGCTTGTGTTGACCTACGGCTGAGGTGTTGGTTATCCAATAAATAGTTCCCGGGCGGTGCCCATAGTCGCCTCCCAAATTGATATGTACTTCCTTCATATGCTAATATATGCAGCTATCGGAGAGGAGATGTGTAGTGTGTTTGGTCTTGGGTCCAAGACTGTATCAAGTAGTATGTATTATTGCCCGGTCAGAGAGGTCAATGTATCCTGACGAGATCATGCTGTGGAATATCTTACCGTGGCAGACAACAACGATACGTGTTCCGTTTTTATCGACGCTCGCTTTAATCGACGATAAACGTAAGTTCATCTATAGTTCTATGGACATGTTTATTACGAGCACGATAACTGTGTCGATCATTAATGATGCATTAATTTTATATTTTTACGGTGACCTTTTGACCCCAGATAAGGAATAATATTGTTATTATTTATAATTATAATTCAATTTACTCGTTTGTTGGCTTTTAGGGTATCCGTTTTTCAGTGTACATCATCACCAAAGCAGATGAAATAGATACTTTCTGTTTTGATGGTGCACAATACAAGGCTATCTGAAACGTTGGCTCCAAAACGAGGATAGTCAATAATCCGTAAGAAAATTTATACAATATAATTATTATATGATCCGTGAGGATATCTCAAATATCGATCGTCCAGACGATAAGTCAAACATCTCCAAATACTATGTTTTGAGATAATGAGGAATGCAATATTCAAATGCTCACCATAAATCAAATATTATTTACACGTTTGCATCAACATTAACGTTTAATAACCACAAGTTTTTCTGCATTTGATTTGGTGGTGTTTATTATTAATCTGAGTATTGTACCAGATAGAGGTTACACTTTTACATATAACTGCATATTCATTATTCAACTCAAATTTCGACTTTTCGGAGATGTCTGACTAAGATTGGCTGTACGATCGATATGTGTGTTTAATTAATGAATTCATATAATCTATTTATGTTGTGTGATATCTGAAGCAGCAAAACTCTCCAATACAAGTATTTTTTGTTCGCAATATCATTTTCATCAAGAACTAAAAAAAAAACAACTTGGTTGTTCAACGTTTTTCAATCCTTCTACAAGGATAAAAGAGTGTTAAATTTAGTTAGATATAATTATTATTCTTATACCTACCTATCTTTAAAAATATATTTATATTGGCTATAATTTCCTGTCTTATAAAATACATGTTGTCTTCCCTTTGGTACAAGATCACTTACATATATATTCAGTAAAAAAGAGTCATATAAATTGGCGCTTATTTCACACATTATCTTGTTAGTATTTATGTGCATCATGCATTAGCGCTAATATTTAAGATTTTAAATTATTTTATATCATTGTAATGTTCGTTGGTATGTATTTATACACTACAACTGTGTGTACGTACGGTCGCTGATAGCTCTCTCTCTATCTATCTTATAAACTTCGCAACAGAAAGAAAGTTTAGGGCTCGTACACATAAACACGATACGACGTCGCATCGTGCTACGTACGACGCGGCATCGTACCGAATGCACATTCTACAAATCTTTCAAATGCTTTCCTGGGTAATTTTTAACTATCGCTTGAGTTGAGCGACGAGATTTGTAGAATGTGCATTTGGTACGATGCCGCGTCGTAACACGATGCGACGTTGTATCGTGTTTATGTGTACGAGCCCTTACAACGGAGCCATCAGCGATATGTCTTTATATCAAGCGAGTCTGTCGATTCCCATGAGTTCTCTACATCCACACAGCTCAAAATTAATCAAAGCAATTTCATATCGTGGCCATCTTTTACCAATTAACCAGAGTTTTTTTTCATGGTGTTGTTCCTTTCGCATGAAGCTTCATGATGTCTTGGATGCCTTGATGCAGGAGATTGGCCACAACACGCCTAGTTTAATGACCAAGTCACGAAAATGTCACGGTCATCAATTACTATGAGCATTATTGTGTGTTTCTTTTGTCCGTGTTGAGATTTGTCGTTGCTCGGGCGAGCTAAGTGAGGAACACTGGACACTTAGATATTGACATTCCCTATGTTGGCCTGATTGATGTCGTTTAGCCTTAATATCTGAGGGAATCACGTGGACTTTATGATGAATGACATTAATGAGTGTTGCTCTAATGTCAATTTATAGTTTTAAACTCGCACTTGCTTTGCATGTATCAGCTCACTGTGGCTTGCATTGTATTGCAGTATCGACGTCATTTGAGATGTGACATTTTTGCTGGTCTTACCGATTTTTTTACTTATGGCAGCAGTGGAGTTGCGGGAGTGCGGTATATTTGAATGAAGTAGGTATGAACGTCCCAGACAGACATCTTGCGATGTTTTAATCAAATTAATTTTGAGACAAATCAGAGTTCCATCCTCGGCGCCTACAACTGCAGAGTATGAGAGAAACAGTATATATAATTAAATAGATTATTTTGCTTCCGTAATCAATAATTCCCAAAGTATCTATTGTCTATTGTTTCAAGTTATATCGATAAGCGTGTTATGCTATAGCATATTTAAATGCAAGTTTCTAAGAATTAGACCACCGACATTATCTTAGGAATTCCTTTCCATGTAAGTTTGTTATTAATAAACGCGTAAATAATAGAGATAAGAATGCCGGTATTTGTTTTATCAAATAATTGTTGAAGACTCAACGAGATGAATGCTGTTACTGCTATTGATTTTTCTGTGACTCATTCACATTTCTGTTTACAATCGAAATTTGAGGCCCGCGTTCTAGAATACTGCGGTTTCACTTTTAACTTTCCTGAGACGTTTTGTCAAAATATTGTGTAATTTTATATATTTCACCGTCATCATTTAAATCATCTTATCAGTCGGTTTATGAACCCATTGTATCTCCAGGCGTCCCTTTCTTGCGCTACTTCGTTGGCCCTAATTTATAGCAGGCCCAGTTTCTTCGAACAGCCTCTTAGTTTTGTTATCCATAGAAATCCAACTGGATATCTTTCCTCTGAAATTGCCGATAAAATTTTATTCGGTTGTCGTACTACTGCTACTTGAGTACAAACCCAAGCCACATCATCTGCGATTTTTTATAAAGGGTAGCAGGGTTCGATGCTAAACATTTTTTTTTTATTATATCTTCTCAAAAACTCTTATTTCGGCAATTTGGAAAATCACTCAATTTTTTATAGCTGAAAACAATGACATTATGAAAATACAAGACACGTTATATTTATACTGATTGAAGAAAAAGTGTAGCATCGCTTATGAAAAGAATGGCCACACGAAGAATTTGTGTGTACGTATGAAATAGTTATATAAACGAACCGCTAAAGTATGTCTACTGGACTCGGGTTCGTGAAACTGTAATTGCTTCGTGGAACAATAAATTTAAATACATATATTGTTAAAAATTATTACTATTATTTAATTTTTCTAACTAACCAAATTATATCCATTGAGTATTAGAATTTTTCCTTAAATAAATTTTCTTCCTCAAACATTCTTGTCAAAAATCGGGTAGCCACAGACCCGAAATCCCTAGATTTATTTTTATATTTAAATCAGTATGCATGCTGCTCGTAGGTATATTTTAAATAATTGGTTTGAATATATTACATCAGTATTATTCCGTATGTGACCACAGTATCTAAATGTCCCAGAAAGGTTATCTTTTCAATTAAACATGGTTCTTATGACAGATCAATTATAATAATACCTGTTATTATTGCTGGCATAGTTAATGATAATGCAGCGAATTCGTAGTTATAAAGCTGAAAATATGTTTGTCTTTGCAGCAAAAACTTTCTAACGGTGAGCTCTAGCGTAATGAAATTTTTACAGCTAATTTCGTCTGAAATTTCAAGATCAATGAAGTATTTTCAATTCGAAACCTCTTTTCGATCAAAAGTTATCGAGTTTTGAAATACTTTTTTTATTCAACGCCATATTGTTTTTTCAACGTATTTTTTAAGAAATGTGCAGAATGATAGGTCTAGCATAGGTCTAATTGAAATGTGGCCATCCTCTTCTAAAGTAACGAAGTGGTAACCGATGGAGACATATCTTTGTTCGAACCGTGCCTAATGTGCTGCCATTTGTGGAGTTTTTGCCCGGTCCGCCTACGGCTCTCCGTTTGAATGGAATTTGACGTGGCCATTAGAATGATTGTTGAATAAATCTTTGTCTATTGTGCCCGAGTCGCTAATGTTACTTCATTTCTAACGACATTCGTCATTGAATTTAGTTGCCGACTTCCATTCTAACGATTTCGGACTTTGCCAATAAAAGTAAACCGCGTGCGTCAATTTTATAGGAGGATTATAATGATTTTGAAATGAAATGCTAAATTGGGATTATTATTGTTTGTGCCGCAGCATAACTTCTGGTGCGTTATTCTGTCGGCGGTTGTCTATCCTTAATAATTATTATAATCTATTATCTCAAAATATCATCTTCTCCTTGTACGTACTACCAAGTTGTCGACCCATCGCCAGTCGCCGTTGCTTTGAAAAGACACCTCCAGTCCCCATAACTTGTGGTATTTCAGTGGCTCCAGTCCATTGCAGGTTCAGTTATTAAAAATAATAATTTCGGTGGTGTCTCTGTGTAACTCCGGTTCAAAATTGGAACTAAACTAAATGAATAATGCTATATTTTAAATGTGTTTTTTGACAAGTTTACTTACAGTGTTTTTGAGAGTCAACGAGGCAAATGTTTTTTTTATAAATACTTTCACTTCACAAATCCTGTTTCTGTAATATACCATGGTTTGCTGGTTTAAATATAACGATGTGGGAATCAATTGAAGATATTAAGTACTAGTAATTCTTAAAAATTTAAATATGGGATCGTTAAAATTACCAAATATTCGGTTTACGTAGCTCGATTGGGTGAGTGTTGTTCCGTTGATAGAGGATCTGGGTTCAATTCCCAGACTTTCTATTTTAGAGCAATAGTGCATCCTAATCGGTTTGTGGTGCAAGAGTTGGAATCGAACTTCGCGTCGCGTTTTCAATTCTCCGCTAACAAAGTTCTCTATTAATGCGCTAGTAACTATTTCAACTTATTATTATAAATATTATGATGGGAGTAGTGAGAGTCCAAATATTATTCGGTTATTCGTAGCCCGGGATTTTTTACGAAATACTGGAATAAGAAACTTTGTTTTTGTGAAGGAAATAACTTACCAGCTATCGAAACATATAAAACCGCCTCAACAAGGAAATGAAGTAAGGGAACACCTATGAACTAATATGAAGATCAAAGATTTGGACACATGGAGAGGCAGGGAGGATCTAGTCACGGTAGACTGGAACTTTTTTCCCAGTCGGGATATGGTGGGAATCTAATACTGCGAAGCAAGAAGCACAAAACGAGAAGCAACCGATGCGGAAAGCAAGAAGCAGCGAGAAACGAGAAGTGGGATGCAGTGGGAAGCTGTAAATGCTATGTTTAAAGCAGGTAGCAATTAGTCGGAAGTAAGAAGCAGCGTAAAGCGGGAAGCAAAAAAAAAACAAAAAGCAGTAAGTAGGAAGCAGGACGTAGGTAGCAAGAAGCAATGGATGCGGAAGCATGAAGCCATAAGAAACAGGAAGCAAGAAGCAGGGGCAAGCTGAAAGCGTGCAGCGGAAGCATCAAATAACGGGAAGCTGGAAATGAGAAGCAAGAAGCAGGGAGAAGCAACAACAACAAAAGAAGCAGGGAAGGAAACTGGACGCGGAAAGGAAGAAGCTGGAAGCGAGAAGAAACGGGAAACAAAATAAGCGAAATGCAAGAAACGAAAACCAAAGCTCACAACCAATTCCTTTATTCCTGCCCATCCTACATTCCAATATTGGCTTATTAGGTTGCCATGTATACCGGTCGATTGAATTCCAACCTCCTTCCTGTCTTCACTCCTAACAAATCAGTGCCCCCTGGTGTACCGGTCTCACCGGGACAGGAGTGCTCCTGGCTGGGGTGGTACAATCGTATCGTATCGTAAATGAATAAAAAAAATCCCAGTCATTCAATATTGGCTCGCATTATGTTCATATGCTGTTGGCAAATCCCGACAGCTTGCAAAATCGCCAATCTGCTTGTCGTCTAACTTGCAGTACATTTCTACCGATTGTTGTTTATTTTGCTCCCCTTCATGATATTATTCTGAAAAGTGGAACAAAATCACCTATTTCATTAGATATCCCCAACAAATCATTTGGATGTATCATTTTGTTTGCTGTGCAGAAACAAACTCGTAACACGAAACACCCTTTGGAAGTTAAACCGGGAATAAAAAATGACAATCATTTCGACCGGGAATGTATGTGGAGCCTTTTAAGCAAATCAAATAAACCAAATCTTTAGAAATAACTTACCTGCGCGGGACGGAGGAATGTACCCTTTTATGTCGATAAAGCGTTGGTCGCACGTAACACCGTCAAAGGCAAAACCCAGTCATCCCTTACTAGCCAGAGGGTGTGAAACATTTTTTACCTCCCGTTTGGCTCCTGCGAATCATGGCATAATTTATTACCGGAGTCACGAAATAGATTTCACTCATAATTTATTTGCGAGTCCTGCGAATGGGGGTTATCTGTTACTGTTACTGCGGAAGGGTTTTTTGTAGTAGAGTCGTAGTAGCGATAGTTCGATTCTTCTTTGTGAGTCGATTGTTTCGTTCGTTCGGCTCCCCGTTTTCTTACGATGTATTCGAATAGTTCTTTTGGTTCGAAGCATTCTTTTGATTCCATTCAACAATTTAATACAATTCATTCCTTTGATTCAATTCATTCATTCAAATTATTCGATTCGATTAAATGATTTTTTTAAATTTTTTTATTTAGTAACTATATATTTTTATTTTTTACATTTTTATATTAAACATGTTAGGTATATATATAAAGTAGAAATTATATTCGTGGTCCTCCTGACTAAGAGATCCTGTGCTGAGGGGGACTATGCTTTGGATAAGTTTTCAGCGACTTCTATGGTTTAACTACATGGTTTGGATAAGGTTTTCCAGAAACTTCTACGACGATGTTTTAAGTATACTAAAAAGTTCATTTTACGATAGTTCATTCAGCCAACATTTAATGTCCTTAATGTAGCTATTTTTTGTTTTAATTTGTTTGATACTAAGTGGGAGTTTGTTATATAACTTTACTGTTAATAATTCCGAACTTCTTTGTCCAAACGAAGAGTTACACTTTGGTATATTAATACATGTCTGTTTGTTTGGCTCTGGGTGTGCCTCTGAATCATTTTAGTGGTGATGTACTAGAATGTTTTTGGCATAGATTTTCTTTATGCTTGGAACATAAAACTGTTTAAAAAATTTCTGTTGTTGACGTCCTTATATTAGGTTCACTTTTTTAATAGATTATCGTCATCATCATCGGCGCTACAACTCTTGGAGAATTCTGGACGTCTCTAACAAACCGCTTAGCTGCTGCCAGTACCTATCCTACTTCTTCCCTCCAATTTGTTGTTTACGGTTCCATGCCAACTCAGAATGAAGTCAACTCAACACCTCTTTGAAAAGTCATTAAAAGCCATGAAAAAATAATAATTTTAAAATCGCCCATAACCCTAACCTAACGTAACCGATTTAACCAATTTTTTTATCATTCGTCTTAATGACTTTTCTGAGGTGGTTCTGACTTTGGCTTCATTCTGAGTTGGCCGGTCACTCTTGTTTACTTATCGGCTTCATCCGAAACGTAGTTATTACTTGTTTATTAATAATCGATTGTTTTGTTTATTCAACCGCTGAGCCCACGTCGACATTGTATCTATTTAATAAAAGTTATAGTACCCCGTCGAAATTTGTCGTCTTCATTAAAATTAACCGAAATACGTACAAAACAAACGCTCAGTCGGATAAAATTGATTCATTCGAATCATTGAGTATAAAATAACGAATCTTCAAAAGTAGATTGTCACTACCTTGGATCATTAATTCAACCATTCATTTGGACGTGCAAACATATTATTTGTTCTCCACGAAACGATTATTTTCGTTTCTTCTTAAATTATCTTGACGTTAAGGAGGCTTCACCTCGTTAAACCCTTTGAAGAAATTGATTATTTCCCCAAGTAGATGCTCCGTTTTCATTAACGCTTTATTGAATTATTTGGAAAATGGTTTAATGAAGGAATACCTTAAAGGGGTTATTAGCTCCTTGTTTTGGAGTACCTGACTTCAAGAAGCTCGCATCCCTTGTAAGGCTTTGCAATTATCGCCCCCGCATATTAAAACTCACCGTAGATATTATCGTGGAAACTTTTTCGGATGTATCGAATGTACACTGTTCCGGGAAATTGTTAATTAAACTTCCCCTTTGATATCATCGTCCCTCAAACATATGCAAAGGCGTAATAATAATTTTTATGAATATAAATATTTTTTTGTGAAAAATCACCACAAGGGCGCTTTACAGTGGATAATTAGAAAATTAAATACATTATTTGTAATTTGGTAGAAAAAGGCAAAAGTTTCATTATATATGGTGTGAAGTTAAAATAAAATAGGAATGGGATGACGGTTTACGTAATCGAGGGTTAAGGCTTTTGACTAACGCGTGTTCAAATCCCAACGTGCGCAAATAAATTTTATTTGATTAATTTGTGTTATTTCGCAATCAATTAATTTAAATTAATATTTGCGGAGTGGAAGATACTCTCACTATCGCCCTGGTGTGAGACCTCCATTCAGAATTGAAACGTTGCTCGAAATGGCTTTAGCCGTGTTTGGTGACCAGATCTGAATAGCCAGGTACTTCCCCTCTATCCTCTACCCCGTCTCCTTCACCTCCCCACTACCTTCAGCCTCACAACATATGCCAACTGGGATGCTGTAGTCACACCGGCTCCAGAAACTCTTGTGTGGTATTTTTTGTCTCTAAGGCTTAACTTTTGCATTTGTAATTCAGTAGTTAAAGAGCTGATTGATACAAATATTCTATCAATAAACACACTGTACGTTAGGGACGCGACGTGTTGTTTCTCTATACCCCGAAAAGTCTGACGCGGTAGCCAGCCGGCTAATTTTTCTTCCGAAAAGTACGGAGCCACGACCAAACGACTCCTTTCCATGCATACTTTGTGAGAAGAGGGGCAGTTAACTATAACCGGCAGGACCATGTGTATGCCTTTCAAATCTTGCGGGTTTGAATTCGTTTCCCTTGTTAAGGCTTCGTCACTTATCGAGTTGCCATTTACTACCCCTCCTCTGCTCTTCGCGGTTATGTAACCTTAGATCCAATTAACTACTTACTACCATGAGTACCATGTACCTGTCACCAGACACCAGATCAATCAGACTGTACTTCACTGAACACACATACCCTATAGTTGTAATCCCTACCGATTTGAAAGAAAATGAATTACGACATTTTAAATAAAATGTTTAACTTTATACCCCAGGCGGATCAATGTTTTTTATAATCTGTTCTAAATGCAATGTCGATATTTGAAAATGTTTGATCAAATTCTCCAAAAATAGAATATTGAGCTTACTTCGGGAACACGGACACGTCCACCAAGCATATCTATCGCATTATCTCTTCAGAGATTGTAGCTCGATGCTTCAGTACCTTATGATAATCGATATACATATTCTACTCTAGCTATGGTGGTCATTATGCGGTTTAAAATCAAGAAAACTAATATAATAATTTACATACCCATAACTTGGCGTGTTACGGAAACTTCATTCATCTATGTACAAGCAATTTTACTTCAGCGATATAAAAATATGCTGCCGGTGTTATATTGGTAGAATATTGCCTTTTGATAGTCATCTTTCGATAAAGTAGTCTCAGAGAAAGGTCGTATGTACTTCATCGACCGTCGTCCTCTTCCTTCTCACGCGTCTTGTATGAAAACGAAAAAGACAAGATACTAGAACGATTGCGTTACGTATGACTTCTCTCTAGGACTACTATTTAAAGGAAAGGTCACCTAAAAATAAGTAGCTACTACCCGGCTTCGCCCTAGTTCCAACACTCTTTTTTTTATTTTTTTTATTTTTATTTAGTAACTATATAATATTTTTTACATTTTTATATGAAACATGTTAGTTAGATGTATATATAAAATATATTCGTAGTCCTCCTCACTAGGAGATCCTGTGCTGAGGGGGACTATGCTTTGGATAAGTTTTTCAGCGACTTCTATGGTTTAACTATTGATTGGATAAGGTTTTCCAGAAACTTCTATGATGTTTTAAGTATACTAGTAAGTTCATTTTCCGATAGATTCTTCAGCCAACATTTAATGTCCTTAATGTAGCTATTTTTTATTTTTATTTGTTTGATACTAAGTGGGAGTTTGTTATATAACTTTACTGCTAAAAATGCAGAACTTCTTTGACCAAATGAAGAGTTACACTTTGGTATATTAAGTATGTCTGTTTGTTTGGCTCTGGTTTTATGAGCGTGTGAGGTGTCTGCCTCTGAATCATTTTTGTGGTGATGTACTAGAATGTTTTTGGCATAGATTTTCTGTATGCTTGGAACATCAAACTGTTTAAAAATTTCTGTTGTTGACGTCCTTATGGGGACCTTTAGAATGGTCTTTATAATGCAATTCTGAGTTACCTTAAGTTGTTTTAAGTGATTAGATGCTGCTGATTATTATTATTATTAAAAAAATATGAAAAGTGGATCAAACAATAATTTATGTCTTCTTTTTAATGACATTTAAATGATTCATTGCTCGTAATGTAAATGACATTATTATAAAAAATAATATTATTTCGTAAATATCTTAAGTAAATAATATTGTAGGAAAAATAATATGACGTCAATTGCTATTGAATGAACTGAGATATCGAGGTTAAAATAGTTGCTTTAATCAGGAAATAGCAGTCAAAAAAAGCTGTACAAATTTTATGACGCCGGAGCTCACCGTTTTCGAGTTTTTTCGAGATTTTGGGTGTAAGACATTATTACCAATTTTCTGCCTTCGAGTTACATTTAACCTGCTTTTTATTTTATATTTATATAGGTTTGTGTATTTTTTCATCAGTGAAACTTTTAGCGAAATGCTTCTTAGAAGATTCCTGAGTTTCTCCGCGCAAATAGTTAGAAATACGCGCTTTTCGCCCCGAGGAGAGGGGGGAGCTTTTAAAGCTCTGTTCTGTTATTGCAAATAGTTAACATTTCTGTGGCTAGGAATAACTTTTACCAGTGGCGTGTCTTTTATAAAAGTCCGTTTCACCCCTCGGCGAAATGGCTAAGTAGGTGTATCGTTCGGAATTCGGGCTATCCGAAAATTCGCTTCTTTCAATGGACTTCAATGAATGACGATTGGAAATGTTTTCTTAGAAAAGTTGAGCTTTGTCCGGCTAACTTATTTATTAAATTTTGTCTTGAATTCTTCCGCTGAGATGTGTCCTGCGTGAAAATGTTTTTCGCAGATTCATCAGTTTGGAGAAAACAAATTTAAAATATTCGAGAAATTTTTTTAAAACATTTATTTTCTTGATGGAATTCTAAAATTGTCTATTTGAGATCCTCAGAGATAACGCATAACTGCGTTTCTTCGGAATCCAGTATTTAAAAATACACATTATAAAAATGTAGCATAATTTCGATTCCTTATTTATAAAATGCTTGTAAATACATAACTGGCTCAATTTCGATTCCTTGGTTAAAATAATTAATAAAAGTTGACTCGGTTTCAATTCCTTATTTAAAATCTACCAAAACGCTGACTTAAGGTGAGCGTCCATCTGTCCGCGCCGGCCGCAACGCACGCACGGCACGCAACGGATTTTTCTATATCTTTATATGAATTAGTACAGCACTGGGTCCACTATCGGCAAATACCGGCGGTCGGTACGGGCAACGTATTTTTCTATAAAAAGATATAGACAAATCCGTTGCGTGCCGGACAGATGGACGTTCACCTTTACTATTCCTTATTTGAAATCTATGCAAAAAGCTGGTTGAATTTCGATTCCTTGCTTAAAATCCATTAATATTTGGCTCACTTTCGTTTCCTTATTTAAAATCCATACAAAAAGCTTGTTCAACTTCGATTCCTTATTTAAAATTCATTTCAAAAGTTGGATCAATTTCAATTGTTGCTTTTCGTAGAAAAACATTTGCCTTCCATTTATAGTTACATTTCCTTGTGACATTGAGCACATGCTTACAGTTTGTCAAATAAGAGTAGAAAATATTTGAGGGCGCCACTGTTGATCAAATGGCAATAATAAACACATAACTCATGGTGTTAAAGTAAAGCTGTGTAACCTACATTTTTATAAAAAATTAAAAAGGCATAATAGTGGAAAAAATATTTTTTCATTGCAGTATAGATACTCGCCGATCTCGAAATTAGAATTGCATATAGGTATATTATTATTATACCTTTGAAATTTTGTGTTAACATAATGAAGAATAACTATAATGTAATAAAATATAAATCACAGTTTAGAAATTGCTCATATTTATAATACTAGATAAAGTACCTAGCGTTGCCTGGGATTTAGATCATGTCTCTAATTTTAGATCTGAATATATTTAACTCATTCAGATATAAAAGTAGTATGACTAAACTCACCATTAGTGATTCTTCCTTTCTATCTATTGTTAAATTCAAATTTATGTTAAATTAAATTAAAGCAAATCGCTTTATAAATCACCTTTTAATCAAATTTATGTTATGAAGAAAAAATGTTTTTTTTTTTAATGTGGTTTACTGTGTTCTATACATTCAGTGTCATTGCACTTCAGAAAAATATTTGACAGTTAAATTGGTGTTGCCAGTCTACAAATTTAGTAGTTCCAGTTTTTATATTTTCTACTCTTTTTTGACAGACTATATTGCTTTTATTTTAAAAGAACGTGGTTAAAATAATCTCGAAGCGTATTAGATGTTTTATTGATGGCGCAAAGTTGCCAGATTGTAAGAGCATTCGTTGATTTTCCGATTGGATGTTCGTGATCAATGTTTACGAACCCTTATGATTTCCGTCAAAACTTTTCAAATCGCCAGAGAATCTGTCTTCCGAGATTTATTAATGGTGATTGATTTCCCGGAGAGTCGATGGACCGACTCCCTTTCAAAGCTCGGTACATCTTATTTATAAAAGTCCGGTCCGGGAAGCGGCCGAGCGCATCCAAACTCAAAGGAAAGGTTGTCGTGACTTATAAATCGATATTTTCGCAACATTTACTCTAAAATATCTCTCCAGTATTTATGAAGCGCCCTCTATCGGGGCTACCGAACACATTCCAAACCAAATTCGTGAATTAATCTGAAATATGATTGACAGGGTAGTTTCAGTAGTGAACGGATTTATTCGTGAATTCGCTAATACTCTCAATAGAAGGCTTTGTCATGGAGAGTCCAATCGGTAAATCGATTTTAATGCGTATTATGTTTAAAATTTACACTTTAAATTTATTTCGTGTTCCACTGAACTATTATTCTACAGGTAGCGCAAAATTAATCATCCAATTTTGTTTTTAAATAACTTTTTTACTAAATAAAAAAAAAGATTTTTAGTAGTGGAAATCTTTATTTGGACTTTAACATTTTTTTCTGTTAAGTGGAAAAGATGATATCCGTCAAGTGGCTGCCGCCAGTGTTGATACACATTTGTGCCCGTTTTATCGCATTTTCCATAACTTTCCGGTGATAACTGTTCGCATTCCTGTCGAATATTCTCCTTAAAGGCTGCGATTATCTGAGGCTTGTTGTCATAAACCCCCGATTTCAAGTAGCCCCAAAGAAAGAAGTCTGGGATTGTTAAATCGGGTGATCTTACTGGCCATGCCAAATCGCCAAAATGTAAGTTTACGCGACCAGGAAATGCTTCCTTCACAATATCCTTTGTGGCACGTGCTATGTGTGCCTTTGCGCCGTCTTGTTGAAACCACATGTTCACCAAGCCCCGCTCATCTAATTCCGGCAGTAAGAAGCCGCTTATTACGGCCCTGTAGCGTTCGCCAGTAACAGTGACCGTAATGCCAATGGCGTCACACGTGGATTTTCAGTGCCCCAGAAACGAAGATTTTACTATTGACGTAACCGCAAGTAGAAATGCGCCTCGTCGCTCATGATGACTTTCGACACAAAATCGCTAAAAGCATTAAAGCTTAAATCGACACAATTATTCCACGCTCTTGTGGAGTATAGCGCTCCATTGCTTGTTTGTCTAGTTCACAAATGTCAAAAATGATTGACGTACGACGCCATTTGCAACAATTATAACATCTTCCGATAGGGTGATTAATTTTGCGCCATCTTGTATTTGGTGCACCTCAATTTCTAACTGAAAATGTTATTTGGAATTAGGCACTGAAAATTTATTGCTTATACATGTGTAAATAAATGAGTTCATTGATAATTTAAAATAATATTTTATGTTGTGGTTATAAGGTATTATTGAATGGCACAGTATACATATGAAAATGAAAACAACTAAAAATTAAGTGGACTCACCAACATCAGGGAAGGAATATATGAAAATTTTCTTGTGTAGCTTTCTTTTGTTCCATGTTCCAAAATTATTAATATATTTTAATTCCTGAAGGTAGGTAGATAATTGCCAGTAGATAGAGAATTTGCAGTAGGTAGCTACAGTTATATTATATTTTTGATAAATAATTATTGTCAACAAGTATGATATACTAGGATATCGTTCTAGTATCTGCTATCTTTTTCGTTTTCACAGTAGACGCCCATTTGAGAAGAAAGAGGACGATCTTCGATGACGTGCATACGAGCTCTCTCTGGGACTAAATTAGCGGTGATAAATTTAGGCATTACTTTATTGTGTTACCGCACTTATTAATAATGTATGGTAATTTATATTTCTTTCAACTATTTTCGTCATCATCATTACATAGTATAAAATGAAGTCGCTCAAAACGTATGTGCGCATAGATCTTTTAAACTACGCAACGGATATTCATGCGGTTTTCACCAATAGATAGAGTGATTCAAGAGGAAGATTTATATGTATAATACATGCTTATTATAGTAGAGAAAAGGAGATAAATTCAAATATTCAATTCAGGCAGCGGGCAGTGTGCAGTTGGCAAGCGGGTGGTTTGGATTTTAAGGTTGGGTAATGGCATTGTGTTTCATTAGCCACAGCAACGTGTGGCCGGGTCGGCTAGTTAATTTATAATATAATCTTTAAAGTCACGTTTAAATACGTACCAATCTTCTCTAGATTATGTATTTACAGTTTCTCATGAATATATTTTTGTTTTAGCTGTTTGAAACCATTTAGCACATTCCTGAAACATAATTGCCAAAATCATGAAAATTGATTTCTTTTCGCTTATATTTTTAATTTATTTGAAACAAAAATAAATAAATGCTTCGAAATAGTACTAAATATTTGCTATACATTTTGATAAAAAAAATATCATTCTGTATTTTGGCCTCAAATCCAAAATGAAGTTTTGTTTGAAAAATCAATTGTATGCTTACTTAGACCGGTTGAATGGAGATAGGAATGTCAGGGGAGTAGTTATATATGTATGGTGTGATGGTAGATTGATGAAGAAGTCAGAAACGTCCCAGGAAGATACAATTAGCATGACCAAGTAAATCAAATACATACCGCCTATCCGTGGGGGAAACTTGCGTAATTGTTTGTTACAGTTAACAAGTGATGACGCCCATTCTGCATCCGAGTCAGATTTCAGAGCAAATTTTCTACAAACAACTAGATAAAGTTAGACGTTCCAAGCAAGCACTACGCTGTGGAAAATCTGCACAGACTCATATTTTACCCTGGCAGGATCAATTTATGCAATATTCATTCATTGTTATGCATATTTTTTTCCGCTTGATCGAATCTTCCATATCGCAAGTCTAGGATGCATCCCGAACAAACTTGGCTTTTTCTATAATGCATGATCCGTTCGGTTTGGTTGGCATGCATACAGAATAGATGGCCTGGATTACTGTTCTAACTCTTGGTATATTCATTATTCACCCGGAGGATGAATTTTTATACTGTTGGTAGAATCTGCACTACGTTGCATATAGTGCGCACAGCACCCAAAAATAACAGAAAATTCCCTGCCAAAAAAGAAATGATCCATTACTGCAAACTGTGGATATGATTGATTGATCCATACGAATAATTAATTGCCTCTCTCGATTGAGAGGTGATGCGATTTTAACCAAGTGGAAAAATGACTAAGGGCTTCAAACATTGAATACAGGTATATTAAGCCACTGAATTTAGTTTTTGATTTCCGTTTTATCACTTATAAAACTTTTTGATTCGTTGTTGGGGAAATTAACTTATTTTTTATTATACTCTTATTTTTCTCATTTAAATATCTTTCTCTACTTTCAACTTAAATTTATTGTTGTCTGTGACAGATTTCTATGAATATCACTTCCTCCTTGTTTTTTTTTATTCTTTTGCCGTGTGGAGCAATAATGGAGGCCCTTTACATTATTCTAAAACAAGGGTCAGTGCTGCAGCTTTATTTTATCAAATTTCTGATAAAAGAGTTGCTACTTTATGTGGCCTCTCGCCGCAGGTAATTTATTGTAAACAAACCAGCAAAGAGTGAAATCATACTATTATTTGTCGGGTGTAATCATTAGTGAAATCATATTTTATTGTCTAAAAGAACCCTGAAGGTAATCGTTACTTCACGATAATCTATATACTTCATATCATCATACTAATCGAAGCACTGTGATAATCGTTCCATCATGATAATCTACATATACTTTTCTAATCGAAACACAGTGATAATCGAAATATCATGATAATCGAAACATCATTATAATCGTTACATCATGATAATCTACATATATCGTGCTATCGAAGAACCGTGATAATCGAAACATCATGATAATCGTTACATCACGCTAACCCTGTACAAATCACAAGTGCGCCCCACGGTTGAATTTGGCAACCACCTCTGGTCTGGAACCCCAAAACACCTAAAAAAAACTCGACTGTGCAGAACCGGGCGGTCCGTTTGATAAATTCTCCTAACTTAACAAACGGATTGCAATCTTTAGAGCACAGGCGTCGGGTGAGAATGCTATCCTTGTTCTACCGGTATTTCAATGCAAGATGCTCCGAGAAACTAGCGTCCTTGATACCTTCGGCACCGGTGCATAGTCGGAAAACACGCCAAACGCGTGCCCAACGGTTGTCACGTGAGAACAGGTCGCTTCTTCAACTCGTTCTTGTGTTCAACAGCTCGGCCGTGGAACGATTCGCCGGCCTTTGTGTTTCCTCCTTCCTAAAACATGGGTCTCTTCAAGCCCAATGTTCATTCCTTCCTCTCCTCAAAAAGACCCTCCAGACCAGTGTTCATTCCTTCCTCTCCTCAAAAAGACCCTTCTCAGATCTCAGATGACATAGGTCCTGAGGGAAATTATTTTCCTCAGGGCCCCCTTTGTGGAGTTAATGTAAAAATATATATGTACATTACATTAGACAATCGTTACCATCCATACGTGTATAATCGTGTTAATCGAAACTTCTTTATAATTGAAACATCATGATAATTAAAAAATACTGTTATACACTTACAAAAAAAAACCACAGCGGTAAATTTTTCGAATTAATTTAAATCGATTATTTTTAGAATAGATGTTTCTGTGAGTGGATAATCGATCGTCTTTTTTCCATCACTAAACCAGGATTCGTAAATCTCATTTCTTCTTAAAATTCATGTCCTTGTTCTTCACTAGTTTATGCATAGGTAACTATCTAAATATCGATTCAAATAGTTTTCTGCTTCTCGATGTTAAAAGCTGGGGTACCATCCAATAAATACCCGCCTTCTGAAGACCTACATTCATCGTGTTCCATATGTCAAGAGTGCCCATCAATCCTACCGTCGCAGCGCTGCTCCGTGCCAAGGTACTTGCTGAAATTCGGTAGAACTCTGTAACTTCAAAACCGGCATAATATAAAAATGGAATTTTGAAATGAACGTTTGAGTTGCGTTTTTGCTTATCGTTCCTTGAGTTTGATTGTTTAAATTCTTTTTTTTCTGCAACTACCATACTCCCTTTTTATTAAGTAAAACTTCTTTACGCACGCTTGACTTGGGGAGTAAGCTGGTGAATGCGTGACGAGAGCGTTATGAAAAGTGTGAGAGGGCGAGGCGAACGGAGGTTGAGAGGGAGATATAAATTAGTGAAGTTTTACTTCAGTCGTGTGGTCTAAAGCACACTCGTTTTTTTTTACATTAACCCCACACAGGAGGCCCTGAGAAAAATAATTTCCCTCAGCTCCTATGTCATCTTATGGGATGCTGTGTGGAGGATACTTTTTAAGGAAGGGAAGGATAGGAAGTTCTGGGAAGGAAAAAGGTATGAGGGGTGGGTAGGAATCTGGGGGTCAGTGTGTCCAGGAATGACGGATGCATGAATCAATCCCTCCCACTGTGGTGCAAGACGATGGGTTGAGAAAGTCTGGCTGGAAAGGTCAAAAAGGCCTCCCTAAACCAGTCTCTCTCGATCCGACCCGCCACGCAGCAGGCACAGGACAGGCGCATCCGCCGCCAAGACGTGGACAAACCTCACCTCATGAACCCGGGCACCCCTACTAAGTCACCAAACGTAGCGAACCACTTGGGGTGACCTATGGCAGAGGTGTTGGTTATCCAATAAATGGTTCCCGGGGCGGCGGTACCCATACCCGCTTCCCAAATAGTATCTTCATTTCTGAAACATGCCGCAAATACACCTTAGGGAACGTACCCATACTACGTGACCTGTTCGGGGGGGGGGGTCTTCAAAATGTCACGCTTGGTACAAATGAGCAGCGAGTTGCTTAGGTTTTTGGTCACCGGGGGGGGGGGGTTAAAAAGTGCAAAAAATTGGTCACGCAGTATGGGTACGTTCCCTTATGCACAAATCAATCACATAAAATTTACTAACAGCTCTTCATCACACCTACTGAAGTTTTTTACATTTTGACTTTACATCAATATTTTTTAAAGTTTGATCATTTTCCCCCGAAGTAAGGGAAAATTGACCTTATATAGGCACACAGCCATGCTCACAACACATTTCTATAATTTTATCTCTTCGTTGCTATTTACGTATTATATTATTATGTGAATACATCATGTTAGGCCAGTGTCGTTTTGCAATACCGGCCTTTTAGTTTGCTTCCTCCAGTGGCGTGCGATACAATATCGCAACGGCACTCGCTCTATTTTATGAAGTTTCGGGCAGATAGTGTTGTAAATTGATGGCCAAGATGCTATTACTTATCGATGGTGTGGTGATGGGAACAAATGGGGACTTGGCACGCCATATACCCACCCCAATGCGTCATGCTCTCTTGATACTTCGCCAGAAAAGTAAAGTTAAAAATACATAACAAATGATCCATTAAAAAAATTCCAATCTTAAGTATGTTTATAAAAATATGTGTTAATATAAACTTTCAAACGGTCTGGTTTCAATCAAAGTCGTAACTCGTGCTTTATCTTGAAACTGAATTATGACTTGTTTCATTCTTAACCTGAATTAATTTTTGCTTATCAGTTTCCCGTAGATGCAATTAAATTTTATTTTATTTGATACACAGTAATAGTGCTTGGCATACTCGAAATATCCAATTATCCTATTTCATACATAATTGAATTATTCTTCGATTTAATTGTTCGTTTACGGAAGATGTCTTCTACGGAGAAAATCTTACAAACAACAATCGACCACTGGTTTTGTTATCATAAAACAACGACATCTATGTTGAATACTTTCAAATAAGATATTTAATTTTTATTTTGGAATAACCTAATGATTAAAACCTCAAAATGTAATGTTTAATCGTTGAAGATTAGCAACTATCAAAAGAAAATTTGAAACAAAAAATCAGAAAAAGATGCGGTCGCATCTAGGAATTGAACCCAGGACATTAGCCTTATTAGATGTAGCCTAGATTAAATATAACAATTTGTGGTTTTACTCAAAGATAATCCAAAAATAAAAAATGTCATATTTATCCAAGACACTATCTATGTAGATTGCATTTAGTTCGGATAGAATCTTGCAATCATACATAAAGGGAGAAGCCAATACGATGATATTTACTTGAATACGATGATATTTATACATAAAATAATAAACAACATTTTACCAAAATACTTCTAAAATAAAATTATATTCAACAAGGACATTCACAAACATAACACAAGGACGTGCAAGGAAATCAGGCTTCAAAAAAAGGACAAGGCGAATGCGCAGAACAGCTTACTATACAAAGGGATGAAGTTATATAACACGCTACCAAAACTTTAAAGTCCACACCAATTGGAAAGTTCAAGATGTATTGTAGGAGCTACATAAAACTACATAAAATTTAGTTTGCAATATGAAAAATTATAATTAATTAGAAATTTTGTAAACTTAAATGTACAAATTACTAAAATAAAAATTCATGAATAAAAAAATAAAAATATGCGTTAAGAAAATGAAGAATTGGTAGTTCTTAGTCGAAGTATGATATGGTAAAGTTATGACCGAAGCGAATAGGATCGAATTAGTTCGGTGGTTAGAGCAGGTGGGTTCAATTCCCAGATGGGATCGTATCTTTTTCTGCTTTTTATGTTTCATATTTACGTTTGAGATTTGGTAATATTGTCTTCTAAGATTGATAATATAATATCTCTGATGATTGATCGATTAATTCGGAAAATGTTTTGATTATTTTAAATGGTTTTGGTGTACTTTGCTCTCTGAGTTGCTCTCCTTCATCCTCGAGTCATGATGGTGATGATCACAAGGCTATCCGAAACGTCGGCTCAGTGCGTATAGTTTGTAGGTTCCTTAACCGATATAATAATAAGACTATTATTGGCCGTGTCAATATTAATTTGCCCGCTTTTTTAATGTCATATTTTATGATGTGTTTACTTTATCATACATAATATAAGAACTGGCTTATCAAACTCAACGGTATTTTCCCGATATCAATGATCAACAAGCTCTTCTACGTATTAGGCCAGTGGTGCATAACCTTGTTATAAACGGCAAATTTATTATTATTTTTTCAGACAATCCCAGGGTTACCAGCTAAATTCATATATTTAAAAAAAAAATCCTGGTGTAGGTACAGCCCGATTCTAGGCCCCTAGAACTATTTTAAACGACCCATTCGCGAGTTATCGGGTCGAAAGTACCAGCTCTTTGTTCGGGTACTTTTACCCACATAAAAAAAATGCCACGGAGAAGAGAGATCGTAACCAAGGCCTAATAGTACCCCGTCTTTGATGTGGTACTTTTGTTTTACGTAGGTAGATAGTAAATAGATCATGGCTACCATCTCTATTTGTGAATCGTGAGAACGAGATTCGAGATGCCCACACCGGCACCCTTCACGGGTACTGACGATCTTTTTGAAAAGTAACCCGTTCGATCATTGGTGGTTCGTGATCGGGTAACAATGGTCGGGTAGTTGACCCAGGACTAATTGGAACCAATCTATTTATCCATACTTTTGGAAATAAATTTATAAATCGACTCTATTTAAAGCAACGGGTGTAGATTTAAAAATACATTTTCTGAACAAGGGTTTCAAAATTTTCTTTATTTAACAAATATTTTTTTATATTTTAATAGAAAGCAGTCACTTAGTGGTTTGACATATTATTTGAAATAAAACAATAACTTAGTTTGTAACCACGATTTAATTATTAAATTTTTTATATACCGACCGGTTTCACTTTACTCAAGCATCTTCAGGGTATAAAATTAAACTGTTCAAAAATATACATTGTTTCATTGTATTTTGTTTTTTTCTCTTTCTTTATTATGTATAAGCCCACACAAAGTAAATTTTTGAACAGTTTAATTGTATACCCTGAAGATGCTTGTGTAAAGCGAAACCGGTCAGTATATATATATATATATATATATATAATTAAATCGTGGTTACAAACTTAGTTATTGTTTTATTTCAAATATTTTTTACGTTTTCTGAACCAGGGTTTTCAAGATTTTTATTTGTTTAGCCGTAGAAACCGTAGAAAATGGTCCGCGGGCGGTGGGTTGCGCATCTCTTTATTTAGCAGTACCTACTGAAGTGATAAGTGCGGATACCTGTATTTGTATATTTTATTATATATATATATATATATATATATATATATATATATATATATATTACCTCTGAGGCAATTCTCGCGATTGCACACACACTTCCTGTATTCTGATAAAGTGATTATTTTTATCAATTTCCTAGAACATGTATCTAACATTCCGTTATCAGAGCCGTGCCAAGATATCTTGAGTCATAATCAAAGGCTATTTATTTCATATCATTTTTGTACATTTAAATGTTCGTCTTGTAGATGTATGCTATGTGTCACTACCTACTGGTGAATTGGTCACTTTAAAGTGGCTACTACCTTGATAAGAATAAATAAAATCGTGCATTTCGTTTCGTTCTAACGCGTTCTGGTCTGTGCTTCCCAGGGAAACCAAAAGCATTATTTTTAAGCGTAATAAATAATACTAATGTTTGTTCGTCATTTCTATAGCGATTTGATATATTTAACCTATAACCTATCGCTGAGACTTATAAATTAAAAAATGATCCTATATTTCTTTGTTAGAACCACTATATTTTTTATATAAGCCGACCGGTATCAGAACGAAATAAATTTTGTTTGAGTGATTTGTGTTATTTCACAATTAATTAATTAAAAAATAATGTTTAGTATATTTGCGGCATGTTCCAAAGTGGAAAGTATTCTCAGTATCGCCCCGTGTAAGACCACCATTCAGGCTTGAAATGGCGTTAGCCTTGTGTGGTGACCAAATCTTAATAGCCTGGAACTTCCCCCCTTCTTCTTCCCCGTCTCCTTCCCCTCCCCACTACCTTCAGCCTCATTACATACCCAATTGGGGATACCATAGTCTCACTGGCTGCAGGCGGGAGCATCTGGGTCTGTTGTGAGGTATTCATATAATACCTATAGGGTGTCCGTGGGTAAAGTGCTCAAACTTCGGGAGGTGATTCTACGTGATGGTAGAAGTAAAAGAGATGAATACTTTTTTCAAAATTACAATGTTTTTTTCCCATAAAAAATATTTTTCCATGGAAGAATATTATTTTGTTCCATACAAAAAAATCAACCTTTTTACTTGTACTGTCATGTAGTATCACCTCTCGAAGTTTGTGCACTTTACCTCCGGACACCCTGTATTAACCTGTCATTTGCCAGAGACGCGGAATTGCGGGCGGATCAAATTTCAAAAAAGAATGTTGATTCAAATAATTTGGATGCGATTTTAACTTTTTTGTATAAAGAAACTGTACCAAGGAAAAGGTCAGAATAGCTTCCTCCATTCTTGTTCTTAAGGTAATTTCCACGCGATTTTTCCAAATACGCTGACCCTTGAGGGATGGTTAAAATATAATTTTCAATCATCACAATATCCAATTGTTATGATTACTGCCCTTGATATCCAGTACTTAAGGTTTATAAAATATAACAAAAAAATAAATGTCCTTTTGTATTTTCAGCATTTAGTCATTCTACGAAATTTTGCATTTTTCAATGGAATTTTATTTTTATATTTTTGAATCCTTTGACTTTGTCACTTTTAAATGGTTATTTCTATAAAAAATATTATTTTGTCGAGTTTGACCTAAGAGCATGAATATTTAATGTAAATCCTTGTATTTCGTTCCTAGAAACAGGCAATATCTCAATGGTGCCTCACGATATATAGGTATTTATTTTTATGAGAACCTTCCCGGCAAACAGTTCCAATAGCATGTAGTGTCCCTTTCTGAAAATGTGTCGATACAATATGCTTTGTGTACTTTAGCAACGCGATAATTATTATCTATAACCGGTATTATTTATTGCGAAAGAAAAATTGGTCAAACATTAACACGGGTAGACTGAACATCTGCCAGGTGTGCGGAATACGCACAATGAGGCATTACGAGCACTTTGAGTCACTTAGGTTTAGGAATACCAAAAGAAGAGGACACACTCAAAAATGTATTTAAATTTGCACACAATTTTTAGGTATGTGATTTTAGCAGGAAAAAATCTTTTTTCAAGTCCTAACCTTTTCTTACACTTTCAGTATTTTTTGTAATAAAATAGTTTGAATCTGGAAAAACGTATCTTTATTCAAACTGTTTGTAAAACAATTATCTGTTTTCAAATTCAAAATATTTAATTTGGAAAAAAATACTATTTTCGGATGAAAAAAATACCAACCTTCGTCAAATTGTGATAATCGGAATAATATAACTTCTGGGGAGATATGGGTACACTTTATTTGCCAATGGTCTACTTTTTTGTTGTATTTTTGAAGTACGTACGACGTACGTGCCTGCAAACCTATCTAATTTCTTAACTGGTAAATATTTTTGAAACCGCATGGATGGTGGTACTAGCCACTCGAACGCGGTGTAATGTGTTCCAGAACACTTTCAAACCGGTTTGAATTGAAGTTTAGAGTCAGTGCAGACGGGGGGTAATTTATAAAGGGGGTTGGTAGTAACCAGATTTTCTGCATTCAAATTAATAAATCAAATATGCATCTCGGGTACTTTGTTAGCTATTACCTACGTTCTGTGGTGATTTTGAACCTAACATGCAAAGGTTAAAACTAATATTTGGAGGCATAATATTATTTTGATGAGATTCTCTCCTACTTAAGGAATTGTGTGAAAGAATTTTGTTTTCAATTCGTGTTAAGTAGTGTTTTAAAGCAAAATGTTCCTAGAATGCATGAAGTACTTTTAATTTTTTTTCTGTTTGCCAGTCTTCTAATTATTGTTTCGCGTGACAATTGTTTTACCCTTGGTAAATAATTTCAAATTGTTCCTACGATTAACTAATTACTTTACTAACTAGAAATACTAAATAATATGACATCAACACAAACACATTTAATTTTTAAAAAATATTTAGAAATCTACAAATAAAACTAAAGTAAGTCAAAACCATTGCGAGATTTTTTGAATAATTCGTCCAATAAGAATCCGAACATTAAACTTGTTTAACAAATTCCATATAATTTATTTGTTTTGTTTCTAGCGTTTTTTTTCTGCTCCGTAATGAATTGTACAAAATTTACTAGGTGACCAAAAGAGCTTCAAATTTCAATAACAATAAATTACTTACTAACTGCACACAATGCTTGCATCACCCTTGGGGTACAGGGTGCCTAGTGACTAATACGTAATGTTCGCTTACACTCGTGACATTCATCACACTTATTTGACATACCAACCACACCCCGCACGGCTTATAACGTGAACCACCCTCGAGAATCTGTCTCCCACCCTTTGATTCGAGCCACCCCTTGCGGCCAATTAATTTTCTATTATGCATTTTGTCCGCTTTTCACCCGCCGAAAACGCTGGCCGTTGAAAATATCCAGACATAAGGTGTATCAATGTGACACGCTTGCGAGCATTCTTTAACAATATGTCCCCCCTTTATATTAAATTTTATTCATGTCCACATCCTAAATCAACAATCCGCGACTGTAATTAAAATAATATTATTTATGTGCTTCCGTTATGAAAATTGGTATAGGAGTCATTGCCATTGTCATCGTCAGATAGTATCTTTGAATGATTGTGGATGGGAGCTGGTTTGACCAAAATAATTACATTTTATCAAGATGGCCGATTCCGTCTCTCAAAGCCAATGGTATATATTATTATTATACTTGAATTATCATAATTTATGAAGGAGGCACAGGAGCAGAGAGCGGTCTCTGTAGCGTAGCGGTTCAATTCCCGACTCCAATCAATATACGTAGAAGTGTTTTTATTTATTGTATATGGCTCTGCCAGTCTGGGTATGTGATGAACATCGACGTGTATTGGGCGTAAATGGTGATGAATGATAATTATTGTTAAATATTAT
Source organism: Limnephilus rhombicus (assembly GCA_929108145.2). Taxonomy (NCBI): domain Eukaryota; kingdom Metazoa; phylum Arthropoda; class Insecta; order Trichoptera; family Limnephilidae; genus Limnephilus; species Limnephilus rhombicus. The sequence goes on from OV815286.1 coordinate 24,351,488, forward strand.
TGATTGTCTGTGGGCCTATTGATTAAAATCATTAAAATAGGTCCTTATTCCTAGTTTATTGAGTAGATACTTGTGTAATAAATAGGAGAAAAAACTAGACAAGAGATAATTACTAAACTAATTACTGTACGTACTATCTGCTGAATAAACTAGTTTTATCCAAAAACCTAAATAATACAAGTTTATATTGCGATATGAATTCATTATAATATCATCCTTACAAAATTTGTAAACTATACATTGCCATGGGAATGTAACGTTCTGATACGATGATGAGAAATTCAAAAGTTAAAACCTATTCAATATTTTTATGATGTTAAAATTGTATGAATAAACATGTTTGGTTCAGATTTGGAATTAATTACACGCGCCACGTGATTTAGAGGAAAACTTTAGCCGACATCGAATCTCCCCTCATCCTCACATCTGATGGGATTTCAGTTATTCCGGTCGTCTGAACTCTCGCTGGTTTTTAACATGTTTTCTGTTCAAGAATCCTCATTTCAGAAATTCACTTCAACTATCAAACTCGCCCAAATGGATGCCCGGACCTGAGATAGAACAGACCATCTAATATTTCATTTTACCATTGTTGGGAACAATAAGATATTATTTAATTAATCTCGACCAATTAATCTTAGTTTGTTTTGGGGAACGTTGTTAATTGTGACAGTCCACTCGAGTCGCTATCTCCATAATTATATTCCACAATTTATAGAAAGTGCGATTTGAGGTAATCATTTCTTCTGAAACTTTAAAGCTGCCGAACCAATTTAGCAAAAAAGTTCAGTTTGAAAATCGATAGTTTTTCATACAACTTATAGATTGACTTTTTTGAAGATATTGGTTCAACAAGATTAAGGTGTAGATTTTATCAGCTCTCCTCTCCGATTCACATTTTGTTTATTGCATTGGCGCCATTCAAATTGATCAAGATTAAACCTTGATAGAGACCTAAATTAGCAATCGTGAGTTATGTATGGCAAAATAAACTATTTCCTGTTCAATTATAATATCCAGTCAACATACCAGAGTTATTCAATGATTCTCAACATGGGGCGCAAATTTTAATGTTTTGGGGGGCTTAAGTAAATCCTAATACTTTTTTATTCACATGAAGAAATTTTGTTGATGTCAGCGTTTGATGTACATAGTTTAAAGGATTCCATTAAAAATACTAAAGAATATTCCAAAATTTTTTTTTCGAATTATTAAAATTTTTATTTTTAACAATGTGTAAAACCACGAATTGTAATATTTTATTAAATTTAGACAATATTAACGAAACTCAATCTTGCCGAGGCGCAACTCTATTAATTGAGCCAATGTGTCCCTATCCGATTCGGTCACACTTAACTGTAGGTATAGGTAAAACAACTTAAGTTGGAAGCAATAAAAATGCTTAGAATTGATGTATTGGTCTATCTGTGTGAACGTCAAGCGACTCCCACTAACCCGATAAGGCTCTCTGTCTTGCTTACGCCCACTTATTGTAACTAGTTAGAAGAGAGGCAAGTTTTTACGACACCTTTGAGGCTGCACTTACGGGGTGTCTTATTCATTTGATTCGTAATTTGATTTAAACATATGTGCACCTACATATCGCAAGTGAAATCATTACAAATTTTTAAATTTGAAATAATAAATCGTTTTCATTATTTTTAATTCGAATATTTATTAGTAGATTTACAGAGTGTTTGTAAAGTGCGCAAGTTTAATATTTATTACGACATCATGGAGTTCGACTAAGAACTACCAACATTATTTTAATTTTCTTAACGCATATTTTGACTTGCGCCCCGGTAAGGGGGCATACGTTAATTACGTGAGCTCAAAAGGGGGGGGGGGTCCATCAAAATCTCACGTCTACTTGAAAAAATATACGAAGTGGCCCAAATTTATCTCACCAAGAAAGGGGGGGGGGTCTGGATTCTCGATTGAGTTTCTCTAATATTGTCTTCATTTGATTAAAATGTTGCAATTTTTTAATGTTTTTTTTTTACCTTGAACCGAGCAAAATTTTCTCCTGCAGCCCCTTGTCTTCGTGAGGATTTTAATTCATATCCCAGTTAATTTAGCCTCAAAATCTAATTTAGGGATGACATAGTCCCACTAGATATTGAGACTAGCGCAAAACGGATTCACAAAAAATATCTATCAAATCTCCTGCGTTGTGAATGTATTGTCTTTCTTTCTTATTTATCTAGGAAAGGGAACAGAAAAAATATGTACATTAGCTACATAATATTAGTAGAGGGTGTACCCGAAAGATTTTAACCTGCGGTTCCTGAGCGTATTTGGAGTACCTAAACAAGTGTAGATATGATTTTGCTGTCCGATGGAGATTTTTGAAGGATTATTATTATTATTTATTTATTTATGTATATTACAGTTTTTACCTTATTACTAACATTTTTACATAATATAATTTTGAAAACATTTTTACATATTAATATTACATTTTATTATGTTGGGTGTAAGGTAGGTTTGAGAAGGTGAAACTGTTGGTTGGTAATATTGTATGTTTCGTGAACACCTCACTAGGAGAACCTGTGCTGAGATATTTACGGTGTGACAAGTACAAGTATTTATGTGTTGTGTTAGAAAGTTAGGGTTTTTTTTTTACATTTTAATGGTAATCGATTATTTAGAAGTGAGGTATGAAGAACGCTGGGTTAGAAGCTCACCATCGAGCTTACGATTTGCTATTAATTGATCGGTAATTTGACAATTATTCCGAGTATTGAGTATTTATATTTACTTTACCTACCTTTGAATAAAAAAGTAAATGTAATTATTGAATTTTGGTTCCCAGTTTTTTCATTCCCAAGTATTTGCCTCGTCGGCTAATATTAATAAGAATAACGATAAATCCACATTAAAATGGTTAGCTTATGATAAAGGTGATAAATAAATAATTACAGCGCTGAAAAACGTAACGCGCCTCTTTAGTCCTTACCGCGTGCTTTGAACTGGCTGGATAAGGTTAAATGTTTAATACGGGAAAAGATGAAAGCGGCAAACAACGGGTGCCGGGTGGTGGCACCGGTAACAGGTAGCTAGTAGCTAGTACGTAAATTGGCATGAATTACTCAGCAGGCTTAATACAGTTTTCATTACTTCGCAGCCACGAATAATACGATCATACCGAAGTCAAATGGGTTAACAGGCCATTTTGCCAAGTTGGAATAAAGCCTCCGCGATTCTTATGGGACGCTCGCTTATATTTTAATCAAATTAGCTCACTCTGTACTGACTTTGGACATAATTTAATTTTCTCTTCCGCTGGAGTTGGCCCTAATTCTGCACGAAATGTACGGCAAAACCAATTTAAAGAGCGCAAGTATGCATTTGTGCACATCGATAGAGTTAAAATTGGATTTTGACAAGTTACTTGGAACTGCTGACAAGTTACTTGCAGTAGCTTATCAGGTATAAATTCCCATCGTATGTAACTTTTATACAATTATAAAAAGAATAAAAAAATAGTTTTAATAATTCGCAGTCCCTTCTTACCCCGCAGTAGTCCTAAGGTACAGTACACAACTACAGATTCCAGAAATTTTAAAAATTATTTGTCTGTGCAAAACATTTTAAAGAGCGTACGATTAAATGCAGTTGTGCACATCGATAGTGGTTAAAATAACTTGAAACAAGTCCACAATCCCATTTTACCCCGAGTAGTCCTACGGTACAGCGCACCACTTTATTTGTGGATTGGTTACATCATTTGTGGATTTTTCGACCACCATGCAAGGCTCGTGCCCGTGTTATGGTGGTCGAGCGTATTACGAGGAATCGAACACGCGACGCCTGAAATCCCAAATGCGATGCCATTGACCGGCCTATTGTTACTTACCTACAGTTATTTATTTATTTACGCCCTAGTAGGCTTTTACAAAGATAGATAATAATAGTTAGGCAGGTACGTAGTACACAATTTTTTATTTTTTTTTTATAATTTCATATTTGACGACCTCCGTAGTCCAGTGGGTAAGACTCTTGACTCTCAATCCGGAGGTCGCGGGTTCGAACCCGGCATGCGCAAATAAATTTTATTTGATTAATTTGTGTTATTTCACAATTAATTCATTTAAAATAATATATAGTTTATTTGCGGCATGTTCCAGAGTGGAAGATACTATCAGTATCGCCCTCGTGTAAGACCACCATTCAGAATTGAAACGTTGCTTGAAAATGGCTTTAGCCGTGTTTAGTGACCAGATCTGAATAGCCAGGTACTTCCCAACCTTCCTCTTCCCCACCTCCTTCTCCTCCCCACTACCTTAAGCCTCACAACATACCCCAATTGGGGATGCCATAGTCTCACTGGCTCCAGACGGGAGCAGTTGAGATTCTTGTGCGGTATTCACTGTAAAAAAAAAAAAATACCATTCTTGAAAGTTCACTTTTATGTTTTTTTTTACTACCTTACTAGGCTAATGCCCGTGTTAAGGTAATCATACATGATATAAGTTATACAGTGTGAGAACTAGAACAAAATATAGGTTTGAAATAGAAATTGTAATGATTAAATTAATAGTCAAAAATAAAATATATTAAAATTAAAATCATACATTTCATTAAAGTAATTATAAAGACTTCGTTTCATAACTAATACAGAATCTGCAAACATGTCTACAAATTTGTCCAAATTTATTGCCAAAATAATGTACCTAATCTATTTATAGGTGTATGAGCCTCATAGTTTGTTTTAAAATTGTCTCAGAAGAAGGTAGCACTTTGCCTCGTATTTCTGGTCGGTACGTATAATTTTATTTTGGCGAGAATTAACGATTTTATTTAATAGTACAAGGTCAGGACAGCGTAATTAAGTTGAGTTGTTTCATCAAAAGGACATATGTAGTTAATATTTTGAATTGGAATATTCAGCTAATAAATCTTAGAAATTTGTGCTCTGCCCTTGATATTGCCTATGATATTGTTACTCTGAGGTTGGTATACATATATACCTCTGAGGTTGGTGTACATGTATATTCATCTTCGTTTTCTTTATTTCCTTTTTATATTAAATGTTCCGTGTTACGTAGTGATAGACAACAAATGGATCTAGTGCCAGGATCGCAGTCAGGACGCGGAGAGTAATGGGCGCCATTTCTCAAATAATACTTGATTAGTAGCCAATTTCTGTGTCAAAGCGAACGATATAATGTTACGGCTAGATTTATTTGCCCTCGTTTGGTCATTTATTATTAAGGCTCGGCCGCTTTGTTCACGATTCGGGATACAAATAGTTGACCAACATTTCTAAATAGTTTCCACCCACCCACCGTTGTCTCTAGAAACGAACTACGCTTTATGTGTCTACTATTGCATTTTCCATAATTTTATCACAAATTATAATTCTTACGCTGTCATTTTTTTGTTCTATAAAGCACTAGCGCAGATCAGTGAAAAATTACAAAAACCACGAAAATCACATCAGAAGTCTGAATTCTTGAAAAATCAGTTAAAATTTTGAAATCGATTATTATTATAATTAGGTGCATTGGGTTTTCCTCGAATAGGACTATATCGTCTGCAAATCTTAGGTGGTTAAGAATGATAGAATCACTAAACGAGGAAAGTGTGAAAGTCGGCCTATGCATGAACAAAGACAAAACAAAATTGCTTACAAACTCTGAACCAGTAACTATAAAAATTGACAACCAACCACTCGAATATGTGTCAGATTACATCTATTTAGGACAGATAATATCTCACAAAGATCAAACCACTAAAGAAATCGAGAGAAGGGTAGCAAATGGATGGAAGAAATACTGGTCTTTGAAAGAAGTCTTGAAATCTAAGGAGCTAAGTATGCAAATAAAAAGGAAAGTCTTCAACACGTGTATACTTCCAGTCATCACCTATGGATGTGAAACTTGGGCACTCACCAAACGCCACAGAGAAAAGTTGGAACGCTGCCAGAGAGCCATGGAGAGAAGTTTGACAGGAACAAGGAAACAGGACAGAGTGAGAGGTAGCACAATAAGGGAGAAAACTAAAGTTGCCGATGTAGTTACCCGAATAGACCAACAAAAGTGGAGATGGACAGGACACATGATACGCGATCCACAAGAGAAATGGTGCAAAAATGTCACTGACTGGTATCCCAGAGATGGCAAGAGAAGTAGAGGACGTCAACACATGAGATGGGAAGATGACCTAAAACTCACTGCTGGACATCAATGGAGAAGAGTAGCGCGTGACAGGTCCCAATGGAAAATGTTAGAGGTGGCCTATGCCAAGAGGCAAACTGAGCTTCGGGATATACTATAACAAATAAGATCATGTCTAATACATACCTAACAGAAGTCCAGAATAAAAAGGCTTATTATTATTATTATTATTATTATTATAATAATTTCTGTTAATAATGTTATATAAGAAATCAGTTCTAATTTTGAAAATTTGAATATGTTGTGCATAAATACATATATATATAACCTGTCAGTTGAATTAATATATATCAAGTACACTGAAGTCAAGACAAAAAAGTCTCTTATGCTAATGTTGCCTGGAGATGAAGTTATATTGTGTCTAATAATTAATTTTAGATAAGTGGGAGAGGAAGAAGAATATAGGATAAGGATACTTCTATTCGATATTTCTAAACGGTATCTATTGCTAAAAATGTCTATTGTAAAATCTGGGTAGTATGTTTACGAGAGATGGGAAGGCTGAAAGAGATATTGAAAGAAGGGTGAATGCCGGTAACTCCATTAATGGTGGACTGAATGCCGTTGGCGCTAATAAAAAACTGTCAAAAAAAGCGAAGCTAGCAGTCCACAATGGAGTCCTGGTACCTACCCTGATGTATGGCAGTGAGGCATGGAACTGGCAGAGGAAGGATGAAAGTAAACTGAATGCTGTTGAAATGAGATCCCTGAGACGTATGTGTGGTAAAACAATGTATGATCGTGTGAGAAATGTGGATATCCGCAAAGAATGTAAGGCCGATGTAAGCATAATGAGTAAGATTAAGAAAGGGACCCTCAGATGGTTTGGGCATGTAGAGCGAATGAACGAAGGAAGTAGTGTAAGAAGAATATACGACGCGAATGTGAATGGTAGAAGAAGTCGGGGACGCCCGAGGAAGACATGGCACGATCAAGTGAATCAGATACTTGAGTCGGGTCATGTCAAAAGTCAGAATAATAGAAGAGAATGTATGAGACGATGTATGAATGTGAGTGAGGCAAAGAGTGTGTGCCAAGACCGAGTTGTTTGGCGGTCCGTCCTCTCTGCCTACCCCTGCGGGGAAACGGCGTGATGGTTAGTTAGTTAGTTAGTTTAGTAAAATTTTATGTTATATTGCGCACATATACGGGGAATTGGGGAGTTTTTTTAAAGCAAATCCGAGTTCCAGAGTTCAGTGAACCAAAGTTACACTATTTTTGATTTTGTAGGCGGTGTGTAATAATAAATTCTGTATAATTTTTACTATCCGTATGTAAAAGCCTCTAGAAAGGGCGTAATAATTTAATAATCTGTATTCACGGTGCAGAGAAATGTAAAAATCGTAGTTATTGGTGTTGTGTATACTTTATGTTGGTGGTTGCCAAAACGCCAGCTGTCACAAAGTTGGTAGGTCTGTCTCGTCACTCGACGCATAACCCCCGTAACAATTCTGAATGAATGTCTAATAAGTAAATCGTCTCTTTTCTTACAATCAATCAAACCGCAGACATATATTCCATTTAATTTTTGAAATTTTAAATGTCGTTATTAACTCTTAACTGGCGTTATGGTAAAAAACTTACTTAACTGGCGTCGAATCCCATTGGACCCTTGCCGAGTCCAAGCCTTTCAGATATTTTACAAATTCACGAATAACGAGTCACGAATATGTCGACGGCCGGTGTAGTGCAGCGGTAAGGCGCTTGACTAGCATTCCGAAGGTCGCGGGATCGAATCCCGGCGTGGCAAATTTGATTAATTTGTGTATTTCACAATTTATTCATTTAAAATAATCTATAGTATATTTGCGGCACGTTCCAGAGTGGAAGATATTCTCAGTATCGCCCTGGTGTAAGACCACCATTCAGAATTGAAACGTTGCTTGAAATGGCTTCTGCCGTGTTTGGTGACCAGATCTGAATAGCCAGGTACTTCCCCACCTTCCTCTTCCCTATCTCTTTCCCGTCCCCACTACTTTAAGCCTCACAACATACCCCAATTGGGGATGCCATAGTCCCACTGGCTCCAGACGGGAGCAGTTGGGACTCTTGTGCGGTTTTAATGTAAAAAAAAAAAAAAACGAGTTTCGTAAACAAACAATCTGGGAAAATAAACAGATAAAATGTTGTCGATACCTTAATCAGTTTGTCCCCCATCCAAGTGGGTCTTGTTTGTTTTAATAAAAAAAACTTTATTAATTAAGAACGAATTTGCCTAATGGTTCTGCTACATTTCATTAATTTGTGAAGGAGGGGAGTGACGTTAAGTAACACGATTTTGTCGTGTAAGCACCTCGTTTCGTTCCATTCCGTGATAGGGGACACTCAGTACATCAACAATCCGTAGATTGCCAGAAACTAGGTAATAAACAATGATAAAATGTATGAATGATCTACAAAATAATGTTCTTTATTAAATTGTGAATTGTGAGCAAAGATATATTTAGTTAAATTTCCTTGAATTTTAGAAGTTTATATGCGCTGAACTTTCTATCTCTTTTGGATTGACTTATTCAAAGTATACGACCTCCGTGTTTAAAGGTATGAAACCAAATTATGATTATCCAACTAATTCTTTTGCCTTCTACATTTATCACAGATTGGAATGAATTAGAATGCCAATGAATACTTTAACAATGCCATATCCATTGAGAAATGAGTAAAATTCCATTCGCCTTAGAACAGCTCACCTGGTGAAAATAATTACATACTTGTAATTATTCACACTACAATCACCTACAAATAAAACGTACCCAACGGGCTAAGATTTAAAAAAATGTTACCACATCATTCAGAACAATAAATATAACAACAATCACAAAAACAAAAACCCCAACTACTACATATCACCACAACAACCACGACCAAAACCACCATCACAACCACCACCAAAACCAACACCATATCCGCCACAACAACCACCACAACAACCTAACAACAACTACAACAACTACAACAACAAATACCACAACAACCACTTCAACAATAACCACAACAACCTCCACCAAAACAAAACAACAATAACCACACCAACCTCCAACAACCATTTCGATAACTTTCACAACAACCATCACCACAACCACCACCAAAATCTACCACAACAACCACGGAAACAATATTCATTAACAACCAAAATATGAATTCACATGGCTTCCCATCATGCTACACAATTTTTTTTTAAATTATAGACTAATAAATAATGTACTTTTACCTTTTTTAACCCAAAGCTATTCTTAATTGTGCGCTGTATTCTCATAATAGGTATATGTGGGCAAGGCCAGTTTCACCATTTCACATAAATTCACTTGTAATGAGAATCCGGAAACAAATATACATTTTTAAAACGATTAGAAACATTATGTCACCTAAACTATTAAAAGATGTATACTTTTCCCTTTGTCAAAGCATTTTAATTTATGGTATATCGGCATGGGGTGGAGCCGCAGACATATACATTAAGCTACTTAATACAGCTCATAAATCACTTATTAGAACTATGTTCAAAAAACCATATCTTCATCCCACTGAAAATCTTTTAATTAAAAGTAAAATACTTGATATCAGGAAGCTATTCATGAAAAAAATTCCATACAAATTGCATAAAATCATCGCCTTCCCACATTTCTCACTCCCAGAACACTAGAGAGCTAAATCTATCAATCATTTACAAGTGCCAAAAATTAAATCCACTCTTGCTCAAAAACATGAATCTTCTCACCTCGCACCTTCCATATTCAACATTTTCTTAAAAGAAACACAACATATAACTCAAACCAATAGAAGACGTACATATAAAAACTTTAATACGTGGTTAATAAACAAAAAAAGAAATTGTATTGACAAGTTATTTGCAAACCGACCGTGTTAATTTTTTATGCGGTGTATATTGTTATTTAAACATATATTTAAAAAAAAACATTTATACCAAAAAATGTTCAATTATTTTTATACATATATGTTTGTAATATTTTATATTTAGATTTTTTTATGTAGGTAATCTTTTGTATTTTTATTTAAGTTTTTCTTTTGTACTTTGTATTTTTATTTATTATCTTTTGTATTTTTATTTACTTTTATCTTTATTGATATATGTAATGATAGATACTGCTACCCGGCTCAGAACAGATATTGTCTAGTGAGTCGGGTAGCGCACATATCTGTAAATAACCATTGATGTTAATAAACGCCTGGGTTACCGGCAAAAAAAAAAATCTATTATCTGCCATACATTCCCACATGGCGAGAGATATTGTGGAAAAGGCCAAGACAACGTATATTACTAGAGTGTAATATTTAATAGCGCTCATTTGAGACCAGCTTAATGGTGAAAAGAGGCATCTCTTAATAAATCTTATAATCTTCAGGAGCATCGAATTAAAATCAAAACATTACCTAC